>OX382233.1:202644-1449002 GCA_947507525.1 Apamea epomidion
ATTATGTTACGATATTTAATTCAAATCATTTGTATAATACGCGTAATAGCTATATAGTACGGCTTACCTGTGGGACATGATTCTGAAATCGATGAAATCTTTCAACGTAGGGGGCGTTGAAAGTTATCGTCGGTTATTAAAAAAGAGTCCTCTCCCGATCAAATGATCCCAATCGAAAGTTCTACGCTAGGGGGTCTAGATTCATGTGCTGAATTCACCGTTACAGTTTGCGCGGCGATGTCCCTGCCACTTTGTGTATGTCAGTGCAGGAGGAAGCTGACATTATACAATAATTCCACGTCAAGAGTTTGGACTAGGCCACCCACCCAGGCGCTTGCGTGTATCTTGGGGATTAGAGTTACATCATTCACATAAGTAAGAGCAATCTCTCACGTCTGTGAACTGTACCGCTTAGCCCTTAACCCTGTGTACCGGAATTAAGAAAGTTGGGTAGTGTAACGCGAAGCCCATACAGAGCAAGTTTGCGCCGCACCGCGCGGGCATACAACTTGTACAGAGATAATCCAGCGATACTCAACAAACAAGAGTCCATTAATAATTTGTCTGCGGCGGCAGGAGAACACATTATTTATGAGTGAAATATAGTTGCGCTGAGATGTTGGGACAAAGCGAACAAAACGAATGGTTCCTCGTTCTAAGCCGGCCTAGATTTCTTCCTGACAAATGTCTAGTATTCATTAGGGGCGCGGCACCGGTCATTAATACTGAATTACTCCTCTTGAAATTGTATGAAGCGTTCCTCAGCCGCGGCTGGTAATCAAACTGCGCGTTGTTCCTCGCGGGGAGCCCTGCGCACTCGACAGTTGTGAACTTGCCCCCGCCGTGTTGTGTCTATCCCCTCAGACATAGTATTGTCTGTATGTATTTCGAGCCATCGTTACATGACATGTTTCTTTGAAATGCTGATGAAGAGTTGATTAGGGTTGCAGTTTGAGCAGTGGCTCCCATCATGCCTGTAGCGACGTACAAAAAGGTGTTTTATATTGAAACCATTTGGACTAATATGTAATTCAGTTTATTAATAACATACACATAACACCACGCCTGTATTCCCAGAAGTGATAGCTAGAGGAGTTCTGCTTAAGTGGAATAGATCTTAATACATGTTGTGTCTACTGACTCGTCTAGGTCGCGCGAAGGAGGTAGGCTAGGTCTTTTTTTATGAAATCACAATAGCAGATTAACTGTAACAAAGTAAAGTCTTGAAACAAGAAATTGTTTGTAGCATGGCTGTAGTGGTGTGGACTGTAGGTCGCTTCCAATAAAACACTTGTTTCTTAATTCCGGTTTATTCTTCTTGTTGATTTCTTAGGCGAACAATTGTAGTATCGACGAACTAACTGTTTTTTTTTTTTTTTTATATATGGCATCTCGTAGTTGACCTTGAGAGGTCGTGACTATTTAACCGGACTATCCTGTGGTTGCCTTAAGAAATCTTAAAGCCTCCAGCCAGGGCTAAAACTAATTAAAACTAGGCGACTGCACGCTAAGGGCACCCCCTGTGGGGTACGAACCTCGGCTTAGGGCGTCGCTGGGAGAGGGCAGCAAAGGGACAGGCTGGATCGAAATTATATTTTTAGTGCTTTGATGAGCACGGCGTTTCCTAAGACTATCTCTGAGAAGAAAGGCCGAAACAAACTCAGAGGTTACGGTCGTGAATTTACATTTAATAGATCAGCTGCGACGCGAGCTGGCTCTTCATCAATGAAGGGTCGGGCTGGTGAGTTTACTTGGGGACGTCGCGATGGACCCCGGCGGCGGGGTCGGAATGTCGGTTTTTTGTATTTGTATTTTGTGCTGGTTGCCCTATCGCTCTCCTGGAGGAGGGTTATGGGGTAATCGGGGTCACATCTTGACTGGATTTAGTGCCCCTTATTATATCTCGGCACGTGGGCGCAAGTAGTGGGTACACAGGGCCCAGTTAAATAGTTTACATACGCATATATACATCGGTGACTGTCATTATTATTGTGTGGGTATAAGTAATATACACACGCGGTTAAAGATAAAATAAACGGGTACACAATGAAGGAATATGAGCCCATATTTTAGACTGATATAACAAGGTTCCCATAGCTAACTGGTGTAAGCGCCTGCGATAGCTACTGATGTAAGCTAGACGACATGAGTTCGATCCCAACTGAGGAATTTTGTTTTGCTGCTTTTTACTTTTTTGTTTTTTGTAATTTTGTGGTCAAAAAAATCACTCAAGCAAAAAACTAGAAAGTTAATTAAATAAAACCAATAAAATAATTTTATTTTTTTATTAGGTAACATTGGTATTGGTTGGTGTGAGCAACTTACTGCTTGGGTCATTAGCAAATGATCCGTATCGTTTCTTCCAATATGCCTTCTTTACAATGGTTGTTTTAAGGTTAAATTTGGTGTGGGCTGTATGTTAGCAAAAAAAAACTTGTGTGGCCGATACAATGATTTAATGCAAACTGGTTTTATAAAAATATTCTTTAGCTATCCATACCTACTAGACGTTCAAATGAGTAAAACACCGTAATATGAAACTGTTACTCACCGATATAATTAGGCGCCTTGCAATTTCACTTAAAGATACGTTTTGCTCATGCAGAACAACGATTTCTGCCTTTTTTAACATACACATAACATTGATAAATGTTGGATCCACAGAAATAAATCTGCACACGAATACGAGTAGCAATCAATAAACTCAGTAATGCAAATACTTGTAGACTGACAACAAAGAATGCACATTTTTTATAAAACAGGGTGCTTGAAAACAATTTTTTTAAATTGTCGGTAGTTATTTTCTAAACAGTCAAAATAAAATAGCCTGATAGTTCCGTGGCTGTCTCAAACGTTGCAAACTTCATTACTCATCCATGAATGGGATCGACTCGTTATAAATTCAACTTTTATGTTTAAACAAAATAATGAATACAAAAGGAAAAAGACATTTGCTTGCACACATGGTTTGAACTTACGACTTCTCGTTCACTGACCAAAGACGATAGCCATTGCGCCAAGGGCGCTATAGTAATATGATGCGAAATATTATATCCCATTCAGTAACATCAATGAATGATTACTATCGTACCATACGCACACTACTAAACACAGAGCTCGTTCGTTTTATTTGGTGTTTGTGTGTATAACCATGACTTCACCCACACATACGACACGACTGTAGACTATTGTGTAAAATACAGAAAAATTTGACGACCCACCAATCCAGTCATTTGGTTCGTGTACCTACAGTTTTCGACTTGTCGGAGGCAAGACTCCGCAACCAATCACAATGATTTCCCATATCTTAAACATATTCGTACAATCGTAATACTGTCTTCTAAACATAACACTACTTTTTACACATAATACTACTTTCTATACATAATTCTATGGCGAGTTCGGCGTATGTAACAATGACCATGTGGCATATCTAAATAAAGGACTTGGGCAGACGATTCTAAAAATATAACATATCAAAAGGTTGAACATATTTGTTTGTTTAGATCAAATACCCAACTAACTGCAACTGAGGGAGTCGCGTTACGTCCGTTACGCGTAACGTCCGTTGATGGTCCTATTGTATTCTTGAAGGTGATTTTTTCTCGGAGCAGTCGTGTTACAGCCGTTCTACCTAAAAGTACACTCAACGCTGCCGCTGTAGTGAAGTGTTTGTGATTAGAAAAAAAACACACTGACCAACGCACACACAACAACAGACTTATCAGGAGATACTTTTTGCCGCCTACACACATGCATATTTTATAGGTGTATGTATGTCCATGCATTTCCAAAATACACAGTTTGCTTGTTTTAAACTTTTTAGCTGCATTTGGTTCGGTAAAAAAAGTATGTTTTTAGCAGTTCTTTTCCGGCTGCGGCTTCTGATAGTCACTAATAAACTCATTATGCTGTTTTCAGTGACTGAGTGTTTGTGCTGGACAGCCAGAGCCCCAGGCGCGCGCTGTGAACTGCTGCGGCGCGCGTCTCTCACTGAGTGTTTGTGCTGGACAGCCAGAGCCCCAGCCGCGCGCTGTGAACTGCTGCGGCGCGCGTCTCTCACTGAGTGTTTGTGCTGGATAGCCAGAGCCCTAGGCGCGCGCTGTGAACTGCTGTGGCGGGCGTCCCTCACTGAGTGTTTATGCTGGACAGCCAGAGCCCCAGGCGCGCGCTGTGAACTGCTGCGGCGCGCGTCTCTCATTACTTACGTGAATGAATGGGCTCTCCATTAGCGGTGCCAGCTGTTTGCTCCACGCGCATACACGATGACACGCCGCCCGCTAATGACGCCAACACACGCTAGCACCCTGTTCGTCCACATACTGCGAGCACCTAATATGCACACAAACACTTAGCACGCCTAAACATCATGGCTGTGAAGCAAACACTTTCATCTAAGCGTTTCTCATACATAAATACATACAACTATAAGCATTAGAACTACGTGTTTGGTCTCTTTACAAGCGCAAGCTATGCGAACAGCGTTGTGTATGTAATAATATTAAGATTATGCGATGCATGCTTCGCTTAGTCGCTTGTATGCAAATGAGTGTAGTCGCGCGTCGTGCGGCCGCGTCGAGTGGCGAGTTGACCCGGAATCGGACGCTCGTAATCGATCCTCGCTTGTGTGAACTGTGTGGAGCTTAAATCACCGAGCGAGCGCGCGTTTGCGTTTGATGAGCGAGAGAAGATTCGCGTTTGTTTGCACGACTGAGCATTAGTTAACATGGCATTGGTGTAACGACAAGTGTGCGGGGAGTACACAGCGTTCCTTACTCTCTGCGGCCTCTTCGTCAGATGAACAGATTAACGCAACACGTACACTCACGTCTGCGCTAACATGTCTGTACATAACTACGAAGTAAGGCCGTCAGTCGAAATGTCTGTTTCTATGATTGTGTGAAATTTATCTAATAAAATTCAAAGTCCTGACTGACTGACTGATTGACTGACTGACTGACTGATACATCTACGAACACCCTGAACCGTTAGTCCTAGAGACATGATATTTGGAGGGTGTGCTCTTCGTAAAGAGTAGGCATCCACAGAAAGGATTTTTCGAAATTCCATCCCTAAGAGGGTGAAATGAAGGGATTTCGTTTGTATGAAAAATCTTATTCCTTGAGTTAATAAACTTGAAACTTGGCACGAATACTTATCTGAATAGATTATGAAGATTGCCAGCGTTTTTTTTCTCTAACTACCCCCTAACAAGGGATTGGGGGGTTTCAAAGTTTGTATGGAAGAATTTTAGCGCGCAGTCCGATTTACTTCGAACTCAATATTTATACCTAATATTGAAAGTAAAGAATAATGTGTATCAGGGTGTACGAGCTACGCTGTACATGCCACTAACTTGACCTACATTATGTATAGTGAAACGCTGCATATTGTATTTACTTTACTGTGTACTTTACATGTTATTTTCAGTAGCAATTAAACCTTTATACCAATCGGTTGTCTACTCAATCAACATAACATCCCACTTACAACATCAACATAACATTTTCACTGTTGGGAGTTACGCCCCAACATTTGGTCCTTCGAGCAATTTAGTGTTGTGTGACTTATATCTTTTACGATCGCGAATCGGTTGGACTGGTCTCTCACAAGCGAGTCGCCCCAGTAACCAATTGAGAAGGCGCATATCGTAGAAGAGAAAGGTTGCACAGTACCAAGAACCAGGAGTGTGGAACAACAGTCGACGCTCGCAACAGAAGAGTTCATCTTGAAGTCAACACGAACAACAACATAAACAACATGTCAACAGCTGATTTATACCTGAATCAGAACGAACTCTCCGACAACATAAAGAAGATCGGAGTAAATATCAAGAAAGATGGTTGGGACAGGAAAAACCCCGACTATTTCAAACGCCGTATGGCAATGTTGGAAAACTTGTGGTCAGAATATCAATTCAATCATGACCGCTTGTCTACGGAACAAAGTGCAAGTCATCCCTACTTTACGAATGACTCCTACAACCAAACGCTGCAGTGCTACAACGCAGTAAAGGAGCTAATTCTTCAACAACACCAACAACTAACGGCCGTCGCTCGTTCTCCAAGGGAGCAGCCGGTACAAACAAAAACAGTGGGAGGTGCCAACCAACAAACAGGAGAAGGTACCTCAGATCAGGCAAGACAGGGACAAGAAACCTACAAGGAGGAGGTGGCAGAACAAGCTAGAGATGACAATCAAGAACATCAAAACAGAGAACCCTCACCTCCTCCTACTCAACAAGAGCAAAACAAACCTGCGAAGAAGGATACGGGAACCAATAGCAAGCTGGACGACATGATACGCAAACAAACGGCAAACTTCAAAGCCTTCATGAGAGCAGTCGCGAACATACATGTGGAGTTTTTATCTGAAAGATGGGAATTTCAAGACGCTCTGCAAACACTCCAAACGCGCTGGTCAGCAATTGACAACCTTCACTGGGAGATAGAGTGCGAAACCAACGGAGAGAAGATTATAGTGTACGAAGAACGCTACAACAGGTATGAAAACCAATTTCACGAACTGAAAAAGGCTTTGAATACCAAGTTGTGGTCCGGCGCTCAACGTGAGAAAACAACACCAAAACTAGAGATACCTGTATTCAACGGTAACTACAACCAGTGGATCCCGTTTAAAGACCTTTTCACAGAAGCAATACACAGCAACAATTCCCTTTCATCTGCTCAGAAGATGCAGTTTCTGAAGAGCAAGGTACAAGGCGAAGCAGAACGCTTGATTCAACACCTACAGATAAGTTCAGACAACTACCTCGTGTGCTGGGATATCCTCAATCACCGATACAATAACGAAAAACTTATCTTCACGTCGCACATGAACATGCTGTTCAATCTGCCATGCATGCAACAACAGTCAGTGGCCCAAATAAAGAAAATTCATGACGTCAGCATAGAATGCTTACATGCGATAAAGAATTTAGGAGTGGATGTCGGCACTTGGGACCCGATTCTTGTACACATATTATCGCAGAAATTAGACGCAGACACACATTCAGAGTACAATGACTCGCTGAAAAATTGCCGAAAGCTGCCAATACTGAAAGACCTGTTAGATTTCCTAGAAGCGAAGTTTACATCGTTGGAAGCATCGCGTCGCAAACAAGAAAACAATCAAAAACCAAATACATCATCGAGTCAACATCCAAATTCTAAAAAACAATACAGCAGTAATCAAGCAACTAGCAACAAGAAAATTACGAAATCATTCCATGCGTCAACATTTCGATGCCCTCTTTGCGATGACGAACATGGAATGTATAATTGTGCGAAGTTTGTAGAAATGCCAAATCACTTAAAACTTAGCACAGTAAATAAAATGAACCTCTGCGTAAATTGCCTGTTCAGCCATAACGGAAAGACATGTACGTCAGCTCACCGATGTCGCAAGTGCTCGGGTCAACATAACACATTGATACATGATGCATGTATTAAGAACAAAACAGAAAAACAAACAAATTCTTCTCATGTATCAAAGGATGATGATACTTCAGAGATACTACTAGCAACCGCCGTAATAAACATACAAGCTGCTGATGGGACCAAAATTAAGCTGCGAGCCCTCATCGATCAAGGGTCTCAGATATCTTTGATCACGGAACATGCCGCTCAACTTCTCGGTGTCAAACGCGAGAGATGCAAAGGAGTCATCTTTGGAGTTGGACAGAAAGAAAACCACTGCAAAGGAATGACAACAATTACTTGCAGTTCTGTCTACAACGATTTCAAGTTCCAAACGTCTGTCTTCATTATGAACAACCTGATCAAGAACCTGCCAAATAAGACCTTTGCAAAACCATCTTGGTCTCACATACAGAACATCCATCTTGCAGACCCAGACTTCCATAACAGCCGCCAAGTGGACTTACTATTTGGAGCTGACATTTATTCGCAAATCATGCTGGGAGGAATAATAAAAGGCGATGACGTCACTCAACCTATGGCACAACAAACACACCTAGGTTGGCTTTTATGTGGCAATGTCAAAACTTTTCACTGCAATGTGGTCATCAACAATCTGGAAGACATCAAACAGTTTTGGGAATCCGAAGACATCACGGACCAATCCAACCTATCGGTAGAAAATGAAACATGCATTGAATACTACACCAACACTACGCAACGCTTGGAGAGTGGGAAATATGAAGTCAGACTGCCGATGAAGAATGAACTTCAGAGCAGACTGGGGTTGTCCAAGCCAATGGCTATAGCCCAATTCAAAACATTAGAAGGAAAGTTACAAAAACAAACACATTTGGCAAATGCCTATAAAGACTTCATGGCTGAATATATTGATCTAGGTCATATGAAGCAATCAACAGTCAGTAACAAAACATTAGAGTGTTTCTTGCCCCACCACGGCGTGCAACGCGCTGAGTCAACAACAACAAAGTACAGAGTGGTGTTCAACGCGTCAGCAAAAACATCTACAGGCTGCAGTTTGAACGACCTCATGTACAAAGGCCCCAATCTCCAACAAGACTTACAAACATTATTGATGAAATGGAGGCAATACAAATATGCGTTTACAGCGGACATTGAGAAGATGTTTCGTGCTATTTGGGTAGCCCCCGCAGACCAACAACTGCAACAAATTGTATGGCGGGAATCGCAGGAAAAACCTCTCCGCTCATATCAACTAACAACAGTAACATACGGTACCAAGGCCGCGCCGTTTCTAGCCATGATGACACTCAGGAGATTGGCGACAGACGAACGTGAACAGTTCCCGGGGGCATCAAAGGTGCTGGAAGAATCATTCTACATGGATGACCTCGTCCATGGGACTCATACAATAGAAAATGGAAAGAAATTGATCGCTGATTTGAAACAATTATTAAAAAAAGGAGGTTTCAACCTTCGAAAATGGTCAGCTAACCATCAAGACCTTTTGGGAGACATCTCCGAACAGCACAACAACAATAAGATTGTCTTCAACTTCAGAACGGAAAACACACAAAAAACGTTAGGCTTGTGCTGGAATTCAATAGAGGATAAATTCACCTTTCGATGCACAATTTCGAACGTAAACAAGAAACAGACCAAACGCAGCCTACTAGCCGAATTATCAAAACTATTTGACCCACTCGGCTGGCTGGCTCCCGTGTCAACAAAATTGAAATTATTATTTCAAAAACTATGGGATGGAAACTTACAATGGGACGACGAAGTGTCCGACAACATACATGCGGAGTGGTGCAAGATACAAGCGGACGTAATGGCGATAAACTCTTGCGAAATACCTAGATGGCTTCAATGTGGTGAAAAGCAGACAATGGAGCTACACGGGTTCAGTGACGCCTCCTTGGATGCATATGCCTGTGTCATCTACGCACGGACCAAGTCATCAACAATACTGGTAGCCGCGAAGTCAAAGATTGTACCACACCGAAAAACAACAACATTACCAAGGCTGGAATTGAATGGAGCGCACCTTCTTTCACAACTAATGCGCAAAGTCCAACAGTCATTGAATCAATATGAAGTACACGTCTACGGCTGGACTGATTCCATGGTGGTCCTGGGTTGGTTACAAGGAGACCCATCCCGCTGGAAAACATATGTGGAAAACAGAGTACGAAGTATTACTGACGTCATACCACGATCGTCGTGGAACTACGTCAAAACAAAGGAAAATCCCGCTGACGCCGCAAGCAGAGGCCAATACGCTAGTCAGCTAAAGGAAAATCAACTGTGGTGGCAAGGGCCTACATGGCTACCATCGCTAAAAACAAATAACATTGAAAAACATAACTTTAATACAGAACAAGAAGAAAAAACAATCCGAAAACAAGCCAATGCAGCCCAACATAACATTGAAAACCCGAGCATTGTGGAAAATTTATTGCAAAATCACAGCTCTATCGAACATATAACTCGCATTGTCGCATGGATACTCAGAGCATTGAACCCGAAACGGCAACAACTGCCGAGATATCTGACGTTGCACGAATTGGACAAGGCAACAAAGGTGCTCGTAAAACAAACACAACAGAAATCATTTGACACAGATATTTGCTGTTTACAAAAACATAACACGGTGCAGTCTAACAGTAAAATAAAAGCGCTGACTCCGTTCATTGACCATCAAGACATCCTACGAGTTTCTGGAAGATTAAAAAACGCCTTACTAAACGAAGACATGAAACATCCGATGATCATACCACACGACAGTCGATTAACACATCTTCTCATCGACCAAGCTCATCGAATGACGTTTCACGGCGGACCGAGACTGACCCTATCACACTTACGTCAGAAATATTGGATCGTCGGCGGAAACCGAACAACGAAGATGCAAATCAGAAAATGTGTGACGTGCCGAAGAAACAGCCCAAAAGCAGAACACCAGCTGATGGGTAACCTACCGAGCGCACGAGCAAATCAAGCGCCGCCCTTTTACCATACAGGGGTGGATTACACTGGATTTGTGGACGTCAAAATGAACAAAGGCAGAGGAGCGAAAACAACAAAGGGCTACATTGCAGTCTTCATATGTATGGTGACCAAAGCTGTGCATATTGAACTGGTATCAGATCTCACCAGTTCAGCATTTTTGGCAGCCCTAAACAGGATGGCAGCAAGAAGAGGCGCCCCTTGTCACTTATACAGTGATAATGGAACAAACTTCGTCGGCGCAAACCGTCAACTCATGGAACAATACGAGGAAATCGAACATACATACAAAAGCGACCAACTACAGAGGGAAATCGCGGAGATGAAGATTGAGTGGCATTTTAATGCCCCCGCTTGGCCATCAGCGGGAGGACTGTGGGAACGAGCAGTCAGAAGCCTAAAACACCACTTAAAGAGAGTAGTAGGTGAACAAAAACTAACATTTGAGGAGTTTACCACAATCCTAACAAAACTGGAGGCCTGCTTGAATTCCAGACCTCTGTGTCCACTAAGTGAAAACATAGACGATATAGACTGTCTGACGCCAGCACACTTTTTATCGGGTAGGCCGGGCCTGACAGTTATCGAAACAAGTGAAGATGCAAGAACAAGATGGGAACTAACAAGAAAGATTTTCGTAGAAATCTGGAAGAGATGGAAGAACGAATACTTGTGCCAGCTATCAGCTAGATCAAAGTGGCAGGAACCACGGAAAAACCTGAAGATAGGCGACCTGGTAGTTATTCATGATGACCATATACCAGCCGGAAAATGGCTCATGGGGAGAATAACAGAGCTTCACCCTGGGAACGATGGATATGTTCGGGTCGTTAGCCTAAAAACAAAAAATGGGCACATGAAAAGACCTATTACGAAACTATCCGTCTTACCTGTCAAAGATGACGAAACTGCCGAACCGCAAACTACTTCAAAACCAAACGATAATGAGTCATACCTACGAACAAACAGCGAGTCGCAAAGTTCACGACGAGGCAAAATAACAAACAGAAAAATAAACTTCATTGGACTGGTCATGGCACTGCTGTATTTGCTAAATCCTGTCGCGGCCGCTAACACAACAAACATTGCCGAGCTTCAACAAGGTCTATACTTTGATAAAGTGACCAATATGCAACTAATACGCGGCGAGTGGAAGATTATCGTGTACTACGACGTCAAGCCCTACTGGCAAGGTATAGAAGTATCCAGTAAGTTCACCAATCATCTGGAAAACATCTGCGAGAAAATTAAACAGAAAACACAATGCAACGTAATTTTAACGCAACTACAACACTCGACCGAAGAAATAGGACACTACAACCATATGTTGCTGAATCCGCAAGGCCGAGTGAATACGAGAAACAAACGTGGGCTTATTAACGGTGTCGGTTCCATCGCGCGCTCCCTGTTCGGAGTATTAGATGACGAATTTGCAAAACAATATCAAGCAGACATTGACCTGGTCAAGGCAAACGAAAAACACCTGGCACTGTTGTTAAGAAACCAAACATCCGTGATCGAAGCTGAATATAACTTACTGAAGAGGTCGGAAGACGCAGTTGAAAAACAGTACAAAATGTTTAACCAGCATCTGCTAAACCTCGAGAAGTTTACGAACAATCTCCAGAAGGAACTGGATTCTCAAGAACTGTCCATCGAATTTGTGATGTCCGCTATTACGGCAAATAGCCTGATTGAGCATCTAAGAAACGTCCAGGAGACCCTAATAGATACTGTCACAAACATCTACAACGGCAAGATGAATTTACATCTCATCGCACCGGAACAGCTTCGGCATGAATTGAACATAATCTCGGGTCAATTGTCCAAGGATTTAGTCCTACCTATCACCAACATTCAAACAGAGTTATTTCGCCTGTATCATCTTCTACAAGTAAAGGCGAAAATGACTGAACAATACCTTATAATCGAGGTAAAGGTACCCCTAATCAGCAGAGATAACTTCGAGATCTACCGAACAATACCAATACCAAAAAACCATGACTTGGATATGGTCACCCTAATACCTATTGCTGAAATCTTAGCAATAAACATTCAAAAGGATTCGTACATCCCAATGATGGAATCCGAAATACATCAATGCGTGCAAAATGACGCGACAACTCTACTGTGTTCACTACAAAAACCCATATACCGCATGAAGTCTGACGAGAGCCTCTGCATGAAGAACAAGGAATCTCTTAACTGCGAAACCACACATGAAACCTGCAGAGACAAGTGGTTGGAATTAAACAATGTCAACAATTACTTATATTTTTGCTGTCAACAATGCAAAATTCGTATTATTTGTGGGCATCAAGTTTCTACGCAGCTACTACACAAGGCCGGCGTCATAACAATAAATGACGATTGCATAATTAGTAGTGAAACTTTTGCTGTGTATCCTCAAAGACAGCAAACGAACAAAATTCAAGCCCAAGTCGACGCAGGTCCTGCAGAAATTCCTTCAATCAACAACATCATAAACCTACCTGTACCGGTTTCAAAACATCTTCAAGAGAATGAGACGGCATCCGAGCAGAGAGTTTTACTGCAAAAGCTTGGCAAACAAATAGAGCAACTGAAAGCCGCAGCATCAGAAGACATCCTGTCAGATCGTGCAACAAACCACGATGTCCACCAATACGTTGTCATCTACCTATTGGCGGCGGCAGCAGCATTCGCGGGCGTAATCTACGCTTATAACCGCCTACGCAAGCATTGGGCGAGTCGACGGAAACCAGAACCTCCATCGGTTCCCAACCCGATGCCCCGAAGAAGGTCGACAGCGAGCATCGCGGACAACGCCTTATTTGAGGTCACCGACGACAGAAGCGCAGCGCACTTATCGAGGGCACGCGCACTCGATAAAGCAACGTCGCCAATTTCGCGTTGTGACCTACCATAATAACTTATGACTTTGTCTGTTTTAATTTTTACATTTTAACTTACATTTTAACTTTATTTTAAAACAATTTTCGATGTAACTTATATTTAAGTTATCTTTGTGAGCGGGCAATATGTACGAGCTACGCTGTACATGCCACTAACTTGACCTACATTATGTATAGTGAAACGCTGCATATTGTATTTACTTTACTGTGTACTTTACATGTTATTTTCAGTAGCAATTAAACCTTTATACCAATCGGTTGTCTACTCAATCAACATAACATCCCACTTACAACATCAACATAACATTTTCACTGTTGGGAGTTACGCCCCAACACAGGGTTTTTCGAAAATCTAACCTTGTCAGGCTGAAATGGGGTAGTCAATTTTACAGGGGAGGATTTTACAGCGTGGCTTGATTCACTCGAAAATTGGTATAAATAATTTTTGAGTCCAGTTATGAACACATCCCAAACGATTTTTCAAAATTCCACCCCTGTGAGGGTGAAAAGTGGGGATACATTTTATATGAAAAATGTTATTCTATAGGTTAATAAACTAGAAAATTGGCAAGAATACTTGCCTACGTAAGTAATAAAGTTTATCATTTATTTACTTATTTATTTCTAAAGCATTTATCCTAATTCATATTTAGTTTTAGCCACACAACGAAAACCTCTCAGGCTTTATCTGCATATTGGCGAGCCGTTCATATCAATTATATAAATAATGTTAACAATTGATAGGTTACATTAATACATAGGTTCATAGGTACATTAGGACAAATTTTGTATACACTCATCCCAAACGAGTTTTCAAAATTCAACCCCTATGGGAGTGAAAAGCGAAGATACAATTTATATGAAAAATCTTTTTCCTTTGGTTAATAAACTTGATACTTGGCAATATTTGCCCTAGTTATTAACACAGATGGTCACTATTAGCTAAAAAAAACTCCTCACAGAGGATTTAGGGGGTGAAAAGTTAATAGTTAAAAAAAAAAATTAAACCGCTCGAACGGATTAGTATTTATACCTAGGATCGAAAGTAAACAATAATGTTCTCGTGGGATCATTTCCGACATCCACGCGGGCGAAGCCGCGGGCAGAAGCTAGTTATGAAATATAACTTCACCCAGGATAGAACTTTATTCATTTTTATGGGTAATAGTGGAAATGTAAACTAAGGAGAACTGCTCCAGTATCATAGAACATTATGCAATCTTAGTTTAACAAAAGTTATTTTGTTTACATTCCCTTATAGTAACAGTTTGCCAAAAGAAGAAAATAGCTTAAGATTAGAATTAAATATGATAATGCATAACTTGAAATTTAATAATAAAATGTTTCATTTGGTTGATATTAACAATTATTATGTAAGTAATGATTTATATTTAAGAAAAGATAGATATGTCGGAGTCATTCGTCTGACTATTCGGAACGTTAGCGCCATCTCGTGGCGCTAGACAGAGTCTAGCTTGAGTTCGTGGTGGGACGACAGCAACAGCTACAAAAGCGGTGTGAGCAGAGCTCTCGGGAGAATCGAAACATTGGACATCGTGCAAACAACATGTGTTTAGAAACTGTCTGCGTTCCGTATCGTTGAGTTGTACCTAGGTGTACCTACAGTGTGTGATTCGCTAGTGTGACTAACTTGTTCGTAAGTTATAATCTGGTTTGAACTGTAAACCGTTTTTCTATCGTGCTATAACCAACACTACCCATAGTACGCCCACAGTAATTAAAATATGCCTGATGCTAACGAGAGACAGATATACCTTCTCCGACAGATATAACATTGTTATGTACTATCTATCTAACTATTATAAAAGACGGTTCACTGAAGTTTTACCAAAACTCCATTGACAAATTTTCATTTTAAAACCAACGTTTCGTATACTATTTATTTCGAAAACAACTTATTCCGCAAATGTTTTATTTTATAAGCACTCGTTTTACAAACATTTATTTGGCAAACAATTCTCTTAACAAATGCATCAGATGATATTTAATAATTTATACATTTTTCATTTCTGATTTAGATTCATTAGGATAAATCACGTTTCTACTAAATATCGACGGAACCCTGCTGCGCGGGGCTCCTATTTCTGTCTGCAGGGTTCAAAGGAACCTAACCAACCGAACCTCGGGGGGCCCCTGACGTCGACCGTCTAGGGTTAGGGTTTCCGTCAGCAGGTCGACGGAGCCCCGCTGCGCGGAGCTCCTATTTCTGTCTGCAGGGTTTAAAGGAATAGGTTCCTTTAGGTTTAGGTTACCAACCGTGTTTTTGTGTAATGTCTTTATTCCAAACGTTGTTTATGAAATGAAATGAAAAAAATAATGAATTGTTTGTCAAATAATACGTTATTAAATAAAAATTTATCGGAAAATTATTTTGCTAAGTAAAATATTTGATAAACTTGTTGTTGTAAAATGTTGAAATGACAAATAATGTTTTTGCCAATCGTTGCTTGTCATGTAAAAATTTTTGAATTAATGTTTGGTGAACTGACTGGTCACCATAAAAGACAGATAGCTGTGTCGCTATCATATTTTCTATCACAGCCAGGAATTTGGCTAAACAACTTGCTTCTTTTGAGCAATGTAATGAAAGTATAAATAATTCTGCCAATAATTTGGTCACAATTAATGACATTGCTAATAATTTTAATAAAAAATTAAGACAATAGAGGCAACCTCTAGCTATAATGTACAGAATTGCAAAAACAACTCAAAAGAAGATTAAAATCAGTAAATAGTATCAACCTGGTGCATCAAAATATTCAAGGATTTGTGAACAAAGAATTATTTATGAATTTTAATAGTTCTTTGTATAACAGAAAATTGGTTGAAAAGCCACCCGTTCTTGGTAAATGAGCCAGCTAAAACATTAACATTGACAACATTATTACATAGATGAATGTACAAATATATATAAATTCATATGAACACGGAACACAATATAACACCATAAACAAATAATTACACATCACTTTTAAGAGCAACAAGATTACAAATCATCTAATAAGTAGAGACATCTTTCCAGCAGGAATGCCTTGAGTCTTGCTTTAAATGAGCCTGTGTACAAGTAAGTAAGCTTTTCAACTCAAGCGGTAACTTATTAAATATTTTAACTGCCTGATACTGTGGACCATGTTTCTATACCAAAACGCGGAATGATTTTGTTTCCAAAGTCTTTTCTGTGCGATTTTTCCCTTACCAGCCTGTCCTATTCTGTTTCGTAGTCATATACATATTTTTTTTAAGTGTTTATGAGTACTATTACGTTAAGGCTGGGTGCTGTGAGAATACCAAGTTCTTTACAATATGGTCGACTGGTGTCTTGTTGATACAGGCGGACAATGGATCGCATCGCTTCTTTTTGGAAAACGAATATAATATGAAACTAGCTTGTTCCCGCGGCTTCGCCCGCGTGGATGTCAGAAATGATCCCACGAGAATATTATTGTTTACTTTCGATTCTAGGTATAAATACTAATCCGTCCGAGCGGTTTAATTTTTTTTTTTAACTATTAACTTTTCACCCCCTAAATCCTCTGTGAGGAGTTTTTTTTAGCTAAAAGTGATCATCTGTGTTAATAACTAGGGCAAATATTGCCAAGTATCAAGTTTATTAACCAAAGGAAAAAGATTTTTCATATAAATTGTATCCTCGCTTTTCACTCCCATAAGGGTTGAATTTTGAAAACTTGTTTGGGATGTGTGTATACAAAATTTGTCCTAATGTATGAACCTATATATTAATGTAACCTATCAATTGTTAACATTATTTATATAATTGATATGAACGGCTCTCCAATATGCAGTAAACCCTGAGAGGTTTTCGTTGTGTGGCTAAAACTAAATATGAATTAGGATAAGTGCTTTAGAAATAAATAAGTAAAATAAATGATAAACTTTATTACTTACGTAGGCAAGTATTCTTGCCAATTTTCTAGTTTATTAACCTATAGAATAACATTTTTCATATAAAATGTATCCCCACTTTTCACCCACACCGGGGTGGAATTTTGAAAAATCGTTTGGGATGTGTTCATAACTGGACTCCAAGATTATTGTGATTATTGTGATTATTGCCACGCTGTAAAATCCTCCCCTGTAAAATTGACTACCCCTTTTCAGCCTGACAGGGTTAGATTTTCGAAAAACCCTGATACACATTATTCTTTACTTTCAATATTAGGTATAAATATTGAGTTCGGAGTAAATCGGACTGCGCACTAAAATTCTTCCATACAAACTTTGAAACCCCCCAATCCCTTGTTAGGGGGTAGTTTAGAAAAAAAAAGCTGGCAATCTTCATAATCTATTTAGATAAGTATTCGTGCCAAGTTTCAAGTTTATTAATTCAAGGAATAAGATTTTTCATACAAACGAAATCCCATCATTTCACCCTCTTAGGGATGGAATTTCGAAAAATCCTTTCTGTGGATGCCCACTCTTTACGAAGAGCACACCCTCCAAATATCATGTCTCTAGGAACAACGGTTCAGGGTGTGCGTTGATGTAGCAGTCAGTCAGGACTTTGAATTTTATATATATTATTAGCGTGAAAACTTTATTTTCAAACTACCGTGCGGCGCTGTATATAAAAGGAGGGTGCGGCCAGTACTCGCCCCTCACTCCGTCTCAAGCAGCCGTCGTGATAACATCGTTTTGCAATATTGTTTAAAATCGTTTTTTTTTTTAATCAGAAAGTATATTTTTATGTTGAAAATCGTATTTGCTTAAAATTGATTAAAGTTTAGTGTTTCGTCATTTCGTTAGTTTTTTTTAAATTAAAATCGGTATTAACCGCCAATATTAGAAGTGGGATAGGCTCCATTGCCTATCTTTATTCTGTGTCGTGCGAAAAGCTTTTGAATCATGTCCGAAAGAGCTACCACTCGTAATAGAGGTAGAAATAGGCGTGATCAAAATGGTGATGCAGCCGAACTCCAAGAAACCCTTGGAGCTATTCTGGCGCGCCTGACCGCGCTAGAAAATACCAGCCTATCCTCAACTAGCACCATGTTGGCGACAACAACTCCGGAAACACGTGCCGTTGTGGCGCCTGGGTAGCTCATCGCGTCTTCGCCGCAGGAGCCACAACCAGTAGTGCATGAGTCGAACACCAGCATCGTTGGAGAATCGGTTGTAAGTACTTTGACGTCACTGGATGCTACAGATCGCCGCATTGGAGCGTCGAGTGCGTTAACCAAGGTCAGATCCAACCATTACTATATATCAAACTTTGATCCCAGCATACATGATATAGATTCTTGGTGTGAAGAGGTTGAGAGAGCACGTGATATTAATAGATGGGATGACAATGAGTGTTTATCCCGGATTGCTAACTGCCTGAAGGGAGATGCTCGTAGTTGGTTAAACGATTGGGTCACGAACGACCGCACCTGGTCTAACTTTAAGATTGAGTTTAAGCCGCTTTGCTCACGAAGAATTGATGTCGCATATATTTTGTTTGACGTCATGAGTACTACTTCCGACAAATATCCCACGTACGCAGAATATGCTAGGCGCTCCGTCTTGAGACTAAATATTGTTAGAGGGTTAAGCGATGATTTAACGGTCGCGATTGTCAGACGTGGTGTAACTGACGCACAAGTGCGTGCTGCTGCGACTAACGCTCATTTAACGACCAAAGATCTTGTTGAATTATTTTCTATTTATACCAAACCGAATTCCAACTCATCTGTAACCTCTGTGAAATCGTCCCAAAGTAAACAGTTTGACCGAAACTCGCGAAAACGTCCACATAATAATAAAAATCGCGAAATTACGTGTTTTTCGTGCGGTACTGTGGGTCATGTGCAGCGCGCGTGTCCTAAACAATCGAAAACGATTAAATCTGATGAATCGACAGAAACAATTAATAAGAAGCCGATTATAGCCGATTATAGATTATGCCGACGCCTGCTACCTGGATGCTACTGAGGAGCTATTAAACAAGCTTGAGCGCTTGTAAAACCTGTGCATTCGCTTTGTTTTCGGTCTTCGAAAGTATGACCATGTTTCACACCTTCGCAAGGAACTCAAGTGGCTCCCAATCCGCCTTCGCAGGAACACTCGGATTTTATGTCTACTCTTCAACATCTTACATAACCCGTCTTATCCTTCCTACCTGCGTGAGCGTTTTTCTTACGCTCGCTCTAGCGCCGCACCGTGTAGATCACACCTAAGATCCATCCTTAAATCTCATCCTCATAAAACGAGCTACTATTCTTATTCCTTCTCTGTCCATGCTGTAAGATTGTGGAACTCACTTCCGCCTAGCATTCGTGATTTAAAAACTATTTCTCTATTTAAACGTCGATTAAAAGAGCATTACCTTTCCTCTATACTGTGAGTATTTGTATATATATATTTGTTATATATTTTTGTATTATGTTTTTTTTTTTTTTTGCGGTATATGTGTAGATATATTTAATATTTTTGTTTTAGACTTCACACATTCATATTTTTCTCTTCTAGTTCTCACACACTATTGTCTACATTTCTTTTTTTTACTTCTCCTTTCGCAGGTCTGCTGGAAGAAATTTCTTAAGAAATAAGCAGTACCTTTGTACTGATGTTATAATTATGTCATATCAATTTGTATTTTACTGTGTGTACATAAATAATAAAATAAATAAAATAAAATAAATAAGAAACCGAATGGGCCGTGTTCATTCTGTAAAAAGCCAGGTCATGACGCCTCTGTCTGTTTTGCTAAACAAAGATCTGAAACGCGGAATAAAAACGCGGAATAAGGCGCGTCAACAGACAGTGACGTCACAACGGCCGTTATACAGGGTATACCTATATAGACGTGCTGATAGACAGCGGATCGCGCGTGTCACTTATTTCGGAATCGGTGCTTAAATATTTTAAGTGTACTCGACTACCCACATATAGGTATTACGTGGCATAGCTGATCAAAACATTGAGTGTAATAGCCGCGTAACATTAGTTGTAGAATTTAGTGACATTTTATTAGAGGTGGATCTTTTTGTTGTTCCCCTAAAATGCCTAAATGTGCCATTACTAATAGGAACAGATGTTTTGAACCGTGAGGGGGTAACGTACATTCGTGCAAACAAAGAGCAACGTATAACTCGAATTCCTAGTTCGGTTGGTCAAAATGTATTGCTCATCAACTCGAGTGAACAGTTTTCAGTTAACACGCCACTTGAAGGCAGCGATCGTGAAAAATTAATGTCATTCGTAAATCAATTTAAGGAATTCTTTATTATTGGGACTGCCTTAACAACAGTCACAACCGGTAAAATGCGTATTGAGTTGACAAGTGAGACACCGATTTGTTATAGGCCGTACAGACTCTCAATCGACGAAAAATGTAAAGTGCGTGATATCGTAAAAGACCTGCTAGACAAGAAGATAATCCGCGAGTCCAACTCTCCATACGCAAGTCCAATTATTCTTGTCAAGAAAAAAGACGGAAAGGATTGTATGTGCATTGATTATCGTGCGTTGACCGCGATTACCGTGAAAGATCGCTATCCATTACCCTTGATAGAAGATCATATTGATCGCCTCGGTAAGAGCCAGTTCTTCAGCTGTTTAGATATAGCAACAGGCTTCCACCAAATTTTGTTGGATAGCGACTCCGTAGCGAAGACCGCTTTCGTGACCCCAGGAGGCATTACGAATATCTAAAAATGCCGTTTGGTCTCGCGAACGCGCCGGTCGTAGATCAACGAATAATCACAAATACGCTTAAATCACTAATAGAGTCTGGTAAAGCCCTCACTTTTATCGATGACGTGTTATTGTTAGCCTCTTCTATCGATGAAGCAATCGAGAACGTACGCGAGGTATTAAAAACACTTACTTCTGCGGCTTTTTCTATTAACTTAAAGAAAAGTACATTTGTGGCCACAGAGGTGGAGTATCTAGGTCGAACTATCTCTGAAGGTCAGGTTAGACCGAGCGAGCAAACAATTAAGGTTTTAATTGAATCCCATGTGCCCACAAATGTAAAACATGTTCGACAGCTACTCGCTTTGGGCAGGGTATTTTCGTCGCTACATACCCGGCCATGCATCTAAGACAGCGCCCATTGCTAGTTTAACACGGGGTAACGTTAAATTTCACAGGGGCGAGGAACAAGAAAACGCGCGTAAATACCTAATCCGTTGTCTTACAAGTGCACCTGTGCTCGCTATTTTCGATCCATTGCTACCAACCGAGTTGCATACGGACGCGAGTTCTATCGGTTCCGGCGCAGTTCTTATTCAGGTTCATGAGAAAGGTACACGGCGAGTAGTGGCGTAGGTACTTTAGTAAAACTACACAAGGTGCCGAACCACGATATCATTCTTATGAGCTTGAGACGCTCGCGATCATTAAAGCCTTACAACACTTTCGCCACTATTTGTTGGGTATCGTTCAAAATTGTGTCGCACTGTAATGCGCTTAAACTAACGGAACATAAGAAAGATCTTTTACCACGCGTCGCGCGTTGGTGGATATACATGCAGGATTTTAACTTTACGATAGAATATAGAAAGGGCGTTATGATGCAGCACGCTGATTATCTAAGTCGAAATCCTGTTGATGTCCTCCAAATAACTAGGCCGAAAAAATGGGCACAGATTGCTCAATCTGCAGATGAGGAAACTCGTACTCTAATTGACAAAGTCAACAATAACGAGCTAGACTCTTCCCGGTATGATGTTCGTAACGATCTGTTATATTATAAATACACCCCCACGGGCCAGGAGCCAAAGCTACTATGCTTCATACCTAAAGGTCACCGATTAAGACTCCTACGAATTTTTCATGACCAGCATGCACATATAGGTGCCGACAAGACTATTGACCTAATTTTGCGTCATTTTTGGTTCCCAGGGCTCTATGGCTTTGTAAAGAAATACGTAGGTCATTGTTTGATTTGTCTTTCATCCAAGAAAGTTCCTAGGGCTCCTCATTACCCGATTTCATCATGGCATAAGCCAGATACTCTATTTAACACGTTCCACATGGACGTGTTAGGTCCACTACCTATTTCAAATGATAAAAAGTATGTACTGCTCATTGTAGATGCCTACTCTAAGTATTGTTTGTTT
Source organism: Apamea epomidion (assembly GCA_947507525.1). Classification (NCBI taxonomy): domain Eukaryota; kingdom Metazoa; phylum Arthropoda; class Insecta; order Lepidoptera; family Noctuidae; genus Apamea; species Apamea epomidion. The sequence continues at coordinate 225,037 of OX382233.1, forward strand.
TATGCGATAAAAAGGCAAGATTCAAACGAATTAAAACAAATGTTTTCAAACGCCGTTTCCCTATTCGGTACTCCCAAACTTATTGTGTGTGATAGAGGACGAATGTTTGAGAGTGCCAGTTTTCAGGGCTGGGTTTCTGAAATGGGTAGCGAAATTCATTTTGTAACACCTGAGATGTATAGTGAAAACGGTCAGGTCGAACGCTACTGCCGTACTTTGCTCAATATGTTACGCATAGAGGCTTCTAAACCAGAGAATAAATGGTCCGATTCCTTGTGGAAAATGCAGCTTGTTATCAATTGCACTAAACACAAGAGCACTCAGATCTCACCGTTGCAATTGCTTATTGGTGTTAAAGCTGTCACGCCAGTCATAAGATCACTTGTTCGCGATGTCGCTGTTAATGACGTCCGACCGAATCGCGAGGGGTTAAGGGAGTTACAAAGACAGCGCGCTAGCGAACTGCTGGACCAAAATAGATGTAAACAAGATGAGTACGTTAATAGGAATCGGAAAGTCAAGCGTACGTTTAATCTAAATGATAATGTGTTTGTAATAAAAACTTCTCAAGTTACAGGCAAGCTGGACTCGGGGATGCGAGGGCCATATCCTGTGGCGAAAGTCCTTCCCCACGATCGATACGAGCTACAGCTGCTAACTGGTTCGTATGGCAAAGTCACTCAGGCTGCCGCTGAGCACATGGTTGCTTGGCGAGGAGAGTGGACCCCCGAGTCATGTGCCACGTTTTTTGATGGAAAGCAGATTTTTGTATTAACTTTGCTATCTAAAGGATGCATGATCATGTATTGTATCAAATGTGTTTGATTACATGGACTCAAAGAGTCATGTGTACTTGCGTAGTGGTTGTAAGGGCATTGAGAGATGTCTCTGCCGAGAGATGTGCTAACTGGGTGCCTCCGTCTCAGTTTATTTGTAAGGGCATTGAGTTACAGTGTAACTGTGCCGAAAGAGACGTGCTAACTGGGTGCCTCCGTCTCAGTTTATTTGTAAAGGCATTGAGTTAGTGTAAATCTGCCGAAAGAGATGTGCTAACTGGGTGCCTCCATCTCAGTTTATTCACAAGGGCATTGAGAAACGTCTCTGCCAAGACGAGCTAACTGGGTGCCTCCGTCTAGATTTGTGTTGCATTCAATTATAACAGACATTTTTAGATCAAGTAATTAGGATATTACTAATAAGTGCTATTCTCACATTTTTTTAGCTGAAGAGGATAGTCTTACAGCACCATCGACCAGTGCAACTAGCTGTGAAAACCATTCAAGTCGTGGAGACGACACACACCAGGGTCCACTAATTACTGATGCAGCTATTGAAGACATGAGCCCTTCACGTCGCCCGAGTCCACTTGCCGAAGATCGTGACTGCAGCGAACAAGGACCATCATCTGGACAACGTGGTTGACGACAACCACACGTCAGGAGAGGCCGTATTAGCGTGAAAACTTTATAATCAAACTACCGTGCGGCGCTGTGTATGAAAGGAGGGTGTGGCCAGTACTCGCCCCTCCCAATTCGATCCAGCCTGTCCCTTTGCTGCCCTCTCCCAGCGACGCCCTAAGCCGAGGTTCGTACCCCACAGGGGGTGCCCTTAGCGTGCAGTCGCCTAGTTTTAATTAGTTTTAGCCCTGCCTGGAGGCTTTAAGATTTCTTAAGGCAACCACAGGATAGTCCGGTTAAGTAGTCACGACCTCTCAAGGTAAACTACGAGAAGCCATTTACAAAAAAAAAAAAAAGTACTTGCCCCTCACTCCGTCTCAAGCAGCCGTCGTGATAACATCATTTTGCAATATTGTTTAAAATCGTTTTTTTTTAAATCAGAAAGTATATTTTTATGTTGAAAATCGTATTTGCTTAAAATTGATTAAAGTTTAGTGTTTCGTCATTTCGTTAGTTTTTTTTTAAATAAAATTGGTATTAACCGCCAATAATATAGATTTCTTTCATAATATAAAACAAAGAACAACCTAAGACCCTACCAAAGACCTAAGTCCTTACCAAGCTCTTCGCAAAATAACACAATATCATTATTTAAAGTTTGTTTACAATGTTTATTGGAACTATTAGTAGAAGGAATGATCAAATCAACACAGGGCTGCAGTAAGGAGGTATGGAGGCATATAGTCAATGAATTGGCCGGTGTTAGCACATTGGATGGTGTTAGACAATGCTCACAGTTGTTTTATTGTAAGTTTACCAGTTCATTCATTGCCTCATTAGGTCTTCAGAGGTGTTATATTTGTTGGTCATTGAACTAAGTTTCTCCTGCAGATGGTCAAGTTCAGATTGCAAGGTCTTTGTGTCAATGTTGTAGGTACTTCCAAGTACTTTGCTCCAAATTATAAGAATACATATTTAATTGTTTAAGCAAGTTTAACCTTTCTGCATTCAATTAACATTTTTGATAAAGAACCTTTGTTTGAGATTGTTACTGAATAAAATTTGAATTGTTGGTTGTTGGTTTTTATAAGATGTGCATTAAAACGGGCAACGGCTAAATATAATACCTGACACAATCAAAGCGTAACTTAAATATGTTTTGTTCTCACAACGTTCCTCGAAACAAATAAAATCCCATAAGCTTGCCTTGCTTGCTTGTAAGCGGTGACAGATAGCCAGGGGGAGGAGCACGGAACTCTCGGACAGTTGTCGTGTGAACGCGCCGTGACTTTGCGGACGATTTATTGCTGTGAATTCTTTTCGTTAATTGCGTGTGCGGTGCGGCGCGCTTAGGGCGAGGCCACAACACTGCGTTGCGTCATCGTATCACAATTTGTTTTTCTTGTGTGTCGTAGATTTTTACGATGCGACGCCGTAACGCAGTGTTGTGGCCTAGCCCTTACAGGCCGCAGCTTGCGGCGGCGCTCGGCGCGCGTCTGTGGCTCTGTGGCTGCCGTGCTGGGACGAGCGATGCCAGTATCGTACTGTGACAGTCGTTGTGTCCTTGCAAACAATCGTAGGTAATTTGGTAGGCGCTATTATTTACATAATAAGCCAAACATTTTGAAATACATTTCATAGTGCTTTTTTAAGTTTCTATAGTGGGTAATATGACAAATACTACGACTGGAAGCCGACCTCAACATAGTTGGGAAATAGACTAGGCAGATGATGAGTTAGTAATGTGACAAAGATTGTATACAAACTAATACCTAAATGCATGTAGTGGCTGGTAGTACGGGTACCTACAGCACTTTGAGCCCTCCCGTTTAGCTATAACTGATATACCTAGTTGTTCGTAATGTTCAGGTATCTGCTTACAGCTAGGGAACTAAACTTAAGGTACCTTAGTTAACTTCACATCCTGTACTGACTAGTACGGCCCCCTCCAGGACAGTTGAGGCTAATATTTACCTGTAACAAGAGAAACACATAATTATTTAATCAGCATGTCTCATAAATAGTGTGTGTTGTGTTACCTAAGTAACTGATGTCAATGTGAATGTCATCATCATTTATCGTTTTCTCATTTAATGATACATGTATGGTGATTAGATCAGGATTGATTGTATCGGGCGTAAGGTGAGACTGCAGGGTAGCGGGATCGTCCGAAAGGGTTACCGCTGCCCTGGAACATAAAGGGCTAAGGAAGGAACACGGGTGGGTTTTAGTCAGTAATAGTCTGACACTCCCTTCCGCTGTACCCAGAGCGGGAGGGGTCATTTGATGATTTCCCATCCTCAAAAAAAAAGGTGAGACTGCAGAAAAGTTTGAGCCATACTTAGCTATATGTCCGGGTGGCAGTCATCGATAGCCCTGTGGCGGGTATCGCCATCACACACAATCAGTGGCCGACAGCCGCCACAAGCTCACTACACACTACACACTGCCGCTTACTCGGCCACTTCGTTACGATATTAAGATAAGACAGTCTACAAGTTGTACCATCGATTATTCTTGTGCGTTCATAGAATTTGAAATCAAAATACCTCTTTCATCAACCGGGTTCTGAAAATATTGAAAGCGTAAAGAGATTCTTATTAAATGTAAGTCAAACGAGTTCCGAGTTGATTAGGGGTCGTGGGTGTAAAGTTGGCGCTCTCAAATGAATGACAACTCAGGTGAGCGACACAACAAAGACCACTACACAGACCGACTAGAAGGTGCAGCCGACACAACACCTTGTGACACATGCAGACCGCATGTTGTTGCTAATGACCATGTAACCTAGGAATGTAGCGGTTGTTTGGTTTTACAAGCCTCAGCGACTGCTTCACTCGTAAGTGTAGTACAAAGGTACATAGAACAGATATTATTGCCCTTCTGTGCTGGGACTTTTTAATGCTAATGATCAGTAGTGTGTGCACTGTGAAAAGTAAATTAAAACAATCCTCTTTCACAAACTTCTAATAAAACAGATGTAGCAGTAATGAGACAGTTGATATTGTGTGTGTATACGTCCCCCCCCGTCCCCCCACCCCGCGCTCGTAATACATGGTGTAGTGACTATCAACCCACTATATAATCCGTTCCGCTTATAAACCTTGGACCGCATCCTACGAGTAACGTCAGATGGCGTGATCCTTGGTTTTGACGCGCAAGCTCCGCCTTCCTTCGAAAATCAACACTGCCATGAGGCGCGGGCGCACAGCGGCCCGCGGGCGGCCGGCAGTCTTCCGTTAGTTGTGAACACGCACTCGCGCCTTTTAGCTAGCTTCGTATGCATTCTCACTATCTCTAGTTTTCTTACTTATTTTGTATTAGTTTTTTAGTTCATTGGTGTTAAAGTAGATAGTAAATTAATTAGTGCAAACACTTAATAAAGTCATTCATTTGGTTCGTTGGTGTTCAGCAAAATCACCTCTCCGCCTTTACATATAACGGTCATATTCGCCAGCATTCGCTCAATCACCTTGCACCACAGTCCCTGGTGAAATTCCGGGATAGCTACAGCTACAGCTTACATACCTCTTCAATGGCATGGAGCATTGATTGCAGTATAAGTGATCTGTTCAATTCTCATTAAAATTCAAAGTGTTGTTATTACGTTGCGGGCGTCGGTCGCTAGGTGCTGTGCGCGTGTCCGAGCCAGTGCACATTGTTGCACGTCGCGCATGACATGTGTCCGTCTGTAACTACGCAGTGCACTACTAATTGGATTTTGTAGTCAACAAGACTGAAAGTTTAAAAAAATGATACTAAGAAGAACGTACTTTCTATTACGCTCAATACCGAGATATACAAATGAGAGACACTCGCTCAGAGACAAATTTAAAGAAATAAATGTTATGGCTGTGCCTTCTCAGTATATTTATGAAAATCTTTTATATGCCCATAAAAATATAAAATTGTTTAAAAAATACAGTGATATACATGATATAAATACTAGGAACAAACACAAATTTGTTGTACCTACAACAAGGCTCAAGAAAATAGGTGGCTCGTTCAGATGCCAATGTATACGCTTCTACAATAAAGTTCCAAGCCCCGTTCAAGATAATATAAGCCTTAATAAATTCAAATCATTCATTAAACGTAAGTTGTGCCAGAAAGCCTTTTATACCGTTAAGGCCTATATCGACGACAAAAAGGCTTGGGATTGAGCTGCTTCCAATTTTTACATATTTAATGTTTTTTTTTTTTTTTGTTTTGTTGTTGATTTTTTTTTATACACACTTTGACATTAATAAATTTGATATATACTATGACATTTGCTTACTTTGTAAAGTATTTTATTATTTTAATTGTTGTGAATGTGAAGACTACATATGTGGGTCATTTTATTTATATTATTTTTCTCTCTGTTCTCCTAGTTTTTGTCATGGTCTGGCAGTTTGAGTAATTAATGTGGCCTACCCAAAAGTCCTTTCTTTGGTATTGTTCGTCGAATCGTTCAGCTCCTTAAGTTTTGAGTTGAGCTGCACGATTTCTGACAAATGCGTGCACTGACTGGACAGGTCCTCTCAATCTGTGTGGTTCTTTCCTCAAAAGACCATCTCAGACATCGACCTACATGGTCTTCATATGATCTGACCAAGATTATGTCTGGACTTTAAAAGAGACTGTGACCTCTGAGTTTGTTTCGGCCTTTCTTCTCAGACTAGTCAGATAGGAAACGCCGACCTCATCTAGTTTTAAAATATGATTGACGTGTAAAAGTGTTTGTACAAAGCTACTTACAAAAATAAAATCATTGATCAATGAAAAGTTGCCAATAAAATATATTTGTCAGGTACCTATTACTTGACAAATATATATTATTGGCAACTTTTTAAATAACGATTTAAGAGTTTTAAAATCAAGTTCTGAAAAAAAATCGGCCGAGTGCGTGTCGGAATATGCACAATGAAGGGTTCCGTACATAGAAATGTAAAAAACCTATATCTATGGTTCCATAGATGGGATGAGTTTATCTCATGAACGAAGTTAACATTGCAGTGGAGTAATAGGTTCTCCCATACATTCTTACTGCAATTGTAATTTTGTACGCTCAACATTGAAAGATTTACCATGTTATTTTAAGACCATAGACTTGTTATAGATTTTCCTGTAATCTGTAAGCAAAGAACTAATTTCTGTATAGTTTTCAAAGTTTTAGGCTCAGTAGTTTCAGTTATAAGAGGCTTTTGTGAAAATATGAGAGCGGAGGTTACACGTCCGCTACACTTTGAAAATAAACCTTACATAAAATATGTTTCTGTACGCACCTACAGGCTACCTGCTGCAGTGAATACTAGGAAACTCTGACCCAACGCCGTCAACTTCCCTTTGTCTTGTTAGACAACATCGCTACGAGCGCGCTGCCAGTGTGCTACGAGCGTGCTACGAGCCAGCTACGAAGGGCTACGAACGTGTTACGATGTGCTACGATGTGGTACGGGCGCGCTGCGAGCGTGCTACGAGCGTGCTACGAGCCAGCTACGAAGGGCTACGAACGTGTTACGATGTGGTACGGGTGCGCTGCGAGCGTGCTACGAGCCAGCTACGAAGGGCTACGAACGTGTTACGATGTGCTATGATGTAGTACGGGCGCGCTGCGAGCGTGCTACGGGCGCGCTACGCATCGCTGTCGGTCTCCGTGTGACGTAATTTATTTCATCGTTATGCAAATTCGTTTCAACTTGAGTTTCGTTCGACTATTTTGCATTTCGACGTAATTCTCCTCCAATTATGTAAATTAATGACTTCTGATGATCATTAATTAGGATGAATTGGGGCGACTTTCATTTTCTCGCCGGTAAGTAAATATTTTGTTCGCGATCATCTAATATAATATTTGTGATATAAATAAGTCTTAATACATTTTACTCAGGGTCAGTTTATGTTATCATTTCTGTTCTGAATGTGATACGATTTAGTGACTCACCCAAAAATCTAAATAAAAAATCAAAATCATTTATTTGGGTAAATAAGGTACAGAAAGTTCTTAAAGATAATCGACATCGATCTCAAGTTTAAGCACATTTTACTTTTTTTTTCAGTTGCAAACTTTGACAGATCTGTTATTGATATATAGTATTATGTATAACATTAAATATTGAATTCAGTGCTTGTGCAGTGTCACATAACGGAACCGGAAAAAGGCTAGCGTTGTTGGAAGAGGTCGTGAGTGGGAGCTCGTTCATGTGCGGGGCGAGGGGGAAGGAGGTCCGAGGTGTAATTACAGCTGTAATCAGAATCGCAATCTGTTGGCGCAGCGACGACGACACATTGACAGTTGTCCGCGATTGCGATGTTGTACAGCGTGACGTCAGAGTGTCACCGTGACGTAAGAGCTCCGGCAGATTCGTGCCGTGTAAGCCACAAGACTGGACAGGCGAGCGTGCGCCATACATTGCACGGCCAGGAGCATGTCGTCTCGTGGCTACAATAAAGATACGTTGGCCTCAATTGAAACGCACAACAGTTGAAAGCACCCGCGCGTTACGAAACTCGTACATTTGTGCATTTAATCGGCATGTGTCGCCGGTATCCGTGACGTTTCGAATGTGAACACAGCACAGTGAAAACATTATTTTATACCAAGTTGAATAAATAATAAATATTCCACAACTATCACACAACGCCATCTAGTCCCAAGCTAAGCAGAGCTTGTGTTATGGGTACTAGACAACTGATAAACATACTTATATATTTCTAAATACATAAATATTATAGATAAATTACACCCAGACACAGAACAAATGATCGTGCTAATTACACAAACATTTGTCCTGGGCGGGAATCGAACCCACGACCTCCGGCATAGCAGTCAGGGTCACTAACCACTAGACCAACAGGCCTGTGGAATGTGCACATTATATATTTTTTTTAAATTAAGGTTTTGCTTTGCGTTTTTTTAATATTGTGTTTGCGTGTTGTGGCATGTGCCAAATAACATATTATTTTATTTCTTTCTGTATTGTAGTAGATAGATTTTGATTTGCATTGACAACACTAACATCCGGCTTTTGAATTGAGATGCTAAACTAGAGTTCGATAAGTTCTCCAACTTAAAATTCTCAATTTAGAACCCAGGTGTTAGCATTATAGTTTGTAATAACTACCCGCGAATAAGACAAGCAGTATGCTATGTCATGTCTCAACTAAAGTACAGATGTTTGATCGTCTGTAGTGAAACAATGCTAGAACCTACTCCTGGGGATGGTTGTTGGAGTGTCGGTACGTTGTTGATGTTCGGCAATCCGTGCTACTTGCTTTTATTTACAGCTTATAAATTGACTTCTACACACTACATACGAGGTGAGCAGGATTAGTGTTAACTAACAATTTATAATAAAAAGACATGAATCATTTGACGATTTTTACTTATCAAAATATAATATGTTTCACGCATAAAGTTTCCGTGGTCGTATAAAAGTTAAAATTTTTAGTAATATGTAATTAATATTCACGTCGTGGATCTACTGCCGTCAGCCGTGTACTGTAAATTCGTCAACAAGCTGCGACGTTATGTTGATAACGATGACGTGTGTGTTGATAACGATGACGTGTGAGTTGATAACGATGACGTGTGTGTTGATAACGATGACGTGTGTGTTGATAACGATGACATGTGTGTCGATAACGATGACGTGTGTGTCGATAACGATGACGTGTGAGTTGATAACGATGACGTGTGTGTTGATAACGATGACGTGTGAGTTGATAACGATGACATGTGTGTTGATAACGATGACGTGTGTGTTGATAACGATGACGTGTGAGTTGATAACGATGACGTGTGTGTTGATAACGATGACGTGTGTGTTGATAACGATGACGTGTGAGTTGATAACGATGACGTGTGTGTTGATGTGGATGGTGTGTGTGTTGATAACGATGACGTGTGTGTTGATAACGATGACGTGTGTGTTGATAACGATGACGTGTGTGTCGATAACGATGACGTGTATGTTGATAACGATGACCTGTGAGTTGATAACGATGACGTGTGAGTTGATAACGATGACGTGTGTGTTGATAACGTTGACGTGTGTGTTGATAACGATGACGTGTGTGTTGATAACGATGACATGTGTGTCGATAACGATGACGTGTGTGTCGATAACGATGACGTGTGAGTTGATAACGATGACGTGTGTGTTGATAACGATGACGTGTGAGTTAATAACGATGACGTGTGAGTTGATAACGATGACGTGTGTGTTGATAACGATGACGTGTGAGTTGATAACGATGACGTGTGTGTTGATGTGGATGGTGTGTGTGTTGATAACGATGACGTGTGAGTTGATAACGATGACGTGTCTGTTGATAACGATGACGTGTGTGTTGCTGCAAGCTAGCAGTGTGCACCGATCCACTGATCTACTACGTTTTCGTATAGCCGCATTACATTAAGGTATACGTCCCACCTTAATGTAATGCGGCTATACGAAAACGTAAAAAAAATGATATCGATGTGTTGTTTATATCTTTTTACGAGTAGTTGGCGTTTTTGTCGTAGTTGGGTTTAAGCTTCCAACTTTCTTTTTCATTTTATTATATTTTCGGGTTTATGTATACATAATTACTAAATGTGATAGCTGCTGGCTGAGCCATGGGAAAATCTATGTAAAAAAGTCCGCAGGTTCGATTACGTTTTGTGTAAACTGCCTACATAAACTAATGGGCGCCGCTTTGTGACTAAGTTCCTCCAAAATTACATTTATTTTGCCCCATAGTTGTGCTTGTTTTAGTTTTAGTGTTTTTCTGCTTGTAATATCACACTCCACACAACACCACTCAAGGTCATACGCAACTTCAATCACTTTCGATAACCAGTACGCTCCAATGGACATCAGCCGTTTTTTCACTTTTCTGCCTGTATTTCTGCACGCACACAACTCGCAAAGCGAATCCATCTCCACCTTTTGTATTCACAGCCGCATTAGCTTGATGTTTTATCTTTGTTTTGAAATTCGATAACTTAAATGACATACAGACTGACCTAGACAATGTTTCAGTAGCTGTGTCCGCAACCTGTATGATTGAGGACTGCAAAGCTATTGCTGATTTACACAAAAATGCTCTATCATTTCTCCGTCAAAATATACGTAGCATAATTAAGAACTTCGATGGCTTGACGATGCTTTTGGAAAGAACGTAGACGGGAACACCCGGAGATAATATGCCTGATTGATTCCCCCGGCCGGTGGCATGCCCGACAGAAGTCAACCGTGCCGTCTTTCACAATAAATCTCCGGTAGTTGTTCGTCATCATAACTTCGTCCATAATTGCACAGATAAAACCTTCGGTTTCTCCAAAGAGGTCACCACAACGTAGCCAGGCTACGGACGCTAGTAGATCTACACCGGGCCCATGTAGGGCCCGAAAGATGCGCCCGTGAAGCTCCTTACTCTGCCATACCTCCATGCGTTCATTAGTGTCAAGCACTACTGGCTTGCGCCAGTTCTCTTTACCCAAGGAGAGCGGTGTGAGGCCCTTGTCCATCGCGACTACATCTCGATGCATCCCCACGTCGGTTTTTAGGAAATATTCCCTGAGACTGCATATCTCGCGATTGTGGAGGTTCTTAGCGTTTAAAAAGCCGCGACCTCCACACTTTCGCGGGATATACAGCCTCATTACCGATGACCGTGGGTGATGCATTCGATTTGCAGTTAGCAGCGTACGGACCCTCCTATCCGGGGCGTCGAGTTCGGTCTGAGTCCATTTGAGTATGCCGAAAGAGTACATCAAAACCGGCATGACCCAACCGTTGAAGGCGCGCACCTTGTTCCCGCCTGATAAAAGACTATTAAATACTTTTTTCAGGCGGCCAAAGAAGCGCTCCTTCAACGATTGCTTCATGTCAGTAACATTGATGCCTAGCGCTTCCGACATACCCAAATACTTATAGGTTTCGGATGCGGAGAGGGCTCTAAGATTTGTGGAATCCGAGAGTTGGGTTCCCACGGTTTCTACGATCTCCCCTCGCTTTACATGCATGACCGCACATTTGTCCACACCAAATTCCATCCTGATGGCGCTACTGAAAGTTTCAGTAATTTTCAGTAGCTCCATCAGTTGCAAATTGTTGGGGGCAAAGAGTTTTAGGTCATCCATGTAGAGGAGGTGAGATATAACCTGACCACCTCTCCTCAGCCGATAGCCTAGACCTGAATCTTCCAGCAGCGTGCTTAGAGGATTCAAGGCTAAGCAGAACCAAAGCGGACTCAAACTGTCGCCCTGGAATATACCTCGCTCGATCCTTATCGGCTCGCTATTCCTCTGGATATTTCGACATCCTGGATAGCGAAGGACCGTCCTCCATTGCCCCATACACGTCATCAGGAAGGTGCGCAGAGTTGTATCTACTTTATACAATTCCAGCACCCTCATGAGCCATGTATGTGGCACCGAGTCATAGGCCTTCTTATAATCTATCCAACATGTCGACAGATCCTTTCAGGAACGACGAACCTGTTGGCTAATGGCCATATCAATGAGAAGTAGCTCCTTAGTACCGCGGGACCCGTTGTTACATCCATTTTGAGAGACAGACATGATGGAGTTGCTGTCTATATATTTATTAATTTTAGCTCTCAAAATGGATGTAAGAACTTTATAGAACGTCAGTAGACAAGTGATCGGTCTATAATTCCTGGGATCCGCGGTACTACCTGATTTATGGAGCAGGTGGGTTATTCCTGTTGTTGGGGACTGGGGCAGCGACCCTGACTCTAATGCTGACTGGAACTGGGATGCCAAGGGGGCGTGCGATCTTTGGAACCACTTTATCCAAAAGTTGTGCAGCCCGTCCGGCCCTGGAGATTTCCAGTTAGGCAACGGACGGACTGCACGAGCAATATCTTGGGGGTTGATGATAAGTGGCTCCATTTCTGGTATTAGTTCGCACGCTCGCTCGATCTTCCCAGTCCAGTCACCTTCGGTGTGACTGACAGGCACCGACCAGATGTTTTGCCAGAACGAACACATGGCGTCATCATCTGGTAGGTGCGCGTCAGTCACACATTGCTCCGGTCACTCCCAATCCCTGTAAACCCACCTTTCATCGCTCTGGAATGTGCGATTCTGAGTGTACCGCTCCACTCTCCGCCTGTACCGACGAATACGGTTTGCCCATGCACAGATCTTCAGCTTCAGGAAGGCGATACGCTCTGTGACGCGGGACAAATAATCTCGAGAGCTAATATCAGTCCCCGAGAACGCCCGCCTCATAAAACGCATCACTCTAGGGCGAGTATTGCCCTCCCTGAAGCAGATTAGCTTGCTGATGAGTGCTCTAGCCTCCCCAATACGACGCTCAATCCTGCACTGCCAAGCTGGTACAGCTGGTTTTAGTCGTGTGGCTCTGTTCGGGAATTTGACATGAGCCACACGACATGCCGCAACAGCCGTACAGTACAAGATTGAATGGGTATCGGTGAGGTCTTTGCTGTCGTTAAAGTAATTTGACAGCTACGAGTCTAGAGCACACACCAGCGCCTTGTTTTTCTTGTGCATGGGTAAACGAGGTAAACGTGGTCTGAGTCCAGGCGGAATAGATCGGTACTCACGGAAACCATCCTCCAAAGCGCTCCTCAATCTTACATTGCACTGGGAACTCACGGATATAGCCTCATCATCATCCTCTTTATCAACGCGGTTGGGTCGCGATGAAAAACTGGGTAAATTTTTCAGTTGCACCGCGACCAATGACGAAGCAGGCGCAACGTGGCTATTCCGTGATTCGAAGCGTAGTCGATCAAGTACAACGTCATCCAGCATATGGTTACGCTGGATAACCCGCACCTGATCCGACAGTCGTTGCGTTGACACGTTGACAGCTGGCTCGAGCACCTGAAACAGAGAGAGCATCTGACTACGGTACGCAGTCAAGTTACTTCCCCCCTCTGTAGCCCCAAAGTATGCGCGCATGACATTTTCATTGACAGTTTGTGTCCATCTCATGCGCTGCACACTTCCACCGGCAGCGGGGACCCTATCAGAGCCCGATGGGCCTCGGTGTCCTAAGCTGGCCGGTGGTCGGCCTCTTCCGCGTCGACGTACTGGTGGTGGTGTCGTCGGCGGTGAAAAGTATTGTCGCTCGAGCTCGATGCAAATGCAGCGGCCGAAGTCACTGGACTCACGTCTGGAGCAGGTTCCGGCAGCTGCGAGGCGGAGCTGAGCGACGAGTCCGAAGGTGTTTGAAGTTGTCGTGCCCGGCTTCGTGTCAACATCTTTGTGTCATCTGCGTATTTTATTTTCATGCATCCTGGTATAGTACCAATGTAAATGTTATGATGCTAATATTGGTCTTCAAAAATGGTATAGAGTAGATTTAAAAACATTATTTCTTAATTATTAATGTTTGAAAAATATTAGAAAATATACGGAGTAAAATTTTTGTCACCGTCAACTTGACAGCCGGGCCACAGATTATTATTATTATTATTATAACCGGTGACATAAACATCAACATCTCCGACACCAGTCTTGACTCACGTGCAACTGAGTATCTGACTATGCTTGCCTATCACGGTATACTGCCGGCACACACTCTTCCTACGCGACAAAGTAACACCTGTCTCGACCACTTAATTTTAAAAATGAGAAGAGCTGCTTTTTGTTTTATCGCCAATACTTCGGTCACTGATCATGACACTGTTTTATTATTTATGGAGAACAATAACCCTTCCAATATTTCACTGAAAAAAGCTAGACAGACCCGAGTTTCGGATTTTGACAAAATTGAATTGGACCTACTTAATACCGATTTTAGCCCCGTGTATAACACCTCAGATGTTAATGAAGTAACTGACTTCTTTATCAACACCCTTAACTTTATCATAGTTCAAAACTCTATTTTGAAAGTTGTGCCAAACCGTAAAAGGCTGAGGAAGTCCTGGATGACTCCAGGGCTCCTAAGATGCCTACGAAATCGAGACAATATGTATATGAAAACAAAAAAAAATCCCGAAAATAAAATACTTCTAACCACTTTCAAAAGATACAGGAATTTTTACTCTAAGATACTAAAAACTACTAAAATTATGATAAAGCCCTTTTAACTAACGCACAAAATAATAATAAAAAGCTCTAGGATGCTATAAAAACTATCACCTATACATCAAAAATTAAAACACATGCCAACGCTCTTCTGTCATCCTCCGACCCACAGCGCTCTGTAAATGTGAACTCGTAAAGTGAACTCGTACTTTGCTAACATTGGACGTACATTAGCTGAAAACGTACCATACGGCTTGACATGCTTTCATCCACAAACCGATGCTCTCCCACCATACCATAACAGTTTTTTTATTTATTTATCAATATTTTTTTATTTATCTCACCCCGCATCTGACTCATATAATTATGTAATTTAGCTTTTACCTCCGGCATCTTTCCAAATGCGCTTAAGCTGGCTGTAGTGCATCCTGTGCATAAGGGCGGGGACAGCGATCGATCAAATAACTACCGACCCATATCAATTTTGCCTACACTTTCAAAATTAGTTGAGAGGGTCATAAATAACAGATTGGTTAATTACCTGGAGCAAAATCATCTTCTTTCTTGATCTCAATATGTTTTCCGTTCCGGAATTTCTACAAATAATGCTGTGCTAGACCTAACCACTAACATCTTCTCCAACCCGGATAAAAAGCAGAAGGTAATTGGAATTTTCTAGGATCTCGCGAAAGCCTTCAATACTATATCTGTCCCCAATCTTATTGCTAAACTTGAACGTATCGGTATTAGAGGCATTCCACTTGCTCTCTTCGAGAGTTACCTCACGGGTAGGTGGCAATGCGTCAGGATCGGTGATTGGACAAGCGACGAGCTCCCCATATCATACGGGGTCCCCCAGGGCAGTATTATCGGCCCAACCCTTTTTCTCATTTATTTAAATGAGCTCTGCCGCTTAACACTTCCCAATGCATCTATCTTCACATATGCCGATGATACTGCCCTACTATTCCGTGGAGATTCCTGGGAGCTGGTATTCCAGCATGCACAATCTGAACTCAACCTTGTTACCAACTGGTTGGCTCAAAACTTGCTTACTTTAAATGTAGGCAAAACTAATTACCTAACCTTTTCATTTTCTGCCGCTGGGAAACCTCCTTCCTCTCCTTATACTTTGATTGCCCACTCCTGTATTTCAGTAGGTTGTGTAGGTCGGATGGCGGTTACCTTACCGCTTTCCTCCCATCGATCTTTATAACACGTGTTCGGTTCTCTCTGTTCGTAAATTATATCTGGTCAAGCAATAATGGCAGATGTCTACTGTGCCGAACTCCGAACAATGATAGCAAAACTAGCAGTGAAACAGCCCCGACTCATGAATCGATCTTCACCATTATTGCTCCATGATAACGCGAGACCTCATACAGCACGAGAAACAGTTTTAACTCTACAGGAACTGCAATTAGAAACCATTCGTCACCCTCCGTATTTGCTAGACCTTGCTCCAATGGACTACCATTTTTTTCGTGATTTGGACAGTTTTCTACGTGATAAAAAGTTTTCTTCTCAGGAGGCAGTACAAAATGCTTTCACACAGTTTGTCGAATCTAGATCACGAGAGTTCTATCGCAAAGGCATAAATGGCCTTCCTATTAGATGGCAGCAATGTATAGATAATAATGGTAATTATTTTGATTAAATAAATATGTTAAATTAAAAAAAAAACGAATTTCATTTTTCAGTACAAATCGGCAATTTCATACTTTAACCCCTAATATATACCCTATGTGCAGATCAAAATGTAAAAGAACTGTTACGAAATGGCTACTTGAATTAGATTATGCGGAGACTGAAAGTATATTAAATATTCTAAAATAATTTCGTCTATCGGAAATATAGACCTACTCAAATTAATCTTAGATCGCGGTTCACCTTGTTAACCACATACAGACACACACACACACTTCTGGGCAAGTGAGTGCTCACGCCCAGTGCACTTCGCTGGCGCTGGGCGTGCGGACTTATATTGCACTTACGGACACACAACACTCTCCAAAGACACACATAGACATAACACATCTCCTTTTTTTTTTCCTATTAATTCTCTTCCTCTCAGTACTTGGAGCTTTTATAATGTTGTAGTACGTAAGTGCCATTAAATATTGTAATTTTAAGGGTGTGAGCCTGGAGATCTGTCATACAGGTCCCGAACCCAGTATATAGGTAGACTCCAGTTCTCACAAAGGATAATCTTTAAAATGTAACTCGATCCTATCAATCAAAACTGTACCTTTTTGACAGAAATAAATTAAGTACTATTATTATTATTATAACCTTTATTTTAATGTAATCATATAAATTATATTTTTAAATATTAGAATAAAAAAGTATAAAAACATTTAAAAATATAAAAAACAGTAGCCCATAGGTATCAGGACCAAGCTACCGGTGGTCAGGGCTCCAGAGAGAGGAACCTTCTGACAATGCGAGCCGTGTCCAGAAGTACCGCTTTCTGAATCAAGCCCTTGATCCAGCTGCCCAACGAGAGCCTCCTCAGGTGTTGGTCGAGGCTCTTGGCTATTAAGCCATTGGCTGTCACGACTATCGGCACAATGATCGCTGAGTCCACATCCCACATATCAACAACCTCGCGAGCCAAGTCAAGATACTTGATTTGTTTATCTTTCTCGGCTTTCACGAGGTTCTCATCATGCGGGACGGTTATGTCAACAATCATTGCGCGTCGCTCTGATCGATCCACCACCACTATATCAGGCTTATTGGCAACAATAGTCCTGTCAGTGATGATGGATCGATCCCAGTATAATGTAATATTACCATTTTCGAGAACTGGGTCGGGCACATACCTGTAGTACGGCACCTCCGATTCCACAAGGTTGTATTTCAGAGCAAGTTGCTGATGGATTATCCTAGCTACCAGGTTGTGTCTATGCAAGTACTCTCCGTTAGCTAGACGAGAACACCCGGAGATAATATGCCTTATTGATTCCCCCGGCCGGTGGCATGCCCGACAGATGTCAACCGTGCCGTCTTTCACAATAAAACTCCGGTAATTGTTCGTCATCATAACTTCGTCCATAGCACAGACAAAAACTTCGGCTTCTCCAAAGAGGTCACCGAAACGAGCAGGTTCCGGCAACTGCGAGGCGGAACTGAGCGACGAACCCGAAGATGTTGGGTGTGTGGTCTCGAGTTGTCGTGGCCGACTTCGTGTCAGCATTGTAAATTTCTTCTGTGTATTATTGGATCCATTATGATAGTATTAAATTCCGGTCATAAAAATGGTGTAGGAACACATATCAAAAGATTATTGTTTGTTTATTTATATTAAAAATATAAAAAAATATTGGAGTAGAATTTTTTTTTACTGTCAGTTCGACATTCGGGCCACAGACTGGATATATATATATATATATATATATATTATTATTATTAACTTAAATTAAGCTGACCAATATATATTTTTAGAAAGTACTCCATAAGAACTTTCATTTGATATCGCACATGATACGACAGCAAAAAAGAAAACAATGACCCCCACTTTTTTTGTAAATACAGTCATACATACATAGACTGCTAAATCATAACCCTTCCTTTTGGTTTCGCCGCAGTTGGGTAAAAATATAATTATGATTGGGGTGTATTATAAAAGTACCTACAGCCGGCTCGGCTACTCCGATACAGAGCTTGTGATAGTGATCGCTAATGAAGCGCTGAGTTATGAAGCACGGCATGTGACGCGCGGCGCGCGACCTATCAGCAGTCGGGCGCACGAGTGACCGCAGCAGTCGCACAGCCGCACAGTTTGTATGACTAGCACGCTCGTTACTTGTAATAATTCAAATTGTTAAAGCGATGACCACTGCCGCTTAAGTAGACGGCATTCGCCTTACGCGAACTATAAGAAGCCTTGCTGTGGAACTTCCTACAGGTAGGATTAGAGAAAGCGACTGCGGCAAAAGACCGACTCATGCCCGCTCTGTACCTATAAATAAATGTATGTCGCCAGCGCGCGAGCGACCGTTCGCCATTCTTGTGATTGGTCTCGGTCTCTTGTCACGTCGCCTGCCGCAGTTGACTATCGCGGTCGCGTTATTCAAATCCTACCTTTATAACCAATTGGTGTGTGGGAGTGGACCAATTTAAATATCTAGGGCATCTGCTCACCGAGGACCTGAAAGACCATGCGGACATGGAGCGGGAGCGGAGGGTGCTGTCGATGCGAGCCAATATGATAGCCCGCAGGTTCTCGCGTTGTACTGCTAGTGTTAAGGTTACGCTTTTCAGAGCGTACTGCACATCCTTGTACACGTGCAGCCTGTGGGTTGACTATACTGAAAGGGCATACAGTGCCCTCCGTGTCCAGTACAACAACGCGTTCAGGGCGGTGTTGGGGCTGCTCCGCTTCTGTAGCGCATCAGGGATGTTCGCGATTGCACGCACTGATTGTTTCCATGCTTCTATGCGCAAGCGGTGTGCGTCCCTGGTGCGCCGGGTGCGGGCCAGCCCCAACACCATCTTGGCAATGATCGCAGACAGGCTGGACTGCCCTTATATACGGCATGGTTGTGACAGGCATGTTGCTTTTCGAATGCCGGTCAGAAAATTGTAACTGTTCTGGCTTATTTGTCTGTGTATTTTGTTTTTATTTATATTTTATGACATAACAATGTTATTTAATTTAATTTCTATTTATTCAATTTAATTTAATTTTTATTAATTTTTATTTTTCTATTTATTTAATTTAATTTTATGTTTTTACGTGCAATGATTGCTTTTGACATTATATGCCTAATAATTGTATGAGTCTATGCTACTTGATTGATGAATAAATAATAATAATAAAATAACAAGAAAAACAAAAATATAATAAGAAACAACAAAAAGTATTACTACGGTCTTTTTACGATTGCAAACCACGACGTTTTCGCCATTCCATTACAAATATTACCGTATGATTTCCTTATCACGTTAATCAAGTGAAGCTTCGGTACCGTATTATTTGCGGGTGTGTGCGGGGCGCGCGGAGTCGTGCGGGGTGCGGCACAAGATCGCGATGATCGCATGCCGCGGCCACATTCAGTCCGCCGGCTGCGCTGTACAGAATGTTCCCTTTAATTTGCAACACACAACACCGCACTAAATCACTCGCCGGCTCGAGAGCGGTATTAAATTCATAGCGTGGCGCTCCCACATTATAACAGAACAAATATTCGCTCGTAATACTATTACAGCGTTTTATGTCATCGTCGTCTTCGACCCGCGCCATTGCGAACTGTAAACACCGTCTACAATTATTATTTGAGTACGAGATCATAAAATTATGAAATGACTACCTGCCGTGTGGACTACAATCATCCCCATCTACTGAGTTGCGAGAGACGCGATTTAAGTAAAATACACATAATTGTGTTAATAATCCAGCAGCATTTTCTTTCATTGATCAGTTAGGAATAATGATAACAACTAAGAAGATGAATCCATTTATTACTTCCCAAGTACGGCAGGTACGAATAGGTTCTCACAAGTTCGGCAGGTAGGATCTCATAAGTACGGCAGGTAGGTTCTCACAAGTACGGCAAGTAGGTTCTCACAAGTACGGCAGGTAGGTTCTCACAAGTACGGCAGGTAGATTCTCACAAGTTGCGATTGGTTTAGCGTTTTGTGCATGGAGTCTATCCCGGTCGTTTTTTGAATTCATTAGAGTAAGTTGTTGTTATAATTAACTATTATCATTTGTAAATAACGAACTGAACAGGCATTAATGACCTCACTGATTTCAAATTATTTACAAGTATGCACGCAGTTTGAATATAAGGAAGCAGAAAAATGCCCTCCACATAAAACGCTGAAACCACGCGAACGTATGAAATATGTATAAATAATTGTGCGCGTCGATGAATAATGTAGGCGAGCATTCAATATTTCATTGTGAGATTACACGTTACGCCGCATTAGTCGGCTCATTAGGCTTTTTGTGAACGGACGACCCGGCGCGGCATGGTGTGGTGCGGCCCGGTGCGGTGCGGTATGGCTCGGTGCGGTGGCGTGATGAATGCCTTAAGCCCACTCTCAGTTTTTGCTCGGAGCAGAGACGTTAAATATTTAATGGCTGGTTGAGAGGAGGCTCTCGCCGGAAATGAATCGCGTATTTTAATACGACGACTGCTATTTTAGCGTTGTAAGCTTGTGACGTCGGAATTAATGTATGAAGGCTGGATATTGTAGTAGTATTAATTTTTTTTTAAAAGAGAAGTTTGCTGCTTATTTATGACGTAGTATTCATCATGTCGTTGAGTGCTGGGCGGGTGTTGTGTTGCTTCAGTGTTTCGGTTTCTTTGCGCATGTGTGGCGTGTGCGCGGCACATGAGCGTGCTGGCGTCGTGAGCGAACGGCGAGGCAGCGGCGAGATATCGCGAGTGTCCGACGCAGCCAGAGATCGAGCGTGCTGCAGTCGCGAGGCGGCGGCGAGGTATCGCGAGTGTCCGACGCAGCCAGAGATCGACCGTGCTGCCGTCGCGAGGCGACGGCGAGGTATCGCGAGTGTCCGACGCAGCCAGAGATCGAGCGTGCTGCCGTCGCGAGGCGGCGGCGAGGTTTCGCGAGTGTCCGACGCAGCCAGAGATCGAGCGTGCTGCCGTCGCGAGGCGGCGGCGAGGTATCGCGAGTGTCCGACGCAGCCAGAGATCGAGCGTGCTGCCGTCGCGAGGCGGCAGCGAGGTGTCGCGAGTGTCCGACGCAGCCAGAGATCGAGCATGCTGCCGTCGTGAGCGCAAGGCGAGGTGTCGCGAGTGTCCGACGCAGCCAGAGATCGAGCGTGCTGCCGTCGCGAGCGCAAGGCGAGGTGTCGCGAGTGTCCGACGCAGCCAGAGATCGAGCGTGCTGCCGTCGCGAGCACAAGGCGAGGTGTCGCGAGTGTCCGACGCAGCCAGAGATCGAGTGTGCTGCCGTCGCGCGCGCTAGGCGAGGTGTCGCGAGTGTCCGACGCAGCCAGAGATCGAGCGTGCTGCCGTCGCGAGCGCAAGGCGAGGTGTCGCGAGTGTCCGACGCAGCCAGAGATCGAGCGTGCAGCCGTCGCGAGGCGGCGGCGAGGTGTCGCGAGTGTCCGACGCAGCCAGAGATCGAGCGTGCTGCCGTAAATTACTACGTAAATTACTGTCACACTTCCGCTGTACAGACAAAACAAACCAAAATGGATGAAATACCCACTAAGCTAGATCCTTATACGAGTGCGACTGTGTGTATGCGTAGATTTGTAATGTGACCATAATTTTCTTCCACAATCAGTATAACTAATTTATTAAAAAAAACAATGTTTTTTACATAAATATAAAAATTCAGTGTATGTATTATGATTATAACATAATATTCTAATTGGGGTGTCTGGTGGTGTGCTTTAATTCCGGGACATGTTGTATAAAGGGTATTTAATTAGACGATGATTTGCCTTGAACAAAGTGTTAGTTATTCAGCAATGGCAAGTGTAAGCACTGGAGATGTCTGTGCGGCGAGCATTCGTATGCGCGAAGTGACCGACACTAACTGTAGCTAATACTCTTACAGTGGCTGCACCGCACGCTGCCCGTGCAGCGCTGCAGCGCTTACTAATCACCGTGTTACCGAGCCCCAACACGTCGCGCGTCGCGGCTTCATTCACTAAGTTTACTAAACCTTTTAATACCCCTCGGTCGCTCTCAGCGCTAAATTAGAACCAACTCAACGATGAAGCGCTGAAATATCCACCGAGAGCTTTCTTTCAAGGTGAATTGTTTAATTATTTACGGTGAGCCAGTTGCTAATAATACAAATAGTTTACGAGCGCATAAGTGACTGTTACGGCGGTAAGTGCTCGATGGCAATAAAGGGAATTATTCATCGGCGAGCGCCGAGTAATTAAATAGAAATTAGGAGAGCAGGCGCCAGAGGAAGTGTACTTTATTTAAAGTAATAGATGCTGCAGCAGATAGAAATTTATTTCCGCCATAATGTTGAAGTTGTACACGGCTCGGAGTGTTCGGGTTACGGTACCCGCTCTCACCGCCACCCCACACTCGCACCCCTCCGCCCCTTCCCTCACGTTGCACCGCTCTAAAACGGATTCCCTCTACAATATTTCTTTTCCAGTTCGAATTTGAATTTCCCGCAGCGATGCGAACTATTCATGCGCTCGAAGAGGGAAATTTATAGCGAGATATTTTTTTAACTTCCATTTGAATCGAAGTTTAAATATTAAAATGATATCGGCTGGCTCTGTGCCCGCGCGGCGCTTGCACTGTCCCGCTCCGCGCCGCGTCTCGTTTCAATAGCGCTGCGATTGAGCCGCGCACCATTAAGCATATTATTCCCAAGTGTCGGCGCCAGGCCTGCAGGTCTGCTGCTGCTGTCGTACCGCGCCACGTTGTGTTGAGTATGATGTTCTCTCGACACGGGCCGCGTCCGGTCGCTGCATCCGATATGCCCCTAACACTCGCACAGTGGCACTATGCACCATCTCTCTACAACTTGCAAGTCGCAAGTTTTATTTCTTTCTTTTTAAGTTAGTTTCTTAGGATACATAGTTAGCTTTGTGCTCCTTACTCCTTTGGTCTATGTTTCGTGTTGATTTCCGTCAGTAGGTATGCCACAAAGTAATTGTTCTACCTTAATGTGCACCCCGAGGGTACCGGAACAATACTGAAATATGACGTCGAAGTCTTGTAACGTCTTGAGCTTGCAAGACTTCAAGTATTATAAAAAATAATTAGATTAAATCATCGCTGAGAAAAGATCATTCATACGTGCACACATTGGTTAAGTCCATGTACATACAACTAACAGTGGCGAGCGAGTGAGTGGCGCTAGACATTGGTACCCGCCGAGCCACGCTCCGAGCTCACGACACACGCCGCACCGCCGCACTGTGACACTGTGACACTGTGGATCAGCTGCGGTGTAGTGTGAGCTTGTCGTTGCGTCGGGAATGCACAGTGCTTGCGTCGGGAAGCTCAAAAGTAAAACCAGCTGACTTAGACTTTAATCAAATGTATTGAGTACCAGCTTCTGCCCGCAGCCTCGCCCTTCGCCCGCGAGGATTTCGGAAATGATCCCACGGGAGCGTGCTACCGGGATAAATAGTATCCCATCATCCAAATCTATTCACCCGTTAAAGCGTGATAATGGTCAGACAGACAGATAGTAATAAGTACAAATATTTTGTTTTATCATCATTCGTTGGACACAATCTACCGCCGAAATTGACCAAGTAAGTATTACTTGGTCAATTTCGGCGAATTCGGCGGTTCTTAAGAAAATATTAAAATAAATCTAAATCATCATCACCTGCCTAGCCTTCTCCCAACTATGTTGGGGTCGGCTTCCAGTCTAACCGGATGCAGCTGAGTGCCTGTATTTAACATGGAGCGATTGCCTGTCTACCCTCCACAACCCAGTAACTGGGTTTATGTTTCTGTCAGCACCTGTGTTTTTGTGTAATGTCTTTATTCCAAACGTTGTTTATGAAATGAAATAAAAAAAATAATGAATTGTTTGTCAAATAATATGTTATGATAATTATTTTGCTAAGTGAAATATTTGGTAAACTTAATGTTTGTTAATGACCGCGTTCGCGATCCGAAAAAGCGAAAGTCTGACAACCAGTCGTAACTGGTTGTCAGACATTCGGGCTTCTGAAGACCCGGCGATGTGCGTCATAATTTAAGTAAGCAGTAAAATGTACGGCGAAGAAACTGTACAAGTAGTTGTTCCGGGTCTGGCTGTTTGTGTATGTGAGTTTAAATGTTTGTAAACGCACCCACGATACAGGAGAAATTCCTAGTGTGAGCAACGATTAAAAAAAAAAGCCTATTTATCATTTATCATTTGAAATACTTGATTTCTCCCCCCGCCCCCACGAAGCGCAACGCATCACGCAAATCCCCTCGAGGTCATAATTATAGGAACGCAACGAAACTAAGACGTCGGAATTAATTTAAACTCGCAAGAAAAATGATTGTGCGCGAACGCGATCATTAACCTTAATTGCTGTAATTATTCATAGTTACGTTGTGACCTGCGACGGAAACTCGATGGCAAACAGAGATTGATCGAAACTGAACCTCCAGCAGTCTTGGGGCCCGCAGGCCTTGGGCCCCGGGCCCCAGCGCGGTGCGGACGCGAGCCGGATTTAATAAATATAAAAAGTTCGCCATAAATCCGGGAATACCTCACGTTGTTCGAAACAAGGATAAGTTGTTTGTTCATGGGTTGTAAAAATACCTAGAGTGTAAATTGGACGGCAGGAACGAGCCCCCCTTGGCCTGTTTGTGCCATGTTTATACACAGAGCCTGGGGCCGCAGACGGGCCGCGGATGGGCGCGGTCGGTCGATTGATTTTATACCTTATGTATATACATAGATATTCTACAAAAAGGAAGATTAACAATATAATTATTATAATTTCATAATGACAATGAATCTGTACGATCTGTGTAACAAAGAATCGTTTGCAGAAGCTTCCCTTGAGGAGTGAAGTATAGAAACTATGAGGGCAGATCAGAATATCATTAAAACAATTTTCAGTGAGCGAACTACTAAATGAAATTGAAATTGTTTATTGAAATAATTGATTTACATAAATATTTACAAAATGGGGCCTTAATACTAGGTGTAGGTAAAAATATTTGGATTCTACCTGAACTAGGAATAAACCTGTATCTCAGTCAAGTGCTTTTACATAAGTATTATTTAAAATTCCTTAAACAAATAGTAAATAATTTATCTACTATAAATAAAATTATGGTTATATTATAATTGACAGAAATGTGATTCTCTTGCATCATCGTAAGACGTTTTTGCAACAATGTTCTACTTATTATGATTTTTGCAATATTAAATTTTTAATAAGGTTGTGTTTACTTTGTCATACTTGAAAATTTTACCGTATCAACAAAATAACAAGATTGCATGTTTATTTGTAACACGAATTGTAAAAACTAAAACTAAAATTATTTTTACGTAGGTATTATAACTAGTAAAAGACAAAATAATAATAATTATAGAACATCAAATAAAAAAAAAGCTTATAGATAAACATTGGCAATTGATGTATCTTGTCTCAGCTATTTTCTTTGCGGGGCATTCTTGGTCGCCTGTTGTGTGGTTGCTCGTTTTTTAAATCGCAAGCATTTTGCACAAAAAAAATAAAATGAAATATTAATCGTTTGAGAGTTAAACTAGCGTCTGTCGACGGATTTGGCCGCGCGCCTAAATACCGTCCAGTACCGCTTCTGTACCGCGTTTGTATTGCAACATGATATCCTAAAAGCTAAACATAAACTAAATCTGAATATTATTTAGCTACATTACATGTAAAATTGACATACACACTGCGCTAGTAGTTACTCACTCCGTTGCTACGGTAGCGATGCGCGATGGCGAGAGGTTTTATTCGATTGTTTCGATTGTTCGAACATCTCGATGGTTCTCGATTGTTTGGACTTGGACTCGAGTCCGACTCGGTCTGTTTAAGCTGTTATTGCGACTGGCGCTTGGCGCGTTCATTCGAGAGTTTTTCCTCGATGGTTTAGTTTCGCGAGTTCTTGACTTGCGTTGTGATTGCGAATCCACACTAATTCTTTCAACAAGAGCAGTCGAAAATAATCAATACCGCGGCGGGAATAAAATGTAAGTAGTTAACTTACGTACGAATAATTAGATAGAAGGAATCGTGAAAATAAATAAAACATATCGAAGGTTCCTATTTAATCTGTTTTTTTGTTCAAACAGTCGAAAACTAGCGGTCGATTCCATTGACTCGAAACAATCGAAAAACATCTCGAGTGTTTTGTAGAACGGTGAGTCGATGGTTGACTCGATGGTTTATTTTAACGACTCCGATTCTTTCGATTGTTAAAACATCTCGGAATTGTTATCACTTTGCTACGGTGCTACGCTGCTACGGTGCTACGCTGCTACGCTGCTACGGCGCTACGCTGCTACGGTGCTACGCTGCATAGCTGCTATGAGTTCGAGGCGTAGCTCTTTAGCTTAGTTTGGTGACATTTTGGTCACTGTACTAAATCAGCGGCGTTTGTAATTTGTGTTTTTAATTGCAAAGCTCGTTGATCATCGAAGATCTTTTTCACCCTTTTTTATCGACAAGTTGGGGGTATTTCATAGCAATAAAACCACACCATGAACTCAGAACGAAGACATTTATTTAATATTTTCAAGTGTACTTTCCGTGGTAACGAAACCATAGCGCGAATTTAAATCGACCAACGGCATCTATCGAGACATGAGGTAAACTTTTCCTACAATTCGTTTGTAGGAAAAGTTTACCTATTAAATATTACGACGTTAACACTCGTGTTAAATGAATATCCTCCCTGAGCGACACTACAGAGTCGTTGGCAGTCTCACGACACATAAGCACTTCGTAGTAACGCCGGCCGCTGCATATAACAATACGTGAGATCGAAGCGCAACGATGTCCTCACTAGATAAATAGGTACAGAAGTCCGGCTCCATACAACGAGCGGAGCGCGAACGTACGGCGACCTCAAACAAACAATTGACAGCAAGTCGCGAGTCCGCGTGAACTCGCTGTACGTAGATGCGTGGTGTCTATGTTTGCGCGCATTTTCGTTCGTTATATGGAGCGGACCTTTTCAAGGTACGTATATATGTTGTGCGGTATATGTGTAGCTACCGGATGAACACAGTTCACAATGTTAGTGAGTCCGCCCGTGCGGGCTCTGATACAGCATCATACTTCAACGTGTTATGGCGCTACCCTTGCTATAAAGGCTAGAGACGTTTCGTTCGACACCCACATAAAACTAAATGGGAGACTGAACGCTAAAAATCGAGCTTATGAAATTCCCAGAAGTAGTTTAATATAAGCCGCACATACATCGTTTGTATTGTGAGATATATAATATAAGCCGCACACACACCGCTTGTATTGTGAGCCATATAATATAAGCCGCACACACACCTCTTGTCTTGTGAGCCATATAATATAAATCGCACACACACCGCTTGTATTGCGAGCCATATAATATAAGCCGCACACACACCGCTTGTATTGTGAGCCATATAACATAAGCGGCACACACACCTCTTGTCTTGTGAGCCATATAATATAAGCCGCACACACACCGCTTGTATTGTGAGCCATATAACATAAGCGGCACACACACCTCTTGTCTTGTGAGCCATATAATATAAGCCGCACACACACCGCTTGCATTGTGAGCCATATAACATATGCGGCACACACACCTCTTGTCTTGTGAGCCATATAATATAAGCCGCACACACACCGCTTGTATTGTGAGCCATATAATATAAGCCGCACACACACCGCTTGTATTGTGAGCCATATAACATAAGCCGCACACACACCGCTTGTATTGTGAGCCATATAACATAAGCCGCACACACTGCTTGTATTGCGAGCCATACAGAGTTATTTTTTAAAGACCAGCCAAATTTAAGGATGTGGTACAGACCATCAAACTGAACAACTTTCTCCATGGGACAAATAGCGTAATCGCGAAAATTTTATCAACTGTCCCATAGAAAACTTCAATACCTACTCGACTTAAATGTATGGGACGGCTGAATTTTTATTCGCGATTACGATGTTGGTCCCATGGAGAAAGTTGTTCAGTTTGATGGTCTGTACCACATCCTTAAATTTGGCTGGTCTTTAAAAAATCACCCTGTATAATATAAGCCGCACACACACCTCTTGTCTTGTGAGCCATATAATATAAATCGCACACACACCGCTTGTATTGTGAGCCATATAACATAAGCCGCACACACACACCGCTTGTATTGCGAGCCATATAATATAAGCCGCACACACACCGCTTGTCTTGTGAGCCATATAATATAAATCGCACACACACCGCTTGTATTGCGAGCCATATAATATAAATCGCACACACACTGCTTGTATTGTGAGCCATATAATATAAGCCGCACACACACCGCTTGTATTGCGAGCCATATAATATAAATCGCACAAACACCGCTTGTATTGTGAGCCATATAATATAAATCGCACACACACCGCTTATATTGTGAGCCATATAATATAAGCCGCACACACACCGCTTGTCTTGTGAGCCATATAATATAAATCGCACACACACCGCTTGTCTTGTGAGCCATATAATATAAATCGCACACACACCGCTGGTCTTGTGAGCCATATAATGTAAATCGCACACACACCGCTTGTTTTGCGAGCCATATAATATAAATCGCACACACACCGCTTGTGTTGTGAGCCATATAATATAAGCCGCATACACACCGCTTGTATTGCGAGCCATATTATATAAGCCGCACACACACCGCTTGTATTGTGAGCCATATAATATAAATCGCACACACACCGCTTGTATTGCGAGCCATATAATATAAGCCGCATACACACCGCTTGTATTGCCAGCCATATAATATAAGCCGCACACACACCGCTTGTATTGTGAGCCATATAATATAAATCGCATACACACCGCTTGTATTGTGAGCCATATAATATAAGCCGCACACACACCGCTTGTATTGTAAATCAATTGAAGTGTGGCATTTCGAGAGCGAGAAATGTTATTGGCAGAATCTTAAATTAGTTTTTACTGGAAGAATTCAAAAACATTCAAGGAAAGTACCGAAAATACAAATAAAAGTGACTTAATTAATTCAAGAACGACACGGTTGGCGCAGTGGCTGAACAAATATTTATATTGCCTGCAGGTAGTTGTTCCGGGTCTGGCTGTTTGTGTATGTGAGTTTAAATGTTTGTAACGGCACCCACGATACAGGAGTAATTCCTAGTGTGTATTATTTTACTATTGTAAAAAAAAAACGAAATAAAAAATGCTCGAAGTGATGTGCCGGTGATTTAGCCGAATGTTCTGTAATTTATAGTTCATTAGGAGCCTTTCATTAAGACCGTCCGTCTGCCGAACATGGCGCGTGCCTGTCACCGTCACATTCATGTGCTTTATGTTATTGTCGCTGAACAAGAGGAAGAGCCCTTTACACTCACATTCATGAATCATTTTTGTGTACTATAATAATTTTACTAACATACCTATTAGTATCTACTTACTGACATAATATGGATATGTGTCAATTACTGTGTGCTTAGTCTGAAACAAATATTTTCAATTTCAATAAATACTCATGGTATCGAATCGGCTTGGGTACCCAAATCACCATAATATTTCATGTTTATTATATCAACAAAATATAAACTCTACAGGTGTAAGGAATAAATATAAACTCTATAGGTACAAGGAATAAATCATGTTTATATAAAGAGCCGAAGTTGGGTATTGGGTGTAAAGAAAACGACTTATTTAGTTTTATTATTGTAGGTAATGTAGTGTTATCGTAAATCCAATACGTGTACCTAATGGTGAACAACCGTAGCCGGTCGGTGACCAATAGCAAACAAGCGCTCGTTCACCACACAATTACTATTACCAGGCATAGCATAAGTATAATCAGCCTATAATAATCCTATTACTGGGACACAGGCGCAAGAGGGCAGCTCTTGGAAAGGGAATGGGCTGTGATCTAACATACGGGCCCAGTGCGGGTCGCAAGATATCAAAATGGGCTGTGATCTAACATACGGGCCCAGTGCGGGTCGCAAGATATCAAAATGGGCTGTGATCTAACATACGGGCCCAGTGCGGGTCGCAAGATATCGAAATGGGCTGTGATCTAACATACGGGTCCAGTGCGGGTCGCAAGATATCAAAAAAAGAAAAACAAAGTCATTTACTTGTATAAATAAGGCGCAGCAAGTTCTTAAGATATTACATCGATCATTTATTCTACCATTTATGTCGGCGTGCAAATCAACAAGTCACATATCTTCGAATTTTTGGCTCTAGGACATGCCGGTTTCCTCACAATGTTTTTCTTCACTGTGCTGAAATTATTTACACAAAGTAAAGCACCTCCCTGGGTTCGAACCTACAACTCGTTTGTCGGTTCCATTACCACTGGGCCAGCGCTGCTCATGATTGCTCACAATTACCAGGACGTTTTCATAAATACAATTGATGGGCATAAGCAGCATAATCACCCTATAATGTTCTCACTGCTGAGACACAGGCCTCCTCTTTGTGAGAGGGCGAGTGGCCCGTTATCCACCACGCGGGCCCAGTGCGGGATGGTGGATGTCACATGTCTTCGAATTTTTGGTTTTAGGACATGCCGGTTTCTTCACGATGTTTTCCTTCACCGTTTTGAGAGCAGTGGTGATGAAATTATTTACATAAAGTAAAGCGCCTGTCTGGGTTCGAATCTACGACCTACAGTTCGTAAGTCGTAGCCGTTACCACTGGGCCACCACTGGACTAGACCAGAATATTGAAACTCTTAGAAACCCATTCCATTTATATTTTATGGGAAACAGACCGGCACTTATGGCCAGTCATCAGTAGAAAGCGATATTTTACGTCACTTAAGATGCAATATTTTGTACGAATTCTAAGAACGCCGAGACCCTTACATGCAACGGACAATACGAACGACACATCTGGTTACCATATGTTGGGTCCGTAGGCCGAGGGACCGATACCTTTTTTTTTTTTTTTTTTTTGGTCTCGGGGGGAAAATCCTCATGGACATCCTCCGCCCTGGGGAAGGCAGAGGGGCATGCCGGACTCTTACCGGCTAAAAACCACCCCGGTGTTCCATCTCACACCTACGCCGGGGGTCGCGGGAACGTACGATCCTTCCGCAACCCCCGACTGGTGCCGGCCCGCCACCGCGGGCCCCCTCGGGTCAGGGGGGGGAGTGAGGTATTAGACTCCCCCCGCGACGTCTAAGAAGGGCGCGCATGGAACACTACGCGCCGCCACCTCGGGTCCTGATGTGTGGGGGGCAACGGACGTCCCCGAGTCCGTCGCCCCTGGACCCATTTAGGGGGGCTGGAAGAGGGCGTTGTCCGCCCTCCGCCGACGCCCGGTGCGCCTGCTGCGGGCCGGGTGAGTGGACGAGATCTCCCTCTCCCTTTCCGCAGCCTCCTTCTGCGAGACGACTGTTTCGCAGAAGGAAACCACCGCGTCCCAGGACTCTTCGCTGCCGACCATCGACTCGACCACGGCCGGCAGCGACAGGTCACTGCCTACTTCTGAGATGAGGGCACGGCGTGGCTCCTCCCAGGCGGCACACTCTGCCAGCGTATGCCGCGCCGTGTCTTCCCGGCAGTCGACGCGGTGGTGACACCGGGCGTCCGGCTCCCTGTTTATGCGACACAGGTACTTCCCGAAGCAACCATGCCCCGAGAGCACCTGCGTCACCCGAAACGACAGGGAGCCGTGCCTCCTCCCGAGCCAGCGCTCGAACACCGGCCGGACCGCCTCGATGGTGACGAGGCCAGCGGTAGGGCGTGTAAGCCTGGAGGGACCGATACCTGAACGAACCTTGAAAAGGGGGTTGAGCGCCTGAGCGTGAGATTTTGAGGATAGGAGTAATGATAACGAGACGGTGCGCGGTGGGGGCAGTTAGTTTGGAGACGCGGCAGAGGACAGTTGGGGCAGGAGCTATGTCTGCATTGTATCGGTAGCGCGAGGAAGCGAGGGCGCGAGGTGAGCGACCGATGCAGCAACACATGGAGCTGCGTCGGTCTCAGCTTCGCGAGGTCCTGGTGGCGGAATGGCGGGACAGGCTTACACGCCCTACCGCTGGCCTCGTCACCATCGAGGCGGTCCGGCCGGTGCTCGAGCGCTGGCTCGGGAGGAGGCACGGCTCCCTGTCGTTTCGGGTGACGCAGGTGCTCTCGGGGCATGGTTGCTTCGGGAAGTACCTGTGTCGCATAAACAGGGAGCCGGACGCCCGGTGTCACCACCGCGTCGACTGCCGGGAAGACACGGCGCGGCATACGCTGGCAGAGTGTGCCGCCTGGGAGGAGCCGCACCGTGCCCTCATCTCAGAAGTAGGCAGTGACCTATCGCTGCCGGCCGTGATTGAGTCGATGGTCGGCAGCGAAGAGTCCTGGGACGCAGTGATTTCCTTCTGCGAAACAGTCGTCTCGCAGAAGGAGGCTGCGGAAAGGGAGAGGGAGATCTCGTCCACTCACCCGGCCCGCAGCAGGCGCACCGGGCGTCGGCGGAGGGCGGACAACGCCCTCTTCCAGCCCCCCTAAATGGGTCCAGGGTCGACGGACTCGGGGACGTCCGTTGCCCCCCACACATCAGGACCCGAGGTGGCGGCGCGTAGTGTTCCACGCGCGCCCCTCTTAGACCTCGCGGGGGGAGTCTAACACCTCACTTCCCCCGCCTGACCCGAGGAGGCCCGCGGTGGCGGGCCGGCACCTGTCGGGGGTTGCGGAAGGATCGTACGTTCCCGCGACCCCCGGTGTAGGCGTGAGATGGAACACCGGGGTGGTTTTTAGCCGGTAAGAGTCCGGCATGCCCCTCTGCCTTCCCAGGGCGGAGGATGTCCATGAGGATTTTCCCCCCGAGACCAAAAAAAAAATTATATTGTAAGTGAGTTGTAATCTAATTCCCTTCAGGGAGATATTTGGTAAGTGTCAATTTTAACTAAGCATAATCTATAGTGATAGTGTGTATATTCTGTTTTATTACGGGTTTATTTGTGTTGCGATTTATATGTAGCGATTAGGTGATATCGCTGACGAGCTATTAATAATCATTTATCGCAGCCTGGCAAGACTACCTTATGTTTCATCATACCTTATAATTAACCCTATTTTCTCTTGTATTATGTGTCCATTTCCCAATCCGTACTTTGACAGTTATTTGTTAATCGTGTTTGGCTATAAGGATACGGAGAAGGCCTTTCGCTATACCTAACTTTGAGCCTTAATGCCTTAATGACTTTTGACGACTGCTAACGACCTGATATGGAAGGCAGAACCGTAAAACTCTCAGTTCTTTTAAATCAAACTAAGCTATAAAGCCAATCTATAATTAAATATTATCAACCAAACGTTGTTGATGACTTCTGCTTCCAAAAAGGTCTCGACACAGAACACATGCCTGAGGCTTGTTGTATGCACATTTTCGGGAGAGGGGGTAGGCTTCACTAAGTATCACAAACTATGATTGATAGGCGTTCCAAAACACTAGGGACTGTGTCTCGATAAATCACCCCGTCTGTTCTGTAGGGCTTTTACTAAATTGGCACTATTTATCGAAACACGCTGACTATAGAATGCACCGCGTCCTTATAAATGGGGAAGAGTAAGGAAATGTGAAGTGACGAGATTTCACTTCGGTGTGCACCAAATACGATCGCAATGAGTTTTGCTAGAGGCTGAGTCTACGGTGCGCGTGTGCTAGTTTATGTACCTTAGAAAAGGGATAGGTTCCCGTAAGGGTGTCTTTCTATTAATACGCGTTAAGAACTACTCAAAAACTTGTCTTCCTCAATAACACTTGGACTTCGCAGTACTTTGTCCTAGGGTTGAGTAAGACGTTTCTCACTGTAGTCGGTACATTGTAAACAGATAAATTAACGTAGTTATAAATGATTAATTTAAGCGCAAGCGTAACGATCCTTTTATTTACCCCGTCTAATCATCAAGACTTTTGCAGATATCAGTGACAACCTGCGAGCAGCATTTATAATACTAAATCCTAATATAATATACACTTTTGCATACCCTCTTGTCTTCTCAGCTTCATGTAATATTGATAATTGTAATACTTATGTTTTCTAACTGTGAATTCCCATTATTATCATCACTTTCTAAGTCGGGACAAGTCCCGACTTAGAAAGCTTGGGGACAAGAAGGGGTACAAGGTGAATGAATTCCCATGAACGAATGTGCCTTGGCACATTCATTCATGGGAATTCATTTCTTATAACGGTGGGAGGGCGCCCAAGTCCGGTGCAGGGCC
The DNA here is from genome assembly GCA_947507525.1 of Apamea epomidion. Classification (NCBI taxonomy): domain Eukaryota; kingdom Metazoa; phylum Arthropoda; class Insecta; order Lepidoptera; family Noctuidae; genus Apamea; species Apamea epomidion. Next base: position 259,293 of record OX382233.1, read on the forward strand.
CTACAGGAGCGCGCGGTGAATTGGGGCGTACTCCCTTTCCCACAGAGAGAGCCAATATTAACTGTGATATTTCACATAATTAGAAAAAATGAAAATTTTATCAGCCCAGGGTAATTTAGGAACAGTCACATTATATGGGTCATCTCCAAAGCTCTTCAGCCTGTATATAAACGATCTCATACCGGAACTCAGCAGTATGCATGTCAGATGCCGGGTGGTATTATTGTTAATAATATCAGCTACGCGGATGACATGGTGCTGCTGAGTCCCACTGCAGAGGCGCTTGGAGAAATGCTGAAAGTTTGTGATGAAGCCTGAAGCCTATGCTGAGTCACACGGACTTATTTACAATGTAAAGAAAAGTCAATACATGGTCTTTAAGGCCGCCGCTAGGTGTCCTGAATCTGTTCCACCCATTACTTTGAATGGTGTTAACTTAGATAGGGTGTCGCAGTTTAAGTACCTTGGACATTACCTTACCGACGACCTTAAGGACGATGTTGACATAGAGAGGGAGCGCAGGGCTCTGTCAGTCCGTGGCAACATGCTGGCCTGTAGATTCACCCGCTGTATGGACCAAGTCAAGATCACGCTATTTAAAGCGTATTGTCAGGGTCTGTATACGGGTAGTCTGTGGGTTAGTTATACCAAAAAATCCCCGGACACACTGCGTGTCCAATACAATAACATTTTGAGGATGATATTGGGACTTCCTCGTTTCTGCAGTGCCTCCGAGATGTTCGCGCAGGCTCATACTGACGGTTTTCATGACGTCATTCGGAAAAAAGTCGTGTCACTTATGAGGAGGGTGCGGGGGAGTCACAACAGTATCCTGAAAACTATAGCTGAAGATGTGCGTGCTCCTGTGTTGAGGCATTTCGTTCGTCTGGTGATCTTTTAGGGAGGTATCTCCCTGTTGGTTATATTGACGGGGCGGGGTGTCTCAGCACAGGGACATTTGTGATTTGTGATGTTTATGTGAGTGTTGTCCTTTATAATTGTATATAAGTAGGTACTAACAAGTTTTTCTAAGTTTTTGTACGCTAACCGGTAGATCTAGTTGTTCCAAAATAAATAATTTTGAATTATTATTTTGTTGGAAAGAACATTGCAACGCTTTGCCTTCTTTTATAAAAATAATCACTTCTTGTTAATTTTGCTTACAATCTGAAAACGTTGAAATTTTATTTCTTAGTACTTTGAGCAAAGAAATAAAACGTGAATAGATCGGCTTGTGTACATTGTTACTCAAAGGTTACCGCTCGCTGAAGGCGCGGGCGTAAACCTGACAATCCGGTGCAATTCCCGGCAACAATCAGATCGCACGCCGCCGTCCCGTGGTACACGACGCCGCGGCGCCGGACAGCAGCTGTGACATGATGCGATAACGAGCAACAACAGCTAGCAAGTACCAAGACTACAATGTTCATGTAAATGAAACAAGCTCGTTCATACATCGTCGTCTTGTATCCCATCGGGTACTTTGTGTGTATAGCGCAACGTGAGCACCTTGTGTGGGACTACTGCATTTGTAATTTTATGTAAGCCGTGACTGTGTGAGGTGCAGCTCGCGGCCCGTAATCGGTTTTGGAATACCCGAGGGCCAAACAAAGCCGAGAGGAGCCGAGACGAAACGAGCCGCGTGACCCACGTCCCGACTACGTCACGTCACCCTCACATGTACATACTTACACGCCGCTCTTTCTTACTCTACGAGCCGTCGCATAGGTTTCCTCTCCGTTGTCGTAAAAGTTAGTAAATAAGAAGAATTCTTTTAGATTCCAGCTTGCGATAAGTTATTGAATTTGGTCGTTGTACCTATTACAATTTAGTTCTTGAGTAAGTTCTAGTAGGATTTTGTAAAAAGTTTGACGGAATTACTTTTAGCTCAAAATAATGTGTTGTCGTTACTCTAAAAGGTTATATTAAAAGGTTTAAGTAAGATGATTAATTCAATCCTTATATATTTTTCGTTTATTTTTCATTATATTATTCGGTCAGAATCTTATGTTGGAATGAGCTTTGTTAAGCGACTTCGAAGGACCAAATTTTAAGCAGGGGGCGAGTTAATGACGCGACGCAGTTTTTGCTAACAATAGGATGTATTGACCAGGGTAGGGAAATGTATTGTAGGACTTACTTGGGAGTTTTCTGGATGGATCACGTTGATGCAAGGACTGCTTGAAGATGTAGCAGCGCAGCATTAGCGGCGCGGTATTTAAGCGGTTTTGTAGTGTTATAGCGGAGCGGAGCGGTGGCCACAAGCGTTGCACACAATATATGTTAGCGGTTTGCGGAGCGGTTAGCGGTATGGTTGCAACAGTAGAACAAACTCAATATGGCGGCATTCCTATCGAAAAATCACAGTGCCGTGCAGATTGGTTGTCGTTGCGGCGGATGTGCCGCTGATTGGCGCGTGCGGTTGGTCATTTCTTCTTCTCTCTCTGTTGCATGGAAACGAGATAGGAGGGAAGGGAATATAGTTAGTTCAAAAACTGCGTCGAATCGGAATTCTGCATTGGTGTGAGATGCGTTCGGAAATATGATGGTAAAAAATTACATTACGAAAACTTGCGCGAGCATTATTGTATGGCTGAAAGGCAAACCTCCTCAAAGGAATTCTTACAGTGGATTACTATGAAAGACTGCATCACGTTGTGAACTGAGTCGTCAGCGGAGCAACGGCTGAGGCGTCGCGATGTTTCTTAAGCGCAGGCCACACTGAAGGGATGTGAGACGAGGACGGGACGCAGATTCACGTATCTTCATTATTTTTCGCATAAAATGTACTAACGTGATCTGGCACCAAACATACAGAAACGACATGATACAGGAGCGTCGCTTTTCCATCTGTGTACTAATTATCGCGTCTGCACCCCGTCCGCGTCTCAGGTCCGTTCTGTATGGCCAGCGCCTTACAGCAACAGACGTGGTGACGACGCGCCGTGACTCGCTGATGTCGCTCATTTGTTCACTTTCGCTGAACGCTGTGACACATCAGTTAATTAGCACAAGCATTTTCACAAGTATCTGCTGTAAGGTATAAAGTTATTTAATGTTATTTAGCGTAAATAAATGGTTGGAGACAGGAATTTGCTTTTGATTATTTGATAAAAGCGGCTTAGTGAGAGTCGGGAGCAGTGTAGTGTCAGTGTATTTGATGACGGAGGAGCATTTTTGTAAAGAAATGTAACTATGTAAAATAAACTGTGCAGTATACATACTTTATTTTTATTGGTAAAGCACAATATGTATCTAGTTACTATTAAATTATGTCATATTTAATTATTGTTGATACATATTTGTACAATAATAAAATAATGCGGCTCATAACATACAGAATTAAAGACTAATATCAGATATATGATTATCTGATAATTTCGTGGCAATGAATACAAATAACAGTTATTGATGAACACGAACACAATAGGTATCAATTGCCGGAAGCAACGTGTAACATAACTCATAATGTGTTATTACTAGTCACGAGAAATAAATACGTGATAATTAACGCACCGAGCGTCACCCGACGCGCGACTGGCGCGGGGCGGGAGCGTCGCGGTCGCGTGGCGGGTGCGTGGTGGCGGCGGCGTGGCGCTTACCGCTAGGTATATTGACACGCGTGAGTGTCGTGTGGCGGTGTCGCGGCTTACATCCCGCTCGTCTGTCGCCGTCGCGCGGCGCTCAGCTGTATAACGCTCATTATGCTCAAGTAGTAAACACTCGCATTCAATAGCGACTGTAAAGAAACTCCAACCGACCGTATCGTTGCCACAGATGACGTATACACAATAGTATACAAAACGCTTCAATGTAGCCACTTATAATACAGTAAATTTATACAGCCATCGTAACCAACTTGACGATTGAACTTTACGATTATTGCAATGTTTTTCCTGCCTATGACGGTCTGGTCTTATTATCTTATATTTCTCCGTGAAGTTTGTTTCCTACTCGTACTACAAAAGAATACAATTCTACAAGATATTCGAAGGACGCCAGGGATCGTTGACTTTTATTTTAAACCTCGAATGAATAATTTCCCAAGGTTGAATGAAAAATAATTAATTATAAATTAATCAAAGTCCGAGTGCCAGATGTCGAGTATTTAGCCAAGCATGCGTCCTGAGCTGGCTGGAAAGTAATCACGCATTCAAATCTGTCGAACATTTCTTCGACATGGCTCCGTAATTAGTAGCATTTGGATCAAACGCGGCACCGCTTCATGTCCCGCGGTAATTTGCAATGGCTATGTGATTAGGGTTACTTGCTACACCATAGTCGAAGCTTGACACTGCTACAGACACAAGAAATTGAAATTCGAAAGGTAAGGTCCATAATAGACTAGCTCAAAAGTTGAACTTTTTTTGGTGAGTAGCACGCGGAGCTGACAGGAGAAGCATCGACACGGTAAGGACTTGCCCAATAAAACAAGGTACCCAGCCTGTGGTAAGTTACTGACCGTTTTGGTGTACGTTTAGTGAATTTCAAACCTATTGGTTGTGAACAAACCAAGTTTTTTATTGACTTCTCTCGCTTCTTAGGTACATAACTCCGCAAAACCTTTAAGTCTTGAAAATTGAAAACTTGTGAAAACTGTTGTGATATGAAAATTGTTGGCAGTTGTTGGTTTATCCACCACGTTTCCAGAGCACTTTGCTTCCCTTCATTATAGGATACGCTGTACCACGTGCAGGCATCTAAGACTTGGACGGTCTTAGACCACACATTCTACAATGCTGATATACATAATCAGCCTATAAAGTTCCCACTGCTGGGACACATGCCACCTATAAAGTTCCCACTGCTGGGACACATGCCACCTCTCTTCGAGAGGGAGCATTTGTCATTTAAAGCCAGGCATTATAAAATATTTTGGCATAAATATTATTATGCTCATATCTACGTTGCCAACGAAGAAATAAATAGCAAATTATCCTTGTTTGAATCTAGTAAGTAGTACGGTCGGCATCGGTCATAAGCACTAGCTGTTAAGTATGCTTCATCATCATCATTTCAGCGGGAAAATGTCCACTGCTGGACATAGACCTCCCCCAAGCGACGCCACTTCAACTGGTTCTGTGCTTCTTGCATCCAGCAGATTGTTGAGACCATCACAAGGTTAAATCAGACGTCACTAAAACTCGTGTGACAGATGACGTCAAAAGTGACGGATGACGTCATGGCGTCTCAGCTGGAACCTGCTTTAATTACGACGCTATCAATACGCCGTGTTCACTCGGTCATCACACTCACCCGATGCGAGTGACGTCATCACGTCCCAGGCCAGTTATTGCTAATATCGGGAACATTGCCTGATTGACACTTTATTGATTGAAAACTGGCTTCTGCATTAGTGTTGTTTGCTGCTGAAACTGTTTGAAATGGTCCATATAGACTGACACTAAAGTAAACTTTATCCGGTGAGATACGAACAGTTGACGAAAATGTGAAGTATTGCAAAAATAGATCACTTTTAAATCTATACTAATATTATAAAGAGCAAAAATTTGTTTGTTTGTTTGTACGTATGTAGGGGTAATCTCCGGAGTTAATGATCCAATTCTAAAAAGGTTACACTGGTAGAAAGCTACATTATGTGTGAGTGCTATAGGCTATAAATTATGTTTATATTATGCATTTTAGCTGAGCTATCACAACTTTTGTCTAGCAAGTCGGAAAGAAATACCTTTTAAAACAGAATTTGTATATAACTGAACAGAACAGAACAGAAGTTGTATATAACTAAAAACAATGTATGGCAATCTGGTCCGCCTTAAATAATTCTACAAAAAAGTCAGCGACACCATATTTCTGTCTTTGATATTTTATCTTTTAATACCACTTTTATGTTTTAAAAAAAGTATATTTTTCACATGCTTACGTTTGGATGAAAATATAATTTTTATGATGAATCCTTATCAAAATAAATTATTTTATGATCACAAAGATAAGATTTGCCCTTAACAGTATGTCAATTGGTCATATATAGTTTCGGAGATAATAGAAAATTACTAAAACGCAAAATGCCGCTAAAACATTCACGAATACAATTACACATGCTTTGTGCAGACGTTTTATCCATTTACCCATAGATGGCGTTGTACAAATACGTAATTTTTCTGACTCGCGGTGTTCATTCTTTACGCGGATTAATGTTATTGTCGGTATTGCCATTGGGTGATGTAAATTGATTGGATGTCGTTCTATTGATTTCTATTGGTTTGGTTGTTTTCAATACTTATAACCAGGATTAACACACAGGATACTTTCTATCCCGATATTCCCACGGGATCGAAACTCATGCGGGTGAAACCGCGGGGCGCAGCTAGTAATAATAATAAAGTTGAAGAGTTTATTTGTTCTGAAAAAATATTTTTGCATTTTATTGATGGCCCAATTCTTGAGAAAGGCTATTTAACATCACGCTACGACTCTTCGGAGCCGAACAGAAAGAAAACAAGTCCGAAAGAAGAAAGAACGCTAAGCTTGCTTTGTGCAGACGTTTTATCCATTCACCCATAGATGGCGTTGTGCAAACACGTCATTTTTCTGAATTGCGGTGTTAAAACTTTCCGCGGATTGATGACCCTCTCGATTTATATACTTAATCTGAAGAGTTAGTTTGTTAGGTTGAACGCACTAATCTCAGGAACTACTAGTTCGAACAAAAAAAAAAATTGCGTATTCAATACTCCATTTAATTTATCGAGGAAGGCTTTAGGCTAAGGCATCAATGGAAAATGTTGCAAAAACGGGAAAAAATATTCCTTTTTGAGAGCTTCCGTTGCGTGTGCTGCGTAAACGGTTTAAGTTACGCAAAAATCATGTATGATGGAATTATTTCTCTTTAAAAGTTCTAAAAAAAAAGTCCGCGACAGCATGTGTCTATCTTTTAAGATTGACTCACTATAACCTTTTTTATGGTAATTAAATTTGTTCGGAATTAATGCATTATTTGCGAAGGTGTTTTATCAACATGATACGAGTATTTATCCTTATTCAAATAAATACGTTATTCATCACAAGTATTATATTGTGAACAAAATTGCCCTTGACATCACCAACTTGATCAATCACCATCATAGTTAGGAGATATCATAATTTAAAAATAACTCCGCAACAAAATCTATATCTACTTAATTTGTTTGTTTGAACGCGCTAATCTCTGGAACTACCAGTCGGATTTGAAAAATTCCATTTACATTTGATAGAAAAAAAAATCAAAATTCTTTAGGAAGGCTATTTAACATAACGCTAGAACTCTTAGGGGCCGAGCATATAGAAAAAAAAGTCAGAAAACGAAGTAGGTAATAGCGCGGGCGGGCGATGCGTTACGACGGGGCGGGGCGGGGACAAGACATTTCATGCGGTCGAAGTCGCGCGCAGGAGCTAGTTCTAAGTAAGGCCTCGTGTGACGAGATAAGAGATAATAAGAACTGTCCAATATATAAATGTTGTCTATCCAGTTCGGACTATAATGTGTAGCTAGTTACGGAACCATAAAACATATTTAGGCACACAACAATATTGACTCAAACCGGTACTTTCGTATTTTCACAGTTATTTCAACAAATTATAGTTTAGCACCTCCGGCGTTCGTGCGGCAAATGATTGTGATTGGCCGCGACACTAGCGCCGCCCCACGGACGTACGGACGTAACTACCGCCTGTGAGCAAAGGTCGGCTAATCGACGGCAAACAAGGCGCCCACTGTTGTTAACGTTACACGTCTCAATCTAAACCGGAGTGCTGCGCTGCATGAGCACCGCGCTCACTTTGTTGGCACAACTACAAAACGGTGCAAGACGCGCTGCATTTTATTTTATTTTTCTTCAAGTTTTCATTTACAGCAGTCGCAGCTGCGTCCTTTCCCGTAGAAGGCACACACTGCAGACGGAAACGCGGCATCTATTTATTCACATAATTTTCTAATTGAGGCTAATGAGGGCGATGTCTTCGGAGTGTTGACTGTAAGTACATCGTTAATAGCTACAGAACGGCTGAGCCCAAGTTTTTACGAGTCCTTTCAAACATATTGTAGTAGTAATAACGATTATAGCGTCTCATAAGCCGAGGTTTTGTGTGACTATAACGGCTGGAACACAAACTGCGACCGCGCCGCGTTATGTGCTGTACATAATGACAGTTCGTTGAGAATTTAACGCCTAATGTTAGGGTTCTCTAATGATCATTAGAATTTAGTTTAGGACTCAAAGAAAAATATTACTGCGATGTCTGTAGGTAGGCATAATTTTCTGATATTAGAAAATACTAGCAATGTGGCTATTATACACTATTATATAGTATAGTATTGCTGCTAACGTCGATAGTCCAACTGCTTCAACGCTCTGCAGCGGAGCGCGCACCATCCAATGGAGAGTGTTGTGTAGTTGTGCATCACATAGTACAGTGCAGGTGCTCACCTACTATATGGTAAGCTGGTCTGCACGGCATGCATCACATTCACGCGGTGACGTGGAACATAATACTAGCTCAGCTTCTGGACATAACATTATAAGCTACAACCACTGTTTGTTCGCACAGTTACATGCAGTAACTGTGCGACGCGACACCAGCACGTCTGCATTCATCTTAGTTCTGCGTCAGTATGATACTAATCACCAGCACTCAACATCATATTTCTAAAGCCCGGCAGCTTTTTGTGTCCCGGTTTGAACTATATGGATGTTGCTTTAATTACATTAATTAATATAATATAATTAATTGCATGACAAGTTTCAGCTTTATCTCTAGAAGGGCACCGGACCTGCGATGACTCTGGTACATTTTCATAGGCTTGCTTGCCACTCAATAACATAGAAAGTGACTTTCTACCCCAACGTAATTATGTTGTATAAAGTCACAGTGCGCTCCCGGACGCGACCGCTCGCGCTACCCGCTGCAACCCGCGACGTGCCCTGTGCGTGACGCCCTCCCGCATTATACGTGGGGGAGGGGCCATCGATGCACAGCTGATGGTGGGTAATTGCTGAAAGCTAGCAGTGTTACCACTAGCTTAATCAATGCTAAAATGTGGTAAAGGTTTATGAATAAAATCGATTTAATACGTTATAATAATTTATAAGCGTATGTTTGTTCATATAATTATAAGCATTCTAGTAATTTGTTTAATTTTATCGGTAATTATATTTTCGAGTCATTTGCGGTTGAAACCCTCGGGCCGTGGGGTCGCAGTGGTCGTAGTGCGCAGGCTTGGTCAATGAAATCTCTAAACGGCTGGTTGAGACTTCCCATAACCCAAGGGCTGGCTTTTACATTGGCCAGAGAATAAGTATTGCCACAGAACGCGGAAATGTGAGTACATTACCAGTCGACAGCGATGCGGAGGAGGAATATTTCGACGCAATATTTTAGTTTGTCAATAGTTTTAGTTTGGTTAAAATATTCTATTTTACTAGTTTGTTATTTTATTTAGTGATTACGTGAAAACTGTAATATTAATAGCGTGGGACCCCTCGATCTGAACTCAGGAAGTGATCTCTAGGAAATATTAATTATTAAGTTAACTCCCACTATTTCCTTTGAACTTACATTTATAAATCAGTAATGTTAATTCCGTCCTACTTCAGTAAACAACTAAAGATTTCAGGCGATAATTCATGAAAGGCGCGGTGGAGGCGGTATTCTGCTGCTCTTACATATTTTTCAGTACGCGGGGGTTATTGAATGTGGTGGACGGTGTGCGAGAGGGTGCGTCCGGGGCCGGGAGGGGGAGGGAGACGGGGCGGTGCTACGTCAGCAACATCTCACAGACGTATGACGAGTGACGAGCAGTTTTATTTGTGAAGACTCCGCGATCGCGGTCGGAGCATTTCCTGGCTGCTTATATGATTTATTATGTAAAATGTTTTACAGTGAAGAGGATTTACCAGGACCAGGACCAGTTAGCATTATTCATGGTAAAACTAACTACATAATAAGTTTAAATGAAATCCTCCACAGTTTAATGTCAAAAGTAAATATAAATTGCACAGAAAAATTGTACCAGTCAGGGCTTGAAATACTGGTATATTTTGTAACCGGTACCGGTCTTGGTGTGATAACGGTACCAGACACAGTACCTGTACTTTGGTGTTTCTAATTATAATGGTACTGTACCGGTACCAAACAAATATTTCCGTAAATTACAGTGAGAAAACATAAGTAAAAGTATAGTTAATAGGTAGTAGAAAAATAACATCAACGTTGCCAACCGTACCAGATTCCTCGTACAAATATGAAATACTAGCTGCGCCCCGCGGTTTCACCCGCATAAGTTTCGATTCCGTGCTAATATTGGGATAAAAAGTATCCTCTATGTTAATCCTGGTTATAAACCATCTGTGTGCTAAATTTAATCCAAATCCGTTCAGTAGTTTTTGCGTGAAAGAGTAATAAACATCCATCCATCCATACAAACTTTGACGTTTATAATATTATTAAGTAGGATAGTAGGAAGTAGAATGTGGTACGCGCCCCGTACCCGAATTTGGTGTCGGTACTGGTTAGGTGGAGTACCGGTACCCATCTGGAAGCGAAATGGCAAGAATCGCTAAGTACCGACACAGAACCTGTTCTTTTGATACCGGTTTCAAGCCCAAATGTGGTATCAGGCACTTCACGTAGCCATTAATTAAAATCAAAATGAATTTCGCAGTAATCTCCATCGCCAGCTAATCTCATAGCACTCGTAATATTTTTACTAACAAAATAAATTCACCGGATTGCGCATGAAATATAGAGCGCGAGTATTTACGTAAAAGGGTAATTAGTTTAGTAAATCGTCTGTCGGATCGTATCTAGGGGGCAATTAAACTAGCGATGTTTCTATTGGGGCGATTGGCCGCGCCAAGTCAAGCCAAATCAAGCCGAGCCGAGCCGAGAAGAGCCGAGTCGCAACGTGAATGTTACTCTATAGGACTTTCTTATGTCATTTTGGCGTTTACTAAGTGATTATTAGTCTAATTTGAGTACATGACTTTAAATTATGATTTTGATTTAGAGAGCAGGGCTTTCCAAACTGCCGCCGGGATCGAAACTTTCCAAACTGCCGCCGGGATCGAAACTTTCCAAACTGCCGCCGGGATCGAAACTTTCCAAACTGCCGCCGGGATCGAAACTTTCCAAACTGCCGCCGGGATCGAAACTTTCCAAACTGCCGCCGGGATCGAAACTTTCCAAACTGCCGCCGGGATCGAAACTTTCCAAACTGCCGCCGGGATCGAAACTTTCCAAACTGCCGCCGGGATCGAAACTTTGTGTTAAGAATTATGGCTCACACTTACTCCACCTGTCCCGCTCAGGAACTACATTACAAATAGTTATCCTTGTAATATAATAAGGTTTTGCATACATAGCAAGTTTAGGTCCTTACCTAACCTTGGGCATAGAATATTTGCTATGTTCATGTGAAAGTTGCTTGATACTGCGCAACAGTCGCCTAGAGCCTCTCTTCAGTATCGGCTCTCGCATGAAAGCATTAACAACAATGTTCGCTTATCGAGTGGAGCTCCTCTCGAGACAGTCAGCCATAAAATAAGAACAGTGGCCGCCGCGAGAGGCTGTTTATTAATGACTAGGAGATGCTTCGCTAAGATACGGCCACGAGGCACCGCGGACTACGGAGGACTTACACTGAAGTGACTTAGTATTTATTAGACTTAATATTTACACAGAGGGACGTACTTTACTACAATTTTATCTAAGACAGCAAAATTATGCATCAATTGTTTACTTCTATAAATACCATATTTTACAGAGTTATTATCCGCCTGTAAAAAACTGATCTGTATTGCTCCACAGGTACGAGTACCTACGGGAAACTGACTTACCCGTAGCAACAGCAATGTCATCCACAAGTTGTACTAATGAATGTGTGAGTATGTAATGTTATATACCTATTAGGGTGGCCCTTGATTGGTCCGGACTTAGAGATGGCTACCAGTTGTCAAACTGTAGATACATATAATGTAAACAAAAAAAAAGTTAATTCTATGCGAGTAGTGAACAACATAGTAGTGAACAACATAGTAGTGAACAACATAGTAGTGAACAACATAGTAGTGAACAACATAGTAGTGAACAACATAGTAGTGAACAATATAGTAGTGAACAACATAGTAGTGAACAACATAGTAGTGAACAACATAGTAGTGAACAACATAGTAGTGAACAACATAGTAGTGAACAACATAGTAGTGAACAACATAGTAGTGAACAACATAGTAGTGAACAACATAGTAGTGAACAACATAGTAGTGAACAACATAGTAGTGAACAACATAGTAGTGAACAACATAGTAGTGAACAACATAGTAGTGAACAACATAGTAGTGAACAACATAGTAGTGAACAACATAGTAGTGAACAACATAGCTGAGCGTGGGGTTGCTTAAATGGAGGATTATAATAAATTGATTGCAACCAATGAACAATGAAAGCAATGTTTGCTCTTGTTGGTGAAATAATTTAGGAAAAAGTACCCTAATACTAACACACCTACCCTTGTTTCTTAAAAATAAAGGATTCAAATATTTATATATGTCTTAGTTTGTAATAATAATATTTTTGTATTTCTTATGTCCTGACTTATAAATAAAACAATCCAACAAATGTAGAGATTCTGAAATTCATCATTTATTTAAAATTTAACCCTTAGTAGCAACCCTTAAATGTCATTTAAAGTTTAAAATAGGTACCTATATAAGGTATATAATCAAGTTATGTATGCCTCGCGGAATTAGGAATAAGGACCACCCTGACACCTACGGCAGTAATATTAACTTTAAAGATTTCTTGGAGAATTAAACTCGACAGTTAATATTATAATAATCTTCCAAGTATAATTTAGTAGGCCTGAGTAGCTACTCGTCCGGCCGAGCCCGAGCCCTGAGCCCCAAGCGGCGCGCAATGGTCTGACGCAGCTTTACAATAAATTTCTCTTTATTAGAACATTATCAGCGCCGTATCGGCCGGCGCACTCGCCAGCGCCCGCCGGAGCAGCTCACGACGTAAGTAATGAAGGTAACTTACTTAATCACGACCGAAAATCAGCGAGAGAAAACCAATTTATCCTAATAACATTTTCTATTTCATTTTTTCGGTAGGCATGCAGCGTTAAAAGCTTTTTAAAAGATACAATACTAAGGTAAAGGTAAGCATGGTAAGCCATGGTCTCTAAAGGCGTGCATATACGAGAGGATAAGCGTCGCGAGGAATAGCATGGTTCAACTAAAGCCGAATTCACATATAGCGCAAATAGTTTCGCTATTGGCACAATATTAGTTTCATAGATACTTTCATCGCGCATGCATTAGTTATATGCAATGTACACGTGATCTGGAAACGAATGTCATAAAACTAATATTGCGCAACTGCTTAGTTTCGTAATGTCAATTCGGCTTAAGGTCCCCAGAAAAACATTGAACGCAAAATGACTTTCTCGAATAGATCCGAAAATAACCGAGCGGCCCCGATGTGGGTCGCTAGTTATAGATAAAGAGAGTAAATGAACGTGAAATGAATAATAGGGCGCTACTCATTCAGGTCACGAGTGTCGAACTGTACCTGCCACCTCTGCCACCGGCTGCTCCCAGATAATATATCGTGGTAATGGACCATTCCTTACACACAGTGCCGCTGTACTCCATTAATATACTCCATGTGACTACAGAAATCCATACGAACATAAGGAAGCTATTGGGAGGCACACAGATTGCTTTTTCTCCGCCAAATTAGAAAGTTTACGAAGCCGCTGCTTGCTCGCGGTGGCTCCCGTACTGTATATGTGTACTCTGCCTGAATGGCAACTCCTGGGCATTAACCTTTCTGAAAAGGAAGAAGTTTCCACTGTCTTATTTAGTTGATGCTTGTACTTTAGAATTATTAATCTTCTGCTCTGTTTAGTAAAGTTGTTGTTTATTTAGTCGCGTCCATGACCTCTGCGATATTCTTTAGCGGACGCTGAGGATATTTTATAACAGTAAAGATTTAATAATTGCATAAAAAGTATTTTAGTAGCTGCGTTGTTCAGGAATATTTGATGGCAAGGAAATATTGCAAGCGCCGTAATGTTGTAACTAGTCATCTTCTTGAGCTTCTTGTACACTCTACAGTGGATGCAAAGACTTGTAATGTTATCAAACCATAACATAAGCCGAGCAGTAACTGCAACGATCTGGCAGAACGACAGCAGTTCTGTTGCTGTTAGGATCGTAATCACAGACACGTTGTCATAGTGGTGTATGCCTGGTGACACGCCGCGACGTGATGCGGCGCGACAGGCACTGCCTCACGAGCGACACGACAGGCACGACAGACACGCGACAGATTGCAAATTAAAGCACGCCTTTTGATATCATTCGCAATGAGTGGCGCCCAGAAAATACAAGCAAATTGGACTTTTTGCTGATCACACTGCTGGCTCCGCATGGACAAGCCAGCACAAGTATTCCGACAGCCGGCAATGGATAACGTTATTAGGGACGATGCACCGTGTAATAGCTATCATAAAAATTAAATACAGGTCTATTGTTAGCGCCGCTCTTTTGTAGATTAACGATTTAGAATCGCCCTCTGATTACATATTTGAGTGCTCCGGTTAAATTGATGTGTTTTCCTTGCCAGGGGAAATATATTTATTGGAATAGACTACATCATCGTTAGAGTATTGAACGATAAAATTACATTGTATTTATCAGATAGTAGACAAAGGTATGGAAGGCACAGTTACAGGAGTATGTGATAGCCCTCCATTCGATCTTGTATCTACGTTATTAAACATTAGGTCGCTATCAGCGCACTTCATGGTAACAGTATAACTTTACGTAGAGGTTGAGGTTTGTTTGTAAAACACGAACAGGAAAATCTGCGAAGGTCACCAACACCGGTGTATGCTAAATAGGCTAACAGCAGCCAGGGGAGGGAAAGTATTAAGCAACAAGAATAAACAGAAGACCCGACCCTACAAACGTGCTCAAAATATAATATATAAATGGTCACTACTGTATATGTAGCTAAATATAAAAATAACTCTCTATTTATTCTTTCCAACTAATATGTCTACGGAAGGATATTGTTTTATGCTATTGCTATTTAAGTACAGCGTGGATACATATCAGTCAAAGTATGTGTGTGTGTCACCACGTATTTCGACTCGTGAGCCTTCTGTCCTGCCTACCTCGCGCTCGCCGCAGCTGTTCCCACATGCGAGTCACGCACCGCGGTGCAGATTCATTTCACGAGCGAGCCTTTTTATAATTTAAACTTATACCTTGTTACAATCACAATGATAAAAGGGCGACACGTGCAAATATTCATGAGTGACGCTGTGCACTGCAGCAGTGTGCTGTCGACGACACAGCGCCAGTGCGCGGCGCGGGCGGGACAACGTCGAAAGCGGCAAATTGGAGGGCGGTTGTGCAACTCGCGTCCGACTTAATTCCATTCGGCAAATTGCTCAGTAAATAACGAGGCTGACGGACACATAATAGTTTTCCAATTTGTTCGTCGCTCTTATAATTTCATTGCTTTTTGATGGCAACGCTTTGTGACTAACGAACCGGCGCTTGATGAATGTTTTATTTCCTGGCAGATCGCCGCCGACCGCCGCCGACCGGCCAGCGAGCTACTTGATCGTATTGAGGCACTTACGCTGTTTTCATTGTGATAACCTACTTCAAAGCCAGAGCAGAGTAAACAGAAATAAACTGTTTATCGATGAAGGGGGTATAAGTAAGTTATATAATTGTTGAAGTATATTTCGAACACAATGATGCCGATACACCCCGTAGAAACAGTTTTATACAGACATGCGACACACTTAAATTTGCAACAAATATCTATGGTCCCGGCGCAAAGTTTGGGTCATTAACTTTCGCCCTATAACATTATATGTTAAAAGTTGTACAAAGCAGTTTAATTTTAAAACTAATTAAAACTATCCATTACAAGTGTGAGCTGGTTCCTTTAGTCGCGCGGCACATACTAGTACAGGGGATGCCAGGGGATGTACAGGGGGTGTCAAGTGCACGGTTCCATTACCACGTGTAATGTCATTAATTTCACTAACATGTGAGGGTGTGGAGGTGTGTGGCGGTGTGTGTGCATGTGTATATTATGTACTCTCATTAGCTGCTTACGGCTCATATTCAATTCATTCATTCTTATTTTGTGGTAAGAGTCGCAGATAGTAAAAAAATAAGCCCTAATGAATAACACTTTGACTCTTTATTCATGAAACCAACTGTGCCGCATGACATCATAAATCATATTAGGTCTCTTAAAGATACAAACAGTGTAGGCAGTGATGGAATATGCACAAAAGTCAGAAAAACAGTCTCTCAAAACATAGCCCCACATCTAAGTTATATAATCAATTTAAGTATTGAGAAGGGTATCTCCCAGATAATCTTAAAACCTCCATAGTTACCCCTCTATATAAAAAACAAGACAAATGTCTAATGAAAAATAACAGACCTATTGCTTTGGATATTTGCAAAAATATTTGAAAAACTCATAAATAGAGCACTTTATACTTATCTAGCAAATCAAACATTTTACTTGATGAACAGAAAGGATTTCGCAAGAACAGAACAATTAAAATGGCTATCCATGATCTGATACGCCCTATCTTATCGAATGTGGATCAAAGAAATGCCGTATGTGCTATATATATGGACCTTACAAAAGCTTTTGACTACGTAGATCATAAATTACTATTAAATAAATTAGAGAAATATGGTATAAGAGGCAACATTTTGAATCTTATTGAATCTTACTTACACAACAGAAAGCAGATTTTAGAAATAACACGAATATGCCTACGCACTGGTTACGAAAGACAATACAGATCTAGTAGTAGGATTATTAAATACGGAGTCCCATAAGGTAGTGTGTTAGGACCTCCACTATTCTTAACTTATATAAATGATCTACCTAGAGAAATAAAGCATCCGATGGTATTATTTGCTGATGACAGCACGATAGTAGTAAAATGTGACAATCCTAATTTATACGAAGCAGAGATAAATTTGATATTAAATAAAATAATTACTTGGCTAAATAATAATAATCTTGTCATAAATCTAGAAAAGACTAAAATAATGCATTTTTATCAAATGATTTCTAGTATAAACCTTGACATTAACTACTTGGGGACTAAAATAGAGTCGGCAACTATGACTAGATTTCTTGGTGTTATTATAGACAATAACTTGTCCTGGAAACCTCAAACGGAACAAATTTGTAAAAAAGTAAATATATTTGCATATGACAAAAAAAAAAAAACTCTCTATAAACTGACTAAAATTGTTAGCCTGGAATCTCTTTTAATGGTTTACCATGGCTATGTTGCATCCACACTAAGATTTGGTATAATATATTGGGGCAATTCAGTAAATAGGGATTATGTCTTCAAATCCCAAAAAAGATGCATCAGAGCTATGTGTGGTTTACAAAGTACCGACAGCTGTCAACCTCTATTTAAAAGCCTCAAAATTTTAACCTTGCCTTCTCTGTATATTTATGAGATAAATATATTTGTTAAAACAAACATGAACCTATATGAAATAGCTTTCACAAGTCAATATAGACAACTACGTTATAGAAATAAGTTAGAGCTCAAAGTACTATATACAGGTACGGCCTTAATGAGGAAACGCTTTTTTGTATGGCCCAAAGAATATTTAATAAATTACCTTGCTCAGTAAAAATCAAAATTTAGTCAATTTCAAGCGTAAATTACATATACTATATTAATACAAAAATGTTACAATTCTCTCAGCGACTACTTTGATGACAGTTCTTTGACATAACATGCTTGTATACTCGTAACTTGACCACAAAAGCATGACGACTCTCACAGCACTGTGGACAATATCAATTTTAAGCATTTTTCTTAGCAGTAACGTAACTATTATAACTATTTATTATTGACATTATTCTATTTCATTAAAGATTGACATTACCTAATACATTTTTATTAAAATTGATATTGACATTACTAATTAAACTTTTACCTTTTTATAATACTAGTACATACATACCTATATAGCAAATTTATTCACTTGATTGGCAAAAGCCTCCTTTAAATGTATATTTGTACGCCAAATGGCAAACATAGAGAAACTATAATATGTATAACATTGACTGTAACATCTGTACTGTTGTAACCTATGTTTACAAATAAAGATTGATTGATTGAATGATAATGGTAACAAGTTGATTCGTTCATTAGGAACTTCTGTTTTCAACGTATTAGCTAAAACTAGACGACGACTTTAAAACATAAAACGCCTATTTAAATGTGTATGCGAGAGAGAGGTCTTGTATAAAATAATTAACAATTTTGGGAACGAAAGATTTATCTGTAAATGGAATGTTCATTTTGTGAAGAATATTTAATTCAACGTGACGAGGGTACCACACGTAGGCACTTAACTTATTTGTCAAAAAATCCTACAAAATTGAAACTGTAATTTATACACTCACACACACTCTTATTAGTGTATACATTACAGTTACAATCTCATTCAAGAAATAAAATATACTTCCATTGGCCGTGCGTCAGACTGTTGCTCGGGGTGCAATACTTTGTGTTTAGTATCAATGAACCCACTTATTATAACATGTATAGAATACATAACTATTCCCTTTGCGTCACTAACCTAAGCCAACACATCGCTGCACAGAAAAAACTACATAATTGAACTAATATTATTGTGAAGGCAAGCTCATAATAATTATGTCGAGTGGTGTCCGACAGCGTCCGGAGATGTCCGGCGATGTCTGGCAATGTCCGGCGATGTCCAATAGTGCCGATCCGAGCGAGGGCATTGCTTAACTAGCATGTGATATTTTATAATGTAACATTATTAATTTACCGAAGAGAACAGAAGCTTTGACATCATAGTTTAAGTTCATGATATGAGTAGTGATCGATCAGGAATTTTTAACACGAAAATCCTACCATTCTATTGCTAACATACATAGATACATAAACTCGCGCCTTCTCCCCAGGGAGGTAGGCAGACACTATAGAGCGCCTTCTCCCCAGGGAGGTAGGCAGACACTATAGAGCGCCTTCTCCCCAGGGAGGTAGGCAGACACTATAGAGCGCCTTCTCCCCAGGGAGGTAGGCAGACACTATAGAGCGCCTTCTCCCCAGGGAGGTAGGCAGACACTATAGAGCGCCTTCTCCCCAGGGAGGTAGGCAGACACTATAGAGCGCCTTCTCCCCAGGGAGGTAGGCAGACACTATAGAGCGCCTTCTCCCCAGGGAGGTAGGCAGACACTATAGAGCGCCTTCTCCCCAGGGAGGTAGGCAGACACTATAGAGCGCCTTCTCCCCAGGGAGGTAGGCAGACACTATAGAGCGCCTTCTCCCCAGGGAGGTAGGCAGACACTATAGAGCGCCGTCTCCCCAGGGAGGTAGGCAGACACTATAGAGCGCCTTCTCCCCAGGGAGGTAGGCAGACACTATAGAGCGCCTTCTCCCCAGGGAGGTAGGCAGACACTATAGAGCGCCTTCTCCCCAGGGAGGTAGGCAGACACTATAGAGCGCCTTCTCCCCAGGGAGGTAGGCAGACACTATAGAGCGCCTTCTCCCCAGGGAGGTAGGCAGACACTATAGAGCGCCTTCTCCCCAGGGAGGTAGGCAGACACTATAGAGCGCCTTCTCCCCAGGGAGGTAGGCAGACACTATAGAGCGCCTTCTCCCCAGGGAGGTAGGCAGACACTATAGAGCGCCTTCTCCCCAGGGAGGTAGGCAGACACTATAGAGCGCCTTCTCCCCAGGGAGGTAGGCAGACACTATAGAGCGCCTTCTCCCCAGGGAGGTAGGCAGACACTATAGAGCGCCTTCTCCCCAGGGAGGTAGGCAGACACTATAGAGCGCCTTCTCCCCAGGGAGGTAGGCAGACACTATAGAGCGCCTTCTCCCCAGGGAGGTAGGCAGACACTATAGAGCGCCTTCTCCCCAGGGAGGTAGGCAGACACTATAGAGCGCCTTCTCCCCAGGGAGGTAGGCAGACACTATAAAGCGCCTTCTCCCCAGGGAGGTAGGCAGACACTATAGAGCGCCTTCTCCCCAGGGAGGTAGGCAGACACTATAGAGCGCCTTCTCCCCAGGGAGGTAGGCAGACACTATAGAGCGCCTTCTCCCCAGGGAGGTAGGCAGACACTATAGAGCGCCTTCTCCCCAGGGAGGTAGGCAGACACTATAGAGCGCCTTCTCCCCAGGGAGGTAGGCAGACACTATAGAGCGCCTTCTCCCCAGGGAGGTAGGCAGACACTATAGAGCGCCTTCTCCCCAGGAAGGTAGGCAGACACTATAGAGCGCCTTCTCCCCAGGGAGGTAGGCAGACACTATAGAGCGCCTTCTCCCCAGGGAGGTAGGCAGACACTATAGAGCGCCTCCTCCCCAGGGAGGTAGGCAGACACTATAGAGCGCCTTCTCCCCAGACATACTTCTTTGCGTCGTTTACGTAACATACATTTGAATTAATAAATTTTATTTTAGACTCTGATTGTAGTGACGATAGTGTTTGGGTTTTAAAATAAAATAAATGAATGAAAATCACAACTAATCTAACCGTGTTTAGTTATCTGGTTCTGGCACAATTTCATGTCAAACTAGAAACTAAATGTGTCGTAGTACATTAAATTAATTAATGTAGTACGACACATTTAGCACAAACTTTTAATTCAGGTATTCAGCTGGACAGCTCCAAACAGAAGAGCATTTCATTTGACAAATATAGCTGGCCTGTTAGTCTAACTAGCAATTAATAAAGGCAATTGAAAACGGGGAAGATTCGGGAACAGGGTCCAAGCAGGGTCAGAGCTGCAGAGATAGGAGTCTCTTAGCAATGCGAGCCGTGTCTAGAAGTACCGGTTTCTGAATCAAGCCCTTGCTGCAGCTGCAGTAAGTACTTACAGAAAGATTTTCCTTGTTTGTAAGCCTGGCGACGGGAATGTTCGGCGCGGTCGTTAGTGGTCAGCTCTGATTTATTGCATGTTTACAGGCTGCCGGATATTTGTTGTGCATGGATTTTATTAAGCCATAAATTACAATAGCTTGTTTGAAAAGTTTAAAATAAATGAGTAACTATTTAATCGTTAAACTTACATTAAATATTATGTATTACTGTCGCTATCATAACTTCAGATAGCCGAATTCCTAACGCCTAATAAATCACTTCTAGACTCAGTCGTCGGTCGACTTTATGATTTTCTATGTGCGTTGTGATGCTACAAATACTAGCTACGCGCTACGCATGCTACGAGGCTACGAGACTATGAGGCGACGTGCCTACGTGTGTTGCCGCTACGCGTGTTTGTGCTACGTAGATACTAAGCTGGAATTTGAATTACGTCTTCGAACCATACAGTAGATACGTAGTACCTATGAGTTATGTGATATCCCCTGATGAGCCAAGAGCAAAAGTGTGAATCAGACCTGTGAAATTTGAAAAAAAAATCTCCTAAACTATTGATTGAAATCTTAAAATGTTGTCGAACTCATATTTTTGTAATTTGTATGAAATTTTGCTATTAGAAATGAAAATCAAAACAATGCGCTTTAAAATTTTCCTGCGTATATATCTAGGTACAGTTAGCGTCAAAAACATTTATAACTGACAGGAATTTACTTAATTTACTATTGAATTCACACAAAACATTTTACACATTTTTAAATGAAATTGTTAACAAATAAAAATTGTAAACAGTTAAATTAATTCTTGTTAATGAATACATTCTTTTGAGGCTGAATGTACAGAGTGGGTAACTTGGAGGTATACAACTTTTTTTGCCGCCATTTTGTTTTGGCGGCAAATATGACAGTTGTTTCATGAAAATTATTTTGTGTAGATACGGCAAATTTGTTATAGAGTGTTTTACGACTAAACAAAGTGTTTTAATTATTAAAACATTCTACTCAACCCAATCATGTATTGCGGAAACACTAAGAAAATTGCGGCCAATTTTTGGTAGAAATCACTTACCTTTGCGGCTAACAATAGCTCGTTTAGTAATTAAATTTGAGCAGCATGGCATTGTAACAGATTAAGCAGTTGTCTTACATCAAGTGAATCAGTTCGGCTTAGGAAACATGTGGTTCCACATGACGGGGCCACATGTCATACGGCACGATCCATAATCGAGACATTGAAAAGAACGTTTCCAGGTCGATTAATTCGAGAAACGGTGACATTGATTGGCCCGCAAGATCCCCGGATTTAACAGATCCTGACTTTTTTAATAATAATAATAAATACTTTATTTCAGACCAATGGTGTCCATTTTGTTAGTAACAATGTTCTTATTGACTAGTGTTAGTAATACTTAAAACTACCCACAACACCAAACATATAAAAAATAACATAACAAGAACAATCACTACTGCGCCATTCCATGACAAATGGTGCAGCAATGATTGATGCAATTACAGTCCAGCCGACTAGCGATCATGCTAAGGATGCTGTTGGCGCTGCCGCGTACTCTACGCACCAGGGATGCGCATCTTTTACGGATCGTGGCGTAAAAGCAGTCTACGCAATGTTCAGCAAACATCCCTGATAAACTACAGAATCGTCGCAGCCCCATCAGCACCCTGAACGCATTATTATTTTAAGACCTAAAAAGTGCTAACAGGCCAAAGAACCTTCAAGAATTAAAAGAAAATAAATGAAATGTGTAAAAATGTCATGAAAAACGCAGTGAAAAGGGTTCACATCTGCCATGCTGCTAGAGGTGGACATTTGTCTGAGATTATTTTCCATACTGAATTGCCGGCCCTAAATACTATATTTAAATAAAAATATTTAATAATTTATATATTTCATAGAATAAAATTTAAAAACTAAAGTGTATACCTCTTATTTGCCCAGCCTGTACCTACAATTCAATTGTTACTTCAGCCTTTGACGGTAAATGTATGTGTGTGTGTGTATGGCTGTGTGGATGTTGGTCACTGATTGATTGGTCAGCAACGTGTACATGTGTGGGTCTGCGCTGTTTCGGGCTATTGCACATAAATAGCCCTTGGAAGATGCGAGTATTTTGTATATTATTTTGTTTTATGCTTATTTTCTCACATTCGAAGATTGCCCTTCTTTTCACTATAATCCGAGACCATTTTTGGATACACTGAAGCTTATAGTGAAGCTCTGTCTCTATTTAATTAGAACTCAACATATCTGAAACAGACATTACAAACCTATAATTTGTCCAATACTTAACAAAGTTGACCCGAAGTGTTAGTATTTTATAACACTGAAACATTGCATTTCTGTACACTTAGAAGTAAATCAAGTTGAAAACAAACATTGAGAACAAAAAGCGACTAGCTTTGGTTCCGGTGCCCACTGGCTCCGGCTGAATAAGAAAATATCAACACATTCATCGCTGAAACCCAATAGAGTCGCGAAACGAGCAAAATTCTAACTTAATTGTTTGTTGTTTACATTACCGCGCACTACGCAGGCCGCTCGCCGGCAGGGCAGCGCGAGTACACACGACCTGATGTATGGGGCACAAGGCAGTTTTAAGCAAACAGTCATCCATTTTCGATCTAAGAACGTACATATTTGGGTAAAAATTAGGTCAACTGGTAGTCGCCCCGCGCAACATTCTGATATTTAATGAAATCTAAATATACCGTAACAAAATCGGAAATGTTAAAAATCTTCATCTTAACATAGATTCGATAAACTATAAGGCATTGCACTTAGCTCCAATATGTGTAAGCCAGATCACGTTCTTTTAGAAGTTGGTTTAGAAGGCTCGACATCCGTCAGCCGCGCGAGGCACGAGGCGCAAGGTCGACCGCTCTATTTGTACGGAGTTAGAAACATTTCTTCAGTGCTGTGACACGGATAATTCTCGGTAGGCGCCGCCGGCAGCAGTCGCAGATAATCTCGGATATTTGTCACGCGGCCGGCGCAACACTACACACGCTTTACTTCAGTAATGCGGTTAGCAGCACCCACCGCTACCCGCTCCCGAATGATGAAGCACTCTTACTTCTTGTGACTGTGATTTAGTATTAGAACTAGGATGTAGGATTTGGTAGTGGACACATTTATCGAACTATTCGGCCGTGCCTTTACGAAGGGTTAAAAAAAAAGTTAAACTGTCTTACTTAAATAATACGTATGTTAAAAAAAGAAAATGGAAATGGAAATTACAAGAATTAGGAATTACTTAGAACGTGTGTGGCTCTTTAGAATGACGGAGAGAGACTGGCCTAAGTGTCCTCAGAATTGGGCGATGGCGGTAGGTCCTTACCAGTGATACTTGAGATTGGAATAATTATAATATAATGTAATTATAATAATAATTTATTTCATGAAAACGTTTACAAGAAGGTGTACATTTAGCCAAGAGTGGCAAATTTCCCATACAATTATAGTGCCTAAAAATAAACTACAACTAAAATATTTATTTTTATTTTTTATTACAGGTGCAAGTAATGATGGTTCGGAATTCGAGTGTTAGGTAGCGACCTACCTGAACTTACCTGAAACCCGACCTACCTGAAATACAGGTTTAATTCAAACCTGTATTTCAGGCCACCACTTTACATTACAATTACATTTGGGAATTAAATTTTTAAATAAAACTGGTTTATAAAAATAATGATTTAACAACTCTGCGAAACAGCACAATAGTACATGAATAGCTAATACTAAGCCTATATCAACATACAAAAGTAAATACTTACAAAGGAATAAATTCAATCATGACAAAATTTCTAGAAGTTTTTCTGTGTCTGTGTAATTGAGTATCGCTAAGTAATCTGATAACATTGTACTACATTTTTTATAGCTTACACTATAGAAGCTTGGTAACTTGTTGAGGCTATTATACAGAAAAGGTCCTAAGAACACATACAATCGATTAGCAAACGCATGTTTAGTTTAAGGCTTTATACAAACCAAGTCCTTCCTTCTCTTATCGGAAGGTACTGGGTTAAAAGGAAGTGCAGTGTGCTGGTGTAGTACTACGCTTAGAATAAATCAATGCCTTACTGTTAGTACATTACATGCTATGTAGAGTTGGTGCGTAGGAAATCTAAAAGGGCGAAAGGTACATTCTAAAGCAACCATAAGAATTGCTCTTTGAGCGCGCTCTAGAGGGAGTAAAATTGTTTTTGCAGCACCCCCCCCTCCCCCCCCAGAAGTTATGCAGTAGGTAAGTATGGATTGACATAAAGCTAAATAGACCTGTTTAATTAATTTATAATCGGCTATGTTCCGTAAGTTCTTAAAAACAAAACATATATTAATTTGCGCACTCTGGTACAGAGTAAATCGATATGTTTACGGAAATTTAGATTGGAGTCATTTGTGACACCTAGGTATTTCAAATGATCAGTTTTAGCTAAAGTGGGGCAAGAACATGCAGTGTCAGCGGAAGCGTACGTGCTACAATTGTGAGCGTAAATGTTTAGATTAGTAAGCGCTATGTTAATATTTCTCATTGTAAATAAAATGTATTTTGTTTTATCTGCATTTAATGTTAGGATATTATTATGGAGCCAATTAGAGACAATGTTAAAACCATTTTGAGCATATTCATAGACTTCAGCTCTTGATTTAGCTGAGAACAATAGAGCGGTGTCATCCACATAAGACATCATGACTTCATTTTTGGAGTGTCAGACTGCACAGGTCATTTATATAGATTAAAAATAACGTGGGGCCCAAAATACTGCCTTGTGGAATTCCAAAACAACTATTTTTAAGTTCAGAACTGGTATACTAACCTATTTTTACACAATGATGACGATCGATGAGATAATCCGCAAATAGTAAAAATTGTGCTCCTCATAACCCCAGTGTTTTAAGCTTGTGCAAAAGTATAGTACATGAAATAGTGTCGAAGGCCTTGGCGAGGTCTAGAAAGATCCCAATTGTGTGCATACCATAATCTAGATTGGTAGTAATATAATTAGTTAATTTGTGTACTGCTTGGCTAGTTGATCTATTGGGCCTAAAACTGATTATCTGAAAGTAGTCTGTTATCTTCCAGATATTTTATCAATCTACTGTTAATGATTTTTTCTAACATTTTTGAGAGGCCTGTTAACACTGAAATGGGTCTGTAGTTATTCACACAGGTTTTGTCTTCAGACTTGAATACAGGTGTGACCACAGCTGTTTTTAGCAATTTGGGGAATATTCTTTGAGATAAACATAGCTGAAAAATGTGGGTTAGTGGAGGGGCTAGTAGGTACTTAATTTTTTTAAGTATATTATTATGTATGTCATCCCACCCATTAGCACATATTTCCTTTAGCCCGTGTATTAATCTTACTACTTCGTTAACGTCGGTATCTAATAAAACAAAAGATTTTACTGTACAGGATGTCGTAGTCGGGTTTTGAGGGGAAAATTTGCTAGCATGTAAAGATTTTTCAGCCAAGCTTTTACCGACGTGTAGCGGGATCGTCCGAAAGGGTTACCGCTGCCCTGGTACATAAAGGGCTAAGGAAGGAACACGGGTGGGTTTTAGTCAGTAAGAGTCTGACACTCCCTTCTGCTCCACCCAGAGCGGGAGGAGTCATTTGATGATTTCCCATCCTGAAAAAAAAAAAAAAAAAAAAAAAAAAAAGCTTTTACCGCCGTTAGCAAAAAAAAATTGTTTGCATTATTCACTGCTTCGGATGGGTTTATCTCTGTAGATAGTAAATTAAGCGGAGGTTCGGGATTTTTCGATATAAATGTATTAGATAAATTTCCAAACAAGCTTACAATTTTTTCCCGCCTTCTGTAAATCATTTTTGTCATACGGATTTTTAAGTTTTTTCAATATATTATTACAAAAGTAACGATACCTTTTGTATGTAACAGAAAGTATGTCGATAACAGGTGCACGTTTCAATTTTAGGTGAGGTTTGTCTCTATGTCTTATACAACGTACGAGGCCGGCTGTGATCCAGGGTTTAATACAACTACACTTTCTGGGCATTGTTTTGGTAAATGTGTTTTTCCTTATTGCATATTGTAGCGAGATTATGAAATACTTTAAAGAAATATTTGCATCGTTTGAATTATAAACAGGGTCAAAATTAATACCGCGTATGTCATTTTCGAGGTTTGTCATATTCACTTTAGTGTAGCTACGCATGCAGTTTATTCTAGGTGAACTTATTTGTAATGTTAGTAAAACAGCTTGATGATCGGTAAGCGAAGAATTCGTAACCAATGTTTTGGATGGATTTTTCGATTTTAGAATGATATGGTCTAAGCATGAGCCGCTCTGATGCGTGGGGTATAATGGAATGCTGAGAAGTGAAGGATGTACTTCTCTTCATTATTTATTTTTAATTTGCTAGCAAGTCAGAGTTATAACAGAACGTAGACATGAATAATAATAATAGTTTATTCCTCTCTCCACAAAGGTTAGCTTATAAATACCACCTTAGGACTAAACAATTAGTACAAGACAAAAGCTCCTTTGCGAGAGACTGGAGTCCGTGCTAGGGAAACCCTGTGTTACAGATCTCCAGGCCCACCACAGTGTTTAGTTGCTGTACTTACAATGCACAACTTTTAGGACAATTAACAAACATTTTGTAACTTCTATGGAAGAGAAGTAAAAAAAATAGGTTAAAGTAAATGTTAAATAATAATATCATGCAAATAGGTTTGTTTATCTGTATTGAGGTGCGTGTACGTGTGTGGTATGTTGTGCGTGTCATGGGAAGTGTGTGAGTGTACGGTGTACTTGTCTCAGTCTTGTGAATAATCGGGAGTAAGCTCATAAATGTGCATTAGTTTTCCGTGTTGACATTGCCTACCTACTCCCTAATGATAATAACTGTCTGCTTGTTAATGATACAAGAATGTTTAAATACAATCAACTGAAACCTCCTACTAACCTGCATTACAGTACACACCGCACATCCATTAGCTGGCCGCTCATGTGTAGGGGGCTCACGTGCGGCCCTTTGTTCTTGTTTTTATTTAATTAGGGCCGCCGGCGCCGGCTAAACAAGAGTAATTCGATTACACAACAAAGCGAGTAAGAATTGAATCGACAATACAGCAGCGCGCGACCGTCGAGGAGCGGAGCGGAGCCGGGAGGCGTGGCGAGCGAGGGGCTAAGTTTATTTGCTCGGAGCGGCAATGAACGCAGAATATAATTCTTTCTTTTTGTTTCAAAATGAAGTACGTCGCGTTCCGATGTAGTTACGAGCGTCGAGCGGCAAGCGCAACCAAATAAACTGCTCAAACACATTATAAACTTTTGTTTGTGAAACTCTCCGTTTATAATACGAAACATTCGTTTCTGCTGCGCTCTGTTTCGTTGCAGCTAAACCTTTAATGTGGGATAGTTTCCAATGAAACAGGAGCGATTTCTAAAACCATAATTGTTCGGAGTGGCGACAATGCTGTAACGATGTAACCATGTGCTTCTACTTTTCATTCGTCGCTGACCCACCAGTGTATGATTGTTTAGGTACAATTATAACTTTGACTATTCCTAACGATTTAAGTTCCCAATTTATTACAAAGCCGGGTGCTAATTATTAGTTGCGCGGAATGTTGGCTGCGTTGGGGAATGCAAGCTTTCACGAGCCAAGGTTTGTTCAACAAAGCTTTTTTAAACAACAAAGTTTGAATGGTGTTACAGTCATTGATTAAAATGAGGATACACATTAAATAAAGCGAAATGTGTTCGTTATTACTATCAAAGTGAATAAATTAAATAATTGATTATTCGTAACTTCAGTTACAAACGGTAATTCATGTAATAATCGAAACGTCAACATATTTATCAGTGTCAGTGTCCACCATTCCGAGACCGCAGCAAGCGCAGCTTAACTTCTGGCATCTTCAAATTAAACCGTGGAAACGGTACGTTCTCCGGGGAGCCCACTATTCAGCAGAGGTGGACAGTGGCCTGTGGTGGTGTGGTGTGGTAGTGTGTGGTTCCATAATCGATCACCAGAGCGTGACACCTGGAGATCGCGTGTTGTTCACGGCTTCATATACCTCACGCGGTCGATGTGCGTTAATGAACGGATTCGAAGTTAACTAACTGGAGCGCCACCACGCGCACACGACTCATATTTCAGTTTACGGTAAGACTTGGTTATTAAAAAAATTGTAACCTTTTTTTTGTTTGTCTCTTGTCGTTACTATATAATCAATTTCTATTCACTTAAGGAATGCTGATACCTTAATTGTTATAATTTATGGTTTTAGCATTTTCCCACTACTTATAGGTACGTTTTATCTATGACTGCTCAGAGTGAACGACCATAGAACAAGCTCTACATCAGAAGTACTTGTTATAACATAAAGCAAGTCGGCAGTATAACGCCGCGCTAATGGAGCTATCAGTCGTATCTCACTACTTGTCACTATATCATACAGAAATCACCATAAAATGGAACTCTGATCAGTTTCTAAGGACCAATAATATCCTGATACTCGCGTCTACTTCCATCTTGTAGAACGGACGGAGAAAATGGTCGGAATTATTGTCGTGTAGCGACAAGTAACTAAACTTATAAAGCTAAAATGAAATTAAAGAAAGGGAGGTAGAAACAAATAAAAGATATATTTCTATCAAATTAAAAGACGAAGATGGACTGAGAGAGGTGTGTAGTTTGTGGAGGTGGGGTGTGTGGATGACGATGCGTGATAGGTGGGCTGAGGAGGCTGACGTGGAGATCCAGATGGAGGGAGGTAGACGCGAGGCAGGTGCCGGCGACAGATGCAGGTACAGATGAGGGCAGGTCGCTGGTGCGTGTGCGGCACGGAGGACACCCGTAGGAGGGCCCACGCAGCAGGGCAGGCTGCAGCACGGCAGCAGGAGCCGGCGCAGGTACAGGTATAGATGCAGTGCAGGTGGAGGACACCCGTTGGAGGGTCCACGCAGCAAGGCAGGACGCAGCTCGACAGCAAGAGAGAGAGGCACGACAGAGACGCTGTCAGCCCGCCAGGTGAGGCGGCCCTCGGATGAGGCACGGCCCAATAGTCACAGGAGCCCTTCACGGAGGACGGAGGCGTAGGCAGGGTCTGAGAGGTACCGGAGCGGAGAGGTACACTGGGTATTCTCGGGATAGGTAGCCCTGGAGTATCAGGCTCTTTATAGTATCCGCTTTAGAGGCAAAACCCGAACTGATCCTTGGATTGCGTGGATCTATAATGTCAGCTCGTAGAATAACATCATGTAGAAAATATGAATTTGAGTTATGAAGATGGCCAGTAATTAAATATAATAAGTATTCATATCTAATTAGCTAAAAAGATACAGGCAGGTAAGAATTTGAAAGAAAGGTTGCCATGGCGACGTATTAAACGTCGTTGTCAAAGCTGTCATAATAAAATATATTATTAATAAAATACGATAAAATCTATAGTTATTTTGTATTAGAAGTATAGTGTTTAGAGGAAAAATGATATCCATCAATGTGGGCGAAATTACCAACCCTTGGATGTCACTAACTCATCGTAGTGTCATCTTAAAGATGGAGCTGTGTCTGTGTACTGACTGTGGATAAAACGTGTCGTAATAGATAATCAGATCAGCGCCTAACGGTAACAGAATGCTTGTTCTGACCTGGAGGAATGAATGAAGATAACTGTGAGTATGTACATTATGTTACATTATATTATAAGTTGTTTGTTTTTTTATTGCTTTTGGCTCGTTATTATTATTGCATATTGGAGAGCGAGAATAAAAAACTTCACCGTATAATTCGATGAACCAGACAAGAACAAAACATGTACAATTCTAATTCCTCAAAACACGGGATTGTGAAAAGTGAAAAAAAAAATCCCGGTAACGTATTCCCATCGGATCACTATGTCGGATGAAAGTTCAAAGCGGATTTTACTACGCTCTATTTCGTAGGCCCGGCGGACTACGGCGTAGCACGCTACGCGCGCCGTAGCGCCAGCGCAGCATTGATTGGTGTTTGCGCGTTGGCCACGCGCGACCACACAGTGCGCCAATATTGGCCAAGCGTCAATACATGCATATCAGTAGACCAAGTCAATAATGGACTTCCATGTTATCTATCTATTCAGCTCAGAGCCTTTTGACTATTCTACTGCTGGGTCAAGTGCTTGCGAATTCAAGGCGGCAGCAAGTCTTTTATTTTTGATCTGGACATAAATACACGCATCCATACTTTAATATTATAAATTCGAAAGTAACTCAGTCTATATGTAACCTTTTCATTCAAAAATCACAGAACAGATTTCGATAAAAACTGGCAAGAAGATAGACTACACTTTGTACCGGTAGCACGTTCCGCAAAGATAGGCTATTCTTTGTACCGGTAGCACGTTCCGCAAAGATAGGCTATTCTTTTTACCGGTAGCACGTTCCGCAAAGATAGGCTACTCTTTGTACCGGTAGCACGTTCCGCTAAGATAGGCTACTCTTTGTACCGGTAGCACGTTCCGCAAAGATAGGCTACTCTTTGTCCCGGTAGCACGTTCCGCTAAGATAGGCTACTCTTTGTACCGGTAGCACGTTCCGCTAAGATAGGCTACTCTTTGTACCGGTAGCACGTTCCGCTAAGATAGGCTACTCTTTGTACCGGTAGCACGTTCCGCAAAGATAGGCTATTCTTTGTATCGGTAGCACGTTCCGCAAAGATAGGCTACTCTTTGTACCGGTAGCACGTTCCGCTAAGATAGGCTACTCTTTGTACCGGTAGCACGTTCCGCAAAGATAGGCTACTCTTTGTACCGGTAGCACGTTCCGCAAAGATAGGCTACTCTTTGTACCGGTAGCACGTTCCGCAAAGATAGGCTACTCTTTGTACCGGTAGCACGTTCCGCTAAGATAGGCTACTCTTTGTACCGGTAGCACGTTCCGCTAAGATAGGCTACTCTTTGTACCGGTAGCACGTTCCGCAAAGATAGGCTACTCTTTGTACCGGTAGCACGTTCCGCTAAGATAGGCTACTCTTTGTACCGGTAGCACGTTCCGCTAGGATAAGCTACTCTTTGTACCGGTAGCACGTTCCGCAAAGATAGGCTACTCTTTGTACCGGTAGCACGTTCCGCTAAGATAGGCTACTCTTTGTACCGGTAGCACGTTCCGCAAAGATAGGCTACTCTTTGTACCGGTAGCACGTTCCGCAAAGATAGGCTACTCTTTGTACCGGTAGCACGTTCCGCAAAGCCGCGGGTAGAAGGTAGTTATTAGGTACTTAAAAGGAAATTGACTGAAAGTTTTATTTGTGTACGAGTATGTAGATAGTCCTTCTGGTGGATTGGCAACCTGCCACTACATACGAGCACGTAGTTTATTTGCAGTTTATCATTATTGCAAACATCGAGGAATGATTGAAGCTCAGCTTAACCGACCTGATACGTGCTTCAATGTAAACATGGCTTCCGGCCATATATTAAACGCCAGTCTCCGATATTATCGGATATTAATGTTTCGTTTCGTGTCCATATGATTTGCATATTGCATGCACACACTACCAACTAATCATACGTCAATTACACTCAACAGCAATTTTTATTTCAATTTGTTATAATTTCCGCTGAAATGTTTAAATACAGTTAAAATATTTGTGCACCAGAATAAAAAGAAAATAAACCTGAAAACTTCTCGCGGTAGTTTCGCAGAAAGGAGCAGTAACTTATAAAATAATAAATTAGGCTCGGGTTGACTTAAATTACTGAATAACATCTCTACTGCGGCTAAGTACACCGAACACGGAGCGTAGTGGCGATGCAATCTGGTCTTTAAGAAGATGGTGTTAAAGTTGATTATTAGTTGGAGCGGGGTGTCGGAGTCGTGTTTATTGTGGAAATATGGTAAGTGAGTGCGATAGCGGCTGCGTCGCGTTCCCGCCGCGGCTCGTAAGCTGGCCGCCATTGTGCCTGTGACTGTACCAGCACGGTCAGCGACTACGTAGTGTCTACTTATACACTCACAAGCTAAATGCTGCTTTATACTAAAGTAGTAGAGCTTACTTAATTTTGTGGGATGATGGATGATGATGGATTTTGTGGGACACACAAATTCAGGTACCTATCATTGGTTATAATAGTGTTAATATTGAGTTCGTTGGACGAGAAAATCGGCGAGAAACTATGTCACGACTGTCGACAACTCCTGCTAAACAAGTTCTCAGAGCCCACCGCCGACGTGACGCAACATGACGTGGTGACCCGTTACAACACGCGACTCCAAGTCTATTGACAGTACAGCACTACAGCCTAAGCTTTTTGTTATTATAACTACATAGACTAATGTTTTTGTCGACTAGATTATACACCATGTTGCAGGACACTTTGGACGAATGAATGCAATAAATAATTGTCTAGTATCCTTAGCTGACTTGCGCTTAGGAAAATGGTAACTTGGCAAATATTGTGTATCAGTCCCCTCTCCACCAATTGCTTTCCAATTCTTACTTTATTTAATGTCCTCATAAAACTTTAGTATCAGCTAATAAGCATTGAATAATAACAGGCAAGAGGTCGTAAACAGGAACCTGCTTCCGTCAACACAGATCAACAAACAACATCAGAAATACCCGCCCCCCTGTCTCCCTCTACATCAACATAATAGTCATAATGATATTACTGAGTTGTTCCTGGACAAGGATGACGCTAATGAAAATTGATACAAGGAGGAAAGCTCGCCAGCGTCTGCGCGTCACATAGTACTGGATCTGTTTGTAATGTTTGAGCGTCCATGAGTGTCCATGGAGTTTCTTGCCCGTTCTTCTCCATAGGTACCTACTACGCTTTGGAATGGGCAACTAGCTTCATCTTTTTGACTGACCGACCTTGACAATTCAAAAGTGCCTGTAATTGGTTTATTTGAAATAAATAGTTTGAGTTTGAGCAATACGATACAGTATGGACAACCAGTGCAAACAGGTGACCTCCATTATGTTATCGTCCTCGCCTTGATTTGTATTAGCTAATAAAATAAATCACTACTGGATATGACTCACATTGTCCAAATCAGATCCATGAACAAGAATGGTTTATAGGTTCACTAATAACGAGATAAAACTATAAAACCGAACAATCTGGTAACAAAAAATATTTCTTCTCTCCCTCTGAACGTTCTGAACGCACATTAGCACAGAATAGAAAGGGAGGCCTTTATCCGGCAGTACGAGAATGTTGGCCATATAGATAGATCGTTGGTTAACGAAGAATGGAATCTGTGAGCTACTTGGTCTCGTCGGTGCATAGTATGGTAAGCAATCACAAGGGAGGATGATGTCCATGAGCGCCAGCTCCTCAGGGAGGCGTAGGTGCGTAGGTGACACCTTCTCGAACGATGATTGAGTGGTGTGTGGAAGCTTCCGAGCTGTCACGTGACACAACCAGCTGCAGCGCCAGGTTTATTTACTTTACGTGCGATATTGTTATACTTTGAATCTTGCTTTAAATATTTCTTTGTGACTCGTGCATGAAAATCAGAAACTAAACTAAACACAATCATAAATAAAAATTAAAAGCAAAATTAAGAAGAAGAAAAGAGAGAGATTGAGAAGTGTAGTCGTTATTATGTTCGCCATCAATGACCAGACTAAAGCATCACAGGAAACATTTCTGTCTGATAGTCATTTAAAAGTGCACCGAGTAACAAAAGTCCAGGAAGCGCCGGACACTGACGCACCGTCCGGCGCCGGCGTCAGTCGTCCGGTCTGCCTTACGTTTAGCGATCCTTATCTAACGCGAGCGCGCGTAGTTCCTTAAACTGCACTATCAGTGCTCCATCACGCGCCCACAGATAGCAGGCATTGGTAAAACACTGCTATTTACAAACGTACACAACATTGCAAACGTAAATGACTTTTATTTCAAACACAAAAGGTTTCTATTTCGCATAGCACGCAGTGAAACTCGATTTTCCGAGCGTAAGGAAATGGACATTATCTTCGACATATCTATAATCTTTATTGCTAGGACACAGAGTCTAAATTGGCATTACTTATTGGTCCTTTTCGTAACAGTTTCAGAGTATTAAGTAGTAGGAAAGTAAAGCACGCGACTCAGGTGACTTCACTTGTGTAGTCTAGTGCGGGGTGAGCCGGACAGGGCGCGGAACGGACAATGTTCGCAAAGTGAAGTTATCTGG
Organism: Apamea epomidion; assembly: GCA_947507525.1. Classification (NCBI taxonomy): domain Eukaryota; kingdom Metazoa; phylum Arthropoda; class Insecta; order Lepidoptera; family Noctuidae; genus Apamea; species Apamea epomidion. The sequence goes on from OX382233.1 coordinate 294,390, forward strand.
TAATGACCGGTCAGTCCGCATACTTCCCGGATTAGGACCGGAATATAAACAGACGCGATTAGCAGCCGGTACTGGTCCGAGGTAAACTTTGACTACTTAAGGTGGATGCTCCAAGGTAGCCCGCGAGCTACTCGTGCGTAGTTTTTTCAGGAACAAAAACTTATATTTCAGTCGTGTTTATCTGGACGAGGTGGAATACTTAGAATATTAATGAGATCCCGTACATAATATTGTCACATACTGTTTGTGGCCAAAAGGGCCAACGTCTTCACAAGTCCCTTTCAACAAGATAACGAGATGAAAGTTTCCGAAAATGTTCCACGAAAATAATCTCTGTGGAAATAAATAAAATTATGATTGCTTGTTTATAAGGATAAACAAATTAATGAACAACAACATCAAGAAAGGGAACAGAGAATTGCTGGAGTTAGGTAGTAGTTGTTAAAGTACCGAAGTTGAGAGCTGCCTAGAAGTGGCACGTTGGCCTCTACGTGTGTCGTTCGGTCGTATAAACGTATACACGAAGAGACTGTTTGTGATTAGCAATATTATAAACCTTTGTGTCGTTTGTCTACAATATAATCGTGCGTATTGTGGCAAAATGGGGTAATGTGCAGAGTTATAATAAATACAGTCAGTAGAGTACTTCTCAGCCACGCTTAGTCGTTTTATAGTACACCACATAAATTATGGCTCTTTAGAGAGTGTAGTGACCTCATATATAGCGCTTCAACACGTCTGACCGCGACTGCGCGCGGCCGGGCACGGAGGGCCGCACACATGTTGTACACCATCTGCGGCGGCGCGGAGACTGCATTAGCGGAACACTCGGCGAGAAACAACAAGTCGGCGCAGGATCAAGTTAGCGACTGAGCGCGCGCAGCTTTTTTTTATAAATGGCATCTCGTAGTTGACCTAGAGAGGTCGTGACTACTTAACCGGGCTATCCTGTGGTTGAAAATGGGACGGGCTGGATCGAATTATGTTTTTATTATTTATGCTTTGATGAGCACGGCGTTTCCTAGGACTATCTTTGAGAAGAAAGGCCGAAACAAACTCAGAGGTCACAGTCGGGGATTTAAAGCTACAGGCTCAGCTACGGCGCGGGCTGGCACTTCATCGAGGCAGGGTCGGCGGGGAGAATTTACTTGGGGACGTCGCGAGGGACCTTGGCGGCGAGGTCTGAATGTGGGTCTTTTGTGTTGGTAAACTAGCTATATTTAGAAAAGAAATTGTTACTATTTTAAGTGATCAGAACCCTAATAATTAAGTAATGTTATGTTTACTTTTATTTTTCTTACTTTTATATCGTTCTTCTAACAAATAGTAATATGTGGATAGCGTTGTGAGTAGTGTATTTGTGAGTAGTGTATTTGTGAGTAGTGTATTTGTGAGTAGTGTATTTGTGAGTAGTGTATTTGTTGCCTCTATTATTAAGTTCTAACCTTTGTTTACTTATTATTACACTGCTGCTAGTTATCCCTAAGTAAATAAATAAATAAATAAACTGTACTGGTTTTTTGAGGTCAACATGGAGGATCTCATTTCGAACGAACCAAGGGGAATTTGTGGCCTTGCGGAGGAAGCGGCTTTGAAGGGTCTGCGGGTCCTATGGATATGACGGGGCTTTGCGTGTGCGAAGACTACACAAGCATATGTCATATGTTTTTATTTATTTTTTGTTTTAAGTGTTTAGTAGAAATACATGTTACCTACCTGTCTATTTGTATGATGCCACTAAGTGGGGCCTGGTGACCTGCAATACAGGTTTTTTTTCTAAAACCTACTTCAGGCACCAGCTCTCACAATGTGAATTTATGTTGTTCAAACTGTTAAGTTCTACAAACCACTGTGAGAGAAAATAAATAAACTTATTATTATTATTATTGGACGGATGCATGCTGTGTACAAGCGCATTTTGCACTTAAGTGACAGCTTACTGCGTGCATTGAGGACAAAGTGGAGACAGCTGAGAGCGAAAGTGGCGCGCGAGCGGACCGTCTTTATGTGCTCTGAGAAGGTGAGGTTCTGGTCCAGGATAACACCTAGGTATTTGGCTTGCTTTTCCCAAGGAATCGGCTTGCCGAACATGGTGATAGGTGGAGGCGGGTTAGTTTTGAGTCTAGGTTTCGAATAGAGAGCCGCTTGACTCTTTTCGGGTTTGCGGCCGGGGCATATTTTTATAGACGTCCGCCGGGAGCCATACCAAGGAACAGCAAGGCAGAACGAATTCTATGCATTGCGTGCGCGAGCCCCGATTGGTTGATTATTATTAATGATGTATTTGCCATGTACCACTAAATGTAAGGAACTACAAACCAATATAAATAGAACAAAATAAACGTAAATTATCCGAATCAACATTCGAGTTTCATTTTGCACATCCAACGAGATATCCCCAAAAAGAGTATATATGTAATAATATATGTAGTATAACAGTAACTAGATAGGTGGAACTTGCAGTAAGTAGTGACAAGTACCGCGGTAAGTTCGCGCCAGTCGAACCGAAAACGATGTATTATTCAGGAGAAGGGTAAACCTGAATACGATATCAACACAAACTAAGCTTACACTTACATAACTGTTTCAGGTAAGTTTGCCGATCACTATTGATACATCGAAGCCTTGCGTGTTATTAGTTCACCTTGGAGCAGTCGTCTACACTCGCCTACACTCGCCTACACTCGCGGAGGCGCGGGTGTCGTAGGTATGAACTGACATGAGAATGTGGGGCTACGATCCGCCGCCGCAGTAATCAGTGCGGAACAGACAAAGAGTAACGAGCCTCAATACCGCGGGCACACAATCTTAGAGGTACGCCACATAATACACATGCACATACATAATAGAAAAGAAACACAATGTAGAGTCGCCGAGAGCTCGTGATTAATTAGAACAATGCGAGGCCTCTGCGGCGCCGGCCCTGCGCCGCCCCGGCCGCCCGGCGCTTGGCGCGGAACAAAGCGCGCAATCCCGCCGGAACCGGCCGCTCTTCCCGCACCGCTGTACCGCATCGCACCGCATAAAAACCGCTCACTTTTGTTTCCGTAATTATCTAAAATAGGCTGTTGCAGCCCAAATGTTAGCAGTGCGAGGACTGTGGAGCAACGTGGCGGGGATGTAAACCTACCACCTAAGTTCACATGTGGAATAAATACATTGAGTATTGATGTGGCGGGAACGTGGTGGTGACGCGACCGGAACGGGGCGGTGATGTAGCGGTAATGTGGCGGCAATGTGGCGTTACAGCTAAATAGCAAATGTATGTAACTGCTGACCGTAAAGGGTCACTTTTCATTCCAACTTTGTTACTGCGAAACCTAAACAGGGGAACAAGTACACACGTATGTGTTACATATAAGGAATTCTCATTTCTGTAAAGGACTGTGAGTAGTAGGTACCTTTCTGCTTGAAATGAATTTGTTGTTGGTACCTACTCATCATGCGCAAGTAACATGTTTGCGCACAACCCGAGGGTTTTAATTTGCGATGGCAGCTCGTCTTCTTGAAGGTCGGACGGTATTGTTCTCAAATGTCAGACATCAATTATTTTTGTGTGTATTGCTCCTTATAACATCACTCCCTGCAAGTGGGCGACGAGTACCGTTGCATTTCAAAATATCAGCGTTGTGTTGTTCCAACAATCTGCTGCCATTTATGTTACTCGTTATTTTTTTGTTATATTATATTACTAATGGGGAATTTCCAAACAGAAAACAATGACACAATCAATATAATTAAGAACCTGACTGTCTTTGTAAAATGAACTACTTCTTTTACGCACCTTCCAGGGCTGACACTTTCTGGGACATTCAAACAACAAGTTTATTTCGTGGTTCTAGAAACTTCTTGACCTGTAACAATACATAGAAATGCTTCGAATTCCTAGTACGGGAACTATAAATATTCATTACATATTACAAATACTGTAATGCAATACTAAGAAGTTATTCTCAAATGGCAGCCCTGCTGTGTCAGTGGCGTGGCGTGTCGGCGGCTCGTAAGGAGTCTCGTGCGGCGAGCGACGCCGCGGCGCACTGCCGGTCGCGGACGATATACATAGTGCCGCCTCACAGTGATGAACGCAGAACATTCACTTCCAACAATAAGCGATAATGCACTGACGCAACTGTCATTCGTCTGGACGTCGCTGGTAACATGGAAACATAAATCATTTAGTCTCTCTTCAAGTCTTTCACAGTTTTGTTTCGGCTAAAGTAATTAAGTGTGTGAGGTTTTAGGGCTCATTTTTAGGAGTGAACCTTCTCGTTACGCTGTAGTGGCACCACGCCTAGTACTTACCAGCTCGTACCGTGCCAACCTACCAACAGCGCGTTTCCCGTACGTCACTTAAACCATTTTTGTGTGTTCGCAAATACGAGCCATGAACAGTTACTAGTCGTTACTGTAAGGTAGTTAGTCAACTAGCGGGTCATTGTAGAACGTTGCGATTTAAAGCGAGCCAACTTTACGGGCTATTTGGCGTTTATTTAAATTTAAATGTATGTTTCGGTCCCTCACCGTCCGCGGTCACGGATACTCGGGTACCCGGCTACCCGGCTACCCGGCTTGCTTCAAATGTCGTATAATTACAAGTTGAACAATGAACACGGAATTATTCCGAGAACTCGTTTCGATTTAATTAAATCTGTTGGTATTTGGGATTACCATTAAAATAATTATAAGTGATACATTTATTTAAACTCAAAATTATAATATGTTTAATACGAATATTAACTACACACGCACGTAATTTGTCATGACATAATAATGTAATAGCAACCATATCCGTAACGGTACTTAGGTACGGCTAACTGTAAGTTAATGCGAGTTGATGAGCTGGCTCCGCTAGCCTGTAAACAATATTCATTGACTTCCCTGCGCACCGCACCGCACCGCACCGCACCGCACCGCACCGCACTGCACCGCACCACACTGCCACGAGCCGTGCTACGATATCAAGACTTGACGTTACATGTTGGAACGAAGTTCCTTATCGATATACTCTGCACACTTGGTGACTGAGAGCTTCACCGAAAAACACATGTAACATTTTGTCGTGTAACATTTTGACCGTCACGACACTTTCGTAACGTTCCAACCGGGTGACCCACTACAACTCTCGACTGCTTTTTTAAGTAATAATATGTCTTTTATTTTTCTGAACACGTTACATTAACAATTAAATTGTGTATGTTTAATTGTGTATGTGTTTAGTCTGAGTCACTACATAGTACATACAAACTCTATCAATACCTTTTCAAATCTCCTTTCAAGTTCAGCGTACACCGCACGTACCCAGTCTACATACATTACTCAACCTTTGACCGAAGCTTTTCTTAATTTAAGGACGAGAACAAAGACGTTTCCATTCAATTTTTCACCGATAACACCTTTATCATTGAATAACGCTGTATCGAAAGCCAATTTAAATTAATAGATGTACGTCTCGGCTCCTACTCTAACAAGACAAACCCGTAATGAATTAATTAATATGTAATAATTTTGAAAGCGAAGGTCACATCGAGTCGATACTCACAAACATCTGAAGCTAACATTTATATCACTCAAAACGTACACAGTGATTTTATGTTTTATTATTTTTGTAGATGTAGCTACGTAGACCTGCAGGCAGCTTTAACGGAGGTCGGTCCATTTCACGTTAATAATTTGGTGGGGATTTAGACATAATGTTATAGACCTTTTCCCGATTCATGAATCAAATCCTGCACTAACGCGGAGCAACGCACATTTTTGAGCACTCAAAATTAAAGTTATGCTGTACCAATTTTACGTAGATAGATAATATTTTCTAATGATAACTTATTTTACGTAGAGAGATAATATTACTAAACTTATTTCTTAATAAAGGTATACTGAAATAACTTACAACACGGCACAACGCTCACCGAGACACCGGCTTCAAGAGCCCTAGTGACAACCGCCACACCAACGGGGCAGTCGATTTAATCTTCCTTCGTCTAACAGCGTGTTAATTAGTTTTGGAAAATCTCAGCAACATATAGGATTAAAATTAGATAGAAAATGATTAATTTAATCATCTGTAGCGAGAGCACTAACAAATGACTTGTCGCGATTAAGTTCAGACACTTGTGTAAAGCGTCGCTGAAAAATCGCGTAGTTTTTACAAGTAATTAAGAGATGAACCGGGACGGGGTTATATGCCCAGGCCTATCTTACATAGGAGTAGGCGATCGAGTGTGCTTCAACCTGTTTCATATTTTGAGCGTCGCTTTATGTTGCCAAGTCTTTTCGACTTCATGGAAATTCAAGTGTTGTCATTGGAGGAAGGCATTGACAACGTGGCTATTGGGTAGAGGGTACTCTATTAATTCAAAACTAGGGTAGAGCGGACGCCGTGACAAGACTTTAATTAAAACAGTCTAACTATCATGACAAGTTGACTGCGATGAATTGAGCCGCTTTACAGCTGCGTTTGTTTCTCCTACAGGTTTTTATTTTCTGATTCTGCAGAAAAGAGCCATCAGAGCAATATATGGCCTCCGCAGGCGCGATGCTCTAAGGGAACTGTTTAAAGATATTAATATCATAAAGGTACCTGGTCAATATATCTATGAAAACATCATGTACGTAAGGAAAAATTTAAATCTTTTCAATAAAAGAGGTAACAGACACACATATAGAACTAGAAATAGGGACCAATTAGTTCAACCAGGTTTCAGACTAGCTAAAGTAGACTCTTCCTTCATGGGGTACTGTTTAAAATGTTACAATAAAATACCTCCCCACATACTCCAACTCAATGAATCGGAATTTAACTTACATACAACGCACACTATGCAGCCAAGCATAATATTATAAGTTGGGGGATTATATCGCTGACAAAAATGCTTGGCTAAACGCTGGTCCTGCTCCGCAAAACGCACAAATAAATTGATTAGCATTTAAAAATACTTCACACATGCCTACCCTACCTACATACTGTTGGAGCTGCTGAAGATTTTAAAATACTATTTTTGCATTATTTAAATTCAATTTCTTAGTATTGTATAATTGCATAGCACATATGTGAGTTCTATGTCCATACTATAAAGCTACCATTTACTGGGTACGTCTGAGCATTGATTTGAATGTGCCTTGGCGGCTGACAGTATGTCATGCTCACTCTAATGTCTCTCTAATGGTGGCGCATGTGTTGTATCATTTAGCTCCCTTAAAAATGGTTGAGCTGAATGGTGCTAATCTATGCGTCATGTTCGTGAACGGGCGCCGTCAGTAGGGACTGGTCAACTATTTGCTGCCATGGCTTATTTTGATTTAATTTAATATTTCAATAGTTTTTTTTTATTTTTTCATTACGGACGCTTTTAACGTTCTGCATTGTTCTCACGTGTATAATTTCTAACATGAATGATGTAACCAATACTTTGTAACCATATTATATATTGGACTGGTTTAGATCATATCTGGAAAATCGTGAGCAGGTTGTGGTCCTTGCTGGTTATGAATCTCAGAAATATATTACTTCTTCTGGCGTTCCACAAGGATCCCATCTTGGCCCAATCCTGTTTCTATTATTCATCAATGACATTGTGGACTGTGTTCGTTACTGTCACTGTCTCTTCTTTGCGGATGATATGAAAATCTCGCGGCAGTTTGACTCTTTGACGGATGTGGAATTGATTCAGGCCGATCTGGACCGTATTTATGAATGGTGCTGTGCTAACAGAATGACGCTTAACGCTTCGAAATGCCAACATATTCGGTTCACAAGGCAGAGAAAGGTGCATGCATCAAGTTACCACATCAATATTGTAGGGATTGCTGTAGTTGAACAATTTCGTGACCTGGATGTGATTCTTGATTCAAGGTTAAGTTTTGTTCCACATTGTGATGACATTGTCCAAAGAGCTGCTAAAATGTTGGGTTTCATCAGACGTAACACTAAGGACTTTAAACATACAGCCTCTAAGATTGTGCTTTATAACGCTCTGGTACGTAGCGTACTCAAGTTCGGGAGTGTCATATGGAATCCGCATTATATGTTTCATTCTAATCGTATCGAGTCAATTCAACGATCCTTTACGCGGCAACTTGCTTTCCGCGCCACTGGCTTCAGTGCGAGATGCTCGTATGACGAACGACTGCGTTTTTTCCATATGTCAAGCTTACAGCTACGCCGACGCATGCGACTTGCTTGCGGAATATGTTGACGGTTCTTTTAAGTCTGACGGATTTCTCGAGCGCATTGAAATAAACGTACCTAAACTTAATGCTCGGTGAAAATGCACGTCCTTTTTCAATGTGCTTCGTCATAAAACCAACTTAGGCATGAACGCTCCGATGGCTTTGCAATATTTATGATTTGGATATCTTCCACGACCATCCCACGCGTTTCTCTTTCATAGATCTAAGATTATAAATAAGGGGAAGACTGCAGACAATAAAACAAAATAATATATTAGTCAATGTTTAAGTCGATGAGGGTATTCTCTCTACTACCGAGAGTTTAAGTCGATGAGGGTATTCTCTCTACTACCGAGAGTTTAAGTCGATGAGGGTATTCTCTCTACTACCGAGAGTTTAGCTAGAGTTTTTGTTCTTTTGTTGTTTTTGTTTTCTTTTATTGCTATTTTTTTTTTGTAGCGTGATTTCTGTGTTTTTTCTTCTCTTTTGTTGTGAATGCTGTGCACGTCTGTAATTGACGTAAACACTAGTTCATTTCTTTGTTCTCTGTTATTTTTAAATGTTTGTGTTTGTGTTGTTGATGTGCCTTAATAATAAATAAATAAATATTATTGTGATTTAAAAGAGTGTCCATGGAGTTACTTGGCCGTTCTTCTCCACGGGTACCTACTAAGCTTCTAAATGGGCAACTAGCTTCATCTTTTTGATTGACCGACCCTTGACAGTTCAAAAGTGCCTGTAATTGGTTTAGTTGAAATAAATAGTTTGAGTTTGAGTGTAGTACATTACTGCAGCAGCTTGCCGAAAAGGGGTACTGATGGACGAATGTAAAAATGTGGGCCCCCTACGTGACTCCATCAATGCCTGATTGCGGCCAAGGGTTGTATAGTAAGTACTTTTCTCAAATAATTCGCGGAAATTCAAACAAAGTAAATTAATTATAAATTCCAGAAATAATGACGAAAAACAATAATGTGTCATGCACCAATATTATGTTCTTTCATTTCTTTTTACTTTAGACAGCGCTATTTGCGAGCCAGTTCAAAATTTAAATAAAATCTTTTATAAGAGTTTTATAAGTAACCTCCTTGTTTGCCATGATTCGAAGTAAAAAGTTGTTCCATTTTTAACTTACACGATAGATATGAGTTTTCATAGTTTTCATCATTCGGCCGCTAAACACGATATGGATTTTCATACTAACTTTGTCGGCCGCTGTTCGCATGTGTTTGACCAGTACAGCATTTTAGATTTATCTCGGAGAGGATTGTCAAAATAATGCCCAAATTTCCAGGAAGTTTTGCGAAAAATAATTGATTTTATGAAAAATTTTAGCTTGTTTACTGCAGTGCGGACACAGACGTCACGCACCATTTCATGACATGAAATTGTCAATAATTCGATTATTCTAATGAGACTACTACTGAACATTAGCAATTTACATTTATTTAAATTGACAGTAACATTGACGTAATACACGTTAAAATAATCGGGATTTTTCCTCAGTTTATGGCTGGTTTCATGTTGAAGCATTCATTTTATGTAACTAAAATGTGCATAAATATGAGCTTTTTGCGGATTTTTTCATTGTTTTTTTTTTTTAACGTAGTTCTTACAGTATGATGCTACAGTTGACAAGCTACAGTTCTGTAACTGTCCCACTGCGTTTGGGTTGCTGCGTTTGACCCGCCGCGTTCAACCCGGCGCGTCCGTGCCGGCCGGCACGTCGCGTGTCAGCGGCGCGTTAGGCCAGTCTTCCGGCCTCACTCGCGCGCTGATTGATCGCCGCGATTAGACGCTCATTCACGTCTACTTTGCACCGCGGCCGCCGCACGCCGGCGTCCCACAGCGCCGTGAGGAACACGCGCCTCGCTTGTAACGTACACGCGCGCCAGATACGAGTAAGTGCGGCGAGGAAATCTTACTGCGAGTGCGACACGCGAACTTATGAATCAGATATGCCAAGACAAACAACGGGAACCCGTTGTTAAAAGAACGAAACGGTTATAATAATTGGAAGAGGAAATGAATTAAATTAAAACGGGAAAACGCCAGAACGTATCACATTTATTATCGAGGTATGCAATACAAATTTATGAGTGGTTCCAGAATATCAGAAATATGATAAATATTCCTTCAAAATAAATAAAGTTTTCGCGCGACCATAAATACCTTTTCCCCAATTAAAATCGGTTGCCAGCGGCCGACGTATCCCAATTTGTTCTCGCGTATATTTTATTCGAGTCTATAATAAAAATTATACGAGCATGTAACAATAATAAAGTACTTTACGTCACACACACCAATGAGGATCTTGTCATGTTTTGTGAAAATTGAAAATTAATACTCTTGTGCGTATTATCGTGATGCGGGAATAATGGAACAGATACAAATGAGATGAAATGGTAAACAGATGAACTCGTGTTTGAATATCATGAACAGAAATTAGATTAGCAAAATCTGAAAGAAACGAATGAATATTGTCTGCGAAGAGTCAAGTCTACGAGGTCCATCATCCACGAGGCTATTCAAAAGTATCGCGTTGCAAATTTAATCACCAATGAGTAAGTAGAGCGAATGTCACCGCACTGGTACTTCAAATGGTGGTCCGTACTGATACTTTTGAGTAACGTCGTGGACGATGGGCCTACGTACGCCCAGGTTAAAGTTACAACTTTACAATGAGCACCTAAGTTACTAGAGCAATACCAGATGACAAGGTCACTGCAGTGCTTGCAATGCTACGAGAATTAACGTACTATTCAATATCCGCCTTTACAGACTTGAAATTTATACTAAAACAAAACATGTCTGCACCTAAAATTACACAAACATTTTTTTCAAAATAATCTATTGTAAACTACGATTACTGTTCAAAGTACGAGGGCCGTCGGGACATCAGAGCAATCAATGTGACAGTAAAAACAAGTTTGCAAAAGATATCATCCACACACGACCGCAAGGAGCACACGCGGACTAAGTACCACAAACGTACTGGTATATTGTTGTAATAGCTCTGTAATGCACCACACTTGTATGTTGTTCAGCACTGGCACAGGGGACAATGTCATTAACTTTGTTTACGAGAACTTCAATATCGACCACAAAAGAGGGAATACTTGCGACCAAACAAAGGAACAGGAAAGTCCACTTTTTGCAAAGATGTAAGTATAATAGTTCAACGTAGCCATTATAGAATACAGACTATAGAATACATAGACTGTTACAAACATATCCCTTTCTTTTGGCTTTGTCCTAGTCGTAGTGAAGAGGGCGAAAGTTCTGCACTACCCCACTGAGTGCATTCACGATGGTTTCATAACCCCATCGCGCAGTACTGCCACAGCTGATTAGTATTTTATTCATCAGCAATTATGTCTAAATGTGCGCATGTGTCGTTAAACAGTCGCACATGCTCCGTGCACATCGCCGGCCGCGGCCATCGCTGTGACGTCATAAAACTGATATTAGCATACCAAATGCTCGATACGAGTCCCAATGCGTATGTTACGTGCAGCGGAACGGCACGGCCCGCCAGCCCCACGGCACAACGGCACGGGAACGGCACAACACAGACTATTCAATTATCGCTAATTGCTGTTGATTTGGATGCTTTCAATTAATGCTAATGGATTCACAGCGGCACAGATTGTAATAATTGAATTGAAGGGTTTTTAAATCGTCTCTCATTGAGTCTCTCCCCGGCGCGCGGCGCCTCGCTATGGATCCCATACATTTTATACAATATAGCGGTTTTGAATTCAAGTTTCCATCTGAAATTATTTCTTTGATTGCTTGAATTATTTCTATATCCTTTGTAAACTATGAAAATAATAAAGATTACATTTCCAACATTCAAAGAGGTTTTAATTCAGCAACAAAGATTGTTAGTCAAAGGAGACGTAACGTCTGTCTGCGTGTAATGGCGATCATTAGTTTTAAATACAACTAGACGAGGCGCAGCATTCATTTGCTTTCATTTCGTTTATTTCGCGTCGGAGTCCCTCGGCTACCGTCGTAAGTCTCAGATTATCTAATAACACCCCCGTGGCTACAAGTAAGTACCAAGCTTGATTTTCTCTGTGCAATATACAGACAAATGAATACAATATATAACATTTTGATTTGAATGCGATCCCGACGGACTGTCGTAACGGCTAGGGCTTTGCAGGTAGGCTGCGCAGGCCGTCAACAAATTAGGTTTAAGAAAAGTATAGCTACGCCTGCAGTGCACAGTTCAGCTACGCGTGCAGCGCGCAGTAGGTGAACTGCCCTGTCCTCAGCCTGGATGTAGAACCCCTAGATTTGGGGTACCAGTATCTTGAGGATCAGGGAATCACTCCTGCTAGCTAAGCAAGCAGATGTTAAAATCACAGAGTCTCTTAGTAAATTAGTGTTGTACCATAATTCTAGTGATGTGACTTACAACTTACTAATTATCAGGCGACTATTTGTCGTTGGGAACCTTTTTTTTTTTTGGGTGGGAAATCTCAAATGACATCACCCGCTCTGGGCTGAGCGGAAGGGCGTGTCAGACTTTTACTGACTAAAACCCACCCGTGTTCCTTCAGTTGCCTGTGCCAGGGGCCACGGTATCTCTTTCGAACAACCTGCAGCCCCGGCTGCATCGACCCTAGTGGACCCCGTCAATTCGTGCTGACATCTCTTTGAGGCGCGCGTGGAACATAACGCGCCGTCAATCCAGGCCTGGTCCTTACCGGACGGCGAGCCACCCATAGCTCGCCGCCCGCAAGCCCGCGCCTACGGTGGCCGGGAGTTGGCTGTTGGCTCCAGTCCAGGGCGTCTCCTGCGGCGGCTAGGCGCGTGAGAGTCTCTCTCTAGCCACTCCTCAAAGAGGGAACTTATCACCGCAATTGTGGCGTGCCGTAATCTCCTGGCAATAATAATATATTTGCAAGATTCAGGAGACAGACAAATGGATGTAATTCGGGGATACGTATCGTGTAGTACGATAGATGACATGACTTTTGTCCCTTGTGATTGATACAGTAGTTATAGTTTCACAGTTCACACTTGTTACACAAAACATTCACAAAACACCTGTCCTGTCTTAATATGTACACCACAGGCACACTGGAAGATACAAATGCCGCGAGAAATCATGGCTAGACATAGTATTTCTATCTCACGAAGTGACGCGCAACCAAGTGAACAAACACACTGTGAATTTACACACGCATTCACAGCGTGTAGTAAAGCGCCAATCAACCTTCCAAAATAGCGTTCCAATGACAATTATTTTTTTGTCTGCACTTCGTCTACACCCGCTAACTTCACCGTAAAACTTTCTGTGACTATTTAAAAACACGATATATTCAAAACGCAGAGGCACGAAGTTATTAAAGCCACTGACCCGGCAAACGAAACTTTTTGACTGTTCAAGAAGAGTTCATACAGTTTAGAAACAATAACAGGTCGGTAGACAACTCTATCCAAGTCAACTCGGTTCTTTTGTGAGGACAGAAATAGACACGAAAGTAAAAAGTAGTTTCGAGACAGTGTCAGTCAAGGTTTGACTATCCAGGTCGAGGCGTGAAGGAGTGTGTGTGTGTGTGTGCGGTGTGCGTGCCGCAGTACTGAATAGCACAGCCAGCAGGGTAGGTAGTAGGTACAGTCGAGTTCACTAATATATTGGCAGTGACAATGTTTCAAAATATTGTAAGCGTCAAAATTATCATATAGTTCTATACAAACTTAGACATCAATCAATATTATCATATAAACTGTTCATAAGTATGTTACGGTAGTGCAGTCAAAAATATCTGACTACTCTTCGGAACATAAATATCTAAATAGATTAGATAGATAGATTTCAATATATTTGGTGCAACCTAGGATTCGTAAATATCTATACAGCTTTGAAAATTCAACTAAATGGCCTTTACCATTAAATTTATTTCTGCTTGCCGGAGCAGAAGTACGAGTAATAATGCAATGTTGCCGTTCGTAATAGGACTGTATCAATCTGACAACGTTGAGAGAGCTAAAAATCTTAGGGTCAACGCAAACTATACCAGCGAACAGTCGGTTTAAAAATAAAAATAAAATTTATTTAAGCACAATTTAGTATTTAATTTTTATTTTATTATTCTCAAATTCTTATTTTGTTCTTCTGAAAACCTAACATTTAAAATAAGGTAGGAAACTTCCAGGCAAGGTTTAAGCAATGGTGCTGCCAGTTTTAGAATCTGGTATATCCATTGGCATCAATAACATCATGCAAACGTTCACGCATTGATGCAATCATGTTTGAACAGGCGGCGCTACTTCTAAAGCCTTCCCAAATCTCATGTACGTGGACCCTTAAATTGGTGACTGAAGAGAATGCTATCCAGTAGGTATTCGGATGAAGGACGTCATAACTGACCACTTCAAATTGCATTTGTTTCAAAGAAAAAGATTACTATAGGATATACTTCCGTAAAGAGAATGTTCAAAGAATTTAAGGCAACAATTCGAGACATGTCAAATTGTCAAGATATTTTTCATACAAAAATTGCAAAGATATTTGTGAACCTAACTTTGCGCTAAATAATATGAACAAGGGATTGTGCACAATTTTTAGAGTCTTTGTCTGTAGCAATATTATTGATATAATGTAGTCACATATTTATGATGTCACAGATTGTTTACATTTTATTGTAAGGCAAAGCTGTTTAGAGTTTTATGAAACTTACCATTGCCTATTTATTTTTGATTCATGAACATGGTCAGATATTAACGAAATCGACTGTACCGCCGCGCGATAAACTTTTTATTTGCCGCCGCACGACCCTCGGCGCGCCTTCCGACGGAAAGTAATTGTTTCACCTACTTTCTGCGTAATAAGTGCTGTGAATTGCAGGTTTAGATCCTCTACATCGGAATGTTAAATGATTTTGATGGCAGGTTTTATTTTTACGTTTAAGAATGTTGTTTTGTGTTTACCTGTGAGGCACCAAGATTTTGAATGTTATTATGGGTGTGTATAAACACGAATCTCACTAACATCTGTCTGCAGCGCAATGTTTGGCATCCAAGAAGCGCGAAAATGCAATGACCAATTGTACGAGGAAATCTCTGTGTTCTTGGTACGAACTATCATTTGGTCGCCCTATTAATAATAACGACAACCGCAAATTGCAATAAATAGTTTTGATTAACATCAATTGTTCATCACCACAACTACGAGCCTGATTAGAACAATAATCAATAGTTCAGCAATACACCGGATATTTTGGTATGAATAGTTGTAACAAAGTTACAAAGAGAATTATTTATGTCCCAAAACTATCTTACCACAAATAGCGATTTAGTTTTAAATAATATATAGGTAGTCATGTACCATAATTATACTCCGTACTATTATCATAAATACTGTAGTGTGTAACTACGTCATCACTCACCAAGTGAAGGTATGTCAATATTTGAAAGCTCCGCTCTACATCAGCCATTGTTATGATGATCGTTAGAACGTCTTTGTCATCCACTGGGGCGAAAAATACAATATCTCAGCAGCAGAGGGATGACGTCACAGGGGCGGGAGAGCGGGGAGGGGCACGACCAGAGGGGGGCGTGGGACAAAACCAGGGATTCTAAACGAACACCAGTTAAAAGCGCAGATCAAAAGATTCTTATTTATCCGGCGGGAGGCGCGGGGCGCGCGAGGGGGGAGGTAACGAAAGACTAACGCACAAAATAATATCGAAGGTCTGTCTACATACTGTCGTACCTTTGTACTACAAAGGTAATAACTTCATGGTTGGTCGAGCTACGGTTTTCACTACGTCTACGAAGTAAAGCTACGTCGTTTGGTAGTGGGTGACCGATTTCGTTTACTGAGACAGGTTGGGGCCTGTGGGCCGGCCCCAGCTGACTGGACTGTTTCAACTAGCGGTCGAATGTGTATCTAATCTTTCTAGCTATCATACTTGCAAATGAGAAACAAATATCACCGAAGCTACGAAAGTTAATAAATATTCATGTTATACTATCTTTAAGCCTTCTGCGCTGCCATTTTTGCTGAGTGCGATGGGACAGGCAATGTGACGGCTCTGTGCAGACTCCGCTAAATTTACACGTGAACATAATGAATTCGACTGAGAGCACTCCGGTGACCACCGCGCTTCTGAACAAACTCAAACTCAAACTATTTATTTCAAATAAACCAATTACAGGCACTTTTGAATTGTCAAGGTCGGTCAGTCAAAAAGATGAAGCTAGTTGCCCATTCCAAAGCGTAGTATGTACCTATGGAGAAGAACGGGCAAGAAACTCCATGGACACGCTTTTAAATCATAATAATATTGTTACAAAGTATGGGTTACATAATTCATGTTAAAAATGATGCATGTGAGAACGATGCAGAACGTTAAAAGCGTCCGTTATGGAAAGATAAAAAAAAAACAATTCAAATATTAAATTAAATTATATAAGCCATGGCAGCAAAGAGTTGACCAGTCCTTACTGACGGCGCCCGTTCACGAACATGACGCATAGATTAGCACCATTCAGCTCAACCATTTTGAAGGGAGCTAAATGATCCAACACATGTGCCACCATCAGCGAGACATTAGAGTGAGCATGACATACTTTCATCCGCCAAGGCACATTCAAGTCAATGAAAGACGTTCCCATTAAATGGTAGCTTTATAGTATGTAACATAGTACTCACATACGTTCTATGCAATTATACAATACTAGGAGATTGAATTTATATAATGCAAACATAGTATTTTAAAATCTTCAGCTGCTTCAACAGTATGTAGGTAGGGTAGGCGTGTGTGAAGTATTTTCAAATGCTAATCAATTTATTTATGCATCCTGTGGAGCAGGACCAGCGTTTAGCCAAGCATTTTGTCAGCGATGTAATCCCCCAACTTATAATATGCTTAGCTGCATAGTGAGCGTTTTATGCAAGATTTGAATTTCGTTTCATTGAGTTGGAGTATGTGAGGAGGTATTTTATTGTAACATTTTAAACAGTACCCCATGAAGGAAGAGTCTACTTTAGCCAGTCTGAAACCTGGTTGAACTAATTGGTCCCTATTTCTGGTTCTATAGGTGTGTCTGTCACCTATTTTACTGAAAAGATTAAAATTTTTCCTTTCGTACATGATGTTTTCATAGATATATTGACAAGGTACCGTCATGATATTAATATTTTTAAACAGTTCCCTTAGAGAATCGCGCCTGCGTAGGCCATATATTGCTCTGATGGCTTTTTTCTGCAGAATAAAAATGGACTCAATATCTGCAGCCCGTCCCCATAGTAAAATACCGTAAGACATGATACTATGAAAATAACTGAAATAGACCAGTCTCGCGGTTTCTACATTAATAAATTGACGGATTGATCTTACAGCATATGCTGCTGAACTTAGCTGTCTTGCAAGAGATGTTATATGAGGACCCCATTGCATCCTTGAGTCGAGCGTTATCCCCAGGAAAACAGTTTTATCGACGAATTCTAGTTTCTCTTTATTCAATACTATGTCACAATCACTACTTTTAACATTCGGTAAAGCAAATCTTATGCATTTAGTTTTTTTCCCATTTAATACTAAATTATTAGCAGTGAACCAATTTTGCACTTGCAGTAGGGCGTTATTTACGTCGTCAAGATTTGATGCACGTCTATTTATTTTAAAAATTAAGGAAGTATCGTCAGCAAATAACACCGTTTGTGGTTGGTTTTTTAATAAATGGGGCAGGTCATTTATGTAAACTAAAAAGAGGAAAGGACCTAATATCGAGCCTTGTGGAACACCCATTTTTACTTGTGAACCACGCGGTCAACCATACGCTCATTATTAATTAATATTAACATATGAAAGGGCACATCAGTGTAAGAGATGCCGAACACATCTTCTATCCATAATTATCTCAGCGTCTTAATAGATTGACTTTCTAATTTTATAAAAATAACCTAGTAACAAAACAAGACGATGACGATGTCATTACTCAATCTGTGTAGAAACACAAAAACCGTTTTCTCTATTCTAGGCAACACTAAAAAGTTATTTGTTATTCAAAGAAAAAAATACTACTTTTTAAAGGAAGTGAGAAGCGCCCTGAGCTCCTGACGCCGGGTCTAGGGGTCGCCGTAAACAACCGACGAGACGCTAAAAAAGAGGAAAAGATGAAAGCACTACTCTATTTGGTGGGCATTTGTGACAGTAAACAATACTATAAATCTGCCCCCACACACCGAGGCCCACGGGGGCCTGGCGGGGGCCCGGCGGGGCCCATGGCCTATTGAGCAGGTAGGTCATTAAGGAGAACACCGACCAATCACAGACCATCTCAACTCATTCATTCGAAGCGGTAACAATGCTTTGTTTGACTATTTTCGGATCATTGTCTTGTACAATTTATTATTGTTTCTAAATTTTATTTGGTGTTTTTATTGTTCGGCTTGAAGGTCAAAACTGTCGTCCTGGTGGCTTTAGGTATAATTGGATTGACGAAAGTGCGTCCATCAATCATAAGATCAATATTTATTGACACAGTAAGTGCTGAACTGGGCTTTCATAAATATTATAGTTCTACATAATATATTTCGGATTCCGTTTCTAAACACACTGAACTACGAACGCACATTTACCTCGAGTAAAAGTTACAAGAGCGACTGAAGCACACATCAGAGCTCAGCTGACGAGGTTCAGTTACGAGCACATGGCGCATGCGAGGCGTTTCTTTGACGAATGTACTTTTCGTTAACTTCTAATTAAACAGCATATATTAGGATTCAGAAACATAGATGGTAGTATTTTCCATTGCGATTAACCTTATGTAGTCCATATATTTTATAGTGACGGTTTGAAATAAAAATATCCTATTTAAAACAAATGTTGCAATAGAATTTAAACACATGTGACATTGAGTTTGTAGGTTCGAGACTTGATAATTATCTAAGATTCTCAAAGAGGAAGAAAGCAGAGACGACAACGAAGAAGAGAATTCAAGATTATGTCATTAATATTCGATATAATGTAAAATTAATTAAACAATCTACTTACTTGTCTTGTAACTTGTTAATTGGAATCGTAATTGAAGCTACATACATACAAAAACACCTACATACAAGACACTTATTAGTAGTGATTACGCAGTAGTTCTGCGTGATTTAATATTAACGATCGTGTATGAACATGTCGGGCTCCAGAAACTTATTGCTGGAGCAATCTGATGGAAGATTATTTATGATTACTGATCAACGAAGCTTGAAGGTGGGCATTTCTAGAAATTGGTGTTTTTGTTTGGTATTTGGGGGCTCGTTCGTGATAATAACAGCCACACGTGACGATCTTTTGCTCTTCATAGGGCAGATAACATTAAATACCTTGGAGTTACATTGGATCAATTCCTCAGCTTCAAACAACATAATATAGACGTCTTGGTAACGAGATTGCTCAAACACATTTATGTACATATTTAAAAGTCTAAACCATGGTCTAGTGTGCCTTGTGTCGGTCGTTTATTGACTACTTCATCACTTGATAGAGGCGGAAAGAGCTCAGCGTGCCATACTTAAGGTTGCTGCGGGTCTTCCCTTTCGATTCCCTACAATATCTCTATAAGGCAAACTTTCGTTCTGCACACACTCCTCAAAAATCACTCGCAGCTAGCCTATTATGACCCGGATCTATTGAAAGATAAACGAAGAAAGGGTGCTGTGTACAGTACAAAATTTTTCCGGTTACGTCAGACCCATAATTTTTTCTGTTACCTAGGGGATTATCTGTATAATGTTATCAACAAGGGTCAAAATATTTATTCACTGCATAAGCTCAGTTGTAAGCAAAAAGTAACTAAATTCTTGCAAACTCTTTCCTATGAGGACACAGAGAAATTGCTCCACTCAATCCAATAAAACTTGTATTCAAATAATTACCTACACATCCACCACCATTCACATACACACCCGCCACCATTCACCCTCACAGTAACCACCATTCACATACACACCCGCCAGCATTCCCCCTCACAGTAACCACCATTCTCCTACACATTCACCTGCATTCAACCTACATATTCACCACCACTCACCTACACACTCACCATACACTCTTTGACTGCTTATGTTGTCTTATTTTTATTTCTTCTCATTTATTTATTTTTTGTTTTAAGTGTTTAGTAGAAATACATGTTACCTACCTGTCTATTTGTATGATGCCACTAAGTGGGGCCTGGTGACCTGCAATACAGGTTTTTTTTCTAAAACCTACTTCAGGCACCAGCTCTCACAATGTGAATTTATGTTGTTCAAACTGTTAAGTTCTACAAACCATTGTGAGAGAAAATAAATAAACTTATAATTATTATTATTATCTTCAAAGTTAAGCAGCGCTTGCTGAGGTCGGTTTTTGGATGGGTGACCATCTATACAGGCTGATTTTTTAAAGACCAGCCAAAT
This sequence comes from Apamea epomidion, assembly GCA_947507525.1. Lineage (NCBI taxonomy): Eukaryota > Metazoa > Arthropoda > Insecta > Lepidoptera > Noctuidae > Apamea > Apamea epomidion. Next base: position 314,977 of record OX382233.1, read on the forward strand.
TTAAGGATGTGGTACAGACCATCAAACTGAACAACTTTCTCCATGGGACCAACATCGTAATCGCGAATAAAAATTCAGCCGTCCCATACATTTAGGTCGAGTACGTATTGAAGTTTTCTATGGGACAGTTGATAAAATTTTCGCGATTACGCTATTTGTCCCATGGAGAAAGTTGTTCAGTTTGATGGTCTGTACCACATCCTTAAATTTGGCTGGTCTTCGAAAAATCAGCCTGTATATACCGGGACCCCTCCGTACCTTGGAAAGCACGTTAAGCAGTTGGTCCCGGTTGTCATTCGTAGATCTTTGACAGTTATTACGGGAAGTCAGAAGCTCGAAAATCAGACAACCACTCTTGCCAAGGGGTTTTTCGTGTTACCCAGTAACAGCGTTTTGGAGGTCAGATAGGACATCGCTTCTTGTAAAATACTGGTATTCAGCTGCATCCGGTTAGACTGGAAGCCGACCCCAACATAGTTGAGAAAAGGCTAGGCAGATTATGGTGTTTTGGAATTAAGCGCGCGCATACGTACGTGTGTACGTGTGTTCGTACGTGTGTCCGTACGTGTCTGTACGTGTGTCCGTACATGTATCCGTGTGGGTTGAAGAGCCATGACTCACATTTATCGTCGCGATTGTCTATTTCATTTTCTATTTGTTTTAATTATCTAGAATTAGTTACGAAGTTTTTAAATCTAGAGACCTCAACTCTGTTATCGTCAACGAAACATTCAGAAGACTATTAATAGGTATTTCGTCGCAAAAACCAATCCCATAGAAAAAGCAATTACTTTCCAATTATAAGGAATTAAGTGTTTTATATTCCGCCCACTAGAGTTGCTTTAAGTCGCTGTGTACGTAGCAGGCGAGCACTAAACAACCGTGTGTCGGAAGAGGCAGTGTGCAGTACTTACATCACTCCTCCAGGGATCTCTGACCCACATCGAGCGCCACTATTTAGGCACATGACACCGACGCTAAGCCGCCTGTTACACCGCCGCGAGCGGCAGGTGCGCGCGGTGACGTAATACCCTCATAAATAACCGGCGACGGTGTTAATGCGCTCCCGGCGAAACTACTCTGTTTGATTTGTTAATAGCTGCACGTTAACCCACTGAGTGAGGCGTCCATTGTTCACGACGCTCATTATTTTACTTTGTTTGCTCCGCTTTGATATACTGATCGTTTATTCGCTACATTCGTAAAGGACTACTTGTTCACCCATTTGCCTCTCTCCGTGTAATTAGCGCAGTTTTTCAGTAACGGCGCGCCAAATTGTTTAAATTTACTTTCGTGACTTAATTACATCGTTAAAGTAAACGTTTCGGGACTGCAACCTGAGCTCAGAGCTGTTCCAAAAAATACACACAAACGTTCATTAGCGGCACCAAGCTGACTTGACGTCCGCGACGGCGCCAACAACTTTTCATTTTATTCCCATTAAAACTTGTTTATAATTCTGGCGACAAGTTTACGAATAAAGAGCAAGTTTTCAACGAGTCGCGGCAATTTTTGCGTTCGAAATTGATGTCTCGACGAACGTTTAAATATTCATTAAAACTAGTGTCGTGTTCGACGGCGCGCTCGAGTGTTTGCTGCGAACCCTGAGCGCCGCCGAGTGGCGCCGAGCGCTCCCGAGCTTTGCCGAGTGTTGCCGAGCGCGTAGAGAGCCCGCGAACACCCTCGTCGGGTGTTTACACTGCTCCACTTAACGAAACATCCATTAGCTACAGTAACAAGTTGCGCAAACTCGATCCGGCCTCGATAACTATTCGCTGTTTACAATACACTGCCACATTCACATACGGGTTTGTATCCGTGGAGTGCGAGCTGTGAGCGTTGAGCACGTCTATGTACACACTTGAAAGCCTACTCGTCGTTATTTATTCACAAAAAGTGTGTTTCGCATTTTATCTGACAATATCCGCGTAACCGTGACTTGTATGATGAAGGTACATTATCTAAAATTCATTTGGAATATGTTATTATGGTCAGCGAAAGATACAAAGGGTGGATTACAGCTGAACTGTGCCATTTCTTTTGATAACGTACAATAACTGCGGTAGTACGTGTCCTCTGGGGCGAGGAGAAAGTGTTGGGGCCGCGCGGCCGGTACAGATGTTCATATTGTACTTTATATGTACTAATGTGCGTGGGTCGATTTAACACCAGGCTGTGTCCTAGCCGAGCCGAACATCGTGTTGCGTAAATATCGCAGGCTACGCTAGTTTTTTGCGCAGTGTAATTTTCCGCAATATGGGCTTTCTAGGAAAAAAGATTTTCTTTAAGTATTTTACTTTCTTTTAGTCGAGCGTAAAAAGAGTAAGAGATACAGAAGTGTCATGTGTGAAAGAGAGATGAACATACCTTTGATGAGATGCGCGGCGAGCACGAGCGCGGCGGTGAAGACGTGCAGGCGCCACGCGCACGCGCACATTCTGCGCGACACCACGCACTCTGCAACAATACGTCACACTATTAATCACACAAAAAATTTACAAAGCATTTATTTAAAAAATGCGATAAGAAAATCATTGTGGAGTACCATGAAAGCACATTTTCTTTCAAAATATTTTTGTGCCTCAAAACACTCTCGACCGTCGAGACGCGACAGCGTCCACGCGATATTCGTGCGATAGATTCTTGCATCCTCGCCTCTCGACAAACGAGAAACTGCGCTCGTGTAAGCAATTCTTTACTGTAAAATTGACACGCTTTTAAGCTATGTACATGTCAGTATTGTTCTAAGTATACCTACGCAAGAGAGATAAACTAGACCATGTAACTTTAAATTCCGGGAGATTTCGACCTTTCGAGAAACATTACTCATTAACTGAACTAAATCAAAATTTGCATTAACCGCATTGCAAGCTACCACTCAATTACCCGAGCTATGTATGAGCGAGCACATGTAGTACGACACATGTGATCCGACATGTACTCGATACGTCCTGCCGTTATGATTTATGTTCGCATTACATTCTGCACTCCAGCCACTCCCACTGTTACATGAGCGTCAGCGCATCGTGCACGTGGGGTTAACACAGTTAAGTAGTGTCATCTACATTAATTTTTAGGATGTAATGACGCGGCAGGTAATTAAAGATTTCTCGAAACATTAGCATAGAGTAAATATTTTCTCGTAAGAAAATGCTCATACCGCTCTGTGGCAAATTGAGGGTTATCAGTAACTAGCTGCGCCCCGTTGTTTCACCCGCATAAGTTTAGATCCCGTGGGAATATCGGGATAAAAAGTATCCTATATGTTAATCCTGGTTATAAACCATCTGTCTGTCAAATTTCATCGAAATCCGTTCAGTAGTTTTGGCGTGAAAGAGTAACAAAGATGCATTCATCCATCCTTATCAACTTTCACGTTTATAATATTAGTAGGATTACGTACTTGTTTTTTACTAGCCTGCGCTGTATCAATTATTACCTAAAATACATTTTGGAGTATGTAATTGTGATTAAAAAACAATGTGGTCTGTGTTTTAATAACAATTACCTACATTTTCCAGGCGTAACTTGTCCTTACTAAAATCAACTTGATTATAAGAAGCCTACTTGTACATTGAAATTGTAATTTCATAAAATTGAGGTAAAAGAAAATCCTAATTTAAATGTAAGCGGAGCCCGTAAAAATACTTTGATTCCGCGAGTAGTTCGTCTGGCAAGTTGACGCGGCGGACGCGACGATGTTATCCTACCAGTACAGTTGCAGCTGAACTCGCTTTATTGATGGAAACTGAATCAAGTTTCAATTGGCAAGGCTCGCGCGGCACTGGCCGCCCGAGCTTTCTGCTAGTCTTTCTGCTAGTAGAAGAAATAATTAAAGGACGAGTAACAGAAGATTCGTTCGTGGAAAATTAGATTGTGTTAGAGGACTGTTTTAAGTTACAAACAGCCTTACTATTATTTGCACAACATTATTATTTGCAACTATTAATTTGTGCCAAAAACGAAACTTACGCTAGATATTCAAACTTCATATGCACACTAGATCCCTACGCGACATTTTATCAAATACCTTTTCATAAAATTTAACTTTCAACGTTTATTAGGGATAACGTAAAGCCTCGCGCGCTTCGATTGGCAGATAAGGACGTGCTTTCAATCATCTACTCAAATATGTTTAGATGATAATCTCCGTATGCTAGTTTGAAGGTTTATATAGCGTCTTTGCTTTAGTGGCAGCACGGGACCAGTCGTCGTAGCGAGCCTTCGGTGATGATAATTAGGGAAAATGTAACACAGTCTGTCAACGTGTTTACCCGCTCGACTGACAGTGTAGCTATAGTTCAATAAAATTGATTATATCTTGGGTTGTTTACGTCGGCAGATGATCACGTATACGATAATGCCACGAAAATCTTCCAGGGATTCTATTCCCTGAAAGAAATCGATATTTTGTAATTTTTTGGTATAAAAATATAATAATATGTATCCTATTTATCTACGGAAAAGCCGTTCGTATAAAAACATAATATTAATTATTTTGTTTGCATTTCTGGCATTCTCTTCTTTATCCACAAAAACGATGATTTTGATTGTACTTAAAAGTGAATACCTCCCTATCGTTTCTGGACTCTGAATATGCGAATGATCAATGTCAATTCGATTTAATAGAAGGTCTATTACATCATATTGACATTGATCATTCGAATAACTATAGACCAATTACTCTAATTACCATCTTCTCAAAGATCATAGAAAAAATTATCTATGAATCTCTCTACAATTTCCTAACAAAATATCACATACTATGTGATGAACAAAAGGGTTTTAGAAAAAATAAAAGCATCAACATGACTATTTTCGACTTTCTCCATAGAATAATGCCAAAAGTAGACTCTAAAATACCTGTATGCGCAATATATGCCGATATGTCGAAGGCTTTTGACTGCGTGAATCACGATACCCTTCTAACCAAACCCCGTAGCAAGCAAATACCGTATGCGTGAAATACGGTATTCGTGGCAATATCCTTAATTTAATAAAAACGTACCTAAAAGGTCGTAGACAATGTACGGAGATATCGAGCCTGTGCTTACAATCTAGAAAGGAATTAAAATATATATCGTCTTTAAGACAAATAAAATATTGTGTCCCGCAGGGCAGCGTCGTCGGACCTTTATTATTTTTACTATATATAAATGACCTGCCACGTTATACAATTCATCCTATGGTATTATTTGCAGATGACAGCACATCTATTGTTTCATGTGTCAATAAAGAATCATATGTAAACGACATTAACAATACAATTAGTAGTTTAATAAAGTGGCTTTTTTTTTTTTTTTTTTTTCTGGGTGGGAAATCATCAAATGACTCCTCCCGCTCTGGGCGGAGCAGAAGGGAGTGTCAGACTTTTACTGACTAAAACCCACCCGTGTTCCTTCAGTTGCCTGTGCCAGGGGCCACGGTATCTCTTTCGAACAACCCGCAGCCCCAGCGGCATCGGCCCTAGCGGACCCCGTCAGTTCGTGCTGACAGCTCTTTGAGGCGCGCGTGGAACACAACGCGCCGTCGACCCGGGCCTGGTCCTTACCGGGCGGCGAGCTGCCCATAGCTCGCCGCCCGCAAGCCCGCGCCTACGGTGGCCGGGAGTCGGCTGTTGACTCCCGTCCAGGGCGTCTCCTGCGGCGGCTAGGAGCGCGAGGGTGCAGCGATTGCCTCTCCCTCGCACGCTCCGCCTCCTCCTTCGCGAGCATAACTGCTTCGCAGAAGGAGGTGACGGCCTCCCATTCACTCTCGCTCCGGACCATGGCTTGTATGAGGGCCGGAGGCGAGAGGTCGCCGCCGCCGATCGCCGCCAAGAGGACACGGCGGGGTCCCGCCCAAGCCGGGCAGACCTCCACCGTATGCTCCACCGTGTCCTCCGGGCGATCCCCACAGTGGTGACACCCTGGCGTTTCCTCCCGCTTTATCCTGAACAGGAACCTCCCGAAACAACCGTGTCCGGTGAGGACCTGCCTCAGGCGGAAGGTGAGGGCGCCGTGGCGCCTCTCTAGCCACTCCTCAAAGAGGGGACTTATCGCCGCAATTGTGGCGTGCCCAGCGCTGGGTTGCGACAATCGCACTCTCCATGCCGCTATGAGATCCCGCCGGAGCTCTGTCCGCTGTGCCGTGATTTCTCGCGGCAGCGGAGCAACGCCCCGGCGTTTTGCCTCCTCTCGCCACTCCCATATGTGGGCGAGGACTTTGGCCTCCAGATCCCATGGCGGCAATCCGGCAAGGAGGCTCGCCGCCTCAGCGGAGACCGTGCGGTATCCTCGAATGAGCCGGACAGCCATGACCCTTTGGGACGCGATCAACCGACGGGCTGGTCGCCGCCTCAAAGATCGCGCCCATATCGGTGCCCCGTAAAGGGCCATGGCCCGAACGACCCCCGCATAGAGCCTCCGGCAGGAGGCGTTTGGTCCCCCTAGATTGGGAAGGAGCCGCCTCAAGGCAGCCCCGGCCCGCTCCAGTCTGGGAGCCAAACGTCGGAAGTGCTCCACGAAATTCCACCGGCTGTCGAGGACGAGTCCCAGGTACTTCATCGTCAGCTCGACGCCGATGTGAACCCCTCCCGCCGTTATTTGTGAACCCGACGGTGGCGCGTCCCGAGGACCATGAAAACACATGGCCTCAGATTTGTGCAATGCCACCTCGAGTCCCAATTGCCGGATCCTCTCGACAATTGTCGCAACCCCGCGTGTCGCTGCTTCGGCCGCCGCCTGGTGCGACCTCCCATGCGCCAGGACCAGCGTGTCGTCAGCGTAGCAAACTACGCTGACGCCATCAGGGAGGTCGGCGCGCAGCACCCAGTCGTACCCGATATCCCACAGATGCGGCCCTAGGACCGATCCCTGTGGGACACCGCACGACATCTCTCGCCGGTTCCACTCTCCTCGGTGACCGGGGTAGATGACGGCCCTGTCCGTCAAATAGGCCTCGACAATGCGACGGAGGTAGGTTGGCATCCGGTGATACCCGAGTGCCTCCCTGATGCAACTCCAGGGCAGGGTATTGAAGGCATTGGCGATGTCTAGAGACACCGCCAAGACAACCCCACCCCGGGCCACAGCATCCCCCGTCGTGAGGGCTCGCACGCGCATGATGGCATCCACCGTAGAGCGCCCCCTGCGGAAACCAAACTGGCTCTCCGCCAAATCCGGCCCCACCCGCACCAGCTGCCCGGCAAGGCGGTCTGCAATTACTCTTTCAAAGAGCTTGCCCACCTCGTCGAGCAGCACGATGGGCCGGTAAGCGGACGGAGAGTCCGCAGGGCGCCCCGGCTTCTTGATGAGGACCAGTTTCCCCGTCTTCCAACGAAGTGGGAACCGGCCCCTCTCCAAGCATGCGCTTAGTAGCCCCCTTAGTCGAGGCCCGAGAGCCTCCAAGGCCAGGACCCAGGCTTTTCCAGGTAAGCCGTCGGGTCCTGGGGCGGTGTTTCTGGCATTCAGCCTACGTACCGCCACTCTCAACTCTACCTCGGTCACCTCCGGAGCATCGTCGTCGTCGTCGGTGTGGTCCGCATCTGGCATCGCAGGAGGCGGAGCCATGGACGGGGGAGTATGTTCCCCACGCGAAGGGAACAGAGCGCTCACCACGTCCTCCACGAGCTGGGGCCGGAGACTCTGCGTCAGCGGGGGAGCCCATGGGCGGAGTTTATCCCGCACCATCTTGTAGGGGCGTCCCCACGGGTCTCTGTTCAGAGTCCCCAGCGACTCCTCGCGGGCCAGCCCCCTGGCCCGCAAGATCTCCGCTCGGAGGGCGGTCTTCGCCGCTCTGTACCCCTCGTACAGCTCCGCCTGCACGGCTTCCGTATCCGGAGGGCGGATACGGAGCCTGCGGTGCCTGGTGTACCGGCGTCGCGCAGCCACGCACGCCTCGCGCAGAGACGTCAACTCCGGCGACCACCAGTACACCTGGCGGCGGGCGCGTCCGGGCCAGACCCGGGGCATTGCCACGTCACATATTTCGGACATGGCCTCCCGGAACCACTCTGCCTCGTCGTTGATGTCAGCAGGCCTGTCCGGTGGTGACACCCAGGCCTGCACGATCGAGGCTTCCAGGAGGAGCTCCCAGTCCAGCTGCTTCAGCGCCCACCGCGGACCACCCAGGGTCGGTCGGACCGGCGCGCTCGAGGTCTGGGCGGAGACTTCGAACCGGATATACCGGTGGTCGGAATAGGTCTCCACCTCCTCCAAGACACGAAAGTTGACGACATGCGGCGACAGGGCGGGGCTGGCGAACGAGATGTCCACCACTGATTCACCCCGCATCCGCACGCATGTTGGGACCGAACCCCGGTTTAGGACGACCAGGCCTGTCTCCAGAGCCCAGTCCTCCACCATTCTGCCCCGTGTGTCCGTATGCCGGGAACCCCAAGCCACATTCTTGGCATTGAAGTCCCCGAGGACGAGCACGGGGAGGGAACGGAACCCGACGACGACGACTCTCAACTCCGCGAGGGAGTTGTGGAACTCGGGGAGAGTTCGGCTCGGGGAGAAGTATACCCCTACCACGACTATCTCCCCGAACCGTGCTGCCACACAACCCTGTCCTCTCTTGACAGCCTCGAGGGACGGGGTACCGGCGGCGGCCGACGAAATTAGGGTCACTGAGCCGCTCAGGTCCTCCACCCAGTCGTCTCTGGGCGGGACAAAGTACGGCTCAGCGACCACGGCGATGTTAATCGACCACTGCGCCATGCTCTGGAGCAGCAGATCCTGAGCAGAGGCGCAGTGGTTGATGTTCGCCTGGAGGAGGCGTAATGGGGCTATATTAGCACTCCATATCAGCCTCCCGATCCCCCTGTAAGGGCCCAGCCACGGCGGATGCGGCGGCGGTCACGGTGGAGGCGGCAGCGGCGACGGCGGTGGTGGCGGCGTCTGCGGCAGCGACGGCGGTGGTGGAGGGCTTGCCCCTGCCCCTGGCTTTGGCGGGTGGAGCGCAGGCCTTGCTCCCAGCCCGGTGATCGGCCGGCTTGCCAGCTGCCGCACATATATAGCAGTGCGGCATGGCGTTGCACGAGCCGGCCTTGTGACCGGGCTGACCACAGCGGAAGCAGAGACTGCTGCGGTCCACCTCCGAGGTGCATTTAGCTCCCACGTGACTGCCCACATGGCAGCGGAAGCACCTCAGAGGTCTGGGCTCCAGCAGCTTCACCTGCGCGGAAACCTAGCCCACCAGGAGCCTTCGGCCCTCCCCTAATAAAGGGGCTCGACAATAATAATTTAGTTATTAATCTCCAAAAAACTAAAATCATGCAGTTTTACGTTGGTAAAACTGCATGATTTTAGTTTTTTCTTTTGTTTTTTTGATATTCGTTGGAATATCGGCGGGAGATATGGATATAAACTACAATGGTCAAACTATAGAAAAACTAAACAGTACAAAATTTTTAGGAATCATAATTGACAGCCAGTTAACTTGGAAGCCGCAAGCAGAAGATATATGTAAACGTTTAAGCACAGCAGCGTTTATGTTGCATAATCTATCAAAAAAAGTAAATTTACCGACAATATTACTGGCCTACCATGGTCTAGTAATTTCCATCTTAAGATATGGTGTAATATTTTGGGTTCACTGCAGTGAACGAGAAAGTATTTTCAAAGCTCAAAAACGCTGCCTGAGAGCTATATTCGGTCTTAAAGTAACAGACAGTTGCGTACCTATATTTAAGTCTCATAAATTATTAACTTTCCCGTGCCTTTATATTCTTGAATTAGCAATATTTGTAATAACAAATCGATGTTTATTTGCAACTTTAATAGAAACTAGAAAACGAAATACAGGTATGAGATCTCAATACCAGAATCTATTATGCACGGGCGCATTTAAAACTAGCTTATTAAAAAGAAATGTGATTTGTATGGCTCCTGTAATCTTTAATAAAATACCTGACCAACTTAAAAACTTACCGTTGCAAAAATTTAAAAAGCATTTCACAGAATTACTTGTAGATAAATGTTATTATTCTGTGCAGGATTTCTTGAATGATAATTTTTTGTAATATCTTTATTATCCACCACTTTGTATTACATTTGCATGCTATATTAAGGCAGAGTGTCAATGGATGCTATTATATGATTTAAAAACTTATTTTTATGTACCTACATTCTAAGCAAATAAAGACCTATTCTATTCTATTCTATTCTGAATATGTCATTGGTTCGGCCTGTGATCAATACTTTGTACTAATCTCATAATCAACCACATAACGGTTTGTAAATTCAAAGCAATTTGAAATGGTGTGGTTTATTCACGTAGTTTCAAGGTCGTACGTATTACGGTAATACGTTTCCGGTAGATAATCGTTCACGATGAGGCCTTAATTGCGTGATCGATGCTATTTTAAATTGCCCTACATTGTACCTGGTCTATGTTAGTAAGAACTAAATTCAATCGTGATTAGATCTTGCATGTACCTACTCGTTAACTTTCACGATTTCCGTACCCATAACACAGAATAACTTACATTTTAATTGTCATTGTAAGATAATTTTGCAATATGCTCAATTATCATTTGTTGTGCTAACATTTTCAGCTTATCTATAAACGTAGATACCTATATTTTCCCTTCCTTCTAAAGTTTGTTACCCAGATAGTCAATAAAGCTCATCCCTAAAGGCTGAGAAATTATCGTGAACAATAGTAGCTGCTGTAAGCTGGGACTGAATTACCCAAAAATTAAGGTACCTTTAAATTTCAGTATAACGTCATACCGTTAAATAAGGATTACCGAAATATTTCGATACCGTTCTTTTTTTCAGTCGAGGAATTTTGAGGTAGGAAATGCATACCGGTATTCAATCGGTAGAAAGAAACCTTTATAAATATATCGGTAGCGGTACCAAAACCTCAATAAATACTGTGTGTGGTGTTCTTTGACGCACCGCCTCGCGACTCCGTCTGTCATTCACTTGCTGATTGTTGCCCACTATTACAACTTTTTTTTATTGGTTTTTGTTTCCGATCGGAAGAACACGACTGTGTAAGCCGGACTGCCGGACTAAGCCGAGTGCCTACCTATGTTACCTCATAAAGGTGTAGAGCATATACGTAAACGTAAGTACCTACACGTCTGTGAAGTTTAATTAGGTTTTATTTGAGATCAACGAAGTAAGTCAAACTCAAACTATTTATTTCAACTAAACCAATTACAGGCACTTTTGAATTGTCAAGGATCAGTCAGCCAAAAAGATGAAGCTAGTTGCCCATTCCAAAGCGTAGTAGGTACAGTCGAGTTCACTAATATATTGGCAGTGACAATGTTTCAAAATATTGTATGCGTTAAAATGATCATATAGTTCTATACAAACTTAGACATCAATAAAATGTTATCATATAAACTGTTCATAACTATGTTACGGTAGTACAGTCAAAAATATCTGACTACTCTTCGGAGCATAAATATCTAAATACTCTAGATTTCAATATATTTGGTGCAACCTAGGATTCGTAAATATCTATACAGCTTTGAATATTCAAATAAATGGCCTTTACCATTAAAATTATTTTTACTTGCCGGAGCAGAAGTACTAGTAATAATGCAATGTTGCCGTTCGTAATAGGAGTGTATCAATCTGACAACGTTGAGAGAGATGAAAATCTTAGGGTCAACGCAGACTATACCTGCCTATTTGTTTAAAACTTTTCAGTCGGTTTACAAATAAAAATAAAATTTATTTAAGCACATTAGTATTTAACTTTTATTTTATGATTCTCAAATTTTTATTTTGTTCTTCTGAAAACCTAACATTTAAAATAAGGTAGGGAACTTCCAGGCAAGGTTTAAGCAATGGTGCTGCCAGTTTTAGAATTTGGTATATCCACCAATGGCATCAATAACATCTTGCAAACGTTAACGCATTGATGCAATCATGTTTAAGCAGGCGGCACTACTTCTAAAGCCTTCCCAAATCTCATGTACGTGGACCCTTAAATTGGTGACTGAAGAGAATGCCATCCAGTAGGTATTCGGATTAAGGATGTCATAACTGACCACTTTTTTTTTTTTTTTTTTTTTTTTTTTTTGTGGATGGGAAATCATCAAATGACTCCTCCCGCTCTGGGTGGAGCAGAAGGGAGTGTCAGACTCTTACTGACTAAAACCCACCCGTGTTCCTTCCTTAGCCCTTTACGTACCAGGGCAGCGGTAACCCTTTCGGACAATCCCGCTACCCCGGAAGGCATAACTGACCACTTCAAATTGCATTTGTTTCAAAGAAAAAGATTACTATAGGATATACTTCTGTAAAGAGATTGTTCAAAGAATTTAAGACAACAATTCGAGACATGTCAAATTGTCAAGATATTTTTCATAGAAAAATTGCATAGATATTTCTGAACCTAACTTTGCGCTAAATAATATGAACAAGGGATTGTGCACAATTTTTAGAGTCTTTGTCTGTAGCAATATTATTGATATAATGTAGTCACTTATTTATGATGTCACAGATTGTTTACATTTTATTGTAAGGCAAAGCTGTTTAGAGTTATATGAAACTTACCATTGCCTATATAGGTATTTTTGATTCATGAACATGCTCAGGTATTAACGAACTTGACTGTACCTATGGACAAGAACGGGCAAAAAAACTCCATGGACACTATTATAAATCATAATAATATAGTTACAAAGTATTGGTTACATCATTCATGTTAAAAAATATACGTGTGAGAACGATGCAGAACGTTAAAAGCGTCCGTAATGAAAAGATTAAAAAAAAACAATTCAAATATTAAACTAAATCAAAATAAGCCATGGCAGCAAAGAGTTGACCAGTCCCTACTGACGGCGCCCGTTCACGAACATGACGCATAGATTAGCACCATTCAGTTCAACCATTTTGAAGGGAGCTAAGTTCGAGTATTCGAGAAGAATTCGAGATCTGCATAAATTGCCGCCGGTACTATTTGACCACGTAGATGTTACTCGCTTACTAAAAGACTTGGTGACAATGAGAGGCGAAATGCAACGAATTTGTGACGAATACGTGACAGTAAAACAGTTTGAGGAACTGGAATTAGAAATTAAAGGGCTCAAAAATGCATCGATTGTTAACAATATTACCCTAAGACGGGGTGTTGGGAGGACTAGATTATCGAGCTTTGAGTACGAGAGTGGACCCCCAGCATTGTCTCCACAGCATAACATCTTACCAACGGAGGGTAGTGTAAAAACACTGTGCGGTATTTACAACGGACGGCCGCTCGAGCACAAGTCTGCTGATAGTGAGCCGAACGTCGCGTCGCCCGTCAGCCAGCGCCGACACCGTTGGTGAGTCATCCGAGTCCGCCTCTAATGCCAGCTACTGCGGTTCACACAGCTCCTCGGAATGTAAACAATCGATGTGCTATTTCAAAGAAAAGTTTATCTGATATGTTACATGAAGGTGAGTGAAAATCCCAGGAACAGGATGAGCAATGGACCCTTGTTCAAAGAAGAAGGCTTCAGAATCGCTTTGTAGGAAAAACTGGAAAAGCTCCGGTTGGTGCTGGCTCTAAGTTCAAAGCGGCAGACAGTAAGGTACCTCTTTATATTTATAATGTGTTAAAGGACGCGTTCGTGTGTGACATCATAAGCTATGTTAAGAATAAGACTAACATTGACGTACGCTTGGTGAAAATGAACATGAAATCGATGAAAGATTATGATGCTTATAAAGTGTATGTCCCTAAGTGTAAACTGGATACATTTTTAACTGATGACTTTTGGCCAGAGGGGGTAATATATCGCCCTTTTGTAGAATTTAGTCGACGTACCGCCTCCATGAAAAATCGAGATATGGCTAATTGCACACCCACACAAAGTTAATGGTTAACAAAAATGCACTCATTAGCTATAATTGTTAAAATGTCAAAAGATCCGTTAAATGCGTGAGAAAACTTTGTTGCTCGGCGGACATTGTGGCACTACAAGAGACCTGGCTGCTTCCTCACGATTTACCTTTCCTGGGTGATATTGGCGTTGCTTTTTCATACGCGGGAAAATCCGCTGTGGATACGGCTGTGTTGTATGTGAGTATGTGTTAGTGTTTGTGATTTGACATCCTTATGGCTGCAGAATGGAGACGTAACTTAAAACTGGGTAGTTTTCACATGTCACTTTATACAAGAATCAATGTTTTTTTTTTTTACAAATATTTCTATTATCGACTAGCGCTTACCATTTATGTATCTTTTGTATATTTGTGCATGTTTTTATTTCCATTTCCACTTTTGCCAACAATGTTTAGCTGACTTATTTCTTTATAGATGTGATATCCATCGTATTTGGTTAATCCCAATGGAAACATCAGCTAAGACAAGTTTCAAAACAGACACAAGTTGCAAACTGTCAGAAAATAGTCCGTCACGCTTGGCTGCTTGCATCGTATTGTGCGATGACACTACAGTGCACGGATTAATAAATTGTGGCAGGCAGCGTTTAAAACAGGTTTTTGTTCTGACTCGTTTCTAGTTTCTAGGAATCTCTTTATTTGCATGGGAAGGTCTATCATGCGGCGGTCTCGCTTATTTATTTACGAGTTTTTTTTTTTTTGTTTTTTTTTGCAATGTTACTCAATATCACACATTTAGACATATTCATATATTCGTTACTGTTTTTTATCTTACACAAATTTATTTTATTTATATATTTAAGTATTATATTTTATTTATGTATTTAGTCCTAATTGGGAGACCATACGGAGGAGTAGCTCTGCTGTGGAGGAAATCTGCCTTTCCGTCGGTGTCTGTTATACAGTGTCGTAGTGTGCGTGTCGCGGCGATTAAGGTGAAACTTGACCACGAGCGCACAATTATAGTGTTTTCGGTATACATGCCTACAAACAAAATGAAAACCTGCCATTGTTTTCAGAGTGTCTCGGTGAAATATGTGCAATAATTGAAAGCAAAAATGTGGAATCGGTATTTTTGCTTGGCGACTTCAACTCGCACCCTGGCGGTTTATTTGTGAGAGAATTATTAGATTTCTGTGCGGAGCAATCGTGGTCGTGTGTAGTTATGGAGTTGTTGCCGAGTGACTCACATACGTTCGTGTGCCAGGTGACTGGTACACAGTCGTGGCTAGGCCACTGTTTAACAACAAGCACCGCGTGATCATCTGTACTTAATGTGTCCGTCATATAAGATACCTACTGGTCAGATCATTATCCTATATCAGTTCAATGTAATTTTAATGTTATTTTGCCTAAGCGTATCAATATTAGTCAAGTTTGTAGTCGGGTAAAGTGGGGGGAAAGGGATCAAACTCAGATAAAAAAATATTTTGATTATTGTAATTCAAATCTTAAAGAGCTAGATTGTCCATCCGAATTTGTTAATTGTGCAGATACATTATGTAATAATCAGGACCATAAGTTGTTATTAAACAAAATGTACGTTAATATCGTTGGTATCTAGGGGCGCGGAACTAAGTTATAGAGTACCTAAACGAAAGTACAATACATATGTACCTGGCTGGAACAAACATGTGGGTAACGCCCACAGGGAGGCTCGACTTTGTTTTCAGATGTGGCTATCACAAGGTAAACCTAAATCCGGATCCTTTTTGGAGTGGCAACACTGCCCGAGTGACATGACAAAATTCTGTTCCGTATTTTAAAATTATTTTTATTTAACTTTTAAGTGTAATTATAGTGTATTACTATATCCAAACGTAAATTAACTGCACAAATACTCGGGATTATTGTTTTCCTGCAAATTTACAAAGTTAAATACAGTTTTTGGTTGCCTACCGTTACCGGTAACCTCTCACGAACAGCTGATGGTCAACCTGCAGATTTAAACGGAGAGTATTGTTTACTTTTATTATCTAATTAGCACACAATCGTCTTAGACTGTAACAGATTTATTGAGGCCCAATGCACTGGGTCTAGTCCCTTAGTTTACATAGATCATAGCGAAACGTTGTTGTTGTTGTGAAATACTGTTATGCTATTAGTGCTAGAACACTGTTATATACGTAAAAATAATAACATTGACTGTCGTTGTTTTCAATTGTAATCTTTTATTGAAAACTAGTTTTTTTTTTTTGTTAATTTCTTTTATCTAGGCATCCTACCCGCATAAGCAAAATTAAAAGCATTAGACAATGTAATCAATGTAACATTGTACTTGATCTAATCATATTAGTTGCATTTCAATTAGATTCAGCAGCCTATCTCATTGCTTACTCTATTAAGCAACACTAACTTCTAACAATTTTATTCTTTCATTTCTAGCTTTCCCTCCTTTTCTTTGTCTGTCTAAGTAGTTCTCACCGTTCTTTTAATTTTCCTTTCAGTACTAATTCCTGAAACCATCCCTGTGATGACCCGTAAGGCTGCTGCTCAGGATGTGGAGCTTAGATTGAGAACGACCATTCATGAACTTGAGGCTTCAGAGAGAAAATGTCAAGCGCTGTTAGAGGAGAGAGAGGAAAGTGAGAGGGAAGTAGAGAAAGTCATATACAAAAACACAAGCTTAAAACAGGAGCTAGTAGACTTACATCGTCTGTACCTCAATGTTGTTGATGAACGGGATCAACTAAGGGTTGTCACAGATGGCTTCAACAACTACAGTAATCTATACGAGGAAGCTTTGTGTAAGATTAGGGACCTAGAGGATGAATTAATCCACGCAAATGTTCAAATCCTAAAATTACAGAAGGATAAGGAACATTCTCAGATCAAAGAAACTGACCATTTATTTAATGAATTATTAAATAAAAGCTGTAACCCACATTCCATAACAACAATAGACCTAACAGAGAATTCCTTACTGACATAAGATGAGTCAAAATAAAATAAAAAATATGCAAGACTGAATAAAATCATTAAAAAATGTAATAAATTTAAGAAACAGCAAATCCATTTTTCCAAAAATATTCAATTAAGGAAAGAACGTGTTACTCTTATGAATAAGTTGAAGAACTATCAAATTAAATTAGAAGATAGTATAAATATTTATGAAATAGACACTCAACGCTTACAAACTGAAATTCAAGCTCTTGATGACTCACTAAAATCCCTTTATAATAAATATTTATGCTCTCAACACCAAATCAAGGAGCACATCCTTGCGACAAACGAGTTGGTACACAGAGTGGACTCGCTGACTCTCAGCAACACTCAGTGTACTTGTCAGAGGGGATCCAATCTTGATGCTCTCCAGCCTGAGGCAACGGAGGACCCGTCCCAGGTTGTGAGTGCTCTGGACTGCATCCCCAACCAAGATATACCTGATACTGTGCAAAAATTATCTCAAGCAATACAGTCAGCAGCTAGTAGTGTTTCCTCTTGTAGTAGTCAAGTATGTTATCAGTCAGTTATGTTTTCAGATAGTATAGGAAGAGGTTTAGGGAAATTAGTTAGTGACAAGTTTAGTTTTAATACTCAAAACTATTGTTTACCTGGGACATCCTTCAGAGAAATAATGACATCAATTACAGGAAAACAATATGATTCTAATACCAACATTACTGTTTTTGTAGGTAATAGTTCACAGGTCAAAAAAGAAGTTGTCACTGACAGTGTTTCTGAGCTTTTAAAGATAAACTGTAATAAAATTATTTTGTGTGCTTTTCCATATTTTGAGAGATTATCAAATAGACAAAACAATTATATACATATGCTTAATAAGCATATGCATTTCTTAGCAAGTCACTACAGTGACAAACTTATATTTTTTGACACCAACAATTTTGTTGATAAGTTGAAATCGACAAGGAATACAGTGTATCTGCCCATTAGGTTTAGACATAAAATAGCGAGGCTATTAGCTTATGTAAACTCAGACATAAGTAGTATGTCCAAGTCTTGTATTATTAACACCTTAACAATTAGTAATAATACTAATAATAAGGTGGCTGACCTAAGTAAGTGTAGCTCAAATGCTATAAATATTTATACAAATTGTACGAAGGAGGTTCCATTTCCCTCAAGCACTATGAGCTCACAGCTTGGTGATAACATTGAAGTCTTGAGATTAACTCCGGATAATCTTTTAAACTAGTTTGTAAGACAACAGAAGGTACCAGAAATAATATTCTTATAGCTAACAACAACAAGGTATCTTCTTGCTATAAATTAAGTAAATATCAAAAAGGAGATCAGCAGAATGCCTTGAAACTATTTCATCAAAATATTCAAGGTATGTCTTCCAAATGATTAGAATTTCTAATGTTTTTGGAAAAAACAAAGTTTGACATTGTTTGTTGTACTGAACATTGGTTGAAGGATTACCAAATGCTAATTAATTATGAGAACTATAGTGTGGGCAGTTGTTTTAATCGTAAATCTATGCTGCGTGGAGGTTCTTTAATCTCGATTAAAAATTGTTTAAAAACCAAACAACGAAATGACATAGTGGGTTTATCGATTGAACATTGCATTGAACTGTCCTGTGTTGAGCTCGATAAGCATGTTGTAGTGTGCGTTTACAGACCCCCTAATTATCAGAACTTTTCGTTATTTGAGTCAATAATGGAAGATGTCCTAGCGAAACTTGCATCCAACAACAAAGCCGCAATTATTTGTGGTGATTTTAATATTAATATTTTGGAAAATAATTCAAATAGCAGTAGATTATTAAGCCTTTTCAAATCATTCAATTTATCTAATGTTTTTACTGAACCAACTAAAGTAACTCCAACTTCTGCTACTTGTATCGATAATGTCTTTTGCGATTGTGATTATTTAGATAAAGCCATCGTAAATTATCTGCCGTCTGATCATAGTGGACAAACGGTAACTTTTAAGTTTAAAACACCTTTGCAAAAAGTGCAAATACAATTTAGGCCAATAACAACTAGTAAACTAAAAAGATTCAATAGTACCCTAAATAATAAGTTAAATGATCTGGGCCATAATATGGATATGGATGATGCAAATAAATTGTACGAGGATTTCTTTTTGGTTGTGCACACTCAATTCAATAAAACTTTTGAAAAGAAAAGAAAAATTATTTTCCCTAATTTTATATTTAGTGACTGGGCAACTAGAGGTATTAGGATAAGTAGGGAAAGACTGTTCGAGCTGTATGGCCTTAAGCCTTACATAAATACAGAAACTTTCAACAATTATGTTGCTACATATTCAAAATTTTTTAGAAATACCTGCAAGATAGCCAAAGCCCTGTACATTAGCAACAAAATCAAATCAGCAGAAAACAAAATAAAAACAGTTTGGAAAATTATAAATAACGAAACTAGTAGGAATAAAAAACAAAACACTGATTACACATTGGAGTCTTCACGTGGTGCCATATCCTCTAATTTAGAAGTAGCTCAAGAATTTGTAAATTTCTTTATTAATATACCATCAAAAACGACGGAAGCCTTAAATTCCTCGCCGGACGTATCACTTGAGTTACTTAAAGCGAACGTTCCAGGCTGCCCGGTTGAGTTTCAATTTAGACATATAAACCCTATGATAGTTATAAAAACTTTTCGACAAATCAAAATCAAATTGACCGAAGATCTATGGGGAATGTCTATCAAAGTTTGTACATCCATAATGGAGACTATATCGCCATACTTAGCTTTAGTGTTTAATTTGTGTGTAGATCAAGGAGTCTTCCCAGATTTAATGAAATATAGTAAGGTTATTCCACTTTTTAAATCTGGGGACTGCAAAGACACCAATAATTATAGACCAGTATCCGTGTTGCCGGTTTTCAGCAAAGTATTCGAAAAGGTAATGCTCAATCAAATGCTTAATCATTTTAACAACAACAAAATCTTGCACGATCAGCAATATGGCTTCACCAAAGGATGTTGTACGACTGACGCCGGTGTCACTTTATTAAAACACATATTTACAGCAAGGGAGGAAGCCCAAGATACCGTAGGAATCTTTTGTGACCTCTCCAAGGCATTTGATTGCGTTAATCACAAAACCTTACTCTTGAAACTTGAGCATTATGGACTAGGTAAACTTGCGCTCAGTTTAGTAAATCTTATTGACATGATAGACAGCAAAAAGTTCAAATAAATGGTGTCAATTCACTTGGTTTACAAGTAAGAATGGGTGTTCCACTAGGCTCGATATTAGGTCCTTTCCTCTTTTTAGTATACATAAATGACCTGCCGCATTTATTAAAAAACCTTCCATAATTTTTAAGATAAATAGACGTGCATCAAATCTTGACGACGTAAATAACGCCCTACTGCAAGTGCAAAATTGGTTCACTGCTAATAATTTAGTATTAAATGGGAAAAAAACTAAATGCATAAGATTTGCTTTACCGAATGATAAAAGTAGTGATTGTGACATAGTATTGAATAAAGAGAAACTAGAATTCGTCGATAAAACTGTTTTCCTGGGGATAACGCTCGACTCAAGGATGCAATGGGGTCCTCATATAACATCTCTTGCAAGACGGCTAAGTTCAGCAGCATATGCTGTAAGAACAATCCGTCAATTTACTAATGTAGATACCGCGAGACTGGTCTATTTCAGTTATTTTCATAGTATCATGTCTTACGGTATTTTACTATGGGGACGGGCTGCAGATATTGAGTCCATTTTTATTCTGCAGAAAAGAGCCATCAGAGCAATACATGTCCTACGCAGGCGCGATTCTCTAAGGGAACTGTTTAAAAATATTAATATCATGACGGTACCTTGTCAATATATCTATGAAAACATCATGTACGTAAGGAAAAATTTAAATCTTTTCAGTAAAAGAGGTGACAGACGCGCCTATAGAATCAGAAATAGGGACCAATTAGTTCAACCAGGTTTCAGACTGGCTAAAGTAGACTCTTCCTTCATGGGGTACTGTTTAAAATGTTATAATAAAATACCTCCCCACATACTCCAACTCAATGAAACGAAATTCAAATCTTGCATAAAACGCACACTATGCAGCCAAGCATATTATAAGTTGGGGGATTACATCGCTGACAAAAATGCTTGGCTAAACGCTGGTCCTGCTCCACAGGACGCATAAATAAATTGATTGGCATTTGAAAATACTTCACACACGCCTACGCAACCTACATACTGTTGGAGCTGCTGAAAATTCTAAAATACTATGTTTGCATAGAACGTATGTGAGTACTATGTTACATACTATAAAGCTACCATTTACTATTTTCTTTCATTGACTTGAATGTGCCTTGGCGGATGAGAGTATGTCATGCTCACTCTAATGTCTCGCTGATGGTGGCACATGTGTTGGATCATTTAGCTCCCTTCAAAATGGTTGAGCTGAATGGTGCTAATCTATGCGTCATGTTCGTGAACGGGCGCCGTCAGTAGGGACTGGTCAACTCTTTGCTGCCATGGCTTATTTTGATTTAAATTAATATTTGAATTGTTTTTTTTTTTATCTTTTCATTACGGACGCTTTTAATGTTCTGCATCGTTCTCACATGCATAATTTTGAACATGAATGATGGAACCAATACTTTGTAACAATATTATTATGATTTAAAAGAGTGTCCATGGAGTTTCTTGCCCGTTCTTCTCCATAGGTACCTACTACGCTTTGGAATGGGCAACTAGCTTCATCTTTTTGACTGACCGACCTTGACAATTCAAAAGTGCCTGTAATTGGTTTATTTGAAATAAATAGTTTGAGTTTGAGTTTGAGTTTCCGGACATATTTATAATAAAATGTGTAAGTCTAGAAAACTATTTAAATCAAAATTAAAATACTGTCAAAACAACGAGGATCAGATCAGAATGGACATTATTGCAAAACATCACACTGATAAGAAATTTAATAAATTTTGGAACTCGACAAATAAACTGAACCCAGGATCGAGCCTTCCGGTGAGTGTAGGTGATGCTCATGAACCATGCGACATTGCTAGCCTCTTCCAGCGCCATTTCAAGGTGGAGTCGCCGCTTGGGCCGGCGGCGCAGCTGCTTGATGCTGAGTGTCAGCATGGAGACGTTAGTATCAGCTTTACAGCCAAGGATGTAGCTGTCATTATTAAGAAGATGGTTAGAGGTAAGTCTCCGGGTCATGATGACCTTAGCATCGAGCACTTGAAGCACGCTGGTGTACATCTGCCGAGGGTACTGGCAATGCTGTTTAATCTGTGCATCAGCCATAATTACTTACCTGATGATCTCATGTACACGGTGGTAGTTCCGATCATAAAAAACAAAACGGGTGATGTGTCGGATGTATCTAACTATAGACCTATCTCGCTGCTGGACAGGCTGCTTGACAGACAGCTGGAGAAGCACCTTCATATACACGACGCTCAGTTTGGTTTCACGCCTGGTTTGTCGACTGAGAGTGCTATCCTCTGTCTCAAGCAGACTGTACAGTACTATACGACTAGAAATACTCCTTTGTACGCTTGTTACCTAGGCCTCTCGAAAGTGATTGACTTAGTAAATTATGACATGCTGTGGCACAAGCTGCATAGTGAGGCACAGGTGCCGAGTGAGATACTGTCGATATTTAGGTATTGGTACAGTCACCAGCGGAACAGTGTGAAGTGGGCGGGAGTATATTCCGACGTGTACGGGTTGGATTGCGGTATGAGACAGGGGGGGTTAACCTCGCCCCGCTTGTTCAACTTGTATATGAACCAGCTGATCGGCGAGCTCAGCAGTGCTAATGCGGGATGCTCAATAGGCGGAATGCCTATTAATAACATCAGCTACGCGGATGATAACCATATCATCCGAGTAGTGCCCCAACCGACGGGCTCAGCAGCACTAGCTGCTGAGCCCGTCGGTTGGGGGGTTGCGAAAGCTCCTGCGCATTTGTAAGACATATGCTGGGACTCATGGGCTCAGGTACAACCCTAAGAAGAGTAAGTACATGGTTTTTAAGGCTGGTACCAAATGTCTCTCTTTTATACCTCCCATCACTCTTTGTGGTGCTAGATTGAATAGGGTTAACCATTTCAAGTACCTTGGCCATTGGGTCGCAGATAACTTGTCTGACAATGAGGACATCGGGCGGGAACGTAGGGCACTGTCAGTTCGCTGCCACATGTTGGCACGTAGGTTTGCACGCTGTACTGAACAAGTAAAGGTGACCTTATTTAAAGCCTATTGTCAGTCTTCTTATACACGCACCCTATGGGCCAACTATGTGCAGCGGGTATACAGTGCCTTGCGCGTACAGTACAACAATGCGTTTAGGGTGCTGCTGGGGCTGCCGAGGTTTTGCAGCGCTTCTACGATGTTCGCGCAGGCGCAAACCGATGACTTTTATGCTATTATTAGGAAGCGGAGCGCCTCGCTACTAAGTCGCTTCCGACACAGCACTAACAGTATCCTGAACGTATTGTCCGAGCGGTGGGACTCGGTGGTGTTGGAGAGGTGGATGCACATCCATGCCCGTTCGCCACCATTTGTTAAGTGATTATTATTTTGTTTTATCTTTATAATTGAATGTATTCGAATGAATTTTAACCTAATAACTATAATTTTATTTTATTTTTTATTTTCAAGTAACTTATTTATTTTTAATGCAATGTTTTGAATGTGTAATGTTTTATGTAGGTATGTCATTTGTGTTGTATTTGTTGTGTTTGTTCTATGTAATATTTAGTGCTTTTAATATGGGAATAACTTCCTGCAATAAATGATTATTTATTTTAATTTAAGTGATCCAATACATGCGCCACCACCAGCGAGACATTAGAGTGAGCATGACATACTCTCAGCCGCCAAGGCACATTCAAGTCAATGAAAGACGTACCCAGTAAATGCTAGCTTTATAGTATGTACATAGTACTCACATATGTGCTATGCAATTATACAATACTAGGAGATTGAATTTATATAATAATAATAATAAGTTTTATTGCCAAAAAGAAAATACATGACGTGTTACATCTAGGAGTTCTTCTTTTGCATTTTATTTTATTTTATGAATAATATCCCCTATGCTAGGAAAGTCCTGTATTATAGGAGACATCCCTTCGTCCGTTGTTACAATTTCGAATAATTCGGTGAACCAAATGTGTAACATTAGCAATAATTTCTGTACATGTGAGCACGCGTGCGTGAGTAGTGTGTATGTGTGGGGGAAAGTGAGTGAGTTTTTGGGAGGGAAAGTGTGATAATATGGTGTGTGTGTGAGTGATGGTATATGTGTGATAGTGTCTGGGCGTGTGTGTAGTTTGTATGGTGATTATATTAGAAATCTATGTGGATGAGGGTTTTTCCAGTGTTTCTGTCTCGTCGTAATCTAGGGCAAGTAGAAAAGTTTTAAGTATTTTTTTTACATTTAAACTTATTTTGGGAGTGGATATCTAGCTTTTGGTGTATTTTGTTTTAGATGCGTGCACTTAGATAAGTGAAATGTCGCCTAGCAAATGTGGTGTTGTATGTGTTGTGAGGCATGGCGGTTTAGATCTTCTTCTGGCTGTTGGGCTATTATTTACCGTATATGGAAGGGTTGCATGTTTTCTTATGACTGTGCGGAAGATGTAAAGTTGTCGGACCGTTAATGTTTCAAACTCTGTGCATAGTTGCCGTGTTGGGAATCTAAAAGGTTTTTTTAATGTTACTTTAATTACTGCTCTTTGTGCTCGCTCTACCTAAATAATGTCGGTCTTGGCAGCCTCTCCCCACGCAGTGATGCCATAGTTTAATATTGATTCGCATAGTGCCGAGTAAACGATCTTTAGGATGTTGCTATTTGCGGATACTCTAAGTTTTTTAAATAAGAAAATTTGTTTTCGAACTCGCGCGGACATTGTATGTAAGTGTGGCTTCCAGGATAAACAAGAGTCTACTTGGATGCCGAGGTATCGTATTACTGATGCTCTGGTAACAGTGGGGCATGAACAAAAGGGGGGAAGGTTGGTACATTTGTGGACTTTTATTGATAAAGAACCGTCTGGCGGAAGGGTGGAGGGTCTTAAGCCGAAGGTAATGAAGTTAGTTTTTTTAATGTTTAGGGCAAGATTGTTTTTTCCCAACCATAGCATCACTTCGCTGAGACCCCTTTCGGCTATCTCTTTTGCGGAGGTCCAATCACGGTCATACGATAGAATTACTGTGTCATCTGCATAGGCTATTATTTTTGTTGAGGGTAGGGATGGCTGACAGAGTTCTTTGACAGATTTGAAAAAGAAGGGGACTGAGAAGACTTCCCTGTGGTAAGCCGACAACCACATAGATGCGTCGCTAATATATTCCCCAATCTTAACGCACTGCAATCTATCGGTGAGAAAATTGCTGAATAGATTCAGAACAATGCCTCGAACTCCGATGGTTTCTAGCTTAGAAAGAAGTAGAGGGACAGAGACAGTGTCGAACGCCTTTGAAAGGTCTAGAAAGATTCCCAAACATTTGAATTTATTGTCAACCCTATCAACTACAAAGTCGAGTAGAGATGTCACTGCATCGTCAGTCGACAATCTACGTCTGAAGCCGAATTGATTTTGGGAAATAATTTTGTGTTTATTGCGGAAATTATTCAGGCGTTTGTACAATATTCTTTCCAGAACCTTAGTGACGGGAGGTCTGATATTGGGCGGTAGTTAGTGACCTTGTCTCTGTTCCCAGACTTGTAGATTGGGTGTACAATTGCCTTTTTCAAGGCATTTGGGAATGTACCTGTAGATATTGCCAGGTTGCATATATGTGTTATAGGTGGGACTAGGATGTGACTAGCGTGTATTAGTAATTTAGGTGGAATGCCGTCCCATCCGGTAGCACTATTGATTCGGAGATTGCTTATTATTGATTTAACCTCTTGTTCATCTGTTTCTAGAACAACCAATGAGTTAGCCGTACCTTGTTGAACATTGTTGGAGGCTTGGGGGAAATTTTTAGGAGAGATGTTATTTGTTAGATTTATATCCACCGTCGCAAAGAACGTGTTAATTGTATTGACGGATTTAGTAGGGCAATCTTCGATTGTCAAAAGCTCTGTTGATGTCGACCGTATGCATTCGGTGTCAGTTACATTGCGAATTACTTCCCACATGTTTTTAGGGTTATTTTTAGCCTTTTCGAATTCCTTTTCTTCATCTTCTTTTTTTTTGTTTTTTTAGTATGTTATTGCAGAAATTGCGATATCTTAGATAGGTTAATTTTAAGATCTGATTGGTTTGTTCTTTATTTGTTTTGTTGTGCAGTTTGTCCCTATTATGTATGCATCTCAAAAGACCGATGGTAATCCATGGTTTTAAAATTCTTTGTTTGTTTGGGATTGATTTGTGGATAGTATTTGTAGATAAAATGGGGGAGATTATATTTAATAATTCATTGGTAGCATCAGTTATTGTGCATACAGTAGAGAATTCACAGTTGTTAATATCAGAGATAGCTTTTGAAATATCGAGGCACGATGTTTGCAATTTGGTGTTTTTAGGTTTGGGTTTGCTGATCTCGAGGTTTAAAAGGTCTGCTGCGTGGTCCGTGATCGAAGTTTCCAGTATTAAGGTGGTCGCTTTGTTGCTGGTCTTAAGCAGTATATAATCTATACAGCTGTGTAAGCGAGTAGGTAGATGGTAAGCTGGGAGAAATCCTTGGGATGCAGTCAGATTTAAGTACTGCTGTGTACGTGGGTCATTGCAATCCGGACTGATATTTATGTTCATATCTCCAATAATTGTGATGTGATTGTCAAACTCAAATCATTTATTTCAAATAGGCACATAAAAGGCACTTTTGAACGTCAAAAATAAAATTAAAATAAAATTGATTCTAGTCGCCCCTTCCAAAAGGTAGTTTTCGTATGGAGAAGAATGGGCAAGAAACTCCACCGTTACTCTTTTAAAATGTTTGATTGTGTTTTGATTGTGATGTTTAAGGTCGAGAATGACGTTGTTTAAGTTTTCTAAGAAAGGGTCAATGTTTCTTTGTGATGGTGGTCTATAATATATGGCTATAATAGTTAGGTTGTTTTCAAGGTTGCAGATTAGACAGCTGGCATCATTATACGTCGGTTCTGTTACCATGTGACATAGGTTATTTCTGATATATATGACCAGACCATCATTTTGGTTGATTAAGTTCTGGGTTTGATGGGATGAATATATCCGTCTAAGGTAGGAATGTTTCCTAATTTTTTGAGCCAGCATTCAGTTAACACTATTACATCGCATGTTATGTTCATTGTTAATGTAATGCAATAATGCAAAAATAGTATTTGAAAATCTTCAGCAGCTCCAACAGTATGTAGGTAGGGTAGGCGTGTGTGAAGTATTTTCAAATGCTAATCAATTTATTTATGAGTCCTGTGGAGCAGGACCAGCGTTTAGCCAAGCATTTTTGTCAGCGGTGTAATCCCCCAAATTATAATATGCTTGGCTGCATAGTGTGCGTTTTATGTAAGATGTGAATTTCATTTCATTGAGTTGGAGTATGCGGGGAGATATTTTATTGTAACATTTTAAACAGTACCCCAAGAAGGAAGAGTCTACTGTAGCCAGTCTGGAACCTGGTTGAACTAATTGGTCCCTATTTCTAGTTCTATATGTGTGTCTGTCACCTCTTTTACTGAAAAGATTAAAATTTTTCCTTACGTACATGATGTTTTCATAGATATATTGACAAGGTACCATCATGATATTAATATCTTTTAACAATTCCCTTAGAGAATCGGGCCTGCGGAGGCCATATATTGCTCTGATGGCTTTTTCGGCAGAATAAAAATAGACTCGATATTTGCAGCCCGTCCCCATAGTAAAATACCGTAAGACATGATACTATGAAAGTAACTGAAAAAGACTAGCCTCGTGGTATCTACATTAGTAAATTGACGGATTGTTCTTACAGCATATGCTGCTGAACTTAGTCGTGCTGCAAGAGATGTTATATGAGGACCCCATTGCAGCCTTGAGTTGTACGTTATCCCCAGGAAAACAGTTTTATCGACGAATTCTAGTTTCTCTTTATTCAATACTATGTCACAATCACTACTTTTAATATTCGGTAAAAGCAAATCTTACGCATTTCGTTTTTTTCCCATTTAATATTAAATTATTAGCAGTGAACCAATTTTGCATTTGCAGTAGGGCGTTATTTACGTCGTCAAGATTTGATGCACGTCTATTTATCGTTAAAATTAAGGAAGTATCGTCAGCAAATAACACCATTTGTGGTTGGTTTTTTAATAAATGGGGTAGGTAATTTATATATACTAAAAAGAGGAAAGGACCTAATGTCGAGCCTTGCTGAACACCCATTTTTACTTGTAAACTGTGCGTGAATTCGTGGACAATGGTGTGGGTTACATGTGTAACACAAATATAGAATAGATTATGTATAACTGTATTCTAAGTATTGTGCTAATTTAAGAATTTTTAATAAGCTAGGCATGAAACTGTTTTTTGTCCCTAACAATAAAAATAAAAATAAAATAAACCAAGTGAATTGACACCATTTATTTGAACATTTTAATGTCTCTCATGTAAATAAGATGTTACTAAACTGAGCGCAAATTTACCTAGTCCGTAATGCTGAAGTTTCAAGAGTAAGGTTTCGTGATTAACGCAGTCAAATGCCTTGGAGAGGTCACAAAAGATTCCTATGGCATCTTTGGCTTCCTCCCACGCTGTAAATATGTGTTTTAATGAAGTGACACCGGCGTCAGTCGTACAACGTCCTTTAGTGAAACCATATTGCTGATCGTGTAAGATTTTATTGTTGTTAAAATGATTAAGCATTTGATTGAGCATTACCTTTTCGAATACTTTGCTGAATACCGGCAACACGGATACTGGTCTATAATTATTGGTGTCTTTGCTGTCCCCAGATTAAAAAATTGGAATAACCTTACTCTATTTCATTAAATCTGGGAAGACTCCTTGATCTACACACAAATTAAACACTAAAGCTAAGTATGGTGATATAGTCTCGATTATGGATGTACAAACTTTGATAGACATTCCCCATAGATCTTCGGTCAATTTGATTTTGATTTGTCGAAAAGCTTTTATAACTATCATAGGGTTTTAAATTGAAATTCAACCGGGCAGCCTGGAACGTTCGCTCTTGGTAAATCAAGTGATACGTCCGGTGAGGAATTTAAGGGTTCCGTTTCCGTCGTTTTTCATGGTATATTAGTAAAGAAATTTATAAATTCTTGAACTACTTCTAAATTAGAGCATATGGCACCACGTGAGGACTCCAATGTGTAATTGGTGTTTCGCTTTTTATTCCTACTAGTTTAGTTATTTATAATTTTCCAAACTGTTTTTATTTTGTTTTCTGCTGATTTGATTTTGTTGCTAATGTACAGGACTTTGGCTATCTTGCATGTATTTCTAAAAAATTTGGAATATGTAGCAACATAATTGCTGAAATTTTCTGTATAAGCTGTAAGGCTTAAGGCCATACAGCTCGAACAGTCTTTCCCTACTTATTCTAATACCTCAAGTTGCCCAGTCACTAAATATAAAATTAGGGCAAATATTTTTTGTTTTCTTTTCAAAAGTTTTATTGAATTGAGTGTGCACAACTGAAATGAAATCCTCGTACAATTTATTTGCATCATCCATATTATGGTCCAGATCATTTAACTTATTATTTAGGATACTATTGAATGTTTTTAGTTTACTAGTTGTTATTGGCCTAAATTGTATTTGCACTTTTTGCAAAGATGTTTTAAACTTAAAAGTTACCGTTTGTTCACTATGATCAGACGACAGATAATTTACGATGGCTTTATCTAAATAATCAAAATCGCAAAACACATTATCGATACAAGTAGCAGAAGTTGGAGTTACTCTAGTTGGTTCTGTAAAAACATTAGATAAATTGAAAGACTTGAAAGGCTTAATAATCTACTGCTATTTGAATTATTTTCTATAATATTAAAATAATTGCGGCTTTGTTATTGGATGCAAGTTTCGCTAAGACATCTACCATTATTGACTCAAATAACGAAAAGTTTTGATAATTAGGCAGCGCGGGTGTGCCGGGGGAGTGTATCTCTCTCCTGAGGTATTGGAATGCTAACCAGAAAAACCATGTGAGGTAGGCAGGGGCGCTGTCGGATGAGTACAAATTGGAATGTGGCGTTAGGCAGGGTGGTTTAAGCTCACTTCTATTGTTTAACATTTATGTTAACCAGCTTGTCGAGCGGATCAGTAGCACACATGTCGGCTGCCACATTGATGACACTTGTTTTAACAATATTAGCTATGCAGACGATATGGTGCTGCTGAGCCCCTCCATAGGCGGGC
Organism: Apamea epomidion; assembly: GCA_947507525.1. Classification (NCBI taxonomy): domain Eukaryota; kingdom Metazoa; phylum Arthropoda; class Insecta; order Lepidoptera; family Noctuidae; genus Apamea; species Apamea epomidion. The sequence goes on from OX382233.1 coordinate 345,083, forward strand.
TAAGGAAACTCTTGTCCATTTGTGAGAAGTACGCGGAGGCGCATGGGTTACAATATAACTCTAAAAAGAGTGAAATTTTAACATTTAAATCAGGCAAACAACAGCCTACCCAGGTGCCTCCTGTATTTCTCAATGGAATAGCCTTAAAGCAGGTTCAAACTTTTAAATATCTGGGTCACATCGTGACAGGTGACCTCAGGGACGATGAAGAGATTGAGCGGGAGCGCAGGGCTATGGCGGTGAGAGCCAATATGCTCACACGCAGGTTCGCACGATGCACGAGAGAAGTGAAAGTTACGCTATTCAAAGCGTATTGCCAGTCCTTCTACTCAAGCGGTCTGTGGGTGAGATATACGCAGCGAGCCTACAGAGCCCTGCGCACTCAGTACAATAATGCGTTCAGAATGTTGTTGGGTCTGCCGTGGCGGTGCAGCGCGTCTGGGATGTTTGCTGAAGCGCGCACTGATGGTTTCCAGGCTATCATGCGCAAAAAAGCAGTTTCCCTGCTAGCCCGCATACGGGGTAGCAACAACGGCATTCTGAACGCAATAGCAGTACGCTCTGACTGTCCCATTTAGAATCAGTGGGTCATGTCGTGTGTAGGTGTGGCGAGTCATGGCAAATTATAAAAGTTTATGTAATGTGTACTAGGTTAAGGTTTCTATGGGTCTATGCCACCCGAAATAAAGTTATTATTATTATGTTTTTTAAATTTATTTTCTCAGATTCCTAGAACCTGGTATTTATTAAAATCTCACGGGTATACACCAAGGTCTCATTTTAAGTTTCAGCAGATTAGGTGTTTTGTACTGCATTGAGATTACTGTCTAAATCTAATTGTAGGAATTTCCGAACTATGCGACATGTGTTTAATATAGCTGCTTTCTGCAGTGTAAGGTACGTATATTTGGAAAGATTGATTGCATTTAAACTGATAAATAGTTGTTTCGGGATGATACCAGTCGTTGATACCACTATTGTTACTCTATTCATTTTCCAAACTCTGGTAATTTCTTCTTGTAGTTCTGTATATTTCCTGATTTTTTCTGAGATCGTTTTTTGTATATTATTGGTATTTGGGACTGCTATATCTATTATGTATGTGTGTTTGTTTTCTTTATCAATAAGTGTTATATCGGGCCTGTTGTTATATATTGTATGATCTGTAATTATAGTGCGGTCGTAATACAATTTATAAGATTGGTTTTCTAATACAGCCCTAGGTGAGTATTTGTAGTATGGTGTGTATGGATCTTTCATGAGATTGTGTTATGTTGCGAGTTTTTGGTGTATAATATTAACAAGTTGATTGTGTCTGTGAGTGTAATCGTTTTGGGTGAGTGTGCTACAAGCTCCTGCGATGTGCTGTATAGTTTCAGGTTTGCTGTGGCACTTTCTGCATAAATCGTTTCTTACTGTGTTATCTTTAATTATATATCTTCTATAATTCTTAGTATTTATTATTTGGTCTTGAATGGCCAGCATGAATCCTTCTGTTTCTGGAAATAGTCCACTGAATTCCAGCCATTTGTTCGAAGCTTCTTTATCAACGTGTGTTTGGTATAGATCATTTGGATGTCTTCCGTGTAGTTCTTTCTGCCTCCATTTTTTATGTATCTCTTCTATATGTCTTGCTTTGTCTATTGTTTCAATATTGTCTTCACTAAGGTTCAGTGGTGTATATTTTTTATCTATCTCTACTATGGTTTTGTGCAATTGGCTGGTACCTATTCTTTTTCCTATTGAAAAATTGTTTTAGGTTTATCATTTGTCTTTTGTGTAGGTGTGATATTTCAATAAGCCCTCTGCCTCCCTCTTTTCTGGGCATAATTACCCTTTCTATTGCTGATTCAGGGTGGTGATATCTATGTTGTGTAAGAACTGTTCTAGTTTTAATTTCGAGTGCATGTAATTCTGTGTTGGACCATTTTATCACACCAAAAGAATATGATAGTATAGGTATAGCATAAGTATTTATGGATTTGAATACATTTTTACTGGCTAGATACATCTTACATAGTAAATGGAGTCTTATAATATTCTTGTTTGAGTTTATCTTTAATAGTTTTGTGTTCTAAAAGTCGTGCTTGGTTGTATCCTAAGTATTTATAAAGTTCGTCATTTTTCATTGCTTTTATTATTATTATGTCGTTTATTTATTTAGTCGTCTTATTTTATTACATTTTTAAATATTAGTATGATTAAATTAAAAAAAATAAAAAAAACATAAAAATATAAAAAAATAGTGATCCACCGGTGTCGGGAGCAGGGTCTAAGCTACCGGTGGTTAGGGCTAGAGATAGAAACCTCCTCACAATGCGAGCCGTATCGAGGAGTACTGCCTTCTGAATCAGGCCCTTGATCCAACCGCCTAACGAGAGCCTCGATAGATTTTGATCGAGGCTTTCGGCCATCAGGCCATTGGCCGATACGACAATCGGCACAATATCAGTTGAGGTCACATTCCACATGTCAACAACCTCGCGTTAAGTCAAGATATTTGATTTGTTTATCTTTCTCAGCTTTCACGAGGTTCCCGTCATGTGGAATGGTAACATCAACAATCATTGCGCGGCGCACTAATCGATCTATCACCACTATATCAGGTTTGTTGGCGACAACAGTCCTGTCAGTGATGATAGACCGATCCCAGTACAACGTGACATGGTCATTTTCGAGAACTGGGTCGGGCACATACTTGTAATACGGTACCTCTGAGTCGACAAGTTTATATTTCAAAGCAAGTTGCTGGTGAATAATCCTGGCTACTTGGTTTGCCTGTGCAAGTACTCGCTGTTAGCCAGACGAGAACAACCAGAGATAATATGTCTGATGGACTCACCCGGACGGTGGCATGCCCGACACACGTCAGCCGTCCCGTCCTTCATAATATGTCTTCGGTAGTTATTCGTCAAGATAACTTCGTCTATAATTGCACAGACAAAACCTTCAGTTTCCCCGAAGAGGTCACTGAAACGCAGCCAGGATACGGACGCTAAGAAATCTACACCGGGCTCATGAAGAGCCCGATAGAAGCGCCCGTGTAGCTCCTTGCTTTGCCATACCTTCTTGCGGTCATCGGTAGTAAGTACTACAGGTTTGCGCCAGTTCTCTTTCGCCATGGAGAGCGGGGTGAGCCTCTTGTCCATTGCGACCACATCACGGTGCATACCCGCTTCGGCTTTTAAAAAATATTCCCTGAGACTGCACACCTCGCGGTTGTGGAGGGTTTTCGCATTTAAAAATCCTCGACCTCCGAGTCTCATCACCGATGATCGTGGGTGATGCATCCGGTTTGCGGTCCATTTGAGTATGCCAAAAGAGTACATCAAAACCGGCATGACCCAACCATTGAAGGCGCGCACCTTGTTTCCGCCTGAAAGAAGACTAATTAATACCTTCTTCAGGCGACAAAAGAAGCGCTCCTTCAACGATTGCTTCATGTCAACATACCCAAATACTTATAGCTTTCGGATGAGGAGAGGGATCTAAGGTGTATGGAATCCGAAAGTGGAATTCCCTCGGATTCCATAATCTTCCCCCCTTTACATGCATGACTGCACATTTGTCCACACCAAATTCCATCCTGATGGCACTACTGAAAGTTTCAGTTACCTTCAGTAGCTCCATCAGATGCAATTTGTTAGGGGCAAAGAGTTTCAAATCATCCATGTAGAGGAGGTGAGATATGACCTGAACACCTCTCTTCAACCGGTAGCCTAGACCTGAGTCCTCCAGCAGTGTGCTTAGAGGATTCAGGGCTAGCAGAACCAAAGTGGACTCAAACTGTCGCCCTGAAATATTCCCCGCTTAATCCATACATGCTCATCATTCCCCTGGATCTGTCGACACCCTGGATAGCGAAGGACCGTCTTCCATTGCCTCATACACTACTCAAGGAAGGTGCGTAGAGTTGCATCTATCTTGTACAACTCCAGCACCCTTATGAGCCATGTATGAGGCACCGAGTTGTAGGCCTTCTTATAATCTATCCAGCATGTCGACATATCCTTGCGGGATCGGCGAACCTGTTGGCTAATGGCCATGTCTATGAGGAGTAGCTCCTTAGTACCGCGGGACCCATTCCTACATCCATTTTGAGAGGCAGACATAATCGAGTAACTGTCAATGTGTGTGTTAATTTTCGCTCTCAAAATGGATGTAAGAAGTTTATAAACCGTCGACAAACACGTGATCGGTCTATAATTCTTGGGTTCCGCGGGACTACCTGACTTATGGAGCAGGTGGGTAACACCTGTTGTTAGAAACTGTGGTAGTGACCCAGACTCTAAGGATGACTGGAACTGAGATGCCAGGCAAGTGTGTGAACTAATTAGCCATTTTAACCAAAAATTATGTAGTCCGTCCGGTCCCGGTGATTTCCAATTCGGTAACGGACGGACTGATTTGGCTACGTCTAATGGCGTAATTATGACTGGTTCCATCTCTGGTATAGTTCCACACACTCGCTCGATATCGCGCATCCAGCCACCCTCAGCGTGACAGACGGGCACCGACCAGATGCTGCGCCAGAACGCACTCGTGGTGGCATCATCCGGGCGGCACACGTCCGTCACGTTTTGTTCAGGTCGCTCCCAAGTTCCATATACCCACCTCTCATCGCTCTGGAACATGAGATTCTGCGTGTACCGATCAACCCGCCGCTTATACCGCCGAATACGACTCGCCCATGCACAAACTTTCTGCTTCAAGAAGTCGATGCGCTCTGTGATATTGGACATGTATTCCCGAGGGCTGATTCCAGTCCCCGAAAATGCCTGTCTTACAAAGCGCATCACTCGTGGTCGTGTATTGCCCTCCCTGAAGCAGTATAGTTTACCGATGAGTACCCTGGCCCCATCGATACGACGCTCGATCCTGTATCGCCAGGCTGGTACGGCTGGTTTTGGTCGAGTAGCTGCGTCACAATTTGGAAACTTGACGTTAGCTAAACGACATACCGCCACAGCCGCGCAATACAAGATCGAGTGTGTATCAACGAGATCCTCGCTGCTCTCGAAGAAATTCTTGAGCTGCGAGTCCAAGGCACACACTAGCACCCTATTTTTTTTGTGCATAGGTAGCCGTGGTATTCGGGGTCTAAGTTCGGTTGGAGTGGATCTATACTCGCGAAACGCATCTTCCAGTGCGCTCCTCAGTCGGATGTTGCACTGGCTACTTACTGTGTCAACCCTATCATCATCTTCTTCAACACGATTGAACCGCGGCGGGATGGCATCAATAGTTGACGCTTGTGCCGCGGTTTGTGCCAAAGTCGAGACGATTTGGTTGTTCAGTACCTCTGAGCGTAGCCTATCAAGTGCGATGTCCTCCAACCTGTGATTGCGTTGGATGACCCGCACCGGATCCGACAGTCGTTGGGCCGAGACGTTGACGGTTGGTTCCAGTTCCTGGAACAGAGACAGCAACCTATCACGGTACGCAGTGAGGTTAGTTCCCCCCTCTGTAGACCCGTAGTATGCACGCATGACGTTCTCGTTCATAGTCTGAGTCCATCTCATGCGCTGCACACAACCACCGGCAGCGGGGACCCGGCTCTGGGCCGGATGGCCCCTAAGTCCCAAGCTCCTCGGTGGCTGGCCTCTCCCCTGCCGACGCACCGACCCTGGCAACGTCGGCGGAGAAAAATATTCGTCGCTCGAGCTCGACGCAACTGCTACGGCCGGTGTCACAGCACTCTCGATGGGGCTGGATTCCGGCGGCGGTGGGGTGGGGCTGAGCGATGAATCCGGAGGTGGTAGACGTGCACGGTGAGCTGCTGATCTCGTCAACATCTTCATCATTTAATTTTTGTAGTTATTTTCATGTTTTTATCGGAGGTGACATGACAGATGTCACCTCCGGTTCGGCAGTTTTTGATGAAAGTTGTTATCGTTCATTTTATTTATATAAAATTATGTTTTTATAATTTTGATTTTGCCTGTTATGGTTTCACGTAATATATAAATATAAAACTGATTCTAAAAATTATGTATTAGAAAATTGTGAGGAGATGACAAAAAAGACGTTGACGTTGGTGTTGCTAGCATTATTATGTCGTTTATTTATTTAGTCGTCTTATTTTGTTACATTTTTAAATATTAGTGTGATTAAATAAAAAAAATAAAAAAAAAACATTTAAAAATATAAAAAAATAGTGATCCACCGGTGTCGGGAGCAGGGTCCAAGCTACCGGTGGTTAGGGCTAGAGATAGAAACCTCCTCACAATGCGAGCCGTATCGTGGAGTACTGCCTTCTGAATCAGGCCCTTGATCCAACCGCCTAACGAGAGCCTCGATAGATGTTGATCGAGGCTGTCGGCCATCAGGCCATTGGCCGATACGACAATCGGCACAATGACAGTTGAGCTCACATTCCACATGTCAACAACCTCGCGTGCTAAGTCAAGATATTTCATTTGTTTATCTTTCTCAGCTTTCACGAGGTTCCCGTCATGTGGAATGGTAACATCAACAATCATTGCGCGGCGCACTAATCGATCTATCACCACTATATCAGGTTTGTTGGCGACAACAGTCCTGTCAGTGATGATAGACCGATCCCAGTACAACGTGACATGGTCATTTTCGAGAACTGGGTCGGGCACATACTTGTAATACGGTACCTCTGAGTCGACAAGTTTATATTTCAAAGCAAGTTGCTGGTGAATAATCCTGGCTACTTGGTTATGCCTGTGCAAGTACTCGCTGTCAGCCAGACGAGAACAACCAGAGATAATATGTCTGATGGACTCACCCGGACGGTGGCATGCCCGACACACGTCAGCCGTCCCGTCCTTCATAATATGTCTCCGGTAGTTATTCGTCAAGATAACTTCGTCCATAATTGCACAGACAAAACCTTCAGTTTCCCCGAAGAGGTCACTGAAACGCAGCCAGGATACGGACGCTAAGAAATCTACACCGGGCTCATGAAGAGCCCGATAGAAGCGCCCGTGAAGCTCCTTGCTTTGCCATACCTTCTTGCGGTCATCGGTAGTAAGTACTACAGGTTTGCGCCAGTTCTCTTTCGCCATGGAGAGCGGGGTGAGCCCCTTGTCCATTGCGACCACATCACGGTGCATACCCACTTCGGCTTTTAAAAAAATATTCCCTGAGACTGCACACCTCGCGGTTGTGGAGGGTTTTCGCATTTAAAAATCCTCGACCCCCACACTTCCGCGGCATATACAGTCTCATCACCGATGATCGTGGGTGATGCATCCGGTTTGCGGTCAGCAGTGTACGGACCCTTCTATCTAGGGCGTCGAGTTCAGTCTGAGTCCATTTGAGTATGCCAAAAGAGTACATCAAAACCGGCATTACCCAACCATTGAAGGCGCGCACCTTATTTCCGCCCGAAAGAAGACTAATTAATACCTTCTTCAGGCGACAAAAGAAGCGCTCCTTCAACGATTGCTTCATGTCAGCATCGTTGATGCCTAACGCTTCCGACATACACAAATACTTATAGCTTTCGGATGAGGAGAGGGATCTAAGGTGTATGGAATCCGAAAGTGGAAATCCCTCGGATTCCATAATCTTCCCCCCCTTTACATGCATGACTGCACATTTGTCCACACCAAATTCCATCCTGATGGCACTACTAAAAGTTTCAGTTACCTTCAGTAGCTCCATCAGATGCAATTTGTTAGGGGCAAGGAGTTTCAAATCATCCATGTAGAGGAGGTGGGATATGACCTGACCACCTCTCTTCAACCGATAGCCTAGACCTGAGTCCTCCAGCAGTGTGCTTAGAGGATTCAGGGCTAAGCAGAACCAAAGTGGACTCAAACTGTCGCCCTGAAATATTCCCCGCTTAATCCATACAGGCTCATCATTCCCCTGGATCTGTCGACACCCTGGATAGCGAAGGACCGTCTTCCACTGTCTCATACATGACTCAAGGAAGGTGCGTAGAGTTGCATCTATCTTGTACAACTCCAGCACCCTCATGAGCCATGTATGTGGCACCGAGTCGTAGGCCTTCTTATAATCTATCTAGCATGTCGACATATCCTTGCGGGATCGGTGAACCTGATGGCTAATGGCCATGTCTATGAGGAGTAGCTCCTTAGTACCGCGAGACCCATTCTTACATCCATTTTGAGAGGCAGACATAATCGAGTAACTGTCAATGTGTGTGTTAATTTTCGCTCTCAAAATGGATGTAAGAAGTTTATAAACCGTCGACAAACACGTGATCGGTCTATAATTCTTGGGTTCCGCGGGACTACCTGACTTATGGAGCAGGTGGGTAACGCCTGTTGTTAGAAACTGTGGTAGTGACCCAGACTCTAAGGATGACTGGAACTGAGATGCCAGGCAAGTGTGTGAACTAATTAGCCATTTTAACCAAAAGTTATGCAGTCCGTCCGGTCCCGGTGATTTCCAATTCGGTAACGGACGGACTGCTTTGGCTACGTCTAATGGTGTAATTATGACTGGGGAACCAGTCATAGAAATGGAAATTTCTGGTATAGTTCCACACACTCGCTCGATATCGCGCATCCAGCCACCCTCAGCGTGACAGACAGGCACCGACCAGATGCTGCGCCAGAATGCACTACTGGTGGCATCATCCGGGCGGCACACGTCCATCACGTTTTGTTCAGGTCGCTCCCAAGTTCTATATACCCACCTCTCATCGCTCCGGAACATGCGATTCTGCGTGTACCGATCAACCCGCCGCTTATACCGCCGAATACGACTCGCCCATGCACAAACTTTCTGCTTCAGGAAGTCGATGCGCTCTGTGACATTGGACATGTATTCCCGAGGGCTGATTCCAGTCCCCGAAAATGCCTGTCTTACAAAGCGCATCACTCGTGGTCGTGTGTTGCCCTCCCTGAAGCAGTATAGTTTACCGATGAGTACCCTGGCCCCATCGATACGACGCTCGATCCTGTATCGCCAGGCTGGTACGGCTGGTTTTGGTCGAATAGCTGCGTCGCAATTTGGAAACTTGACGTTAGCTAAACGACATGCCGCCACAGCCGCGCAATACAAGATCGAGTGTGTATCAACGAGATCCTCGCTGCTCTCGAAGAAATTCTTGAGCTGCGAGTCCAAGGCACACACTAGCGCCCTATTTTTTTTGTGCATAGGTAGCCGTGGTATTCGGGGTCTAAGTTCGTTTGGAGTGGACCTATACTCGCGAAACGCATCTTCCAGTGCGCTCCTCAGTCGGACGTTGTACTGGCTACTTACTGTGTCAACCCTATCATCATCTTCTTCAACACGATTGGACCGCGGCGGGATGGCATCAATAGTTGACGCTTGTGCCGCGGTTTGTGCCAGAGTCGAGACGATTTGGTTGTTCAGTACCTCTGAGCGCAGCCTATCAAGTGCTATGTCGTCCAACCTGTGATTGCGTTGGATGACCCGCACCTGATCCGACAGTCGTTGGGCCGAGACGTTGACGGTTGGTTCCAGTTCCTGGAACAGAGACAGCAACCTATCACGGTACGCAGTGAGGTTAGTTCCCCCCTCTGTAGACCCGTAGTATGCGCGCATGACGTTCTCGTTCATAGACTGAGTCCATCTCATGCGCTGCACACAACCACCGGCAGCGGGGACCCGGCTTGGGGCCGGATGGCCCCTAAGTCCCAAGCTCCTCGGTGGCCGGCCTCTCCCCTGCCGACGTACAGGTGTTGGCGACGTCGGCGGGGAAAAATATTCGTCGCTCGAGCTCGACGCAACTGCTACGGCCGGTGTCACAGCACTCTCGATGGGGCTGGATTCCGGCGGCGGCAGGGCGGGGCTGAGCGACGACTCCGGAGGTGGTAGGCATGCACGGCGAGCTGCTAATCTCGTCAACATTTTCAATATTTCATTTTCACGTTTTTATCGGAGGTGACATGACAGATGTCACCTCCGGTTCGGCAGTTTTTGATGCAAGTGTAGGTGTGTAGTGTATGCATTATTATTATTATTATATTAGGGGGTCTGTAAACGTACACTACATCATGCTTATCGAGCTCAACACAGGACAGTTCGATGCAATGTTCAATTGATAAACCCACTATGTCATTTCGTTGTTTGGATTTTAAACAATTTTTAATCAAGATTAGAGAACCTCGACGCAGCATATATTTGCGATTAAAGTAACTACCCACACTATAGTTCTCATAATTAATTAGCATTTGGTAATCCTTTAACCAATGTTCAGTACAACAAACAATGTCAAACTTTGTATTTTCTAAAAACGTTTGAATTTCTAATAATTTGGAAGAAATACCTTGAATATTTTGATGAAATAGTTTCAATGCATTCTGCTGATCTCTCTTTGATAATTACTTAATTTATAGCAAGAACATACCTTGTTTTTGTTAGGTATAAGAATATTATAACTGGTACCTTCTGTTGTCTTACAAACTAGTTTAAAGTATTATCCGGAGTTAATCCCAAGACTTTAATGTCATCACCAGGCAGTGAGGTCATAGTGCATGAGGGAAATGGAACCTCCTCTGTACAATTCGTATAAATATTTATAGCATTTGAGCTACACTTATTTAAGTCACCACCTTATTATTAGTATTATTACTAACTGTTTTGGTGTTAATCTCTCACTCAGACATAAGTAGCATGTCGAGTCTTGTAGACTCGACATGCTACTTATGTCTGACTTTATGTAAAAAGCTAATAGCCTTGCTTTTGCTATTATGTGTCTAAAACTAACAGGCAGATACATAGTATCCCTAGGCGACCTTAAAGTTTCCTCAAAACTGTTGGTGTCAAAATATACAAGCTTGTCACTGTAATGACTAGCTAAAAAGTGCATAATATGCTTATTAAGCATATGAATATAATTGTTTTGTGTATTTGTCATTTTTTTTTAAATATGGGAAAGCACACAATATTATTTTTCTACAATTTAACTTTAACAATTCAGTTACACAGTCAGTGATTTCATATTTTTTGACATTAGAACTGTTACCAACAAATACAGTAATGTTAGTTTTAGGATTAAATAAATTTCCAGTTACTGATGTCATTATTTGGTTGTAGGTTGACCCTGGCATACAATAATTTGGAGTAGAATAACTTAGATCGTCACTAATTAATTTACCTTAACCTCTTCCTATACGATCTGAGAACATAACTGAATCATGACTACTGAAAGATGGACAAATACCAGTCTCAAGCTGTACCACTTGAGATAGATCTTGTACTAAATCAGGTACGTCTTGGTTAAGGTTACAGTCTTGAGACAAAGTCTCAGTCTGGGCGGATCCTCCGTTGCCTCAGGCTAGACAGCAACAGGGTTTGAAACCTGGCAAATACACTGACACATAACTAACTCACTAGCAGCAAGAATATGTTCTTTAATTAGGTTCTGAGAACCCACATATTTAATGTAATGGGAACTAAGTGTGCCCTCAAGTACCTGTATGACTGTAAGCGCTGTGTATCAATTTCATAGACTTTTCTGCTGTCTTCTAATTTAATTTGCCGATTGTTTAATTTTTTTTTTTTTTTCGACAGGCCTGTTGGTCTAGTGGTTAGTGACCCTGACTGCTATGCCGGAGGTCGTGGGTTCGATTCCCACCCAGGACAAATATTTGTGTAATGAGCACGATCATTTGTTCTGTGTCTGGGTGTAATTTATCTATAATAATTATGTATTTAGAAATATATAAGTATGTTTATCAGTTGTCTAGTACCCATAACACAAGCTCTGCTTAGCTTGGGACTAGATGGCGTTGTGTGATAGTTGTGGAATATTTATTTATTTATTTATTTATTAGATCAACTCGTTCTTTCCTCAGTGGAATATTTTTGGAAAATTGTTTCTGTTGTTTCCTAAATTGATTACATTTTTTAATTATTCTATTCATTCCTTCAAACCCCGATACATTAGTATCAGATGAAATGTAACCCTGTGAATTTCAGGTTTTTAAATATCCAAGTAATCAAATCAGCAGCATTGCATAGCAGTCATTTGTAAGTGGCATCAGCAGTACCATAGTATCTAGTATATTGTTAACAAGCTCCAGGTTAGTATACGAAATAGACCTTCTGGTCTATTCCTGTAAGACGTAAGTAATGTCAGCACACTGCTTGTGTCGTATTGTGACGGTGTTATTTTACGTTCGTAGCGCCGCGAATCCGTTCGGGGTAACGACGTGAAAATATACGCGTTTCTTTTAAAATACAGCTCTGTTTGGAATAAAAGCACGACCCCAGTGCGCCATCACACTACCCCTGCCATGTGAACCACATACATATAGCTACAGAACAGAGAACCGTGAATTAAATAGGAGAATTATGTTTCACCAATAGGAGCCGTGTATTTTACTCTGAAAAGATGATTTTTTTGCTGAAATTGCGAGTAGGTGCAGCGATTATTAAGCTGTGATCTGAAACAGAGGCCTTTTAAATAATGTTATCCTTTAGTGATGTAGTGATGTAAAGTAGGCACTAAACCTGAGGCAATTTTTATTTGTTACATACACCATTGTGTTTAGCCAAGTGCTCGAGGGACACTTACACAGAGAACCCAGTCATGATCAGGTCGGGAGACTACTGTTAATACATCATTTAATAAAGCTTAATTACATTTCTAACAAAAATAAACGAATACAATGCTCGTGACACATTTCGAAAGGAAACAATAACTCGACCGGGTCAGTCCTAAAGGTCGGGCGACGCAGGGGGTGCGGACTGCAAGGAGTGGGGGGGAAGGAGATGCTCGTAACACAGATTATTTGGCCAGTGGCACGCACACCTGTGCACAAGCCTACACAAGTAGGCTTTAATACTATACAGAGCTTTTATATTTTCTACAATGTGAAGGTTTATGTTTAAAATCCTCCCCAAAACAGTAAAATGTGTATTTATTGTCATGCATTACAAAATACAAAGTGCTATTGACAAAGGGATGGGCCTATCAGCATTTGCCAGAAACAAAATAAAATAACTGGCTCGCAAGGGTCCAACTGAAAGTTTTCTAACAGTGAAACCTAATTTTAAATGGAAATATAATATTAAAAATAAGTATATTTTATACATTGAAAATAAACTATAATACTTTCAGTTATAATAGTCACTTTAACTATATGTCACTTTTACTTTGTCTATATATATGTCTATTTAATTAAATGAGAGTAGTTAATCACGTTAGGATCTTGATATTAAATTTAAAAATCTAGCTTAAGTACTCTCTAGAAATAAGATCGAAGAAATTACATTAGTGAATATCTTATAACAGAAATAGCTCAGGTACAAACTTAGTTGCCATGACGCCCAGCACTCGGCGAATTATGAAAAAGTTACCGTATTAAATATCTCGGCGGATACTTGAAACTTTACTCCCAAGTAGTATGTTCTGCTAAGATACGAGTATAATACCTACTGAGATATTATTATTGTTTATGCTACCATACATCATTAGTCAGTGGTCCCTCTAGACCCGTCTGATGACGTGCCACGTGTGGGAGCTACAGCCTCTCGATCAATCGCTCGCGTTTTTCGAAACGATTACTAATACAAGCTAATCTATTAAACTAAGTATTGAGATCATTTCACGCATCCGGTCCGGTCAGGTCAGGTCGGCCCGTTCAGATCGTTCACTCGAGGTAGCCTCGAGACTACAGTCGAATAGATACAATAATGGGTATTTGTGTTTCACGGGAGCTGCATTGTACAAGCAACAGCCGTGTCCGGCTCCCCGCAGTCGGAGCCAATCAACGTAACGTGCAATCAGGTGGTTAACGCGCTGTTAACGCGCGGTAATCGCCATCGGAGCGGCCACACATAAACAACCGCCGCCTTTATGGCCCCACACGGATTATCGTAAAAATTAACGTATTGGCGATGTCCGGGCACAGTTATTAAGAACAGATGGTGATCGTATTACTGCAGCGAATTAATTTAATTTTTTAACGCTTTCGTGCATGTTAATGCTATATTTTGTCGCAGTTTTCATTTAAATGTTAATTAAACCACATTGTGAGCAGTGAAGCCTTGTTGAGCGGATCGCGACCTTACCACAAGCACGTACCGTTTACTGCTGAACATCATTGGACTCCGAAATAACCGATTTGAGGAACGGTTCCAATCAAACGAGGCTGTTATCACGTGTGCAGTAGGCATCTGTCCCAAACAGAAGAAATAATATGTATCTCTTCAGCTTGTTTGAAGCTGCATTTTCAATATGACGTTAGAATAAAGAGCGCGAACTTCTCTCCAGCCAATTAATAATTCAAAAGTTTAACACAAAGCCTCCCCGCAGCGAGCGGGGCGCCCACTTACCCCAATATATTTTGTAAATACACGTGTTTCACTCGCAGTTACCTTATTATATTTATTTCCGGCACAAATGACTTTCCGAAAGTGGTGAGCCCCTTCGTGCGCGTGCGCCAACACTCGTACTGTACGTACACACACGAAGGTAAGGAACCTCGTCGAGCTGAGCGTTGATGCGTTTCAGATGCCTGTTATTATTCTCAAATAAGTGATGTTTTCCTTTACACACTTAGGAAACTCATATTAGGTATATTATGTTGAAACTGCTACAAACGTTGATTTTCTTGTTGTATTCACGTTTAGAATAAACTCGATATACTATATGGCTGATTTCTATTAAAAAAATAGCAGAAATAAAAAAAGAATATTGCGTGGCGAAAAGGATAGCGTTTTAGGGAAAAGACACGGCGATCAGTAATATAAGAAAACTCACGATTATTTCAATATTTCCCATCACCAGAATAATAGAGAAGATTGTAAACTTGCCTACCTTGGAAGACAGTACCACCAGCAGAGCACCCTCTCCCCGAGGGGAGTGATGGAGCGGTATCTACAACGCCACATGCGAACAACGCGTCATACTGACGTCACGCAAATCCAGCATCTCGCAAGCAGAGTTTACCGCGCAATTAGCATACATACAAACTTTCCGACATCAGTCGTTGGGCAGTTGCCCGCCAGACACAACGCCCGTCTGGTCAGAGGATCCTCCCTTTTCTTTCCTTTGTAAGAGTGAACTTTACACCCTGTTCCTCATGCCTCTATAACTTAGCATAGCAGCAGTAGGCAGTTGTAGGCATTCAAACAATAAATAAACCAAGGCAATCCTACTATTATTATATACGTGAAGTTTGTATGGATGGATGGATGGATCGATGGATGGATGGATTGATGTTTGTTACTCCTTCACGCAAAAACTACTGAACGGATTTGGATGAAATTTGACACACATATGGTTTATAACCAGGATTAACATATAGGATACTTTTTATCCCTATATTCCTACGGGATCGAAACTTAAGCGGGTGAAATCGCGGGGCGCAACTAGTAACAATATAAATCAAATGTGTTACAGTTCAGTACAATTCCAATTATTTCAGTAAACTTACAACTAGTCATTCAAAACTGAATCATGTTGGCTACTTATCAAACTGACCATTCACTTTAATGTCAAAATCACTTGATAACTGACAGCGCTTTTTCAAACTTGAATATAACAACAATGTAATGAACTATTTCTTCTGATTTTACCCGGCATCGGCATAACAAAACCTATCCATGAACACCAGTTCATGGATAGGTTTTGTTTTAAATAATAATTATTATTGTACGTACCAACGTACAATAATAATTATTATTTAAACCTACCCACAACCAGATAAGTCTTGTAGCATGATTCTTCCTTAAAGATGTTGGATATAAGTCTATTTTAGGGCAATTTGATATGGTTATAAATAGTGTTTGATTATATTATCAAACTAGCAATAACATCGAGTGTTCGTATAATACGTATTGTGATAACGACGCGGCCGAACGATGTATCGCCCATTAATGTTGCCCCAATCAATAGCTAATGAATGTTGCCACATCAAAATATTGTTTTTATTCCGTTGTGTAAACATATGTTCTATTAATTGGGCTCGTATTTTATCGGTTGTGTTTTTTTCAAAGGAAAGTAATGATGAAAAGATACCGCTGTACGTACATGTAACTCCAAGATATCCCTTCTTAGCCACAATAGATAATTACAGTAGTACTCCCACGGACGAAATGTTTCACAAAGAGACTACAGACTGACCTATTGAAAAATCCATTCATTTGTTTAATGGCAGTGATATTTTGTGACATTACTCACCTTTATTGCCAAAAGGTCAACTGTATCTACTGCTCCACACACACGCTTTGGCGACAGTTCAGCGATGCCGATACTAGGTTCCATGTCATATTGGGCAAGCCTAAATTGTCCTCAACCGGGCACGATTCCAATGATATTCAGCTCTAATAGAATGAAACAACAGCATGCGCGATGTAACACTTGTTCTCGAGCGTGTACTGAAACTAAGTAATGATGGACGGAGAGAGCATCACCATGTTCGAGGATCGGGGAGGTTTGGGCACACACGAAATGTATCAAGGTTCAGAAGGTTCGGTTTTAACAGCGCCCAAACATTAACGACTAAACCCCACTAAGTATGTACATTGTACAGTCAGAAAAACGTATTGTTTAGTAAATTGTATCCGTAGATATAATTGAAATCACAAATGAGTATGTATCTTCATCAGTCATATACAATGGCTGCAGGAGGCAAACTAGGAATAATAAAATGATATTTATTTCTGTATGTAGATCTTTTAAGACACTTTATCACGTCAATATGTTGGTCTATATTTTAAAACTAGATGGCGCCGGCATCTCCTGGCCGACTGCCCCCTGAAATGAAATGCTGAAACCAACTCAGCAAACCAAACATTATATTATTAGGTTTTTTTGTGAGTCTAACAATGCGGGGCCATGTCTGGAAGGGCTTTTTGAAGAAAGTGCCATTACAGCTTTGAGTTGACCTGTCCCAACAGACGGCATATATGCATCAATCATCGTGTAGCTCAATCCTATTTTAGGGAGCTCAACGACTTGTCACACGATGCTACCAGATCTGCAGGGCATTTGCATAGGCCATAATATTATACAAAATACTCAAAACCGCCAGATGGTTATAAAGTTATGTATTCCAATATTCCATCTGCATGGTACTACATGGTTCAATATGCAATCATATTGAACCATGTAGTACCCTCTGAGCCTCAATAGGCTCAGTTCTTTATGGCTTGGGAGTTGGTTGTAAATATATATATTATATATATATTGTATACTTTTGGCACTTAAATGAATTACAAAATTTTTGGAGCCCAGTCGTGGGTCGATCTTTGTTTCTAGTAATTATACTATGAATGCCGCTATGTTTGTTTAGAATATAGTAAGTAGGTACCTAGTGTACAATTTGTAGAACAATAGACATGTCACTGAGTGCACCTTCTGTGGCGTCTGTGTGATGTGTCACACGTACAACGGTACAACTAGCACGCCAACTTTTCTTCGGAACGTGCCGCGCGCACAAGAACAATGCAAATTTTATCGCTCGCTTTTTGTGCCACAATACAAATATCGCCACATACGGAATTAATGCGCCGTTTTGTTACAACTTTCGCAATATCACCGCGTTACACTAAAGTTGCAAAGTTGCTAAAGTTGTAATGGAGGGTGAAGGGATGATACGTGAATACGTAGCAGTGCCATGGAATTGTGGAATATTATATCACGACCGGAGAGGATTGTGGAATATTATATCACAACCAGAGAGGATTGTGGAATATTACATCACGGCCGGAGAGGATTGTGGAATATTATATCACAACCAGAGAGGATTGTGGAATATTACATCACGGCTGGAGAGGATTGTGGAATATTATATCACGGCCGGAGAGGATTCTAGTTACATTTAATTTAGGCCATAGTTTGTGAATTTTTTAATCAAGTTTAACAAGTTATTTACTACTTTCTTAGAAAAGCAGTTGTGACTAAGTGTATAGAAAGTAGGTAAGTACCTAGGTAGTCAGCGTCAAAAACATGACAAAACATATTACTCATTAGGTCCTCAATTGTAGCTACACATTGATACAATACTATGGAACACAAATAGACAATCGAACGAATTCCTGTTGATGTAGGTACTACATAAATATATTTTTAAGGCTGACTGTGCTCGTGCTATTCACATAATTTATCTCTATAAACCAAACACTGCAGAAACAGAGCGCATAATAAAAGCGCAGTGCACCCGCATGTGTCCGTAGTCGTGACGTCACCGGCACGTGCCGCGCTTGCACACCCGACACATGTGTGTTCGCTGCACATTATTATATTAACCGGCAGCTGTTAATGACGCTCATTGGCTAACGAACGCGACGTGCGCGCAAGCGGCGCGAACATGTGTGCGATGTTGTAAGGAATGTTATCTTGTTTATGGATATTATTTAGTACGCTTAAGTGTTCATAATTTATTGTATCTGCGTGTTTATACAATCCTCTCAGATTCTTATCTGAGAGGACAAAAAGGATGCTGCGCGTCCTTTGTGAATAAAATGTTTGTTTCTTCGAACCCACGGAATCAAAATTCGTTCTTGGCAATCGATAGAATAGAATACTCTTTATTATGTACACCATATAAATTACAGAACATAAGTATACAGGGCGTCCCTCGGCTATGCCACATAGAGGGAAAGTACCTTGAATATTGTAGATGGAACATTTTACTGAAAGAAGACATTATTTTAATTTAAAAAACAATTTCGCTGCATTTATAGATTTTTAAATAATTACATGGTTGAACCGGGAATCGAACCCGCTATACGAGAAAAAACATTACCCTGTAGCTTTATCATACCGATCGAAAGGCTTCATCATAAGGATTTTTTTTTGCAAAATAACATAGTCAGAAATAAAAGGAAGACCATGAATTTTAACATTTGATGTGAAATTTTGTTCAGAAAAATGAAAAGTTGACATTGACATACAACTGACATTATCATAAGTACCTATTACTAATAAATGTACCCACTTGAGAAGTACGCATCATTTCCCTATTATCATTTAAGTGCATGATAAAATGATAAAGAGATACGTAATTAGTAGGTACCTGGTTGTATGTAACAAATCGAGCCGTATCCTGAGCCGAAAGACACGTAAATTATTTTGTCCATCGCAATGCGGCTGGCTGATTATAAAGAAATAATTCAAAAATGTGTTCCATTTTCAAACTCATTCTTTTGTTTCTGTGATTTTCATTGTAGGATTTTTGCATTGTATTGTGATTTTTTTACATAACCATGGCGTATCAAAATAATTTTGATTAATTGGAAGCATACTTTTTGAACCACAAAAACATAACATTAGCCTTACAATGGCACCGCGAAATATATCCTGATAGAAATACACCATCTCGATTTATTATGAAACGGTTGGTGAATAATCTGCTAAATTTGGGACGTTTCGATCATTCCTTACCACAACCGTGGCACCAAATGATAAACACTGACGATGAACTCGACATTTTGATATACTTTGAGGCAAATTCTAAAAGTTCAGTGAGGGAAGGTGAAGAAGTAATCGGAATTTCGAAAAGCAAAATACACCGTGTACTGAAAAAATACAAATTCAAAAGTTACGTTGAAGGGCGATAAGTACAAAAATTACTGCTGGGTGATGCTGAAAGACGACTTATTTTCTGCCATGAAATGGAGAGGCTCATCCTAGATGATCAGTATTTTCTAAATAATATTATCTGGTCAGACGAGACAAACTTCAGCAATAATGGTATGTACAACCGACACAATAATCGCATTTGGTCCAGGGAGAATCCCTTACGTATCCGGGAGACTAATAATCAAGTGCGTTTTTTGTTCAACTGTTGGTGTGGGATTGTAAAAAACCGGGTCTTCGTAGTACATTTTTACGAAGGGCATTTGAATATGGAAAGGTATTTAGAAATACTTGAGATTTTAAGAAATGAGATAAATAATCTTCCGGTTGCAGAACGACAAAACCTTACTTTTCAGCAAGATGGGGGCTCCGGCTCAAAATAGTCACAGAACAAGGGACTATCTCAATGAACACTTTCGTCCCTGGATCGGGACAAATAAGATGGCCGCCAAGATCTCCAGATCTATCCCCCTTAATTTTTTTTTTATGAGGTTATGTAAAAAATTTAATTTACAAGAACCAGTATGAAAATGTCCACGAGCTACAAACAGAACTTAGACATATTGTTCTAAATATCCACCACAACAAGATCAAAAAATCGACAGGGAGTGAAATAATCAAAAGAGTGCGACTTTGTATACAGCAGTATGGGACTCATTTTGAGCATTTGATAAATTGATAATTGATTAATTTTGTATTAAAAATGTTAAAATTCATAGTCTACCTTTTTATTTCTGACACGTTATTTAGCAAAAAAAAATCCTTATGATGAAGCCTTTCGATCGGTATGATAAAGCTACAGGGTAATGTTTTTTCTCGTATAGCGGGTTCGATTCCCGGTTCAACCATGTAATTATTTAAAAATCTATAAATGCAGTGAAATTGTTTTTTAAATTAAAGTAATGTCTTCTTTCAGTAAAATGTTCCATCTACAATATTCAAGGTACTTTCCCTCCATGTGGCATAGCCGCGGGACGCCCTGTATCGATCTTCAAATCTATTAAAAACTTGGTCGAAAGTTCTGAAGTCTCGAAATTTTACTACTAAAATATTGTTGTCCGAGAAAAAATAATCTAGTTTCATCACTTATTTCTATTTGCGCAAACATTTCGATAACAATCTTCGTAAAATCATTTTCAAATAACAAAAAATATCACAGAGCACGCCGCCAAAAAACCATTAGCTGCGAATAAAATCCGTTTGAGCGAACATGAAAATATTGGTGTTTCAAACGCAGCATCAATCTCTGGGATTACGCGCGTATCTCCGAGGAAATGAGCGATCCGACGGCACCTTGTGGCGGAAATTAAATATTTATCTCTTCTTGCGTGTGTTCGTGTATTGATTGTTACCTAATGTATTTATAAAGCGTTCCATTTATGATGGAAGTGTTGTTAGTGACGTATAAGACACGTGTCAAATTGTGCAACGTGTGTACCGTGTACGTGTTTGTGGCCTGTAACGGTAAGGGTTCATGTTTATAATATACACAACACGGTGGATACCTACTTTAATGGGAAGGGGAATTCTTCAATCGCAATCGTCGTCGCGTCAAACTGCAAAGAGCGTACAGCCACATCATTACGAGAACTGTAGTAAGAAGCAATTTTATTCAAACAAAATCATACATACTTATACTTCACGTATATATTTGAAGTAGCTGGGTTTTTATAAGGCCACATATAAATCAAAGTGGGCGCTCCAAACAAACTTATAATTACATAATAAGAAATATTTTTGTAAAAACTAATTCCTTCCTTTGTTATACAACAGAATATTATTTTAAAGCAAAACAAATAGTATCTACGAGCGCAGTCGTGGGATGTGTCGCGTTAGCAAAACAAATGGCTTGTTATTGGTGGTCGCGTGCGTCGCGAGTCGTGACACGTGTCATCAATCTTCACTAAAATAAACTATACACTAAAGTTTAACTGTTTTATTATAGAATGTTATAATTAATAATGGGTGTATTTATTAATTTATTGATGTCAGTCGTAAAGGAAGCGAAGCCGAGTGATATACGAGCTGTGTTGTTTGTTTTGAAGTTAACTGAGGTAAAGCGTATAACAGACGACGTTGTCAGCTTTCATAAATATAACATCTAATACACCCACGTAACATCTCATAATGAATAGTGTTAGGATAATGAGTAGATATCTGATAATACGAGTATCAGTTTCATATCAACTGGAAACACAGTGAGGTTTTAATAAACACGGGCAAAAAGAAAGCGGCTTACCGACTGTTCTTTTGTAATGACAATCATGTTTCATATTTTGATAGGTTTTTTTATCATTGTTTAATTTATTTATCTTTTATATAGATTATTTTTTGTTTTATGTGTATTGAATATACTTTTAGAAGGAAAATCAGTAGAAAAATTTTGAGTTTACTACTTATAGTTATTTAGTTATACCTATAGTCTATATATATATATAAAAATGAATCCCTATTTCCCTTGGTCACGTCATAACTTGAGAACGACTTTACCGATTTTATCCATCTTTTTTTTAAGTTTTCTAATACTGTGTAGAAGGTTCTTACGAAAAAAAATCAAGAAAGTTACTTCACGCGGACGAAGTCGCGGGCAAAAGCTGATATTATATAAAAATTAATCCCTATTTCCCTTGGTCACGCCATAACTTGAGAACGACTTTACCGATTTCATCCATATTTTTTTCTAAAGTTTTCTAATACTTTGTAGAAAAAAATATTAAGAAAGTTGCGCAGAAAATTAGAAAATTTAAGAATTACGCTTTTACGCTACAACTGCTGAACGGATTTAGATAAAATTTGACACATGGGTAGACCATAATCTGGAGAAGGACATAGGCTACTTTTCATCCTGGATCGCAGACGAAGTCGCGGGCAACAGCTAATTAGTTATAGTTTTGAGTTATAGTATACCTACCTAACGTAAGACGAACGCAAAGGAAGGCCAAGATCCGTACTTACTAGGACGTTCTAGATTTACAAAGGAGACGATGTGGTTTTAATCCCCGGATGGAAGACCTTGTCCATTAGAATTTCCTCAATATAACAAAAAGGCACATTCTTGTATGTTTAAACATGTCACGGAAATGTATTATTTAACAGATTCACACATTGCGTAGTCTTATCTATTACATACCATAGAGAGTGGCAGGGACATCGACGCGCAACCTGTTACCATGGATCCAGTACCTCCTCAGGTCTCCGTGGCTCTAAACACCCAGGAGATGAAATTTTTCATCGGTTATTTGAAAAAAAAATAGCCGATCCATACGTTTTGTGTGAACTAACATAGTTTAAGCTTTTTTTTACTAACAAAATGGATCTTGTTGTCTGAAATATACATAAATAATAATAATAATAAATACATTTTGACCGCGTAGTTATTAAACTTTTGTGTTAGACAGTTTTTTTTATTTTTTATAACTGACTTAAAATTTCTGCGCTAGAGGATCTAGTCATGTGCTGAACTCATGGTTACAGTTTGCGCGGCGATGTCCATGCTACCCTGACAAACAGACAATTTAAGGCTAAAGCAGAGTGTGGTGGGCCCCCCGCCACGCAACACATCACAAAAATCCTCTTTCATCACTTTCGTGCATGTTGTATGAACCAACGCACACTACAGGCGGGCCGCACTCTTTTGTATGAGAATATGCTGCGGCCCGTTGCGGCTGTAATTTGCGCTAGGCTATAAAGTGAATGTGCTAAACAATTTGTTCCCCTGACAGTACTTTCTTAAAAACAAAAACCTGTAACTCATATTAGATCTGTTCAGTAGTGTAGTGACACACATGCACCCCCTGTTCGCCTGTAATAAGCGCGGTAGAGTAATGTCGGCGAGCCCTGTGATTACCTTCTCCGATGGTAAGCCAGCACGTGTGTTCCTGCTATTTGTCATGTGCTGCAGTGTGTTTAGTAAAGTAAAATGTCAGCAGAAGTACCTACGTGATATTGTTGCTCGGCCGGTTGAAGTTAATTGTTACTGATGTCTTGCAATAAGCTGCTAACGCTGCCACGGTGATACGACACACACAATATTAGAGATTCTTAATCTTTCTGGATTGGAATTACTTACAGAATGTTAATAGACTCTAAATCTATGTTTGTCTATCCCCCGGGCTGCTTTTTATTTAAAAAACTGGCCAAGTGTGAGTTCGACTCGAACACAAAAGGTTCTGTACCACAAGGCAAAAAACGCCGAAAAAAACACGTTTCTTGTATGGAGACCTCCTTTCATTTTTCACTTATTTTATTTTCACTATTATATTGTTATAGCGGCAAAACACACAATAGGCACAATCTGTGTATATTTCAACTGTCTACCTACTACCTTACGGCTCATGAAATACAGCGCGCTGACAGAAAGACAGACGGATAGCGGAGGCTTAGTTATAGGGTTCCATTGGCACCCTTTGGGTACGGAACCCTAAAAACTAAACCTATCAGATTACCAAATGACAAGCATCACAACACTTATTTTAGAAGACTTAAGACAACAACGGCGTCGCCACTTCAAATAAACACATATGTATTTATAAAATAATACAAAATGTTGAAGTTCAGCGCGTTGCCCCGCGGCCCAGTGACGTCACGGCGCGCCCTAACTTCGGCCACTCGATACCGGCGCTGAGCGAACAGATTCGCTGATAAAACAACTTGATTTCTGTTAGAGCAGCACTTTTTGCCGATAACGACCTCAACTTGATGTTCGGCAATTTTAAATGTCAAACTTCACGCTTTTGGTTTTATAAGCGTGGGGCAGAGAGATTTAATAATGAGACATAATTAATCACATTCCCATTTTTTGGATGACTCTATGACAATTATCTGTTGAAATAATATCATAATTTATATGAAACGATCAGACTTTTAAGGTGTAGTTTATTAACTTTGTAGCTAATGTTTGCGATATAAATTGCAGCAAATATTAGTTTTAATTTCATGAATGTTGGAACATAATGTACATACTCACAGTTATTTTCATTCATTCCTCCAGGTCAGAACAAGCATTCCGGTACTGTTAGGCGCTGTTTGGACACGTTTTATCCACAATCAGTACACAGACACAGCCCCAACTTTAACATAAGACTACGACGATTTAGTGACATACAAGAGCTGGGAATTTCGTACTTTTCATACAAAATAACTTTAGATTTTATTGTATTTTATTAATATATATTTTATCATGACAGTTTTGACAACGCTGTCGCCATGACAACTTTTCTTTTAAATTCTTAGCGGCCTGTAACTTTTTAGCGGATTATACATTCATATTTCTCCAAAATAAATCATAGCCACTATCATAGCTACTATCTCAAATTCATATATTCTACATGATATTATTCTACGAGTTGACATGATAAATCCACGCAATGCGAGGATCAGTTCCCGTTTCGCCTCTAAAGCGAATACAACAAATAAGCCTGATACTCCAGGGCCACCTATTCCGGGAACACCCAGCGCCGAAATGTTGTTTATCCACAAGAAAAGCTTAACTTTAAAGTCAACGGTAATTAAATTAAACAAAGGGAAGTAGAAATCAATAAAAGATTTATTTACAAGGTAAGGATGGAGATGGAATGGCAGTGGTGTGTATAATGTGGAGGTGAGGTGTATGGATGACGATGCGTGATAGGTGGGTTGAGAGGAGGCTGAGGTGGAGTTGCAGATGGAGCTGAAGAGGTAGACTGACGCGAGGCAGATGCCGGTGACAGGTGCAGGTGCAGGTGAGGGCAGGTGCTGGTGCGTGTGCGGCACGGAGGATACCCGTAGAGGGGCCCACGTTGCAGGAGCAGGACGCAGCATGGCAGCAGGAGAGAGAAAGCACGGCGGGGACGCTGTTAGCTCGCCAGGTAAGGCGGCCCTCGTGCGAGGGCCGCCTCGCCTGGCGGGGTAACAGCGTCCCCGCCCTGCCGAAATAAATCTTTAATTGATTTCTACTTCTATTTCTTAAATTTAATTACATTTTTCATTATATATTATATTTCATTTTTCATTCATAATTTAATTAAATACATATGTAAATAGTATTAATCACGTAACTCTAAAATACAGTAACGCGGTCAATGTGTAGCACACCACAACACGAGCCGATCGGCCAAATAAACAGACATCACTTATTAAAGCTAAACACTTGATCACGACGCCGTCTCCGAGGGTCGACCGGGCCCTCACTCCACAGATGTATACAGAAGATTCACATTTTACATCACGAATTCAAGAACCTGAAAACGCCTTGCCTTGTCCTGTCTGCTATAGAGGTACTAGGAGACAAATACGGCTTAGACATCAATAGAACAAAGGCGATTAAGTAGAGTAATTATGTTTCTTGGTATACGATGTAGTTTGTTCTTACATATGTAGACTGCCTAGATAAAATAAGCTTTTAGGATGAAGCGCTCAAACATGCAAAAAATAAAAACACAAAAACATACATTTAAAAAAAAATAGAGAAAAAAAAGAGAGAGAGAGAGAATGAACGATAATGCAGCCTATATTTATCTCTTAGTATAGAGGTATTCTAATTGATAAAGAGATGGATAACAGTTATTTGAGGTTATCTCTGTCTCTTTGTTTGTCAGTAGCCACTGCTATACAGATATGCCATATTGTATTGCTGTTTTGCCGTGTCGTCTGCCGGCTGTAAAAGCCAATAATTATAAAGTAAAAGGTAAACTTTTTATTTTCAGGCTTCGGAGGTCCATAGCGTGTTACTATTACAAATTACACATATCTATATAATAGATATGTATAACTTTTATATAGATATTAAAACATTACAGAATCAAATATACCAGTATCACAGGGAGAGTTATCAAGCCCTATTACTGACATGTAACCAATTTTATTGTTCGTTGCTTGAAATTACTCGGAAGTGCGCTACTGTCACCCCAGTTAGATTCTTATCACTAATGTAACGACAAGACCTTCTGCAGTCCCTTTACAACGTGTTCCCAATCGTGTGCCGCTCCAGTCCACTAGAGCGACCTTAACTCAAGGCTAGGGACGGACGAAAGCGTTCATTAACTATGTACCAGCGAACAGGTGCGAACAGCGTGTATGTGCCACTCAATTGTTACACTACCAGGAAAACAGGAGGTGTGAGGAGTCTTAAGTAACTGGTGCTAGAGAAGATGGTAAAAACCCATAGAGCCAAGTTGAGTTTTATTTAACACAATGCGAAAACTAGTCGTCTTGACAATAGGTGTATATGGCTATGCTATATGATTTTGTGTTTTGTAAATTGGTTAAAAAAATAACACTTATATGGGCCAATTGTTTTATTTAAACTAGATGAGGTTGAATTACAGTTATAATGTATAAAGCATTTGTGAAAGTTATTGAAAACCGCATCTCACAACAACTAGATTCCCATCAACCACCTGAACAGGCTGGATTCAGACGAGGCGTCTCCACCACCTCTAAACCTACTTACTGAATTGCATAGCACACGCGTGAGCACTATGTACGGTCGCGATCATTAATGCAGTATCACCTTAAGGACTGTATTGCTGTGAACGCGCGGTAAAGGCCGTACCTACTGTGTGCATAAAGTGATTTATCAACACAGACCGATCACCTCATAATTCGCACACTGGCTGGCGTCGAACGAAACAAAAAACATACCGTCGCTTTTGCACACAGGCTACGTAATTACGTATGACCTTGGTTGGTTCATACCATTGCTAAAATTGAAATCATTACATCAAGTACCGATAGCTGGTAGTCTTACGTATTGGATTATTGAACGCATAGGTCTGGGTTCCAATTTCGAGTTGGGACTGTTATTTTTCTTTTCCAACAATAATCTTTATCGGTTATTTTGTTATTCGTTTTTTATAGACTAATAAACAAGAATCATAATGTAATAATTATTTTATTTTCATTATTATATTGCTATTGTAATACGGGGTATTTTTTTTTTTATAAGTTATTTCAAAATGATTATTCGCTATAATTTTATAAACTAAAAAAAATAAAATAAATAAACTTCTAGTCAAAACAGTTTATTTTCTCATAAAGAACAATTTATTGAAGTAAAGCAGGTAATCAGTGAACTACGATCCTCAGACTTAAAATATTGTATCTTAGTAATATAATAATATTGTGCTTTAACTACTAATGTATGTGGGTACTCTAAGAAATCACAAGTAGCAAATCTACTCACGTAAATAAAAAAAGTTTGAACTCCTTGTCACAATACAATTAAATTACTCAGTAGTACTACTTTTTGTTTACTGCCAGTGCGTTTCTTTTAACTTTAGTTGACTATCTCAAACATCAAAGTAATTAGTATTTACTAATAATTCATTATTATTAATTAATTAATTGCGTTCTGCAATTTTCAAATATGACTGGCAGAAGATTCCGCCGCGGGCATCGCTTCATCGAGAATTGCCGCTGCGTGTGCCGCCGCGATAAACGCCGCGTGAGACGCGGCGGTGCCAGCCGCGGGCTCGGCCGCAAAAAACGCTCCATTTCAAGCAAACGCGACTTAAATCGCTTCTCCGTAAACGCACTCATACAACGCCATATGTTTGAATTTAGTGCGGGCCGCGTCGCATAACGCGACGCACGACGCTCCGCGTCACCGTAAATGAGCACTTAGTGATTGACTAAATCGGAAAGTTAGCTAGCTTAGCTAGCAAAAAAAAAATTGGGGTTCTGAAAATAAAATAAATAAAAAACGATATGTCCAGAAAATATTATATTATAAATCAAAAAACAATAAAAAAAAAAATTGTAAATCATTTTTTTAAACATTATTTTACATCTTCTCAAGGGTCTTCCTACCGGATTTAAACGTCATCTTTTAAGGTCTTCCAACTGGGTTAAAACGGTTAACAAATTGTAAAATTAACTATATATTCGTTGGGTAATCGACATTGTTGTCGATAGCCTACGTTAGTGGGTCTGCACAGCCACATCACTAACTGGCCGCAACCAGCAGCGGCCGTACCATGCGATGCACCGCATAAATAAAGTATCGTTTTGTGATTTTTACATTGCTTGTCTAGTCACTTAGGCAGTGGTTAAGGAGCAATGTATTTACTGCAAAATAGTACAGTCGTTGCGATATTTGAAAACAAAATTAACTTAGTAAAAGCAAGAAATATTTTACAATTTCTTGTTTTTCATGATTTTAAAGACAAATATAGTAAAATACTTATATTTATATATGGTAAGCGATTCCATGATTTACAAAGTTTTGGTTTAGGGTTCGGTTTTTACAAGACACCACTGAACAACACGGCATTCTTATATTTTTTCACGATCACGGTCGAAAGCGCACTAGTTCGCGGAGACGGCCAATTGCCTAGTGCATGGTCATTTCGGGCATGCCGCGACGACACAGACACGCCTCCTTGCCACTTCTCCTGTTTTTTACATTTCTATGACCCTCACAATAACGAGGGGATTTTGAATCGTATCGTTATTTGAGATGAAAAATGGGTCCTGTACAATAATTTGAAATGCTCATCATAATGGTTGTATCCAGGAAAACCGGCCAAATCCTGCCCCAAGCGAAAGTTGACTAAGAAAAAGGTACTGAATAGTGGGTAGTGACTGGTGGACCAGTGCCGATGTCATCCACTACAGCTTCCTAAGATATGGCTAGACGATTACGGCAGATCTGTATTGTCAACAATTGCTAACCATGATGGAAAAGCTAGCCTTTAAACAACCGAGGCTGGTCAATTGCTCTAGCCCACTGCTGCTTCAGAACACGCTAGACCACACACTGCACAACAGAAGGTCGCTAAATTAGAGGAGCTGCGATTGAAATGTCTTCGACACTCACCATACTCCCCGGATCTTGCTCCAACAGATTACCAGTTTTTCCGGAATTTGGAAAATTTCTTGCAAGGGAATAAACAATTCCAATGAGGTAGTCAAAACCGCTTTTAAAGAATTTAGTGATTTCAGCTCTGTTGATTCTAGACTGTTTTTTCAGCAAAAGAATCAATTAATTACCTATAAAATGGCGAAAGTGCATAGATAATAATGGTATATATTTTGATTGATTAAATATATAATTTCATTTAAAAAAACCGTATTGCTTTTTCCAAAACGATAATTACATTTATGTAAGGACATTTATAATACTATGTAATTACTTTTTGGTGTTAGATAAAGAAGTAAAGAAGAAGAAGAAATAAAGAAGAAGAAGAAGAAAGAAGAAGTAATAAATAAAAGTAAATGCTAACAGATAAGTATGTATATAATACAGTGTGCGAACAATGTCATTTAGAAATGTGAGTGTGCGGCACCGTTAATGTAATGTTACACGTCATGTTCATTAATGTAATGTTACGCGTCATGTTACACGTCATGTTCATTAATGTAATGTTACACGTCATGTTCATTAATGTAATGTTACACGTCATGTTCATTAATGTAATGTTACGCGTCATGTTACACGTCCTGTTCATTAATGTAATGTTACACGTCATGTTCATTAATGTAATGTTACACGTCATGTTCATTAATGTAATGTTACGCGTCATGTTAAACGTCATGTTCATTTTCATTAATGAGAGTTGTCGCGAGATGTGAACTCCCGCGACGCGACGGCAGTAACGCGTCCTATTCGCTTCGCTTTCGCTATGACGGCCCCGTTAGCGAGGATTACTGCCGAATGAGTGGTGATAACCAGCAGTGCGATTCTGTAACCATCTCACCGTGAAAACTTAGGTGAAATGAGCGTGGAGTGAGCTGTCATTCCAACTAATGCTAGGGAGTGACACTATTGACAGCTCACTCTAAGCTAACTTCACCTAACTTTTCACGGTGAGATTTTTACAGAATCGATCGGCTGGACATTCGCCGCGTCGCCGTGTTATTATGCGAGGAAATTGTTTTAAATGTCATACAAATAGCTAGTTGGTCACTAGTTGTTTGTTCGCAATGAATTCAGAATTCGCTCAGAAATTGTTTTGGTGCTTATTTTTGCTTTACTTGAAATTGTTATAGCTTACATTGTAAATTGAACTGAAACGTATTCAACTTAGGTAATGCCCTGCAATTGCCCTAACTCTGCAGTAACTCGTCTCTATGTACCTGGTTGATATTCAGAGTATTACTAGACAGAATATCGGAGATACGATTGCGATTTGTCGCAACTGTATAGTAGCTAGTAAACTTTATTTGTATCACCAGAAAAGTAGCTATTCAAACGTGCATGAGCACGTTAGATACAAGTTTACAGTTCATTGTGAAACGACGACAAAAAATATACCAACAGCGAAAGTTCGTAACAACACATCCTGCATCCTTGATTTTCAATAGCCTCCGCGAGTTGATCCTCATTCCATCCGCGTTACAATGAAGACACAACTTTGATCCCAGCTCAAAGTTGGCCGCGGTTAGGACGTGGATACAACGGCGCACAAGTCGCGTGGTTCCGGCTCGTGTGACGTCACCCTGTCAGGAACAAGCAAAGAAGGAGACAGTAGGCTGATTGTTTATAATAACAGCCAGATATGTATATTGATTATCTGTAGATTGACATGGATCAAAGTAAAAGTAATGATTTCAACATGATGCAATCGAAAATTGAACGCATTTGAATAACATTTTTGTAAGTATCTATACTTTCAAAAATGTTATTCCAATGCGTTCAATTTTAACTTACAAAACTACTACGGACACTGTAGACAGTATCGTAGTGTATGCCCACACTGCGCATAGGTGACCTTCTGCGCCCATCTGCCTAGTGGTCAGCCGCCCATTGTTTTTGTATCCTCACTAAACTTTACAACTCCCGACTCAGCTCCATAAAAAGAATATAAATTGAGACACATCACAGTTAAGGTCCCGTTCTCGTGACGAAGGACCCTATTAATCTTGCTACGATTTTGCCATCAAAAATAACTTAGAGAGATTATTCAGCGTCGGCCGTGCCTAGGCGTCGCGATCTAAAGTTTTTGCCGATCGCTGTTCCATTACTTCAAAATGCCTTACTGCTAATACGACATAAACGTTGGTATTTCGTTGTATTGTATCACTCTTTCATCTGTGCGCCGTTCGTTCGAGGCCTGTTTAGTAAAGCATCTGAAGTAACGGCGCAGAGAGAAATGTGTTGATATTTTTCGGCGGGATGTGTCGTGGAGCGGAACAGTTGGAACGTTCGAGTCATTTAGTATACACTATAGGAACATTCGTTAGAGCGGGGACGCATTTGTGTGTGCCACGCTCAAGGAACATCCAGAAGAACTTTACTGGTAATAACGTGAGGAGTGGGCAGTTGTAAACAGATTAAACGGTCGTACCATAGCTGACAGTAGGAGGCTCCATATTTGCATTAGTGTAAAACAGCACCGCAATTAACATTTTCTCACATTGCAATATTAGTCTTTTAGCACACTCCGTGAGCGTTTCAGAGTAGCGTAATGCATGTGTTGTATGAGCTGGTCTTACTGTTGTATCTACTGTTTGTAGTGGTCACAGAGGGCGCGTGGTGCGCAGCGCGCGGGGGCGGGGGTCGGGGGCGGGGGACGGGCGCGTGGGCTGTGGTTGTCGCTCAGCGTGATATAGGGCCGCGTCTCGGCGCAATCATGCTGCCCGCGCAAAAAAAATAATTGCGCTATATTTCAGTAGAAGGCGCTATTTCGCGGTTCATTACAGTAATGGACGAAATAAAGTGCATGCGATGACGGACGGAACCCGTCCGGTCGGCTACTGTGCCCTAGATATACTGTTGTTATATACATTTATGAGACAATATTTGTCTCATCGCTAAGATTCTTACATTATTATTCTATTATTCTGTTTAGAATGACGAATATCTCAGATTCAGAATGTAAGTAGATACCTTTAAAACTCTAACAACCATTTTTTCTTCTGAAGATTCGAGATATCTTTTCGAGATAGGTATCCATCTTTCATATTCTGAACAAAATCTCGATAAACAATCCGTTATAAGACATCTCCCCGCAACATATTAAATTGTTCCAATATTACTAAATTCGTATTCGGCTTACGACCACCATAACAACACAATGACACGTCGTCATCTTCACTCACATCACATACACGAGAACCAATCGAGTGTGAGTTGTTCACTCGTGGTAGCACCGAGAGTAATGGCGGTCAGTTTTATGGTCGCAGCCAGGGATGCCCTGAAATTGTATAAGGCAATCCCATCTGCGACGTCCCGGGAATAGTAAGCGGAGCCGTAACGGATCATATTCGTGGCGCAGATGATGTGGTTCCTTGCCGGACTTTGGCGGATCTCAGCGAGTGCTGCTCTTTGTACATCTGAGCTTTGTGACTCTCAAACGTTCACCTAAGTACGTACTAAGATCGTTGAGAAATGTATTCCAAATGTTGTGAATATTCAAACGGAACCAAGAGCGGAAACCTTTTGTAACAGAGATACGGATTTCAAATAGACTACCGTTTCAAACAAAACGTTTCGAATATTTAGGTGCACACGTCAGTGTGTCTCAATCCCGGATATTCCGGCGATTTCCGCGTAGTTCTAACTATTGGAATTTTTCTCTGTCGATAAAATCGTACGGGTAACGTTTCGTGAAACCGAAATCCGGATAGGTACGGCCTGAAATATCGCAGAGCTATTTTGTCATGTCATTTTAGTGACAGGAGCTATGCGTTGTTCTGTGTCGTTTGTAGAACGTTCGTGAACGGGCGTTGTCGGGTGAGACTGGTTATCTCTTAACTGCCAGGGCTTATTTTTAATTTTATATGTTTTTTTTTTTTTTTTTTACATTGTTCTCACATATATAAGCAATAAGAATAATGTACCCAGGATTTTGTAATAATATCTTGATTTAAAAGAGTGTCCCTGGAGTTTCTTGCCCGTTCTTCTCCACAGAGATCTACGTTTTGAAATAGGCAACTAGCTTCAACTTTCTGACTAACTGACCAACTATTTAATTTTGACAATTCAAAAGTGCCTGTAAATGGTTTAATTATTAGGATATTATTTTGTTATTTTAGTGTTATCTTATAAAATGGAATTAAATTTAAATAAGATAAATATGTGACAGATAAAAAATAGTAACGAATAAGTATGTACCTACATAAATAGTGTGAGTTGAGTAAACATGGTTTAATTGAAATAAATGATTTG
The DNA here is from genome assembly GCA_947507525.1 of Apamea epomidion. Taxonomy (NCBI): domain Eukaryota; kingdom Metazoa; phylum Arthropoda; class Insecta; order Lepidoptera; family Noctuidae; genus Apamea; species Apamea epomidion. Next base: position 378,679 of record OX382233.1, read on the forward strand.
AGTTTGAGTTTGAACAAACTGGTGCAGGAATGCAGTGGAGCTGGCAGGACAGTGTGACATCTAAAGAATTGGCGGTCCGTCGCGTGTGTCAACACGCGACAGGCGCGGAACAAAAATAACTGGCGTTGGAGGAATGTTTAAATTGTGGATTGAAAATCTTGCACATTTCGTACGACATGAGCATCTGTTTGTCCTGACACACAGCGTACCTACTTTATCATTTGCATTGCTTTGTTAAAGTCAAAGTCAAAGATCTTTATTGTGAGACAGTGGTTATAGAGTTGTTATTATGTTAATTGGTGTGCTTTTGCACTGCTCCACCATGTTAGGCATACAATAGTTTCAGTTTGTTATATTAGACCTAAGTTTATGTGATATATTATATTAATTCAAATAGACATTTTAATTGCAATAGAGCTTTATTTTGCATCAAAACATAAAAACACTTTGGCACTAACTCATCATGAATCTATCGGACCAAAATTCATGTACTGTATAATATAGTCTGTTAACAAAGAAGTCATTTAATTTTTTCTTAAAAAATGTAATTGTTGTAAATTGCTTGTTATAAATCCGTGAAGACATTCCGTAGAAACTTTTAGGAAGTAGGGCTGTTTTTGAGGGCGTATTATTTGCTATTTTGTCGGCATGCCGACGGGAGTGCAGGTTACCAAACTTTTCCCGATTGCTTTTTACGAATGTAGCGATCTCATAGATGTAGAGGGCAGGAAACGTTAAAATCTTAAGCTTTTCATAGTATGGCACACAGCTATCTGGGGCACGTATGCCACAAACAGCTCTAAGACATTTATTTTGAGCCCTAAAAGCGTGCTTTATACTTACGTAGGTAACCTACTCGTATGTTAGTTATTTTTTAAATATTTATTACGTAAAATCAAATGTCAGCTAATGTCCATTATTACTGCCGTCACAATCATCATGAATTCTGATGGAATATATTGATGCAGCTATTAGTTCAGAATACGTTACTGAGCTTCATATACCTCCCGACATCAAAGTTGTAAGCGCAGCCGTCGCGTGAGATCCGGCCGAGTTGAGGCACTCTCTCCAAACTGTTTATTTTTCATCCCAGCTGCTTGAGCTAATACCATTAATATCCAAAACTACCCTCCGCTCAGCCAATATCTCTCAGCACACCAATAGGTGTATTATGAAGCAAAGCTCCCTCATATATTTTCTCGTGCACGTTTTTCCCTTTAACAAACATCGCTGTGCCGGCTATGGGCGATTCTTATCCTCCTCTAACATGTGTACTTTTTGTATTAAACGTGGCAACTGTGTGTTTTAGTGATACACAATGTTTGTACGCACACTCCTACACCCATAGTATATACTAAATCTATGCCTACACCCCACACACGGGTGGTGCAGGTAAATTGTGTACGTGATACGTTCGCGAAGGGCTCGGGGCCACACACCTATCTCCAACAAACCCTATTTTTCGGCAATGTTAACGTTCTTCAGTTCGCACTTGAGACAATATATGCAGTGAACCTTGATATTGCAGAATCAAATTAAAATAAGGGCCATCAATATTCGTGAAAATTCCATATTAAACGATAAATAACAAATTAAGTCCGAAATAAATTATGTGAACTCGACGTAATTATCTAATCCAATTTATATTCAACGCGATTTTATGAGTTCAGTTGTAAAAGAAATGTCGCCCTATACATTTATAATGGGCTGCTTAAATATCACGTTGTGCCAATAAATTGTGAGGGAGCTCGTGGATACAAAGTGGAATCTGTCGGGGCTGGCGATATTGCCAAGAGACATCAAAAGCGTTCGTTCGTTCATTCACGACTGGTTGATATCGCGAAATTAGCTATTGATGTAGTGAGCAAAGTGAATGAACAAAAGAAGAGCGCCTCTATTGATCCGTGAGCGGTAAGGGCACCACTAATGTCAGTTATTGCGACCGACACAACAGTGTTATGTCAAATTGAGGTTACAGATATGAATCTAGGGAGAGATTTTACTACCAATACAGTAAGTAACTCTATGAACATCAACCTTGTCATATAGCGAATATTGAAATATCCTTACACATTTTATATTCACTTTCAAATCAGCTCCCGAAGCTTTCGAGGCAAATTGAATCATACGCGTTACTCTTCGAATATGGATGAACATGCTTTTAGTAAATAGGTGATTATATCGTTCCTCAGTATCGTTCTACAACATTATACTAATATTATAAATTTATCTAAAGAGTTTGTCGATTATGGCAACATTCCCGCTCGTTTCAGCCATTCTACGGGACCATGTATGTATGTGCCGCTTGCTCATAATACGTGTATCTGTTTACGGTGCCGCGAACGGCATCAGGATATCGGTATTGCCTCGCGAACTAATAAGGCAGTTTGAACCGGCCCGATGCAGAATATCGGCAAGTCTTGCCAATAAAGTGCGGTTTATTCAGTCGCAAGATAAACATTCATACGGCGACTTGCTTTATATTAGTCTTAGCATCATATTATGTGTGAGGCTTCGAGAAATACGAAGTATGGGAGTTTATTGGTGAGCAGTGTTTTTTTTCTAAGTTTGGTAAAAAGCAACAAATATCAATGACAAATCAGTGACTTAAGCTAAATGATTATGATATCCGTCAATTCTCGTACTGAAAATATGTTCAAATTCAAGCCGCAATTTCATCTTAGCGACAATCAATGTAAAAAACTAGTAAAAAATATAGGGAAAAAGAGGATTTTTTGATAGATTGAGACTGAGATGAGGATACGAACGTTTGTCAAAATAGTGATGGGCCGATTTAGCGTATTAAGAAACAAATCAACATCAAGCCTTCAACATTTAGTATCAAACGTAATATCAATTTGAATCCGCGACCCAATTCTAAAGTAATTATAAACTCAGCGGTTCGTGCAAAGGAGCTGGTTATTAGGTCGCTCATATCTCGTCTATCAGCCAGCCAGGATGGAATACTAATTGGAGTTGGATCCATCACTTGTTGAGTCGATGACTGTAAGCGCCTCAATTAGGCGGCATTATCCACTGAACCGCGACCTGCGCCTAGACGCAGCACAATCATCGTGATACCGGATTACTTTGCTATTGTGTATAAGTACGTTTACTTCGCGATCCCTCAAACGATTTTGTCCATACTCCAAACCTGATGTATCATTGTCATTTAATAGTAATAATAAGTATGAGCCTGGCGGTGGCGTCATCGCAGGAAGGTCTTTCTAGGCTAGCGTGTCCAATCATCGGAACGGCATAATTTATATTTTTTGGTCAAAGATCTTATTCTTGCTCCACTTTGGTTGCTTGTCTGTCTACAATGTGCCATAAAGCCTAAATAGAGCAAATTCCTTCCGTAAAATGACTAAAAAGTCCGCCAATATTATTTGGCAACGGGAGCGCTACAAAACATTTTCAGGAAGACAATTGTATTGTTCGTACAACATTTCCGATAGTGTATTCAACTCTGGCGGAAGTTGTAAAGGGCACCGCGCGGCAATTTGTACGGCTGTGCGTGTGTTGTACATGCGTCGTGCGTGTGTATGGCCACGCTGTGCCCAGTCGGCAGGGCGTGGGGGTTCCGGGGGCCGCGCGAGTGAGAGAGGTGCAAAGAACAATGTTATCGGAGAAGCTCAACTCTTGGGTGATTTAGTAGATGTCAGTCAATAATTATGTTCATTATTCTCCAATCCAATCCGCCATGTAGGTTTGCATAAGATTATAAATCCCAGTCGAAAGCGATTGGATCTTATGACTTGGGGCAGGGTATATCTTATGACACGGGGCAGGTATGGGCGTCGTGCGTCGCGCTGTGCGGCGCGGCCCGCACTAAATTCAAACATATGGCGTTGTATGAGTGCGTTTACGGAGAAGCGATTTTAGACGCGTTTGCTTGAAATGGAGCGTTTTTTGCGGCCGAGCCCGCGGCTGGCACCGCCGCCTCTCACGCGGCGTTTATCGCGGCGGCGCACGCAGCGGCAATTCTCGATGAAGCGATGCCCGCGGCGGAATCTTCTGCCAGTCATATTTGGAAATTGCAGAACGCAATTAATTAATAATTAATTATTAGTAATTACTAATTTATTTAATTTGCGCTCCCATCTTCCGCTAAACTAAAACTGGTCGGTTTGATTGAGTATCCCGCATGCGCCGCAGCGTTGCCCGCCGCGTGCTTTATTACTCGCTTGAGGATTCGCCGCGGGCGCAGTGGCGGGCACCGCTTCGCCACGCTTCCCGCCCCGCGTCTCTATGAACAACGTCTTATATTGCCATACGTTTGTGTTTACGCCTGCGATGATAAGTGCCGCTTGACGCGCCGCCGCTCCGTAAACAGAAAATCGTACGACGCGCCGCGAGACGCCACGCCGCACGCGACGCTCGACGCCCAGCGTCTCCGTAAATGAGGCCTTATAGTTCAATATAAATTCGTTTCAGTTACACTGTAGCAATTGAATTTAGCTCTAAAGGAGCGAGCCTTCTGTCCGTCTTTATTCAGAGCAGCGTCGTAAATATAGCCCCTTTGATGTAGGGCGACCAGGTGACACTCTCCTGTACTTTGTGAACCACTACCAAACATATATCAATGCCTGTTAAACCCAAGTTTGAGTATCTACTGCTGTAAATTAGCCCCTCTCCATCTCATTTGCACGACAAGTTTATTTCAGTTTCACGAAATATAGCCGTAATCAGAGATTTAGTTTACCAAATTTTAGTTACACTGTCAATTAACAAAAGTTTTGATACAAAAGTATGTTGACAAATAATTACAGGATTCAGAACTTTATGTTTTCGACAGCATAATTACCCAAAGAAAGCTAACACAAAGACAATTTCAACAAAACTTGCCCACTTTTGTTCAGCGGCTATTTAAAAAGCCCTTGTACCCGGGAACGCAGCGCTTGGCGGCGTTGTCGAACAGCACGACATACATTGTTAATTATTCTCTGCACGAGCAATGGCCGCACATTAAAACTTGTCGATGTAAACGAGCAACGCATAAATTATCGCGACATGCCGTGCGGCTGGTGAACAACTCGCTAGGGATAAAAATCGAACGATGTAATTAGTGGACTCTCGCGGCTGCATTTTATTACAATAATTATCCACCCGCCCCTGCTTCGCTTCGTTCATGTTTAGGATTTGCCAGAACTTCGAGATTTCTTTATTATATTTAAATTAAATATTAATGATTGTATTATACACATAATCTCCTGAATTAATTCTCTAAATAATTATGAAAACCGCATCAAAATCCGTTGCGTAGCTTAGAAGAGCAACGCGAAAAGGCGACTTTAATTTATAATAATATGTAAAGGCAATATCTTACCTAATATTATTTATAATTGCGAAAGTCCGTTTGTTTGTTGGATCCTGGATCGCAGACGAAGTCGCGGGCAACCGGTATAGATGGGTAAACAAATACTAGCTGTCTCGATTGTAATATTGCAACACATTCGCAAACTAGACTTCCGAAGTAGATAGGTACCTTTGTCAATAACTATAAGAGCAGAGTAAGTATTAAGCTTTTTCATTTTATTTACGACCATACCGACATTAGATACTGAGCTTGAACATCCTTGGGGATTTTAGGGATCGGAGTAGGGGGAAGATTAGCTGTCTGTTTTGGTTTTAGTTAGTTACTAATAATTGACTTCCAAAATAGACAGCTAATCTCTCATCCAATAAGTTGTGTTAAAACTAAAAACATTCTGTACATCGTTACTGAGTTCTATTTCAGAGAAACTTCCCCGTAGTGTTATGCGTGGCGCTGGATTCAGTTAGTGATGTCCATAACGAAGCATAACGTAGTGTAGCGTTGTGTAGTGAGTCTTAGTAATAGTGTGTTTATGGTAATGTTACACGTGTTTGGTTGCCCCGCGTTCGTGTCCCCACTATCAGGAATACATTCATAATTTAAGGGCTTCTGTATTGCTTAACTACATAGAGATACTTCTAATTAATAAGGCGCAGTAGATTACTATATTTGACCGACACACAGTCAAGGGCAATCAGTGGTCTACTGTTATGACAGTGATACGCTCCGACTCGAAACTTCCGATGTGTGGCATGCGTTAGACAAAAGCTCTGTGAAAAATACTGCTTACTGTGTGTCTGGATTAAAATTGAACAAACCCGACACACGTTAGTAACATAACCTCACGCCTTGTTTCCCCGAAGGGTTGGGCAGAGGTGTACCTATAGTACATCCACATGTCACCAGTTATGTTTAAGTCCCATGTAAGCGGGCCAGCTAATTGCCATCAACCGGCACAAATCCAGACTCCTGGCGGTTACTGAAAAATTCCAGATGGAAAAATCCAATAATACTTTGCCCGACCTGGGAATCGAATCCAGCACATCATGCTAACAGTAGCGCTTGCAGCCACTGCACCGACGGCGACGAGGCAGTCCCGTCAGTAACTGTCAAACATTTTTGTGATTCATTTCAAATAAGTATAAACTTAATCCATTTACTAGATGGAAGACGTCTGCTGTGACTCAGAGAATCTACAGCTAAAATAACAACTCGCGCAAATAAATAGATTGTTCTCTGAAACGATTCCAATACTTGCAAATAAATAAATTAAATAACAACTACTTACTTCTGTCTAAATTAATTTTCTGAAAATGTTACGATTGTTTCAGTTATTTTTCTCTCACAATCTGCTCAATTGCTTTTTAGTTTAAAATCAAAATATACTTAACTGTTTTTTACGACTAAATACAGATTCTTTTCGATAAAAAATATATTTACCTGACTATTATGGTTTTTACTCTGTTATTTAAACGAAGTTTAGTAGAAAATATGTATATAGGTACTTAGATGTTATCAAATAAGTTATCGGATATTATGTATAAAAGTTAAGTTACTCATAAGTACCGAACACCCACATGAATGAAAACCAAGAAACTAAAGTTGAAAGTTATTATGTTACACGACAAAAGTTTTAACCCAGTCAACGACTTAACTGCTAACTTAGCACAATTTAAAATAATCTTAATGGTAATCATAAATAAATGGAAACCGCCCTTTTTCCTCCAAGTTTCTCTTTTGCAAGTAATAAAAGTTACCGCAAGTAATAATGGGCCGCAGGCGAAGTGGTTCACCAGCCTATTGACTTGTGGACTTTTATTGACACTTTTGTCACTCGTGTAATTAAGTGCTAAACATTATGACTTAACAGTGTGCACTGCGGACTAAACACTGCTGGCAAGTTGTAAGGAAACTGCTAAATAATAGTGTTGTTTCAGGCGAAATGGGGGTACTACCAACCGACGTATTTGCATATTTTATTACTTCTTAAACTTAGCATGAAAACTAATTTTTGACGAATAAATAACAATTATCATGATATTTCCAAAGAAACTCCAATTCCAAATCGTTCTTGATTAAAAACTAGTAAGGAACTTACTGAAACTCTAGCTATACCTCATTTAGGAGGTCAATAAGTAATGAAAGTCTTCGATTATCAATTCTCCATCAATAGAGATTACGTCAATAGAGATTACGTCAATAGAGATTACGTCGGTGCTCAATAAACCTCAATCACACAGCCGTAATACCGTGATAGACGGCCGGTGGCGCGAGAGCACACCTCTGCTAATCCCCGCAGATTACCGCCGTGACGGTCGCATGCTACCAGGCTACCAGGCGTGCAGGAAAGGGGAAAATATGTCTTTCGTAAATAAGAGTATGATTTCAATTCGTCGCTGCACGTGGCGAGGCGTTGAGGCTTAGTTTTGAATGTAAGGTTTACCTTTTTGTGGTGGTATAAGATTTTTCCATATTTGCTAACGATGAGTAGGATTTGTATCACAAGTTGATTTAAAATTGTTACATTTTTCTGAAATAAGATTCATTAGAATACTGATTACTTACTGAATCACTTCGGATTTCATTTCTTCCCCAGCATAATGTGAGGGCAGCAAATCGTATTATTATTAGTCTTCAGGGATTATTACGTCATGCTATACAATAACTTTCTATAATTTAAATGAGATTACATTGTATCTATGCCTTTATTTTTGAAGTGAACTCACAAACCTCATTTAAAATCCCTTATTAGTAAGTTCTTCAGCCCAGATTAAGTTGACCTTGTAGTATACATAAATATTACCGTTAGAAGGACGAGATAATTATCTGACTTACAGAGTATAATACTTGCTAATATACTCGTATAATGTGCTGAATATTTAATTACCTACCACTATTTGTTATAAGAATTAGTCAAACAATACCGATCTAAAGGTGAGCAGTTATTAATCGTCGCTTGAATGTACGAGTATGTCTCTTGATACTAATGTCCAGGCAATAATACATGATATCACCATGATTGATGCTAAAAGACACTGTGAGTTCATTTTTTTCGCCTGAATGGAACCAATTGAAATGTGCTGTGATAAGTACAAATACGTTTTAGATGGTCTAGAAACAAAACATGTGCCATCCACTAGTCCACAGGGGTTGTCCGGATAAGAGGTCATTCTATTAGCGGATATCTGGTTCCCAAGAGTTGAAAGATTTATAAGACAATAAGAGAATAGGAATTTGACTTGTATAACGACGTTGTATCCAGACCCAGCCGCAAAGTGCATATGCTGAATGTTCCAAGGCGTACAATCAAATTATTTTCTAATAATGTATATTACATGACTATCACTATATACCTATAACAAATTACCTGATGGCTTCAAAACTCTCAGCCTCAGAATGTTTAAATCTAAGTTATTCAACTTTCTCATAAGCAAATGTTACTACTCGACTAAAGATTTTATGAATGAAAAATTGACCTCAAAATTTGACATTATGGCCTAATCATCATAATTAGTTTGACTTTATTGAATTTTGACCTACACAATTAATTTCTTTGACAACTCTTTATTCCACTTATTTGTAAGTAAGTAAAACTTTGTAATCCTAATGATAAATAATTTAATTTTGTTATAATAATGACCCATGATTTTACAAACAATATTTGTACGCCGAGAACGGCAGAATATTATGATCTAAACACATGTAACTAACAACTTTGAAAAAATATTCTGACAAATAAATGCATTCTATTCTATTCGGTGAAAGACAATTTTCCTGATTGATTAGTAGAAGTTTGATGCTAAGAATCCAAAAATTGCTTTTGGCATGTTTAAGTACAACGTATGTATTTCTGACTGAAGCTCATCAGTTGACGTAGGTGAATGCGTTCCTTCCCGCTCGGTTCCATATTCTTCAAATATAATATCATAACGCCTTTTCTCACTTCTCTGTGGCAGTTGCTGAAGTGTAAGATTTTACCGAGCAGCTTTGACACGCGCCGCATTCTATGCCCGCAGCCATATACACGTCGCAGCGAGACCCGCCGTGTGAAAGGGCAGTACACCTCGAGTCAGCTTACAACATCATCTAATAGTAATTCCCAACCGGAAACCATACGAGCATTATGTAATACATTATGTATAATGTGCTGAACACAAACTTACCTTATACTATTATAAGTTGAAGTCCCGTCCAGTTGAATATGCTGAAACCGTGTACTAAATACCCAAACGTAATACATTCAGGTGAGATCAAGTGAATGTCTGCCAGTTGTAAGTACGTTATCACACGATACCTGCGCACTGTGCGCACTGTGCGGCTGTGGGGCTGTGGAGGTACTCACGCATTGTAAGTACGTTATCACACGATAGCTGCGCACTGTGCGCACTGTGCGGCTGTGGGGCTGTGGAGGTACTCACGCATTGTAAGTACGTTATCACACGATAGCTGCGCACTGTGCGCACTGTGCGGCTGTGGGGCTGTGGAGGTACTCACGCATTGTAAGTACGTTATCACACGATAGCTGCGCACTGTGCGCACTGTGCGGCTGTGGGGCTGTGGAGGTACTCACGCATTGTAAGTACGTTATCACACGATAGCTGCGCACTGTGCGCAATGTGCGGCTGTGGGGCTGTGGAGGTACTCACGCATTGTTCTACGTTGTTTCGTTCAATTGAAAGCTCATTATTGTTTCTTTGAACTGATTCTACATAAAAGCTTTTTATAAATTGTTGTAATTTCTTTATAAAGGTTTTGTTTGATGAGTATTATAATAACGTGAACAAAAAATTGGTCTGATGTTGTTCGACCTTTTTATTAAAAAAGTCTAGATAAAATAATATTTTTTAATCTAAGTATTACGTTTGGACTTGTTCTCATCAGAGGTATGTTTTGCAAGATCATTTATTATAAGAAGAAACGTCGCAAATGATATCAATAAGTGAAGTAGTTGCTCATTCAAGTTTTGCTTGACCCGAAATAACCTAGACTTGAATAGTTGTATTCAGTCCTAATGATGGTTAAACTACTATGTGCTAGAGTGACTAGACCAGTAAAACAATTACTATAATTAACTCATTCTGTGCCGCCGTTCTGTGTGGAAGAAAAGTAATTTATGTCCCTGAATGAATCAATTTGTCGACATAAGTACCTACATAAGTAGATAATTATTTATTTAGAGCACACAGAAATAAACGAAGGCCCTTTATGTCCATCAGATTGTAATACGAGTAACCCATATTTGTTCGCCCTTGACGAGTATGTCGGACGATTTAAATCATTCACACAATGACAAATGTAGGTTGTTCACATACAATCGGTTGGTAAAACGAGTGCATTTTCAAAGTTTTTGGATTTCATTTTCGGAAGTTAATCCATTTACATTCTCATCTCTAACAAATTCAATTGTTACAGAGCACTCAATGTCAGTCTGCCAATGAATGAACTAAAATTCAATAGAACCATCGCATGTTAGTACAAAGTGTTTTGAAAATTAAATTCTTAAACAATTTTTGCCTAACTGGTTAGCGGTGGAACAAAATGTTACAATGTATGTGTTCTGTGACACGTGATGGCTGCGGTCCGGCTGGACACACTGCACTCACTGTCGGTCACGCGAGGGCGGCGAGCTGGTGGCGCATGGCGTGTCGCTGAGGCGCTCACTCTCGATGAAGTCATGTTCTTAGCTCCACGCGAACAAAACATACCTGTTTATATATTTTATTTAATCCATAATGCTAATGTTTTTGCTAAAGTGGGCCTTACGAACGAGACAGACTATACAAACGTTTCTTTCTTCGTGTCGTATCGTTGACTTCGTACTCGTACATATCTCACTGACTGACTCACACGGTTTTTACTTTTTATTACAGAACAGTTTATTCATTTAGATTTAGTTAGAAAATGTTTATTGTGAGAAGTTCGTGAGATTGTGGAATTAATGGTGACTTCGTTATATTTTCTCTATTTACGTTTTTATTTACCGAATTTGTTCTTTTGTAAATTAATTTAATCACGACTTTTATCTTGACGGACTGTATTTTTAATGAGCTCTTTAAGCTTTTATTTTAGGTTACTGTGGCACGAGTGTAATGGTGAAAATAACGCTATTGAAAGAGCTATGATGACATCAGCAAAGTTTATGATATTTTTTGTTGTATTTGTATCTAAAATGCGTTTGATAATTATCATGATTTAACTTATCGATGATTACGTTATAAAAATTATAGAATTCTAACGATAGAAAAATCGGATTACAATCGTACTCACGCGTGCAACATGAGTACACAGTGATGTCTGAATAATGAACCGGAGTACATTGGAGTACCCCGGCACAATGGCTCTCATCCTCATCTCTTATCCACTCGTGTGCTCCGAGGACTCGCCGAATAATTGAGGAAAATTGGACTTATAAGATATTTTACGGTAATTTACGTTACAGCGAACATTATAACAAAGAAGACAATCGTGTCATTGTTAATATACCGGTGACTATGTTATACATCGGTATATATGATTTTTGTAAGACTTAAAAGACCAGGTTACTTTCATATGTTCATGAATAAGCTTGTAATTCAACATATTTTGTAACTTAATGAGGACGTACTCATCTCGTTACTTACGTGGCTCCCAGAAAAACGAACAACTCGGGACTGGAATAAGTTTTATTTGTTGTAGCCTGCGCTGTCCCACTCCAGGTCCAAGGCCTCCCTCAACTCCTTCCATTTTTCGCAAGTTAATAAAGAATGAGTCAAAACTCTTGTCCAGTAATAACATCACACGACCGTCATCAATTGATGGCGACTAAAGCCAAATACTTTTGAGTAGCTGTGTACTTTTGTAGGGTGATATGTCGTTTATTATGACATGTAAGAACTGCACAATAAATGTAGGCTTAGAACATAAAAGTTTCAATACCGATTTTTGTTAAGTACACAGCTCACACTAGTACAGCTACTGATTGTTAAGTACACAGCTCACACTAGTACAGCTACTGATTGTTAAGTACACAGCTCACACTAGTACAGCTACTGATTGTTAAGTACACAGCTCACACTAGTACAGCTACTGATTGCCCCCCACCCCCCGCCGATTGCCGCCGCGGCATCTGTAATATTAATGAGTGCTGTAATGAACGCCTCAACAATCTAGATTAGGCTTTTCTCTGAACTTTGCAAAATGTTTCAATTCAATTGTTTGGTTACTTTAAGACCCAAGAGGGGAACCTAGACGTTTTGATTAACTTTGATTTTCGACAGTTCCTAATAGTTAAGTTTGAAATTTTGATTTAAGTAAACAAAAAAGAACATTAAGATTTTGCGATAAAACTTTTTAGTCCTGAAAGCACAATATCTATGTTAAAGATTGAACGTTGAAATGTTTTAAATCAAGATGGTTCTTTTGGATGAAGATGGTCACCAGAGGTCCGTCGCTCGGGGCTGCCTTCTGTTAACAACTCAGTTTAGTTTCGTTTCTCCTTGTATCATGGAGCCTTCGTTATCAACGCATTGCTCACATTATCTAACTTCGACCCTCGTCTGTACCCATTCACTGTCATGGTTACTGCGGTCAGTTTTATATTTCTGTGAATTCGAAGAAGAAGAATTTTAAATTCTTACTTCACTGATTGTATTCTTTAGGCATTCAATCTTATAAGAAATGCAGAGTGGACGGAACAAGTGGTTGTGTTTGAAACGCCACTTAATAACCGTAACAACGAGTAATTTGTACTTGTCTTAAAGTTGAATAATTTTAAAACAAACGCGACAAGATAACAATGAGACTCGACATTTTAAACACGCAGTGAGTCGTCTCACCTCCCTCGCGCCGAGAGGCTCTAGAGGGCCAATCGAGTGCACCCTAATTATTTGCAGAAGTCACCTGCCACGCTACTTAATTTTGACAGCTAAGAGGTTGACACTCTTTGTCAAAGTTGTGAAGGAGGGCACTTGTCGCCCCCGCCCCGCACTCTTCCGCGAATAAAGTGGCAAGACGTGCCTCCCCGGCGCGGCCGAGCCGATCATATTATTCGAACAGCCTGTCTTATACATTTAAAACGTGTCGCCGTTCGAAGCTGTACCTACAGCCTGAACAACAACGTGAGGTGATAAGCTGCTGAGATAAGCGCATATCTTAGCGAGATATCATCTTGTTTTGTTGTTCTTTATTGAACACCTATTTTTACATTCATCTCAGCACACAATAACCACGGTACCTGGCCTATGTGCGCATGGATTGTTCGTGAATAGTTTTCTCATAATATTTCGTTTTATTCGTCTCTTATTCTCAAGGGGTTAGCAATTTCTATTTATACAATTCAATTTACTGAAAGATAATTTTCAACTCTACTTTTTAAAGAGACCATTTTATAAAACGCAGGATGACACAAAAGTTAATTCGTAATAAAAACATCGACAACTACCTACCAACACCTACCTAATAAAACTCGAAAGTCGTAAAGAAAATGCTCCAAAAGTATGAAAATACTAATGCACATAATTAAAATAAGTTCAAATGAAAAATAAATGTGTAATAATGCCGTGTAGCTCACTTAATGAGATATCGCAGTTTTATGGAGCTTTCCAACATAATGGCCCGTTTTGTTAAACACGTCTCAATTGTTGGCAGGTTCATTGAAGGGCGTTCTTTCCGTGTTCTATAATAGCTTGCTTATAGTAAGTGTGACTCTATTCATGACGCGAGAACTTCATTCAACACTAGTCTTTTTGCGAACGCTAATGGACGAGCTTTTATTCACTTGTATTTCTACCACCAACATAAATACTTGACTGTAGTTTTGTATAACTCACCCACTATCTCACATTGTAGTTTTCTACAACATCTATATCACATCAACTTCCTTATACGTATAGGATACGCTAAACGTTCCAAGAATAATAAAAAGGTATTCCTGGATCGCAAACGGGGACCGTCGGCTCGTCTAGATAGATGGATCTTTTACTTTGTCCGTAAACGGATTCACCGTGCGCCGTGGCGCCGGTGGAACTGCCGAGAAATGAATAAAAATAATGGGAGCGGAGGCCGGAGTAAATAATAAGATTATAAATGGTTTAAAATGCTTTCAACTTTACTTTGAAATATCGATTTGATGAAAAGCTAGAAGCGAACCGTAACATAGAACAGAGAAATACGCAAATTGAATTCGAAACAAACATGGCGAAATAGATTTTAGAACGGAACCGTCCCAATGTTCCAAATGGACGGATTTTGGCAGTATTTATACAATTGTAGCGCTGCATACATAAAGTTTGGTAAATTTTGGCAACAGTTGCGGAGTTGTCCAACTTGCTGCGAGTGCTTGTCGTCGCGATACTAAGTTGTCGACATCTTGCGCAGCCGCCACCGTCGCGACCGTACGTGTTCCATGTACGTGTGCGGCCGGACGGAAATAAACAGCGCGATAGCGGCCACAGCACCATGCGCGGATATCACACTTCACTAAGTTAGACCTACTCCTACTGAACATTTCTATAATGTGCCACAGGTCGGCTACATTCCAAATTGAGCTCTTTGAGTAAAAAGTGTCATTCAAGCTGATAATGCGTTGTGCAATAACTTTGCACCGCTTTCGAAGGCTGAGCCATTGAAAGCGTTATTTCGTGTGTGTAAAGAACATAATGGCGTGAGTGGCGTCGCGAACCAAAATCCTATTAATCTGATACAATGAGCGTGTATTACATGGAACCGTACTTAGTCAGCGCGTTGTAATGCGGGATGAGCTGCGCCCTGCTAGTGTTACATGGAGCTTAATGTCACAAGTGGAGCGCACATCAAATACAACTCATTAATTATACGAATCAGTAGCTTCAGTTCAGGCAACAACAAAGCAGAATCAAAGACAGTCGTAACACTCCGGTGAACACCGCCGCGTGTATAGGTACAAATAGTATTAACTTACGAGTTCACAGTAACGAGCGACAGACAAACACTTTCAGAACACGAAGCAGCCGACACGTTGATTTCTTTTTAACATTAGCTTCGAAATACATCCAGAGAGTATTGAAATACATCCAGAGAGTTTTGTAAATTAGAACCAATTTACGAGATAAAGTGCACTCCTTGTAATAGAAGCGAAAAATGTGGAGGTATTTTAGTGAGCGGACAGATGTCCACTTGAGCGAGCTGGAACACAAATAGCTCGCGAAAGGAACCACTTCCTCAATGACTTGTGTCGACGTGATTGTGAAGCAGGCAACGAAAGGAAATGTTCACCCGCTAAGCTGTGTACTGAAATATGCAAATCGAAATAGTTTTCGTTCGCAGCGGGGCTAACGAGGGATTAATAAGTTTAGTAATGTAAAATGAATTGTTTCAGAATAAAATTCAATTTCAGTTTTCTTTACATCGCATAAATGTCGCAGAAACTGAATGTAAATCACTGAAATGGTTTATTTAGTGTATTCCCAGAAGATAAAGCAAATAAATGATAATTATGTATGAAAGTGAATAAAACTGTTAATCTGATATTCGATTTCAATTGAAATAAATGTACTGTTCGAATAAAGCTGGGAGGACCATAAATACTAATTGGACTTATATTATGTTTAATGTTGTTACGAAAATAAATTGCGATAAAATACAAGTCCCTTGTTGTTTGTATTTAAAAACGACTCGTGTTTCGGTAATTTTGATTAACTTTAAATAGATTATCGTCACATACAGCGGGTATTGGTTTATAATATTATAAATACGTTTGTATGATGGAGGTGAAGGAAATTACGCAGTGGAACGTGTCGGGAACTTGAAGGATATCACTTTGTGAGTTCAGTTAGTACAGGGGCAGGCTGCAGTCTCAACATTCATAGCGATCGCTTTACGACCGAATTCGGTCGCTAAGTCCTGTCAGTCCATACATTACACCTGTCAATCCGGGACTTTGCGACCGAATTCAGTCGTAAAGCGATCGCTACGCATGTCGAGACTGTAGCCCCAGGCATCCACATGGGAACGATTTGATTATAACTGATATTCGTGCTAGTAAAGAATTAGTGTTGTAGCAACGTGTTTCCGAGGAGCTCTCATGTTAACATTGTGCTAGCACTAACGTTAATACGATAATAATTTAATTTCCATGCTCATGTTCACGTTGAAATGTTTCAGCAACAATGCAAGTCGCGGTCGTAGCGCGGCTTGGCACCGACGTGTAACACTATAACGACACCGTCAGTCAGAGGGTAAGCACTGCTGGGAGCCCAGCGCGGGTCATTAGTCAGATGGCAGATAAAACGGCCACAAGCGGCCATCGGCCACAAAGCGCGCTTTAAATGTAGCCTGTTATTAATAGTGGCTGATTACATCGGGGCCCATTGTGGAGCAAACAATCAACTATTTACGAGCGTTTAATTACCGAATCAATTATATTAGATGGCGAACACACGATTGTGGGCTAGTCTAATGGAGTTATATCGAAACATTTGAATAATGTGTTATGTTTTATGAAGTCGAGAGTCATTCAAACAGAACAATAACTTAAAGCTTATTCGACTTCACTTGGAACTTTGGAGAACAGAATATGACAGATTTCGAAAGTAAAAGTAAAGTAAAAATTCATTTATTTTCCACACTAATCAAAACACAGTACTGACATTATTAGAATAGATGGAGTGGACTGGAGCCTAAACTAGGGCAGCCCTGTATTTCAGGACTCCAGGTCTTCCTCCCGCGGCGAGTGAGTTGGTACAATTTATTAATGAATGACAACTAGAGGTGTAATTAATATATATTGTGTGTGTTTGTGTGAGTGCGTGTGTGTGTTGTGAGTGTGTTCGTGTGTGCGTGCGTGTGTGTGTTGTGTGTGTGATGAGTGAGAGCACGGTTGCACGTATCTGTGTTTGTGGGAGAATGTATATATGTATGCGTGGTTATGGATGAGTGAACTTTGACTGCTCTTGATTTACTACAGACAGAGCTCAGAAGTTATTTAGAAATTATAAGTAAGGATTCCGTGTCATTGTAATTTAAATTTAGAAGATATTTTTGGATAATAGATTTACATTCATGCGAGATTTTTGGGAATATATTTAAAAGAGAGTTAAGTTTATTATATAAATAGGGAGCAAGAAAACATGAGTGTCTCCTGAAGAAAGCAGTGTTGTAAAGAAAGGATCAAAGAGGAGCCGCTCAACAAAATAGTCACAGATTACGATTAAAATGGAGATAAACATCAAACGAGCTCACTTAACTACACTGCGAGCAAAGATTTGCAGCTCGAAGTGAACAAAGTGATGGTAGACACGATAGATATAAACTATAGAATATGAAAGTCATAGGCGACAAAATCCATAACGATCCAAATTCACCCACAAATGGGGCTGCACAAACGAAAACTAAAATTCGACACCGGATCGCAGTATCACGTATCCATCGCTACATCAGAGCGATTAATATCCAATAAAGTGGCAGTTTGCCGGCAATGGACGATCCATCACCGCGCCGCATCGCTCGCTGCTCATATTAGACTCGTATTGGGTAACAGCATTTACCGCAAACGTATTTTCATAAATGAAATGAGTTGTGAAAATAGTTTGACGCCAAGTTGAGCTTGTTACACTACTGCCAGTACTTCGTCATTCTAGTCATGAGTACTTACTGTGAGCGAGGTTTCATGTAATACTTCGTACTAATTGTAAGCGTGGCGAACAACTGAACAAGTCGCAGATAACGGCGTGATCAATGAAGCCGCGACGCAAAGAAACGGTTTTGATTTAGTGCTCAATCACAATCACAGACTCGGAATATTTCATAACAGTTATTAGATTTTGTTTGGCATTTCTATGAATATAGACGAGGATATTATGGCTTTTGAGAATGTATTACTTAAACTTTTGAGGTTGTTACTATTTAAATCCCGGTAAGCTCAGACAGAAGCCGAGAATATTACAACGCGCGTAAATATAGAAGTGTAGAAATGTCGTCGACTCTTAATAAGCTCTAGAACTTTGCATTAACTTTAGTTTCTACTCTGTCGCTCTCTGTTACCCAACGCTATATTTATAATTGAGAGTTCCATTGTGAGGTACTTTACCATCAGCTCCCTATTAGACGGGGAGATAATAACTGTTTAGGAACTCCTCGCCTACAATTATAACATTAAACACAAATATAGTTTGAGTAACGTTCGCTATTAAACACGTTCGTGAGGATGGGTCGAGGGGAACCATTCAAAGTGTCCAAATTCTATTAGATGGTAATGTAATTTGTAATATTGAATAATTCAAACGTGGGATGGCTGGTGTGGTAACAAGCCGTCGACTCGCTTATCACCTATTGGCGGACGACACCGCACAATTATATCATTGTTTTAATTGATTACTTTCTGCCACAATTCACTCTGAATTCTAGTCTATTTCGATGACGCCTATCTTGAGCCTATTAACGCTATGTTCATTATAACAAGTATGTGAAATATTTCACTTGACTGGAGAAGTAATGGAATATTATGAGCTGTTCACCTTTAGATATTCATTGATAAGTGATAATAATAATTTAACTGTCGCCAGGGAGTAGAACTATTGATCTTAATGTTTTCACTTGAATCTGTGCAAACCTTTGTGCCATCTGTCAGAACAAGAACTACGTCACAATCATGGGATAAGGTTTCTAATTTGAAATATACACAACGTCGGCACTGGCGACGAACATTCAATAAAAGGATTTGATATCATACCCTTCTTTTATCTGGATCGCTATTTATTCACCCTCCGACATTCCGGCACTACGGCACTCCGCCGCACTACACACCACGACGGTATCTCACTGTAATAGACTCACTGGCACAAGCACCGCTCACAAGATTTATTTGGACACAGTTTACGATCCTCAAAGGAAACTTCAGATAAAGCAGTACTGTACAAAGACACTACAGACGAGTTTATTCTCTGAAAGCGAGCGTTAGCTAAAGTCTCGGACGGTGATAAAAGCGCGATAGGTACCAGGAAATCATAATTCCACGAAAGATAAACCGCGACCAAACACGAGTGTTTACAAAAGCGATCCTGGAGCTCCACTGAGGAGCGGCGCTTGTGGGCACATCAAACCGAACTGTCTCACAAACTACCAGGAACATATAAATAATTTTATCTGCGACGAAACTTGACTGATATCGAGCTTGACGAAGGGGGCGGTACAGCGAGCTCGTATTAGACGTAACACGAGATAGAAGCAAAACAACAAACATAACTTTATCCGGGTTTTTGGCGCGGCGTTAAGTCGCATCATAAAATAGTGAAGGTTTATATAACGCAGCGGGATTGGCTTATCTGTCCCCGAGGGAGCGATCTGCGATCGAGACGCCCGCGCCAGGCAGCGCTAAGTGTGCCCGCGCTTATGGCGGAGCTGATTATTCATGACTTGGAGCAGAATGTGACGAGCAGTAGATACCTACCGACCACGCATCCAGCAGTTAATGCTAATGGCACACACCTATTAAAAGCGGAATGAGTTCGGATAAAGTGATGAGGATCCTTATTTACGACGCTCGGGTTTATGCAGAATTTACGTTGGAATAAGTATGAAGATTAAGAGCCGTCCATCAATCTCTCTTTACGTCGTCGTCGCTGGTTTCTCATGAAGGATCACTTTATAGTTGTTCAAGTTGTTATCGGTCGCTAGTGTGAAACTCATGCTGTTTCTTGGCCGAATATGTTGACATAACCATTAAACGTTTTCGACGGGTTCATTTATCAAACAATGCCTTAGCATTATTGTACAACTTTGAGAGTTATTAAGTATTTAAAAACTTTTAGAATCCTTGTAAATTGCTTTAAAATAAGTTATTGGTTTTTGAAACTGTATTAAATTATTTCAGTTAAATCAGAACGTCGAAATGGTCGAATTTAATATGGCATTCCTATAAGCAGAATAAAACACAGTAACATTCACGTGCGAAGTATGTTCTTATTGCAGTAACACAGTGGTACACAGTGCGTTAATAAAACGATTTCTGACATTTACTCGAATATTATAATTCGGAATGAGCGCGGTCGGCTCACCTTTGACCACGAGCGCGGAATTACTGCGATGTGCAATATTACAAGTTAAATATAAAGTGAGCTTCCACGAAACCTATTTCCATTTTCACACACCTTGTTAAGTTTAACTGCAACAATTATAATCAACACTATTAGTTCAGAAGATACTTATTTGTTGAGCTCAGTTAGTCCAAGTTGTACATTTGTGTGTGTATTGTGGTTTGCTTACTCACTTAACGAATATGTTAGGTTTTACAATATATCGCCTGATGCTTAAGCGATCATTATTTATTCAGTACATACTCAATTTAAGTTTAGTGTGTATGTAATGTTTGATATAAATGTGACATGATTGGATCATATTTCAAGCAAGAGTATTGAATGTAATAAGACACCACAGCGCCCTAATTACTGCCTCATAATAATATTCTTTGTCTATTATAATCTCAGATTACGGGGATTTTCGCGGAAGTTGGGAGCGAAACCTTTTGCTTCGTAATGTACACAACAACGATCTATTCATCAACTCCCTGAATGCGCGGCGTCTGTTGCCGGCTTATTTAAATGATTATTAAATTAATTGCCGATTGGTACCGACTTACCGAGTCATACAACACTAATTGTGTTGTTCTGCTCGTCTCATCTTTGGCGAATATTTAGTTTCGTTGTCGGTGAAAACGATTGCCATACTATTTGACTTTTCTGAATTTAGAATTAATATGTAATTAATTAAATGCCTCATACACAGTAAATTTCTTTTATTTTGAAAAAATCGTTGATTTCTGTAACACTAGTCGTTATTTACAGTGGACTGCTAAATGCTGACAGTGATGATGAACATAATAATCGGTGACTCATCGAAGGATGTCTGTTCATAACACATGCATGCATCAGCTCACGCCTTCCTCTATGGGGGCCTTCTTCTGTCTCATAGGAGTAGGCGCAAACTACTGAACACCACCTGCTACCATCCTTACATACTCCTTCTGCTTGGTTTACGTTCATACATCTGGCCATATACGCACGCCGGTTGCGGTTATATTAGTAACGTTAAAAGAATTCTGCAAAGATGTATAGTGTGATATGGTTGTCGCAAGTGTTGGGAGTCGATTGTGAACTGGCGGGCGACAGATTGTATCGGTGGCGGCGACGTCGGCTCAGACTGCGCACTACGTCGGTTATTCGAAGCCCGTTTGAGTCCGCATATTAGTTTATCGCGTCCCCTCGAAAGGGCTAATCCCATTCAACCCTCGGTAAAGCGATTCTGTCGTCTTGCCTCAAAAGCCCCCGAATGGCCTCAACCTGCAATAAGGTAACAACTATTTCCTGACAGGCCTGTTGGTCTAGTGGTTAGTGACCCTGACTGCTATGCCGGAGGTCGTGGGTTCGATTCCCACCCAGGACAAATGTTTGTGTAATGAGCACGATCATTTGTTCTGTGTCTGGGTGTAATTTATCTATAATATTTATGTATTTAGAAATATATAAGTATGTTTATCAGTTGTCTAGTACCCATAACACAAGCTCTGCTTAGCTTGGGACTAGATGGCGTTGTGTGATAGTTGTGGATTATTTATTTATTTATTTTATTTATTTCTGTGGCGCTCTCGAGCTATTCAAACTATTCAGTCGTCCGATTAAAAAAGGAATTCTCTTTGCTCAGTTTGTGGCGCCGTTGCTTGCTTATCATATTGTTAAGTTTTACGTATTCAGAGCTCTGTCGGGTGCCGGCGTGAGGTTGGATCGTCTGCGCCTAAGTTTTTAATAAATTACATTTTTCTCGGCGGCATTCTATTCAAACTTAGTTTTAATAACATGGTCGCCTTTGTTCGCGCGATCATTTCCGATAATAGTGAAACAAATGCGCGGCGGAAGCGGAGGATCGGTTGTGCCGAGACGTCTGCGGAGTTATATGAGTAATTACGACGTTAATCAAATAGAGTGGCTTCTCTCGGAGATTGAATGTTTTATTCAGAGGCCGGCGTTATCTGTGCCGAGTGCTCGGCAGCTAATGTTCGCTTTAAACCGCTCATAAAGTTTTACGCGGCGCGGCGCGGCGTGGTGCGGCGCGGCGGCACTCGATACAGTTGCGGCGCCGCACTTAATTAATGCAACCGCCTCCGCGCCGCGCCGCGCCGAGCCCGTGCCTTGCAAATCCGCCGCCGTCAACACTTCACAATGTCTTCGCGGTTTGCTTTAATTCAGTTATCTGCTCCCCGAGAGCTTTATGAATAAAGTGACGAACATTAAAAGTTTACGACAAAACTACACTTTAAATACATTTAACTACTTTTCAGTGATTAAGTCTACTTAAAGTTTGAAGCTCCACAGAGTTGTGTCGGTACCGGTAGAGAGCGGCTTGGCCGGAGTTCCGCTGGCCCCAATCCGCTACGAGATAACTCGCGTCGCTCAGATCAGATAGCTGCCTAGCAGCGCTTTGTGCGACAATCCTCGTCACTCAAACGATTCACTCGGCTTCGATGGAGCGACAGATAAATCAAAAGTTTGTCAACTCGAACAAGTCCCCGGTTCGAGCGACTGTGCATTTATGTCGCGAAACAACACTGAAACTTACTGTAGGGACAGAAATCCTTCGCGACAAATCGCATGCGTTTCAGCGCGTGCGGAGTCGCGCGATCATCGCGCCACAGTTGCGGAAGCGGGTCCACACAGAACACTCACTGCGGTCACAGCACGACGCGCGCGGCTAGCGGGGGGCGCGCGGGGCGTGCGGGGGGGCGGGGGCACATCGCGCGACACACATGCGGCGGACTTGGCCGGCCCGGGACACTGCCGGCGCGGGCCCGCGCGCGCACCCCGCGCCCCCCGCCGCCCGCGCCCCGCATGCCCGTGTCTCACCCCCGCTGCGCGCGCACCGCCCAACGATCCCGAGCGCGCCCGACACCGAACGAACTCGAGACGATTTTTACATCTGCACTGTTGTGACATTGAAATTCAATTTTCGATTGAGCGGCCTTCGACGTGGCGGCGCGAGCCTCGAATGAGTTCCGGAATCGTGTTCCGGTTTCGTATTTGAATAACGAGAGTCGGAATTTTTGTCGGGGGCACGAAAATTACTCGATTCGACGAGGGTTTCCTTTGTTGAGCTCCGATAATTATTTTGGAAATTTATTGATATGCCACCGATTCGACGATAACGATTATTGATAAATGTTGATACATAATTGAATTCAGAACAGTCTACTACCTACGCAATTTCTGAATAAATTATACAATTTACTATCTAAAGCGCCTAAAGCATATCTTATCAGAAACAAACTTTCTTAGAGTCTGTGGAAGAATCAAGCAAATAGATCATTCGAATAAACCTACAAAGTTTTCAATACACAATATAAGTATGTTTTCTTTTATACTGTAAAAGTTTGACAAACTAGATAGATAGCTCGCGGCGGTCGTGCTATTTGTGCGAAAAAAGTTGCAGCGTGCCGTAGCAGCGTAGTAGCGGTGACGTAGCGGCGTAGCACCGTAGAGGCGTAGCGGTGTGTGGACGCCCGCTAATCCGTAGCGCGTAGCTCTGCGGTACTTTACAAATGGCTACGCTACGGAATTTAATTTCGCGCATTTCTTTAACGCTATTGGATATTGTAAGGATTTGCTTCCATATATCCGCTGACGACGCTGATACTTGATTTTTTTCGTGCAGTTTTTAAAAAAATTGCAGGAGGGTGCGGAGGGGGGGGGGTTCTGTCTCTACTCGAGGGCTTTTCAATTCAACTCTATTGTTATATAATTATGGGTACAATGAAAACCATCACATATTTCTGTGCATATTAAATTTTTCTGTAGTTGTAACTTTCCGGTGGAGATCTCGATAATATAAATGAACGCAACACTGGACAATTACTTTCAACTTCAATGTATGAATTGTATCTGATTATCGTATCATTTGGTGGTTGTTTAATCACACAATATCAGTTTCGAGAATTGATGGAAACATCCAATTAAAACGCTAATTACTCACATTGTTCACGTGCAAAGAGGTAAGCAATAATTATTATTAAATGAAACCTGCAATCATAAGTATGTATAGATGTTCATCAAATTATCAATAGTTGCGGAGATCAGGGGGGCAATTCTCGTAATTTTAAGAACGTTCACAGTCTGATCTCAGTCTCAATCTGCCAAAAATACCTCTAATTTCCCTACATTTTTTTTTCGGGTGGAAAATCATCAAATGACCCCTCCCGCTCTCGGTGGAGCGGAAGGGACTGTCAGACTCTTACTGACTAAAACCCACCCGTGTTCCTTCCTTAGTCCTTTATGTTCCAGGACAGGTAACCCTTTCGGACGATCCCGCTACCCCGGCAGGCTTCGGCCCTATCGGGCCCGTCACAAATTTCCGTACATTATGATAAGTTTTTGACATTTGTATGTCGCCGAGATGAGACTGCGACTAGATTTTGAACGTTTCAAATTACGAGACTTGGCCTTCCGATCGAGTTGCGATAGCGCTGAGCGCGGGAGCCGAGCGAGCAAAGCGTCCAAGAGTCGCGGTACATACGGGGGAATAACTTATGTATCTCAAACGTACATTACGTACCCTGGGGTACGTAATGTCCCAACTCGTTCGATAATATCATTTGTATATTTCCGATAAGATGCCATCTTTTTTAGGATAAATATTCTTATATCGAACAAAAGACGGGATGTGACGTCAGAGTTTTACTTTATTCCGCTTTTCATGTTAATTCAGATATGATTTAATATAACTTCGGGAATGTTTTATATTTTCTTTGACTGATTGACGAAAGTGAAAAGCAGAGGAGGGAAGTATTGTGAGAAAGTACATATTGATAACTGTCGCGGTGTGGTTCATGGTTTGTAACTGATAAACAATTGGCTTCTGAAGTGACACTCGTCCGAGCATGAACGAATATACGGCGCTAAACGTACCCACCTCTGATTAAACTATTGGGGCATATTTTATAAAAATAATTGATAACTTATATGCTTAGTAACATTAATATAATACTTATTTACCAATCATTAGTTATTATTATTTATAACTAATGATTAATCAAAATAATGTGTATTATGGTCTCTCCTAAAAGTTTGATACTCGTAATTTATTACCTCGAATTCTGTGTAAAACTACTGAAATCTATAACAATGAGAAATACACAGTCGCAACACAGGAACAGGACGGTAGTACAGTAAAAGTTTTAGATCATATTACGATTTTGTTTGAGTCGTGACCGCGTGTTGCGGAGGAGTGCGCACCGCGGCCACCGGCATGTCTCGACTCGCGACTATTTTATAGAAAACCGAATATCTCGTTCCGTTTCTTCCGCAGGTTCCTGTATTCTTGTCTGTGCTTTATTGCATTACCTATAGGTACTAAGTTCTCAATGTTTAGTATTATCTTTGCATGTGGTTTTGCCTGCAAGAAATATGTTGAAAAGGAGGCTTCGGGCACCTTGCTGTGTACGCACATTTGATTAAGAAGGTATAATCTTAATAGGTCGATTTTTTTAATTTACTATCGACCTTTATTAAATTCGAGAGTTTATTTTTGCCATGTTAAAGTATTGATCGAAATAAATAAAATAAATTCGGACAAGGGTAGGAGAATGATGATGATGCAGGTTTTGATAAACGTTTTGTCTTTATTTGAAACACGTTTGTAGCCTGTGATCAGATCTGTGTGATGGCTTACTAAGCCTTTGCGATAAGGAAACTAGCTACAACCGAGAATCTATATTTACCTTCGAATATATTGCATTCCCTGCATCGTGGGTAAATCACCCGCCTCAAGAGTTATGTACTGTGACATACGACCTTGTACCGTGGAAGCATCAGTCGCTGGTTGGAGGCGCCTCGTTTACAAGATTGATATTATCGAACGTGAAGCTATTTGAGACACTTCCAGCTCGTTAGAAGTGTAATTTAAAATATTTTTTAACTAAGATATGTATTTACTGGGGATAACTTTGTACTGTGTGATGCTGTGAGGATTTCATTATTAATTGATCTAATATTGACAGATTAATGGTATGACGTTAGTAACTCCAACAATAACACTAACTTATTTAAACTTTGGCTAATTCTATTAAGAACTTAGCTCCAGTCCAAATCGAATTCCTTTCGGCTTAAATAAATTTCGAAAGGGAATAAAATAAACATGGGCCCGTCCGTCACGGAGGATTAGTGCGCGGCCGGAGATTAGCGAATGAAAACGTAGCCGTAACCATTGCTTGCTGATTTTTTATTGAGTGAAGCGAACGCCTCGCGGTACTCCCTGCCTCCCCCCTCACCTCACCTTCTCAGCCCGCACCCCCCCGGGATGGACTCGCGGAATACTTTAAAAAACAATCCGACTACAATTGGAACTTGGAACAAGTTCGAGCTCCGAGGAAATCAAGACTTAGCAACTTTTTGTTTTATTGGTCAATTTGTTTCGGAAATATTAAACGTTGTTCTATCCGTCGTTCATTACGACGCGTCTCGGACGGTTTTATTGCCGCCGTCTGATTACAATAAGACTCGTTCCTCTGTTGTTGAACAACACTCGCTCGTCCCCCCCGCACCGCACCGCATCCCGCCGGCGCCGGTTCTGACCCGCTCCGGCGCCGCATTCAACCAAACTTTCTGATGTATTTTAACCTGAATTGGAATTGCACTCCAGTTAAATTATCAGTAGAATACACATATTGCAAAGTCTATAGAATCCTTATTAGGATCTGCATGCGGGTAAGTGGAATGGGAATGCAATACGGAGCTGTTATATAACCTAGCTCATTTCTTCAATCGACATGGCACACTATGTATATCAATTATTAGCGGCACTTTCATACAAGTCGTTCCATTCATTCCGCTCCGCTTTGTCGCATTGCTAATGCGCGGTGCACCGAGACGAGCTGAAAATCTTAATTGGCAGACTTAATTTAATATTATCCAGGCAATTGTCTAGCACGTCACCGGCACACAAAGCCTGCAGCACTCCATTTGAGCAAATAGACCGCCATATGAATGAGTAAACGCTGAACCAATTACTCAAAGACCGCGGCAACTTAAATTAACTGGATGGGGGCGCCGTGAGCCGGTTCGAACTGGATTGCGTTGAATGGAACTGGGTGAAACTGGTGCGAGTGCCGTAGGCAGAGCCAACAAGTTAGGAACAATGGTGACAGCTCAGTGACGTCACAGGCGGGAGGCTAGCGCCGACCTCTGCCCTCGCAGTTAGAAGCAGTTTGCAGATAAACTCGAGCCTCGTTGTCGTAATAAGTTTAGCGTCTCCGTTTAAATACCGACGTTAACATCCACGTTTGCGTTTACTGACGAGCTCACCACAGACTCACAGGAGAATACTTATTGCTCTGATGCGTCGAATTATACTTGGTAAACCTTCAGCGAACCTAACTTCGAGATTACATTGTGTTTACATAATTGTAATTAAAGTTGTAATTCTTTACTTGAATGAATGTATTAATTGCTCATTAAATTGGCATTTAATAAAATCGAAACGTAATTGAAATGAGTTCAAAATGCGCATATGCCGGTCACTTATCTTCGCAGGTGTAATAATAAAAAGACAGATTAAACTCCAATTTCCATATTCCAATGAGATATTATTCATGGGGTGTATCGAGATAAGTTACTAAAATAACTTTAAGGTAGCGATGCACAATGCTCACAAAAGCGATATAATTATTTTTCTAAACACACAGGACAAGTCGGTGGAACAGGTCGGTGGGACAGGTTGGTGCGACAGGTCGGTGGGACAGGTTGGTGGGACAGTTCGGTGGGACAGGTCGGTGGGACAGGTTGGTGCGACAGGTCGGCGGGACACGTCGGTGTGACAGGTCGGTGCGACAGGTCGGTGCGACAGGTCGGTGGGACAGTTCGGTGGGAGAGGTCGGTGGGACAGGTTGGTGCGACAGGTCGGTGGGACATGTCGGTGCGACAGGTCGGTAGGACAGGTCGTTGGGACAGGTCAGTGTGACAGGTCGGTGCGACAGGTCGGTGCTACAGGTCGGCGGGACCGGTCGGTGGGACAGATCGGTGCGACAGGTCGGTGCTATAGGTCGGCGGGACCGGTCAGTGGGACAGGTCGGTGCGACAGGTCGGTGCGACAGGTCGGTGCTACAGGTCGGTGCTACAGGTCGGCGGGACAGGTCGGTGCGACAGGTCGGTGCGACAGGTCGGTGCTACAGGTCGGCGGGACAGGTCGGTGGGACAGGTCAGTGCGACAGGTCGGTGCTACAGGTCGGCGGAACCGGTCGGTGGGACAGGTCGGTCCGACAGGTCGGTGCGACAGGTCGGTGCTACAGGTCGGCGGGACAGGTCGGTGGGACAGGTCGGTGCGACAGGTCGGTGCGACAGGTCGATGCTACAGGTCGGCGGGACAGGTTGGCTAAAGATGTGATTGGTTTGTAAGTTTGAACAGAAAGCTGATATCTTGAAGACTGGATGAACGATAAGAGATACATTCAGTGTAATTCTAGAGGCAGAACCTATTGGCATTTAAAAAGAGTTCCACATAACTTACTGGATGTCTATGTTTTCTCAAGAAGTATCTAAGAGAAGAATTTTTCTATTTAGTTCTATGTAGTACCCTATAGTAATTAAATTTTTTTTAAAGTTTTTTATCTATATTTTATTTTGTACTTTTCAGCTTCAAATGCCTCCTAAGTACATGACTCAATAACCTGTTTTTGTAATTTTTTTATTTGTTACTAACAATCATGTTTCCTATGTTGTTCTCAATAAAAACAATTTATAATTATCTCCTTTATTTCATTTGAATAAAGGAGATAGTAATAAATTATTATTAAAACAATTTATTGTTATTATTATTAGAATTTGTTTAAATATGTATCTATTCTATCACCTTCACTTATAAGGTACTTGTCAAGATAAGTCCAAATGTCTGAAACGCAACAGAGCTATCTTGTTTTGTTGAGTAGTGCCCGTGACCCCATCATTAGACCCTGAACACCACCTGCTGTAATAGCACTTATCAAGACGAATCTAATGAAACCACACACGATGGGTCCAATAAAATTGGTTTAACTCAAACTCAAACTCAAATAATTTATTTCAATTAAACCATTTCAGGCACTATTGAATTGTCAAAATTAAATAGTCGGTCAGTTAGTCAGAAAGTTGAAGCTAGTTGCCCATTCCAAAACGTAGATCTCTATGGAGAAGAACGGGCAAGAAACTCCAAGGACACTCTTTTAAATCAAGATATTATAACACATTCCTGGGTACATTATTCTTATTGCTTCTATATGTAAGAACAAGGAAAAAAAGAAACAATAAAAAAAATAAAATAAAAAAAAAGCCCTGGCAGTTAAGAGATGACCAGTCTCAACCGACGGCGCCCGTTCACGAACGTGACGCGTGGATCAGCACTACCCAGCTCAACCATTTTGTGAGGAACCGAATGATCCAACACACGTGCCACCACCAGTGAGACATTTAAGTGAGCATGACATATTCTCAACTGCCATGCTCTTTCAAGTCAACATCAATATATCATAAAAACGGATCCATGGTTCTTACATGTACAAAACTGAAAAATGCTTCTAAATTATACAAAACTATAGGAATAATCAGGAAGAGGTATTTAATATTGAAGTATTAAGAATTAAATCTTGATTTAATAAAATAAACATTAAGTTCGTAATGTCATAAACACAAAAAAAAATAAAAAAAAGGGGAAGCATCTCTTCCAAATATTGAAATTGTAATCAGCTAGTGAGTCCAAATGCCTGTGAAGCAGGACTAGCATTAAGCCAAACATTTTTATCTACGATATACTCATCCAACTTATAATATGCTTGTCTACATAGTGTGCGTTTAATGCACGTTTTAAATTTCTTCTCATTTAGTTGAAGAATGTCGAGTGGTATTTTATTATAACATTTTAGACAGTACCCCATAAAAGAAGTTTTTACTTTAGACAATCTGAAGCGCGGTTGATCTAGTTTGTTCCTATGCCTAGTGTTAAAATTATGCCTGTCACATATCTTACTAAAAAGTTGTAGATGTTTTCGAACGTACATAATGTTTTCGTATATACAATATGTAACATAATTAACGCAAGACCTCATACACCCCAATTAGAGTATTGAGTTAGCATAATACAATGAGCAAAACATATTTTTTTTAAAACAAAATATTATTATAAAGAACATCGTGTTAGTCCCAGTATCACTTTATGCATTTAAAATTGAGTCATAGTGTCTTGAAATAAGATTTAATTTTCTTTGGCTCAATCGCCGGTCAGTATGGCAAAATACATAATTTTTGAAAAAAATACCTATTTCAAAAGTTACTGAAATCGATTCAATAGTCAATTATGAACAAACTACTTTCAGGACTTGCGTTTATTCTGTTACACCTTGTATATTGACAAGGAACCGTCATGATGTTAATTTTTTTAAACAGTTACTCGCGTCTACTGAGACTGTAAATGGCTCTGACAGCCCTTTTTTGCAGAATTAAGATAGAATCAATATCAGCAGCCCGTCCCCACAGCAAAATACCGTAAGACATGATGCTATGGAAGTAACTAAAAATTTAATTAAAAATTTAAAAAACCCCCGACAACGTAAAACCATATAAAAAGAAAAAAAATAACCTTGAAATTATGACCCTACGTAAATACGTATAATTTTTTTTGACTAAATGTTGTCCCGTCGGGGGACCGCTCTCATTATTAACCAAACGTTCTGTTAAAGTTTAAAATAGTAGCGGTCCCCCGACAGGACAATATTTAATAAAAAAAATTCATACGTACTTACGTAGGGTCATAATTTCAAGGTTATTTTTTTCTTTTTATAGG
Source organism: Apamea epomidion (assembly GCA_947507525.1). Taxonomy (NCBI): domain Eukaryota; kingdom Metazoa; phylum Arthropoda; class Insecta; order Lepidoptera; family Noctuidae; genus Apamea; species Apamea epomidion. Next base: position 409,796 of record OX382233.1, read on the forward strand.
GTTTTACGTTGTCGGGGGTTTTTTAAATTTTTAATTTAATTTTTTATTTCATGCTTTTTGTAGGGACTCCTTGTTATTTCATTTCTTTTATTTTCTTGCGTTTTAAGATTCAGGTAATTTGGTATTTAATCAGGTTTTTTGTAATTCGCCATTTTTTGGTAGTGTGGCCACTACCAAAAAATGGCGGATTGGATATTTGAAATTTGTCATAGTGTATAGTATTCTACTAGTCAATCCCTTTCATTTGATATCCATATAGAGGGAGTCGTGAAAAAAAAATGTAATTCGCCATTTTGTGATGGCGGCCATCTTAGATTTGAACTTTATCATAGTGTATAGTATTCTACTAGTCAAGCCCTTTCATTTGATACCCATATTGAGGGAGTTGTGAAAAAATATGTAATCCGTCATTTTGTGGCGGCGGCCATCTTGGACCGATTTTCATCAAACATAGCTAAGAACACTTCCGACAAATTCACCTTTCAAACAAAAAAAACAAAATTAAAATCGGTTCATCCGTTCGGGAGCTACGATGCCACAGAGAGACATACACACACACACACACAGAGAGAGACACGTCAAACTTATAACACCCCGTCGTTTTTGCGTCGGGGGTTAAAAATAGACCAGTCTCGCGGTATCCACGTCTGTTAATTGACGGATTTTCCAAACAGCGTAAGCGGCTGAACTTAGCTGCACTGCAAGTGATATTAGGTGATGATCCCACTGTAGCTTTGAGTCAAGCGTGAATCCCAAAAAAACCGTATTTTCGACGAATTCAAGTATCTCCCTATTCAATACAACGTGACATTCACTACTTCTAACATTCGGTAAAGCGAATCTAATGCATTTAGTTTTTTTCTTATTTAATACTAAATTATTTACAGTACACCAATTATACGTCGTTTTTACGTCATCAAGCTTCTGTACACGTCTGCCTACTTTAAAAATCAGTGATGTGTCATCAGCAAATAACACCGTTTGTGGTCGGGTTTTTAGTAAATTAGGTAAATCATTTATGTGTACTAAAAATAGGAACAGCCCCAATATTGAGCCCTGCGGTACACCCATTTTGACTTTTAAGCCCAATGAATTCACACCGTTTATTTGAACTTGCTGACATCTATCATTTAAATATGATTTTATTAAGCTAAGAGCTAGTTTACCTAGTCCGTAATGCTCAAGTTTCAAGAGCAGTGTTTCAAAATTCACGCAGTTAAATGCCTTGGATAGGTCGCAAAAGATGCCTATTGCATCTTGTGCCTCTTCCCGTGCGTTAAATATGTGTTTTAATAAGGTGACACCGGCGTCAGTTGTACCAAGTCCTTTGTTGAAACCATACTGTTGATCGTGTAGAATGTTGTTACGAATAAAATGATTGAGTATTTGATTTAAAATTAAATTTACTTGAGAACAGTCCGTGACCACCTTCAGGCTCCATCATGAGACCCTGGATACTACCACGGCCTATAGTATTTACACTTGTCAATATGAGTTCAAACACTATGGAACTATCTTATTTGATTGAGGAGTTCCTATGGTTACCTTCCTCTTTATGAGTGCCTGTATCTTCGGGCATCATCATCAGACCAGTTTCATGGTATCATATTTTTGCGTTGTCACCGAAGTTATATAATTATGCAAAGTTTCAGCTCAATCGGATGCCAGAAAGTGCTTGAAAAATGGATGACAAAGGGAGTAACTAGAAACACATACGAACAATGTAAGGTAACAAAAACCTTGTAAACAGGTACCGCTCATTCGTTGAACAAGCCAAAAACTTAAAAAAGGTTTAATCAGATGAATGGAAAAGAGATTACTTCATATTGTACACATATCGACATGGACGTATGGCCGCACCACGTACCACGCCTTCAAGTATAAAATATCCGTTTTCCTCGTGAGGCTATTCCCGTGTTTCCTCGAAGTTTTATGAAAGCGTTCATGTCTTTTATTACGTGCAAAGAACCACCGCTCTAACAGTATGGCTGAGGATTTTTTGATCACATTATATAACATATTATTATACCCCCCCCCCCCTGCCCCTGCCCTAACAGGCATATTTAATCAATGTTTAGACAGCGGTACGTTTCCTGTCTTTAATGAAACAAAGTAAAGTAGTACCAATTTTCAAATTGGGTAGTTAGTTGGATCCCTCCAATTATAGACCTATATCTCTGCTACCAGCATTGAGCAAAATATATGAAAAAATCATGCTAAACTATGTAGATGTTGTCACATTTTAACTCAAATGGGATTTTACTTGGTCGCCTGTTTTGGTTTAACGAAAGGTAGATCGACGACAGACGCGGGAGTAAAACTCATCAGTCACATTTTGGAATCCTGGGAGAAGTCCCAGGATGCAATTGGAATTTTCTGTGACCTCCCCAAGCGTTTGACTGCGTTGACCACAATAAACTGATCTGTAAATTATACCACTATGGAATTCGTGGACAAGCTGCTGATCTTGTTTTTTCCTATTTATCAAAGAGGCAGCAAAAAGTAAACGTTAACGGAACGACGTCCTCGGGGCCTCTAGTTGGAATGGGCGTGCCTCAAGGCTCAACTCTTGGCCCTTTCCTGTTTTTAGTATACATTAACGACCCTTACATGATGGCTAACCTATCGGATATAATTTTATTCGCTGATAACACTTCCTTTATTTTTAAAATAAATAGAAAAGATACAGATGTCTTACATGTCAACGATAGTCTGGCTGTTCTTTCGAAATGGTTTGCAGCTAATAATCTTTTAAAACTAAATGTCTTAAGTTCTCATTACCAAATGTAACTCAAGTGGGTCTAAATTTAAAACTTGATGGCTAGAAACTAGATGCTATTACGGAAACTGAATTTCTGAGAATTACTTTAGATTCAAAATTACATTGGGGCGCACACATTAGAGCTCTTTCAGGTTAATTAAGTTCAGCTGCATATGCACTAAGAAAAATAAGGCAGTTGACAGATATAGCCACAGCCAGGTTAGTATACTTTGCTTATTTCCACAGTATTATGTCTTATGGTGTTGTGCTGTGGGGATCGGCATCTGACGCAGATTCAATTTTCATTTTACAAAAGTAGTCAAGTTGAGGTATTGTATAATTGCATAGCACATATGTGAGTACTATGTACATACTATATGGCTACCATTTACTGGGTACGTCATTCATTGACTTGAATGTGCCTTGGCGGCTGAGAGTATGTCATGCTCACTCTAATGTCTCGCTGATGGTGGCGCATGTGTTGGATGATTTAGCACCCTTCAAAATGGTTGAGCTAAATGGTGCTATGCGTCGTGTTAGTGAACGGGCGCCGTCAGTAGGGACTGGTCAACACTTTGCTGCCATGGCTTATTTTAATTTAATTTAATATTTGAATTGTTTTTTTTTTCTGTTCATTACGGACGCTTTTAACCTTCTGCATCGTTCTCACATGCATAATTTTTAACATGAATGATGTAAGCAATACTTTGTAACCATATTATTGTGATTTAATTAAAAGAGTGTCCATGGAGTTTCTTGCCCGTTCTTCACCATAGGTACTACGCTTTGCCCACTACGCTTTGGAATGCCCATTTCAAAGCAAAGCAAAAGATGAAGCTAGATGTCCAACTAGCTTCATCTTTTTGACTGACCGACCCTTGATAATTCGAAAGTGCCTGTAATTGGTTTAGTTGAAATAAATAGTTTGAATTTGAGGGCAATCCGCGCTATCTATAAAATGGTTCCTAGCGAGTCTCTTAGAAACAAATTCAAAGAAATTGATATATTAACTCTGCCTTCTCCATAGTTGCGCGCGCGCAGTCTTAGCGAGCGTTCGAGTTAGCTGTTGACGACAACGCGATCGTAACTTTTTTTGCTTACCCTCATTTTTATTAATTAATTAAATTATTAATTAATTTTTATTAATTAAATACTTGATGAGTGAAAATGTAGAATTTTGTGACTCAAGTGGAAGTGAGATAGTGGAAGAGGATCTTGAGTTAGAGAGCGAGCAACAAGTTAATTTAAGGATGGAGAGGGAGAAAAATACGGGTTTAAATAGAGAGCAACGAGTATTACCGGAGAAGAGAGGCAGACAGGAGGATGATGAAGAAATAATCGAAGGTGATGGATTCATAACCATAAGGCGTGGGAGTAAACGACCTGCACGAAGAAATTCTAAAAACTATGAAGAAGTAGATTTGAGATTTTCAAGTAATAATTTGAAACCCAAAGAACACATTGTGTGGATACGTCCAAAGAAACACTGCCAAGGCAGTTTGGAATGGCAAAACTTTTGAGATCTCATAATATAGGAAATATAATTAAATTAGTGTACAAAAACCCTTATAGGGCTTTAGTATACTTTGACAACAAAGAAAATGCAGTAAAGATGTTAAATTGTGAGAAAATATTGAGCAACTTGGAATGTAATATTAATATAATAGGTGAATCAACGTTATGCTATGGTCTACTTCGGCAGGTGTACTTAGAAATGGAAGATAAAGAAATATTAGAAAACCTTAAATGTGATTTCGAGATTATATCTGCAAAACGACGAAAAAGACAGGATAGCGAAGGCAAATGGGTAAACTCTGAAACAATCCGCTTATATTTTAAAAATTGCAACCGACCGACATATGTATGTGGTTTTGGGTGCAAATTTCAAGTTGAACCCTACATTTTTCCTGTGTCACAATGTTCAGTATGTTGGCGTTATGGACACCTTTCAAGGACATGTCCTTCGAAAAAAGTCATATTCCCTAAGTGTGGTAATAATCACGCTAACTGTGAGACAACTGTTTTTAAATGTATAAACTGCAAAGGTTCTCATATGGCAATGAATAAAAAATGTCCCATTTTTTTTAAAGAAAAAGAAATTAGAAAAATTATGTCGGAAAAGAACTGCAGTTATCGAGAAGGATTAGAAATATATGCCAAAGGAAAATTACAGGAAAATAATACAATACATAATGAGGATATGATTAAGAACAATGAAATAAATAAACAGTTTTTCCAAACAGAATGCACTCAGGACACAGGACCAAGAGGAACATATAGAGATGTGGTTGTTACACAAGCGGTTATACATGAAAAAATGATTGTATCTGAAGAATCGGAAACAGAAGACAGTCAGAATTTTGATAATAAAACTAATACACAGTCTGAAAAATCAAAAAAGAAGAAATCACGAAGTAAGAAATCAAAAGGAGGGTCGTATGGACAGGAACAGTCACAAAAAAATATAAGTGAGGTTGAAAACACTAATAACAAAGGGAACCAGGTGAACGCAAAGATTACTTTTATGAACTACATATATAAAAAAATTAAGGATGTATGTATGTCGAGAGATAGCTTTTCTAATAAGTTCGGATTAATTATCAAAATAGTTGTTCGAGATTGTATTGCACTATTTTTTTAAATAATAAATGGTAAAGATATCTTAACTCAATTGCTTTTGTTATCCACTAATGGATAATCATAATAACAGTGTCTATTTTATAAACATATTGCAGTGGAATGCTCAGAGTTTAAGACCTAAAATTCCAGAATTTCAAGCTTTATTAAGTCAGGAGAACATTCATATTGCTTTAATATCAGAGACTTGGTTGGAACCCGATTCATCATTAAATATAAGTGGGTACAATGTTTTTAGGAATGACCGAAGCGATTCATATGGGGGAGTCGCTATTATAATTCATAAGTCAATTATAGTACAGTTACAAACTTTAAATACTAGTAATTTAGGAATAGAAATAAGATGCAAGAAAGCGCTAGTGGATGTTTTATAGTAATTGGAAATGTGTGTATCATGTCGTTGGAGCACTATCTTATATCAAAACAATTGATAAGAATAAAACTGTTATATGTTCAGACAGTAAGAGTGCCTTATATCATATAGCTTGATGCGCCTCTGGTCGCAGAGGTACACCGATAGCATACGAAATACTCTCTAAAATAGAGGAATTCGCGGAGAAAGGAGTGGATCTGAGGTTGCAGTGGGTTCCTTCGCACATTGGGATACGTGGTAATGAGGAGGCTGATAGATTAGCGAAAATTGGAAGTACAGAAGACCAAGAAATTTTTGTGAAACCATATAATTCAGAAATATTAACGAAATATAATGGACAGTGTTATGATTTGTGGAAGGGATATTTCAATTAGAGATCATTGGAAAAGGGCATATGGTATAAAACCATCCAATGTCAGCCTCCTCGTATACCTTGGTGTACATATAGTCGGTTAAGTAGGAAACTGATTATTATAGCACACAGAATCAGAACCGGACATATTCCATCAAACAATTTTGCCTTTTTAATGGGAAAGATTTCTTCCCCAAAATGTGATACTTGTGGAATAATAGATGATGTATACATTTGTTGATGGAATGTGTTCAATTTAATGCAGAGAGAGAGGAATTATTTGAAAAATTGGATCTGGACAGAATGCAGGTCGGAATCATGAATTCTATACTTTGAAACCCTAACAGTGAAGGAGCTTGTCTTTTGTTTAAACTATTATCATCTTAAGTTGAGCTAATGATGTATAACTAGTGAATAAGATTAATCGGACTGACATATACATGTAGTAAAAAAGTCCAAAAAAAAAAAAAAAAAAAAAAAAAAAAAAAAAAAAAAAAAAAAAAAAAAAAAAAAAAAAAAAAAAAAAAACTCTGCCTTCTCTTTACAGTTTAGAAAGTATTTTGTATGTTCGTAAAAACTTAAGACTTTTCAAAATAAGAAGCGATTTCCATAATATAAATGTACACACATAGTAAAAATGAAATTGTAATACCGAAATTTAGATTGACTAAAACTAGCAAGTCATTTCTTATAAACAGCAACCGCTTTTAAAACAAGTTGCCAATAGCGGTTACAGAACTTAGCGGTGGATAGTTCAAAACCCTCATCAAACATGTCCTTATCAAAAAAGCATATTATAAGATTAGACTACGTTGAAGACGGTAGTAGGAAGAGGTAGTTTGGCAATGATTTCTTTTGCACATGTGGCTTCCCTGGCACCTCATTAACGGCATTGTTTAAGCAAGTACTTACAAACTAATTAATGTTACGTTAGTATCTATAGCTAGCTATCGATATGTAGATGATCACACATACAATTCACTTAAATAATTTGTCGAGTGAGTTGAAATTAAATCTTTGCGACAAACACACGTCTATATTTTCTACAAGTCCTTTCAACCAAATACAACCTTATTGCACTAAACAGGCATAACTACGTAAATGTCTATTAACTGCTCTCAAATTACGATGTTTATTTATTTTTTACATACTTCTTTATATATAATCGTTTTATTATTTGACATTATATACAGACAATTCTAGTTTCTGTTTATTAGTGGTTGTAATGGCAGTCATGTCACTTGGTTTTAAACGGTTTTTATATTTTATTTCTCCTTTTCAAAATTCAATATTCAAAGTTCATTTATTTTTGTGAACACAGGGTACTATGATCTTATGTATATATATAGTGTTTGGTCCAACCTATGTTCCGCCGACAGGCATAAAAAATAGTGATGCTATCATCAAAATTAAATTAATTGTAAAAAAAATCTCTTAAACTCACAATGTGAACAAATAAGTATTGTCAAAAGTTTAATAAAATAGTAGAGAAAGATAAAACAATGTCAGGAATATTACAGTCGTCAAAATTAATTAAATTAAAATAGTCTAAATGTCAAAAAAAAAAAATACATTGTCAGCAGAGATTAAAATTATCAAAAGTTACAATTGCATTATAATAAAATAAAATTAAATAATAACATAATAATAATTCCAAAATTATGATTAATTAAATTTGTCATTCAGAAACTGATCTAATGTGTAATAGCAGTTTTCAAGTAGCAGCTTCTGTAGAGTGTTTCTGATTTTTGATAATGGCATTTAATTGCATCGGGAACTTTATTAAAAACTGGGGAGCAATACCAAAGAAACTTTTCTTCATCAGTGCAGTTTTACATTTTACATGTCATAAAGTGTTCATATATTGAGCACGTATGTGTAATTTCTTGACTGTGGCCATTTTTTTAAATAAGTAGGGATTATTTTTTACAAACAACGAAGTTTCCAAGATGTACAAAGCAGGAAAAGTTAAAATATTGTATTTTTTTAAATACGGCATGCAACTGTCAGTCCTTCTTAAACCAAACATCTCTTTTGCATTTTAAAAACAAGTTCTCGGTTTGTTGACTGTCCCCAAAAAACAACACCGTAACGCAAAACCGAGGCTACCAATCCATGATAAGCCGTTAAGAGTGTTTCAGTACTTACTTTTTTTGACAGTTGAAATAGAAGGTACTCTTCTAGATGTGGTTTCCAGGTCAGTTTGCAGTCTATAGAGATACCCAAGAATTTTGCAATGCTAGCCTGTTCTATTTTAGACTGATTATAGGTGACATTAACTGGAGTATTTACAAGCCGTTGGTGGAAATGCATAATTTTAGTTTTATTTAGATTTATTACAAGATTATTGTCCTTAAGCCAATTAACTATTTTCGAGAAAGTGTCATTAATGTCAAGTTCATAATTATCAGGATTGTTGCATTTTATAGTATTTATCCTTTTGATGGATTCTTCTATATTTTGTAAATGTGAGGACTTTGTAGGCCTTGTAGACTTTAGATCTGTAGACCATTTTTTATTTCATCAAGTACCTGGTACTTGTTCACAGGCCTACGCTGTCCTCCCATACCTACGGTAATTTGAAAACATTGTAAAAGCCAATTATTTTTAAAAGAGTAAGTAAGGAAAGAACTAATTCGAACCGTGCACCTAGCTTCTGACGTTTCATAAGTGCCCATGTTGGTTTATGTGAAATAAAATATTTCGATTTTATAATCTCAATCCAAGACTTTTTTTTTTTTTTTTTTTTTTTGTGGATGGGAAATCATCAAATGACTCCTCCCGCTCTGGGTGGAGCAGAAGGGAGTGTCAGACTCTTACTGACTAAACCCACCCGTGTTCCTTCCTTAGCCCTTTACGTACCAGGGCAGCGGTAACCCTTTCGGACAATCCCGCTACCCCGGCAGGCTTCGGCCCTGTCGGGCCCCGTCATCTATGCTGACATCTCTTTGAGGCGCACGTGGAACACTTACGCGCCGTCCGGCACGGGCCTGGTCCTGATCGGACGGAGAGCTACCCATTGCTCTCCGCCCGCAGGCCCGCGCCTACGGTGGCCGGGAGTCGTCACGCGGCTCCCGACGCCCGGAGCGTCTCCCTCGGCGGCTGAGGCGTGAGGATCTCTCCCTCGCCCATCCCGCCACCTCCTTCGCTAGCATGACTGCTTCGCAGAAGGAGGTGACCGCCTCCCACTCCCTCTCGCCCCGGACCATGGCTTGCACCAGGGCCGGGCGCGAGAGGTCGCCGCCGCTGCCGATCGCCTCTACGAGGACACGGCGGTGCTCTGCCCAAGCGGGGCAGACCTCCACCGTATGCTCCACCGTGTCCTCTGGGCGATCCTTGCAGTGGTGACACCCGGGCGTCTCCTCCCGCCTGATGATGTGCAGTCAATCCAAGACTTACATAACACATTCACTGCTAAAAAGTTATATTAGATCTAATCTACAACCAATCCACCAACCAATCTACTCTACAATTCATACATCTTGGGCTAAATGTATGATTTGGCTGTGTCGTTGCACAGACACTCCTATGGGCTTATGGTAAGAAATTAAATAAATGGTCTTTAATGTTGTGTCATGCAATAGTTCAATGGTATGGCTAAGCTATATATTTTGACCGCGGTAAGGAAACGCACCAGAGACCAACATCACAAACTTTGGTCGGACCAAGGTGAGTGCAGGCCCCGGTGTCATCACTGCGTCGACTGCCGGGAGGACACGGCGCGGCACACGCTGGCAGAGTGTGCCGCCTGGGAGGAGCCGCGCCGTGCCCTCATCTCAGAAGTAGGCAGTGACTTGTCGCTGCCGGCCGTGTTCGAGTCGATAGTCAGCAGCGAAGAGTCCTGGGACGCGGTGGTTTCCTTCTGCGAAACAGTCGTCTCGCAGAAAGAGGCTACGGAAAGGGAGAGGGAGATCTCATCCACTCACTCGGCCCGTAGCAGGCGCACCGGGCGTCGGCGCAGGGCGGACAATGGCCTCTTCCAGCCCCCCTAAATGGGCCCAGGGGCGACAGACTCGGGGACGTCCGTTGGCCCCCACACATCAGGACCCGAGGTGGCGGCGCGTAGTGTTCCACGCGCGCCCCTCTTAGACGTCGCGGGGGAGTCTAACACCTCACTACCCTGACCCGAGGAGGCCCGCAGTGGCGGGCTGATACAGTCGGGGGTTGCAGAAGGATTGTACGTTCTCGTGACCCCCGGCGTAGGTGTGATATGGAATACTGGGGTGGTTTTTAGTCAGTAAGAGCCTGACAGACCTCGTCGCCCGCCCCAGGGCGGCGGACATCCATGAGGATACTCCGCCCCGGCAAAAAAAAAAAAAAAGGTGAGTGCAGGCAGGCTAAGGAAGCACTTCCTGCAGTGGATGGCCGCCTAAATGGTTCTCCATCTAACCAAAGAAAAGCTGCGTACAGTTACTGCAGCTTTAACTGGCCACGGCCATTTAATAAATACCTCTTTGTCATAGGAGTAACAGACAGTCCGCTGTGCAGGGCCTGCATGGAGGATGACGAGACAGTGGCACATGTGCTGCTAAACTGCCTGGTGGTCGCCACGTACAGAGCAAAGTACTTCAGTAATCCAGGCACCCTCCGTGAGACGGTCAGTAAAAATCAAGGCGTTGCTGGCCTTTCTTGAGGAACTGGGGTGGATCAAATAATTGATTTTCCCACCCGTAGGCAAAATACTGTAAAGTTACAGTTGTGTAAAGTTGTGGACACCAGCCTATATTAGCTATTAAAGTGTGTAGAGTTAGGGGCTTGTAGAGTTAGGGTCTTGGCTCTACATTCGATTTGATAAGTTTTTATCAGGGAAAGCGTTATGTAAATCAAGTGGCAACATACATGAAATGTTTTTGGGATTTTTTTTTTTTTAGAGTGTTCTATTTATTTTTATTTTCGCGGTAATATTGTAATGATATATTAAACTTCGCTTCTGCCTGCAAAACGCGCGCTTCGTCCGCGTGAAATTTCGACGAGTATCAGACAAGGGAAGACATTTTTGGTACAGATCGAGTCGGGCCAGCGGGCAAGTCTTCACAATATTTTGATTCTCGGTGTAATTAATAAGAGATTGTTCGAAGAGTCTTTAGTTTCCTAATAATAGAAAACTTTGCTAAATAATAACTCCGCGGCTTTTGTGTGGCGTCTATTGTCGACCATAATGACGGATAATTTGGTTTGCTTCAAACTGCTCGACTGCTAAAGGGACCTGCTAGACTGCTAGATGGACTGGTTCGAAAGTTTTATTTAGTGAGACTCATTAGGATTTCAAGGAATTTCATAAATTACTTCAAAGATCTAGTGTTTCTTTGTTAATGCTTTTCTTTGTAATTAGTTACGAGATTTTGTTCGTAATCGAGTAATCGTACCTATGTAAAACGCAAAATAATCTTTTAAAAACTTGATTCGCAGTATTTTCTTATTATAATTATAAATGTTAGGTCTAATTACTGAATTAAATCCTTAATTGATGGAAAGTCATACCCAAGCGACGCCGTTGTGCTGTACCAGACTACAAGAGAAATAGGGACGTATACGGAGCTAAGTCGCAACCTTTACTAGTTCGAAAATCGGAGATGCACATAAAGAAAAGGTGATACGTATTCATTGTGATTGTGAGAACACCTTGAGTAACTTTTTAAGGCAGGAACTGAACAATAGGTGTATTTTAATATATTATATACCTATTGTTCAGTTTCTGCCTTAAAAAGTTGCTAATTTGGTTGCAAGCAGTATTTTAAATACAGTGGAATTTTAGAGTTTTTAAAACTAGGTCCAAATATTACCAAAGTTACTCGTCGCCAGACGGCGCTCAACTCGCTTCTCCCTTCACTCCTTTGACGAAGTATTAAATATAACACCCCATCAATGAAAGTTATACTTTGTTATATCTGATACTCTATAAACTTTCACATTCCGCAAGAGATAGATTCCTTTGAATTTATTGCTTCGACTTGAGTTGATGGATTGTCAAAGGTTCGCTTGGCAACGCTTAGAAGGATGACAAGTGTATTATTTGAAAGATCTTGACTGTAGCTACCAAGCTAACTGATTCTCAGGTACAAAGCTAAGCAAATCTGATTCTTAAGGTAGATAAATGCAACAGCGGATTTCGAATGTCACGTTTATTTATAGGTTCTACGAGTATATTCTATGTATGTCTTTATGAAATTACATAGCACAAGTACATAGTAAACTATTTCACCAAACAAATTACTTTCCTCCTACTTCCTCTACTTTTTGTTACTTAATATATTAATATTTTGCACGAGTTTACAAACCTTAGCTATGTTTTTCCAGTCTAACTACACCAACATTCACATTTTCACTGCGAAAGCTGCATTAAATCCATTTGTAAATTGTGCAACGAATTGCCATCTAATAATACGTCTTTGGGACCCTTTTTGATCACGTAATTGGTCGGATTTCGTTCGGAAGGCATTGGTCGCATGTTCGGCTTGTGGTCACAGCACTAGCACTAGCTCGGAATTCGGGCTCGGATTAAATTCAATTTTAACGTTGCGCAGCCTTTCGTCACACAAAAAATAAACTACAGACACTCAACTCCGGAAAACAAGCGAAAATGCACGCACACATGGACTCGCGTCTACGTACAGCTAGGTGCACACCCACTCGTGACTGGTATTCGTTTGCGATCTCCGTACGTACCCGTCTATGTGTGTGTGCGCCTGTGTTCGCTCGTTGTGCAGGGCTGACCTTCTGTGCCGTGTGTTCTGTCTTTCTATTTTGTGCTTCGTCATGCTGGTGCAAACTGTGGACGGTTTACGACCGGCGAGCGGTCGTCCGAAGATTGGGATGCTTGCTGGTCGATTTTACAAGGTATCTTTGACAATTAATTGGGGAATAAAAACGTAGATGTCGTGGCTAGGTTTTGTCCTGATTAAAGTGATATAGGTTCACAGGTGAAAAAAACAATGATACAGCTAGTGACCGGCACGAATACAGTGACCGGCACGAATCTTGGCTTGATGAAATACTGAGTTTTCCTATCATAAGTTTATAATAATACACAATCCGATCACCACTCTTTCATTGAGGGCGCAAGATCCGTGCCGGTCTCTGTACGTTTGATAAAGATCGCATCATTTGAGAAACAATAGATATTATTATGAAGATCCAAGTATAATATAATGCCGTCAGTCTTGCTCATGAAAACAAAAGAGACCCTTTTTCATGATACTCAAGGGAATACTTACTTACTGTTAGAAGAAAAATGTAAATAAATCACAATAAATAATATGTTATGCGATTTAAGTAAGCATAAGCATGTATATCAGAATACTAAATTGTTTAAAAAAATCCCAGAGGTCAGCAAAAACCCTTTGATGGTATGTTTAAAAGAAGTGATAAATAAAGTGCGACAAATAGTGGCGGTGCCCCGCGTCGCACGGTGGCGGGCGCAGGCAGTGCAGGGGGGCACCACCGCGCACAAGCTTGCTGATGTATGCGCGCAAACAAACAACTGCTTCTATTATACTCTCATTTTATACCGCGCTGATTTAAGACAAAAACGAAAAACGCAAAATTTATTCCGTCACACACATAATGTTAATATCCAACATAGAGACAACCACAGCGAAACATGCTTCTACGCTACAACGCAGTGGTTTGGTAAAATATTTTTAAAGATGCAGATTCCTCGATTCTTCGATTCCTCATATTTCAAATATGTCTGTGTACTCTGGGCAATTGCCTAACTGACAAGACTTTTTACAATGATTTTTAAGTAAGTTAGAAATCGGCCTTGGTTTCTACCTGACTATGTTGACTAGGTAACGTTTTCAGTACGACTTGAATTAATTCGCATATAACTCCTGCCGATACAAAAGAACAATAACAATAATTTTTGGTAGCATACTTTTCAAAGTAGAATTTCATCTAGAACAAAACAGTGCAAACCAAGTTCAGAAAAAAGCCATTTCTTATTGTATCACCTAAAGTCAAAACTCAACTCACTCTTTTGAAAAATCTCTGGCGCGCTGTGAGAACGTGTTATTTCACATTGTATTTATTTCCTACACGGATCACTGCACTGAAAGGACTAACGCATTCAACTTGCGAAATGTAAAAGTTTTTACAAAATAAATAACACACCAACATTAGATGGAACGCTTCAAAGAAATGAAATAATTTCTTCAAGAAAATGTATTCAGGTAAAATGTATTGTAGGTATGTATTCAGTACAAGTAACATACATCTTTATATTATGTCTTATTTATAGGTAATGTTGTTCTCGCTTAATATTTTCAGTCTCGTTCATTCCCTGCAGACAATGTTTGAATGACATTGGTTCACTTACCGAAGTACGAAAGAGCAATATAACTCAAATTGATATATTCAATAAAATATTCAATGAATCAAACCTCATAAATGCGTAGTTTACTCATCGTTGCAGTAAAACGAATTGCTTTGAACCGCCAACGCTTTGAAACTTTCAAAGGAGAAGATTACGTGAAAAATGTAATTAGTCTTAGTATTAAAATTCTTAGTCGGAGCTCAAAGGATTAATGATTCAATTATCACGATTTTTTGTCTTTGTTTGTGAATGAAATATTTCAAGAATGCTTTAGTTTTAGAACAGAATAAGTTTATCATTGATGGCTTGAAATGAGGCCCAGGGAATTCTACTCTCACAGCATCTTAATGTGCCATCAACATCGATCTGAGATCACCAAGACAAGTAGGTACTTGTCTTGTCTTGTCTTGGTGGTGGGAAAATTATGAACTTTTGGAGGGAATTTGGACATCTGTAAGTACAGATGTCCAAATTCCAGATGTCAAAGTTCATAATTTTTATAATCCTTAGTGTCGAGTGCATATAAGATTAATTTTGATTTCCTTAAAATAGTAATTTGAACATTTAAGACATTAATCTGTCAATATTTGATATACGTATTATGTTTACTGCACTCCAGGGAGTCAGCAGAATTATTATAAGTTGATGCATATTTGGGGGAGCTGTATGAATAAACGTGACGTCGCATAGAATACCTAATATAAGTTTTATTTTGTAAACTATCGACTTCATATGTTTATATTGTGCTTTTAGACCTTAATGATTGAAAATTTAATATTTTTTCTTCGTCACATCACATCTTATCGCTACGGGCATAGTAAAACACGTCGATAATGTAACAAACATACCTTAGTATAAACTCGTCCCATCATATGTGCGTGCTGCAACACCCTTTTGATTGACCTAACACTTTCTATATTTCTTCCAATACTCATTCAACATCTATACCCATGTATTTAAGTCATCTATTATTCCCAGACCAACGAAACTTCGCAAAATCTAGTCTGCAAATTGATAAGCAGTTTTCCCCGAATTGGCTCCGATGAAATAGAACGAATTCCCTTTTTAGGAAAAATGTAATTTTCGTTAAAGAAATGCAGATGAATTGTATCTCACGTAGAGATTTAACTGCGAAACACTCGTAACGTTAGATTACAACAAAATAAAGTAAATGAAAAAGAAATCCTAGATTACGAACCCTCTGCACCTCTCGGGGGAGATGAGTCGAGTTGTGTGAAGAACAGAAACATGGAATAATTCAGACGTGGAGGATACTTAGGCTATTGTGGGCCTGCAGAACTCTTAATAGCTACTCGTATGTTTGCTTCTTTGGAAAGTTCGCCGGGTATACCACTATTTTTCATTACAACCTGATGGGGTAACTGATTAATGACTAAGAAAACTAGTTACTTACACAGAATAAGATTCGATTCGAAGTCGTACGCAGAAGAAGAAACTTTTCGATGTTACCTCCTCACAGATCATAACTATCATGTTCACACAACTAATCAATATTGCAACGAGTTTCTTATACAGACGACGACATTAATGCAGCGTGATTGTCCACCAACACAACGCTGCACTCACCAGAGACCTTAATGATAGGTAGCTAACGACCAATTTCCCGTGCCCCAATTACGATCTGCATTGTAAATGGCACCTCGAGGGAATGGAGTGTTATCTATGGGGGAACTCGCTCAATTTCGGCGAACGAGGGGAACTGTGAGTAGGCGAAGTTTTATGGTGTTCACACTGCCATGCATTTATTTGTGCAAGATCGTTTACTGCTTATGGGAAGACGTATTACAGCCCATAAACTTGGTCGGCAGGAGCTTTCGCTTTTCGGGAGAAATCGATTTATTTTTATGTTTTTGCAGACTGTATCACGATCATTCAAAAACAAAAAAACGGGTTGCGCTCCGGGAGTGCCGGCAGAAGTGAAAACTTGAATATTAACGTTGTGCATTTAGATTTTTTGGAATGCGGTCTACTCTCCCTCCGTCTTACGAATTTTCGATCAGGCCACGTGTCCTGACGTGAGATCCGTCTCACGAATTTTCGATCAAGTCACGTGTCCTGACGCGAGCTCCGTCTTCCGAATTTTCGATCAGGTCACGTGTCCTGACGCAAGTTTAACATTTTTTACCCATCACAAAAAAAGTGCACAACGCCGCTAATGAAGTTTTCACTTCAATAATTTTTGTGAGAGCAAGGTTAGGAACTTCTATTAAAACGAAAATGTAACAGTTTGATGCTGGAGTTCGATAGCAAAGATTAAGGTAATGTCTTTCATTTCTCTCGATTTGGATGATTTTAAATCAAAGTACTAAATCAGTCAAACGTCTTTCAAATCACTTTCGTTTTCTCTTTGGAGAGATGCGATATAAATGTTTGTGTGTAGAAGTGTAGCCGACATACAGACACATAGATACTGTTTGCTTACGCCATTGTATCTTGTTATAAAAATGAACTTCATACGCCACTCGTGGCGTTGTGTCAGACGACTGAAGATTATCTGAAGGTTCGTTCTAGATTACATTGTAGATAGTTTAAAAAAGATGTAGCGTACCGTTCATCCGTGGGAGGCAGCAACTTGGCAAAGCTACAATTGAGATCACCATTCCATCTGCGAAAAACAATACTAGACATGGTGGATTACGGCCCACTCTCTCACACCGAGAGGAGGCCTGTGTCCCAGCAGTGGGAACATTATAGGCTGATTATGCTTCAAACTTATTGAAGCAGTCATAGTAAGCCATGTTTAGCAATAAATAGCTAGCCGATAGTATAAATGGTGACGACTAGGAGTGGCAAGCCAGATTTATGAAAACATCACATCACAATTTTCGCGTAATTCCACCAAGTAGTACCCATTGTTCAAGGCAATACCCAACTCATCAGAATACCCTCACAATACAAATAAAGACAAACCTCCCCGCAGTCGAGCAGACACATAACATATCATCTCATTTTCCTCGGCGAGTATTAAATAAGGCGGTAATGCCATCCCTGACAGCTTGTTTCTTTTATTCATCTCTCGTATCTTAACGGCGTATCAATTCATCCCGGCTATAGAACGTGCTGGAATATATGTACATCTACATCTGAGAAAGATTAATACAAGGGTTGAGTCTGCCCTTGGAGTATTGATGGAGCTGTAGAGCGCGAATTACAAAGCGGTTTAACAAGAAGTAGGGTTAGCGCTGGGGATGGTTTTTGTATTGGATATAATTTGTAAAACTGATTCAAGCGGATTTATATTTTTTTAAATACAGTTAGATGAGTGACTCGATAAAATAAATAAATAAAATAGCTCTTATTAGGTATTTTATACGATCGATGGAAACAAAAATAATTGTTTAAAAACTTTGTGTATATTAGTGACAAAACAGTTCTAAACTAGGCTAGTTCAAAACTGCTTTATCAATAATTACAACAAGACAAGAGTCGCTTATAAATAATACATCAAAGTAAGCTGTCAAGCTACAAAATATCTACTTCAATTTTCTGTAAAGCATCCCTTCTGAAATTCATACGCAAACGGTTCTTCCCCTTCGCCCAATTAATTATCAAAGTACTTACGTTTTTTCAAATAGTTGTGTTATGAAAAATCTTTTTATTTCACTCGCTATTCATTAAGTTTAGATTTATTGGTAGCTAGCGATCCGCCTCGGTTTCGCTTCCAACCAATTTACTTGTGGATGCCATCCAAATTGCTGCATTTATAGGTTTTTTACTTGATGCTCTGAATCCTGAAAATTTCACGAACGTCCGTGACTTTTATAAAAAAGGTTTCGATTACAAACTTCATTAAAATGGGGTTAGTTTTATTCTAGTTGAGCGTGCAAACAGACTTACGTACTGTGTTATTTTAATTATTCTTTTTTTCTCAAGACGGCTTCAAAGAAAGTTGGAAGGTTTTTCTAAAGGGTATTTTAATTTGATTTATTTACAACAACTAGGCGTTTTAATTTATTCATCTTTTTTACGGTACGGTTGTTCTCGGCTATTTCTATATTCTTCGTCGGCTATTTACTTTGACTAGATATTTATTCCTTTGTCGTGTTTCATCAGTTTATGATATTATGTTGTCATGTTTTTCTCTGTGCATCGTGATATAAAATCCACATCAGCTTATTTTCCAAGAGTGCGCGTATCACAACAGTGAAGGTTCTATCTAGATGACTTCTTTTACCTGATATGAGAATTTAAAAAAAAATCTTTTTCCACGAAAATTCTGTTAACTCCATTTCGTAAAAACATTTCTGTTTCCATACTATTAATGAATGAACTCCCAATTATGAACAACTCTAAATCCCTGAACTTCCAAATAAAATTCTACGAATATTGAAACAAATGGCATCCGAAAAACAAAGCGTGAATTATTTTTTCGTCCATTGTTTCATTTCGTTCGAGGAGAGATTTATCAACATTGTTTCCAACCCTTCTATAAATAACTAAGCACGTGCCTTCCTAATTACGGCTAATTTAAATAATTAATATGACACATCGCAAACAAGGAGATGTAACGTATGACAGCTTTAACTTCGACGAGTCGGGAAAGTATATCCCTCGTATAATAAACTTTGTTTATATTAATCAAGCGGCGGGTGGCGCGGGGTGTGGGAGGGGTGCGAGCGGGGTGCGGGGGGGCTGTCTCGAGGGTGCACGTTAAATTGAGTTGTCTCCCGCGATGCATTGCACACCTTACGTGTTGGGAGATACACGGGCGGCATGGTTGGCCAACGTAGTGGTTGAGGTAAGTCCTCTCTCGTGTAAACTTTGTAACGTTTCTGTAACAATACAACATTCTCATAAGATTATTGTAAGCGAGAAAGGCCGAGGTAGGTATTATTTCTGCGTAATATAGTTTCTTACGCAGGAACTGGCAAGAAACTTTATTTTTGCTAAGCTGCTCTTAAGTTACCACAATATCAGCCGTTTTCATTGCAATAATTATTATTCTGCATTATTTTAACCATATTACTAACTTTATGATCTGGACCGAATTCTATCCCAAGACCGATCATTAAACCGTTCGCTTAACTATCCGCCTGTGTGTATCGCCGTCAGTCGCGGGGTGCATTCACGGCTCGCGACAAACTGTGGCACAAATATATCAGTGTAATTGCGAGCCCCTCAAACCCGCACCAACACACCCTCGTGTAGACATACCCTAACATTACACACGCGCATGCGCACTGTCGTGTAGACATGAACTATTTTTGTGTGATCACTAGGGGCGGTATTAGAAGTATTTTTATGATGTGTGCATAAATAGTTTAACTGTTTTTTTCTTAATTCTGTCTTCTTCTTATTTTTAATGAAACCATTTTCTTCTTACCTACATGTATTTTGAGTCACGCTTACAAACCCGAACCTTAGATACATTGACAAACACCAGAGAGAACTATAAGTCATAAAAGTATGTAAACAGTACGTATTTGTTACGGGTGGTAATGGACCCCGGCTGCACTCCGTAGCACACAAGCTTAGCTGCTGTACCAATTTTGATGTAAGTTTAGATGTAGAACGGTCGACACTACATCTAGTTTGATGTAGGTTTAGAAGTAGAACGGTCGACACTACATCTAGTTTGATGTAGGTTTAGATGTAGAATGGTCGACACTACATCTAGTTTGATGTAGGTTTAGAAGTAGAACGGTCGACACTACATCTAGTTTGATGTAGGTTTAGAAGTAGAACGGTCGACACTACATCTAGTTTGATGTAGGTTTAGATGTAGAACGGTCGACACTACATTTAGTTTGATGTAGGTCGAGAAGTAGAACGGTCGACACTACATCTAGTTTGATGTAGGTTTAGATGTAGAACGGTCCGACACTACATCTAGTTTGATGTAGGTTTAGATGTAGAACGGTCGACACTACATCTAGTTTGATGTAGGTTTAGATGTAGAACGGTCGACACTACATCTAGTTTGATGTAGGTTTAGATGTAGAATGGTCGACACTACATCTAGTTTGATGTAGGTTTAGAAGTAGAACGGTCGACACTACATCTAGTTTGATGTAGGTTTAGAAGTAGAACGGTCGACACTACATCTAGTTTGATGTAGGTTTAGATGTAGAACGGTCGACACTACATCTAGTTTGATGTAGGTCGAGAAGTAGAACGGTCGACACTACATCTAGTTTGATGTAGGTTTAGATGTAGAACGGTCGACACTACATCTAGTTTGATGTAGGTCGAGAAGTAGAACGGTCGACACTACATCTAGTTTGATGTAGGTTTAGATGTAGAATGGTCGACACTACATCTAGTTTGATGTAGGTTTAGATGTAGAACGGTCGACACTACATCTAGTTTGATGTAGGGTTAGATGTAGAACGGTCGACACTACATCTAGTTTGATGTAGGTTTAGAAGTAGAACGGTCGACACTACATCTAGTTTGATGTAGGTTTAGATGTAGAACGGTCGACACTACATCTAGTTTGATGTAGGTTTAGATGTAGAATGGTCGACACTACATCTAGTTTGATGTAGGTTTAGATGTAGAACGGTCGACACTACATCTAGTTTGATGTAGGTTTAGATGTAGAACGGTCGACACTACATCTAGTTTGATGTAGGTTTAGATGTAGAACGGTCGACACTACATCTAGTTTGATGTAGGTTTAGATGTAGAACGGTCGACACTACATCTAGTTTGATGTAGGTTTAGATGTAGAATGTTCGACACTACATCTAGTTTGATGTAGGTTTAGAAGTAGAACGGTCGACACTACATCTAGTTTGATGTAGGTTTAGAAGTAGAACGGTCGACACTACATCTAGTTTGATGTAGGTTTAGATGTAGAACGGTCGACACTACATCTAGTTTGATGTAGGTCGAGAAGTAGAACGGTCGACACTACATCTAGTTTGATGTAGGTTTAGATGTAGAACGGTCGACACTACATCTAGTTTGATGTAGGTCGAGAAGTAGAACGGTCGACACTACATCTAGTTTGATGTAGGTTTAGATGTAGAACGGTCGACACCACATCTAGTTTGATATAGGTTTAGATGTAGAACGGTCGACACTACATCTAGTTTGATGTAGGTTTAGATGTAGAACGGTCGACACTACATCTAGTTTGATGTAGGTTTAGATGTAGAACGGTCGACACTACATCTAGTTTGATGTAGGTTTAGATGTAGAATGGTCGACACTACATCTAGTTTGATGTAGGTTTAGAAGTAGAACGGTCGACACTACATCTAGTTTGATGTAGGTTTAGAAGTAGAACGGTCGACACTACATCTAGTTTGATGTAGGTTTAGATGTAGAACGGTCGACACTACATCTAGTTTGATGTAGGTCGAGAAGTAGAACGGTCGACACTACATCTAGTTTGATGTAGGTTTAGATGTAGAACGGTCGACACTACATCTAGTTTGATGTAGGTCGAGAAGTAGAACGGTCGACACTACATCTAGTTTGATGTAGGTTTAGATGTAGAACGGTCGACACTACATCTAGTTTGATGTAGGTTTAGATGTAGAATGGTCGACACTACATCTAGTTTGATGTAGGTTTAGAAGTAGAACGGTCGACACTACATCTAGTTTGATGTAGGTTTAGATGTAGAACGGTCGACACTACATCTAGTTTGATGTAGGTCGAGAAGTAGAACGGTCGACACTACATCTAGTTTGATGTAGGTTTAGATGTAGAACGGTCGACACTACATCTAGTTTGATGTAGGTCGAGAAGTAGAACGGTCGACACTACATCTAGTTTGATGTAGGTTTAGATGTAGAATGGTCGACACTACATCTAGTTTGATGTAGGTTTAGATGTAGAACGGTCGACACTACATCTAGTTTGATGTAGGTTTAGATGTAGAACGGTCGACACTACATCTAGTTTGATGTAGGTTTAGAAGTAGAACGGTCGACACTACATCTAGTTTGATGTAGGTCGAGAAGTAGAACGGTCGACACTACATCTAGTTTGATGTAGGTTTAGATGTAGAACGGTCGACACTACATCTAGTTTGATGTAGGTTTAGATGTAGAACGGTCGACACTACATCTAGTTTGATGTAGGTCGAGAAGTAGAACGGTCGACACTACATCTAGTTTGATGTAGGTTTAGATGTAGAACGGTCGACACTACATCTAGTTTGATATAGGTTTAGATGTAGAACGGTCGACACTACATCTAGTTTGATGTAGGTTTAGATGTAGAACGGTCGACACTACATCTAGTTTGATGTAGGTTTAGATGTAGAACGGTCGACACTACATCTAGTTTGATGTAGGTTTAGATGTAGAATGGTCGACACTACATCTAGTTTGATGTAGGTTTAGAAGTAGAACGGTCGACACTACATCTAGTTTGATGTAGGTTTAGAAGTAGAACGGTCGACACTACATCTAGTTTGATGTAGGTTTAGATGTAGAACGGTCGACACTACATCTAGTTTGATGTAGGTCGAGAAGTAGAACGGTCGACACTACATCTAGTTTGATGTAGGTTTAGATGTAGAACGGTCGACACTACATCTAGTTTGATGTAGGTCGAGAAGTAGAACGGTCGACACTACATCTAGTTTGATGTAGGTTTAGATGTAGAACGGTCGACACTACATCTAGTTTGATGTAGGTTTAGATGTATAATGGTCGACACTACATCTAGTTTGATGTAGGTTTAGAAGTAGAACGGTCGACACTACATCTAGTTTGATGTAGGTTTAGATGTAGAACGGTCGACACTACATCTAGTTTGATGTAGGTCGAGAAGTAGAACGGTCGACACTACATCTAGTTTGATGTAGGTTTAGATGTAGAACGGTCGACACTACATCTAGTTTGATGTAGGTCGAGAAGTAGAACGGTCGACACTACATCTAGTTTGATGTAGGTTAAGATGTAGAACGGTCGACACTACATCTAGTTTGATGTAGGTTTAGATGTAGAACGGTCGACACTACATCTAGTTTGATGTATGTTTAGATGTAGAATGGTCGACACTACATCTAGTTTGATGTAGGTCGAGAAGTAGAACGGTCGACACTACATCTAGTTTGATGTAGGTTTAGATGTAGAACGGTCGACACTACATCTAATTTGATGTAGGTTTAGAAGTAGAACGGTCGACACTACATCTAGTTTGTATATACCTAATATACCTAATCTTGTCGGCTTAATCATCCTACAATGTTTCGACGGTTGGGAACATCCAGCACGCGGTCCCAGTGTATGTCAGAATGTTTGTTTCTAGGATATTTTCCTTGCGTTGTTTTTCTTTACCGTTTTTGAGAGCAATATTCTCAGCACCGCAATTTAATTAAGAAATGTTAGTCCACAGAATTCAGAACTTCTAAGCTAGCTAACTCGGTTAAATAATTACGTTAGACTCGACAATAATTGATTGTCCGATAGAAATCCAGCAGTTCTCTAAACAAAACAGACTCTATTTGTAATCGAGCTTCCCTGACAATAGAACAGGCTACAAAACCTCAGCTATTTGTGTAAAAAGGCCGCTAGCTCGGGGCGGCCCGCGCCGACCGCAAAGGGGCGCCGCGCCGCGGTCGCCGCGACTCTAACAAAAAACGGTCGCTGCGAGTGAGCGAGCGTGCTTTTGACAGTATGTCACACTACTGTTAACTAGCGCACCTGTGCCGTGTTTTGTTGAATAAACTACTATTTGTTTATGTATAAAACAATGATAGAGATGAGCAATACTTTTATATAGATTATTTTCCTATCGACGTTCATCTATAGATTGCATTGACGTAATTATTTGTCTCAATCTTCCAAAACCAATGTGACGCTGACGGAATTATTCGATCTTGGTAGAACTACGAGTATGTATCTATTATAACATTATAATCCTCACACAGCAACTTCGAAACTTCTTTGGATACAATCCGATGGTCAGTCGCAATCCAAACACCCTAGAAATCCTGATAATTACTGACCAATTTAATATGTTCTACGATTCATTAAATATATTCTCTGCAACTTTTGCAACCGGCAGTTAGTTACGTAAAACATAGTTGCTTTAAGTTACAATTCTATGCACGTTCAGGTCAGGTACACAGCGCATTCTGCAGACTATGTGCTTGGTTCTGGCAACGCAATCAAGGTCACTACCACGGCTGAGCTCGCAGGTACAGTGAAGGTCAGATTAAGTTCGCTATCTGCAGTTTTACGTAACAAGGAACTATTGAATGCTCGTAGATGTCGTTAGTATTAACCTTGCTTAATTGCAGCTCTATATTCTGGAGAATTTCGACATAAATGATGTGTTTTGAGGAATCTCTTTGGTTTATCTTCATCCACACCTCGAGTTTACAAACTATTGGGAACAGGTCTCCGTTTGTTTGTGGCAATATCCACGCCCCAGTGTGTACTGGCACACACACCACTGTGCCAATATCATCCCTTTGGTGAAGTTGCTTCAACGGTCGGAATGGATATGAGGATGAATGGGTTTAATCCTGGTACACCAAGATCCAAGGTTTTTAGATATGAATAAATGGGTCGAATAAAAACCACGGTGACACGAAAACAACCCGGTAGAATGTGCATAAAATATAATAATAAACATTATATGAAGCACATAAGGTCACAAAAACATAAGAACTGTGACGTCAGAGCACCTAAGAACTGCTCCACTTCTGTATAAATAGATACAGGTTGTATTTCTTCCATTGCCTCGGAAAATAATACATTGCTGTGAAGTGACCTGAATAACTTACAACATTACATTGCCAAATAAATTAATAGTCGTAAATTATTCAGCACTTGTCTTACGTACCTGGCGTACGTATTTATGTAGGGGAGACTTATTTTAGCCACAATTGTAAATCTGGACTTATTTCGGATTAATCTTGGTGTTTGTTTGAGGATTAATGGTCTGGCCTAAGTTCTGTTTTGATTACAAAATAAAATAATGATTTGGTTGTTCTTAGTCGGGGATTTTAATGGATTAAAATACAAATCCAATTAGAAACCGATCTTAGATCTTGAGAAATAACAAATCATTCACGATGAGAAAAATAACAGCTTGTGACTGTCTGTCACTTATTCCTATTTAATAACATAATATCTTATGCTAAATTCTTATTTTAACATTGTCCCACGATATCGGCCTCTTAGAAACGCATTAAATCTCAATTTTATGGTCTGACAGCTCGACATATTACCCTAATCCATAACAAAACATCCTATTTCTTTAAAATATTAAAACAATATTGAAACTTTTAGAAACCCATTTCGTTTATATTTTATGGGAAACAGACCGGCACTTATGGCCGTCAGTCATCAGTAGAAAGCGATACTTTACGTCACTTAAGTTGCAATATTTTGTACGAATTCTAAGAACGCTGAGACCCTTACATGCAACGGACAATACGAGCCACGCATCTGGTTACCATTAGTTGGGTTCGTAGGCTGTGGGAATGAACCCTCGAAACAATTGAGAAATCGGACAAAAAAGGGACAGACAGAGAGAAGAAGTGATAAGGAGACAGTGGGAGCAGTCGGGGTCAAACCGCTATAGGATACGGACTTCCTAGTCCAGGCTAGCTAAGTTAGGAGATTTAGCGAATGCCAAGAGGCTATGTCCGAGTGGGCTGTCGCGAAGTAGCGAGTATTAGTTATTAAGTTAAATATAGTTGGGTTGGAGCCCAGATTAGCTTAATCTAGTATTTAAAGTGGTATGTGTGTGTTTGTTGGTGTGACTGGGTGAGTCCTTATTTATAATAATTATCCTAGGCTGATAGATAATTAAAGTTCTTATATCTAATCAGACAGAGAGGTGTTGCTGGGGAGTTTGTTGCGCCAATTCTTCTCCCCTGCTTAAAACACTAGGAAGTGGTGAAGGGTGGGCGCTTTGGGGCTGTCTATAGACCTTCAAGAGAGTTGATCCACGACTCTATTAATTAATAATTCTTAATTTTTGACTCTGCTCTATTATCTAGTAAATCCTAGTACCATAATTCTTGAACGCTGTGTTCTTTGCCTCCGGCCAATAATAGTGCCTTTTTTTTTTTTTTTGAGGATGGGAAATCATCAAATGACCCCTCCCGCTCTGGGTGGAGCAGAAGGGAGTGTCAGACTCTTACTGACTAAAACCCACCCGTGTTCCTTCCTTAGCCCTTTATGTACCAGGGCAGCGGTAACCCTTTCGGACGATCCCGCTACCCCGGCAGGCTTCGGCCCTGTCGGGCACCGTCAACTACGCTGACATCTCTTTGAGGCGCGCGTGGAACACATACACGCCGTCCGGCACGGGCCTGGTCCTGATCGGACGGAGAGCTACCCATTGCTCTCCGCCCGCAGGCCCGCGCCTACGGTGACCGGGAGTCGTCACGCGGCTCCCGACGCCCGGAGCGTCTCCCTCGGTGGCTGAGGCGTGAGGATCTCTCCCTCGCCCATCCCGCCACCTCCTTCGCTAGCATGACTGCTTCGCAGAAGGAGGTGACCGCCTCCCACTCCCTCTCGCCCCGGACCATGGCTTGCACCAGGGCCGGACGCGAGAGGTCGCCGCCGCTGCCGATCGCTTCTACGTGGACACGGCGGTGCTCTGCCCAAGCGGGGCAGACCTCCACCGTATGCTCCACCGTGTCCTCTGGGCGATCCTCGCAGTGGTGACACCCGGAATAAAAGTGCCTTAAGAGAGATTATTCAAAATTCTATTAAATGATGGTTCTCGAGTTTTGAATCTCAACTCTATTGTCTAGTAAGTCTTGAATGTTGTATTCTTTATCTCAGACCAATAATTCGGTCAGACTGACATGAACACGTGTCTTGCAGGTATGCTTGTTGTGCAAAGGGTGAACTTCCAAGGGTTTGAGTGACCACATCTATCTAATATCCAGTCCAAGGACTGATAGGGACCATGCCTCCTTAAGAGCATGATGCCGAGGCAATGCCTCTGGAACTAGCCGCTCCATAGTCAGACAAGGACAGTCGCTTGGTTGCCGCAGGAAAACCTGCTTCGTCACGTTTATCAGTTCGAAAGAACTGCTAGGGACCATGTCTCCA
The DNA here is from genome assembly GCA_947507525.1 of Apamea epomidion. Lineage (NCBI taxonomy): Eukaryota > Metazoa > Arthropoda > Insecta > Lepidoptera > Noctuidae > Apamea > Apamea epomidion. The sequence continues at coordinate 437,240 of OX382233.1, forward strand.
AAAGAGCATGATGCCGACGCAATGCCGCTGAAAAGCCGCTATATGGAAGTGTTGCTCTGAATAAATGTAAATGTGTGTGTGTGTGTGTGTCTGTAAATGTGACGTATCGTGTGAGTAATGACTGATTAAATACCTATTACGCTAGCGTATGGATTACTCACAATTTAATAATAATAATACAATTTGTATCCCTCTATTATTACTAGTTTTCTAAAACCATATTCAATCTATGTTAATAACTATGAATTCCCAAGTTTAATTTAACGTTTCTTTCAATCCTTTCCTTGTCTATAGATGAGACAATGCATTGGATTTCTTCATATTTGGAATTCATTTAATCTATATCGGTGGGAGAGTGTCCAGTCTGGAGCCGAGCTCTACAGAACAGTACGGGGAGGTTCTTCCCCGAAAGGGGAAACCGACCCTTTATTCCTGACATATCCACATAATTAGGAATAACGAAAATTTTATCAGCCTGTGGTAATTTAGGAACAGTCACAAACTCTAGGACAATCGTCATAATAACACTGAACCTCCTTTTATATCGTGAACCGTGAAGTTTATAATAATAATAACAATAAGGAGGAGGCTCTCGTTGGGCAGCTGCATCAAGGGCTTGATTCAGAAAGCGGTACTTCTGGACACGGCTTTCATTGTCAGGAGGTTCCTCTCTCTAGAGCCCTGACCACCGGTAGCTTGGACCCTGTTCCTGATACCGGTGGGCTACTATATTTGATATTTTTATACTTTTTATATTCTTGTAGTCTGGTCTCCGTCTGATCCTCCCTTTTCTATACTGGTGACCCCGGACATGAACGTCAGCGCAGCCTTCGTGCAAACACTTCAGCGTGACGTCATCATCATCACTCCCGCAAGCTTTAGCGGCGAGTCACCCAGCCAGCCAGCACCCACGGCTTCAACGGGTATCCTGACCACCAGCATGCAGCGTCCGCGCATACCTGGTCATCACCCTCAGCCTCATCAGCAACCTCGGCACAGCACACTGCACTTTCGGCCGGTCAACAAGCAGAGCACCCTCTCCTGGTCGACGCAGCAGCCAGCCTCAACCCGGCGCTATACATCCGACGCACTGGAATATAACGCAGCGCCACCCCAACTCACTGGGGACGACTCCGCAGACAGTTCCGACTCACCGTGAACTATGCGGCAACCGGTTCCAACTCACTGGAACCTCAGCTGGCTTGGCAAGCATCGCAAGATACAAGACTCAGTCCACTATCGAACTCCGGTCTCCGGAGGGGAGTGATGTAGCGGTATCTACAACGCCACATGCGAACAACGCGTCATACTGACGTCACGCAAATCCTGCATCTCGCAAGCAGAGTTTACCGCGCAATTAGCATAGATACAATTTCCCAACATCAATCGTTGGGCAGTTGCCCGCCAGACACAACACCCGTCTGGTCGGAGGATCCTCCCTTTTCTATAGAGTATGAGTGAACTTTACACCCTGTTCCTCATACCTCTATATTCTAATATTTAAAAATATAATTTATATGTGTTTACATTGAAATAAAGATAATAATAATAATTTATTTCTTTTCAGGATAACAAAGATCCCATTGGGTTAGTAACAATAGTCTTAACCTATGTTAGTACATCTATTGGGTTAGTAAGAATAGTCTTAACCTATGTTAGTACATCTATTGGGTTAGTAAGAATAGTCTTAACCTATGTTAGTACTTAACTAATAACACCCTCACCAACGGGCTGTCATGTCTCCCGGCTATAGCGCGTGGAATGCTGTTGGGGCTGCCACGGAGTCTGTTTAGCAGCGAGGCCGCTTTCTTACGTACGTGCCTCAGCGAACATAGATGACGCGCTACAGAACCGACTTAACCGAGCTTAACTAAACTCGAATAGTTAGGAATTCAGTTATTACAAATATAACATATTTAATACAGAGATTGAAGATAGATTTCGATTTGAAGTATATAGTACGACTGCGGTACAAATTAAATTAAATGGACTCTTATCAAAAGAGTAACGATTTATTTTTCGTTATAAAAATTCTCGGACGGTTTCAGTGACGACCGGCAAAAGGGAAGGTTTCTAAAATACAATGTAGGTACTAAATGAAATACTAAAACATCAAGCCAGAATAATATGTAACCTCTCATTTGTTTATATAGCCTACAGGTGGCAAATATTTTTTGTTTAACGTAGGCTATAACAACGGATCAGAAACATTTTCATTACCTTTAAAACCCTGCTTATGTGTATACCTATAGAGTACATGTGTTAATGAATATACCGTCTACTTTATAATAATTAATTTATAACATCGTTCAGGTAAAACATTGTACAGGGAAAGATTCTCACATTTTAAAGAAAAGAAGCAGAAACCATCCTTTGCCGAAGTTATTTCTGTTTATACGAGTATTGCGTTGCACCTTACATCATACGATGGTATCAAAATGCATTATAATATTTTGTAGCCAGAAATTAACATAGAACATAATTAATCGGCGACAAAGCTAAACTAATGAAGTATATAACAATGTGTGCGACGCCCCGCATGCGCCGCGGGACATTAATCAACACAATCTGGAGCCGGTCTAGTCTAGACAATCCCCACACAATTAATACGCAGCTAAACACTACACATATTATACAAATTAACGTCCCCCGGGACTCGCCCCCGCCCATTATCACGAACATCTTAGGGGATGAAAAAGAAAAATACATTAACATAATGTGGGTAGTTTATCATTTTTTATTACCGCCCGCGACCGTTTGCCTACTGAGCAGAGTCTCTTAAAGAAAATCCGGCGATGCACGAGACCAATATCGACACAATAGTATGCATGTACTCATGTGAGTTCCGTACCGCTGCGGGGACATTTTAAATTTAGTTCCAACTTTGCCGTAAACACTGGATTTTACATAACATAAATCTCTTAATGTTTTTCAAATTATTTAGTGTACTTAAAACCTGTTGCAACTCTCCAAAGGTTCTCAGTTATTTTTCCTGAAATAGCTTTTTACGGTAAATAAGTAAAATAACAACTCGAACGAGAGCCAGCCGCACAATATTTGAAGCAAAAAGTAAATAGAAACCCTTACACAAAATACGTACAAGACTTAATGATATAGAAAACAGTATTCGATCGTCGCAACTGGGTCAAGATTCTGCTTCTAGAAAAGAATCGCTTGTCCGAACTTACCATTTTATGTGAGTTGCAAAATATTTGTCGGCCGGACGTAACCGGCAGTGAGAGCAATAAGGTCCTACTCGTAAACCTAGGGAGCCCTAACCCGAGCGCGTACACTCGCAGCCAAATGAAAGTGTACCCACCTGCGGACTCTGTTAAAGAATTAAATTAGAGATATGACCTTTTAATTTGGCCGTGGCGATTCGTTGGCACACGTAAAAGAAAATAATGAACCTCTTTGCATGGAGTTTACGAGCCCTCTCTAATTAGCTAATGCTGTACGTTGTCTTATAAATAATGCAAGTTTAAATTGGGAGACATTTTAATTGTGTATGCCAATTTGTTTCAATTTAACAGAGTTGTGTGTACTTTATTATTTTCTTTGGAGTTTAATTAAATCGTTGTGTTCTTGTTAGTGACTCGATTAATTTAAATGTTTTCTAGTAATTGGCTACTTTTGTCAAAGAGAGGGAATCACATTGCTTTGACTCAGACAATATTAAGTCACGAGGTAAAATAAGCACCAATTTTCGAAGATTTTGGACGATCGTTGAAAGCAATTATATAGTAATATTTATAAGATACGTTTCACACCATCTCACTTGACTTAAAATCAGCCACATTTAAAACCATAACGGTAAAATGGTCTCAAGGAACCCTATTTAGTAAACTAGCAGTATCGCCCGTGTGTACCAAACATTATGTTCCCTCTTCAGGACTTTTACAACTTGAACAGAATGGCGGGCAGCAAACATACGTTGTGTTTGTTTTATTTTAATTTTGTTTCTGGTAGGATCAAGAGCTAAGAGTTGAAGCGCAAACACATATTTGGTTGGTCTAACATTACAAATAATTTCGACGTATTGACATAGAAAAGTATTTTTCTCTGTTAAACTGTAGAAGTTCACGGAATCGAGGAAACACCGATATTTGGTAGTAGGCAACTCGTATTGTAAACTGGGGTTAATAATGATCAGAACACCGCACACAGGCGTTCGCAAATAAATCAAGTTAGACCACAACACAGCTGTTCAAATCAGATCTAAAACATAGCTATCCCGTTCAAACTAATTGCATGCACAATCTAAAAATCGGTTTTTCCACCATCCGTGATTTAAGCGGGCTACCATCTCCCTGGGGCCAGTCGTGAACGACCCCGAACGTTACGCAACCGATGTGCCGCATTGCCGAAAATTAGAATAGTATGTACAACCGATCACAGCGGCATAATCCGCGTGATTAGCGAGTGTTTGCGCTGACTGTACCAAGCTGAAAGGCACTCGTGTTGCCAGCCAGCTTTAAATTAAATTGTGGAATTTGTTTTATTGATTGTGTGTCATTGTCAAAGCTTTTGTTAATCCTACCAAAACATTTTATAATGTCGGTGTTGTTTGTTCTCAAACATTTGTCCAATACGGTGACTATACGGTGACTATTTTTACGTATTTATTTCCATATCTAAACCCCGGTGGGATTGTCAGGTGAATGAGAATTAGTTTAAAACTTCGTTTTATTTTGTAGCAGCATTTTTCCTGGAATAACAAAACATTTTATTTTCAATACTAAAACTCGACACAGGTTTGCGTTCATTGTCTGTTGATTTATTAATCCGTGCAACAGAAAATGCAGTTCCCAAGCTCGTTATAAAGTGAATAAATAGACTAGAGGTACAATATTATAACTATTAAAGCTTCTACATACACTTTAGCGTTGCTCCTACAGCTTGGAAGCTGGACGTCAAAGAAAAATAGAACCTTAACATTTTCCTCGATATCTTTGATGTTCTTTCACAGGCTGCATTCCGACGTGTGAAGGGTGTTGTAATTGACTGGGGCAGGGAATTACTTGCAAAGTTAAGTTAGCTTCATACGAGTTAGTGACACCGGGGGCTTGTGCCCCTGCTTGTTGTGACACCCCTTGCCAATAAGGACGTTAAAGTGTAATCAATATCTTAGGTAAATGTACGTATTGTGTGAGATGCTGACAATAGTTGTAAATGTACCAGCATTTAGAATTATTATAAGTAACTGATGACAACAAACAAAAAGTTTTGTTTATGTTTAGGAGATTTGTATTCTGTGTACCACGATTACTTAGACGACCATTGTAGAAATTTTAAATTATTGAACAAGCAATATTGTATTACATAATATACGAGCGGCGCCCACTTGTGTACTAGTTGTGTACTAGTTTTGTACTAGCGTCGGACGTTGCATTAGTACCCCACTTAGCCCTCGGCCCTTCCATTTCAACCCTTTTAACCGCAACAAGGAATTCCATACATTGTCGAAGTACAGCCAGCAAAGCAGTAAAGCAATTACCATTAAAAAGACAATTTATACGGACACACATTATGACGTCACAGTTACAATAAAAACTATGTAAATCATACGTCGTATGTCGAGCACAGGACACACATCCACAGGACACACATCCACAGGACACACATCCACAGGACACACATCCACAGGTTGCGTCAAGAGGAATACGTTAACATTCATGAGTGACCCTTACTTTATTGCTCGTTTTATTTGTGAAAGAAAAAGTTAATTATGTATTCTCGTTTAATTAGGAGTTCGGGGATACGGCCCCTCTCGGATATAATGTATCGCTCCCATTGGGAGCCCAAATAATTCAACACCTACAGGGGCCACAGGGGCCACAGGGGCTGATGTAACCTTATTATTTTAGCCCACTTTGCTATTGTACATTCTTGTAGAACCAGGTTACATTGTGATGTGATTTCTGACATACTCGTATTTACATTTTTGGATGTTAAGTCCTAAATGTACAAAATTACTTTATGGTATCCCAAATATATAAAAAAATGTTGTATCTCAAATAAACGCTTAAATTAATTAATCAGTATTTTAGTTTTCAGTTTTTAATAGAGAGAGAGAGAGAGAAAAATAAGTGCGAGAGAGTAAGGTAATCTTAAGGCTGTGTTCAAGATCTCACAAAAGGAATAATAATTGTGAATGATAGAAATAAAATCCAACGCAAAAGTATGTACGTCGTCATTTGTGGAACTGTATGATATATTCGATCAAATTTCGTTCCATTCCAGTTCCAAGACCTGAACAGTAATAACATTTTACAAAATGAAATCGGAACAATATCCCGCTGAATGAATAGTTATTTGAAAAAGCTTTTTAGTTGAGTTTACAAACAGCGCTCAGTTTAGCATATTGGATACAAAACACTTAGTTTGCTCCGCAGAGTGTTATTCTTGCTACATTTTATGTCCGAAAAATAAGCAGATCTTTACATGTAGTATAACAATCATAGAGGAAGCTTATCGCCGTTTTTTTGGCGTAATTCCAATTCCTGTGTTGTATCTGATTATTTCTACTAGATAAACTCATGTTGTGTCATTTTCAAGCAGTTACAAGTATAAAAAGCTACGATTTTTTTGTTGTACTCCACCTAGTGTGGACCCAGGAAATATCGTCACTTACCACTTGACCACTGAGGCGGTTTATATCAAGCTAAACGACAATTATGAGTGGAAACAAAGCCACACAATTAATGACCGCGTGTTGAAATTAATTGAGATTTTGTGTTATTATTTTGTGCGGTCAACTGTACCTGAGAGCGGTTTGCAAATATCGCGTTATAAATGAGTACGTTGTGCTAGTTTAGGATTTGTTTTATTATTTATGTATGTATCATACTTCGTTGAGGCTTGTAGATCACCAAGTTTAAGTGGTTTTCTTTCACAGAGCCCGCCAATTTTTGTTACTTTTGTGTTTGAAAACAGATATATGTCATGCAGCATATTTTTTCAGGTTAAACGGTACAGACAAGTCTGATCACTCCATCCAAACACCATTCGATCGCCCGAACACCTGCAAACGTAGCGTATCTCTCCCAAATAGTTGAATAGGGCGAGCCTATTGTTAGTGTGCTGCAAGATATTGTTGTGTGTGTTTATAGATATTGTCGCTAGGTCGCTCGGTATCGAAACAACAATAGCGTGTCAATTGAGGCGTCGACTGCCAATCACGACGGACAATATGAAGGCAACGAGGAATTAAATGATGCTCGCACTACAGCCTAAATGCTTCTAAGTACCGATAAGGAAAAGTATGAGACTGTTCACAATAAACATTTAGTCAGCCGCCGAATCGCTAGCTCAAATTCTGTGGCTGATTGTGAGCAGTGTTTCGTCTGGTGTGAACGACCCCAGTTCAAAGTTAAAGATGTATGTTATGTTCTTGACAGTAAATAAGATACATATTATTATTTCCCGCATCATCAAAATTCGATTAAGTTATCAAACAATCCAATGTCATACAAGTTGATCAGCTCACTTATCAATAGCTATCGACTTGTCTAGACTCGCCAAGTACCCTCGAGTTGTTCTCATAATTTCGTCGTGTACTTGTAGTACTTTATTATCTTAATATTATTTGCCATCGTCATCGTTCCCATGCAAATGTCCACATTACAGCGTTATTGTTAGGTGTTCCTATTTGAATTACTGTTATTCCGAGAAATATACTTGTGATATTGGTTCCCAGCTTTACGACAGTTCTAACTAGTTTAGACAATTGACGGGCGTTTGGGGAGTGGAGGATTTTTTAGGGGAATAACAGGATTTGTACAATATGATTGGTATAATATTTGCTGCACCAAAATCTAATTGTAGTGTTATCGTATATTGCAGTTCAGAATTACATAAATGAATTAATACAACGCAGAAATTAAATGAGAATTATTTCAGATGCACAAAGAGAAAACTTCCAAACTTTTAATAACAAAATTAGCTCCGAATAATTCGGACATTGCCCAACGGACTTTAGCCAACCATAAAATTAATAAAAGAATAAAGAACACTAGCCGACTGCGAGAGAGAGAGGTAATGAAGTTAGCACACTGTACAATGTTAGTTATTTACGTGAGCGAGTTAAATTAACGCCTGAATTATGGATGGCAGTTAAAATGTTACTTAAATATGTTTAAGAGTTTCAGACCTATGCAGCTATTTCCGAGCTCCAGGAAGTTTTAATCAAAGAAAATTAAGAGTCTGCAGTACCTATATTATTTAAGTTGTTGTATTATCGAATTTTGGGATATGGTAGTCTATTATAAACTAATAAAAATATACAAATGCTAATACTCGTACGTACAGCTCTTTATGTAAAACGACCTTAAATTGTATGAAACGTATCTTTTCTTTAATAAATTATTGTCAGACATAACAAAAAGCCACCGAATCTAAATAGCACTTTATTTTTCTTTACTACACAACTTTATCCACGCAACGCAAATGGAATAATCGTCGTAAAACAATAGAGCTAGGCAGTCAAATAAAAAAGTCGTCGGCGCGGTATAGCGGCGCGCACAGTACGACACCCATCTACATCGGCAGACTTCGAGGGAACATTCGACACTATATAATGTAGATGAGCAAAAAGGGCAATTACAGTTTTTGACGAGTACTTATAAGAATTTAGATAAAATCCTTTCCAAACGTACTTTTTTTTATTTTTTTTATTTTTTTTTCAGGATGGGAAATCATAAATGACCCCTCCTGCTCTGGGTGGAGCAGAAGGGAGTGTCAGACTCTTACTGACTAAAACCCACCCGTGTTCCTTCCCTAGCCCTTTATGTACCAGGGCAGCGGTAACCCTTTCGGACGATCCCGCTACCCTTCTAAACGTACTTAGTACTCGCCTGCATAATACAACCTACTAAACTGAACGAAATAAAAAAAAAAGGAAGTGTTTTCTGTTTGCATTCAAGTTGTGGAATTAGTACAACTAACTCATTTAGTACAACTAACTCATTTAGTACAACTAACTCATTTAGAGAACACTGCTGCCCGTTATTTGTAAAAGTCGGTTTTTATTTTATGCCGAAGTTCGACCGCCTGTCATTTGTTATAATTTGAGCGAGTTCCAATGAGTTGTGTAAAGTAGATGTTCTGCGATTCTTGGTTGAATGCACTGAGGAGCGTCAGTTACACGCTTTCCATTTGAATATTTTTTAATTAGTGTTATTTGTCGCACAACTTGTAAAAACTTTGACAAACATACGCATTTAATAATTACGTCATTTTCATGTATGCTTTATTTTGAGCCCGTGCTTTGTGTAACGAAAGTTATATTGGACTATTATGTAGAAGTTAAGTTTAAGTGGTATTATTTTAAGCTAGCACGTCATTTTTAATAAATACATTAAGTGTGAAATGTTGATTTTAATAAACGTTTTGCTATACAGCTGTGAACCCCAATTGCTAAGGGATTATTTGCGAAACTCTACTTACCTATTACTTATAATTTTCTTGCAGTTTTATGTACGTACACAAACACACATCGTACATACACACAACACAACACAACGTACATAGACAAACTGCAGTTAATCAAATCGCAAGGAAATACCAAGCAATGAAAACATATGTTTTTCATTACTAATATGGTCTTGTATTCTGTAAACAGTAGGTAATCTTAATTTATGATCCGTGATTACTATGTAAACAGTAGGTAATCCTAATCTATGATCCGTGATTATTATGTAAACAGTAGGTAATCCTAATCTATGATCCGTGATTATTATGCGTTTGGAATGTAAATAGGTAGGCTTTACTTTTGTGATTTTTTGTAATTTGTATTTATTTATTGATGGCACTTCAACTACTTACTCACTTCAACTTCAACATAACACAACATTTACTTCAACATAAGCAAACCAAAATCACATACAGTTTTAGGTATTGTCAGTTCGTCACTTACAGAAGTGCATTGCAATATCACATAACCAAATGATTGTAGAATGATTGTAATGTTGTGTTGTTGTTGTTGGTTGTTGATGGTTGTGTTTGTGTTGTTGTTGTGTTGTTGTTGAACATTGTAGTCTGAAGATACGCGAATATTTGGGTAAACTTGATTACACAAACACAGAAAGACACTTCAATAATGATGTAATTATTAAATTGGTATTTTTTTTATTTGTATTTAGTACCTAACTACTATAAGTAGGATATTATTATTTAAAAAAATAACTGCTGCGGCCGGCTGCCTCCCCGCTGTCCCCGCACCCCTCGTTCACTGCCGCCAGCGTGCGGCGATGTTGACTGGAGCGCGAGCTGTCTCAACAAACGATTTATAAGTTTGTAAATGGACATAAATATATATATATATATATATATATTTTTTGTTTCTTACTAAAAAGACGTGTGAGATAACGTTAGTTTAATTGATTACAAGTTACTAAACAAAGCAAAAATGTTCACAAATACATACGATGGGAAGAACAGAAAGAAGTATTTATATTTATAATTATACAGTAATGGCAGCGCGTGGCGCGGAGCTTTCGAGCCTGGATCGTCATCATCTGCCTAGCTTTTTCCCAACTATGTTGAGGTCTTGAGATTCCGAGCTGGTTAAAAGTGTCGTACGGAAATGACGGAAAGGGTTAGAGTAAATGTTGATGCTATTGGTTCGTGTAGCGATTTAATTTCATAGGTGCGGTGTTACCAAGGCTAGAAAACGACTTGCAGTCGTGGCAAAAGTTTCGCGACCTGATCTAATAGTTTTCTGTCGATATCGATTATAGATCTTCAAATCGTCAGCGAAAATAGAGCAATTGCTGTATTTTACTGAGAGAGCCATTGAACTCCAGGTGTAGAGAAATAAACTGATTGCCATAGCCCTTTACAACCACTATTTGTTGTTTTTCTTCTTTAAGAGGATTTTATGGTCCACCTTGTCGAACGCACTGCTGAAATCAATGTAAATTCAGTTGACCTGGGCACGAGAGTTCATCAATTTACATACTTTATTGACGTAGTTAACCAAATTAGTAGTCGTAGATTTACGAACACAGAAAACATGTTATTGGGGTACTAACTGAGGATCAATGCTAAACTAAGTAAAAGACGTAGCAGGGATTCAAAGAGTTTAGCCAAAACTGAGAGAACTGAAACGGGTCGGTAGTTCTGCACGTCATTAGAGTCTCCCTTCATAAAAATCGGTAAGACATTTGCCCTTTTCCATTCCGTCGGAAACTGTGATGTCGCAATCGAATGGTGTAATATCATTTTAAGCGGTAAAGATAGGCTAGTAGCACACTTTTTTACAAATACCAGCGGCAAACCAGCTGACTCCGGCACTTCACATATCGTGCAAGTTTAGGAAAATGGGTACGTATTACAATACCGAAATTTAAAAGACCGTATTTTAAAATACATATGGAAGAAATCCCGAAAAATTAAACGCCAAATGATTGTTTGTTCGAAAGTTTTAAATCCCGAAAGTTCATTTGCCGGAAATTTTAAAATCCTAAAGATCCATATCCAGAAGTTTAAAATCCCGAAGGTCCATATCCCGAAGTTTAAAATCCCGAAATTACATCCCAAAGCCTAAAATTTCTAAGACAATGCCAAAAAAGGAGCTTAACATAATAGGTAACATAACTTTAAATATCGATTGTATCGAAATATCAAAAATGATTATACCTAAGCTTAAAATGTCTAAGATTGAAACACCGGGTGATTAAAGTAGCGAATGTTTAAAATGTTTGGTTTTACATTCAAAAATATGTTTCTGTACCCGCATGCGTAACACGCATATATCTTTTTTACATCGAAACAGCTAGGTTAGGTTAGAAAGAAAGAAAGAAAGAAAAAGTATTTATTGCGACTCGCACAGGAAGATCATAAAACTAAACACAAACAAAAATAATAAAAAAAACAAATTATATTTCAAAAAAAAAGAGGTACCAAAACCAAATTATATAAAAAATAATAAAAAATAAAGTAACACAAATAAAAATGAAACAGAAAGTCCTGTACGAGGCCAAAAGGCTCCTATCTCAGCATGATGCTACGACATTTAAAAAATAAATGTCGCAGCGCTGGTATTCTGATAGGGCCCGCTGTGATGTCTCGGGCAATCACAGTAATAAATAAATAAATAATCTATTTTATTATTTAAATATATATAATTATTTAAAATATTATCAAATAAAATAAATAATTCATTCTTAATCCGCGCTAGACGTAACCTCAATACTTGTCTATGCCTTATATGACAGAAGCACTCTGTGGCATTGCTGTGACAAGTTTAGGGACGCCTGCGCCGAAAATAAATACAGTATAAATTACGGCTTTCTAGTGGAACAGTATTACAGTGAATATTCTATAAAAGTGGAATGAGGTAGTAAATTAACTAAATAGAAGTGAACTAATGACGACAGTGTTATAAATTCTAGAGACAAATGACAGACAACGAACGAAACAAAACAATGTGTAGGCCAGCAATAACAATTCGTACATAGATGCTGCAAATTAAAGCGAGGGATCAACAAAAACAATAATTTAAATTAATTAATTATCGAACATGTACCTATCGAACACAAAAACAAGAAGCGAGCGTGCCCATTCAGTGAACAATCGCTGCCAAACGCTCGGACCACCAATGCTAGCTGCGTGCACATCAAGGGTAAGTTCAGAGTTTGGTATCTTTTTGAAGCTGCAGTTAATGCTGTTTGAATTTCAATCTAAAAGTACCAACTGTCCTTATAGCACGAAAAGGAGGTGGCAAGTCGTTCCAGCAACGGGAGGCAGCGAATTTGAAACTACCACGGAATGCAGCAGTTCTATGCGATGAGGCTAACATGAGGTAAGAAGATGCTCTTGTTTTAATTTTGTTAACATCACGTGACCAAGACAGTTTCTTATATAAATAATCTGGTTTCTTAGTGAGAATTGTGCCAAAGAGTAGGGTAGCCAGGTGAAGCTTTCTGCGTGCTGACATTCTCATCAAATTACCCTTATTTAGAAAAGGAGTGATGTGGGAGCGTGGTGGAACATTGTAGCAGAATCTTGCACAAGCATTCTGCACCCGCTGAATCAGCCTTTCGCTTCTACCGAGAATGCACGCCCCATACACAGTGTCAGCGTAATTCAGCTTGGATAGAACAAGTGACTCGCACAGCATGACACGCATATCCGGACTAATGTAGGGACGGATACGATACAGTAACTTGAGTCGGTAGAAGCAGTTGCGCACAGCCTCCAAAAGGTGCGCTTCAAAATGCAGCTGCCCGTCAAATACTACACCTAGATTACGAGCCTCCAGAACTCTTTCCACACCACAACCATCAATCCTGAGGTCCAGGTTGCAAGCAAGCATTTTGTTCAGGAATACCCTAGATCCCATCACAATATACTTGGACTTGCTAGGATTCAGGACCAGGGAGTTTCTTGTGGACCAAGCTGAGATCCTTTCCAAATCCTCATTAACTCTGTCTACAGTTTCAGCTACATCCTGGGACCGGAAGGAGAGGTACAACTGCAGATCGTCAGCATAAAGGTGGAACTTGCTGTTGATCAGACAATTGGTGATGTCAGCACTGTACAGGATGAAGAGAAGCGGGCCTAGGATCGATCCCTGAGGTACGCCCCTTTCCACGCGCTTCGGACCAGAGGACATGGAATCTCCGCTGTCACTATTCACCTGGACAAACTGTGATCGATTATTGAGGTAACTCTCAAACCACTTAACGGTTTCGACTTCACACCCACAGTAAGACAGCTTGGAGAGTAGGAGTGACGTGTTAATTGAGTCGAAAGCACGTGAAAAGTCCAGTAAGACGAGCAGGGTTCCCATACCCTGGTCTCTGGCCTCCAGAATGTTACCGACTACATCCAGGAGCGCCGTTGCCGTGCTATGAGCCCTGCGAAAACCGGATTGAGCTAGCGGCAAGATACTGTGGTGCTCAAGATATGCCCTAAGTTGGTCAGAGACAACCCTCTCCAAGATTTTGGACAGACATGGGAGTAGGCTTATTGGACGGAGGTCTTTCACGCTAGTGGGGTTAGGTACTTTTGGAATCGGTCTAACTATTGCCATTTTCCACAGATCGGGGAAAGAAGAGCTTACTAAGGACCTGTTGACGATAGCTGTGATCACTGCAAGTGTTCTAGGCAGTGTCAACATCAGCATTTCCAGAGAAATTTGGTCAGAGCCCTGCAAGATGCCATAGGAATCTTTTGTGACCTCTCCAAGGCATTTGATTGCGTTAATCACAAAACCTTACTCTTGAAACTTGAGCATTATGGACTAGGTAAACTTGCGCTCAGTTTAGTAAAATCTTATTTACATGATAGACAGCAAAAAGTTCAAATAAATGGTGTCAATTCACTTGGTTTACAAGTAAGAATAGGTGTTCCACAAGGCTCAATATTAGGTCCTTTCCTCTTTTTAGTATACATAAATGACCTGCCGCATTTATTAAAAAACCAACCACAAATGGTGTTATTTGCTGACGATACTTCCATAATTTTTAAGATAAATAGACGTGCATCAAATCTTGACGACGTAAATAACGCCCTACTGCAAGTGCAAAATTGGTTCACTGCTAATAATTTAGTATTAAATGGGAAAAAAACTAAATGCATAAGATTTGCTTTACCGAATGATAAAAGTAGTGATTGTGACATAGTATTGAATAAAGAGAAACTAGAATTCGTCGATAAAACTGTTTTCCTGGGGATAACGCTCGACTCAAGGATGCAATGGGGTCCTCATATAACATCTCTTGCAAGACGGCTAAGTTCAGCAGCATATGCTGTAAGAACAATCCGTCAATTTACTAATGTAGATACCGCGAGACTGGTCTATTTCAGTTATTTTCATAGTATCATGTCTTACGGTATTTTACTATGGGGACGGGCTGCAGATATTGAGTCCATTTTTATTCTGCAGAAAAGAGCCATCAGAGCAATATATGGCCTACGCAGGCGCGATTCTCTAAGGTAATTGTTTAAAAATATTAATATCATGACGGTACCTTGTCAATATATCTATGAAAACATCATGTACGTAAGGAAAAATTTAAATCTTTTCAGTAAAAGAGGTGACAGACACGCCTATAGAACCAGAAATAGGGACCAATTAGTTCAACCAGGTTTCAGACTGGCTAAAGTAGACTCTTCCTTCATGGGGTACTGTTTAAAATGTTATAATAAAATACCTCCCCACATACTCCAACTTAATGAAACGAAATTCAAATCTTGCATAAAACGCACACTATGCAGCCAAGCATATTATAAGCTGGGGGATTACATCGCTGACAAAAATGCTTGGCTAAACGCTGGTCCTGCTCCACAGGACGCATAAATAAATTGATTGGCATTTGAAAATACTTCACACACGCCTACCCAACCTACATACTGTTGGAGCTGCTGAAGATTCTAAAATACTATGTTTGCATTATATAAATTCAATCTCCTAGTATTGTATAATTGCATAGAACGTATGTGAGTACTATGTTACATACTACAAAGCTACCATTTACTGGGTACGTCTTTCATTGACTTGAATATGCCTTGGCGGATGAGAGTATGTCATGCTCACTCTAATGTCTTGCTGATGGTGGCACATGTGTTGGATCATTTAGCTCCCTTCAAAATGGTTGAGCTGAATGGTGCTAATCTATGCGTCATGTTCGTGAACAGGCGCCGTCAGTAGGGACTGGTCAACTCTTTGCTGCCATGGCTTATTTTGATTTAAATTAATATTTGAATTGTTTTTTTTTTTTATCTTTTAATTACGGACGCTTTTAACGTTCTGCATCGTTCTCACATGCATAATTTTGAACATGAATGATGTAACTAATACTTTGTAACAATATTATTATGATTTAAAAGAGTGTCCATGGAGTTTCTTGCCCGTTCTTCTCCATAGGTACCTACTACGCTTTGGAATGGGCCACTAGCTTCATCTTTTTGACTGACCGACCTTGACAATTCAAAAGTGCCTGTAATTGGTTTATTTGAAATAAATAGTTTGAGTTTGAGTTTGAGACCGCTACCGTGTCTATGTTGCTTAAAAAATGTTAAATCTTCAGTAGTGACCTTCCCACTGCCTGGTACATCCAAAAAGTGTTGGTTGATAGATTCTGGGCTGTTGCAGAAAGGTTAGGTTAGAACTGTGACCACACAACGCACGAGCCGAGCGAGCGAAGCGAGCGGTGCTGCGGCAGAGGCCAGCGAGTGCCAGAAACATATTTTTGAATGTAAATCAAACATTTTAAACATTCAATATTTTAATCACTCGGCATTTCAATCTTAGACATTGTAAACTTAGGTAGGTATAACCATTTTCGATATTTCGATACAATCGATATTTAAGTTTTCGATGTTTTGAACATTGACATTTTATTCGAATGAATAAAACATTACGCAATAAAATATTTTTTCGAGATCTACCCCGCTATAAAAAAATATTAAAACATGTTGAGCAGAACCACCGTCATAACTGTGTTGTAGTGCCATCGGTATTTCGTCCATTCGGGATTTCAACCATTTGGGGTTTCATCCTTTCGGGCATTTGGACATCGGTATTTTATTTTTCGATATAACGGCTATCGCCATTTAAAACTTTCGGTATTTTGAATATCGTTGTTTTGGACGTCGGTATTTGAGTCATAGTTATTATGAAATTTCGGGATTTTAATACGTACCCAGAAAAATACAGGTCTAATCAATATCGGTAATGTTTGCATTTATTAAAGTATAAATTGCCTTTTCTAAAGTGGTATTTAACAGGAATCTTACTCTCTATCACACTAAAGTTAATGAGCAAAAGTTTCACTTAAAAAACTAAATTCCTAGGAGGCTCGCTGCAGACTTACCAACATACTGAGCCCACTGTGACATGTTACTGGCCTATATAGAAAAACTTTCTGAAATCTGTTCAGCGTAATACCTTAGTTATTTTGCTAACAAGGTGAGCTAGGTTCAAGAATCTTCTGCTTCGTGAGATTGATTCTAATTAGCTTGTCTACTTCATGATAGCTAAAGTATTTTATACGGCTTTTTATTATTTATTTGTGAGTGACTTATTTATTTATTTGATTTAATACTTTAAGCACACAAATGTACAGAGGCAGACTTAATGCCGTAGGCATTTTCTATCAGTCAACCTTTGGATGTGGCAGAGACAATCAGTGGTACTGTAGGTGCAATCATGAAAATTGAGGATTTTTTTTTTTCTTCTTGTTTGTAGTGTAATGTGATGTTATGCATCACGTAAAGGTATATCCTACGTGAGGAGACAAGGAACCAGTTCCTAAATCTCGTTTTCCTAAAGTGAAACCTTTTTTTAAAAAACAGGCTTCTCGTATTACTTTCTTGGTTTTGAAAGTTTTATACTTTTGATATTTTATAAAATAAATTAAATCCCCCGCTTTTCAATCGACTTTATAAAAGCCGACTTTACTCTAAATTACTTACTTAGGTATTTGTATTTCTTTTTAATATAAAGTTCATCTGCAATCCCTAAAATAGTGCTATGTACGTCACCGCACTATGTATCCGCAAAGCATTGCGGGATACGACGCTGTTACCCGCGGATATGTGTATGCGTCCGACTACATTCAAACCACTATAAATCTGTTATATACATATATTTATGAATTCGGGATGTACTGTCGTGAAAGTGAAGTAGTAGAAAGTATGCAGTCGCATACGAGTACAAAATATGCACATACATAATAAACATGCGACAAAAGTTGAAAAAGAAAAAAGTGTCATATCATACGGAATGGAGGAAGTCAATTTAAGCAAGATCAGTAACGAAAGTTTAATAAATATCTTTTTTTAACCCTAACTACATCACATCTCGTATGTTGACCACATGATAAATGTATTTTTTTTTTTTTTTTTCTGGGTGGGAATCATCAAATGACTCCTCCCGCTCTGGGCGGAGCAGAAGGGAGTGTCAGACTTTTAGTGACTAAAACCCATCCGTGTTCCTTCAGTTGCCTGTGCCAGGGGCCACGGTATCTCTTTCGAACAACCCGCAGCCCCGGCGGCATCGGCCCTAGCGGACCCCGTCAGTTCGTGCTGACAGCTCTTTGAGGCGCGCGTGGAACACAACGCGCCGTCAACCCGGGCCTGGTCCTTACCGGGCGGCGAGCTGCCCATAGCTCGCCGCCCGCAAGCCCGCGCCTACGGTGGCCGGGAGTCGGCTGTTGACTCCCGTCCCCGCGTCTCCTGCGGCGGCTAGGCGCGCGAGGGTGCAGTGAATGCCTCTCCCTCACGCGCTCCGCCTCCTCCTTCGCGAGCATTACTGCTTCGCAGAAGGAGGTGACGGCCTCCCATTCACTCACGCTCCGTACCATGGCCTGTATGAGGGCTGGACGCAAGAGGTCGCCGCCGCCGATCGCCGCCACGAGGACACGGCGGGGCCCCACCCAAGCCGGGCAGACCTCTACCGTATGCTCCACCGTGTCCTCCGGGCGTCAGCGTAGCAAACTATGCTGACGCCATCAGGGAGGTCGGCGCGCAACACCCAGTCGTACCCGATATCCCACAGATGCGGCCCTAGGACCGATCCCTGTGGGACACCGCACGACATCTCTCGCCGGTTCCACTCTCCCCGGTGACCGGGGTAGATGACGGCCCTGTCCGTCAAATAGGCCTCGACAATGCGACGGAGGTAGGTCGGCATCCGGTGATACCCGAGTGCCTCCCTGATGCAACTCCAGGGCAGGGTATTGAAGGTATTGGCGATGTCTAGAGACACCGCCAAGACAACCCCACCCCAGGCCACAGCATCCCCCGTCGTGAGGGCTCGCACGCGCATGATGGCATCCACCATAGAGCGCCCCCTGCGGAAACCAAACTGGCTGATGATAAATGTCTTCTATGGTATTTAGCATACCATTGGAAAAGGTATAAACTCGAGAACTTTTTAAAATAAAACTAAGTTATAATTTTTTCATACATTTTTTTAGTTTGGAAACTCATGTCATTGTCTTAGAACCAAATGTTTATAATTATTTATTTTTGAAAATTCATCCTCTAAAGGGGTTAAATGTGGGATAAAAGTTTGTGTGGAATTTCGTGATTTTTCCCGATAGGAAATAGTATTCACACACGGCTCGTATCACTCAAAGTTGCGTATTTTGTTTTCGATGACAAGTAAAATATTATAAATTCATTGGTCAAGGTGGTAGGTATTCACTTAATTTAAAAGAAAAAAACAAATTTTATAGCATTATGAAAGTAAGTTATAAAGGTTTTTAATATTATTAGAGCTGCACGTGGGCAACGTCTGTCGGCTTTATCCACGTGCAACTCTCACCTTTGACAATTCTCTCTCTCTCTTAATGACAGTTAAAAGGTACTATTTTAGATTTTACTATGTGAGAACATTACAATATGAGAGGAAATAAGGGTATTTTTATTTCTGATCAAAACTGTTCCGATGCAAACAAACTAAGCACTTCATTAGAGATCACCTCTAATACTACAATAATATATTATGAGACGAGTGCAGTGAGGTAGCGATCGATCGGTTCCGACTACCGGCTGTTATTAATACCCCGTTCACGGTAACTGTCCAGTCCTGTGCGGCCTGCTGTTAGCATTATATGTAACGTTACAGCTGTGTGTTATTGTGAACGTTGACAGCTGATATTACAGGTGAATTGACTTTGGTAATACGTAGCTCTGCTTTGAGAACATGTTTTAACTAAAATAACAGATTTTTTGTTTTGTTTTTTTATATCTTTTTCACAAAACACTACTTTGATTCTCATGTTAATGCATAAATAATTAAATTGCAGAATTAGTTGATGAATAGTCCAAGTGACGCTAGGCTTAGGCGCCAACGGCATACTATTTCGGGCATACTATTTCATCAACGACTACTTACACGATAAGATTAGTTGGTCACCCTAATTAACTCAAGACAATGTTTATGTTCTTTCTCCAGAATTAGCTTACTGACAGGTTATTTTTATTAGTATTAACTTATTTATTTATTTTACTTCGATGGTCCTCGTTTATCATTTGTGTTCAAGTGACAGCTATATGACCAGAACCCAGCAATGCATAAATGTGTAAGCTGTCACGCCCTTTGTGCCTGGAGGATTTTATTTAGGTAGTAAGTTTTTATTTACATTTTAATTTTAAATAATTATTTTTTAGCTTGAGTACGTATAGTTTTTATTATATTTGTTGCTATATTGGCGTGGCTAGCTGACATATGGCAAATAATTTAATTTTAAGTTCTGTGTCTTGTAATGTTAATTACTTAACATAGGTACCTAGTATTGTATATCTATCAAGTATTTTCTAACTGAACAGACAGCTGTGCTGCTGGGGAGTTTGTTGCGCCACTTCTTCTTTCCAGCGATAGCACTAGGAAGTGGTGAAGGGCGGGCGTTTTAGGGGACTGTCTTTTGTAATTTTGACGTTCGAAAAGTGCTGATTCTCAGCCTAATTTGAATAAATGACTTTTGATTGAACGTTTATGCTTATGCCTATGTTTTTCGCAGTTAGTCACATTCCCTTAATTTAGTTATATATATATAGCATAGGTACCTAATTTATATATAACTATCTATGGTATATATTATAACTAAATTATGAGACTACGTTTATTTTGAGAATCAACATTTCTCTGTAATGTTACTTTTGTTAGTGATGCTAATTATAATACCGTTCGTCACCCACAGAGCAGTCACTCTTCACTTCTATTGGTCACCACGTCCGTTCCTCACCGCCCGATGATGATTATTTGGTGCTGCTTTACCGACGAAACTTACAGCTAAAACAGTTCTTACATGCGCTCTCAATACATGAAAGTTTGAAATATAGCAATTTGAGTAAAATTATTGTTCGGCACGGTTTTTGTTATTAAAATTAACTTAAAAAGTTTTACAATAGTTCAGTGGTGATTTTCGGATAAGTTAACATCCAATCTATACGTGCAGGTAAGTGAGTTGTTCAAATTTACCATAGATTTTTGTTAAATAAGTTTTCATTGCAAAATGGCGGCAGTGGTGCAAAAGTAACAAAACAAGGAGAGGCAATTGTAACATGTTACATTTGATACTCTGTATTTTTCACACTAGATAATTATTTAATAGTACTATTTTATTTTCAGAATTCATACAAAATGGTTTATAAACGACCTCGGAAGACATTGCGAGGCACCGTGCCACCAGAAAAATTGACCAGAAAAGATACTGTAAGAACTGAAAATAATGAGACAGAGGAAAATTTAAATGAAAACATGCCCCGCGTCTATACCACATAATCGGCCATGAAAAGGGGATCCAACAACTTAAAAAAAACTACCCATTAAAAAAAACCTATTAACGCTGCTGAACAGATTTTCTATTTCATCATAGTCGCAATTTTCTAGCCAGTGAGGCTAGAAAATTGCGTTACATGACACCCAGTCACATTCACACACGCACATACACCACACAAACACACCACACACACACCCCACACACAACACTCCTCACTTACACTCAGCCTCACTCACACACATCTCCACATAATGCAGTGGAAACTTAATGTTTTTTATTTTTTATTATTATTACTTTTTTTGTCTCTTGTATTGGAAACCTACATTTTCATGCATAATTATAACGTAAATCGTTTTGTCTATCGCGCTTCTATATCACATTCCATGGAAATTAAGAGGTCTGTCTCTTGTGGTACAGGAACTCCTAGTACAAGAGCCGGGGCTATACTTACTGATGTTTATGTCTTGAAGTAAAAATAAATAAATAATGATTATTATTATATGCAATAGGTTCGTCACTATCGCAAGTCAAAGATTGGCAAACCCCATAGTCGGCCCATCACTATTACTATTTCGTTTGTTACAAAAAATCACTTATTAAATTTTGATGCTAGGATTTATTTAAGAGTTCTAAAATGCTCTTATGTATAAGTATTGGCAGTGTTTACATTTATTCCAAATTGTTTTAAAGGTTATTTTCCACTAACCCCGCCGGGATCACGTCACATCACCCTGACCCCTGCACCCCCATTGACCTTGATCTTCGTTCTTTGTCTGATTCATTGATTAATGAGCCTCGCACACATGCACTGAGGCTTGATGAACTTTCACACGAATTCATTACGAGCATACCTAATGATTAGTCTCAAGTTGCTACGGACACAATGGATTAGTTTACTTATACCTAAAGGGTTTATTATCATGGCGTTATTATTTATTTATGTTCAGCCTATGTTGTCACGCTGCAGAGCAAAGGCCTCCTTTTCTTCTTTCCAATTCTTTCTGTCTTGAGCTAGTGTGGACCAATCCTGTCTGTAGGAGTCAAACTCATCCCATCATATTCTCTTGGGTCTGCCTCGATGTCTTCGGACGTTTTTTTTAATGGTTCAAATAATAACACAGACATGAATATTATTATTTATCACCAAACATCTCAAATTATTACTTATCCTGAAGGTAAAAGAGTAAGAAGACCTACTTTCGAAAACACAAACAACTTATAACAACAACTTTGACATCAACATTTATCCTTTAGTAATAATAAAGATCCTCCCACACATTCGACTTCATGTAGAAAGTAATACATCAAAAGATGAACTTAAACAGTACCTACCCTAAAAGTCTCATTATAATGAGCCCTGACTAAAATCTGTAATTATTTAAAAAGCTAACAATTTGAACTTTACTTGAAGTATATTTAAAAAAATATAAAGTTATCTAACTATAGATAACGCTGCCTGTATAGAACAGCGGGGACGGCAGAGTGCCAGGCTGATTGATGGCCCGGGCGCGGCGGCTGATTGCAAACCTATTACAGCCGGCATTGCACTCACTAATCTCACATTCTTTACTTTATTTTATTGCTGTGGGTAATGTCTTTCTATCTAATGTGTTAATTACAATTCAGTTTGGAGATATAGAAACGAGTTCCCTCGGGAGAGAGGGATGATAGTGATGACGATGAGGGGACACATCTACGAGTAGTAAGAAACATGTTCGGTTGGCAGGTGATTGCGCTCCGTCTACGGTCTTACACAGCAATAAACTATGAAGACGGTGCTCTTAAGAAACATGTTCGGTTGGCAGGTGTTTGCGCTCCGTCTACGGTCTTACACAGCAATAAACTATGAAGACGGTGCTCTTAAGAAACATGTTCGGTTGGCAGGTGATTGCGCTCCGTCTACGGTCTTACACAGCAATAAACTATGAAGACGGTGCTCTTAAGAGGCACACCCAAAATTACCTCATAAAACAAAGAACTTAAAAACCCAAAACTTTCGAGTGATCTTAACCGTCACACTCGGAACTGTTTTCGAGTGATCTTAACCGTCACACTCGGAACTGTTTTCGAGTGATCTTAACCGTCACACTCGGAACTGTTTTCGAGTGATCTTAACCGTCACACTCGGAACTGTTTTCGAGTTATCTTAACCGTCACGCTCGGAACTGTTTTCGAGTGATCTTAACCGTCACACTCGGAACTGTTTTCGAGTGATCTTAACCGTCACACTCGGAACTGTTTTCGAGTGATCTTAACCGTCACACTCGGAACTGTTTTCCGCAACCTTGATACGAACATCTTGCGCATTTATTCCTAAATCTAAATTCAAATAACAAAAGGCCAGTTCTACACTTGACCCGCATTTTTCGTCCAACTATTGGACCAGTGAACTAAAAAGGCCAGTGACACACTGGCACACCGTACGCCTGCAGCTAGCGAGTGTGGTGGCTTGGTGGCATGGTGGCAAGCTGCCAGGCTATCGCGTGTTTAGTGCTCCGCGCTCACTGCGCTCAGTACTGACGCCGTTATCTGTTCAGATGCTTCGAGATCACTTGCCTGCTGGCTTTATTTACTAGTCACCAAAAATTTTAGAAAAAGTATTACAATGACACTTATCATTGTCCAAGCAATTTTGATGCTGATTGTTGTAACCACCTAGCGGGGGCTAGACAAGTAATTTAATGAGTTGACTTGGCTCTCTAGCTATAGCATGAGTTAGTTTGTTTACTTTATTCCAATTAATCAGTTCCATTTAATTGCCTTTGATTTAATCAATTCTGATGACCAAGGAAAGTACCTATTTAAAGCTTACTAGGCTAAGCCATCATAGCACAATAGCAATGAGTCTTTTAATTAATAAAATATAGTGCCTGCTTTAAACAATCACAAAAACAAAAGAGCCCGGGCTCTTACACAGCCAGAAAAATAATATAATATCACATTTATGAACGAAGGAATACAATGCCTAGCGCGTACTAATGGTCACAATATAAAAGCGAATGAGTCGAAGTTGATCAAGGGCAGGAATCAAGCGAACGAGATGATTAAAGCCGTGTTTATATACTATATATTATAGGCTACTAGGCAAATATGTTCTCCAGCTCAGGCTCTTAAGACCTTGTATGGACTACCTGTGGAGTGTAGGTTGACACTTCTAAAACTACTGACACATAGATACTTAGACTAAAGCAGACACGTCATGGTTTCAGAGCGTCTTGTGAAGTGCATTCGTAATGACTTCAAAGTATTTCCTAAAGGCCTTCAACGGCTTGGAAAGTCTATTTATGTATAATGGACCTCGTAATTGCCTTACCTCTATTGACAACAATTCCTAGTAAAGACTAATAGACCTTATTGTTTAATGAATGTTTGTGTTGTAGGTACATTAACATCTAGTATCCCTTCTTATATAAGTCTACCTAATCTCTTCATAATCTTCTTTTTAAACTATACCATCTAGCAGTGTTATAGCCACCTAAAGAGCTGTCTACCCCGTAGTGTCAAGTGCGAGCGGCACGCCGGACAATAAAGCGAGTGTCGCAATGCGGGACGGTGCTGGGACGACCATCCGTCGTATATACAGTGGGTACACTGCCTAATTGGGACTGATTATATTTAAATATCTGTTTTGTAGCACTCCTTAAATGAATGGACAAATACTTTATATTGATAATAAAATTAATACCATACTCTGTGTCGTTCTCCATCGGAAGAACTAAGTGAAACTACCTAATTATATTTTCTAAAATAAAAAATATATAAGTTTCGTATTACTTACTAATCAAAATCGGTTCAGCAGTTTTACCCATAAATAGAAAACAAACTCTCGATTTTTATTTAGAAAAATATGGACTCGGTGACTTGTCACTTGAATTCCTCTCATTCACAATATATTTTCCGGGATGTAACTGAAAAGAGTGACGCCTGAAAAAAGGTGTGCATTAAATATGGCGGCTCACAATTCCCCTGAACCCTTCATCTGCGTCTGACAAATGAGCTATTATTTCATCCGCTCACTTAATACACGAACACGTGAGAATTTTTCCGACCGCCCTTTATTTCATTTATATTCGGATTCTCACTGAACTGCCGAAATGTTTTTTTAACAGAATTTTATTTTAAACCAATTCCTGGCAATACCTACGTTATATGCGATATACTACAAAAAAATTGTTATTTAATGTTGGTACTACCCCAAAGTAGAGGCTTAACAATAGTTGCAACCGCAATGGCCTTAAGAATGATTGTTAAGTTTCTATAGATAAGTAATATGTTTAACTTTGTTATTGTACTTGATGTCGCAATTAGAAAATACAAGCATTCACGTATTTAACGTATTGCGCTAATCCCACTCCCCAAAATCATAGCTTAAGTCAAACGTGTAACGACTATGCTATGTATGCCATCACTGCTGTATGAGTGCTCGGCTCACCGTAGTAGATCCTGGTTAGGATTACGCGCACAATGCCGCTGCTTCTACTGAATTAAATCAAAACCAATGTCCCGTGCAGCCGACAGACATTTCCCAGTAAAGTTATTATAATTTAGTTCCCAACTGCTTGTTTATCAGTCGTCCCGAGTCTTCGTCCCGAGTCTTCGTCCCGAGTCTTCGTCCCGAGTCTTCGCAGTTGAGATGTCATTCCGGGCGGGTTGCACCGCGCTGTTATTGTCGTTTAACTCTTACCGATGGTTAGTCGTAAGCTACGGCTGCCGGCGCCGACGACCGCCCGTTTATGTGATTTTCATTTTTATAGCGCCAACTAGCCTTTATTGGGATTGCCATTTCGATTGAAGATGGTTTCGTTGGAAACTGCGGGTTAGGAGAAATGTTTTCTCCGTTTTCGTTTGATTTTAAAATGTGCCTATGGCTGTATGTATGTATTTTCACGTTGACTGGAAAATTCTCATGCTCATGCCACAAAGAAATGTTTATTTTAAAGATGAAAGAAATACTCTCTAGTTAGCATTTGATAGTAACCGTGTAGGAAGATTGTCCTCGCTTGTTGGCGATCAATATCAAAGCTACAGCTACTACTTAATGAATCCGCCCACATCTTACTTCTGACCTCTAGTACCTATGTTAAGGTTTACATCTTACTTCTGACCTCTAGTACCTATGTTAAGGTTTACATCTTACTTCTGACCTCTAGTACCTATGTTAAGGTTTACATCTTACTTCTGACCTCTAGTACCTATGTTAAGGTTTACATCTTACTTCTGACCTCTAGTACCTATGTTAAGGTTTACATCTTACTTCTGACCTCTAGTACCTATGTTAAGGTTTACATCTTACTTCTGACCTCTAGTACCTATGTTAAGGTTTACATCTTACTTCTGACCTCTAGTACCTATGTTAAGGTTTACATCTTACTTCTGACCTCTAGTACCTATGTTAAGGTTTACATCTTACTTCTGACCTCTAGTACCTATGTTAAGGTTTACATCTTACTTCTGACCTCTAGTACCTATGTTAAGGTTTACATCAGAACAAAAGTAAATTAAGCTTCTCGACCCACAAGAATACAAAGTGTAATTTAGAAAATAAATAAAGAATTGTGATGAGACGAGGCACCTTGCAGCGCTGCAGCCGTTCGGGACGGCCACAGAACTCAACGGCTTCAAACACTCGCTACGGCCATTGTGGTCGTGTAGATAGTCCACTAAACTGTTTAGTTGACAAGTCGATCGATTGAAAGTTGTAGGTTTTGTGCTGAAATATTGCGGTTTATTAATTAGAGCAGAGGTATTATTATAACAATCATAATGATGTGCCATTAGTGGTAATGAGACTGGCTCACTAAGTGTATTACAAACTAGTTTGAAATTTTTTTCACCATCATCAGGAATTTCAAGATAGGGTAAAATATACAAGTGTAGTGGGTACCTGTACACAGTTATGTGCAGACTGTTGTTGTGTGTACTTTAGTAGTATTTGACATATCTCGGGACCCGATATCTCATATACATATCTCGGGTCTCGGACCTTTGAAAGGCATACTAGGGGCCGAAGCCAACTCGCAGAGACCCTTTACACAATTATAAATGATGTGGAGGCACTAACCGTCGATTATCCCTGCATGCACCATGCAAGTGGACCCTAGGACAACTCCCGGTTGGTACAGGACAACTGCAGTACTTGGAAACAAAACGTACTGGGCTATGTTTTGCAATTCTATGTTTGGCTGGGTTTGGGTGGCTATAGTGGATCGGTTACCTTGAACTATGGAAAGTCTATGTCCACTGCCTGACCAATGATAGTACTTAGTAGTCCTTAGTAGTCTTAGTGGTAGTATTATTACAGTCTCTTTAATAATATTTGACAGGAACACCGTAACCTATTGTTGGGTTCTCAAAGTATAAACATGTGCAGTCTACCACTGCTCAGAGGGGGCTCAGAGGGGGGCTTCAAAAGTTGATAGCTGAGTAGGGGCAAAGAGAACACCGAAAATATAATTGAAAACTTTATTTATTGCTTGTGCTGTGCCAGCCTAATCCATGTGCTGTGCCAGCCTAATCCATATTCTGCCCTTCTCGCCGCGGACGACCGATGCTTTGTCTTCCAGTCTTTGGACGGCATTTGGTCACTGCCTTCCACCTGCCATTCAAGGTTCACCCCGCAGCAATCAATATCAACATACAAAAATCAATACCTATTAGCATGAAGTTCTGCTGTGCTGAACCGCTGACGTAATAGTTTATCAAGTGTGGCGATTTTGGAAATAACCTTGTTTGCTGATTTACATGAATATTTTTCTCAACAGAAGGCAATCATAATTTCCGGAGACAAGTAAATGACTGACTAATACTGAAACATTACTAACTAGCCCGTAGTAATACTGAAACATTACTAACCAGCCCGTAGTAATACTGAAACATTACTAACTAGCCCGTAGTAATACTGAAACATTACTAACTAGCCCGTAGTAATACTGAAACATTACTAACTAGCCCGTAGTAATACTGAAACATTACTAACTAGCCCGTAGTAATACTGAAACATTACTAACTAGCCCGTAGTAATACTGAAACATTACTAACTAGCCCGTAGTAATACTGAAACATTACTAACTAGCCCGTAGTAATACTGAAACATTACTAACTAGCCCGTAGTAATACTGAAACATTACTAACTAGCCCGTAGTAATACTGAAACATTACTAACTAGCCCGTAGTAATACTGAAACATTACTAACTAGCCCGTAGTAATACTGAAACATTACTAACTAGCCCGTAGTAATACTGAAACATTACTAACTAGCCCGTAGTAATACTGAAACATTACTAACTAGCCCGTAGTAATACTGAAACATTACTAACTAGCCCGTAGTAATACTGAAACATTACTAACTAGCCCGTAGTAATACTGAAACATTACTAACTAGCCCGTAGTAATACTGAAACATTACTAACTAGCCCGTAGTAATACTGAAACATTACTAACTAGCCCGTAGTAATACTGAAACATTACTAACTAGCCCGTAGTAATACTGAAACATTACTAACTAGCCCGTAGTAATACTGAAACATTACTAACTAGCCCGTAGTAATACTGAAACATTACTAACTAGCCCGTAGTAATACTGAAACATTACTAACTAGCCCGTAGTAATACTGAAACATTACTAACTAGCCCGTAGTAATACTGAAACATTACTAACTAGCCCGTAGCCCCGCACTATACATTATTATGTTGTAATTGAGCTTATTTCCACCAAAGCAAACCACACCACATCAACATTCTTCACCCTCCAGGCTGCCCTACCATAGTTCCATCGATTTTCATACAAAATGTCTAAAGTAAAAAAAAATAACAAACCAAATACAATTTATCAAAAGATAAAACCGTAACAAACTGGTTTATAAATAAATATCTGCCATTCCTTGATCATTAACTATATACTCTGTCGGACGGCAAACTTTTGAGGAAAACCATCGTTTAAAATAACAAAGTTAAACAAGACTGGATGCTTCTTCTTTTGCCTGCCGAAATGGAATATTTGCAGTACAGGTAATGTCTTAACCAGCGCGAGAGTATTTACACAGGGTGACTTGTAATTATTTTGACGCATTGACGCGTGTGACCTATATGCAAGAATTAAGCACCCCATACTCCCTCTCACAGGGAGGAGGCCTGTGTCCCAGCAGAGGGAACGTTATAGGCTGATTATGCTAAGCACCCCATAGAGCCTAGGCGAACATTCATGGGATTCGATTTCTCTCGATGATCTCTCAAACTCTCAAATTGAATGGCCATCATGGTATTCCATTGGGTATCTAATACTTTAACAAATTTTCTAATACATCAAACAGTTAAAAGATAAAGGAAGAAATTTACTAACCATTTCCAAAAATCATCTCCGTACATGAAGAACCGTACCCGATGGAATAGCAATAACGGCCCTTCAATTTGAGAGTTTAGACAACAGTGATATTTAGTGATGAGTTCTGGGAAATATTAAAAAATACATGAAAATTGGGCTTTCACGAATGCTATGAATTTTAGCCTAGGCATTATGGGGCGCTCAATTGTTGCAAAAGGGTCACACTATCACGTCCTGGAAGGAAAACATCAAATTTACAAGATATCCTGTAGAGTAAATAAATTATTTGTGAACGAACTTCCGATTTCTGGGATTTTGTTCTTGATTAGCAGTAATTAAGAACAAAATCCGTGTGTTTCGATACTCAAAACAAACTTCCGTAGGGAAGTTTATTTTGAGTATCTAAACACACGGACATCACAAATTACGTCAGAGATTTGGGGAAGCAACAGAATATTAATTAAAAATTTTATTACTCTTTGGTCATTATAACATAACAACAACATAGCACAGACATAAGAATGTAACAGAAGAAATTGCTGTCTCCTTAAGAATCCGCTCAACTTTAAAATGGTTAATATTGAAAAATAATCTCACAGGTCTCGCCAAGCATACATGTATGCGAAGGAAACAGCGACGTTGACAAAGGAGCAGCGGCCCGTGTACAGTCATACAGTGTGTCTCAAGCAGGTCGCCGTTGCGGACCTTACAATGCAAACCGATAGCCCGACATCACACAAAGGAATCCGATTTCTTTTCCAGCACCGAGAAAACACTTCACTACGACCTTTGTTGTTATTTGGCTTTACAACGCTCGCTGAACTCACGAGCGTCGAATACTACCGGAAGAAAAGTGTCAATGTATGCCTACTACGGTGGTCAGAAAATTTACCATTTGATCTCATGGTCACCATTACCAAAGCTCGGTGTAGACAGAAATAGGAGAATTATTTTGATCGCACAGATCCTAATTCAACGTCAAATCAACGTTATAAGTGAGGAATTAAAGCTCAGAGCGAAACGAGAAAATATCAATTTGACGGGATTGAACCACGTAACGACACTGTCGGTTGCTATCGATCACTGATACCTTCGGGGTGAAACATGTGCTATTAAAGGTAGGGGACGAGTTGAACGGGCATTTTGCGACCAGTTTAGGTTTTTTTTTAAAAATTGGCCGGTCACATTGGTCACCTTCCCTTCTGTGTCTTTCCGTAGACTTGGATGACATCGATTTGCAAAAAACGGAAGATGTTCAACTGAAAACGTTTTCTTAGAAAAATGTACCTAGTGATAGGTTGGTATACCTAAATCTACACGTGTCTGACCTTAGTAGGTACTAACTTCACTAATAATAATATACTCGAATAATTATATCATGTTTAGCCGTTTTGATTACAATAACTCTATCTCAGATTAGGTACATAATCGTTACTGACTGTATACATCAGTTTAGTATCGCGATCGTTACCCGACGACGCATAATTTCAGTTCTAAACAAAATAAAACATGTTCTGTGAGCCGAGCTCAGCTGAAACGTTTTTACACTATTTACATATTTTCACAAGTAAAAAGTCAAAAAAGGGCCCAGGTTTTACCTCATGTACAAGTACCTACGTGGGCACAAACGTGGTTACGAGGGGCGTTCGCCCTCAGTATTACATTTTTGTACACGTAATACAAATTGTTTTTGTTTTGTCTTCTTTGTGTGAATATATCTGCGTAATAAACACAAACCTCCGCCGTCCGCGCCCACAGACAATATTGTTTATTCTTTATCGTATTTCATCGTCTCGCGCTGACCCCGATTCCTTTAAAGCTATCAAAAACACCCGTAAAAAGAACTCAGTTTATTCACATCACGGAGGAACAGACAAACATTTCAACAATTATCTGAAGACAGTTTGGAGATCTCAAGATATTAATTACAAAAGTTTCATTTGATTACAAAAGTTGCACATTTTGTTTGTAACAAGCAAATAATTTTGACGAATATTGGAAAAGTTATATAGATGCAGGCTTTTAATTAATTTTGTTGGGTATGTCCCGCATCCCGCCGTAAAGTGTGGTTACCTACGATACACGGAACTGATACGAGGAATGAAGGCAATTAGTAAAGTAATGGTTTGGTACTAAGATTTTATGGATAACGATGATAATGTTAACGCATTATCTTAAACAAGGTGAGTAGAATGCAATTTAAGCTTTGTTCACACAAACATTTTATCTGCGCTAGTCCGGGCCATGCTTAGAGGCATATAATAGCCCAAAGATTCTCAATGTCAATGTGTGGGCGGCAAATCATAAAGTACTTTGTGTACAATAAGGAAAATACACTAAGCACCGTAAAAATTCATCCAATCTGCTCGACACAAAACTACACAAAAACATTTTATACTGAACATCTCCAATAACGGGGAAGTTCATAAAATTATCAATAAATGAACACGCCTCGTATTTATTACAATTAAGTGGAACCGCGTGAATTTTCCTCATTTATGCTATACATTACTTTACTTAAAAGCTCTCGTTTTGACATGAAATTATTTTCTTCTGAATGCAGTAGATCTGACAAGGGGCTATTAACTTCTGAATGCAGTAGATCTGACAAGGGGCTATTAACTTCTGAATGCAGTAGATCTGACAAGGGGCTATTAACGTACGGATCTTTTCGGAGAAAAAAAAATCGGTATTATACTCAATCATGTTAATTTTTAATAAGAGGTCTGCTCTCTCCGTTATACTATAGAGCTTATAGTCTTGATGCCAAATGTTCTACTGATAGTTTGTGGTGCATCGAGTCGTTGAGTTTATAGTATGGTTGAGCTAGGCGATGCCGATTCATGCGTAACACTACATCTGTTTCATCTGTTCTGCTGATGGGATAAGTCAACTCGACCTTACGCTATGATACCAAGCGTTACAGTATCCACTTTGCAACATGACGATAAATAATAAACACAAAGATTTTCTTTGTTTCTAATAGTTCAGTATTTTATTAAGCCTACAGGGCGAAACTTTTCAGTACTACGACAATAGTAACTCCAGTAGTGAAAAGTTTCGCGCCTAATAGGACATTAGTGGGGGCAATTATCTATTCCGTTCAGCAGTTGAGTCACCCGGCAGTAGGCAATAGGTACATGCTAAAGCAAAATGAAATAAAAACAAAAGAGTTTCAGTGGTGTGACGTAGGTCGTGAGTGGGGTTGGCGTTATCAGCGCGACTTGATTAGCTGCCCGGCCGGTTAACTACTGCGCGACATTATACGACATTAATGTACGCTGATGTTTTGTTTATTTCAATGTAGTGGGTTTAGATCATGTTGCTGTTGTGTGATATAATTATGTAGGTCCGTAGATAACAAGTGTGTATTGTATCTTGAGTATGAAATATGTATCATACAAAAAACCACGTATTGTCATTATCATGATTAAGTATTTTTGTTTGCTTTTCCATAAAAACTTATTTATGAAAAATAAAATATAAAAAAAATTCAGCAGCGAGTAACATTATAAAGTTAATAACTGCAATATTTTAGCTAAACAAATAATTGATTATTTCCACGATTTTATTCAGAAGAAACCTAACGTAATATAGAATCAAGTACCAGGATTGCAGAAGTGAGGCGGTGGTGACGTCGCTAATTCAATTGGGGCCATGGCAGCATGGGCATGCATCGTACCGTGGCCGACGATTGCCGACTCACACTTGTGCTGAGCGGTTTGCGGCGTAAATACACGACATACGATATAAATAGCTGATTCCATATCATAAATAAATAGTCCTTTCTATTTGCTGGTATAAATCTATTTGAAGCGCGACCGACCATTGATTTATTGAAAAAGAAAAGAGAATTTTCAAGCTACGTACCTACATGAAGAGATCAGCTATATTTTAATCTTATTCAGGCTAAAAAGTATAATGGAACGATTTTTTTTTTAACATCTTAGAAGATCGGGAATGAACTGTAACTAAAAAAATCAAATTACAAACAGTTTCTTCTGAATCTCTGTGTACGCTAAGTACACGAATATCTCGAAGTAAAAAGATTAGCTAATGCAGTACAACAATGCGTTTAGGATGCTGATGGGCTACCGTGGTTTTGCAGCGCCTCCGGCATGTTTGCTGAGGCTAACGTAGATAGCTTTGCAACAATTATGCGCAAGCGTTGCACCTCCATCTTAACACACATGCGTGCTAGTTCCAACAGCATCTTGCGCGTATTAGCAGAGCGATGGGACTCTCCGATGCTTGAGCGCTAGTTAAGACTACATGCAGTCAAGTAAACAGGTTTACTAGTGTCAGATTGTCCGAAAACTTGTTTAATTTTTAAAATGTTTAATTTTTATTTTTAACTCCTTTTGTTCTGCATCCTAACTTAGTTTATAAGTATTTTTGTGCTACTAACAATAATTATGGATGTGTGAGAGTACGAAATAAATGATTTATTATTATAATGTACAAATATCACATAAATCATGCAATAATATAAATCCAGTTACTTTATGAATACAAGCGGACAGGAGAATTATCGAAGAAATAACATCAAAAAGGCATCAAAACCACGTCCAAATTAAAGTTAGAAATAGTTCGAGATAATAAATATTTTATTCCCAAGCTCGAGACGCACGCCAAGCAGCTTAAGTTTTCCAAAATAAATAAAACAAGTAACTAGTTAGTGAGAATTATCACACTTTCTTGAATTTCATTGCAAATATTTTTAGACTGAAAGTTTTGCTGAAAAAGTTTAACTGAAACTACCAATAAGCATGCGTTCGTGTTGTTCGCAGACGTTTGCTTTACATTTCAATAAATACAACGAATTTGGCAGAAATATAGCAAATAATATAAGAAACGCGTTTATTCGAAATCAATTTCCATTTGACGAATATGAACGAATGAACGAATGATTGAAGTTACTCTCTTCTTACTTGGTTCAGATTTATAAAGAGGTCACACTTTTTTAGTAAAGTATCTATACTAAAATCGTACTATGAATAAAAATGTAAAACCAAGCCCAAACATTCCACACACTACGTACTACGATATTTACCCACTTTCACGCCGCTTTTAAAACTATTGCTCCGTAAAGGAAGGGGCGGCGTCCTAAATAATCGTCATACATTAGTCTCTGTAGCCCTCCTTCCGCATGCCCCACCACACCCCCCTCTATCCACATTTGTACTAAATGTCTGCGTCGTCACTCTTCCCGCGGGCAAGGCCCGCACGGCGGATAGGATGAGTTGAGAATATACTGGCGATGGCGGAATCCTGTTCAAAGAACGGGAATGAAATAAGGAAAACCGTTAAGTCATACAGCATTTTTAGGAAATAAACACGAGTTGAACCTACAACCATCTATTTGTGGACGAGCAACTTCTTTAATTTATAACTAGTGATTAAAAAAGTTCGAAACCGTTCGTTGGTTCGGGATATTGGCTCATGCACATACCTACAAAAAGGCATTTTTTCAAAGGATGTAACAACTCAACAGCGTCCCAACAAAACGAAAGCACCAGAAAATTGCCCCCGCTAATCAAACCGTCCCGGCATCATATAACAACGAACAAATCCGTCTATCAGCGGGCCATACTACAGCCTCGTCTCATCGGAGGACGAACCTCGTCCCACTTCCAAAACAAATAATTAAATTACTCAGGAACAATCTCGTATATTTGCGCCAATTACGTGGACTGTCGGTCCTCAAAACAATCGCTGCACATTACTATGCCGTGGACGCTCTGTTGTGCCATTGAATATGACTGAATTTGTATGTTAATGTCGTGATCAAGTTTTGAACAGACAATGAATGGTTATTTTGGTGTTATAGAAGTGATTTGGCTATGTGTGTTTCAATAAGAAATAAACCCATTTTGATCTACCGAAGTGTAGAAAAAGGATAACGCTGGATTATGCTATACCATGTTCCATTCTGTATACATTCTCCTTTCTCTAGCCTCTTCTTCAACAAGAAAGTCAAACTTTGGTGATTATTTTGCCAAGTGTGGCCAAAGTTTGCCAGTCAGCGGGCTTTCTGACTAGGATTGGGTGTTTATCTGATAGTGTATGTTCACATTTCTGGCATACTATGTAGCCGTACATAGCGTAACAGGTGACACATACTGTTACATAGTCAGTTTACTAGACTATGACTCGAGCTGGCTGCTTTACTCTGACTGGTTCGTATTTTACGATTTAGGACGATATACAACGGACTTAATATAAAAGTCTCTACCTTACCACGTTTTTTTGTCAGTTTGCCATAAAGCAGTATTTAATATTAAAAAAATAGCTTAACCTCAATCGCCTACGCCATGGTACGGGCAGAACAGGCATGCTCGATTACAAACCGTAAACAAAGATTCGCTTTAATCAAATATAACATTTATTCGATTATACGACTTTTCTAAAAATAACCCCAAAAGAACTCTAACGCCTGTAAGCGACCTTGAACTTCTAACACCATGACTAACATTTCTTTAAATCTAAGTTCACGAAGGTTTTTCTTTAAAACGTGCCTGTGATTGGTCGTCAGGTGCGTCGATCCATCCGGCGCGTCGCGGTGAAATATAGCAGTCATTGCAGCAGGCGATCGAGGGGGTGAGGTGAGGGCAGCCCGTAGGGCGGGAGGCAGGGGGCAAGGTCCCGCGGCCTGCGGGCTGCAAGGACCTACGAATGGACACGGATGTGAGAATAGCTTTTTTATACTTACAAAGTTAGCATTGTAATTCTTAAAGCAATATTTTTTTTGGTCAAATCCGTTTGAATCATCATCAACAGCCCGTGAAGCAGTGGACTACGACTGCTGGAAACACATTTCTGTAATTGCATTCTATTGATTTATTGAATCTCACATAAAATAAATACATGTTATAAAACAGCAATAATAATGATTAGTTTTCCCAGTAGAGTCTGCAATTCAAAAAACTTATTCATATCAATTTCATAGTCACAATGTTGTGTATTCATAGTTAAAGACGAAGTTTTTTCTAAGAAAATCTATTTTGCTCAATTCAATACATCTAGTGACACATAAAGCAAAACTTTCTCCAACGCTCCACATACTCCAGTTACACACATATTCCAGTACATAGTTCAACTACAGCATACTTCATAAGTCCATAACAAAGTGAATTTCAGAGAATTAAAATTACCTCTCTGTAGTAACCCGGGACGCGTCAAACAGCAAAGTTTTCAGAAAACAATTGTAAGTAGAAGTTCGCTTTAGATGCTCGTGGCACTAAAGTCCAGGATTCATTTTAAATTACATAAAGGTAAGTACTAAGTTCAGATGAGAGACGTGTGAAGGATTTCTTTACACTCGCCGTGCTTACTTTGTTGATATCTTTGATTTGAAGTTTCAAGTTCTTTTACAGTTGCAGTAGGATGAGACTGGGGTTTACTTCGAGGTTTAAACATGTTTTTGTGTTTGAAACTTTTTGTTCATTGTAAAAGTTGTGACTAAACATTTTATTTAAAATTATTATTTTGCGTATCAAAGTGATGTAGAAATAGCAAAAGCGTTACGAAACCTATCTTGATTGGTTGAGGTATTACTTGAAATGAAATCCTGTACAATGTTATTGAATAACTGGATACTTGAAACAAAAACATTTTTGGACTAATATATGATTCTATTATCTTACAAAAATATTACAAAAAACACCGTCCACGAGTTCCTTGGTCCCGGGCGACGCTATCACTGCTGCGAGCCCAAGAAAACGAGCCAATCAATCAGTTTGACGGCCTCTGATATCCGTTTCTTTTCCGTTATCACCGCGAATATGTCCCCAATAAATTATTATCACTGTTAAACGTCGAATAAATTATTATGACTGCGAAATAAATTATTACGAGCGTTCAGCGTGGCGGGGTGCTACGCCGTAGGCGCTACGCTCATAGCGATAGTCTACGTCAGTGACGTAGCGATTAGCGTGTTTTTTGAAATGTATGCTACGCTGCGTTCGTGAATGTTATGTATGGGTTAGCACTCCGGTTGATCGAGAAATATAAATGGTATTTTCAAATATAATCATGGCGATCCCATTTCGCTTTGTGGTTAAAGCCGTGTTTGTGTAGATCAGTTTGGTCGGTGTTGAACTGATTTAAGCCGTGACCTATATTATCGCTGATGTAATAATTGTTTAAGTTTACACCTTTACTTTAGTATTTGTGCGAAATTAGAATCTGAATGATTAAAAGCTGTTTTTAACTGTCAAAGTATCAATATAACTGGCGAACCAGGTGTAATATGATTGCACTTCTGCTTAACCCTCAAGGGAGTGCGGGTGTGATTTTTAAGTATTAACATAACAAAATGTCTAGAGCTATTTTGTGAGAAAATACTAATGGAATTAATTTCATTAGCATTTTTTGGACATTGAGGTATATGTTCGATCAATAATATATTTTTATCCACATAAAACCTATTGTTATTTTTTTCTATAAAATTATTAGGTCAGCACGCGTAGCATGACCACTTCTGTCTCGATTCAACTCCGACAAAGTGGCGTTTGTTTTTTCATTAACCGACTTCTAAAAGGAGAAGGTAGTCAGGATTGGGAGCGCCTTAAAGGGCTTTTTAAAAATAAAAGTAATGTATTAATTACCTCTATTTAATTGAGACGTGTTACATATTTGGATGCAAGTCACGAACTGAACTACTAGCTAAGACTTAGACTAAACAAACAATATCTTTAAAATGTGCAAGCTCAGCGACCACAGAGCGTGCTGGGCAAGAGTGCTTATACACGCAATATGTGTAAGGGCTGGGGCTCCATAACTAGGTTCTATATTACTCTGCGTGTATTTTTTTAATGTTCATCGAGGTTTTCATCAATTGTGGATCAATTTTGAAAAAATATTTTTTGTTGGCAAGGGTATAAATCCTGAAGTGGTTCTATATAAACTTGGTGAAGATCTGATGAATACCTTCCGAGATAGACAGTGGGACTCCTCCATAGTGAACAGTGCACGTAGAGGGATTTGATAGTGTTGACCTATCAGTAGTCAACTGACCATAAACTCAAAGATATCCCATAGAACTCTCCAACGAGGAACAGTACCTACACATATTGTGAATGGGTAATCGTACGGAAAATGAAATAAATAGCGGAGCATGTCGGTTGTCGCACGGAACTCGCATACTACTTGTACATGAGTTTGTGAAACAAAAACTAAAAAGTGTTAAAATAAATAAGTTTTTTACAAAAAATGCAACCGACTTTTGAAATCAGAAGACCATTCCTGTAATTAATAATGTCCAAATCTAGTCGTAATCTCACCTCAGTGACAATCAATGTCAAAAACTTGTCAAAAATATAGGGAAATTAGAGGTATTTACGACAGATTCAGATCAGTCTCAATCTGTCATAAATATCTCTAATTTCCCTACATTTTTGACCAGTGTTTCTCTCAAGTTTTGATCTCTGGATCAGAGTGAACGTTCATAAAATAACGAGACCTGCTTCAATAATCCTAACTTAATATTATATTTCATTGAACTCAAAACTACTTTATAAATTAGTTATTTGTTTGATACACAAATATGTACGGGTTTATTTACAGTTTTATCGAACGAGAGAGTAACCGAGTAACCTTTGTAGATACTTTGTCGCGGTGTTTATAAGAAGTTATTTTGATCCGCAGCTTAAGTTATCTCTAGATCTTTAAGATATTTAGTTTAATTAGAAGATAACAACTAGACCTAATTAGACAATGCCATTTGTGGCCCATAAAGAAAAAGAGAAAAATTTATCTCAGCACAGTTTGTAATTTTAGTGCAAAATGTAAACAGTTGATTACAATCTTGCTGAACGTGCAGGGTGTGCGGCGGGTGTTTTTCAATTTGTGAGAGGTGTAGGTAGTAACTGTGTATTTTTATTACTTTCCCTCAGTATTTTATTCCCCTCATTTGTCCAGGAAAGGGATACTTGTAATCCCCATGCTTCCTTATCACGAGCGGCACGTAAGTCCCCCATCAAACCAACACATGCACTTAATTCGTAGTAAAAACTGTAATGTTGTACAATCGAACAACCTATTTAGTATACATGTTATATTATTATTATTATCTCCTTTATTTTAATATAATCATATACATTATATTTTTAAATATTAGAATATAAAAAGTATAAAAACATTTAAAAATATAAAAAATAGTAGCCCATCGGTATCAGGAACAGGGTCCAAGCTACCGGTGGTCAGGGCTCCAGAAAGAGGAACCTCCTGACAATGCGAGCCGTGTCCAGAAGTACCGCTTTCTGAATCAAGCCCTTGATCCAGCTGCCCAACGAGAGCCTCCTCAGGTGTTGGTCGAGGCTCTTGGCTATTAAGCCATTGGCTGTCACGACTATCGGCACAATGATCGCTGAGTCCACATCCCACATGTCAACAACCTCGCGAGCCAAGTCAAGATATTTGATTTGTTTATCTTTCTCGGCTTTCACGAGGTTCTCATCATGCGGGACGGTTATGTCAACAATCATTGCACGTCGCTCTGATCGATCCACCACCACTATATCAGGCTTATTGGCAACGATAGTCCTGTCAGTGATGATGGATCGATCCCAGTACAATGTGATATTACCATTTTCGAGAACTGGGTCGGGCACATACCTGTAGTACGGCACCTCCGATTCCACAAGGTTGTATTTCAGAGCAAGTTGTTGATGGATTATCCTAGCTACAAGGTTGTGTCTATGCAAGTACTCTCCATTAGCTAGACGAGAACACCCAGAGATAATATGCCTGATTGATTCCCCCGGCCGGTGGCATGCCCGACAGATGTCAACCGTGCCGTCTTTCACAATAAATCTCCGGTAGTTGTTCGTCATCATAACTTCGTCCATAATTGCACAGACAAAACCTTCGGTTTCTCCAAAGAGGTCACCACAACGTAGCCAGGCTACGGACGCTAGTAGATCTACATCGGGCCCATGTAGGGCCCGAAAGAAGCGCCCGTGAAGCTCCTTACTCTGCCATACCTCCATGCGTTCATTAGTGTCAAGCACTACTGGCTTGCGCCAGTTCTCTTTACCCAAGGAGAGCGGTGTAAGGCCCTTGTCCATCGCAAATACATCTCGATGCATCCCCACGTCGGTTTTTAGGAAATATTCCCTGAGACTGCATATCTCGCGATTGTGGAGGTTCTTAGCGTTTAAAAAGCCTGGACCTCCACGCTTTCGCGGGATATACAGCCTCATTACCGATGACCGTGGGTGATGCATTCGATTTGCAGTTAGCAGCGTACGGACCCTCCTATCCAGGGCGTCGAGTTCGGTCTGAGTCCATTTGAGTATGCCGAAAGAGTACATCAAAATCGGCATGACCCAACCGTTGAAGGCGCGCACCTTGTTCCCGCCTGATAAAAGACTATTAAATACTTTTTTCAGGCGGCCAAAGAAGCGCTTCTTCAACGATTGCTTCATGTCAGTAACATTGATGCCTAGCGCTTCCGACATACCCAAATACTTATAGGTTTCGGATGCGGAGAGGGCTCTAAGATTTGTGGAATCCGAGAGTTGGGTTCCCACGGTTTCCACGATCTCCCCTCGCTTTACATGCATGACCGCACATTTGACCACACCAAATTCCATCCTGATAGCGCTACTGAAAGTTTCAGTAATTTTCAGTAGCTCCATCAGTTGCAAATTGTTGGGGGCAAAGAGTTTTAGGTCATCCA
Source organism: Apamea epomidion (assembly GCA_947507525.1). Taxonomy (NCBI): domain Eukaryota; kingdom Metazoa; phylum Arthropoda; class Insecta; order Lepidoptera; family Noctuidae; genus Apamea; species Apamea epomidion. The sequence goes on from OX382233.1 coordinate 478,483, forward strand.
TGTAGAGGAGGTGAGATATAACCTGACCACCTCTCCTCAGCCGCTAGCCTAGACCTGAATCTTCCAGCAGCGTGCTTAGAGGCTGCTTAGAGAACCAAAGCGGACTCAAACTGTCGCCCTGGAATATGCCTCGCTCGATCCTTATCGGCTCGCTATTCCTCTGGATATTTCGACATCCTGGATAGCGAAGGACCGTCCTCCATTGCCCCATACACGTCATCAGGAAGGTGCGCAGAGTTGTATCTACTTCATACAATTCCAGCACCCTCATGAGCCATGTATGTGGCACCGAGTCATAGGCCTTCTTATAATCTATCCAACATGTCGATAGATCCTTTCGGGAACGACGAACCTGTTGGCTAATGGCCATATCAATGAAGAGTAGCTCCTTAGTACCGCGGGACCCGTTTTTACATCCATTTTGAGAAACAGACATGATGGAGTTGCTATCTATATGTTTATTAATTTTAGCTCTCAAAATGGATGTAAGAACTTTATAGAACGTCGGTAGACAAGTGATCGGTCTATAATTTCTGGGATCCGCGGTACTACCTGATTTATGGAGCAGGTGGGTTATTCCTGTCGTTAGGAACTGGGGCAGCGACCCTGACTCTAAGGCTGACTGGAACTGGGATGCCAAGGGGGCGTGCGATCTTTGGAACCACTTTATCCAAAAGTTGTGCAGCCCGTCCGGCCCTGGAGATTTCCAGTTAGGCAACGGACGGACTGCACGAGCAATATCTTTGGGGCTGATGATAAGTGGCTCCATTTCTGGTATTAGTTCGCACGCTCGCTCGATCTTCCCAGTCCAATCTCCTTCGGTGTGACTGACAGGCACCGACCAGATGTTTTGCCAGAACGAACACATGGCGTCATCATCTGGTAGGTGCATGTCAGTCACACATTGGTCCTGTCGCTCCCAATCCCTGTAAACCCACCTTTCGTCGCTCTGGAATGTGCGATTCTGAGTGTACCGCTCCACTCTCCGCCTGTACCGACGAATACGGTTTGCCCATGCACAGATCTTCAACGATTGCTTCATGTCAGCATCGTTGATGCCTAACGCTTCCGACATACCCAAATACTTATAGCTTTCGGATGAGGAGAGGGATCTAAGGTGTATGGAATCCGAAAGTGGAATTCCCTCGGATTCCATAATCTTTCCCCCCTTTACATGCATGACTGCACATTTGTCCACACCAAATTCCATCCTGATGGCACTACTGAAAGTTTCAGTTACCTTCAGTAGCTCCATCAGATGCAATTTGTTAGGGGCAAAGAGTTTCAAATCATCCATGTAGAGGAGGTGAGATATGACCTGACCACCTCTCTTCAACCGGTAGCCTAGACCTGAGTCCTCCAGCAGTATCCTTAGAGGATTCAGGGCTAAGCAGAACCAAAGTGGACTCAAACTGTCGCCCTGAAATATTCCCCGCTTAATCCATACAGGCTCATCATTCCCCTGGATCTGTCGACACCCTGGATAGCGAAGGACCGTCTTCCATTGCCTCATACACAACTCAAGGAAGGTGCGTAGAGTTGCATCTATCTTGTACAACTCCAGCACCCTCATGAGCCATGTATGAGGCACCGAGTCGTAGGCCTTCTTATAATCTATCCAACATGTCGACATATCCTTGCGGGATCGGCGAACCTGTTGGCTAATGGCCATGTCTATGAGGAGTAGCTCCTTAGAACCGCGGGACCCATTCCTACATCCATTTTGAGAGGCAGACATAATCGAGTAACTGTCAATGTGTGTGTTAATTTTCGCTCTCAAAATGGATGTAAGAAGTTTATAAACCGTCGACAAACACGTGATCGGTCTATAATTCTTGGGTTCCGTGGGACTACCTGACTTATGGAGCAGGTGGGTAACGCCTGTTGTTAGAAACTGTGGTAGTGACCCAGACTCTAAGGATGACTGGAACTGAGATGCCAGGCAAGTGTGTGAACTAATTAGCCATTTTAACCAAAAGTTATGCAGTCCGTCCGGTCCCGGTGATTTCCAATTCGGTAACGGACGGACTGCTTTGGCTACGTCTAATGGCGTAATTATGACTGGTTCCATTTCTGGTATAGTTCCACACACTCGCTCGATATCGCGCATCCAGCCACCCTCAGCGTGACAGACGGGCACCGACCAGATGCTGCGCCAGAATGCACTAGTGGTGGCATCATCCGGGCGGCACACGTCCGTCACGTTTTGTTCAGGTCGCTCCCAAGTTCTATATACCCACCTCTCATCGCTCTGGAACATGCGATTCTGCGTGTACCGATCAACCCGCCGCTTATACCGCCGAATACGACTCGCCCATGCACAAACTTTCTGCTTCAGGAAGTCGATGCGCTCTGTGACATTGGACATGTATTCCCGAGGGCTGATTCCAGTCCCCGAAGCGACGACTCCGGAGGTGGTAGGCGTGCACGGCGAGCTGCTGATCTCGTCAACATTTTCAACATTTCATTTTCACGTTTTTATCGGAGGTGACATGACAGATGTCACCTCCGGATCGGCAGTTTTCGATGCAAGTTTTTGTTTCTGTTCATTGTATTTATATAAAATTACGTTTATGTTTTGATAATATTGGATTTTCTGATATGGTTTTACGGATATATAAATATAAAAACTGCTTCTAAAAATTATATATTAGGAAATAGTGAACAGATGACAAAAGAGACGTTGACGTTGACTTATTATTATTATTATTATAGCTTTTTTTTTGTGTAAGATTTTAATTGTAATCATTTGTAGTTTATTTAGTATTAGAAGCTTCTAAATATCATGTTTATTGTTAAAGTTATTACATTTCAAAACACAGATGATTATGATAAAATTAACTTGGTCTAGCCCATTTTTGTCCCATTACGGCACGGACCTTTAGATAGATTAGAGAAAAGCCTTCGAATAACGTAAATAAAAATAGATAATAATAAAATAGATTATTATGTTTACTAATGTCCGTGTATATTTAAAACATATAAGTATTTTAACTTGTATGCGCATGTATTGTATGTAAGTAATATTAATTAGATATATATATATATATATAAGTATATAAAGTATATTATTTATTTATTTATATACACTTATATACACACACACACTTATTATATACACAGTATATAAATATAGTAGGTATTTATATTTATTTGTTATAATAATAGCTGTTATTATAGGTAAGTATTTTAAATACTGTTTTGTTTTGTATCCACAGAGGAGAACCGTGCAGTCATGGGTCCTCCGATATGCGGAGTCAGGAGACGTAGAACATCTTCGACGTGGGCCAAAACTAAAGGCAAATTCATTGGCTCGATACCACGACATCGTGGCAAGGCACAAGGCTGATCCTTTCCTGTTCAGCCGCGTAACAGCAACAGCACACAATGTGTGCTTACAAGCAGTGAGAAATCATCTACATTCAGCTGGTTTACGTTACAGCAAGCCAGCGCGGAAGATTTTGCTATCCACTGCGCACCGACAAAACCGACGACAGTTTGCTAGGTCATACATTAATTTTGATTGGGGGGAACAATATGGTGATAGAAAATGAAGGTTTGCCGACTCATTATTAGTTGAATTTATTTTTATAAGTAGACTATGAACCTTATTTTTATGCAAATAATGTTCATATTTGTTAAGCGAATGTGAACAAATACAAACCTTAGCATTATTTAGGTATACCGCCGTAATCCTCTTCACTCGTATAATTGAAAGTCTGGTGAAGTGATGTTATTGTTATACCGTTAGAAGTTGTCATAATTTCTTACTACCCAACATGTTGATTCAGTTCACCTCTAATTTTACTTTGTTTCAATTTATATACCTACCTACTTAAACTATGTACGTCCATCCTTATCCAACAAAAAACTTTGTCTTTGTCAAAAAAACTGATAAACAACAGTGTTTTACTCATTTGGACGTCTAGTAGGTATGGATAGCTAAAAAATATATCATCATCTTCCTGCCCTTATCCCATGTCACTTGTGGTCGGCGCAACACGTTTTCTTCTTCCATTCTCTCCTGTCAACCGTCACGCCATCATTCACTCCCTTCTCTTTCATATTCCTCACACAATCCATCCATCTTTTCTTCGGCCTTCCTCTCCCTCTCCATCCATCAACATGTATATTCATCACTCTTTTAGTCACATGCGTTTCGTCCCTTCTCATCACATGCCCATACCAAGCCAAACGATTTCCTTTCAACTTTTTTATAACTGGCGCCACTTTCAAACTTCCTCTAATATACTAATTTCTTACTTTATCCATTCTCGTCACTCCACACATCCATCTCAACATTCTCATCTCCGCTGCATGCAATCTTTTTTCATCCGTCTTCTTCACAACCCAGCATTCAGACCCATAAAGTACGACAGGCCTTATCATGGACTTATACATTTTCCCCTTTAACTTGAGGGGCATCCGTGGATCGCAAGTTGTTCTTGTGACCTGTAGCCATTTTAACCATCCTGAGTTGATCCGGTGCGTTACGTCTCGGTCTACTTCGCCATCTCCTTGGACCAGTGACCCGAGAGCGATGGCTAAAGAATATATATTATGTTTAAAACCAGTTTACATTAAATCATTGTATCGGCCACACAAAAACACAGGCAACACTGGTAGCCGGTCGTCAAAAAAAACGGTCTCTAGGTTAATTATTTTAGTAAAATAATAAAAGTGTTATAAATATATTAAAGTAGTGTAATATAGTCAAACCTAGGTATTAAGTATTCTTAACAGTGATTATCAAGAGTTTTTTGTCGCGAAAACTTCGTAAAAACTGAGGATTCGAAACCGGCTGTCAACCCAATACCAACGGTGACGGATTTCAAACATTCATCGATCCCGGGGAGTATTTTGTTTTATTTAAGTGCTTGTATTTACACACCATAGAACATCACAAAGTACTGCTTAGGTCTCTGAGCTTCGTCCATCATACACTGGCACGGTTTATGTCTCCTTTTGCTTGACAACTAGTGGAAGCAAAATCGACGACGAAAACATTCACCCAGACAATAAACACTACATAATTTACTGCACAAAATAGGCACATTAGAGCCTATTCATACTATAAAACCTGGTGTCACAAACTTTTTATTGTCATAGTTTAAGTTTCTTTGTGTTTTACTATAAAAGCAGTATTCCTTGTAACTTCACTTCTATCTAACATCTCTATCTCATTCCTTAATAACTTCAACTAATTTTAAAATCTATTTGTTAACATTTCATTACTTATAATTTACTTTAATTTAATTTTTCTTTTTTTTTTCCTTCTACCTCCTACTAATCTAAATATTGGAACATCTTTTCTCACACTGTTATTTAGCTGCATAACTTCACACATTACAGGTGACTTACATTTCAAAGAAAATGATGACCCGCAGTGCTACAATCAAGGAGATGGAATCAAAACTAAGAGCTACCTTGACCAAGCTCGAGGTTTCTGAAACTACGTGTAAACAGCTGCTCCGTGAAAGGGAAGACAGCGAGGTGGAAGTGGAAAACATTATTTTAAAGAACACCTCCCTCAAGAATGAACTGTCTCAGCTACACATGCAACACATGGACTTAACTGACCAGCACAATCAACTACAACATCTAGTGTCAACATTTCAAGAGTGCAGTGACACCCATGAACTGGCACTAAATCAAATCAAAGAGCTTGAACAGAGATTGAGTGAAGCCCAAGAGGCCCTATCTATGTATGAGTGTATCAAGGTCAGTAACCAGGTTGCTCGCACCAGTAATCTTTTTGATGAGTTGGTAGGTAGTAAGCCAATATCAGTGAGTGAGCCAGCTGTAACGATAGATTTGACTGGTGATGATACCATACCATTATGTCCTATTGTTATGAGTCACAACAAATTTATTAAACGGTCACAGAGAGCAATAAAAAAACAAAAACTCTTAAAATTAAACCTTTCGCTTAGAAAGGAACGTGTTGTCTTATCAAAAAGTTTAAATATTTGTACTATTGAATTAGATAAATGTAGGGAGAAGTATGATACTGATATCCAGCTCCTCTATAATGATATATTACACAAGGAGCACTTGCTGAAGGATATTTATGAAAACTATACAACTAAAAGAAACTTCACAACAACAACTAAGTGACCGCTTGATTGAGGCTGGGGAACTACTGGATTTGGTGAGGAGCAATGCTGAAAGGTTTGAGTCTCTGACTAATGATCTTTCATGCAGCTGTGCTAACCAACCACCACCTCTTCAGCCTCAGCCTGAATTGTCCCCTCCAGTATTGGCTCTTCCAGCAGACACCCCACAGATGAACAAATCAATATTCTTTTCTGACGAGTTAGGTTCTGGCTTTGGAACAATTTTACTCAATTACCTTAGCCATAATTTTACCAATCATAGTTATCATAACATAAGTTTTAACCAAATGATTAAAAGAATTGCCAACACAAACCTAGATCAATATTCTACTATGTTTTTGCTATTAGGTAATAGCACTGGTATTACCAGAAAGGACATAGTGGATGGTGTAAACACCTTATTAGAGTTAAAAATAGGAAAGCTAATGTTGTGTCCTTTTCCTTACTCTGATACTTTATCAGATAATGAAAATAATTACATTTATAAGTTGAATAATACTATTCACAAGCTGACATGTTGTCATAGTGACAAATTATTGTATTTTGACACTAACAAGTTTGTTAGTGGTTTTAAGTTAACTCAGAGAACTTTATCTCTGTCTGGGGAATGTAGACATCTGATTGCTATGTTGATAGCATATAATATTAACGAGGTTATAGCTAATATAACAAATTCTAGTATTAGTGACAAATCTGTGTTGCATAGTTTTACTAACAACATTGTGATTGATTGTGAATCATCATATTGTACGAAGGAGGATCCACCTACAATGGCAACATCCTTGGAGGCCACTACCAGTCAGATAGGGTATTTCCCTCCTGCTGGAACTTATACGGGCAATCTAGACTCTCCAGTTGTAGTTGTGGAGGTATCTCCTGATAATAATTTAAACTAGTCAGTGAGACAACACAAGTTACCCCTTCAAATAACCAATTATTAATACAGAATAATAAAAAGGTATCTTCTGGCAATATAATTAATAATACTAAGAAACTAAAGGGTGTGCAACATATTTTAAAATTATTTAATCAAAATATCCAAGGTTGCGCTTCTAAATTACTGGAAATAGAATTGTTTTTGGAAGACATCAAGTTTGATGTCATTTGTTTAACAGAGCATTGGTTGAAAGATTATCAAGTAATGTCAATTAATTATGAAAATTATCGTGTAGTTAGCCATTTCAGCCGAAAACGTATGATACATGGCGGGTCATTAATATTACTTAAAAATTCTATTAAATCTAAAGAACGAAAAGACATAATTGGGCTGTCTGTTGAACACATCGTTGAATTGTCCTGTGTTGAGCTCGATAAGCATGTTATAGTATGCGTATACAGACCTCCTAGTTACCAGAATCTATCGGTGTTTGATTCTGTAATGGGAGATGTGTTAAAGAAGCTTAGTACTAGTAGTAAGTCAATAATCGTATGTGGCGATTTTAATATTAATTTATTGGACCATAACTCGAATACTGTCAGATTATTGAGTCTTTTTGGGTCATTTGATTTGTCAAATGTGTTTATGGAACCTACCCGAATGACAGCTTCTTCTGCCACTTGTATAGATAATATTTTTTGTAATTGCGATTACATACACAAACGAATTGTAGATAAGTTGCCATCTCTGATCACAGTGGACAAATAATTACATTTAGCTCCTATATGCCTTTACAAAAAATTGAAATAAGGGTTAGGCCAATTACATGTAAAAATTTAGAGAAATTAAATAATTCTTTGGCCAGTAAATTATGTGATCAGAGTTTTAATAATATAAATGACCCCAATGAGTTCTACACCGAGTTCTTTTCACTATTAAACTCGCAATTTTATGACACTTTTCCACTGAAAACTAAAAGTATTTACACAAAGTTTTTATTCAGTGACTGGGCTACTCCAGGTATTCGTAAAAGCAGGGAAAAACTTTTTGAACTGTATGGCTTAAAGCAACATATGAAAAATACAAACTTTCATCAGTATGTTGCAAAATATTCAAAAACTTTTAAAATGGTGTGCCAAAGAGCTAAAGCTCTTTATATAAGCAATAAAATAAAATCAGCTGATGATAAAATAAAAAATACCTGGCAAATAATAAATAATGAAACAGGTAGGAAAAAACAGCGAAATAGTGAACTTAATTTAGAGACTGCACATGGCCCCATCAATTCAGATGTAGAAATAGCTCAGGAATTTGAAAATTTCTTTGCTAATATTCCCCTTAAAACTACTGAAGCTTTAAATTCTTCCCCCACGCTTTCTGCTGCCTTACTTAAAAGGAATGTAAAGGCATGCCCTTCGGAGCTTAGGTTTCAGCATACAAACCCCCAGGCTGTTATAAGAGCTTTTAGAGATCTTAAAATTAAATCAACAGAAGATCTCTGGGGTATGTCTGTAAAAGTATGTAGATCTCTCATCGAAACCATTGCGCCCTATTTAGCTTTCATATTTAACACCAGTGTTGACCAAGGAGTCTTTCCGGATCTTATGAAACATAGTAAAGTAGTACCATTGTTCAAATCCGGTGATAGTAAAGATTCCAACAATTATAGACCTGTGTCAATTCTGCCAGTTCTCAGTAAGGTGTTTGAAAAGTTGATGCTCAATCAAATGTTACGTCACTTTAATAAAAATTACATCTTTCATGAATACCAGTACGGCTTCACCAAAGGGCGTTGTACCACTGACGCCGGTGTTACCCTAATGAAGAACATTTCTAACACCTGGGAAGAAGCACAAGATGCTATTGGAATCTTTTGCGATCTCTCTAAGGCGTTCGATTGCGTAAACCATGAAACACTTCTGATGAAACTCGAGCACAATGGGATTAGGAAAACAGCACTTGACTTGTTAAGATCATACCTGAAGGATAGAAAGGTTAAAGTCCAAGTAAATGGCGTAAACTCATTGGGTTCTGAAATGACAATGGGCGTTCCTCAAGGTTCGATATTGGGTCCATTCCTCTTTTTAGTTTATATTAATGATTTACCCCAATTACTTCAAAATCAACCGAAGATGACACATCATTGATCTTTAAAATAGACCGACGGTCACAAAATCTTGACGACGTAAATAACTCTATTCTTCAGGTCCAAGATTGGTTTACGGTAAATAATTTAGTACTTAATGAAAAAAAAACAAAATGCATTAGATTTAAATTACCTAATGTTAGAAGTAGCCAATGTGACATCATATTGAATGGCCAAAAATTAGAATTTGTTAATCAGACAGTTTTCCTAGGAATCACGCTAGACGAGAAATTACAATGGGGACCTCATATAACATCTATTGCGGGGCGGCTAAGCTCGGCCGCATATGCTGTTAGAAAGATAAGACAGTTAACAGATGAAGAAACCGCGCGTTTGGTCTATTTCAGTTACTTCCACAATATTATGTCATATGGCATTTTACTGTGGGGTCGGGCTGCTGACATTGAATCCATTTTTATTTTGCAAAAGAGAGCTGTCAGAGCCATTTACAATCTACGTCGCCGTGAATCTCTTAGGGAACTATTTAAAAGGGTTAATATTATGACGGTACCTTTTTTTTTTTTTTTTGAGAATGGGAAGTCATCAAATGACCCCTCCCGCTCTGGGTGGAGCAGAAGGGAGTGTCAGACTCTTACTGACTAAAACCCACCCGTGTTCCTTCCTTAGCCCTTTATGTACCAGGGCAGCGGTAACCCTTTCGGACGATCCCGCTACCCCGGCAGGCTTCGGCCCTGTCGGGCCCCGTCAACTATGCTGACATCTCTTTGAGGCGCACGTGGAACACATACGCGCCGTCCGGCACGGGCCTGGTCCTGATCGGACGGAGAGCTACCCATTGCTCTCCGCCCGCAGGCCCGCATGACGGTACCTTGCCAATTCATTTATGAAAATATTATGTATGTAAGAAAAAATCAACATCTTTTTAATAAAATAAGTGATAGACATAATTTTAATATTAGAAATAAAGATAAATTAGATCAACCTTTTTTCAGATTATCTAAAGTACATACATCTTTTATGGGGTACTGTGTTAAATGTTACAACAAAATACCTTGTGAAATATTGCAATTAAATGAAAGAAAATTTAAAACTTATGTTAAAATTACACTTTGTAAGCAAGGATATTACAAATTAGAGGATTATATCCAAGATAAGAATGCTTGGAAACATGCTGGTCCTGCTCCATAGGACAATTTCTAGAGTCTAGACAAAATCAAACTGGTTGCTAATGTAATATAAAGTATAATTTATTCTTTTTTTTTTACTTTGACATTGATTTACATTCTGTAATTACTTGGGGTCACACCCGGACTTATTACTCCTTATTTATTTATGAAAATCGTCTACTTTTGGAATGTTTGTGAATATGTGAGCACCATGTATCTATTACATAGTTGATCTATATGTCATGGTTTCATTTATCCATTTTAATTCTTTTACCTATTCTGGTATAGAAATTTTATTTTTGGGTGCATCGTCTTCACATATAATTATATAAATAATGTATGCAAAATATTGTAAAACATTTTAATAGAGTAACGGTGGAGTTTCTTGCCCATTCTTCTCCATACGAAAACTACCTTTTGGAAGGGGCGACTAGAATCAATTTTATTTTTGACGTTCAAAAGTACCTTTTATGTGCCTATTTGAAATAAATTATTTGACTTTGACTTTGACAAGTTTTTTTTTGCTAACATACAGCCCACACCAAATTGAACCTTAAAACAATCATTGTAAAGAAGGCATATTGGAAGAAACGATACGGATCATTTGCTAATGACCCAAGCGATAAGCTCGCTTATTCTAACCAATACCAATGTTTACTTAATAAAAAAATTAAATTATTTTATTGGTTTTATTTAATTAACTTTCTAGTTTTTTGCTTGAGTGATTTTTTTGACCACAATATTAATATAACAAAAAACAAAAAGTAAAAAGCAGCAAAACTAAATTCCTCAGTTGGGATCGAACTCACGTCGTCTAGCTTACATCAGTAGCTATCGCAGGCGCTTACACCACTTAGTTATGAGAACCTTGTCATATAAGACTAAAATATGAGCCCATATTCCTTCATTGTGTACCCGTTTATTTTATCTTTAACCGCGTGTGTATATTACGTATACCCACACAATAATAGTGACAGTCACAGATGTATGCGCTATGTACACTAATTAAATGGGCCCGCTGTACTATAAGTCGTAAACTGCGAGTAGTCTCACGTGCGCCTTGCTTTACTGATTCCTGTAATAAAAGCAGTTTCTTTAACAAAATCAGTGCGCGTACAGAGCGACTCGGTTCAAATGAGATTAGCTTGCGAGTGCCCCAGTGGCCCCGAGTGCCCCGCGCGCCCCCCGCCCCTCGCAGGCCCCGGTTTTATTGGACATGAAATTAAATCAAGCGCCGGTGTGAGCCGCGTGGAGCCGCGGAATATTCTTTCTCTAACGAAGCGACTAATGTGCACTCCTGCAACAACGCGACGCCTAATAAATAAATGTTCGGAATATTTCGGAATGTTTCGGCAAACTTCGTTATTGTTTCGCGGTTCGTTTCGGTTCCAAGTCACTCGGTTATTTACTCGTTACTTTGTTTAAATGCGCACCTTTTATTGAAGTTTCTTAATTAAACGCCGTAAGTGTAGCATACGTATTCGTTGTTAAGCTTTGTGAAACTTGTCAAACGAAACAAAACAAATGGTTTTACTTTCACCTCTTACATTTTTATTTATTTAGTTCAATATACAATTGTATTAAACAAGTTTGTTAAGTCTTTGTCACGCATTATGCGGTTTCAATTATATAAGTAAAATGTATTTTATCATTCGTATAATTATCATAAAGTATTCTACTTAACCAGCTTGCAAATAACCAGGGATTAAATCTCAGACGCAGATTATCATATTTTCTCAACAAACCAGCAGCTTATAATAAAACTATTAGCGCAAACACCCATTTGAATACAATCAACAATGCAAACACTGTCGTAGCGACGTAGCGGCGTAGCACTGTAGCCCGTAGCACCGTAGCTATGTCGCCGCGCAGGACCTTCGTAGACTGTTACACTTTTCTGCATAATTATCTTTATAGTAGACAGGAAGCGGCATAAAGTTTGTGCTCTAAAAATAATTTTCACTTTGACGCGGGAAAATTAAAATACTTTAGTGCTACTTCAACAAAAGTAGGCGTAGGAGAAAAATTAAATTCTGTACATTAAAATATGCATTTACCTATTTTCGTTTACGTTTTTTTCTTCTCAATGGAGAGCAGTATTCTAGGGACCAATTTTCTTTTAGACTGACAAGACAATAGCCAATTTAGTGGCTAAAAAAAGAACCTCAAGCTAACCGCTCTCTGGCTGAGTGTAAAAGTGCAAGACTTTAATTAAGATGAACGAGACGGAATAAATTAATGTTGGCACTTAATAACCGTCGGCGAGAGATGTCGCCATTTGCATTCGCGGTGACCGTAACATTTTTGAATGACTTAATCCCGGGTGACGGTATCGCGCGGCTTCACTGCGGCGCGGCAGCGGGGCGGGGGGGGGGGGGGGGGGGTGGAGGGGGCTACTTCACGGAGAAGTATGATAAGTTGACGTCAGGCGCGGGGATTGTTCGCCTAATTAAGGTTTTTTTAGGTTAAAGTTTTAGAATTTGTGACGACCTTGTACGGTAGGGGTTTGTGGATATGTAAGCTTTATAATAGAATAGAACACCACTATGACTCAATTGTATATGACTCGGTTACCTGGAACCCGCACGCGAAAAAAATGTAAAATGTATCTGAATTTCGTACATTTATTGAAGAGATAATCTTTGTAGACCACAAACGGATACCAATCGACATGGCGGCATATTAATATTGCCTTAAGACGTGACCTATGTTGTTCATATCTCAGACTGTATGTCGTACACGACAGCTGTCGGCATTCAACACATCGCTAGCCTTTGACCACACAATTGACTGTGGCGAGTGACTCGAGCGCTCAAACGCGGCATAAAGCCTTGTTCACATGTGTGTATGATGGTGCTGTGTTCAAGCTATGCTCAACTGATTCGAAGCTAAACTTTGAGGAGTTGATGCAGAACAATTTGATGTTTACTATAAACGACCAATGCTGTGTGTTGCATTGTAGTGCGTCATTGAGATGGTGGTTGCAGTTGTAAGTTCCAATTACGATTGTATAGAACAGAAAATATACTTGGTATTACTAGTACTGGTACTACTACTATTTAACTAGTGTTTCATCATCCATGGCTAAAAGAAACTGCTATAAAAGTTGCCAAAATTTTACAAAAAATACGTCAAAGTTGCGACGTTAAACTAAATTATTTGAATTCTCCCATACCAATCAACTACGTAAATGCACTCTGCTACTAACATTACAAGTTTAGTAATATCAATTCCGCTGCGAATACAAACAGCTTCGACATAACTCATAGATTAGCGTTCTGTTTCAAAGCGAACCCGAGCCGTGACGCTCCATTCTACGTGCTATGACACCCTGGTACTTGCTGTGTGTGCGATGAAGAAAATTAAGGTAAACTACAATCGATTGAAAATGCATAGATTTTCTTTGTTCCACAAATTTTGATGTGGAACGATCTTGTTTTGGGTCTAGACGTTCAAACATAATAATGTGTCATCTCAATGAAATGAGAACTCAAATGATGCCTGAGTTAGGTTCTGTAGTAATAAAAACTAATTTAGATCATCAATGCGGATTAAGAGGACTCTCATAATACTCCACCATAAACAATCAAATAATAGACAGTCAAATTAACAAGATTATCCCTAACAACATTAAACAAAATCCGTTCCACGTTCCTCTAAAAATAAGCACCTAATCAGATCCCCGGATCACTGCGAGTACAAAGAGCGCCTGACCCGGTAACATTCATTAGGCTTCATTATACCACATCTACATTCCGAATACATACAAATCAAATTATCCAATTCTAAATCCGTTTGTTTTCCCTTTCTTTTCTCACACGAGGGAGTGAAACAGACGATTGGATTTGATGAAGGGAATATTGCGCCGAAGCCGTAGAAATAAAATGATAGTGGGCCTAACGGGAATCCTTAGCAATCACATTCAATCCAATCACAGACGTAATGAATCACGAATGTTCTGTATTATAATATTGTGTAAGGACGTTATGTGTTTGTAATAGGATATTGCTTCAATGTCGATTATAGTGACTGTGACGTGTTTCCGTCTTTTATAACGCAGTGTTTTATTTTATACAAATAAATCAGTTACTCTGGTGACGTATGACGATTCCATAGGTTTATACAGATAATAAAATATCTAGATTCCATGATGTCAGAGCCACAGATGACAATGCTGTTCACAATCCTTCCTCCTAGGCTTGACTTGACAAGCAATAGACAAAAGTGTCAACATTGTTTTATGCTTGAGTACGAGTCTTTTGTCTATGTGTATCTTATTATTATAATTTTTTATTTATAATTGTGCGTTTTGTTTGTTTTGTTTGTGCAGAATAAAATATTTTTCTTTCTTTCTTTCTTTTTTCTTTCAATCACACTTTGCCAGATATGTTTCTGGAAGTCCCAAGTAAAAGGAACTAGTTTATTGCCATAACACAGACACGACCCAAAATTCTAGGCTGTAACGGAGAAATTATAAATGAAAACTCCTAAAACCACTGCTCTACTTGAGAAGCGAACCTAGGGACCCCACGCTCAGTAGGGGTCGTTTTGTTGCAGGTGATTATAATTATATACGTTAATCTCAAAATACCTCTTGTACATATATTTCCGATTTTCTGAGTCTGCGGAAAAACATTAATTTATGAGATCACACATGAAAGCCCTTCTTACACGTGTAAGATTGTTCTTCCCCTTTCACATGTCTACAATAATACAGGATAATGTCAACACAATCCCATTTGTAGCAAATTAATGGAAAGATCAAAAGCTTTTCCAATAAGAAATATGAAGCAAAGATTTTCGAGGACGTAAAAGTAGTCTATAGTCACAGTGTATTGTAGTGTACAAAAATGCAAGAGGACTGAGTCGTTGGTTTAAATGATAAAACTTGTTTTGGAGAAATTAAAAACACATTTTGAAAAATAGTAATAATACCTGTATTTTGGTAAACAAGTTCAAAATCAAGTTTTTCATAAGTTACCGAACAAGGTTTTAAATCCTGCTATTGGTACTGGGACTGCGATCGAATAGTAAATATCGTTTAAGTGAAGAAGTTTTATGCTATGTGTTTCGGCTCAAATTATTTAATGTTACATTTGAACAACCGTAGACCTCGCTCGTGTTTCACCACACCTTACGCCATAACCGTGCTTTATACGTGCACGAAATTGGCCGCCTATCCGGTGTTACATAACTGCTCGTTCCCAACTGTGACCCACAGTTGCGTTGCGGAGTGTGTACAGGTTGTGTACAGTGGTACAATTAGCTCCGGCGCAGGATCGCGCCGCTCGTTAGCAGTTCGTCGACAGTATCAGCTAACATCCTTATTACACGCAACGCTAAATAGCAGTACTAAGAACTGTGACAGAAATAGCCGAGAAGTAGTTTTTTATAAGACGGAAGTAATGGAAGATAAGTGTGTAGTGCGTAGGATATCATTTTGATCAGAAATCCAAAATCTGGTCGCAGTTTCACCTCGGCGACAAATAAATGTCAAAAACTTGTCAAAATGTAAGGAAAATAGAGGTATTTTGGACAGATTGAGACTGAGATCAGACTGTGAAGGTTCTTAAAATTACGAGAATTGCCCCTCTGATTGTGGAAAAGTGGAATTGGATTTGGTCAGTTTGTAGAATTTTTGTAGTTCTACCAAAATTCTATGCTTCTAATAAATAATAAAATTCTAAGACAATCTCAGATTGTAAACCAAAATTTTTTTATTTTTTAAACTAGGTTGTTTTTTTTTTTTTATTTGTAAAATGAAATTAAATACGTATTATTGAAGCGTACTCAAAAGCAAAGTTTATAAAATTTATATTAAGACACCACCGCGTAAACTTTCTCTATCGGTCCAGTAATCACGGAGAAATCGATGAACATCATCATCATCATCACCCACAGCCTGACTTTGCCCACTGCTGGACATATCTTTTCATATGTCAATCACCACGCTCCTGTGCCAGCCTCATCCAGGTTTTGCCCGCGATGGAAACAATGTCGTCTGCCCATCTCGCCGCTGGACGACATCTCGTCTTCTAATCAAAGAACATACGTCAAGAAAATACATACAGACGAACATAGAACCTTCTCCTTTTTCGAAGTCAGTTAAAACCTGCTTAGTTTAAAATAAAAGATATATTTAAGGATGAACCCTAGAGCTTAATTTAAAAGCATGTAAAAAACGTGATGAACAATAAAAATGATTTTTATCTTATTGTTAATATGTCAACCACTTTAGTTAAAAGTCTCAATTAAATAGGTACTTATAAAAATGCCGTGAACAATAATTTGGTTCTATAAGTAACATTTTAAGAAACTTTTAAATTATTTTAGTCAGGTACGGCTGAGCTCAAAATGTTGATATTAGTATGAGAATGAATCTCAAACAGATGGAAATATAATGATCACATCCCGTGTTGCCTGGGCGCCTGGTAATTAAACATTGTGATGAAAAAGTTAAGGCAATTTGTAAATAGCTACTTATTTTCCAGTTATCAGAAATATCACAAGATGTTAATTAATACCTCATTAGTGATGCAACACTTTGGGTGAGGCAGTCGTTCATTGGGTATAAAATAAATATCACATTTAGATATGTTTCATACTTCGAGCTTAATAATTAAATACTATCTCAATTTAAATTCCTGTTTAATTTAAACTAATCTATTTAAAAATAAACCGCCCAAGTGCGTGTCGGACCATGTACAGTGAAAGGTTCCGTACTTAACTGCAAATGCAAGTTTGTGCGCACAATATTGAGAGATTTACCATGTTATTTTACAAAATTTTTGGGTCAGCAGTTTCGGAGATAAAGGGTCAATGGAATGGTCAATTTTCATATGTTGTCTTAAACAGCTTTAAAACAATTTTTTTCATATTAAAATATATTTGAGACCCTCACTGTAGGTCCTTTCATTTGATATATCACACGGTACAGTATGCAAAACTTATTTTTTCTTATTTCCCTGCCAAAAATGACCCCCATATTCAAAATTCAATTATACACGTTACGCGACCATGTTTCGGTCACAGAAATTCATGTGTGTACCAAACAACTTGATCAGTCTATTAGGTTCGGAGTAAATTGGCTGTGACAGACGTATAGACAGACCCACGAGTGATCATATAAGGATTCCGTTGTTTATTCGGACGTACAGAACCCTAATTAAGGTAAGGTTTAATTATTTTCGCAGTAGTTTTAGGTTCATTAATAATATTCATCATCTAAGTCATTCTAAAATGTTAGTTCAATGAACATAGATTCCGACAGCCGATGTTCGGTGTCAGTCCACACTCAAACTTTGATTCCCGAGAGCTCATTCACTATCCACGCACTGCCCATTCACGGCGCGACTTCCCGTTGGCTCACTTCAGTCCCGTCCATCAACGTCGCGTGTGTGGGATGATCTAGGTGTGTGCTTGTTCGCTTGTCACTCACTCGCAACATTATCTTCAGTTGCTTCGCAATAATGAACATTCTCAATGTTCAGGTTACATTTAGTGTGGGATTGTGGTGTGTACGTATGATTAAATTTATAGTTTAAGCTAAGAAATGTCTGAAACTGGTTTCTGATTTAAATTGATTATGTAGGGTCACCATCTTGGAAACAAAACATATTGATAGTGTATTATGAGGATTATTTAGATGAAAAACAATACAAAAGTAGCCGATACAGAAAATATTGATCAATTTTAGCGATACAATATTTTATTGTAATTTAGGCAAATGTTATGCATGTCTGGTATTGACGTAAACATTAGTCCCAGTCCACTGAAGTACTATATGTTCTTGTTTGTATTTATGTTATTGACGAACCGAAAAAAAAATATGTATGCATATTTCAGAATAACCTAAATTGCAAAATAATATTTACATTAGAATTTGTACATAGAAACCCACGCGCACACAAATTGAGCAGGACTAAACCTTCACCACTTAATATTTATTCAACGTAGATTCATTTTCACGAAATAATATAACACGTTCATTTTTTTAATTTAATACATTTGCAATTTAAATATCATAATCCAAAAAAATACGGTTTTAACAGAAATCGCTTTCATGTATTTTAATTAGTGAATCCGTTTGGTACAAATAAAGTCGCTCGCGGCATTTCGGGAGACCGGCTCGGTTGTAAAATATTGAATGATGAATGAAAGCCCACGAATGTTTCCGAGAATCGGGTTAAATGACAAGCGATGTGGGTGAGGAACGTGTAGGACACTTCGCTCGGTAAAATAAACTTATCTGTTAAGTAAGTCATAAGTAATTTATTTCATAACAAAATAGGTAAATACATTGTGTTCAAAAATTAAAAAATAACATTAAATATACAATTGCAATTAAAATAAAATTCATTAAATACATTTAGAAAAGTAAATAAAAACAATAACGGTCAATTAAGAATTGAAGTACAATAGATAATAAATACTAAATGTCAAAGTAATAAAATCAATCACAAGTTACAATGTCATACGTCATACGTATTGAGTGACGTGGCCTTTAAGCAACCAACAGTGGGCGACTAACAAAATAACTTAAAAGAGATCTATAAAATAGCAGTTAATTCCTGCGTTATTGAAGAGCGATGTTTGCAAGTGTGACTGTTCCTAAATTACCATAGGCTGATCTAATTTTCGGTTTTCCTAATTATGTGGAAATGTCAGGAAAATGGGTCAGGTTCCCCTTTCGGGGAACAGCACCCCTCATCCGTACTGTTCTGTAGGGCTCGGCTCCAGACTGGACACGCTTCCACAGATTGTAAAGAATTCCCAAGAAGCGTTTGCCTTGCCCTGACTTAGAAAGCTGGGAAGCAAGGAGGGATATAAGAAAACAATTGCAATATAAAATAGGGTTGGGAATTCATAGATAAGGTGATTATGGAAAGGAAATCTACTTTTCTTTTGACTATGAAAGTTACAAGCGATGAGAGGAATACAAAGGGGGTAATTGACACGTAACGCTTGCGTTGGAGAATACATTGTTTTGAGTTACGTTACTGAATGTTCTTACACTAATCGAGTAACCCACCCCAGAGACGTAGGGCCGATTTACAACAGCTGTTACGTCATGCGTGTACCACCAGTTCTAACGTGCATAGGCCTAGAGAGAACCTGCTGCGGTTCCAGCGGGACACACTCCCTACACTCGAGCATGTCTTTCTCAATCCTAAGACTGCGAAGTGCCTCTACCATTGAGCGAGACAAGTTTCCAGAAGTGCTGGAAACTTGTCGACGCATACAGTAGTAATAACCCCTACTAACGGCCTACTCACCCTTTACTAAGACAATACAAAACTAGCGAAAGCGTACCGCATCGTCAGTCGGTGGCAGAATTCCTTACGATTGCCTTGCTTGCTATACGCCGAAGTGGTTATTTTAAATCGTCACCTCGCACTTCCTTAATCTACCCAATTAAGGATGTTTCGAGTGTAATCAGCAGCCGTGCGTCCATTCTTGTCTACCTATTTATGTAGCAACGGAGCTTTTCTATCTGGGCATCCAAATTATGTGTCTCGCTAAATATTAAATTTTTTTATCAGTAAGAGGCCTACGGGGGCCGGGTGTGATTTAACGAGACACAATCCCTAGCGTTCCTAAGAACGACTATCAATCCAGTTAAGGGTGCTTTGTGAAGCCTAACCCCACTCCCTGGAAGTGCGCGTATATCAAGAGCAATGCAAAATATCCTGCAGTTAGTCTGTCCATAGGGAAAAGGTAGCCATCACTAACGTTTGGTTGGTTTATGTTCGTAAACAACAGACTACAAGGAAGCACTATAATTAAAATTGGCCCTAACGAGTTGTGAGTTCGGTTCAGCTTTCCATAAGTGGTGTGACTGCCCTAAGCGTCATGTCTTGGTTGTGGTTGTCTATAGTCTATTGGTAGAGCATTTGTCTACAGTATGTTGGTAAGTGTCACACCTTATAGCGGGCTTTCCCCGAGTCCCTACGACCAAACGCATATGTAGGTTACTTCGATAACGTCAGAGAAAGGAACAAGGAGGGATAAAGTAGTCAACACTCACCTGATCGTTCACAAACACACTCACTGAGATTCACACGCCTTACACGCTACTTACATTAATAGTATGCTAATATAACCTAGTCTAAAACAACACTTATTATTTAACGTGTTAACTAACATTCCCGCACTCTCGAACTCTCAACAGACACACAGGTTCAATGCTACTGCCCTAAGTTCTAACTCTGCTAGCCTTATCTACGCCATGCGCTCACGCTCGTGGTCTCAAACCAACCGTCTCACACACTACTTTAAATACTAGATTAGTATAGTCTGGGTTTCAACGCAACTATATTTAATTTAATAACTATTGCTCGCTATTTCGCGACAGCCCACTCGGACATAGCCTCTTGGCATTCCCTAAATCTCCTAACTTAACTAGCGTGGACTAGGAAGTCCGTATCCTAAAACGGTTCGACACCCACTGCCTTGACTTATTACATCAGTCTCCCCACAATTCCTAAAATTCTACGCTTAGACCAGCCTCCGTCCATCCCTTTTTTGTACGATTTCTCAATTGTTTCGAGGGTTCGTTCAGGTACCGGTCGCTCCCACTTCATGCTAGCCAGATGTCTGGCTAGCATTGTGCGTTGCATTCAAGGGTCTCGGCGTTCCCAGAATTCGTACAAAATATTGCATCTTAAGTGACGTAAAATATCGCTTTCTACTGATGACTGGCCATAAGTGCCGGTCTGTTTCCTATAAAATATAAATGAAATGGGTTTCTAAGAGTTTCAATATTGTTTTGATGTTTTATTATTGATTAGGGTACATGTCGAGCTGTCAGACCATAAAATTGAGATATATTGCGTTTCTAAGAGGGCCGATATCGTGGAACATTGTTAAAATAAGAATTTAGAATAATACACCTTGTTATTAAATAGGATAAAGTGACAGACAGTCACACAAGTTATATTTTTTTCATGTGTGTTTTACG
The DNA here is from genome assembly GCA_947507525.1 of Apamea epomidion. Lineage (NCBI taxonomy): Eukaryota > Metazoa > Arthropoda > Insecta > Lepidoptera > Noctuidae > Apamea > Apamea epomidion. The sequence continues at coordinate 499,709 of OX382233.1, forward strand.
GCTTGTACATTCAGATCAAAAAAGGAAAACTTTGGATCAAAATACGTCACAATGTCTAACATTAACAGTTCAATCCAAAATATGACCAAAACTAGTTAATCATTCATTACCGACCCAGGAACCGCTCCCAATAGCTCGGATACTAGCGCTCTGGAGGCGATCGGTATAATAAGCACGCGGGCAATCTAGCGCCGTCATATAGCGCCGAGCTCATTGCTCGTTAATCTGTCTGTGTGCGCAGTGCGCAAAGACTGTGATCGTCTGTGCGACTGCCAGGATGTAACACGATGGTGCACCTTAGTAATGTCGTCTGGAAAATGGATAATTTAGGGATTACCGATAGCTTCGCCGGCGTGGAGGTGGGGGATTGTCCCACGGGATCGTACTACCGACATAAAAATGATCCTTTGTCCTAACTCAGGTCATGGTTTATTCGTATGGAAAATTTCACCCAAAATCCGTAAAAGTATTTGACAGAGAGACCGAGAGACAGAGTCACTTTCACATTTATGATATTACACGTTGCTAGCGCTAGCTCCCGCCGCGACTCCGTCCGCGTGACGTTTCTTGCTCCCCGCCCCGCCGCGTCGCATCGCATCACCTGCCCGCGTTATAACCTCGTCTTTGGTTAGCGTTCTTCCTGAATTAGTTCTTGTTGCTCTGCTCCTAAAGCTCATAGCATGATGTTAATAGCCTGTGTCTTCCTGAAAATTGGGCTATCAAATGCAAAAATATTTTTTATACCCGACTGGTTACAGATTCCAGAGATTAGCGCGTTCAACCAAATAAACTCTTCAGCTTTATTATAGATAGAGATTACAGTTAAAGATAGTATGGTATCGTGAGGTAAATCTCCAACATGTTCGAATAGTAATAAGCACAATAAATGTCTTAAAATGTGACTTTGAGTTTTGCTGAAGTTATTTGACTCAAATAGTCATAAGCCATTACGTGCGTGCACTGACTGGACAGGTCCACCCAATCAGTGTGGGTGTGTCTACGTGTGCCTTTGCTCAAAAGACCATTTCAGACATCTATCTAAATGATTTTCACATGATTATGTGACTTAAAAGAGACTGTAACCTCTGAGTTTGTTTCGGCCTTTCTTCTCAGATTAGTCAGATAGGGAACGTCAACCTCATCTAGTTTTTACAACATGATTGACGTGTAAAAGTGTTTGTAAAAAAAACCTTACAGATATCAAATCTTTTATCGTTTATAACTTTCATAATTTTTTCAGCTGATTTCAATAACAGTGATCAAGATATTTTTTTGACTCGTAGAAATATCGGAAAAGAAAATAGTTCCGAAATTCTTGAGCAAGGATTCAAATATTATTTTTGTTTTATCTTTTATCATTATGTTGTGTTTTGTACAGGGTATCAAGTGGTACCGGGCCTTGTGCGGCCTCTAATCAATACATAACACGAGTGAAATCCCGACTGGACCAGACAACCAGAGGGTCCGGATGTACTTAGCGGGGGTATTGCGGGTCACTCGGGTATGAGTAATAACATCAAATGTTAACAATGTAGATATAGTGCATAGATTGGTCTGTGAGGCCACAGCTAGCTATCTAGATTTAGTTTGTAGGATACACGTGTTTACTTATATAGGTACTTACACAGAAGTTGAAACAACAGAAGGCCAATTCTCGTAATTTAAAACGATGAAAATCTAGTCGCAGCCTCATCTCGGCGACGAACAAATGTCAAAATCTTGTCAGGTATTTTTGACAGATTGAGACTGAAATCAGACTGTGAACGTTCTTAAAATTACGAGAATTGCCCCTCTGGTGTTGACATAACTGATGAAATGTGGGTTTTCTGTACTAAATAATATAATATAGACGCAATGTTATGTAGGAACAGTTCGAACGTTTGTGTTGGCGTCACTAGGAAAGTGTCAGGATAAATATCGACTCTATGGATGGCTAAGAAAAGAGCATTTGGATACATATTGTGAGAAAGATAAAGCGAGAAAGGAAAAACTCTGAAATATCAACTGTACTGATAGAAATGTAAGGCATTATAAAGCATGCTGCGCTAAAATCAAATAAATTGGGATCAAAGCGGATGAACATTTAAGTATGATCAAGCGGTTTGAAAAAATTACATTTTCCGCACCACTGACCTGCTCCATAAAAAGGGTACCCACAGAGATAATTGTCACCACAATATCATAATTCTTCGCAGCATACTGCAGATGTGACCACTAATGGCCACGAAACTCCATCGTATTTTAATTATATCCCATTTAATGAACAGATTACCGAGCAGCCGTATTTGCGGAACATAGCAATTTTCAATCGCACCCACTGCACATAATTGTGATCAATATTTAACTTAATATTCGATGTAAATGGAAATAAGGATATAATTGGATATTTTATTGTGTAATTATTGCGGATTAAAATATTGTACCGAGCAAAAATAATTTTATAAAGTCGTAAATATCGACCAGCCAACGACTTACTTCTCGTGGAAAAATGAACGGAGATTACTTTGTAAATGAACTGCAAAATTAATGAGTATTTTAAACATATTTGGTTTAGCAAGAAACCACTGTATGATGCCAGTGATCTTGCCAAGCATGACACTATCTATTTCTCGACCAAAACGTTGCAATGTTCCTAACTCTAGCTAGTATCGCGCTCTCCACGCAACAGCTGGATTTATTACAAGACCAACACATTGAAAATCTTATTTCTATGTAAATTGTATATTTAAAAAGGTCTATTTCAATGAACTTACTGCGTGGTACTCGGATTGAATGGAAGTATTTATATGAAAAGGTTTTATGTTGCTTCTGAAAAAGTGTATTTGCGTTAACACTTTGAACCTTGATGTGAACTTTAGTATCTAAATCCAGCCTCACAGAGCCTCAAGTGAATTAAAACAAATGTCGGCACATGATAGGATTTATCCTATAGCGTGGGTAACAAAATATCATTCGTATATTGACAACCAGATCTTGGTCGAAGAATGAACAACAAATTCTATTCAACACATATTCTGTATTTCAACCGCAAAAATAACGAGGCGAAAACTGGATATGAGGAACTTGCGTCCTTGGCTAGGAACAGGATTTAACAGCATTTATTTAATTCTATAGCAGGCAGGTTCTTGGTTAAACACGAGACGCAATATTTTAGGAATTTCTTGTATCTTCCAGAACTAAATCTGGCTTTGTTCAGAAGAATGTAGGAAAACAACAAAGAGGTTTAATCCCACCACGACTCTTGCATGTTCACTCGGTACGTAATACCTACTTTACGAGACGCGTTTAATTTTAGCGCACGTATTTAGCATATTACTAGAATATTGAAGCAAGAATGCACTCTGAGCCACGCCCTGCAAATATGGGTTAATTAGCTAAGCCGTGTACCGAGTACATACAATACATAGTGCACGCTTTAATTAACTTGTATTATTTTAATTAAATAATGGCGAGGATATGTATTTAGGAGATACCGTCCTGCGGCTACTGTAGTCTGTATCCTCGTAACATATCACGTGATATTGCAGAGGATCCAAGTTTGTGTTGCAACTGCAATATCATTTAGTAAATTAATAATATTAGTTTTATTTAGTAAATTCAATGAATATTAGTCGCTAAATTAATTTATAATCTTAATGCTTACTTACATAAATATTTTACTTTAAATTATGGTGAAACAGGTGGTTAAATAAGCCCTTAATTACGTTGAGCACGCCTTTGTCAGAGGTCCAATGCATTATGCACTGAGGCACAAAATGGGTAAAGCAACGCACGAATGATCTGTGAGCCGCGCATTTCTAAGAATTACTCACTGCTTCACCGTAATGCAACCTACGAGCAAATACTGACGTTCCTCTTGACATGACTGCTACTCTAACAGTACACACACAAATTCCTAGTACCACTCTGTCACATTACTGCGACCCGAGATTATCACGAGGACACAACGCCAGATTCTCCGAATTGTTTGTCGACTGGAAGTGGCTCCGGATAGAGGCTTACTAGAAATATTCCAGTATCTTATGTTCTCAGTTAATCTATAATCGAGCTTTATTTATAAAAAGCGTCCACGACTGAAAAGTAAATCAAGCAAAAAGATTCATGACTATCAGAATATGTCGTATTCAAGTTTTTATTCGCTCTAATGTTCTAGATTCTAGAGCATTGTCAGTTTTACGTCAAAAATAATGTCACACCAATCCATGTATCTCAAAAACCTATTTAAGTAGTACAAGGAAATAATTAAGCCGTCATAAGCGAAGGCAATAACAAGCCGAAGTAAAATAACTTGAAATAATAATAAATGTTTTACGAAAAATACGCGACGGAAAGTTCTGTGTGCCTGCAATGCTTTTTAAGTTACCTCCGACATTCGATATACTTGTAGCATAATCAGCCTATATTGTCCCCACTGCTGGGACACAGGCCTCCTCACAGGCCTCCTCTCGGTGAGAGGGAGTGGGCCACGTAATCCACCACGCGGGCCCAGTGTGGGTTGGTAAATGTCACATAACTTCGAATGTTTACTTCTAGGCCATACCAGTTTCCTTCCGATGTTTTCCTGTACCGTTTTGAGAGCAGTACTGATGAAATAATTTACACAAAGTAAAGCGCCTGTCTGGGTTCAAACCTACGACCCACAACTCGTAAGTCGTGGCTGTTACCACTGGGCCCCCCCTGCTCTCCAATACTTGCATCAGGTCGCGACATTACGTCACGTAATTAACTTTATAGACAGAAGCGCAACGTATAATTTTGAGTGACGTCTCAATCAACTAAAAATATGATACCGAATTCAACGAAAATACAAAACATTTTGGTGTAGATTTCGCTGGAGTAACATTATAAGTACAATGGTCTCCAGTTTCATGATTATCCTGAACGTTAAAATAACATGTTCTGTAGATCACCGCTATCAAAGGGGTTGCTCAGACTTGTTTCTCAATTAACATCTACCATCCGATCAGTTCCTAGGGTATCCATTTCATTGCGATTTCTTGTAAGATGCCGGCTGTATTTTTGACTTAGATATTGAGCTGAGGAACGTGTGTATTTTTAATAAGAATGGCTAGAAGCATCATTTTGGAAGAGAGGTCAGCCTCTCTTTTTCTAAATACCGTTGTACTTGATGACAGGCCTACACTGTCCTCCCATACCTATTAACAGTGTAATTTGAAAACATTGTAAAAGCCAATTATATTCAGCAGAGTAACCGGGGAATTTCTTGTCGGCTCTTCTCCATAGGAAACGACCTATTGGAACCGTGAACCTAGCTTCTGTCGTTTCATAAATGCCTATTTAGGTTAATGTATGATTAAATATTTTAAGTTTGAATGTGAACCCATAACGGGCAAAATTCGCCTGCAAAATTACCCGTCCGTCATGACAAAAATGCCCGGAGAACCGAGCGAAGGTTCCGTACAAAAGTAATGTGGCATTAGGGGCCCGTAAGAGAACCGCAGGGCTGCCGGCTGATTTGTAAAGTAAAGAATATTGAGTTATTTCAGCGAGCGCACTCGGTCGAGTCGAGTGGTCGAGTGCGCTGTCAGTGCTTTTATTTTTTTTTTTTTTTTTTTCTGGGTGGGAAATCTTCAAATGACTCCTCCCACTCTGGGCGGAGCAGAAGGGAGTGTCAGACTTTTACTGACAAAAACCCACCCGTGTTCCTTCAGTTGCCTGTGCCGGGGGCCACAGTATCTCTTTCGAACAACCCGCAGCCCCGGCGACGCTGTCAGTGCTCGGGCGAGTTCGTGCTTCGTTTACATTCATTGATGAGTTCGTGCGTGTTTTACGTTCTATAGACTGATCAGCTGATTGTTAGAGCGTCTTTATGAAGTAACAAAGAAATTCGGGGTTCAGTTATTTGATTTTGTAGCAGTGTAACAAGAATCTGAGATTTTTGTTACGGTGGGCTAGTTTTATTGACTTTACCTTGATTGGATGTAAACTTTGTATTTTTAGGAGCTGTAAAATTAATTTGGGATTTTATGTCCTTGATTCTATATCAGATTCTATGAATTGTTCGTAGGTCATAGTCACCCTTATTTCATTTTCTATTCAGTAGGTTCAAGGTTTTCTTTTGGGTGCTATTTTTCATATTCTTCGAAGCACCTTTAGTGACCTTTCACTGGCCTTTTTAAAACCGTCCTTATTTTTTAAGAGTCAAAGTAATACGCTTTGTTTTAAAAAGAAAAGTTGAAAATATTTTTATTTTCGTGTCTGTAGTTAGAGGTATTCGTACCCCATTCAACTTCTTATTTTTCATGGAATAAAGTTCAAGAGAAACGATAAATAGAAAACTTAGAAGTATGTACTGTCGGTAAGATGAGAGTAAACAAGATAACCTATTCGCTTAGATGTTAATTATAGAACAAACACCCGGTGCGGTGGCTACATGGAAAACGGTTCTATTTCGGTCAAAACGGCCCACCTTCATCTCATTTGCTCTGTTCTCTGTATTAATTTTTGCTCAGTGTTTTGGCTATTTTTACTTCATGTGGCCGAATATAGGTAGCATTATGTTACAGGACATACTTTGTTCCCCGTTTTTACTTGTGGGTGTGAGTGGGAAAAATGATTGGATTACTAATTAGTACAGTGTGAACTACATGCTGTAGTCATGAAAACACTAAAGAAATATTCCATAATTACTAACTTAAGTTATAATAATCGTCTAAAGAAGCGAATAATTTGGTATATTGTTGTATAACCTTGCGTATATTCGAATCATAACAGTAATTCTTTAGCAATATTATGAAATGACCACAATAGGGAAATATAAGTGTAAGAACTTACACCGCAACGATAAGTAAAACCCGAAGGTGAGTAGAGTGTTGTACGTCCTTTACAAAGTGGCTAAAACATTATGTCAATAGGTCAACAATAATAAGTAGTCTGGAGGCAATACAAATACCCTGCACACTTTGACAAAACATTCTCTCAAAAGGAATGAGGCGCTCTTAATCTCTCTAATCGGTAATTCGTTTTTCAATCCAGACCATACCCATATAGTCGATACCCGGCCATAACTCGCTCGCAATAGGCCACAAACTCAAGTGATTTTAACTTGTCGTACCATTAATAATAGTGCGGCCATATCTCGCCGGCACATAACAGTAAACCTTTATCAGAGTGCTACATAAACACGCGCGATAACCTCCGATGTTCTGACTTAGTTAATTTACTGTAATTGCGCTAACTACGGCTGTACTAGGGCTGTGCTGCGATCGGCGCATTGATTTCAAATGTAATAATTATATAAGATTACTGATTAGGTTTAAATACTTTATTCTTAAAAAAGACAAAAGAGCCACATCCATGAGAATATATGATAACACTAGCTGCACCCCGCGGTTTCACCCGCATAAGTGTCGATCCCGTGAGAATATCGGGATAAAAAGTATCCTATATGTTAATCCTGGTTATAAACAATCTGTTTGCTAAATTTCATCCAAATCCGTTCAGTAGATTTCGCGTGAAAGAGTAACAAACATCCATCTATCCATCCATACAAACTTTCACGTTTATAATATTAGTAGGATAATGTAATGAACTTATTCGAGGTAGCGGTCACCGATACAATACTCTTTTGTTTTTAAATTGATTCAGTTACAAGTTCAACGGTTTTATTCTCAACTACATTGTCAGTGACTGTTTGCTGAGAGAGCTTACATTTTTATATAGGGTGGTAAAATATTATAAAATTGTGCTCCTTCATAGGTGATGCTCCTTCTTTGTAGCATGTAGTACGTATCTTTGGCAGGACAAGTAAGCTGGGTTGACGAAGACTGTGTTTACATATTTGAGATTATTTTAGTAAATGTTACGTTTGTGTGCATTCACACCTTTGTCCATCCATTGTTTTTCTAATCAAAATACAAGTGTTGTACATATAAAGTTGTTTGATATTCATTAGGTTAGCGTTTGGATGCCCTTAGCTAGTAATAAAGTATATAATCTTTCCCTAGTACGTAACTGCATTGAAATACCTTCGCTTCAGTCAGGGACACGAATTGCTTAGCAGATAGACATTATATTTCCCTATTGTGGTCATTTCATAATATTGATAAAGAATTACTGCTATGATTCGAATATACGCAAGGTTATACAACAATATACCAAATTATTCGCTTCTTTAGACGATTATTATAACTTAAGTTAGTAATTATGGAATATTTCTTTAGTGTTTTCACGACTACAGCATGTAGTTCACACTGTACTAATTAGTAATCCAATCATTTTTCCCACTCACACCCACAAGTAAAAACGGGGAACAAAGTAAGTCCTGTAACATTATGCTACCTATATTCGGCCACATGAAGTCAAAATAGCCAAACACTGAGCAAAAATTAATACAGAGAACAGAGCAAATGAGATGAAGGTGGGCCGTTTTGACCGAAATAGAACCGTTTTCCACGTAACCACCGCACCGGGTGTTTGTTCTATAATTAACATCTAAGCGAATAGGTTATCTTGTTTACTCTCATCTTACCGACAATACATACTTCTAAGTTTTCTATTTATCGTTTCTCTTGAACTTTATTCGATGAAAAATAAGAAGTTGAATGGGGTACTAATACCTCTAACTACAGACACGAAAATAAAAATATTTTCAACTTTTCTTTTTAAAACAAAGCGTATTACTTTGACTCTTAAAAAATAAGGACGGTTTGAAAAAGGCCAGTGAAAGATCACTAAAGGTGCTTCGAAGAATATGAAAAATAGCACCCAAATGAAAACCTTGAACCTACTGAATAGAAAATGAAATAAGGGTGACTATGACCTACGAACAATTCATAGAATCTGATATAGAATCAAGGACGTAAAATCCCAAATTAATTTTACAGCTCCTAAAAATGCAAAGTTTACATCCAATCAAGCTAAAGTCAATAAAACTAGCCCACCGTAACAAAAATCTCAGATTCTTGTTACACTACCACAAAATCAAATAACTGAACCCCGAATTTCTTTGTTACTTCATAAAAACGCTCTAACAATCAGCTGATCAGTCTATAGAACGTAAAACACGCACGAACTCATCAATGAATGTAAACGAAGCACGAACTCGCCCGAGCACTGACAGCGCACTCGACCACTCGACTCGACCGAGTGCGCTCGCTGAAATAACTCAATATTCTTTACTTTACAATTCAGCCGGCAGCCCTGCGGTTCTCTTACGGGCCCCTAATGCCACATTACTTTTGTACGGAACCTTCGCTCGGTTCTCCGGGCGTTTTTGTCATGACGGACGGGTAATTTTGCGGGCGAATTTTGCCCGTTATGGGCGGCTGAGGTAAGTTTATCTGGATTAAAATGCTCGGGCCTTCGATATAGCGGCCCTACTGTGGATGGCGTCCGACGTTTTTGTTTCGGCAATACGGAGCAAGGTTACGGTGAAGTGTGGAGGAAGGATGAATTATTTATTTTAATATTCTTGAAGATTTTGTTATGTTCGCTGAAATATAGCTGAAATTCACGAATACAGTTCTGCTTCAATGTTTAAAACATAAATATTTTCTGTATTTTTCAATTTGTTAGATTGGTCTCGACAATAACTTGAGTGAAATAAAAGTCTCAGTATCAATAAATCACTATCAATTCAATATACTTTATACATTATTTTAATAAAAGCAAGATACAATGAACGCCATACTCGTGAAGAGTATTGCCATTGCGGCACTAATATTTACATTTCTACAACATAACTCATCTTATTGCCACTACATACAATCTGCCACTAAGCTGGCAACATTTCCTATACACGAGCCAAAGTTTCTGGCTAAAAGTACCCTCCCGGGCACTCTAGGGACGTAGAAACCTTATTTAATCTGCGTGATCCACATTAAGTAATAATAAAGGTAGTCAACGAACCGGAATCTAATCATATTATTTCGAACAACAATATTATGTACATGTACATCACGACTGTTACGTATCAAAGGAAGATGTACAGACAGCTTTATTGTCATGTTTGAGACAAGACATTTCCGATTGTCCGGTTGAATCGGGTTCGGGTTGGATGGAGGTTGATTTATGCGAGTCGTGATGACGTCAGTTAGTAAGATTTAATTCTATCTGTTTTGTAAAATTACTTACCTACCTAATATTTATAATTAATAATATTAATAATTTAATCAAAATAATTACCAATATTATCTATACATTGCTGCCATCTAATAGGAAGGTCATTTATGCCTTTGTGATCTAACTCTCGTGATCTAGATTCGACAAACTGTGTGAAAGCATTTTGTACTGCCTCCTGAGAAGAAAACTTTTTATCACGTAGAAAATTGTCCAAATCACGAAAAAAATGGTAGTCCGTTGGAGCAAGGTCTGGCGAATACGGAGGGTGAATAATGGTTTCTAATTGCAGTTCCTGTAGAGTTAAAACGGTTTCTCGTGCTGTATGAGGTCTCGCGTTATCATGGAGCAATAATGGTGAAGATCAATTCATGAGTCAGGGCTGTTTCACTGTTAGTTTTGCTATCATTGTTCGGAGTTCGGCACAGTAGACATCTGCCGTTATTGCTTGACCAGATCGGGGAAAGCTATAGTGAATAACACCATGCTGAGATCACGAAACAGTTACCATTACCTTTTTATTGGTAAGCTTTGCTTTTCCATCACGAAAGCGTTTAAACCAAAATCGCACGGTGCGTTCATTAGCAGTCCCCTCTGCAAACGCAACATTGATATTGCGAGCTGTTTCTGCCGCGTTAGTTCCGCGTCGGAACTGGTATTCAAAATTAACTCGAATTTTTGAAGTATCCATTTTTCTTGTCTAAGTTGAATAAAAAAAACAATTGAAAGTCGATAATCGATTGTTGCACATTTTTTAAAAGAAGAACTTCATAGGTACCATGTGAAAAAAGGTTCACTCAAAAATATCAAACCATGAAGGTTCTATGTCCATTCGAAGTACCTATTACAATGAAACGGCAATTTCATACTTTAACCCCTATTATAATATCTACCTACCTTAAAAAGTTATGGGCTCTAATGGCGGATTTTTCTGTTGATTAGGTATATCAATTATTGGGTTCACATTCAAACTTAAAATATTTAATCATACATTAACCTAAATAGGCATTTATGAAACGACAGAAGCTAGGTTCACGGTTCCAATAGGTCGTTTCCTATGGAGAAGAGCCGACAAGAAATTCCCCGGTTACTCTGCTGAATATAATTGGCTTTTACAATGTTTTCAAATGACACTGTTAATAGGTATGGGAGGACAGTGTAGGCCTGTCATCAAGTACAACGGTATTTAGAAAAAGAGAGGCTGACCTCTCTTCCAAAATGATGCTTCTAGCCATCCTTATTAAATATACACACGTTCCTCAGCTCAATATCTAAGTCAAAAATACAGCCGGCATCTTACAAGAAATAGCAATGAAATGGATACCCTAGGAACTCGGATGGTAGATGTTAATTGAGAAACAAGTCTGAGCAACCCCTTTGATAGCGGTGATCTACAGAACATGTTATTTTAACGTTCAGGATAATCATGAAACTGGAGACCATTGTACTTATAATGTTACTCCAGCGAAATCTACACCAAAATGTTTTGTATTTTCGTTGAATTCGGTATCGTATTTTTAGTTGATTGAGACGTCACTCAAAATTATACGGAGCGCTTCTGTCTATAAAGTTAATTACGTATCGGTGTAAGTACTTACCGTTGGGGTGTACTTACACCCCAACGGTAAGTACTTACGCCCCGATGGTAAGTACTTACTTACCATCGGGGCGTAAGTACTTACCATCGGGGTGTATTTACTTACCATCGGGGTGTAAGTAAATACCATCGGGGTGTACGTACTTACCATCGGGGTGTATTAATTACCATCAGGGTGTAAGTAAATACCGTTGGGGTGTAAGTGCTTACCGTTGGGGTGTAAGTACTTACCATCAGGGTGTAAGTACTTACCATCGGGGTGTAAGTACTTACCATCGGGGTGTAAGTACTTACCATCGGGGTGTAAGTAAATACCGTTGGGGTGTAAGCACTTACCATCGGGGTGTAAGTACTTACCATCGGGGTGTAAGTACTTACTAGTGTCGTAAGTACTTACCATTGGGTGTAAGGACTTACCATCATGTCGTAAGTCCTTACCATCGGGATGTAAGTACTTACCATCGGGGTGTAAGTACTTACCATCGGGGTGTAAGTACTTACCATCGGGGTGTAAGTAAATACCGTTGGGGTGTAAGTACTTACCATCGGGGTGTAAGTACTTACCATCGGGGTGTAAGTACTTACCATCGGGGTGTAAGTAAATACCGTTGGCGTCTAAGTACTTACCATCGGGGAGTAAGTATTGACATACTTCTTGTATAGACTTTTGTCGCTGACTGCACCGGACTTACGCCATCAAAATCATATTATCCTAGCACCAATATTGGGAATCCAAGTGTTGTCGTCTGATAAAAACCTACGATACCATGACATTTCTTTTCCAAACCACTACGAACAATTGAATACATTATCAGTTTCAAAATAGGTTCCAAAATTATCAGTTTGGAATACGTTTTCAATAGGCAATATCAATAGGTATATTTCTGGAACACACATTGTTTGCAAAAGATTCCATTGTTGTCACATTTATATTCACCAACCTGATATTTCGACAATTCAGCAACTCTTATCGAAGCCGTTAAACGAATTAATGTACTTTAGTGTTGAATGCTGAAGGAGAATTGAATTCAAAGGTACCTGGATACTGGGGTAGGTTCTAGATGCACTTGTCTCGCGTGTTCAACTTTAAACGCTACTTTTTATCCAAGACAGATACGATATAACTATTGCTTTTTGGGTAAGGGTGATGGACTGATGGTGTGTTAGTGTGTAGGTATATTTGTTATCATTATCGTCAAAGACTTCTTGACAAATTTAGATAAACAAAGGGGTTCGAACCTTTGTGGCATATCCGACCCGCCGCGCCGCCAAGCTTCCGCGCACGAAGAATATAATACTGCTTCTATACTGATACTGGAAACGTTAAATAACTGGTAAAACTAAAACAAAACACATAATATAGATGTTATGTAAATAGTTTTAATGATTTTCATAGTTCTCGGTATAGGGGTTCGTCCCTACTCTCACCGATCCCGACTCTACACAATTCAAAAAGTCCCAACTCTACACGAAACGATAAGAACGTACAGTCAGAATGAAAACATTTGGACGAATTAAAAATACTTTAATCACCATGCTTAAATGACAAGATAAGTGGCTATTTTCCAAGCCATGGTCCACAAAAATCACACAGGTGGCGCTGTTCTTCACCATTGAACAAATTCAACTTTTGTTCAATGGTGAATTAAACAAATACAACGTTTGTCTATAATAATAGATGAGGAACAGCGCCATCTGTAATATTTGTGGAACATGGGCTGGCCAATAGCTAATAACTTGATTATGATAATGAATACATTTTTTTTAAACAAACATTTAAAACAAGAATCACAGGCTTTATAATAAAACAAATAATTTAAATCTTACGTTATAGGGTCATTCAAAATCAATGTCAAGTATTAGATTGGAATGTGCCCTGATTTTCCGACACGTCGTGTTCACTGGGAAAAGTTTTCAAATGCACTTTCAAATATCCGACATTTATTTTAAAGAACCCTCTATTAATTATAACAATCAATATTTAAAATAATAACAACAATAGTCTGGATGTTTGTTAACAGTGAAACAGTAACTTTAGTTAGTCACAGTGATCTTGTGAATATCAAAAGTAAACACTTATCACGATGCGTTCCTAATTTTATAAAGAATGATGTAAGCGTAGCTATTGACAATTGCAAAAAACATTTGTGTGAGGATCATGGTCCAATCCCCAGATTGGACCATGATCCTTGTATAACGTGGGCGTTATACAAGAAATTAGTTTGTAATTTAAAAAAAAAACAAGGGCTTCCATCATGAATTACCAGACTACAAAAGCATAAAAAGTCAACTCTACTGACATAGAAATAAATATTTAATAATCAATAAAACACAGTCTCAAAATCCTCTCGAAGCGGTGATTCCTGAAGAATTTCAATTCTGCATACTGCTTGATCACTGTGAAGATGGAAATCGAATCATTATTTTTGCATCCAAGGACATACGAGATGGGTAGCGGGATCGTCCGAAAGGGTTACCGCTGCCCTGGTACATAAAGGGCTAAGGAAGGAACACGGGTGGGTTTTAGTCAGTAAGAGTCTGACACTCCCTTCTGCTCCACCCAGAGCGGGAGGGGTCATTTGATAATTTCCAATCATGAAAAAAAAAAAAAAAAAAAAAGGACATACGAGATCGCATAAAATGCATTCAGCACTGTTTTGGTGATGGCATCTTGAAATGTTGTGCAAAACCATTTACACAATTATACAGTATTCACGGAGACATAGGTAGCAGTGAAAAAGCAACTAATATCTTACCACTGTTTTACGTGCTTTTGGTGAATATAGAAGCAACCACATACCAAAGAATGTTCGAAAAAATTAAAGAAGCCTTACCCGAGTGGAACCCGACTAAATTCACTCTTGATTTTGAAACGGCAGCAATGAATGCGGCAGCTAATGTTTTCCCAGGCATTCAAATACTCGGATGTTACGTACATTTTCAAAGATGTTTTTTCCAAAAGGCGAGGTCTTTGAAATTAATGGAACACGAAGAGACAAAAACTCATGTAAAGCTATGTATGAGTTTGGGCTATTTACCAAAGGAAGACATTGAAGACAGGTGGCTGATAATAATGAAACAAAGGTATCTTAAAAGACATTCAAAAATAAACTTTAACTTTGTATTTTTTTTGTAATAATTATCCACCAACTATTTTTCTTAACCCTTAAACGGGCAAACTATGTTCTTGACATTGTTTTTGTTATTAAGTCCTGTTTACATATTGTATTAAGGATGGAAAAGAAACACATTTCAAAAATTTTCAAAAACAATTTCATTTTCATAGGTTTTTCATGTCACATAAAAAGGACACTGCCAGTTCGACCGTTCCAGTGTATTTAGTTTTCTTACATGAAAACTCTAGACGTTTCATCTAATGCTTTCTAGAAACCGGCAAAACGGACGGCGGAAGCACTGGAGATGACTCAACATTTGCTATTAGTCTGGTACGACGTGTGCTCACTCCTAGAGCGAATGTCTCTACCGAACTCGGTGGCGGTGTTTCTGGTATATAGCATGGCGGTAAATGAGAAGTACCAGCTACGTGTGGTGACGATTCTGTAGTTAATGACTGTGACTTTCATAGGTATTACTTATAATTTCCCTGGACCCAGAATTACTTTTTTCCTGATCCTGGTCATCACCGTCACTGAGATCATTAAGTAAGTCGTATATGGCTGGAGAAACATGTCCGACGGGTGATAAAATTGGTGAAGAGTCACTATATGCATTGAGGAAAATCTCACGTGCTCCTATTATTCTTTCTTCATCATCATCCGATTCGAGATCTGAATCTTCAGAGTCTACAGGAGGTACAAGTGTCAGAATTTTCTTAGATCTCCACCCTTTGCCCGCCATACTTCTGAAAAAAGAACAGTTTACATTAAATATTGTTTATAGAAGCAATGAAAATAGCATTTGAATATTAGGCATTATTGTCCGTTGGAAATAATACATTACTTTTAGGCGAATACGAGTAATGTCCGTTTTAAGTGACAAACACAAAATCTTGACTTTAAGGGATTACAGGTAATGTCCGTTTTAAATGACACATCATTTTTTTCACGTATCAAAGAGAACACGTATCACGTAACAAATCTTTTTTGCAAAACAACTACTTTACTTATGTGAATTTAATTGTCATTACATGTTATGTAGTACATAAACTAATTATGTAACGCAGTGATACTTACATTATTGGTTTTACAATCCGGAGCGCGATACGTTACGACCGTTGAAATTGTTCGAATGCTCGCAGCTTGTCACACGTCACACGTCGCACGCGCTGTCGTTCTCGCTATATGTATATGAAAGAGATAGCCTAATGTTCGCCACGCAGTACTCCAGTCGCGCGGGAGTGCATTCAAATTACATCTGTGCGCGTTTTATTGATTAGTATCTTGATACAGAGAAAATCTACTTGAGGGTTAAACCGAGTGACAGTGGCAATCCTTAGATTAGTATGTATATTTGGGTAGTTAGTAGAGACGTGTGATCTTAGAGATCTTATACAAACTTTATTAAGGAACATAAATACTCACTACGCGAGAACTTTTTGGACTCAGAACTGCATTCAACCTATAACATTTATTTCTTAACAAATACAGAGTTACTGGTAACTCGACTTATTCCTTGCAGGACATAATAGAAGGGTTGAAACGTAACAGATTAAGCCACAATTTAAAGCCTATTTAAAAATAATGTACGGTGCGAATGTATTTAATTTTTTTTTATCATAGCTGATGCAAAAGCAAATCTACCAAACATCTATAATAAAAAATACCAAACACTTTTGCAAAGATTACTAATCAAACATTTTAATTTTCTTATTTCTTACTTTTAGTTCATAGGAAATGTAGACTAGTGCAAAAAAAATACTGCGTCTAATGTACCATTTGCAAAAGTGTTTGGTACCTACCTAACCTTGAAAATACTTTAATCACCATGCTTAAATGACAATGGGCTATTGTCCAGCCCATGTTCCACAAATAACAGAGAAGGCGTTGTACCTCGTTTTTAAAAAAAACTGCTTCTTTTGTTTAAAAAAAAAAGTTGTATATTTTGTTCAATGGTGAAGGACAGCGCCAACTGTGTGAACTTTGTGGAACATGTTTTGGAAAATAGCCACTCCTAAAAAGAATGCTGAAAAAACCTTCATTTTACTTTAGTACTGCACCTGAAATAAAACTTAGGAATTCTATTTGAAACGCTAAACTATCCTCCAATTGTGGCTGGATCTGTAAGTGGACATAAAAGTGATACGTGGGCAATAACGAGAATAAAGCGGGGGTTATACTTATTACTCTTGTGAACATGAGTACCACTGAGTACTGCGAGTAGCTAGTATGTACTGCTGCCGTTATAGTAAACCTTACACAAGTGAGATGAAACAGGGTTGTCACATTACGCAAGAATGTTTTTCAATGTTTTGGTAAAGAGCAAACTTTTAATGATGAACAATTTCATGAAAAAAAAACTCAATGTAAGCCGAAAAGCCCAGTACTGAATATCATGATAAAAGAAAGTACATTACCAAAACAAACTGTAATATTAAAGTGCAGTAACAAAACCAGACACATTTCCAGAAACACGAAAACATTTAAAACGGCCTCGCTTGCTAACCCTACCGTGCAGAACTACCGACAGCTCCGCCACAAACTCCGGGCCGTTTACGGTCAGTGTGGGGTTCTTACGTTCCTTGTTTAGGGTATAATCTGGCGCCGGAGACCCCCGGGGGTCCCGGGACCCCCGCATCTAAGGGCCGTCTTGGGTAAACACGAGAAAGGGACGAAAGAGTTAGGCGCAGTTAACCGTGACCAAACTGAGAAGCTTAATTTTTACGGGTTCAATAAACGAAAAAGTTTTTAAGTTTATTTTACCTTTGTTGCAAGGATAGTGTTACGTTGGACTCGCTATGATCGTTTATATTTTATAACTTGTGATAAAAATATCGTGGATAAAACTGAGCATTCTGTAACATTGTGAGATTCAATATAGATCAGTTTTTCTGAGATTAAGAGCTTAAATACCCTACTCAGTTCATATCAGATTATAGCGTAGTATGGAATAGTACTTATCAATATTTTACAAAAACTATGTAGCTTCATTATATAGGAAAGGTAATATCTTTAGCTCAGTGTTACATTTTAATAACGTATTGTTCCCCCAGTCTCAAGCATCTTCTTTAGAGTCAACCCTGATTACCGCTGGTCTGTACCTTGCAGGTCTGTAGGTACAATTTACGACGTCCATCGAGGGGCTCGCTCCGCTTGAGACAAATAACTCGAAGGCTGCATAAAAATGTTAGCCCAGGCTTACCTAAACGGCTTGTTTTCTGAGGTCATTGTTGCGGTTGATTTTTGTTTTTAGGAATACAAGGAGCTTGTATTAAAGAGAATGAGGCTGAAAGACAATTGCAGGAAAACTAAACAATAAAAGGCACTTGTATCAAAAGCTTCAAACGAAAAATTGGCGAAAACCTTCTAAAATACCGTCACGAATCGCTCAGAACATTAATTTTGTCATTTAATCAAAATATTGGATACAAAACGTATCCGACCAAAATAATCTCATCCGAACACGCTTTACTGTGGATTGATTGAAATTTTCCTTATCTCTTAAAAGATACAAGGAAAGGAAATCCGCGTGTATCCAAAGAAAATATTCATTTACAAGAAAAGATAGGCCGCCATTGAGGAAGGCTTCGCAAATAGAATTGCACAACGAAGTGTGTGAGATAAAAGTATGCTGAAAGGGATTGATAAGAAATCAGTTTTGTCAGAAATACGTGATCACAATCGAGAGCGTAAACATTTGTGTTGAGGGTATCGAATTAAATATTTACATACAACAAAGAGATATCGGGGAAAGATGGATTATTGAATGTGTTTCTATGAATTGAAAGGCACTTGGTGTATAAAGCAATTAGTTCAGTAGATATATCATTAAAAGATAATACCAATAGTAATACCTACTGGTGGGATAGACTGACTTTGAAGACATCTACCCACATACCAACAAAACAGAAATTACTTACCCTAAAAAACTTGACTGAAATATATAAGCTGGCTGCTGGCTCGTAGTAAAACTAGCAGCTACACAAACTCCAACTACTAACTAAAGTAAAAATGCAACAGCGCACAGACTTAAAAAACCTTTCATAAAAATAAAAATATTCAAGATTTAACTCGTGTTAAGCCAACCTTAATGTAACGCTCAGTGTCGCCTTAAACAGGTCACTGAACTCAATTTTTATAACCTATTTCGTACAAGAGGAGCCTTTCAGAAGCTTTGCTTTGCTTTCGTTTTATGCCTTCGAAACGTGTTGTTCTAAACAATATCAACCTCTATAAAAGCTTGAACATTTTTTTGATATTATTGAAAACATTTTTGTACGTTTAATAAGACAAAGAAAAGTTTAAAAAAAGTTTAAAAAAAAAAACTTTTTAAAAACAAGATTTTATTACTTGTTAAAAAAAAACTAAAAAGTTGAAAATTATTAAACCTCATAAGAAAAACCCAATTTTTTATAAATAAAAGCGTGTTACATTTTGATGGAACATTAAAGAACACTTAGCATAATACGCCTTCATTATTACACCTTCATCTTTATTATTTTTCTTTTGCAATCACAATCTAGATGGTAATCTAGCACCAAAGTACTCGTCAAGACGAATCAAACGAGCCCAAACTCGATGGGGTTATGTTGTTTAATTACTGAGTGGCTATGGCCATCTTCCAGCTTCATCATCAGACCTTGGTTACCATCTAGCACCAAAGTACTCGTCAAGACGAATCAAACGAGCCCAAACTCGATGGGGTTATGTCGTTAAATTACCGAGTTCCTATGGCCATCTTCCAGCTCTATCATCAGATCAGATCCATGTCATAATAATTTTGTATTGTCGTCCGAGTTACATATGCATGCAAAATATTAGCTCAATCGGTAACCGGGAAGTGGATCAAAGGAGGTCAGCAAAAGCCCATACAACTTTGCCCAAACATGTACCTCGAGGTACACGTGCACCAAATCGTAGAGAAAAAATAGAAGAATTCGAAAATAATTGTGTTTTTATCCATAAATCATTGAAAACTACATAATAAATTATTTAAAGTTTTAATAACCTATAACACAATTAAATCATGTGGCAACTTTGCATGTACGGGTTGACATTAGGAGTAAATGTGTTCTGTGGACATTATTTCGTGGGTAAAATGTCATTCACATGTCATTCCGTTCGTTCCTGGCTTGATCTATGTTAAGCTGGGATATGACGGAGATCAGAGTCCCATCAAGTTGGAACCCTTGGATGTCGACGCTAAGGAACTCATTTATTTATGGAGTTTGTTAATCGCTCTGATAGACTTCTAACACTGCTTCTAATATTAAGTAGGTACTGTTCATCAACATTCACACTTTGTATTCAGCTACTTTTGGGTATAAGCATCCTTTCTTAAGTTAGGTAGATACATAACTTTGCCTAACGAAAATCGATTATACAATGAGAGTTATTATTCAATTCAGATTGAATTATACTATACAAATATTTGAAATGAAGCAAAAACAACAGCAGTTGAAGCCGACAGCAGACAACTGTCAACTTGATAGTTTTTTTTTTTAATAGGTAAGGTAATGGACCAAGGTAGTGTAATTGTGCCCAAAATGCGAGCTTTTTATTACATTGAAAGTTATTTTATTCTCGTCCCCGGGTAACCATAAGAAAATTTAAAAATTTAAAATACCACCGACAACGTGAAACCCTATAAAAAGAAAAAAAATAACCTTGAAATTATGACCCTACGTAAGTACGTATGAAATTATTTGATTAAATGTTGTCCCGTCGGGGGACCGCTCTAATTATTAGCCAAACGTTCTGTTAAAGTTTAAAATAGTAGCGGTCCCCCGACAGGAATATATTTAATCAAAAAATTTCATACGTACTTACGTAGGGTCATAATTTCAAGGTATTTTTTTTCTGTTTATAGGGTTTCACTTTACGGGGTTTTTTTAATTTTTCATTTAATTTTTTATATCATGCTTTTTGTAGGGACTCCTAGTTATTTCATGTCTTTTATTTTCTTGCGTTTTAAGATTCAGGTAATTTGGTATTTAATCAGGTTTTTTTGTAATTCGCCATTTTGTGGTAGTGTCCATCTTGGATTTGAAATTTGTCATAGTGTAGTAATCTACTAGTCAAGCCCTTTCATTTGATACCCATATAGAGGGAGTTGTGAAAAAAAAATGTCATGTGCCATTTTGTGGTGGCGGCCATGTTTTTGAAATTTATCATAGTGTATATTACTTTACTAGTCAAGCCCTTTCATTTGATACCCATATTGAGGGAGTTGTGAAAAAATATGTAATCCGCCATTTTGTGGCAGCGGCCATCTTGGACCGATTTTCATCAAACATAGCTAAGAACACTCCCGACAAATTAACTTTTCAAACAAAATTAAAATCGGTTCATCCGTTCGGGAGCTACGATGCCACAGACAGACATACACCCCCCCCCCCCACACACCCCCCACACACCCTCACACATGTGCACACACACAGAGAGAGACACGTTAAACTTATAACACCCCGTCGTTTTTGCGTCGGAAAAATATATAAATGCAATATTATTCAGTGTAATCTAGTGTATTTTATGCCACTAAGTGTACCTCGGTACTTCGTTTGGGCAGATTTTGGTGACATCCTTTAACTTGCAAGATTTGATTACAGACAAACAATAGAAATCTATGAAGCGTCCTATTTTACAAGCTTTTATTTAATTTTAAGCCGTTTCACAATAGACGTTGACTTTATAGACAGTATTGATAAGCGCTTGTATGACATTTGAATGTAGATAAGACCACCACAAATTCTGAGCGCACAGCAATGGGAATAATAGGATTACATGGGCGCATACATTTTTCTGTGCGAATTTCAGAACTCTGTGCAGTTTTCAGAATTTATAGACTCATAGTAAAATCATCGAATAAATGGCATCTCATAAAACACTGGCCAACTTTACTAAAAAAAAAATATATATATACCTTTTGATTTTCTAAACCGATTAAAATAACGATAGAACGATTCTTTTTGCTAAATTGCCATGACTTTGGTAAAGGTTCACACTTACTGAGGCGTACCTAACATAACATAATAGGGGTTAAAGTATGAAATTGCCGTTTCAGTGTAATAGGTACTTCGAATGGACATAGAACCTTCATGGTTTGATATTTTTGAGTGAAACTTTTTTCACACGGTACCTATGAAGTTCTTCTTTTAAAAAATGTGCAACAATCGATTATCGACTTTCAATTGTTTTTTTTATTCCACTTAGACAAGAAAGATGGATACTTCGAAAATTCGAGTTAATTTTGAATACCAGTTCCGACGCGGAACTAACGCGGCAGAAACAGCTCGCAATATCAATGTTGCGTTTGGAGAGGGGACTGCTAATGAACGCACCGTGCGATTTTGGTTTAAACGCTTTCGTGATGGAAAAGCAAACCTTACCAATAAAAAGGTAATGGTAACTGTTTGGTGGTCTCAGCATGGTGTTATTCACTATAGCTTTCTCCGATCTGGTTAAAGAATAACGACAGCTGTCTACTGTGCCGAACTCCGAACAATGATAGCAAAACTAGCAGTGAAACAGCCCCGACTCATGAATCGATCTTCACCATTATTGCTCCATGATAACGCGAGACCACATACAGCACGAGAAACCGTTTTAACTCTACAGGAACTGCAATTAGAAGCCATTATTCACCCTCCGTATTCGCCAGACCTTGCTCCAACGGACTACCATTTTTTTCGTGATTTGGACAATTTTCTACGTGATAAAAAGTTTTCTTCTCATGAGGCAGTACAAAATGCTTTCACACAGTTTGTCGAATCTAGATCACGAGAGTTCTATCGCAAAGGCATAAATGACCTTCCACTTAAATGGCAGCAATGTACAGATAATATTGGTAATTATTTTGATTAAATAAATATGCAAAATTAAAAAAAAAAAACGAATTTCAATTTTTCAGTACAAATCGGCAATTTCATACTTTAACCCCTAATATTAAACTCATTAAAAATTGTGTGTGAATAAAGCAAAATGATTTTTAAAAGTTAACGTTTAATATAGCAACAAATGTACCTTTCAAACAAAAACAACAACATCAAAATTGGTTCATCCGTTCGGGAGCTACGATGCCACAGACAGACGTACAGACACACGCACACACAGACACGTCAAACTTATAACACCCCGTCGTTTTTGCGTCGGGGGTTAAAAAGAACGAAATACCTATGTGGTGTTCCCATGGAGTGGTGTCATAAATACGTGATGTTTTTAAAACTTTAACACACAACTGACTCTAATTACAACGCTAAACAATTAATTCATTCTAAACAATTCATTCTTTTGTATTTTTAACGGGTTGTTATAAGTTTTACGTGTCTGTGCCTGTGTGTATATGTATATCTGTCTGTGGGATCGTAGCTCCCGAACGGATGAACCGATTTTGATTTTGTTTTTTTTTGTTAAAAGGTGAATTAGTCGGAAGTGTTCCTAGCTATTTGATGAAAATCGGTCGAAGATGGCCGCCGACACAAAATGGCGGATTACATATTTTTTCACAACTCCCTCAATATGGGTATCAAATGAAAGGGCTTGATTAGTAGAATACTATACACTATGATTGAAAGGGAATGAGGAATTCAGGTAAAACGGGGTGAATAGGGATGCAGAGGTGAATCGGGATGAAACTTTAAAATGGATTTTTACTTTAAAATAACATAGTTTGCTGTTAACAAGGGCGCTTAATCTTTAATTAAAAAACAGTAAACACACTTTTGTCTTTTCTGGCAACAAACTATATTATTTCAACGTTCAAATCCATTTTAAAGTTTCGTCCCGATTCACCCCTGCATCTCTATTAACCCAATCATCCAAAGAAAAAAATAACTAATATCTACTATTTTAAACTTTAACAGAACGTTAGGCTAATAATTAGAGCGGTCTCCCGACGGGACAGCATTTAATAAAAAAAATTCATACGTACATAAGTAGGGTCAAAATTTCAAGGTTATTTTTTTCTTTTTATAGGGTTTCACGTTTATACCTTTTTTGTTCTATTTGTGGCTATTTTTTCAATAGTTTTTATTTTAATTGTTTTAGGCTTTTTACATTCATACTATTTTTATTATTATTTAGTGTCGGAGGTTTTTTAAATTTAAATTTAATTTTTATTTGTGTGTGCCGATGCCAATCCTGTCAATGCCAAATGTGATAAGGAAAAACGTGAAAATATAAAATTAATAAAATTTGCACGTACTGTGAACTTGTCGCCGCCGGGTATTAAAACACTGGAACAAACCGAGGGGTAAAGGGAACTCCGGCGGGATCTCATGGCGGCATGGAGAGTGCGATTGTCGCAACCCTGTGCTGGGCACGCCACAATTGCTAGAGAGGCCCCACGGGGCCCTCACCTTCCGCCTGACGCAAGTCCTCACCGGACACGGTTGTTTCGGGAGGTTCCTGTTCAGGATAAGGCGGAGGAAACGCCAGGGTGTCATCACTGTGTAGATCGCCCGGAGGACACGGTGGAGGTCTGCCCGGCTTGGGCGGAGCACTGCCGTGTCCTCGTGGCGGCGATCTCTCGCGTCCGGCCCTGGTCCAGCCCATGGTACGAATCGAGAGTGCATGGGAAGCCGTTACCTCCTTCTGTGAAACAGTAACGCTCGCAAAGGAGGAGGCGGAGCGCGTGACGGAGAGGCAATCTCTGCGCCCTCACGCCCCTAGTCGCCGCAGGAGATGTCCTGAACGTCGGGAGTCACCAGCCGACTCCCGGCCACCGTAGGCGCGGGCTTGCGGGCGGCGAGCAACGGGCAGCTCGCCGCCCAGTAAGGACCAGGCCCGGGTCGACGGCGCGTTGTGTTCCACGCACGCCCCAAAGAGATGTCAGCACGAACTGACGGGGTCCGCTAGGGCCGATGCCTGCCAGGGCCGCGGGTTGTTCGAAAGAGATACCGTGGCCCCTGACAACTGAACTGAAGGAACACGGGTGCGTTTTAGTCAGTAAAAGTCTGACAAGCCCTTCCGCTAAGCCCAGAGCCCAAAACAAAAAGAAAAGGGGGGGGGGGGGGTGGAAGGGAAAAGAGAATCCATTATTACAATGTGACAAGATTACATGTATTTATATAAAGCAGTTATAGGTGTTAAGTTTCATTTTGTTACTGCTATGCTACATCGGTCGATGTCATCAAGTCAACGCCGGCTGTCGTTGAAAACCAGCGCTGTGGCTCTGTCTCGTGCATGAGTCACAACATTATCCTGCGTGGAGACCGTTTTTCGCGGATGTAACGCATATTTACCCGAAGTTTGTTTTCCTTTTGTGCTTTATTTAAAAAAAAAACACTTATTTTGTATATTCTTAAACAGAAGATACAAAATAAGTGTTTTTTTTTTTGTGTTTGTAGTTTTTATCGGTCAGTGGGTATCAAACTGGATGGTCACGCTTTATTGTATGTATTAAGACAAGTAATTTGTTACAGTTTATATTGGAAATGTTATTCTCTGGTTGATTGTGCATACCTATTTTTTTATTATTTATATGTATGTAATTACCCACTCAGTTTTAATAAATTCATTGTGCATTATGTGTTGTATTTTTGCTTGTGTGTTGCGCCAAATACATGATTCAACGTATTCATAATATTCTACATATCGTGTGATATTATATCTAAGACACCGACCCCATTCCATCGCCACTAAAGAGCAGTAAAAACATAAAACAAAAGCAATCGTGTCAAATTCAACGAAAGTGAAGACAAATTCTTTTACGACCCTTTCTCTAATGCCTACTTTTACTTACAAACTTAATTGAGTCAGGAATTCTTACTTATTCTCAAATAATTTTACACTTCTACCCTTTATTGGAGCTCCTGAGAGGTACTTATATAAAGTGTTTTGATAGCCGAGTTGAGCTTTGAACCCATATTAAAAGAAGGAATCAAGTTAAATCGTTTATTGGGTCGGTAATAGCCGGCAGGTTTACGGAGAGCCTGGCTGGCTCCCAGCGATGCTAATATTAGCTTCGGATAATTTCTTAAGCCAGACATCCTGGCTATCGTTATGATAGCGCGAGCTTCTATCGCATTAGATAAGTGGTTCATAAAGTTTAATGTTTGTGATAGGTATTTGATTTTGTTTACGTGTTAACTGAATTATGGATTTTAGACAAAAACAAATAGCGTTTGAAACTGTTTTTCTGTACAAAATTTCTCTTTTATCACGGAAACATTGATTTCCACCAATAATCGCACATCTTTGACACACATCATGTTATTTCACAATTGGACTAAAACTGCACTCATAGCACTGCATACAGTTGCTAGTCTCTGCAAATTTAATCTTTCTCAGTCTATTTGACCAATCAACGAGACATGATTTAACAACAAACTGCATACATAGACCATGATAAACACAACATCAAACAATACAGTCGTACACTCCATTTAATATCAATCCGTGGCGTATTACCGACGGTCGCAATTCACTCGCTTGCAGATGAAATTACTCCAATAATTACCAGCGCATAATGTCTCATATCCGTGCACACGGATACGTGGGAAGAGGACACGGAGTATTGAACCAATAAAGAGCTTATGTGTAAATAGGCAGTCTCCACAAGTCAGAGGTGGATCGACGGTTCAGGGAATCCACTGTGTGTATGTAGTGTGTTGAAACGGTTGTTGTGACGACGCTTTAGATAAGCCTATGTCCAGCCAGACAGGACGTCTTTTAGCTGAAAAGATATGAATGATAATGATTAAGGTAACGGTGTGCATGAGATAAGTTGCCTTTAGAAATATCGTCAATGTCGTTGTGAATATCAGTACTGTAGCTAATTTACATTCTGAAACACTAATGTAAGTCGAAGTGATCCACGACCACCCAATACACGATTGGTGAATACTTTTTCTGTACTACTAAAATAGAGTAAGAAATTACTGGAGTACTCAAGGCAGCTATAGGGTGGTCCTAAAAATAATAATGACCTAATTTGACCGATGAAATCAAGTCATTTACTTTTGGGCCATCCTATAGCAGCAATGAGTAGGTACTCCACGTATTCTGACCTCCGTGTCTGTGGTGCAGGACATGTATTCGGCTGGCTGGGTGTGATTGAATGGATGATGACCGCTTATCCTGTTAGTTGTGGTGCACACATTAATTTGTTAGGCTTGGTTCGTTGAAACGAATGTTACTGTATTACGTCATATTGGATGGAGTTTTAAAGTTTTATTTAACCCATATGAACTACATTTTAAATTATGATGACAATAAAATATATAGTAGATTATTCATTTGAATACTCAATAATTGATGAATAAACTAAACTGCCACTGTCTAACTATCAATAACAATTAACAATAACACATTGGATAATGTTTTAAATAATTATTACATTGGTAAGACATACTGGGAAGTATCTGCAGTGCTACTAATGCAATATTTTGACCTTTTCGCCAAAACGTGACCAGCAGGATCATAATATAATATTATAAGATATCATACACAAGGAAAACGATATCCTTCTATACATACATAACATACGCAATTGTAATATTAAGTATGATTTATGTTGTAATATTAATTTTCCTCCACTTAGAAGTGTGTAGGAAAGGAGAAGTAACAAGAAAACTAAAACGAACTCTTATTTGGAATAATACATACGTTTAGGTATCTATATAAAATAAAATAACATCGAATTATATGTCTCATATGTCTCATCGCTAGTTTGTCTCATATATCTCATCGCTAGTTTGCTGTTCGTAGTGGCCCAGTGGTAACGGCCGCAACTTACAATTTGTAGGTCGTAGGTTCGAACCCTGAGAGGCATTTTACTTTGTATAAATTCTTTCATCACCGCTGCTCTCAAAAACGGTGAAGGAAAACATCGTGAGGAATCCGGCATGTCCTAGAACCAAAACTTTGAAGACATGTGACATCTACCAACCCGCACTGAGCCCGCGTGGTGGATTACGGCCCACTCCCTCTCAGGCCTGTATCCCAGCAGTGGGAACATTATAGGCGGATTATGCTAGTTTGCTACTAGCTTCTATGGTCTATTCTAAAGGTATCTGATGCAAGTGTAAACAACCCAAGTTCAGATTAAATTATTACGCAATCACTCACTACAGGGAATTAGTAACACATTCATCTTTTTTTCCAACATTTCAACTTTATACCTCACCACTTTTCCAACAATTATTGTTTAAATAACATTATTCAATTGTAATTGAACAATCATCGACCAAAATTGAGGTTGCAAAATGAATCTCAATTGTTCAAAAAACCTCTTCAAGGTGATTTAAAAATAGCATTTCGGGTTTAAATATTTAAATAATCAAAGCACTCAATTCGGACTTGTCACTACAAATTGGCATCCATGGGTACTTCTCCTGATTCTTTTGTTTACATTTTCATCACATACTTTCGGAACAAACTATAGATGATGTAGTTATTCTTTATTTGTCTTCTATTATTCGTGTCTTTTTTCAGGCAATATTACATTAATTGCTGACGCGCAAGGAACCCTTATTTTAAGAATAAACTCGTAGCCATAGACAAAGACAAAGCAAAGCTGCTTTAAGTTCCTTAAACTATTCTATACTGCGGTCCTTTCAACGCAAACACCGCAGTTGGTATCATATCATGTCTAGTGCAGGTCTATACAAAGTTTAACACGACACTTTCCGTGTTTAAACCTCCTTAATGCGCATAATTTCGTCTTCATCCTTATTCTAGCTGCTATCAGAAAACAAAACAAAGAGCTCTCCAAAATGTCTGTTTTTATAAAGAAAAAAGGTAAAATATAGAACTGGCTGTTCTATATTTTACCTTTTTTGAAAATGTAAATGAAAAGATAAAAGTCGGTTTATAGTTGACATAATTGGTTCGGTAAAGAAAAGACTGCTCTTTTAAAAATGTGACAAACACAGAAAAGCAAAGTTTTATTTGATCGTGTTGTAAAATAAAAGAGACCATAAAAAACGTGTGGGGTTGGGGACCGAAGTACCAAATAAAAATCTAAGATGACGGCTGCGAAAATTTCAAAATTACGAAAATTTGTACATTTTTACAGCCGCCATCTTGGATTTTTATTTTGACCACAATATCGGCTTCAGCACCCTCCAAAACCAGGAAACCACACCCATGAAGAAAAAATTAAAATTTACTGTCGCCCTTTTGGATTGTCATTTTGAGTCACTATTGGGTTCAATACCCTCGAAAACCATGTAAACTATCTCTCTCTCTATCTGTGTCTTTTTCTATTACATAAATGAAACGCTTTTTCGTTACGTGACGATTTCTCCCATTTTACTCCTACCGCAAGAACTTCGTTCCAACAAAAATATTATTTTTGGTGTTCCGATCTAGTTGGCATCGACCCTAATTCCCTAACATTTAAAAGCGAGCACCTCTCGATACCTAACGAAGGCCTTACAGTCTAGAGGTCACGCTGACCTTCCACCATCGATAACTGCCAGCCCCTCTCATCTAATCGTCGATATAATATCTCACATTTTAATAGCCGTGTTTTCTGAGAAAAAAGATTTTATTGGAGATAGCTTTCACGTTAGAGTCGACGGAATGTCTAAGGAAGTCGTAACTGGAATACGATAGAGTTCAGAGATATTGAAATCATCCAATTTTCACATTGAATAGATACCTAACTACCTGGAGACATAAGACATGTGGAAGTATTGTTGTTGGGATTCTATAGATAGATTTTGATTCTTACGGGGATTAGCCAAAATTGTGCTACAACATTCAACATACACTGAAGGTGATTACTTTGCCTTGCTCTTGATCCGCCAATGCGAATAACAAGTTACACTTTTTTTTCATTGTAGCAGGCATAAATACTAAGAATACTTGTTCATATTGACAGCTGATAATATGAAAAAATTGTAGTCATCGTAGTCAGAGGACTAGTTGTTATGTTGCAACTGTTATAAGAAATCTTCCTCGACCAAACTTTATAATTGTGAGTTGCCTTCTTAGTACATTTATTCACTACGTTGAAGATGATCCAAACCATTCTAGTTCACTATAATTGAAAAAAATGCCATTATTATCCACATTGTTATATTATTATACATACATTTCATCAAATTTATTTTATTATTTCCATTCGCATGTAATAGTGATTTAATTTCCTTACTAATTTCACGAAAGCATCTGTTGCTGTTCTCACAAAAATGAAGGGTGCAAGCAGAGGGGATGGTAAACCCTGAGGCCATTGCTATGCAATTATTAAGCCTAATGATAAAATCCATTGTCATGTTTTTGGCAAAGGAAAGTTCTCCTACCTTTAATGTCGTAAAAAGCGCCAAAGGGACTATGCCAAGTGCGCTTGTTCCGAATAAATTGATTATTAATTTGTCAAAGGAACAAGAAAAATATGATTATGGCAATATTGGATAGTTGCGACTCAGCGGCTCAGCGACTCTTTCGAATCTGTAGATCGGAGGGTTCAAACCTGGATCAAACCTATAGGTACAAACCCTTCTTTCGATTTTTACATAATGCCCACATGGTTTAATGGTATTGAAACTGACATGCCATCTATATCCATACTTTAGTCGCCAACGCGAGTGGCAGATGCGTGTTCAAAATATTATAGTAGCGTTTTCGTACCAAACTTACCATCATTAGGTCCCGAGCATGCATCACTTACGTTTCGGCGACTGCGTTTCCTAAAACCTGAAGACCAGTCCGTTGTACCTAGCCCTCACCCATATTAACAACATTTTGCTATATGACGAACCCTCAGATGTCTTCGCGAGTACTGAGCTGATATTCCTGAACACTGCCACTCGATACCTGGGATCCATTGCCGCTCCCAGTGCAATCTCCTTGGAGTAAATAAATTAAATTTTCTCTATTTATCAATGATTTTATCCCAATTTAATGTAATTTTATCTAATTTTGTTTAATTTAATCGGATTTTATGTATTTTAGTTTTATGTAATTTAACCAAATTTTATGACGGTGTGTGTACACACTTACTAGTATTGACCGAAAACTTGTATCTGTGCTGCAAACTGTACATATCTGCCTGTTATTAATAAGTGAATAAATAAAAAATATTCTAAATGAGAGATCTCTGTCTGCCTGTCTGTTACTTTCTCACACCTTAATGGTAGAACGGATTTCAATGAAATGTGGCTTACATGTAGACCGTGACCTGAATTAGGACATGTGCTATTTATCCCGGTATTACGTCCTCGTGGATAATTATAATTAGGACATGTGCTATTTATCCCGGTATTACGTCCTCGTGGATAATTATAATTAGGACATGTGCTATTTATCTCAGTATTACGTCCTCGTGGATAATTATAATTAGGACATGTGCTATTTATCCCGGTATTACGTCCTCGTGGATAATTATAATTAGGACATGTGCTATTTATCCCGGTATTACGTCCTCGTGGATAATTATAATTAGGACATGTGCTATTTATCCCGGTATTACGTCCTCGTGGATAATTATAATTAGGACATGTGCTATTTATCCCGGTATTACGTCCTCGTGGATAATTATAATTAGGACATGTGCTATTTATCCCGGTATTACGTTCTCGTGGATAATTATAATTAGGACATGTGCTATTTATCCCGGTATTACGTCCTCGTGGATAATTATAATTACCGACCATAGCGCGCGTGCAAAAGCTAGTAATAAATATCTTTCCCAAAACAAGGTCCAGTAATTGTAAATCAGTATCAGATATACTAGATATTGAGCATGTCCTGGCGCTATCCTACATGAATATTAATATTGTTTTGCTGGCCGAACATCAAAACAAAAAGTTGACCTATTTAGATCGCCCTTAGGTCTTGTTTCAATAGCTTATGTTGTCGGGTCAGTTACTGTTATTCTAGTTTAATATAACATAGTTAAAATTAATAGTTTTATCATGGAACAAATGGGACGGAATATTCCAACTAGTTAACTCATCGAATAATTTTATTTATTTTTTTTGTGTCAACTAATATTTTGGCTCGATGCGCACGAATTTTTCGCCTGGAACGGGATTACACGAATGATTGTATAGTATGGTTTTAACAGAATTGAACTGTATACTGACGAAAGTCATTATGACAAAGTAAGAATTGACCATTAAATAGAATATAAATTATGCAGTGTAGAACCACTAGGAATAACATTTTGACTGAAAATAATAACATAATCATGCGTAATGATGATGTTATTCTGTAAAAAATATCTACTTCCAACTTTTCAAAATGCACCATCAAAAAAAAAATCTCAAGAACAAGCACCAAGAATGCTAAAATTAACGAGGAAAGTAAGCTAAAATAATAAAAAAGCGGTCCACTATTAAAAGTGATTCGTATTCGGGCCAGTGCTCGTCCTACATCGATTAGGTCAGTCGATACGAGCGATCTAATCACACTCGCAAATCGATACGTTTGAATTCGTCTCAAACAATGTATGTGCCGCTTGTTTGAATAAACAGGCCGAGCCGTTTCAAGCTGTTTGCTTGCATTATAGACGTTTGGAGCTCGAAATAGATTCCCGAATCAAAATTGTACGCGTTATTTTGCTTTGTATTCCAGGAATACGAAATACTCTCGTTATTATGTGGATGTGATAAGACCTGGTAACGGTAATCTCTACGTGCAGCCCACGTCTTTGGGAAGATTATGGTACCAAGACCTTTACGGTGGATACAGGTACTAGGGAAATAATAATAAGAGAATTAAGATAAAGTTCATAATTATCCTTCTTGAGATTAACCCTTTTAAAACATTACCCAACTATCCAAATTCAACAGCAGTCCTCACAGATCCTATCAATACAGACATACCTTTAGATATGAAGGACTCTTCTAATCTCGTAAATCAAAATATCGACATCGGCAGCAATAAACCAGGCATTGGGTGTAAAAATGGCAGTAAAACAATTTATTGGCCACAGTGACAGATTGCCAGCATCCTATCTCCTAAAAGCGTCAGTAAAACCTATCTGGAGAACAATCTGCCGAGTGGCAAGATAAATATATCCTTTGAATATATTTGAGCTAGTCATCATTCGGTTTGGGCTGCGAATAGATTACCCCATTGCCAACCATGGAGTTGTAAGAGATGACCGAGGGATTACGTAAGGGAAAACTTTTAAGACGAATCTACCTACCGCTCATCAAACATGTTGATTTGAACTATGTCTGATGAATATAATTATTATTAGACATGTAAGAAGCCCAGGTTCTGCCGTTGCAAAGTGCTAGATCGAATGAAAGAAAACGTGAGAGATGAAAATCTAACTGCTATGTATACAAAAACTCAAGTGCAACAAAGACAGGTAAAAAATAAAACTGAGAACCCTCAATAAAAATCTTATTATTAGGTCAAATTCAATAAAAACCCACTTCCGAGAGCTCCCGCCGCTGAAGCATCGCAACAAGCCATAAACATAAACAAGTCCCAATATTAGGAAAATTGTGCGAAATAAATCCAAATCCCTATAACACGGTTTTATTGTTTTATTTTTTACAAACAACTCGTTGAGTTCTCATATTGACTCGCCCCCGCCCCGAGCTAGGGTTGTGACACATTGTGGACAGCGCGACCGGGGCTGTATCGATATTATGGCTTTGTGTTGCATTCAAATTGTTATATTTATTTTAGATGATGTTATTGTAGTTAGGCTTTTTAAATAGAACTGGATTGTTGGAATTTAATTTTGTGTTAGATTCATTATTCAGGTTTTGTTTTTTGAGTTTTTCCTGTTCCTAATGTCACAGTTTAAAGTTGGAACACAACATCACAGAATTCATAAATTTCCCAGTCTATATTTTTCAAATGTGACTGTCTAGTGACTTTGTACACTCTGCATTTAACCTAAAAGTCTCCAGTACGTAACCTGCAAAATAAAAATGTATTTTCTCCAAAAAAATGTCGCCGCATCTCTGGCAAGCATTACAAGCGGGTGCGAACATGAAACAATATATCAAGCGAATTTCAACGCCAGATGCGTTGGCTCCCAGGGACCGATGCGTCCAGCCACCTTTACACGTCATGATAAAAGTATACACCAACTTACTTATACACCCTATACAAACAAACATCAACCCTATGACAATAGAAAAAAGAATAACGATGATAGCTAAGGATAACTTTGTAAAACGTTAAGTAGCAAACTAAATTGAACTTTGTTTACACAGGAATAAGGGTGTTACAAAGTTGGTGTAGGTGAGTAAATCGAGGGCGGCACCCCAGTGAAAGAAATCGGGTAATGGCACTGATTATCGGTGCTGATCCTAAATAATAAATGTCCGCCATTGTATGTGAAGCGCGTAGTTTTAACGTGCCAAGCTCGGAGATATCGTAAGATTTGTCGCTGGGACGTAAGACGGCTGTCACAGCTTCCACATGGGAGCTTCGGGACGAAAATAGTCGCGTTTTGTTGGTGTTTGTTTTAAGTTTAAAGATACTTTTGTTTTAGTTGACTTTGTTTCGAATTTCCATGAATGTTACATAATATTATTGACTTGTAACGTTGGGAATATTAGTTATTTATAAGTTATGATTACCAAACGCGTGTAAATCTTTCACTTGTTTCATAAAGGTAGGTCTAAGGCTTTAAGTGTGACTCAACTTATATTTCTAAAACATTATCGATACTTTGCTTGTTTATATAGCTCAAGCTATTTCTTATCATTTCTAAAGAATATGCCTTGAAATTGGAAACGCATAAAGAAGATTAGTCTTTGAATCAAACGACAGAGGATTTCCATTTAATATAATATTGTGAGACTATCAGTGCCGAGTGTCGAGATGTTCCACGAAGTTACATTGTAGTTACAGTCTCAATCTTCTTAGAAAGATCTTCTAGGTTATTAATTATGTAAGGAACGCTCTAAAAGTATTATTTTATTACGAAAATTAATGTTTGCAAGATTTTAGTAAAGTGGTTTTTATCTTTGAACATATAAAATTCTCAAATCATCGATTTCTCTTTAGTGCGTCACTATCGATGCAACTTACACAGAAAATATTTACAATCCTAAACTCTTGTTTGCTGTTTTTATTACCGTGTCAAAATAGAGTAGGTATTCATCAGCTTTATTTTCCCGAAACAGAAAACTTTGGAACCACATTTCAGTAACTACGACTCGGAACAGCAGTCACAATTTAAAACCGAACAGATTTATCGACTTCCAAATGAGTCCAATTATTCATTCGAAATGACGTCCATTGCACACTGCATTACAACTACATCACAACAGCCGGCACAACTGTGTGTTGACACTACATCTCTGTGTTCATTTGTTCTCACTGTTTGCTTGACGGACGATCACTGTGTGCATAGTTGGAAATCGTTGAACATCGCCTCGCATCGCCTGTCCACAGCACGTGGTTGTTATTTATTTTCCTATCATGCGCCGTCAGATTTGCATGTTTTCTGTACAAAAGGACAATTTCTATAGAAAGCTGACGTAGCATGGGAAATATAAAGGAGCTTTTGTTGTGGTACTTAACGGAGAAGACGGTCATCTTTATATCGAAGATCTAGCTGGTTTGTTGGTCATATTTTTGGTCATATTTTATAGAAAAAAGCGATGTTAATCATAATTATGTTGTCATAATAAAAATCAAGCATGTAGTGTAATCTCCTCTGAAAGAACATTTTTCCACTGATACACATCATGATATTCAACCAAATTCAAATCTGAAATTAACATACGCTTCATAAATGGAAATGAGTGACAAGATATTAATGAAGCCAGAGTCAATGCTTCTCATTTTACTGTCCAGCTGGCGGTGGCTCACAATCAGTATTGTATTCATACGCAACTAGCTAACGCAATATGAATACATAAGGCTTGAAACACATCACACAACGCACCGCCTGACGCCAAAGCACACTGAAAAGAAAGAAAGAGAGAAAGAAAATACGTTTATTTGCGGCAACGTAGAAACATGGTGTGAGACGTAACGCATCAATATGGCCGCCATCCAATAACGCATCGATAGGCACATAATAAATATTTATAAAATAATAAATATTTATTCAGAATTAAATTGGTAAAATATTTACATCAAATCTTAGAAATAATTTTGAAAGGAACGATGCCTGTACATTTAGTACAGTTCAGGCACCGAACCTTCCACTTCAATTCAATGACGTTATGATGAACAAACACGCTAATAAATTAGTGCCTTGCGTTCTTTAATTTAGATACATGCATAATCCGGTGAGAGTTTGTGGGCGGTAAGCCACCACGCGAGCCCAGTGCGAGTTGGTAGATGTCACATTTTCACAAATTTTTGGTTCTAGAACCAAAAGTCCGCTCACGATGTTTTACTTCACGATGTTTTTTTAATTGCATCAGCAGAATGCCTTGAAACTATTTCATCAAAATATGCAAGGTATGTCTTCCAAATTATTAGAATTTCAAATGTTTTTGGAAAAAACAAAGTTTGACATTGTTTGTTGTACTGAACATTGGTTAAAGGATTACCAAATGCTAATTAATTATGAGAACTATAGTGTGGGCAGTTGTTTTAATCGTATTTCTATGCTGCGTGGAGGTTCTTTAATCTTGATTAAAAATTGTTTAAAATCCAAACAACGAAATGACATAGTGGGTTTATCGATTGAACATTGCATTGAACTGTCCTGTGTTGAGCTCGATAAGCATGTTGTAGTGTGCGTTTACAGACCCCCTAATTATCAGAACTTTTCGTTATTTGAGTCAATAATGGAAGATGTCCTAGCGAAACTTGCATCCAACAACAAAGCCGCAATTATTTGTGGTGATTTTAATATTAATATTTTGGAAAATAATTCAAATAGCAGTAGATTATTAAGTCTTTTCAAATCATTCAATTTCTCTAATGTTTTTACTGAACCAACTAGAGTAACTCCAACTTCGATCACAACTCCTATCGATAATGTCTTTTGCGATTGTGATTATTTAGATAAAGCCATCGTAAATTATCTGCCGTCTGATCATAGTGGACAAACGGTAACTTTTAAGTTTAAAACACCTTTGCAAAAAGTGGAAATACAATTTAGGCCAATAACAACTAGTAAACTAAAAAGATTCAATAGTACCCTAAATAATAAGTTAAATGATCTGGGCCATAATATGGATTTGGATGATGCAAATAAATTGTACGAGGATTTCTTTTTGGTTGTGCACACTCAATTCAATAAAACTTTTGAAAGGAAAAGAAAAAAATATTTTCCCTAATTTTATATTTAGTGACTGGGCAACTAGAGGTATTAGGATAAGTAGGGAAAGACTGTTCGAGCTCTATGGCCTAAACCTTACATAAATACAGAAACTTTCAGCAAGTATGTTGCTACATATTCAAAAATTTTTAGAAATACCTGCAAGATAGCCAAAGCCCTGTACATTAGCAACAAAATCAAATCAGCAGAAAACAAAATAAAAACAGTTTGGAAAATTATAAATAACGAAACTAGTAGGAATAAAAAACGAAACACTGATTACACATTGGAGTCTTCATGTGGTGCCATATCCTCTAATTTAGAAGTAGCTCAAGAATTTGTAAATTTCTTTACTAATATACCATCAAAAACGACGGAAGCCTTAAATTCCTCACCGGACGTATCACTTGAGTTACTAAAAGCGAACGTTCCAGGCTGCCCGGTTGAGTTTCAATTTAGACATATAAACCCTATGATAGTTACAAAAACTTTTCGACAAATCAAAATCAAATTGACCGAAGATCTATGGGGAATGTCTATCAAAGCTTGTACATCCATAATCGAGACTATATCGCCATACTTAGCTTTAGTGTTTAATTTGTGTGTAAATCAAGGAGTCTTCCCAGATTTAATGAAATATAGTAAGGTTATTCCACTTTTTAAATCTGGGGACTGCAAAGACACCAATAATTATAGACCAGTATCCGTGTTGCCGGTTTTCAGCAAAGTGTTCGAAAAGGTAATGCTCAATCAAATGCTCAATCATTTTAACAACAACAAAATCTTGCACGATCAGCAATATGGCTTCACCAAAGAACGTTGTACGACTGACGCCGGTGTCACTTTATTAAAACACATATTTACAGCGTGGGAGGAAGCCCAAGATGCCATAGGAATCTTTTGTGACCTCTCCAAGGCATTTGATTGCGTTAATCACAAAACCTTACTCTTGAAACTTGAGCATTATGGACTAGGTAAACTTGCGCTCAGTTTAGTAAAATCTTATTTACATGATAGACAGCAAAAAGTTCAAATAAATGGTGTCAATTCACTTGGTTTACAAGTAAGAATGGGTGTTCCACAAGGCTCGATATTAGGTCCTTTCCTCTTTTTAGTATACATAAATGACCTGCCGCATTTATTAAAAAACCAACCACAAATGGTGTTATTTGCTGACGATACTTCCATAATTTTTAAGATAAATAGACGTGCATCAAATCTTGACGACGTAAATAACGCCCTACTGCAAGTGCAAAATTGGTTCACTGCTAATAATTTAGTATTAAATGGGAAAAAAACTAAATGCATAAGATTTGCTTTACCGAATGTTAAAAGTAGTGATTGTGACATAGTATTGAATAAAGAGAAACTAGAATTCGTCGATAAAACTGTTTTCCTGGGGATAACGCTCGACTCAAGGATGCAATGGGGTCCTCATATAACATCTCTTGCAAGACAGCTAAGTTCAGCAGCATATGCTGTAAGATCAATCCGTCAATTTATTAATGTAGAAACCGCGAGACTGGTCTATTTCAGTTATTTTCATAGTATCATGTCTTACGGTATTTTACTATGGGCACGGGCTGCAGATATTGAGTCCATTTTTATTCTGCAGAAAAGAGCCATCAGAGCAATATATGGCCTACGCAGGCGCGATTCTCTAAGGGAACTGTTTAAAAATATTAATATCATGACGGTACCTTGTCAATATATCTATGAAAACATCATGTACGTAAGGAAAAATTTAAATCTTTTCAGTAAAAGAGGTGACAGACACGCCTATAGAACCAGAAATAGGGACCAATTAGTTCAACCAGGTTTCAGACTGGCTAAAGTAGACTCTTCCTTCATGGAGTACTGTTTAAAATGTTATAATAAAATACCTCCCCACATACTCCAACTCAATGAAACGAAATTCAAATCTTGCATAAAACGCACACTATGCAGCCAAGCATATTATAAGTTGGGGGATTACATCGCTGACAAAAATGCTTGGCTAAACGCTGGTCCTGCTCCACAGGACGCATAAATAAATTGATTGGCATTTGAAAATACTTCACACACGCCTACCCAACCTACATACTGTTGGAGCTGCTGAAGATTCTAAAATACTATGTTTGCATTATATAAATTCAATCTCCTAGTATTGTATAATTGCATAGAACGTATGTGAGTACTATGTTACATACTACAAAGCTACCATTTACTGGGTACGTCTTTCATTGACTTGAATATGCCTTGGCGGATGAGAGTATGTCATGCTCACTCTAATGTCTCGCTGATGGTGGCACATGTGTTGGATCATTTAGCTCCCTTCAAAATGGTTGAGCTGAATGGTGCTAATCTATGCGTCATGTTCGTGAACGGGCGCCGTCAGTAGGGACTGGTCAACTCTTTGCTGCCATGGCTTATTTTGATTTAAATTAATATTTGAATTGTTTTTTTTTTCTTTTCATTACGGACGCTTTTAACGTCCTGCATCGTTCTCACATGCATAATTTTGAACATGAATGATGTAACCAATACTTTGTAACAATATTATTATGATTTAAAAGAGTGTCCATGGAGTTTCTTGCCCGTTCTTCTCCATAGGTACCTACTACGCTTTGGAATGGGCAACTAGCTTCATCTTTTTGACTGACCGACCTTGACAATTCAAAAGTGCCTGTAATTGGTTTATTTGAAATAAATAGTTTGAGTTTTTTTGAGTTTTTTTTTTGAGATTGGTGTACAGTTTTAAGAGCAGTGGTGGTCAAATAATTTACACATAGTACAGCTGCGCCTGTCTGGGTTCGAGCCTACGATTTACGAGCTATACAAGTCGTAAGGCGCGGCCGAGATACATGCGAGATCTATCATTAAGACAACGATTGTAGATTAGTGGTGTGTAAGTATCTAGTTGGTGTTTATATATTAATGGTGTGTAAGTATCTAGTTGGTGTTTATATATTAATGGTGTGTAAGTATCTAGTTGGTGTTTATATATTAATGGTGTGTAAGTATCTAGTTGGTGTTTATATATAGGTACCTAAATAAATGAATTTACAAACTGTAGACAGTTTTTAATATTTCAGGTAGATGTGGACACCCATGGAGTGTTAGATCAATGGGGCGTTCTGAGAACGAATTTGCCGCAGACATTTGCTTTGGGACGATGCAGCACTCAGTATATTGTGAGATTACCTTTACAAATTACTGTCGGAACAATTCGGTACGAGAGACTAGCGTAGCAGGTCCTATTCAGTATTATACCTGTTTCATATCGTTTGAGGAAGGGAACCATCGCTTTACAGATATTGAATTGGATTATACATTTAGATATTGCTTTGTTTGTGTAATACCTATTGCAGGTGGTTCTACTTATTATAATGGAAGAATTGAATCCAATTAAGTATGCACAACTTATGATCATCATATTGATTTTGATCAAACAACTATCGTAAATCCACGAGGTTGACCATGAGTTTTGTAACAGTTGTAACAACGTTACAGAAGAGTATTGTTTTACAGACCCATCATAATTATCCGTTAATTGACGTAAATACACAACGCTCACAGAACACATACATGACAGGGATGTAAAACAACGTCTAATAATGCCATCTAACGCAACATCCCAATCAACAAACCCCACAATACTTATACATCAATCTTGCTATTATTTCCAGCTTTATAACAATAACAAGCGAAATAATCCGCTCACTAACAAGTTTGTCGTCTCTCCACAACGCCGTGCCGCCGCACCGCAACTCCTCCGCACCGCCGCACCACACCGCCGCGCCGCTCCGCCGCGACGCATTTATTTTCCTTTTATTCAAAGCGTTTAAGATTTTATTCCAACTCAATTACTTTGCAACGAGTCGCAGCGCTTAGCGTTAGTTCTCCATATTTTCCTCGCGTATTAAATTGTTTAAGTATATAAAAACGTGGAGCTTATCATCCGGTTATCCGTATGTCGTAAAGTTGACTCAAGGGGGATATAATTGTACTTACAGCCTCTACGTTTATTGCGCACCGTTTTAATCTTAACAAGTAGGATATAAAGATTGCGGAGTCCTAGAACTTGTGTATATAAAGATTGCGGAGTCCTAGAACTTGTGTATATAAAGATGGCGGAGTCCTAGAACTTGTGTATATAAAGATGGCGGAGTCCTAGAACTTGTGTATATAAAGATTGCGGAGTCCTAGAACTTGTGTATATAAAGATGGCGGAGTCCTAGAACTTGTGTATATAAAGATGGCGGAGTCCTAGAACTTGTGTATATAATATATTTTCTATTTATGAAGACTTTAGGGGTTTTGTTCGTTTTACTCCCAAGATA
The DNA here is from genome assembly GCA_947507525.1 of Apamea epomidion. Taxonomy (NCBI): domain Eukaryota; kingdom Metazoa; phylum Arthropoda; class Insecta; order Lepidoptera; family Noctuidae; genus Apamea; species Apamea epomidion. Next base: position 540,971 of record OX382233.1, read on the forward strand.
TCACTGCTATAATAGATATGTGCCTTTGTTCCTGTAGCAACGGTACGGGTTACGGTAACGGCTAACCTACCCTTTTACCTCACATCATCCCTGACCATAAACCAACCGTATTTCCCTGCATACATTACCTGTACCAACATTACCCGAATAAACGAAACTTTTACCAACAAAAATGATCCACAACACGGATCAGATCGCAAATAAGTCCGGATAAACCTCGAGCCCCTACAAAGCGCGTAGGGGCTTCGGAAAAACTGCAAATTGTAACGTTCTTTGTGCTGACGTCACACGTCAGTATCAGGTGCTTGTCTGACGTCATACAGTAGGCTACAGCGCCTCCTTTGTGGCGTTTCTACGTCATGCTAAGCTATTTTTCAGGCTGTTTTGAGAGTTTTGTGATAGGTGTCAGGAACGAAAAGATACAAAAATATCTAGATATTTTAACATTGCCGTAGTTCTGTTTATACCATTAGAAGATGAAGATCCTCAGATGATACTGCCCCACACAATAGGCCGGAAAGTGTCTTTCAAGAACAGATAAGTTAAGGAAGTTGAAAGACGAGTCCAAAATGCTTGGAAAATCTACAGGGCCCTTAAAGAACACATGAAAGGTAGTCTTCCTATAACATTGAAAAGAAAACTCATAGGTTTAATGAATCCTGCCCATCTTAACTTACGGCGCGCACAAAGTGTTTACTGAATAACAGAAGTCCAAATTCAAGATTTGGTAATGGCCAATGGAGTACAGATCGAGTTAGAAACACCACCCTGCGCTCTGGATGTTGGAGAAAAACAGCCAAGCAAAAGTGGGAGAGGGCCGGCCACGTCGCGCGAATGCACCCGGAGAGATGGACAAAGATCGTCCTTCGGTGAGGTACATTACCTCCGAGGTAGACCACGGCGAAGGTGGTGTGACGATCTGATAATGTTTGCAGGGCTAGCAAGGCCCGAGATAGAAGACAAGGAAGTTTGGAAGATAAAAGGGGAGACCTTAGCCAGCAGAATTTCTTTTCAGAATTTTGTGCTAGAATTTCTGGCAGAGTACAGACTGTGATCAATACTTAAATGATTCATTCAACGGTATTTTGTGTGAATTCCTGGAGAGCATTCATAAAGGAACGGAGATCTTTAAATAACGCAGATAAAGTAAAAAAGACGCCTCCGCATAATATCAGAATGAAATGACAATGTTCCCAAATAGAAGTACATGGAAAGTTTTGATATTCAATCAGAATCACAAATAGAGGTCGCGTACGGCTGATCTGGAAAGGTCAGGGCGATACATACTTTTGGACCGAAATAATATACCGATATGGAGATACCTACTTGTAATATGAAAAGAGTTGCGTGAATAAGAACTTCTTCTTGAGTTTGTTATGACACTTTACTAGTTGTGCGATCGCGTTACGATTACCTAATAATGAGTTGTTCTTTTCATGATGTTTGTATAGGACTGTTGAACAGTAATGTGCTTCTGTTCGTTACAGCCCGAAAACTGCTTTTACCAGTTTTCATGTTGATTGTGGTGATTATAACGATAATTATGATCGTCCACAGACCATAGTAACGGTCACAGGCAGGTACTTCCCGGTTACGCACTGACACGATCATAAACTCAACTCGAAAGCAACGCGCCCGAAACAAATTACGCGAGCTCTTTGTTTTAAACAGGAACATTGTTCAGCGAAATAAAGCTAATTGTTCTAAAACACAAACTACCGTAGTTCCAATCTCGCTCTCTGCATAACTTCCACATTCTGTGGCCGGTCTACCCGACGTTGTATTTTCTTTGAAGGATTTTGTATACAAACTTTTATCCATTAAAATTCCGCTACAAAATCGATATCATCAAACATTTTTATTTCCACTGCTGGTTTGATAGACACGTTGCTCTCAAAGGGTTTCGCGATACAAAATAAATCCTTTAATGCATCGAGAAAAAATAAAACATTCGAAGGACTCGAGGGAATTCAACTGTCAACACTTGTTTACGTCGTTTAAGTGAGTCTCGTACACTACATTCCTCTCCATTAGGCATCGGGATAAGGTGTGCGGGGGACAGAGACAGGGCTATAGGTGTGTGATTAGTGAGAGAGGGAAGGGTAATGGCGATATTTATCGCGGGTCAAACGTTCGCCAGGCAATATTGTCTTATTCGCATTCCCCTTGCGAGCAGGCTTCCGTTATAAGACGCCACAGAGTAGGAAAGCAAGAGTAATTGTATTAGTGCGCAACAGTGTCTAATGTGATTTTGTCTGCAATAAAGACTGGTCGGGTCGTTAGCCTTATTGAAGGAACAGCTACCATTTTCAAAGTTTTCAATTCAAAGTCGAGGCTGGGAAGTAACTGGAGTGTTGCCTTTAAAAGTTAAAAGTTCATTCAACCCAAGGGCCCGGAGCTATTATTGATAACCGATTTCATTTACAAAATTATGAAAAAGCGAATGATTAGGATGAAAGTGTGAATGTGGCTGTGAAACAGAATTTTTTTCAGAAGTATACATATAGACTCACCCTTCCGAAGTTTTATTCGAAAACCAAATTCGTGATATTAATTTAATAAACAATAGATCAATTACGCTTTTTTAGTTCTTATACATTATTGTTCTACTGATACCTGCTACTCTGTGGTCGTTAATGTGTTCTTCCACCCGTGCAGTACAATACTCGGTATATTGAATGGATCATATTTTATAAATCTGCATGTCTCGCCCAGTCTTTCACTATTACCAGTAATACCAGCCTGATCTATTGGAAAATAACTTGTTGGAATATTGAATGTTTTGGAAAAGATAATATTACTTTAATCTAGATTCAAACTTGATCGACATATTTTACTTTGTGATTTATTGAAAATATAATTGAAATTGCGCTTAGAATGGTAGTTTTCGTTGGCGTAAAGTTTGATATCATAATCCTAGACTAATAATCATAATGGTAGATCACTTGTACTTTCAAGAAAAATAATTGTCTATCAAATTGACATACAATATACAGTCAATTTAAGTTAATAGTCAATTTGATAAACAATTAATTACCCGGAATTCACTAAGCGAGATGCCCGGGGCAAAGTAGAAAAAGATGATGTTTCGGGGTAAAGATTTGAAAATTGCACGCAAATGAACAACATGTGAGAACACTGTTTTTCATATCTTTGAATTATTGTCTACTAACCATTTACTATATTATATCTGTGCGAAGAGAGAACATAAATATCCCTCCTAACTAGCAACATAAGTACATAAACATTTACAAGAGGATATTAATATTAATTACTATTACAGCATGTAGCACTATCTTAACACAAGTCATTATCATTACAGTCCACGGCGCAATTACCAGCCGAGCATCACTCGATTAAATATCAATCACACGCGACAGCCGAGTTACTGGCGCGAGTACTGGTGATAGCAGAATTATTATTGGTAGTTTAGATAGAGATTATTATTACGTTCATTTCTGGGATTATTTTAGGAGAATTACGATTCAATCTCTTGTTAGCTTGCTGGTATAGTTAAGTAAATTGTTTATCAAATGGATCACCAACTTTAATTGTTCGTATATTCAAATCACAACTGTCATTATTGGATGGTTGTATGAAATGACAATAACACAGCAAATTGACGTAGTGTGTCACTTTGGTAAACAATTAATTTCCCTGATCGTACAACCTTTGTCATTGCAGATTTCATAAGCTTCTGACTAATAGCAGTAAATATGATATATTCTAGTCTGACTCCCAAATCGAATCTACAGATAATTAAAGGACCAGTTTTATCCTCCTGTGTACAAGATAGATGATCAGATCGGAATAACTCGTAATTTTAATGATAAAAATTATTAATCTAGTGTCCTAAACGTGTCCACTGTTGAATAAGGATTGAACAGACACCGACAACCATTTTTTGATTCTTGCCATAAAAATAAACCAATTGACCAAAGTAGGAGAAGAAAGGGTTATTAATACCAACGTACGGAAATCAGACACTCATTCGATACATAAGCATGCTACAGTTGCTCTAAAAAATCTCCTATCCAATAAAACAGAAGCGATAGTCTTATCAGCTGGAGCGTACTCCTAGCTTCGAAAAATAAGGCATAAATCACACTGAACAGCTAACAGTACCCTCGATAAATATAAACAGCGTATTGATACCGTGAGGATGGCTCCCAGTCTGCACCTTGCCTACTCCGAGGCCCTAAACGAACTATCGCGAGATATTTTTAGCCGATAGTTGTGGCCCATTCTGTGCGATTGTCGAGTGGGGAATAAGATGTGATTCTTATTTCCGAAGGGTTCTTTTAGCAAGGTTTTGACTATGAAAGAGGTTTTTATTATGTTTTGTGGAGTTATAGTTCGTTTATAAGTTAAGAGTCTTCTGTTTACGTTAAGATGGAAAAAAAATTCAAGTGATCACACATGCATCACAATATGTTCGCAGTGATAGCTTCATTCTTACTTTGAGCTTATATGTGTATAAACATACGTATCCATTTGTAGTCCACGAAGATGATCACTTCAATGAAGAATACCTAACCTACTTACATACATACATAAACTAAAACCCTCTTCCCATGGGGGTAGGCAGAAATTACAAAACACTCACTGCTTTGGGGCAAATAGTTCTTCTTTTTTACCTCGCTGTTCTCTTGTCACGTGGCTGGTTTCGCAGCGGTACTTTCTGACGCCACCATCACTCTCTTGTCCGTATCCCAATGTGCTTGTGCTCGGCGCGACATGTCTTTTTCTTTCTTATTTCTCTATTAGTCTTCATCTCGGTAGTGACCCCCTTTCTAACCATAGGTATCATCATCCACACAGTCCATGCATCGTTTATTTGGTCTTCCTTTACTTATCATAGCCATCGACATTCATACTCAAAACTTTCCTCACGACGTTTTCCTCATTCCTGTGTTTCACATACCCATACCATGACAACCGATTTCCCCACAAATTTTCAGTTACCGATTTCATTTCCGATTTCCTCATAGGTAATCATTTCTTATTCTATCCATTTGTGTAATACCACACATCCCTCTTTACATTCTAATCTGATGCTTTATTACACCAATTTTGCAAAATAAATTACCTATACACTTTTTCCACAGTTAATCTAAAAAATCTACCCCCTTTATACGTTAAAATGTACTCCCATCTTTCTTCAACCATTTACCTAAATTACATACTTGGCAGTAAATACATAACCCCGTAACAAGCGTGGCAATAACGCGACTGTGAGTAATTTAGCTGAGCGGCGATTGTCGCGGGTCTCCCGGGCCCGCGCAATAACACGCAACACGCTCTAATGACTCGCTCTAGGGTTACGTATTCAGTTGCTGAGTTCTTAGACGGAGTCCGAGAGACCGGGGGCGGTGGATTTGGGTTTATGTAAGGTTGTGTCTAGATAGTGTGTGTCAATTTTGTTTATGTAAGGTTGTGTCTAGATAGTGTGTGTCAATATTGTTTATGGTAACTTAGGCCCATCGCCCACGATGTTACTCAAAAGTAATCATTTACAAATTTAAATCACCAATGACACAGCCAATCACAAATTAGCATATAATACGTTAGTAAGACACGTCGTGTACCTACTACGTCTGACATTGGTTACTCATTGGAGATTGTTTGTCTCTGCATCACCCAAAAGTTAAAATGCGTATGGCATTAAGTCCGCTTTTGTACATGTGTCTGCTTAAAGTATTAAATAAATAAAGTTTGTAACATGTTACTTTTGAGTAGCGTCGTGGACGATGGGCCGTATATTAAACCTAGGTGAAAATTGCTAAAATTGATAACCTCAAATAAAATATACGAAAAATATGAATTCGATGCCTCCAATTTTAAATTCCAAACAATAAAGTCTGCACAAGCCATTAGCATTAAACTTGCGTACTGGGTTTGTCTACAAGCACACCAGCCCATTGTAAAGTTAAAGTTAACAGTAGCATATCTAAAGTTGGCACTAGACAGACTTTTCCAATGCTGATGGAGTTGCCAACTTACTAAAATGAATCAACTTTAATTACAATATTTGCAACACTTCTTGCAAATTGAAAGGCGAATTGAATGAAATCTAAAACTTAAAGCATTCAGCCGACTCTGTCCTGCTCGCCGGACTGGAAACTCGAATAATAAATTGAAATGGAAAATTACTGAAAATTTTAATATTCATTTATAAAGTGGCTGGGTTAAGGCAAATTAAAAAAGTTAGTTAGTGTCGCATTTCGAGGAAACTCATGACCACGACCATAGAACCGATAAACATGGTATCAGTAGTTTATGTATTGGTATATAAACTACTGATACCATGTTTATCAGTTCTATGTCATAAGCAGGAGCATCACCGCGAACGTAATACTCATATCGATAAACGCAATGTAGCACATCGGCCGGAAATATGTTACTTTGTTGCCAGATGGAAGCCTCTTCAATATATTTCCACACTAATTAATTCGAGGAACCATTCTTACCAAAAATATCTGTATGCTACATTACATCATTTTCAATTTGAGCTACAGAAAAAAGCACTGACGCAATCAATTTTCTCAGAAAAAACGTTCGGTGATTTAAGTCATATTAAATGGAATACAATATCGTAATATGAAAGGCTGGAGAGAAGACATTATTAATCTTCCTGGCTCCTGACTTCAGTCTCCAGCTAGGTGCCATGCACACGACGCGACTATAAAACTTGCGACAGTATAAACGCGATTTCACGTGAGGATTAAGTTAAATTATTCATTGTTATCGTTCACTCCAAACGAAAATCTTAGGGTAGGTTCTCTATAATATATATTTTTGAATCTCTGCTATTATAACGATGGCACAACTTGGACAGAGTTTGTGAATCCAATTATCGCAATGTTTCGTCAAAGCATCTTAAATGCACATTGGTGTACATTTTCGACAGATACAGCTGTTATTTCAGTCTGTTCACCTGGAAATCATTATTATTATTATAAAAAGCCTGTGATGTCCCACTGCAGGGCCAAGGCCTGGAAATCATGGCAGACAGAATTTATTTTGGTCTTTCCTCTTACGACTCAGCGCAAAAAAACTCATATCTTACCAACTAGATCTTCTGATCTTTGCCGGAACATGGAACTTTAAAATTTTTCTTTGAGGGGTAATTTATTTCCAAGAATCCTCTATTATTCTTTGTAAATACACAAAATCACCCATCCCAACACCCATAACAGCCATATCCTTGTAGGCATGACGCTTATCACACAGGACGCGCGGCAGCGAGCCTCTCGATACATAACTCCTTACAATAGCAACTTATCACACAGGACGCGCGGCAGCGAGCCTCTCGATACATAACTCCTTACAATAGCAACTTATCACACAGGACGCGCGGCAGCGAGCCTCTCGATACATAACTCCTTACAATAGCAACTTATCACACAGGACGCGCGGCAGCGAGCCTCTCGATACATAACTCCTTACAATAGCAACTTATCACACAGGACGCGCGGCAGCGAGCCTCTCGATACATAACTCCTTACAATAGCAACTTATCACACAGGACGCGCGGCAGCGAGCCTCTCGATACATAACTCCTTACAATAGCAACTTATCACACAGGACGCGCGGCAGCGAGCCTCTCGATACATAACTCCTTACAATAGCAACTTATCACACAGGACGCGCGGCAGCGAGCCTCTCGATACATAACTCCTTACAATAGCAACTTATCACACAGGACGCGCGGCAGCGAGCCTCTCGATACATAACTCCTTACAATAGCAACTTATCACACAGGACGCGCGGCAGCGAGCCTCTCGATACATAACTCCTTACAATAGCAACTTCACGCGTCTTGTGTTCTCATTTATATGAAGTTGTGACTTATTGCTGTTTCATTTGGTTATGTGCCATTTTACCTACCGCGTCGTTTTGATGTACATTACGTGATTTAGGGAGATTGAGTGATTCGATCTCGTTTTGTTATGGTAATGGATTGCAAATTAATGTTATGTTGTTGTTGAAGTTCTTCCATGTTTTAACAGACGTAATTTTTGGGAGTCAGTTATCATGTTTTTCAGCAAAATATTGCCGTATCATTGTCATCATCATAAGGGGTTTCAAATAATCACTATATGTGATACAAAAGTCTAGATAATTAGAAAATATAAGGCAAAAAATGCCGTCTAACAGTTTTTGTGACTATGTACTCGTGTATAAGCCCTAACTTTTGGGACTAGTGCGTCCGGTCCAGATCCAGCCTCAGGGATTCGTTAATAAATATAACCTAATTTGCCTTACGAATGCACTGCCAACAAAGTGAGTAATAATTATCAACATGAAAATTCGTAGTTCAATTTCTATTGCAGAGTTTGCTGGTTACAATTTTGTAAATACCCCTTCCAAATGCGTAATGGATTGCGTAGTAAAATGAAGTGAAGTTTATTAAATTTTCAGACTGTTTCATAAAGTCTATATTTGGCTTTCTAAAATATAATCCAGGTACAAACTTACATATTCAGCAGAATGTAGGGAGGCACTCAAAATGTTTCTCTTTGATTTACTCAGCTATTTGGTTTATGAGCCGTGTAACACCCGTGTTATTTTAGTTTACTTTGTTTTATTTACGAACACTTTCTAGAATTTCGGCAAAATTCTCAGTTATTATGTTCCTAGCTTCAGGTAAATTATTCTAATCATAACGTAATCGGTTGTTAGAATCTTGTTGCTAACGTCTACTATTTGGTCGCTGTCGAGAGTAACCAAAATATTACTGGGTATACCTTATCATTTGAGTTATCTATTCCGTGCTTGAGTAAGGACGTGCAGTGCCCGGGCATTAATGTGACGCATCGGGCTTTAGAACGAGACTGTCACACAGGTATGGCTGACAATGACGATGCTCGACATAGTAGAACTTCTCCTGTACTATAAATGGTAATAACATAACATCACGCCATGTTTCCGCGAAGGGTTGCGCAGAGCTGTAACTACAGTGCACACACATTTCGCGAGTTATATTTCTATTGCCGTCAACTTGGCACAAATCCAGGCTCCGGGTTGTTACTGAAAAATTGGAAATATAAAAACCCAATAACACTTTGTCTGACCAGGACCTCGTGCTCAGCACTGCAGTAGAGCTTGCGGCCACTACCACAACGAGGCAGTCTCGAGGTACTGTACGTATATTTTGAGTAGGTACTGGAAGTCGTTGGTATACTACTGTACTACCTACAGTCTGTGAAAACATACTTTGTAAAGCGCTTCGTTATCTAGAGTCTAATTTAACGCCGAACTGCTCTCTTAGGGAAATCTTCGTGTAGGATGTCTATGTAGGAAATCTCTTCTGGCTAGGACTACAATACACAGATTGTAATCTTAAGATTGCTCTATCGTGGTGGCAGTGGCGTTTGAATGTCGTATTGATGAATTATAAGCTCCCATGATCGGCGATGCTCAAATGAATTTCAGTTGGACCCTGAGCAGCCAGCCAAGCAACAACATGTACAATGGGGCGTGTTGTACATCACACGTGAGCTCACCTCAGTACTCCAGTACCCAAATCCCCAGTAACAGCTATTCTTATTAAGTTAGTGTATATCTACGAGAGAAAAAGTCATTTTGATTTTCCACGCATCACACAAAATCCACCAGCAACAAATCCCTGTAAAAAAGGTTATTTTATAAAGTGCACCAACATCAACTTCAATTTTAAATCCCTCTCAACTCTCTCCAGCACATGCAGGTGTAATTAAGCGTTCCTGTCTGAACAAAGTAGTCAATTGGGAGTATGTTCTATGCAGATGAGATGAGCGCAGATAGTGCACGTCTTTGAGCGTCTTCGGACGGCGACTAACGAATCCTGTACAACATTATGCGGGTACCTCTCAAGATCAAAGCTAGATAGGGTATTTTATTTAATTTTCAAGGAGGGAAGGAGATGTATTTATTTAACTTGTAGAAATACTTTTAAAAGGGTGTTGGTTGGTTAGTTATTTATTTCTTTAAACTGGTGAAGTACGAGTCATTCATGAGCATTGGCAACCTCGAAATTGTAACACTCTATCCCTGACTGTTACGGAGAAAAGATTATGACAAGAGACATCGAACATTCGGTACCTTTAATTATAAGATGTACAAAAAAACTGTGCGTTATATTTTATACAAATAAAACGATATTATATCTGATGCGACTCTATCTCAGAGCCACTTACTAAGACACATTTAAAGACGTCGGTTAATTTACATATTGTTTGATGTAACTTAGGGTTTTTTTTCAAACACAACCAATACAAAGACATTTTCATATTCAAAACCTAAGGTAATGTCTCAAACCATAGGCCGCAAAACATGTGCACAAAATTCGACATTATCCAACCGCTACCTGGAGGTACCGTCCGCAGATAAATCGCGGCGATAATTGTATCACCGGCAATAAATACCGGTGATAGGGCGACGCCTGTCCCCGGCCTTATCGCTCTTTTGTGCTGTCTGTACTAGATTAGCACGAGGCTATACCGCCAGGGTGCCTATTTGATTTGGACGCTAACGTTTGTGTTAGATAGTGTTATTTCTGGCGTTTGGGTTTATTGTTCTATTGAAAATAAATTTGGACGAGGGTAGTCATGATAGATGATCAGTGTAATTTTTGCTTTCTCTTGCAAACTTTGAATACCTATTGACTCACTTATTCGTACAGCATATCGACAACGTAGACTTCATTTTGTTTAAGACCATATATTTGCAAAAAAAAAAAACGAAAACAGTAAAACCAAAATACTTAAACTAAAGTAACTCATGAAATTTTCATTAAAAATACAATAGAATGTATGCTTAAAGCTCCAACTACCCTATACTGCGTTCGACAGGATACATTAGCTTAGTGCTATCAGTATGAAACTTTAATAGATGAGCGTCGTATGCAAATTGTATGATAGTAAGTCAGCAATGCAACTATACTTAGTACAAACTTGCTGTGAACTTGCATCACGCGCACACACGAGCCAATTTCAACAGAAACCAAACTTTGACCCATTTCACTTGATAGTAAGTTGAGCTAATTCTGAACACACCTATTACTATTAGAACAATGTCTTGACATCCGCTAGTGCATGTAACTCATGTTATGTAGCTAGGTACGAGTACATTGAAACCAGGCAATCTTCATCACCGTCATTATCAATACTTAGACAAACGGTGGGACACTTAATACCATGTCCTGCGTGTCCTGTCAGCCGCACGTTACAGGAACTGATGGACGCTAGTGATGGTGACAAGCACGTAGCCGAATTTTGGGCTGAATTCATTTAAATGGCCATCGACACGCTAAGAAGAAGAAGAATACTTACAGATTTTTTATATTTTTGAGCAGTCGTTTGTTCTGCTGCCGCTCTAGTATTAAAGTGAACAATAAGATCATGCCGCGGCAGCAGTGGTAGTGGGGCTGACTGCACAAGGTACCGCCACATACCTTAGTATGGCCACAATTGTGGCGGTATCACTGGTTAAGGTTTAAGACGTGTTTCTAAAATTCTGTGGTTAGAACAGTCGTCTGCTTTTTGGTCTACCTATACGTATGACAACCAGGAGTAACGGTTCAGTGGTTTTAACGATGTACTATGATATGAAGAGCCACCGATAAAAATAATTTAAAAAAGCCGTGAATATGAAAACCGCTGAGATGATTGTTGGAAAACATGGCAGGCTCACCGTGATGGTTTAATATAAATGCAGATAGTGTCGCAAGCAATGGCGGCGAGGTAAACAATTGGTCTTTCGGACGGTGAATTATTCATCAGCCGTGAATTACAGGCATACGGCGATGGGAGAGAGTATGTGGCGCAGATGCGCCGGGGAAGTGTTTGTTATGCCTATAAGCGATTTATAAGGTCGGACGCGAATGATAAATATATTTATTCGGGTAACAATAAAATACCTATTATCCGTGTAAATGATGAGATGATGACATAGCTAGAAAGGGGTGACTACTTGAAATTACAGGTAAAGTATGGAAGAAGATATGTAGCGCTGGTCCCAAATAAATTCGGATTAGGACAGAAGGGTGATGATATCTGTATGTTTGGTTTTGTAAAACGAAAAACCTTCCTTAATATTTAGATATTTGGAAAAATAATAATGGTAGGGAAGATGGTGATGATGACTTTTCTCACGTCACATTGATACCATCTACTATCCTAAGTCCAAGTGTACCATCTGCAACATTAGTGTTTGCCACCACTGTGTACACACGTGCACCAACCGTTTGTTTGTCTGGCGTGACGTTAAGAGAATCACAATCATATAAAACTGCCTCTTTTATCGCCATTTGTCAAGTATAACAGCCGTACAAATAAATAAAATTTGTACAAATGATCTGTGTCCAAGACTTTGTTGGGTAGTTCCATTCTTAGTAAAATTATATAAAATGTATGTAGTTGGTAAAAGAGAGGATTAATTTAGTGCGACTGGTGAGTGGAGTGTTTTTCTTGTATTTATTATGTTATTTTATTTTTATTTTCATAATTTCTTAAGTAATTATTTAGACTAGGTACCTAACTACATAAAGAAATACAAAAACAAAAGGTTATTTAGGCGTCGAAGTACTCGTTCGCATCGCTGTCATTCGGAAACGTGCCTAGAAGACTGGCAGCATTGCGACGTTGAATGGCAATGATAATTTTTAGGTTGGAGGTTACGGAATCTCTCCCCTCATCATCTATATTAACTGAATCTCTTTTTAAAGAAAACTTTAATAAGGATATTCTAAGTTTTGAATTCAAGCCCATTTCCATTGGCACACTTTAAAAAGCATTTAAAAGTCTTAACATAAAAAACACTGAAGACTTTTGGGGAATTTCTGTTAAGGTTCTTGGAGATATTATTGACACAACTGCCCCTGCCCTAACAGGCATATTTAATCAATGTTTAGACGCGGTACGTTTCCTGACTTAATAAAACATTGTAAAGTAGTACCAATTTTCAAATCGGGTAGTAAGTTTGATCCCTCCAATTATAGATCTATATCTGTGCTACCAGCATTGAGCAAAATCTACGAAAAAATCATGCTAAACCAGATGTTGTCACATTTTAACTCAAATGAGATTTTACATGGTCGCCAGTTTGGTTTCACGAAAGGTCGATCGACGACAGACGCGGGAGTAAAACTCGTCAGTCACGTTTTGGAATCCTAAGAGAAGTCCCAGGATGCAATTGGCAATTTCTGTGACCTCTCGAAAGCTTTTGACGGCGTTGACCACAATACACTGATCTGTAAATTATACTACTATGGAATTCGTGGACAAGCTGCTGATCTTGTTCTTTCCTATCTATCAAAGAGGCAGCAAAAAGTAAACGTTAACGGGGCGACGTTCTCGGGGTCTCTAGTTAGGATGGGCGTGCCTCAAAGCTCAATTCTTGGCCCTTTCTTATTTCTAGTATATATTAACAACCTCCATTTGTATTTCTGGGAATTACTTTAGATTCTAAATTACAATGGGGCGCACACATTAGAGCTCTTTCAGGTAGATTAAGTTCAGCTGCATATGCAGTAAGAAAAATAAGGCACATATATATCGACAGCTAGGTTAGTATACTTTGCTTATTTCCACAGTATTATGTCTCATGGTGTTCTGCTGTGGGGATTGGCAGCTGACGTAGATTCAATTTTCAAAAGATAATTTATTTCTTTTGTAAATGTGGGGACTTTGTAGGCCTTGTAGACTTTAGATCTGTAAACCATTTTTTATTTTATCAAGTACCTGGTACTTGTTGATGGGCCTACGCTGTCCTCCCATAGATAGATGTAATTAGAAAACATTGTAAATGCCAATTATTTTTAAAAGAGTAACCGTGGATATTCTTGCCGGCTCTTCTCCATAGTAAACGACCAATTGGAACCGTGCACCTAGCTTCTGACGTTTCATAAGTGCCCATGTTGGTTTATGTGAAATAAAATATTTTGATTTTGAATTCTTTGACCAAAGAACATTCTAGCTGGTCCGGTGGTCTGGTCACGTGAAGTGTCGATCAGCCGGCGAGAAATTATTTAATTTAATTTTTGCGGTTTAGAAATCTTAAAGTTTCTCCATACTAACTTCAATAAAGTATGTGAGTTTTAGTCCCAGGCCACTCAAAGTTTAAACTGTTTAAAATTCTTCACACTTCATGAATAGTGACGGAAAATTTAAATTTATTTTGGTTTGTTTAAACGTTATTTTTTTAGGGTTCTGTCCGTCTGAATGAAAAAACGGAATCTCTTCTAAAGGATCTCTGGTTTGTCTATCTATCCGTCTGTCACAGCCAATTGCATCCGAATGTAACGGATTTGTTAAACATTATGAATTTCCGTGACCCAAACACGGTTGAATGACGGAAATAAATGGATTTTGATTATAGTGGTCACTTTTGGGTGGCAATTTTTTTTTTTTTAATGTTTGATACATACCAATTGCTTTTGTTTTTGAGACACAGTTTGCCTCAGTCCTATCAATTTAAAACTGTACGAAACAAACGAAACGATTGTAGATAGACCAATAAATCCAAGGTCTGAATTGAATTTTATCCTCTAAGAACCACTATCTTTACATAAAGTGAAGAGTGGGATCCCAATAGAAGTAGATACCAACGACTCAAGCTAACCTAAGCTAATTAATTATTATTACTTTGCATTATCCTGGTATAGTTGAAGGTTGAGGACTATCAAAGTGGTCTAGGTAAGTAGGTACCTACTTGACTTAAGTTACGCCGACGACCTCAACCACTTATTAACTCCTTCACCCCCAGTAACTTGCTCTTCACTAAATCTCAAATCGAACACTCTCAATACTCCAAGTAAATACATAATAATTATAATCCCATATTAAATTATAATAACTAAAATCACTGGTTCGGGCGTCGTTGGGCCGTGAACAGATAATTTGTTTGCGTTATAACTTAGCTAAGTCGAAATCGGGCGCGTCAAACGACTTCGATTCACAAACATTTGCTTACAGAAATGTATTAAGGGGGCGTTCCGATGCCGCGACGAATGCATACAATATACACGGTTTTTTTTTGCTTTATCCATTATTTTTTTATTTTACAATGCGGAACTGATCTGTTTCATGGAGGAGCCTAGAGGGCTCGTCATTACGTAGGTACTGATGGATGGTTTACTAAGTAGGGCAAAGAAATACCACTATACGTTTACCGGGCGGAGGTTAAAAACTTTCATAGAAAATTTGTTAGATAGTCGTAGTTATACAGCGTGTATCAGAAAGAAAATTTGGATCGAGCAGGTATTAACGTTTTGTATGGGACAGTTGATAATTTTTTCGCGATTACAATGTTGGTCCCACGGAGACAGTTATTCAGTTTGATAGTCTGTAACCTAAACCTTAATTATGGTGTTTGCACTTGAGTCGCATAATTATGTAAGTTGTCATACTTACATATGCGACACAAGTGCAAGACAAATATATTTTCGTCCAAGCATTGCTGAGTGAAATCGCACAATATACCATGAGAGCTTTATTAAACACGTTTGAAAATAAAAGAAAAAACAATTCAGATAAACTTTCATTCCGACATCAGTGCGTCTTTTGAATTGAAAATTTAATTAAACTAAAATTGATGTTGTATATTTATCTTCTAAAATGAGATATCTTTATTAGCAGTTTGTTTTATTTATTGTTCGCGAAGGTAGCTCGTAGTCAGGAGTCATTTCTATTACAATGAGAATGAATGTAGTTCGCTCACTTCTTATGTTGTTACAGTCTTTCAAGCATTTCAAGCAACAACTATTACTTACCAGAAAATAAATTATCTAAGTAATTTGATAATATTTATGAATATTTATACTAACACGCATTTGCAGAAAATTTCTCATTGTTTCAACACAAACTAGCTAGCTTATACGTTTAATTAACTGTAGCATTCTTGTTTACATATACATACATACACTCACGCCTGCTCCCACGGGTGTAGGCTGAATTGTTATAATTTTATGTAAATGGTCTTCGTGTAAAAGGTGGCATTTTCCAGACGGAACCTGGAAAATGTTAAGTCATCTAAACGTAGGTACCGATGTAGGTACCGTCGTCACCGATGCAGGCCAAAAAAAAGCAGGGTGATGATTTGGACTCGTTCCTAACCAATTGGACGGAGAAGGCACAGACCAAAGAAAAATCGAAAAATATGGGGGAGACGTTTGGCCAGCTGTGGGACAACATAGATTAAAAGAAAAATAAAGTGCTGTGCTACTGTGGATCACGTCAAGATAAAAATACTTCAATCGTCTGTGTGAGAACCAACCCTTAATAGTGTGCAGTCAATGAGGCGTGCAGTGCTTTGACACCCGCTCCCGTCACACGTAAACGTTCACAAATTCGTTTGAAACATGTTCTCGTTCGAGACATGGCGCGGTATTATTGTTTGTTCATTGAGAATTAACATTGGAAAATATATTTAGATTTCATATAGAATCGGTATTAATCCTTTATAGGTATTGTAATCACCATCATCAACGTTTTCCTTTCATGAAGATTTAAATATTAATGTTGTAAATGTTAATTAACATTTATTCCTTTACCCGCCGCAGATATTGTAAAAATTAACCCTGTTTAACGTGGTGAACTAAGCAACTACAAGATGGTACATAGTTGCACTGGAGGCAAGGTGCATATTAATATGATAATTTGAACGTCATCCGCATGCATACAGGCGGCACGCTCAAGTAAAAGCTCGATTTTAACGATAATTACAAGCGGTATATATTAGCAGTAGAATTAATAAGCCGTTACCGAGATTTACAACTTGCAGTGAGCGTGAACGCGATAAATCTACTATAAAAAGTAATAAAAACTGCTTTAAAAAAGAAAATTAATAGTATCGAGTGCATAATGCGGTCCGGCTGCGGGGACGCGTCGCAAACACATTAATTTGCGACGGGGAGTCGCTGCGGAACGCAGCCGCGCCGCAGTCGCCCCGCAATCTCCCCGCAGTCGCCCCGCAGCCGCAACGCAGCCGCCCGTGGATTGACGACGGCGGTAATTAACGGGATTTAACGATTAATGTTGTTTTGGTGTAATGCGGTCGGCAGCGCGCGTGACGACCTGCCTCGCATCGCAGACGAACAATTAAATTACTGCTAAATGAAAATGTCTGACTAAATAGATGTGCGTGAATGAGCTGCTTCGTTTTTTAAGGGTGAATTGTGAGGCTGTTTGAGATCTAGTGCCTTCTTTATAGCATTATTGATGACATCTTTTTTAAACGATCTTGAACGGAACAGATTTAAATTATAACACTAAATTAGATGTTTACATGGTCAAAGACATAAACATTAAAAAATTGGCACACAATGTATTTAACGGGTACTGTTGGTGTGCATTTGGCTGTTATGAAATAATACAGAAAGTAAACACTATTTGATAACATTAAATATCAGAGTTCACAAGTGGGCAATTATTCAATCATATATATTCATAGTAAAGACTAGTTCGAGGCTGAGTGTTTAAGTTACTTAAATCACAAACACCTCGAATATTTCACATCTAATTATTTATTAACATTGCAACTGCGAGAGTACGATGATTACAAACATCGGATCTTAGAAAGGCAAGAAACTGCAAGTGAATATGGTATATGCAACATGATGGGTATGTTGCTCTTGAAACTTGAGCATTACGGACTGAGTAAACTAGCTCTTAGCTTAATAAAATCATATTTAAATGATAGATTTCAGCAAGGTCAAATAAACGGTGTGAAATCATTGGGATTAAAAGTCAAAATGGGTGTACCGCAGGGCTCAATATTGGGGCCGTTCCTATTTTTAGTATATAAAAATGATTTACCTTATTTACTAAAAACCCGACCACAGATGGTGTTATTTGCTGATGACACCTCACTGATTCTTAAAGTAGGCAGAAGTGCACAGGAGCTTTTTTTTTTTTTTTTTTTTTTTTCAGGATGGGAAATCATCAAATGACTCCTCCCGCTCTGGGTGGAGCAGAAGGGAGTGTCAGACTCTTACTGACTAAAACCCACCCGTGTTCCTTCCTTAGCCCTTTATGTACCAGGGCAGCGGTAACCCTTTCGGACGATCCCGCTACCCCGGCAGGCTTCGGCCCTGTCGGGCCCCGTCAAAGTGCACAGGAGCTTGACGACGTAAATAATGCTATGCTTATGCTTATGATAAGACAATTATTTAAGTCTAATATAATATAACAGTGTATATACCAAGTTTAGCTATTCTTTGAAACATATATCCCAAGTATTTTCTTAATAAGGTAAAAAAATTTAATCGTGAATATTTCGCCTACGTTAATTTAACCTATTCACAGAAATTTGATACAACTTTTTCCAGTGTCACCTTCCCCTTGTTTCTGTGGTCCTGGTAGCAGTCTCTTTGATTACGTGGCAGTGAGAGCAAACAAAACAAATAAACAGGTCTTTTGTCAGCTCGACAGAAGTGCGCAATCAGTGCGGCCCAAATAAACGCCACGCTGAAGAAACACTCGGTTAAAATAGTGCTACTACAAAGAGGCCTCTCTCCTTAACTACCGATGTAGCTCCTCTGAGTAATTGTTGGAGGGACGCATGATTAAACAGGAAATCCGTTTGTATTTATTGTGTTCTAAAAGTAAAGGAGAACGTAACTTTTTGTTCGAAATAATCGTTTCCTGAAAAGGTGTTTTTGTTCTTTGTCTGTTTTATGAAAACGTTGCTTATGTTGACCATTCTCATTTTATAAGCACGGGCAAGAGAAAATTGGCTGACGCATTCCAAAGCTTAGATTCCTGTGAAAATAAAGGATCTATAAAATCTGTGGATGCTTTTAGTTTTTTGACTACGAAAAATAAGAGAGGCAATCTGAGGCATACAGCAAAAGCCGACAAATAAATACATCGACGAATAGTCCTTTTGTTTTTATTTGTATGGATAGTTAATCATTTAATTTAGTACTTTTTGCAAATAGTTACTTATATTATACCTGTACAAGCATGTCATATACAAATAAATAATCTGAGGAATTTAACTATTATTTACAAATTGTAAGTTTGCGTTTAAGTATGGTAATATTCTCGTGGCGGCGATCGGCAACGGCGATCTCTCACGTCCAGCCCTGGTCCAGGCCATGGTACGGAGCGAGAGTGCATGGGAAGCCGTTACTTCCTTTTGCGAAGCAGTAATGCTCGCAAAGAAGGAGGCGGAGCGCGTGAGGGAGAGGCAATCTCTGCGCCCTTACGCCCCTAATCGCCGCTGGAGACACCCTGGACGTCGGGAGTCACCAGCCGACTCCCGGCCACCGTAGGCGCGGGCTTGCGGGCGGCGAGCAATGGGCAGCTCGCCGCCCGGTAAGGACCAGGCCTGGGTCGACGGCGCGTTGTGTTCCACACGCGCCTCAAAGAGATGTCAGCACGAACTGACGGGGTCCGCTAGGGCCGATGCCTGCCAGGGCCGGCCGCGGGTTGTTCGAAAGAGATACCGTGGCCCCTGGCATAGGCAAATGAAGGCACACGGGTGGGTTTTAGCCAGTAAAAGTCTGACACGCCCTCCCGCTCCGCCCAGAGCGGGAGAAGTCATAATATGATGATTTGCCACTCACAAAAAAAAAAAAAGTATGGTATTATTGTTTACTTATTAGATATGAGAAACGTTATGTTATAATGTTATGAAGCTTATTTGCTTGTACAAAATACTTTGAAGTTGTATTAAAAGCAAGAAAACTTTAAAGTGAAGCGTTCTTTTATAGTTTTTAACACAAAAGAGAGTGGGTTAATGTTGTTTAGACGCGTTCAGTTAAGTAAGAGTATAAAGTGAAGTACTATTTGTGTTGAACTAAAGCGAAGATGATGTGTTCTTTTAAAAGGGACAAAGATATTCGAATGAATAAATATTTACAGACGGGACCATGTTCATTAGGTTGTTAAACTGAGTGATGGATACTTTAGTGGCCCATTTGTGCAATTCTTTATCAGCATTGAGACTATAAATATCATCATTTGCCTAACCTTTTCCCAACTATGTTGGGGCTGGCTTCCAGTCTATCCGGATGCAGCTGAATACCAGTACATAGAGCAACTGCCTATCTCACCTCCACAACCCAGTTAATGGGTAATACAATACCGATACACGGTAAGACTAGTTGTCAGACTTTCTGGCTTCTGACGACCCGTACCGAATGACAACCGGGACCAAGGGCTTAACGTGCTTTCCGAGATAGGGAGGAGTCGATAACAGTAAAGAATTAAAGATGGTCACCCATCCACGGACCAACCACGGCAAGTGTAGCTTAACCTGATCGATCGAACCGTGCGGCTGTTATTACTAAGCCCCCCCTTGGAAGTATCATAAATAGTTGAATGAAGAAAATTTATTTCATTCAACAACAAACATGCGGTTTTCTTGCGAATCAAAATTTGATTCGCAAGAAAACCGCAAATATAGTAGCTGTTTTTTCATTAATAATTATATTTAACAATATTCTTATAACCCAAACAGGGCTACAAGATTACAAACATTATTACAAATCAAGAATACTAATTAGGATTTTAAGAAAAGCCTAACTAAGGCCTAACAATTAAGTGACAGCATTACGTTTTAAATTGAGAGATCGAGTCAGAGTGACAGCGGAACGAAACAGAGCGCGTTTCATGTTATTTGCCATTTACAACAACACAAAAAAAATCAAGTAAAACCCATAATATAATGACAAATACCCTTCAACTTGATTGTTGTCAACAAATAGGTGAAACCATAACTAAAGCTAGATAATGAAATAAATCACCTGGTACCTACTAAATCAAAATCAAAAATCATTTATTCAAACTAGGCTGAGAATCAGTACTTTTTGATCGTCAACATTACGTAAGACAGTCCCCCAGAATGCCCGCCCTTCACCACTTCCCAGTGCTTTACTTGGGATGAAGTGGCGCAACAAAATCCCCAGCAGCACAGCTGTCTGTTCAGTTAGAAGAAATTGATTATAATATACGACAATAAGTAATAACTGTATCATAAACAAAACTAGTTTGACTAACTATGTATCGCCGCCGTTCGGTTCCTCCCTCTGTGCGACGTGCGCTTTATACTTGAGGTTTGTCCATGAACCACGCAATATTTTTTATTGCTCGGCTTCATTAAATAATAGTCTGAAATAGCTACGTAAGTTAAGCACTTAATCTCTTTTTAAATACTTTTTCTTTGGTTTTATTAAGTATCTTTTCAAACAGAATTGTACTAACAAATTACAGTTCTGTTTATATTATTTGTAATGATTAGGCTAAATGGGGATTTGTCTTCATCTAGAAGTGCATCGAACTGTTGTTAATTTTGTTATTTATCATTTGCAAGGGCAACAAACATGACTTATATTTCGACAAAGTTTTGAATTTGAATACATAATCAGGTACCTACTTAGTACCTATGTAGTTGCCGTTCATACAATTTTATTATCAGTACACACCTAGACCATAATTATCATCATTTCGACATTTGTCGGTCAAATTTATTTACTAATGGATAAGAATTTGAAATGAAATTAACCCTTTAATTCACCTTCACGCACAGGTCAACGGTAATTTTATCACATGTTTTAATTCCGCAATTCAAACATGAGAAAATTATAGTAAATCTTTTTTTTCACAAAAGTTGTAAATATGAGTTGGTCGTAAATACGTAATGAGAGTTAAAAAAGTTAGTTCAACGACAGAGCGGGGTCCCGGGAGGGACATAAGTTCAACGGAATGGGACCAGGCCAAAGAGGGAAGAAATACAAGCGAGACACATCCCATAGAGTCAATAAAGTTCAGAGTTTCAGACGTGACAAATTAACCGTTTTCATATAATACATAATGTAGTTGGAATCTATTATCCTCATTTCTTTAAGTTTTAAAGAAATTGTAAAGGCTATTTTCATCCTAGTGCCAGAATGGACTTGTAATCTGTCAAAATCAATCAAAATCAAAAGTCATTATTCAAATTAGGCTGAGCATCAGCACTTTTCGTACGTCAAAATTACAAAAGACAGTTCCACAAAAACGCCCGCCCTTCACCAGTTCCTAGTGCTATCGCTGGGAAGAAGAAGTGGCGCAACAAACTCCCCAGCAGCACAGGTGTCTGTTCAGTTAGAAAATACTGATACTTGATTGTATACAATACTAGGTGTTAAGTAATTAACATCAGAAGGCACAGAACATAAAATTAAATTATTTGCCATATGTCAGCTAGCCACGCCAATATAACAACAAATATAATAAAAACTATACGAACTCAAGCTAAAAATAATTAATTAATATTAAAATGTAAATAAAAACTTACTACCTAAATAAATGCCTCCAGGCATAAAGGGCGTGACAGCAAACATATTTATGCATTGTTGGGTTCGGCCGATTGATTCTGTAAAAATCTCACTGTGAAAAGTTACGTGAAGTGAGCTTAGAGTGAGCTGTCAATCACTAGCATTAATTGGAATCACAGCTCACTGCACGCTCACTTCACCTAAGTTTTCAGCGTGAGATGGTTACAGAATAGACTGGCAGGTCACATAGCTGTCACTTGAAGTCACAGAACTAGGACCATCGAAGTAAAATAAATAAATAAGTTAATACTAATAACAATAACCTGTCAGTAAGCTAATTCTGGAGAAAGAACATGAATATTGTCTTGAGTTAATTAGAGCGACCAACTATTCTTATCGTGTAAGTAGTCGTTGATGGAATAGTAAGCCTTTGAACAAAGGTTGGATTTTACTTAAGCTTTAAACGCATTAAAAGGCAAGTCTAGCAAAGAAGAGGGTATCTTGTTATAAAAGGTTATACCAAGTCCAACAAATGAGTTATGAACCATAAGAAGCCGGTGAAAGGGGGCACGTAGTTTGTCCTTATTTCTAGTGTTAACACTGTGAATATCACTGTTTTTAGTGGACCTCCTAGTGGTATCCTTGCGGAAACCCACAGAGATTGAATGTATCTTATAGATTATACTGCCTCAATCCAGATATTGGCTGGCCACACAAATGAGATAACTGTGTAGTTGACAAACCGAGATATAATTCATGGTGTACACAAATTGACATTCCAAGTAATTAACGACAGTCTCGAAAGCTAGCCCCAGATCCTTCTGACATCAACGTCCCCAACAAGCGACCGTCTCCCCTGTACACTGCCGGTACCTACCTACGTACTCATGCACATACGTCGCGCGATTTATAGCGCTCCTGATACGGCCGCGCTTTATGTCCCGCGCCAAGTGTTTTTACCAATCCCCTGTTTATTTTGAATCGCAATTTATTTGGTCGTCGATAGTCGATAGCTTGCTTTATTGGCTCAGCTCTAGAATGGGTATGAGTAGGTGTGGAATTTAAATTGAAGTTTAAGTTAGGTTGGCAGAAAATCTGAGATCGATTTAACAAAAAAGAACGAAACATATTTTTTGAAGATATTGGTAACCTAGCTAGAAGCAAAGAGAAGTTACATAAAAAAAATACTTTTTTTTTTTTTTAAACGTTTTCACACTAGGAATTACTCCTGTATCGTGGGTGCGTTTACAAACATTTCAACTCACATACACAAACAGCCAAACCCGGAACAACTACCTGTAGGCAATGCAAATATTTGTTCCGTGCGGGAATCGAACCCCCGACACGCAGCACAGCAGTCGATCGCTCAGCCTCTGCGCCAACCGTGTCGTCAACTACTCCGTCGTGTCGTGTACTACTTGAACTAAGCTTAATAAGACCACTACATTTATACGATTACGTATGTTGTTGAAACTTTTCCAAGGGTGTTTTGCTATGGCAAACATTATAGATAGTACTTAATAGTTACCTATAGGTAACAAATATTTAATTCTTTTTAATCCTCGAACTTACCCCTCAGCAGTAACTTTACTTACCCTCACATTTTCGGAGTAATAACAAACTTATAAAATATGTTTGTCTGCACAGACCTACAATTATTTTTAATTACATCTTATTACCTACATCATATTATTTTATTACATAAAGACTTTGTAACTTAAAGTTGACCTCCACGCAATTTGAGAATAATATAAACAGTTTAAACTATAAGTCAAGTAGGTATAAGTTTATTATATTAATCAAGTTTTGAATAGCAAGTGGGCTTATAGAGCAGAATTAGAATTATCTCAAAGTCACTAGTTAACGTTAACTTGATCACTCATGTTGTCATCTCGTCTACACTTAAAATGATGTAATCTTTATATTCAAATTATTATCTATATTGGCTGCCGACGAAATTAAATCTATTCTTACTAATAATAAAGTGAAGAGTTTGTTTGTTTTTTTCTGTTTGTTTGTTTCTTACGCGCTTATCTCCGGATATGTAAAAACTTTTTACATTTGATAGCCCAATTCTCGAGGAAGGCTATAGGATTTAACATCACGCTAGGACCCTCAGGACCCAAGCAAAAATAATAAAAGTCAGAAAAAACGCGAAACTAAAACGAAGTAACAGCGCGAGCAAGCGATGCGATGCGATGGGGTGGGTGGGGGAACAAGAAATTTGTCGCGGACGAAGTCGCGGGCAGAAGCTAGTCAATTATAAAATAATAAATGGTATCTATGGTGACCAATTTGTCAGTTCAGATCTCAGGTTGTATAACTGTGATTGGATTTTTTCTATCAAAATTATTATAATTTATTACTGACAAACCTTTCGGATTTATGCAGTGCAGGTTTGGCACGTCCACGTCGTGTACGACCACACTCATATTTAGACTACTTTCATGTATTAAATAGAAGTACTCCTCTATTCAAATGATCGTAAATATTATTCCATATTCAATGCCATAACACGGAATTTAGCTTTACGACATTCCAAAACTTGTTCTGTTCTTTTTATTGATCGAGAGTAGGTAAACGAAAACCTTGAATAGTTTAATAACTATTCCATGACACTCACAGTTAATAAATACCTACATATCTGAGCTCTAAAAGCCACCAGTTTAAAGCATCTAGTATAAAAGATAAAGTATAAAGTGTTCATTTCCCTCACCTCCCACGATTTCCTCAAATTATCTTCACTTCTAATTTAAATGCTCGTCTGATTCCATTGTAAAAATCTCTCTGGTACATTATACATTCAGCTAAGTGTTGCCGGCGACGGGGCGACGACGAGGCGACACGGACGTGACGCGGGCGACAAGTTTCAATAGTGCGCGATTGTCATGCGCGACAACAACGCGCTTTTTACATTTTACAAGCCAAATGCTACAGAAAAGTTTACTATTCCTAACGATAATTTGAGATTTGTGAGTTTTGAAGCTGTTTTATGAATACTTAGAGGCCTGAATTTACGAGTACGTTAGATAGTTGTTTGGAGTGTGCTGGCCACGTTGCACGAATGCCCCAAGAGAGATGGGCAAAGATTGTCACTCACTGGACGCCTGATGGAGGACATCGCCGTCTAGGTAGACCCCGGCAAAGGTGGTGTCACGATCTAATCATGTGTATGGCGGCCAACATGGCCAGAAATCGCACAAAAAAGTATAGAAGGAAAAAGGGGAGGCCTGTTCCCAGCAGTGGGATACAAAATTACAAAATAGGCTAACAAAAATAAAAGCTGTGGGCAGCAGCAGTACTTACGAAGTTTTTTTATTCATCACTTTTTAGCAGTGTGGGTATTAATTAGACAATACATTTAGCACAGGTTTACAACGGATAAAATGTTTTTTCCGAAGAAGATTCAAATTCAGAATGTATGATGCCAAACGCACATCAAGTAATTAATTAACGGTATTTAAGAAAGGTCACACAACACTTGCTGGTTGTTCATATATAATGGAAATAAATAAACTCAAAATGTTGCTAAAACCACATAATTTTGAACTTTCTTAGAGGGTACTCATTACTAAGGTCAACTACCAAAAAGGCACAGATTTTGAAAAGGTCAAGTACACACCTAGGTCAAAACACTTGAATAAGTGGTATTTCTTAATTAAGAAGCTGTACATAAGTGCTCTTGGATCAAAAGGATATGTATCAACCGTCTTAGTTTATTAATAACAAAATTGAATCAGCACTAAAATATTTTGTAACATAAATATTATAAATGACTAGTGATGTAGAAAAACATCGATAATAATTATTAACCGATTTGCGAGTAATCAACTATCGATTCTTTGCATATTCGATGGTACACCTAGTGAATTATGTTGTCGTAACATACAATGTTTTGTTAGAAATATTGCAGTAATTGTTTTCGTGGAACCAATCACAATTTCCAATGGCACAAATTGCCTGTTAAATTAACTCGTTCACTTTTTATCCTAGTAGTTAGATACAATTTTTATCACCTGCAATATGTTGAAATATATTTTCGGAAAATCAATTTCTGGCATAGACTTTTTATCAACCTTTTTTTTTGCTTAATTTCATTACAAAACCTATGAACCCTTGTCATCAATCAGTAGAGTGCAAACTTTTTTGCCAGAATGTATTCTCACGCTGTTCAAATAATGTCAGCTTCTTTATGTGCTGTATGTATGAGTATTATACATTTTGGTATACTTCTTTGTTAACGTTCAATATTGTGAAAAAGATCTTACAATTTCTTAAAGTTAGGTTTAAGCCAAAAAATAATAATCTTACATAAAAAGTCAAATTCGCTGGATCTTTGAAACAACTGCTCCGTCACCATCACCTTCCTGCTCTTATCCCAATTTGACAATGGTCGTAGGAAGGCTAAGCCATCTCAGAATCACTCCTTTCCTAGCCATATCATCAATCGACATCGACTAGTTTGCCGTTGATCGCCCGAAGCCTCCAGAAACTTGTACCACGTCAGTATTGTAACTCGGCCATATCTTTGAAATAAATGCCGACAGCCGCGCGGTACGTAAGCATGCGATAGGGCTGCCCGCCTCCAGCATTTTAGTTACATTTGCCTACTTTGTGTTTCCATTTAGTTTTGTGACTGTAAATATACTTTTTTTTTAACAAATAAAATACTTTGTGAATTGAATAGGAAATGTTCAATAAAAATGCTGTTGTTTTTTACTCTTTACTCTATTCACTTTATTTATTAATACAGACATCTTTTTTTTCGGGAGATAAAAGGAAATACTTATCCATTAAAAAGACATACATTATGTACCTACCAACTAGTAAGTAAAAACCTTTCAGAGTTTCCAGGTAATCTAAAAAAAGTTATCCCTGGATGCGTTATTGACGAATTCATGCAACCGAAAACAGCACGATGTATCCTACTCGTCATATTAAATATGTACTTGAACTTATTTTTAGTGAAAAAATCGCGCGGTTTTTGTTAACAAAACAACACACCGTCCGTTCGTCACTGCGCCACAGTCGCGACTGTCTGCATGCCGAGCGCATGCCGAGATCGAGGCGCGTAGGCATAGCTCGCGCTTCGTTCGTTTGTATGAAGTTGGAATACTGTATAGATAATATTACCGTGCTTTTACCGACACAAACTCATTTCAGAATCTAAACACAAGCATCAACATTGTTTACTTATACAGCGATGCATCGGTGACTGGTACATAACGACTATTTGGCAGACTGTGGTGGTTGGTGGTGGTCACCATTTTGTTAAACAAATGACATTTTATAAGACAAGTAAGTTATCTTTGGTGGTAAGTGTTGACCACCATACGGTTTACCTAGGGCCATTTTAAATGATAAACCCGTGAATATTCGGTTCTGTTATGGACGGCGTTATCATAAACCCACACGCTTTACGGGTGCTAAGTGAGGTCTTTAACTGACGCGAATTGATTCGTCTGGAACTCTGGATAGCAGTTCGCTGTTGTTCTTTTGGTAGCATATAGGAGGTCGCTGTCCTATGGGAGGCTTATATTATCTTATATTATCTGTTGTCGTTGAATAAAATGTTCTTATTGCCATTTACAGTAAACTACTGTTTTATTTTTACCTACTCTTCTATGTCGCTGTTGAGAATAACCTACATTCCTACTAACTAGTTTCCCTATACAAAAACAAACAACAACCACTATGTAATCATTTGCGAGTGCAGTAATCAAATTAATTACTTCCTAAACTAAAACCACAACACACATGCCTTCTAATTACCACGTAATGACTATTTGCAAGCTCCTGTTTACAAACATTTTAATTAATTACCGTTACGAAACAACTGCAATCGATACTAAATACCGATGTTTATTTAATTCATGACGAGTGCAACGACATGCGAGCGCGACCCGTCACTCTGACTACACATAGATTATATCGATTCTTTGCTAATCGATTGGGTGGCGACCCGATGCTTCGAGTCGTTGAGACTGATTATTATATAACAATCTTCTGTGGCTATACAATAGTATTACGTCTGTTAAGTAGATCACCTACTTACTATCATTGATTAATTAAAATATGTGCGACTGGCTGGTTGGTTCACTGTAAGTACCTACCCTAATTGCGTAACACACTATTAATCACAATCTGAATCATTTTGAAGGATATTGCTAATCCATTGCTTCAAATGTTTGAAACATTTGTCTGCTCAACAACGTAAATGGCGCAATGAAAATTGTTGAACTGTCAAAATGAAAACCATTGCTACCGATAGTGTGTTATGCTGTTCCGCAATTACCTCGCTGGTCTGCTGAACGTGTCCTGGGTTTGATTCCTAGGTCAGGAAATGAGTTATTTCGTTTCACATGGGGCTTTAACAGACTGTCGGTTAAATGTCGTGACTGTACTTACAACTCTGCCTGACCATTCGGGTTGATGTTGTGTTAATTAAATGCATTACTTGCAAAGTACATCATTTATTTTATAGTGGTTTGAAGACGGGTAGGTAGGAATCTGTTATTATTACCACACCGAAGCTCTTCATTACCTTGCTACCGCTTGTCATTCACTTATGATACTCGTAACGGGCTGTCAAGTAGCTACGTGTTTGACAGCCGGTACCACCAAAATAGATAATTTTCAGTAAAGTTGTCAAAAAATAAAAGGCCCGTTTTGACATTGACAGTTCTAGTAGTTAATAAAGATCAAATTCGCAAAACACGTACCTATTCATTTGTATGAAACTGACAGGTGTCAAAAACACATTCTCAAATATCAAAACGGGCCTTTTATTTTTTGACCACTTTAGTGGGGTTGTGGAGTCTAATTTTAGCAGTAGATTCGAGTATAAATCTAATTACATTTGCAATTGCTTTGTGCCCAAAAACAGGTTCAGTTTGGAAGGAATGACAAAGTTTCAATTCCTGTCTGATCCACTATCAGACAGGAATGAATAATAAGAACCAGCAGCGGATCCGACCGGAATAACTCTTCCCATCTGAAGCTGTTTTTGGGTAATGATTAGTTCTTATGACTTAACATATTTGTTTACCATACATACATACGTATACTATTTCATTCGTAATTACATAATGAATTAACCAATGACACGTAATTACATAATGAATTAACCAATGACACGTAATCCAAACAGGTGAACCTACACGTACATATTTATTTACGTTTAGTCCACCCGTTAATTGCTTCATTACCCTAAGGTTGAATGTAACTTGCACGTCATAACACGACAAGGGTCCCAATTCTGTATGGTAATTATTATTCGCCGCGTAATCCTACCACGCGCAAACCACGTACGGTTGTCAATCGTGGTATTTTGAAAGCTCAAACCACGCCGTTCTTAAACGACTTCGCGTTCGTTTCGCTCGATTTCGGTATAAGCAGATGTCGTGATTAGCTAAGGAATTGACGTGGTTTCGAAATGAGGAATCATTAAGTGGTCATAATGAAATAGAGTATATTTGTCTATGTGACAGATGGATAGGTTTAACCTTACAGTCCGGCCGTCGGTCGAGAGAATGCGTTCCTGATAAAGTCCCAAAATACGTATTCGTTTGTATGAGACTGACAGGTGTGTCAGAACGCACACTCTCGTCACGTCGGCCGGCCATGAAGTTTCAATTTACTGGGAATTGTTGTCAAAAGCGGTAAAATAAATAAATCAATTACGACGTCGACTATACCCAGTACATTGTATTCCTATGTACCTGGATAGAGTACACTAAAACACCCATATACATAGTCACAGAGGTATATTTAACTAACATGAAACTATAAATAATATAAGTACCTTTTTTGTGTCTACTTGAAGTAAGCTAGAATTATGCATCGTGCAAGTTATAACTTGAAGTTGTTTACTTACTCGAGTGGCGACTACTTCAACGTTGACAGTTACAGCCACATTACAACATTACAACGGTCACTATGATCAAGTTCTGCACTGATTTTAATATTGTATTTTGTTCTTGGTTGAGTATCTCACTACTCATACATAACGTTGTGTTTATTAATTAACATATCATCACGCCTGTATTCCCGAAGGGTTAGGCAGAGGTATACCTACAGTACACCCACATTTCGCCTGTTAAGTTTAAGACCCATGTAGAAGATGGCGAGCCTATTGGCATCAACCGCGCACGACTCCAGGCTCCGGGCTGTTATTGAGAAAACCCTGATGGAAAAACCCAACAACACTTTTTACGACCTGGGAATCAAACCCAGGACCAGCCGTAGCGCATTATTTAATTTTTGTGTCCAGCAGTATAATAAGTTAAATAGATAATTATAGCAATATTACTTATGTATTGTATGATCAGCCTGTAACGTTCTCATTACTGTAACGTTCTCACTACTGTAACGTTCTCATTACTAGAACACAGGACAGAACAGATTACCTTCTTTACTACATGTATGAATTATAGCAGCGTTCATAAAACAACAAACGTCAAGTCACTTACTAAATAGCTTTTCTAATTACGGCTTAACAAAGAATTCTAATTATGACAACCTAAATATACAAACAAAAAGTAATTACTAAATAGTTCCAACGTTAATTTATTCAAACAACAATGTCTTAAATGTTCGATTCTAACAGCATTTTATAGGTACAAAGCCTAATTATTGTCGGATACCTTTGTTTTAAGTACAATTTGTTTAGTTTATTAGAAGCGTGGGTTTCTGTCAGATTCTCGTGAATTAATTTAAGTAGTTTTCGCTTTGTTATTTTGTTGAAACCTCTTCGGACCACGAAAGACGGATAGTTATTTGATTTTAAAGCGATTAGTCGAGTAACTCCTTTGTAAACAGTTTCTAGACTTATTGTACATACAATGGTCTGAATTAATAATTAAAGGCCGCCCACGCTATAGTTCCTGGAATACTAAGGACGTCGACATCGGCTATTTGAAAGTCAATTCAATCAGTTGTCAAATCATATATCGAGTATTTGCCTCTCAGAAATCGTGGGGCTTAAATTAATTTAAATATTAATTTCTATTTTAGGCTTGGCTTAGCTCCTTTAATTTAATAATGTTCAAAGAAGCAAAGCTACCCAGGGCCAACTAGAACTAGTTAGCTTTGCTTCTTTGATACCATAATCCGCACCCTAATTGTGTAACACACTTTCAATCACAATTTGAATAATTTTGAAGTTTATTACTAATCCATTGCTTCATATGTTTGAAAATTTTGGCTGCTCAACAACGTAAATACCGCAATGAATTTTGTTGAGCTGTCAAAATGAAAGCCATAACTACTGTTACACAATCACCCCGCAGGCTTCACAAGGGGGCTCTAATAAACTATAAGTATAATTTTTAAACACATTCAGAACGATGTTTTAATTTCATACAGCACGGCCACCGCATACTTACCTCGCTCCTGAAATGACTAAATAAATGTGTTTGTTGCATACCACATGATTCATAAACAAAACAATAAAAAAATGTAACAATAAAAATGTAACACACAAACATAGCCCGCCTTTCTTCTCTTGCACATTAAAAAACAAATATTTACGCGGTTATTTCCAGCCACCGCGTGTAGGTCTTGGTAGTCCTGTCAGGAAGGTTCACTATACTTTCATTCAGGTAATAAGTCCCGTTAACCTATAAATAACCTACAACAATTAACTGCAAATAGCTTGCAACATCAACAAGCTTAGCATGCGAATAATGTGTAAATATAAAGGCAGCGACCCACTCCGGTGACCTGCAATCAGACTCCTCAGTTATTTATACAAGGACGCGGTGCCAGACAACCATGGGGAACACGTAAACATGAATCTATGAGAGAGGTGACACTGGCAGCGATCAGCGGAGCGGGTTACAGACAGAAAATGCTTATTGTACCATCAGAGGCGGGTTGAAAAGTTAAATTATCTATCCCTGTATGATTTTTATGTAATAAATAATTTAAAGGGTTTTTTTGAGATGCTTGAGAAGGCAATCAAGATTATATTTGTATAATGAAGTTGCTAGACGTCAACATGCACAAGATCTTTTATTCTTCGCTAGTAGGTTCAAAATCATCAATAAAGTGTAGGTATTTTAGGTGCATGGAACAACAAGGTAAGCTCTACGAAGCCCATTTTTTTTTAAATATATTAATATATTATCTTTTATAAACAAAATTGATTTTATCAAATTGAATGAATCCAAAAAAGAGTTTGAGTAATGTTTAAATTCATATGAATCAACGTGAAATGAATCAACATAACTTTTGAAAAGTTACCTTTTGTTTCATTTTCAATTGCAATCAATACAAAAGAATTACAATTTCAGCTCCAAATATTTACCTCCCAGTTCGCAATATTATTTATTTGCGCATGTATTCGTCCGCCATTGTCCGCCATCACAATGGCGTCACCCCAACTAGTTCACAATAAAGTGTATCAGTCGTAACATGCCTTTTACCACGATTACCATTACTGCCGTGTTTGCGATAGCGATACGATTCGATAGCGAGTGCCGAAACGCGATACGACGGCACAAAGTGTGCCGTAGTACAGGGTGTGTACTCTGCACATTTGTATGATGATTATTTGATATTCATGGTGATCTTTTTGTTTGTCTTATTTTATTGTTTGGCAGACATGGGTTTGTGTGATGAAGTGTTAACGGTTGATAAAAGAGAGGATTGGGGTGCATAAATTAAATACCGTGATTAATGAGCCAAATAGTTAATTTATTGGAAGACAATGCTAGTTTCTTAGCGGTACAAATAAGTAGTATCTAAACCTTAATGAGTTTCTCTTTTGAATAACAAAGCTTATGTTTAGTTGTACAACTTGGGGTGGACGGACTTAGGGTTATACAGTCAGACATTATGGAGCCACTTTCAAAGGCATGCTTGATTTTATCAACTTGGCCCAGTGGCATCGACCCCGACTTACGAGTTGTAGATCGTGAGTTCGAACCCAGCCAGGCACTTAGTTTATATAATTTCATCACCACTCGCTCTCAAAACGGGAAGGAAAACATCGTGAGGAAACCGGAATGTCCTAGATAGAACACAAAAATTCAAAGACATGTGACATCCGCCCCCCCCGCACTGGTCCCGCGCGGTAGATTGTAGCCCACTCCCTCTCACAGAGAGGAGGCCGGTGTCCCAGCAGTGGGAACATTCGTAATCAGCCTATACATAATTAGGCTTAGATATTAGGCCGTTGACATTGCATAGTGTAGCGAAATAAAAGGGAATGTACGCTTGTACACTTTTTAATTTTGTAAAATAAATAATACAGTAAACAATACTTAAGAAAGGACACAGCACGGTTCTTATTAGTTTAACGGATTAAGTTGTAACGCTGACGCGACGCCCTTGGTGTTAGAGTCAATTTCACGTATATACCTGTTACGCGTCGGTCACGACGCGTTTGCAAACGATCCTATAACTCCCGTAACAAAATAGATACCTGGTCGTCCTAAATGGGTATTTTTGCACCTAGTCAATCAGTTATCAGGCAGCGAGGTAATAATTTATATCACTGTTTTGACTAAATTGAGACAAATAGTAACTACTGAAAATAAAAATAAAGCTACAAATTATACGCAAATCTGGTCCTAGGCTCCACGCTCCACGCTGGCAGTCGGAAGACTCCTCGCTGGCCAGTCTCAGAATCCCCTTATGTTGGGTTCGATTCCCAACAGGAAGCTTGTAGACGACTGGTTCTAGGGTAGCGGGTGGAGCGAATTCAAGGTCGCCTTAATGTCTGCGGACAAATCGAGTCTTCATGAAATTTGTCTCGAGACCAGTTTTTAGTGATGTACAATTCGTTTATTTTCGGGAAGACTGCCCTTGGATCCAATGGATGCCCGCACAGAACTCGGTCGTTCAATCCGTTATACACTCAGCGTTAATATTGCAGCGAATTATTTCATTGTCAAAGCAGAAAAAAATAATATATTAGACTTCCGTCCTGTGTCCAAAAATCCTTCAAATGAAAAATCTCGGTAAGAGAGAAGACATGACACTTTTAGATTAAAAATTCAATACCAATATGAAGAAAAAACGTTTCTAGGTTAAAAATAAGGTTGGATTTGTTATAAAAGAAGGTCGTTCGTGATGAAATTATAATGTAGCATTTGCCAATGCTGTAATAGGCAGTATTCATAATCACATATCACAATCTGCCCATGTAATGTCAACGTCTGATAGTAGATAGGAGTGTGCCTGAGGACAAAGTGAGACCTGTTTCCTATTACTTCAATGTAACATTTCGCACAAGTCCAGAAGCCTTATCCACTGAGTTCACTTCCTACAATATCTCTTGGCAACACTCCTTTGAGAAAGTTTGTATAACTTACAGTCAGCTCGGCTCACAAAGACAGACAGTACTTCGTAAAGCAAAACACTAATTTATTGCTTGCCGTCTATTATGCCTGTATTTCCCGAAATGTTATGTACAACTGTTCTGACGTTCTATTATACATATATTGAGATGAGCATTCGTCTTCGGAAGGGAATGTAAAGGCAGTCTTTTACATTTCCTTCCTCAAAACACGAAGGAGGTACATATCAACAATTTACTGAAGATGGAATCCTCCTCCTTGACACTTTTTCTTCAATATTTTAAGGTCTGATCTTAAAAGAATAACACCTGTATAGGCGTTTTTCAAGTAGGAATGGGTTGGCTTCCAGTCTAACCATACCGTTTTAAAACGAATCTTAGAATATGGTTCCTTTACTATCATCGAGTTAATTTAAGTATGTGCTATAAAAGTATTACCTATATGTAGAATATTTTTCTAACTTGCTTCAATGAATTGGTCAGTAAAATGTCTAACAAAGTTAATAAAATGGCTGTAATTAAAACATGGGGTATGTTTTAATTACAGCCATTTCAAACAGACAGACACAACTTCACGTAAGGCGTCACTTGTGATCAAACATGAGTAAACATAGAATGTTATTAGAAGTGGCGTAGGTATTGATGTGAAACCACTTGACAGCAGAAATAATATCGTGTTGACGCCAAAGGTCGAGGTCACAGTAATACAGACATGTCTGTTACCTAGCACACATACCATTTTGTGTCTTTATTTTTATTTTCATCCTGTAGCTTTGACGGTTTGACGGCCTGGTTTACGAGCAATCAATGAGACTTTTTCTATGTCATTATTCGACATAATGACATAGAAGAAGTCTTTGTAAGTTGATCTTAGACGTGATTTACGATAAAGAAATACGTCGTAAGGAAACCTAGATTGGATGCCCTGACAGCGACAAACTGTGGTTGAAAAGAGATCTTTGTACAGAAGTGAGTTGGATTACATTTACAACATTTTTTTTTGTTGATAGACTTTCATTTACATCAATACCTAATTCTTAAAGAAGACTTAGTAAATATTTAATAGTGAAACAGCAATCACCATTTTTAAAGCTAATAATCCGTATTCGACCGAATACGGATTAATCAATTATTGCAAAATTTAGATTAGCAGCAGCTCTTAGTTAGAGGTTTTGGACTTTACTAATGGCCAAGGACCTGATGGAATACCACCTTGTTTTCTAAAATGGTCTCCAGGTACTATTACCTTTTGAGAGGGGCGACTAGAATCAATTTTATTTTTACTTTATTTTTGACGTTCAAAAGTGCCTTTTATGTGCCTATTTGAAATAAATTATTTGACTTTGACTTTGACTTTATTTGTAAGCCTGTAACATTAATATTCAATAAATGCATTCAGGATGGCATATATGTATCTTTCTGTCTGGAAAAATGCAAATTTAGTTCCTGTCTGCAAAAGTGGCTCCAGACATAATTTCGAGAATTCTAGACCTATTTCTTTACTTTGTGCTTTAGCTAAGCTATTTGAAAACCTGCCATCCATCTGCCAACTGCATGTCCATCTAAAAAATTTTCCTTTTATTCAACAACAATTAATTCCTGAGCAACACGGCTTTGTCAAAAATAAATCGACTGCTACTAACTTAATGATATTTACGAATCACTTGTTTAATAATATGGATGTAAGAGCACAAACAGACGCCATGTAAACAGACTTCACAAAAGCATTCGATAGAGTTGATCACAGAATATTACTTAACAAGATTGCATGCAACGATTTTTTTTTTTAAAAAAGCTAAGTGTAGGTAGGTATTTGAATTTCACCAAAAATAAAAACATTGTTAGTTTTAATTATTCTTTATGCAATGAATTACTTCTAAGAGAGACTCAGATTAGTGCATGATATGGGATCCATACTATGCTAAATACAATCTTGCTATAGAAAAAGTTCAGAGCAAATTCTTAAGATCAGTTCAGTAGTTTAGATGTGTTATGGAACGTATTTCATACACTCAGTTCCTACAAAAGTTTAACCTTCTAACCTTGGAATCAAGGCGTCTGTTGCTTCAAACCATTGTGACTGTTCCTAAATTACCCTAGGCTGATAAAATTTTCGTTTTTCCTAATTATGTGGAAATGTCAGGAATAAAGGGTCAGTTTCCCCTCTCGGGGAAGAACAGCACCCCTCCCCGTACTGTTCTGTAGAGCTCGGCTTCAGACTGGATACTCTCCCACCGATATAGATTAAATTAATTCCAAATATGAAGAAGTCCAATGCATTGTCTCATCGATAGACCAAGGAAAGGATTGAAAGAAATGTTAAATTAAACTTGGGAATTCATAGTTATTAACATAGATTGAATATGGTTTTAGAAAGCTAGTAATAATAGAGGGATACAACGTATATTAATATTATTAAATTGTGAGTAATCCATACGCTAGCGTAATAGGTATTTGATCAGTCATTACTCATACGATACCTCACATCTACACTCAGAGTACTCAGAGCAACACTTCCATATAGTGACACAAGCGGCTTTTCAATGGCATTGCGTCAGCATCATACTCTTTTGGAGACATGGTCCCTAGCAGTTCTTTCAAACTGATAAACGTGACGAAACGGCTTTTCCTGAGGCAACCAAGCGACTATCCTTGTCTGACTATGGAGCGGCTAGTTCCAGAGGCATTGCGTCGGCATTATGCTCTTAAGGAGACATGGTCCCTATCGGTCCTTGGAGTGGATATTTGATAGATGTGGTCACCCCAACCCCTGGAAGTTCACCCTTTGCACAACAAGCATACCTGCAAGACACGTGTTCACGTCAGTCTGACCGAATTATTGGTCTGAGATAAATAATACAACATTCAAGAATTACTAGACAATAGAGTTGAGATTCAAAACTCGAGAACCATCATTTAATAGAGTTTTGAGTAATCTCTCTTAAGGCACTATTATTGGCCGGAGGCAAAGAAGACAGCGTTCAAGAATTATGGTACTAGGATTTACTAGATAATAGAGCAGAGTCAAAAATTAAGAATTATTAATTAATAGAGTCGTGGATCAACTCTCTTGAAGGTCTATAGACAGCCCCAAAGCGCCCATCCTACACCACTTCCGTTTAGTGTTTTAAGCAGGGGAGAAGAATTGGCGCAGCAAACTCCCCAGCAACACCTCTCTGTCTGATTAGTGATAAGAACTTTAATAATTCTATCAGCCTACGATAATTATTATAAATAAGGACTCACCCAGTCACACCAACAAACACACACATACCACTTTAAATACTAGATTAACCTAATCTGGGCTCCAACCCAACTATTTATATTTAACTTAATAACTAATACTCGCTACTTCGCGACAGCCCACTCGGACATAGCCTCTTGGCATTCCCTAAATCTCCTAACTTAGCTAGCCTGGACTAAGAAGTCCGTATCCTATAGCGGTTTGATACCGACTGCCCTGACTTATTACATCAGTCTTACAATTCCTAAAAAACACCACGCTACGGCGTTCAGCCCCCTTTCAAGGTCCGTCCAGGCACCTCCGTCCCACGGCCTATGGCCCAACTTATGCTCAACAGATATGTGGGCTCGTATTGCCCGTTGCATGTAAGGGTCTCAGCCTTCTTAGGATTCGTACAAAATATTGCATCTTGTGTGTAAGTGACGTAAAGTATCGCTTTCTACTGATGACTGGCCATAAGTGCCGGTCTGTTTCCCATAAAATATAAATGGAATGGGTTTCTAAGAGTTTCAATATTGTTTTACTATTTTAAAGAAATAGGTTGTTTTATTATTGATTAGGGTACATGTCGAGCTGTCAGACCATAAAATTGAGATTTAATGCGTTTCTAAGAGGGCCGATATCGTGGGACAATGTTAAAATAAGAATTTAGAATAAGATATTTTGTTATTAAATAGGAATAAGTGACAGACAGTCACACCATGATGCTTCATGATTTGTTGCACAACAAGATTGACTGCTCAGATCAACATAGTTACTAATATATTTTATGTAGTGCCCAGAACAGTTACTCGACGGGAGGCACGCGTTTACCCGCTTTTTGCCATGACACCTTGTCGTACCAACGCGGGTGAACGGGCGCCTCTCCATAGACTAGCTAAAATTTACAATAAACATTTTGTGAATTTGTATATATCCGCTTTAGATCGCCAAAAATTTATGAAATATTTAGTGAATAGTCTATATTTGCGTGATGTTTAGTGTATTTTCTTTTTGTTTGTTATCAAGTACTATTTGTTTTAGTTTAAAATAAGTACAGACTCTCTAATCTCTTATTATTCTCTTACTGTCTTCTTCTTTGTGTTGTTGTAACGTGAATATTGTGTCTTCGCTGTATCATTAACCTAGGTAATCTGTGGAAACGTTGTGGATTGTACATTTACCTACTTCCAATGTAATCTTAGATGTAATATATAATGTACAATTATTTGTTTTCCCTAACAAAATAAATAAATAAATAAAAACTCTCTTTGGCAGTTGGTTTTACTTTCTATCTAGGCTGTTATCAAGACCTTATCCAAAACAAATCTATAAAAACATCCGTAGATAGAGTAGAGTGAAAAGAAATCGTATAACAAGGTGATGTACTCACAGGTTCATATAAAACCTCCATGAATAAGGCACTTCTATGTTTACTGTAAGGGTGAATGTAGTAGAAATATATATTTATTTGGTAGGTCGATGACCTGTGATTTGCTTAGCTATTATTATTGAGTTTCACACGGTAATATTATAAAATATTTCAGAAGGTTCACTACGTAAGTGATATCAGTATTGCAAAAACAGCTAAATTAGCCATACGATACAAAATAAACCTAGCTTCAAGCCTGAAAAGGTTCGAGAGTCGCTTTTTCATCAAGTCACTCAATGATTTACCTACCTTATATTTACCTACCTTATATTTACCTACCTTATATTGACCTACCTTATATTTACCTACCTTATATTTACCTACCTTATATTGACCTACCTTATATTGACCGTTTGCGAGAGGCGTCGTCAGAACGGACTTAGGTATATTATACGGTATTTTATAAACTTCCTTTCTTAAAACATCTATTGATTCAATCAATCATGAATCTTCATTATGTGTCGTTACTTTTCATCACGATGTTGTCACGGGATCGAGACCTATGCGGGTATAACCTGGGGGCGCAGCTAGTAAGTCTATCAAAAGGTTCAGAGCTCGTGAAACAATTAATTTTTATAACAATATAATATCACGCCTGTATTCCTCGAAGGGTTCGGCGGACGTGTACCTATAGTACAGCCACATTTCTCCAGTTAAATATTTGAAGTCCCATGTAATAGGGGGCGGGTCCATTGCCATCAACCAATGCACAAATTCAGACTCTAGGGCTACTGAAAAAATCCCCCAATAACCTTTTGCCCTGCAGGGGATTGAACCCAGGATCCATGCTCAGCAGTAGCGCTTGCGACCACTAGACCGACGAGAAAGAAAATGAGATATATGAGACAATAACAAAGACAAACAAACTGAATACTAAAGGAAAATGAGATATATGAGACAATAACAGAGACAAGCAAACTGAACACTAAAGGAAAATGAGATATATGAGACAACAACAGAGACAAGCAAACTGAACACTAAAGGAAAATGAGATATAAGAGACAACAACAGAGACAAGCAAACTGAACACTAAAGGAAAATGAGATATATGAGACAACGACAGAGACAAGCAAACTGAACACTAAAGGAAAATGAGATATATGAGACAACAACAGAGACAAGCAAACTGAACACTAAAGGAAAATGAAATATATGTGACAACAACAGAGACAAGCAAACTGAACACTAAAGGAAAATGAGATATATGAGACAACAACAGAGACAAGCAAACTGAACACTAAAGGAAAATGAGATATATGAGACAACAACAGAGACAAGCAAACTGAACACTAAAGGAGACCTTTCTTAACGGTGTGACATCAGGCAAGCATTATTACACAGGTAGATTTCGAAAACGTGTCAGTAAACCCACTGAATATTTTCTCTTTTTTACGAAAGAAACTTGTTTGCAATAACACTCAAAGAACAATAAAGTATATTTTTACGAAGGAGGTAACTGCCTGTTATCGACGGGACGTTTCTTTTCTTATTCGCCTCGTAAACTGTGCGTTTGACGCTTGACGCCAGTTCAAGAACATGCGACTAAACGTGGCCCTTATTTTATTTAATGGTCTACTAAATAGGTCACAGTTTGTATCATTTGAGGTTAGGATTTTTTTCTCAGCAGCGGGGTAGTTGCGTAACACACTAACAGTAGGAATGGCTTCATTTTGACAGTTCAACAACATTCATTGCGTTATTTACGTTGTTGAACAGACAATTTTTTCGAACATATGAGCAATATCCTTCAAAATGATTCAGATTATGTTTGATGGTGTGTTACGCAATTAGGGTGCAGGAAACAACAACAGAAAATTGTGGCATGTTATGGGAATTATTTAGGGATCAACTAAATACACTGGCCTGCAAAACTTATTAAGTACACAAGATGTATATCTTGTGTACTTAATGATATACTTGCCAAAATAAAAAGGACTCGAAGAAAAGTTTAATTTTGTATATAAAACTTCATAGTCGAAAACCTTCTTTTAAGAAATAGCTGAAAAGAGCTTTAAAAACAAAAATAATCCTTTTCGAATTACAATTTTACCATACATTTTGTTGTGTCTGTTTTTGTTTTCAAATTTTTTCTTGATCGATGAGTCTTGTTACAAAAGCTAAGTTAGACAACAGCACATACATTTTATTTATCATGCCTCTTTCACCTGAAAAATGTGCTAGGATCATGACTTTTCTGGAACTAGGCATCAGTATGCGTCGTACTGCAAGAATGGTGGGTGTGACGTTACGAATGGTCCAGAAAGCGAAGGTACGAAGAGACTGGAAACCATCTGAGGAGACCTTGTAATGGCAAACCCAGGTGTACTAGTGCCCGAGAATATAGTGCCGTTATAATGTTTCCACTGTGTTGAAAAATTGCCACCTTAATGCGGTTGAAGTCCAGCAACAGCTTCTTCAGACCCGAAGGGACTACATTAGTGACAGTACAGTGAGAAGAAGACTTGCTAAAGCAAATCTGAAACGCTGAAGACCAGCGAGTGGCCCCAAACTCGAGAGAGAGCAACGAATAGTGAGACTGCGATACGCCCGTGAACACATACAGTGGGATGAAGAAGAGTGGTCAAGAATTTTGTTAACAGATGAGTCTCGATTCTCACTTTACACTTCTGATGGAAGGCGAAGTGCCTACAGGCGGCCTGGTAAGTGATACCTTCAAGACTGCTTCTCAGAAAGAATCTAGTACGGTGAAGGCAGTGTACATGTATGGGCTGGCATATCTTCAAAAGGTCGCACAGAGTTACTGGCCATAGAAAATGGCTCTCTTACTGGGGAAAGATATGCCCAACAGATTCTCAACGAGTATGCAGGGCCGTATTTAGCAAATATGGGTGGTAGATCGATGCTGATGCATGATAATACCCGGCCACACACGGTTCAGGTCGTGCAAGAGTATATTCAGGAGGTATTGGCGTGATGACTTCGCCATCAAGAAGTCCTGATCTCAACCCGATTGAGCACGCCTGGGATGAGCTAGGGAGGCTATTCAGAATACGCAGACCTTGCTAGGTCTGCGTATTCTGAATAGCCTCCCCTGCCCTCAGGGCACTAAAACAGGCCCTGATTGAAGAATACGAGAATATTTCCCAACATCGGCTCCGAAACCTCGTGTTCAGTACGCCAAACCAGCTTGAAGCTGTAGTCAGAGCCCGAGGAGGCAATACCTGTTATTAAAAATTAAATAACATGTAACACAATAAAAATGTTAATTGCATTTTTTGACACTAAGCTAAAAATGGCTATTTTTATTGTTTTATCTTTATTTTAAGTTAAAAATGTTACTAATGTTTAGTTAACCAGTTTCATAGAAAGCTGATAAATATTTCTATAAAACGTTTTTTATTTTAAATCTCTAACTTCTATAGTTTAGAAAAAAATTAATTAAAAATTAATTGTCCAGAATCAAGAAGAAGTGTATTATGACGATAAAAGTGTAGTACTTAGTTGTGCATGCCAGTGTATTGTGACGATAAAAGTGTAGTACTTAGTTGTGCATGCCAGTGTATTGTGACTATACAATCTGGTCTAGGTACGTAGTTCTTCACTTCCTGTAAGCGGTAACACACACTTGTTCGGCTCGTCATGATTCGACACAGCCGGACGGCAAAATTGAGTAGGTATATATTTCGCCGCCAGACTGTGCCAAATTGTGCCGACCCGAATAAATGTATAGCACGCCTAACTTCGTATTGTTTAACAAAATACATAAATTAAAAGATTTGTTTGCCAATGAATGAAATTTTTGTAAATGCCATGTCTTTAATTTAATAAAGTTGACCAATTAGGATTTTCATAAAAGTAAAATAAACAAAATAAATGAAAAACAATATCAAAATTATTCTGAATCTAAAAACCGCACTCAGTTAATTGAATTGAAA
The DNA here is from genome assembly GCA_947507525.1 of Apamea epomidion. Taxonomy (NCBI): domain Eukaryota; kingdom Metazoa; phylum Arthropoda; class Insecta; order Lepidoptera; family Noctuidae; genus Apamea; species Apamea epomidion. The sequence continues at coordinate 584,072 of OX382233.1, forward strand.
TCGGTTGGTTTTATAAAACGTAAAACAAGAGATTTCTCCATTTAACCTTTAAAGGGTAATGACCTGTTATTAATATGGCGGTGAAAAGAATCGGCTATTAGTATACAATAGGTAGAATGGCGAGCTAATGTCAGACTGGTCTGTAGTCATTAAAACATGTAAAAACACTAGTCATTAAAATCCCTTGTTTGTCTGTATTTACACTAAATAAATTCTTTATTTAGTCTAAATAAAGACACGGTGTTTGCTCATTGTTTTGTCTAGGTACAAGTTAAGTTTTTTATAATTTTATTTCTCAGAATGGAAAAGTGCTCTGTGTAACAGAAAGTTAGGTAATTTTATGTTCTCAGAATAGAAACTGCTCTTAACAATTAACTTGTTCTCCACCTAACTCCGGTGGGCGCTAGATCGGATAGTGATTTTTCTGGAAACAATATTGTTAACGCCTGGTACAGGTCACACGTGATCTTAATTTTGTAAATAGTTGTACTTCCCAAGGAAACTTCTCTATAACTATCTTCTTTTCTATTCATAATAGAAGATACTTAAGCCAGATGGTTCTGAGGTCAGCATTTCCCTCACACCTTCCTCCATCACCATTACCCATGGCTTCCAACGACCTGATTACAGCTAATTCGCAAGGGTTTCCAAATACCAAGGTAACTCATTCACCTTGGAAACGGTTAAAACTTACGAGGGGATCGCTTACTCCAAGGGAATGACCCGTTTTCCTTAAGGGTGGCTGTTAACAACATAAGGACATAATACAAGCTGTTCTTACACATTGTACTTCTTATGCTTTTGTGGATCCATTTAAAGGGATTTATATTTAAGAATGAGATTTGCATTTCTGTAGGATAGGATTCCTTCAGAATCTTGACCTGGTTTTATATATCCTCGGTTGTTTCAGGTACAGTTATAGACTATTATGGTTCAAGGTGAAATCGGCTGACAAAACCAGATAGGTACTTCATATTTAATACTTTGATTTTGTATTTATTTATAAGTTAGTTAGTCATTTAATTTACTACCTAGTGTAAACAGTTAGTTATTTATACGGTAAGTACTTCATCAAGAAACACTCTTATCCAGAAAAATATAACCCCAGACCAAAAAAAACGAATCCCCCACTACTCACATGTACCATTGTAACCGATAAAAACGTTCTCCCAAAAAAGCGTATCGTATAAAATAAAATAATTCTCCATCGCAATGCGGGCCGCACTTACGTTAACATTGGGCACACCTGCCCCCCATTACTTATAGTACGGGACTCCGCCATCGGTTACCTCGTCGTTTACTTGAATTTCTATTAGTAGACACTTAGCTTGTGCTATTTTGATGTTATGCGACCCTGGTACTTGAGTTTAGTGTCCAGTGTTTTTTTGTTGAAATATGGGTGTCTCTAGTATTGATGTAGACATATCAAATGGGGATAAAAAGTGCCACTTGCTCACTGCAGGTGTCGCTACTATCCAGCGTCTAAGAATTTGACAGCTAGCGGTCACTATACATTTTTTGTAACTTAACGAGCGGATTCTTTTACGCATTATTAATTAATATGCCTCGATGCGCGGGAAATACATGAATCCCCGTATTTTTGCAGTCAACAACTGCAAAAATACGGGGATTCATGTATTTGCCAAAGATGTTAAAAGACGAAAACTGTGAGAGAAAGATATCCGAAAAATATATTGAAACCCGATATTTCGTCGAGACTATGTGCCCCTGAAACCTGAAGACTTTTATGGAAGAAATTCAAATACAGGTGTTGCTCCCAAGAGAACTAAGTTTGTTTTCATTACCTACAGTCACTTTTGGTTTGAAATTATAGTAAAGGTGTGTGTATTTGTGTTTATATTATTAAACTAGATCAATGGTAGGATTACCATCTCTGAAGTTTTTCAGTGAGGAAGATCATCCTCGAGTTACTTTTCAACTCCGATCAGGTTATTCCTGCCGTACGCCTCCAGTCTTCAACAAAAAAAAAGAACTGAAAGTTAACAAAAAAATTAAATAACCTATGTTATAATTATAAAATGTTCATAATTTATTCACTTTTCTACTACAGCTGCTTTTTTACTAGTGTAAGGCACTTCCCTTTTCTTTAGCTCGTCATTCAAGAGTGCCGTCTGTGCTAAAGCACAGTCTCCAAGTCGCAAACAATAATAATTATCTGGTTTTCTTTTAATTTGTGATCGACACAAAAGTAAACATAAACCAAACAATGGCGGCTTATAGACGGTGAACAGTTCTGCCACCTATGACGAGCTGTCAGTTTTTAACCCCAATGGGAGGATTTTGCTCAGCTGTAAGTAGGGTTATCATTATTAGTTTAGGTTTGGTCACGATCGCAATAGTGTTAGTATGCCATATACTATGACAAAAAACTATTCTGACTGCGGCCTCTTTCCGAAAATAATAGTAATGAATGAGAATCCTATTCCGCTTGCGGAAGCCCAATAGAATAACAAGTGCTTCATAGATAATGTAAGGACGTAAGGGTATGGTAGGAGGGGTTCACATCGGCGTCGAGACAACGATGAGATACCTGGGTCTCGTCCTCGACAGCCGGTGGAACTTCGTCGAGCATTTCCGACGTTTGGCCCCCAAACTGGAACGGGCCGGGGCCGCCTTAAAGCGGCTCCTGCCCAACCTTAGGGGGCCAAACGCCTCCTGCCGGAGGCTTTACGCGGGGGTCGTGCGGTCCATGGCCCTTTATGGGGCCCCGGTATGGGCGCGTTCACTGCGGCTTCGAGCCGCACACTACCTGAACGCGCCCCAAAAGGTGGTAGCCATAAGGCTTATCCGGGGATACCGCACGATCTCGGGCGAGGCAGCAAGCCTCCTTGCCGGACTGCCACCATGGGATCTGGAGGCGATAGTCCTCGCGCGCCTGTATGACTGGCGCGCGGAGGCACTACGTCGGGGGGAAACTCTGCACCCGCGGCAAATCGCTGCGGAGCGGACGGACCTCCGGCGCGGTCTCATGGTGGAATGGAAGGCGCGACTATCGCAACCCAGCGCAGGGCACGCCACGATAGCGGCGGTAAGACCCCTCTTTGAGGAGTGGCTAGAGAGGCGTCACGGCGCTCTCACCTACCGCCTGACGCAGGTCCTCTCCGGACACGGATGTTTCGGGAGGTTCCTGCACATAATCAGGCGGGAGGAGACGCCCGGGTGTCATCACTGCGAGGATCGCCCAGAGGACACGGTGGAGCACACGGTGGAGGTCTGCCCCGCTTGGGCAGAGCACCGCCGTGTCCTCGTAGAGGCGATCGGCAGCGGCGGCGACCTCTCGCGCCCGGCCCTGGTGCAAGCCATGGTCCGGGGCGAGAGGGAGTGGGAGGCGGTCACCTCCTTCTGCGAAGCAGTCATGCTAGCGAAGGAGGTGGCGGGATGGGCGAGGGAAAGATCCACACGCCTCAGCCGCCGAGGGAGACGCTCCGGGCGTCGGGAGCCGCGTGACGACTCCCGGCCACCGTAGGCGCGGGCCTGCGGGCGGAGAGCAATGGGTAGCTCTCCGTCCGATCAGGACCAGGCCCGTGCCGGACGGCGTGTATGTGTTCCACGCGCGCCTCAAAGAGATGTCAGCGTAGTTGACGGGGCCCGACAGGGCCGAAGCCTGCCGGGGTAGCGGGATCGTCCGAAAGGGTTACCGCTGCCCTGGTACGTAAAGGGCTAAGGAAGGAACACGGGTGGGTTTTAGTCAGTAAGAGTCTGACACTCCCTTCTGCTCCACCCAGAGCGGGAGGAGTCATTTGATGATTTCCCATCCTGAAAAAAAAAAAAAAAAAAAAAAAAAAAAAGGACGTAAGGGTGCAAGTGTCTGGGCACGCCACAATTGCGGCGATAAGTCCCCTCTTTGAGGAGTGGCTAGAGAGGCGCCACGGCGCCCTCACCTTCCGCCTGACGCAGGTCCTCACCGGACACAGTTGTTTCGGGAGGTTCCTGTTCAGGATAAAGCGGGAGGAAACGCCAGGGTGTCACCACTGTGTGGATCGCTTGGAGGACACGGTGGAGCATACGGTGGAGGTCTGCCCGGCTTGGGCGGGACCCCGCCGTGTCCTCTTGGCGGCGATCGGCGGCGGCGACCTCTCGCGTCCGGCCCTCATACAGGCCATGGTCCGGAGCGAGAGTGAATGGGAGGCCGTCACCTCCTTCTGCGAAGCAGTTATGCTCGCGAAGGAGGAGGCGGAGCGTGCGAGGGAGAGGCAATCGCTGCACCCTCGCGCTCCTAGCCGCCGCAGACGCCCTGGACGGGAGTCAACAGCCGACTCCCGGCTACCGTAGGCGCGGGCTTGCGGGCGGCGAGCTATGGGCAGCTCGCCGCCCGGTAAGGACCAGGCCCGGGTCGACGGCGCGTTGTGTTCCACGCGCGCCTCAAAGAGCTGTCAGCACGAACTGACGGGGTCCGCTAGGGCCGATGCCGCCGGGGCTGCGGGTTGTTCGAAAGAGATACCGTGGCCCCTGGCACAGGCAACTGAAGGAACACGGGTGGGTTTTAGTCAGTAAAAGTCTGACACTCCCTTCTGCTCCGCCCAGAGCGGGAGGAGTCATTTGATGATTTCCCACCCAGAAAAAAAAAAAAAAAAAAGGGTGCAAGTGCCGCCGGGACTGCGGGTTGTTCGAAAGAGATACGGTGGCCCTTGGCATAGGCAACTGAAGGAACACGGGTGGGTTTTAGTCAGTAAAAGTCTAACACACCCTCCCGCTCCGTCCAGAGCCGGAGAAGTCATATTATTATGATGATTCCCCAACCAGAAAAAAAAAAAAAAAAGGGTGCAAGTGTCTACATTCGGTCGAGTTAATATTGGTATTGCCTACAGTTAGTTGTTCCGGGTCTGGCTGTTAGTGTATGTGAGTTTAAATGTTTGTGAAGGCACCCACGATACAGGAGTAATTCCTAGTCTGGGGCAAAGTTTAAAAAAAAAATGTTGTCTGTTCAAGTGTTCGATAGACCGGGGTTTGTCTACATGCCTATGAAATTTTTATAATTATCTTTGTAGAAAACTATTATTTTCAACTGTCTTTGTAAATCTAATAGACTACTGTAATAACGTACCTAATATTTCTATAGCGGCAAGCACGTTTTTTTCACATCCACATGGACGGAGTCGCGGGCATAGCTGGTATATTTATGTATTATTAGAAGATAATAATTAATTTGCTAGCTCACAACGTAAAACCTTGTTTTTATTATAGCTACATTAACATTCCTGGAAGATTCTAATTTGATATTGTTAACTTTGAGATAAAAAAACAAACAATTAACTTATAACTCGAAGTAAGTACTAGAAATAATTACATTTCCATCGCAGAACATCGAAGGCCAGAGGAATGAAACATTTTGTTCAATTCAATTAGATTTAATAAGTCTTAGTGCAAAAGCACAATTTCTGCCGCCAACGAACCACGCACAAACAAATTAATCCACCACCCGGACAGCATGGTATTCCGGACTCCCGGACATCACGCGCTTTGAAGCAGTTGTACTGCTAATTTGGTTCTAAGCCGTAATTTCGTTGTGAATGTAGGGCCTATGTCGCCGGACAGAGCGTGGAATGGCGGGCAATTCACGCATTTCCTTCTGACTATTACAGCTCTAGCCGGGTAATGCTAGAGATTAATGTGACACTAGTGAAATAGTGCGCTTTGTTGATGGTTGCGCATAGGCATCAGTGTTGGTCCTTTGAAGAATAACTAAGACCACATCCAGTTGTCATAACTCTCAGGTATTTTCTCACATTCTGCGAATCTCTTTATATGAACCGCTTAAAATCAAAAGCACTGTGGCATAAAAGTAGGCGCCAGTGCGATAAATTAGATTTTACTAAAATTCTAAGGCTAACGTTAAAAGAGACCACTAATACTCGAAATCCATTAGAATCTTTACCCCGACTAGGAGAGGCTACCCCGATTAGAAATTAAAAGAAGCTGTGGTTAAGAGCTACTAATCCTGGTCATTCAAGTAACCTAGAAAAATACACTATCAATCTTTTTCAACATTCGCAAATAAATTTTTAATTCGATAACTCGAATGACACTTCACAAATTCATATCCAAGAAAAACAAAACAAGCGTAATTTACTCGCAAAGGGAACTTACACAACTATCAAGTTTTCTCAAATAGAGTCGCCCTCGTCTCGTGTCGGGCAAAATGAGGCGAGTAAATCTATCGCAGTCCGTTCCGAGGCGCCTCTAGTCCGAGTAAACCGATTACTCGATGCACCGCCCGGACACACCGGGAGTTAGGAATTACGTTTTTATTCTTTACATTTTTTTGCTATTTGGTTGTGTGAAAAGGAATGCGGTATGTTATTGTAGGTTTCCCAAAGTTTAAAAAGAAAATTGTGACCTCTTTTAAATTCTCGTCTTATTCACCAGTTAGGTTTAAAAAGCTGACGATTGGAGAATTCGAAAGATTCATAGCGTTAGAGTTTTATACGGTGAGATTCATAAACACCAGTGCCACCAGTAATACTTGTATAAATGATTAACATTTAAGCGAGGGTGTGCATACTTACCTGTACTTTACATACATAAATAATTATGAAGGTGAGAGATCGCTTATGCATGCATTGCCTTGAGGGGTGAGTTATTATTTTGAGCGGTATTCAGGGTATTTAGGTAATGCTGAAAGTTTCGAAATGTTACATTTACATTTCATTTATTAATACGTTACTTCAATGAAAAGATTATTGTTTTTTAATTTGGTCCGTGGATGGGTGACCATCTTTGCATACCAACATGGTCCCGGATGTCAATAGCAGAACTTTGACAGTCCTTATAGGTCGTCAGAAGCCCGAAAGTCTGACAACCAATCGTACCAATGGGTTTTGTATTACCCAGTAACTGGGTTGTGGTATAAGTAACAGTATTTTTCAAGGAGCGACTGTTTAGTCGCTCCATGAAAAATATTGCTACTCAGAAGCATCCGGTTAGACCGGAAGTCGAAATCAACATAGTTGGGAGAAGTCTGGGTAGGTGATGCAGTACTTGAGAGAGTACATGTACAAAAGCAAGCTTAACTTAAAGTTTAGTAACTAACTACAGCAAAATAAAATGAAAAACGTAAAGTATAATTATAGTACTTTATAAAATATGCCTCATATCATCATCATTACAGCCGCAAGACGTCCACTGCTGGACATAGGACTCCCCCAAGGACCGCCACTACGATCGGTTATGGGCTTCCCGCATCCAGCGGACGTTTAAATAATCAACATTATTGTTATCTCGAGCTGCCATATCGCAAAGTAGGTACTCAATTTGTGAATTTAACTATTTTCAATTTACCTTCCACTAATTAAAAGTTTTCGCCAAAATATCGGTGTATTTTGGCGAAAACTTTTAATTATACTGGTACAATGATCGACTTTGATTACATATAAACAATTAATTATTGGTATGGGCAATATTCCGAATGGAGAGTGTAAATAATAATTACTTGGTAATGAATATATTTTTATAATTGTGTAATATAAAATGCAAATAATGACAGTAAGTGTAATTGCCGCGAACAAGTTGGTTTCACGTGTCGCACGTGGTAGTTTGATTTTTATTTGTATATCAGGATAGCTTCTGCTCGTGACTTCGTCCGCGTGAAGTGTCTTGCTCCCCGACACACCCCGTCGTTCGTTTTCGCTTAGCGTTCTTCTTGACTCTATTTCTTCTTGCTCGGCGCCTAAGAGTCGTAGCGTGATGTTAAATAGCCTTGCTCAAGGATGCAAAACGATTTTTTTCAAATCAGACTGTTAGGTAGTTCCAGAAATTAGAGCGTACAAACAAACTCTTCAGCTTTATGATTAGTATAGATAGATATAGAATAGGTTGATAATACAAAAAAAAAACAAAACATTAAAGTTAAGAGTCGTAACGTTGCTGCTAATGATTCGTGAAGCATACATATATAGGAAAATAAAAGAACGAGATTCTCCTATTTCCTCAATCTTAGATCTTCATAGAGCAAGAAATTACCAAGAAAGATCTAAAAATACATTCGCCGTGCGCAGCTCCCGGCCAACCCGATGCGCGTCTCTTTTATCCAGGCCAAGAAATTGGACGGCTGCGTGGAGGGTACGTACACGAGCGAAGTAAACACGCTGCTTACTTTATTCCACTGCTAACCCTACTAATGAACACTTATTGCTTTATTCGATACCTACTGCTTCTGCTGACCGTATATTGGGTACAGTCTGCTAATAAAGTGGGACCTAATATTGGGTTTGTTATTACTTTTGCAGTGGTTTTCGCTTGTATTTTATTTGAATGTACGTTTTTGTCTATTCATGTTTACTTAGAATTAGATATGATAGAATTTATGTAAAAACTATTTGAGCTATCATCTAAATAAATAATAATATATAAAATATGGCTAAAGTCCTGGCTAAAGGAAAACATAGACTCCATATTCAATATTAAGATAAACTGATATTTATATTTTATACAACTCGTTTTCGCTATAAAATAATGCTAAAGCGAGGCCTTTTATGTTTGTCTACCTGTAAAACTATTTAACCGCAAATATCTGAAAAAAAAAACATTAATTCCGCTTAAAATTATTGGTCTCGGTGGGGGCTTTTTTTTTTTTTTTTTTTTTTTCAGGATGGGAAATCATCAAATGACTCCTCCCGCTCTGGGTGGAGCAGAAGGGAGTGTCAGACTCTTACTGACTAAAACCCACCCGTGTTCCTTCCTTAGCCCTTTATGTACCAGGGCAGCGGTAACCCTTTCGGACGATCCCGCTACCCCGGCAGGCTTCGGCCCTGTCGGGCCCCGTCATCTATGCTGACATCTCTTTGAGGCGCACGTGGAACACTTACGCGCCGTCCGGCACGGGCCTGGTCCTGATCGGACGGAGAGCTACCCATTGCTCTCCGCCCGCAGGCCCGCGCCTACGGTGGCCGGGAGTCGTCACGCGGCTCCCGACGCCCGGAGCGTCTCCCTCGGCGGCTGAGGCGTGAGGATCTCTCCCTCGCCCATCCCGCCACCTCCTTCGCTAGCATGACTGCTTCGCAGAAGGAGGTGACCGCCTCCCACTCCCTCTCGCCCCGGACCATGGCTTGCACCAGGGCCGGGCGCGAGAGGTCGCCGCCGCTGCCGATCGCCTCTACGAGGACACGGCGGTGCTCTGCCCAAGCGGGGCAGACCTCCACCGTATGCTCCACCGTGTCCTCTGGGCGATCCTCGCAGTGGTGACACCCGGGCGTCTCCTCCCGCCTGATGATGTGCAGGAACCTCCCGAAACAACCGTGTCCGGTGAGGACCTGCGTCAGGCGGAAGGTGAGGGCGCCGTGGCGCCTCTCTAGCCACTCCTCAAAGAGGAGACTTATCGCCGCTATTGTGGCGTGCCCAGCACTGGGTTGCGACAATCGCACTCTCCATGCCGCTATGAGATCCCGCCGGAGCTCTGTCCGCTGTGCCGTGATTTCTCGCGGCAGCGGAGCAACGCCCCGGCGTTTTGCCTCCTCTCGCCACTCCCATATGTGGGCGAGGACTTTGGCCTCCAGATCCCATGGCGGCAATCCGGCAAGGAGGCTCGCCGCCTCAGCGGAGACCGTGCGGTATCCTCGGATGACGAGAATTACCCCTCAGATACCTATTATTATTGGTAAATTCGTTATTATTATTATATACATATTGTGTTGACATTTTTCATGATAGATGATTTCTAATTTAGATTGTCTTTATGAATTCGTTATTATTGGACATTTGTATTACCTATTGTGTTAAGATCATTTTGGTTGAATTTTATTTTTAACTTTTTTATTTTTAAACATTCAGATACAATATATGTTGTTATTGAATAAATCAAGAAAAAATTGTCAGATTGTCACTATCATCCTCATGTCGTGTGTCATTGTCCTGTCAGTTTTATAAAATATGCCCCTGGGCTCACCAACATAGCTTGCAGAACTGAAATGTCAGTGGGCTGACCAAGTGTTATTGGGCTGACCAAGTGTCAGTAGGCTGACCAAGAGTCAGTGGGCTGACCAAGTGTCAGTGGGCTGACCAAGTATCGTGTGAGCGATGGTGGTAGGAACTGACGAGTCCATCAGTCATCATCTGCCTTGCATTTTCCCAATTATGTTGAGGTCGGCTTCCAGTCTCACCGGATACAGCTTAATACCAGTATTTTACATGAAGCAACTGCCTATCTGACCTCAACAACCCAGATACTGGGTAATACCATATCCCTTGGTAAGACTGGTTGTCAGTTTTTCTGTCTTCTGACGAACGACTGACTAAGATATCCGAGGCACGGAGGGGTCTTGATTTATGTAAACAAGGTTCGAGTCCATCAGTCTGACCCTGACTTTGCCTTAACATCGGTGCCCCAAGTAGACTGATATAGGCCGAGTTCATTGATTACTTAATTTTAAAAGCAAAAAAGAAGTATTTATTGTGACTCCCACAGGAAGAACAAAACTAAATAGAGTGATACAATCATAGAAAAATAAAAATAAATAAAACAACAGATATTAAAAAAAAGTCCTGTGCAAGGCCAAAAGAACCCAATCTCAGCAAAAGAAAGAAAAAAGAAAATATGTTTAATTGCTGGTAAAGATGACGCAGAACAATGACACACAAAAAAATACAAGTTGGGGGAAATATGCGTCACATCCACGCAAAACGTCATCGCTCAGCATAATGCTATAACCCAGCATGTGAGCTCTACATGGATCTTACCTACTTTTTCATTAAGGTAGTAATGCATTTCTTTATTACGTACCTTCCAGTTTCCTTAGTAGCTGATGATTATCGCGCCATCTAGTGAGTGAGATGGTACTAACCAAATGTCAAGCGATACTCTTTTGGTCATAACAATTTTATGTATCAAACTATTCTATTGATATATGCAGAAAAAATGGATCGGTCTCTTATTGCAAGTGTAAATTAAATTCACTACCGAATGTAAAAAATAAGTAGGTACGAGTAGGTACCTACTGCATACATTTTATGTTGGTACAATACATTTTAAATACCGATGGCTGTGTAATTTAATTACAAACGCAATGATTATAATAATTAGTACTACACTTAATGCCTCTATAATTATTTACTGCGTTCATTGAACCGAATCAGTTTATACATAATCAGCCTATAATGTTCCCACTGCTGGGACACAGGCGTCCTCTCGGTGAGAGGGAATGGGCCACGTGGGGAATCCACCACGCGGGCCCAGTGCGGGTTAGCAGGTGTCACATGTCTTCGAATTTTTGGATCTAGGACATGCCGGTTTCCGCACGATGTTTTCCTGAATCAGTTTATATTACGTGAAATTTTGATCGTTTTAATAACTGTATCAAGATGAAAGGTCAGGTATGCTGAGATTAATATTAATTTAGAGAAATAGGATAATATTTTTAATGTTTATTACTTTGATTTCGAAAGTAAATTAATTTCGCATGTTGCACCAATTTACTTTTTAATATAATTACGTGTATTCGTATATACCGTAATAATATTATTGGCATTGATTAAAATTATCATTGGTGGCCAAACAATAGCCACCGTCTGATTTATTGAATTGATACTAAGTGACCATGAGTCGAAATAGTATCCTATTGTGACTAATTAAATAGTGTGACGCTTGCTTCCTGCAAGGTGACAATGACACATAATTAAGAAGTAATTAGTTAAAAGGTTGTATGCAGGCAATTAAGAGCAAAAAAATTCATAAAAGATATCCATCTCCGGTTTTTTACTACATCGAAGGATTTAAAAACTATGAAAAAAGTACGTTATTATTTTTATGTTTAATTGTTTTTTAAACGGAAAAATGATGGGTAGGTTACGGTTCAACTAAAACATAAACACAGAAGAAAACTAAACAATCTAAATAAGCAATGTTTTTATATACCCAAAGAATTTAAAAAAATAACAACCAATTGATGTTGACACTGCCATTCACCACTACTCGTAAAGGTGGGTGCTCAAAGGTGAACGCGACACGAATTTTCGTCGCCACCTAACGTGAAAGGTTCTATGAATCGATACAAATTGCATGCAGTGTGAACCGGCCCTTTGTGAGCCGCATATTTGACTCTTTCATAGAATGCCTGCAATACTTCCTAGGCAAGGTGTAAGGTTTTTGATTGGATACGTTTTTACGGCATCAGTGTTTATGGTACCTACAAGATATTTTGTTAGGAGTTTTTATGAGATAGCAAGGGCTAAAATACTACAAAACATAGCTCAAATGACCAGGGTACGGTTCCGGGTCCAGGCAAACGAATTCTCCGAAATGTTTGGATGAGATTGTAATGTTTTATTTCAGAAAAATTGGTCACATGAATATTTAGGGATTCAGGACCTGCTTCTACTTTCCATCCTGATAACATAAAAAACGAACCCATATTTTTCGAAAGTGTCGCGGCTGTAATCAGGAACTATAATAAAATTAGGTACTGTATTTTATATTAATATTTAAAAAGATAAGAAACATTGGGCTTTTACCTCCTTGACAAAGAAATTATAAAAATGACTAAATCATTCTTAGACCCTTAACCTTTAGATACGCCTACACAATCACTCACCCACTGAACGCGCATTTAAATTACAAGTTCTTATTAAATCATTCATAAACAGCCTAACAAGGCCTCGCCTAGGGCTGCCATTTATAGAATTAGAGTATTAATATTATTGTGATAAGTATAAATAATGTATGAGAGATTGATACTCATATAGAGCTGCATATTTTAACATTTAGTTGTCATTTATTTATTTCTTAGATACTTAAGATGGGCCATAAAAGTAAAATGAGCAAAACGAGAAAGTTAAATGTAACAAAACGAGTATTGTTAGGTAGGTATGCAGTTTCGATGTATAACCTTATATTAATTAGTGCATCCTGACAAACTTTGTCTGTATCGGCCAAATATAAAAACTATAAGGTTGTTTGAAATGAGGAAATTACCTCATTTATTCATAACTTACAAAAATTTCAAAATTAAAAATTATAATACACACACATTAACCCTTCTATAATTTGCGTCAGGTTACTAAAAAAAGAAAATTAGAAAGAAAGTTTGAATATTATTAATTTAATGAACTTTTATTTTTATTGTAATGATTTTTTTTTGTTATTATTTTTTTATTAATAAGTATTGTTTTTTCTTATAATTTTTGTAAAAAGATCATATACACAAAAGCCATTCAATTTATTGAGTCTGAGCTTCCCTGTAAACGATATTTGACGTTGTTTTATTTTGTGGCAGCCAAATAAATTGATTTTCAGGAGCTCCGACCCGCGATAGGCCAAAATACAGTTGGCCATGAGTAAAACATTATTTTCATAGTATCCCTAGCATGATTGGAATTCCGATTTTTAACGTCAATTCATGTGATGGCAGTCCAGAACGGTTTAGACAATTTAAAAATTCCTGTGGGTAATGGACTGCGTCTTCAATATTAGTTACAGTGTCGATCAATTTGTATTTTTTTATTTGGTCGGAGACTTTTTGAATAACCTAATACGCGTAATACCTACTTACCGAACAATATTGGTTTAGTTCTGAAAAGAACTTTTATTTAGTTCTAGAAAGAACTTTTGTGTTGAGTTTAATTACCTACTTAGCGAATTCAAATTATTTTCAAGCTAGAACTATTTGATTCCGCACACGACCGTTGCGTAGCGGCACTTCATTTCTTGACATTGACTCCGCTCCCGTACGGCCCGTACCCCAGTGACGCCTACATTGCATAAGGTGCTGCCTATCTAGTCGAGCAGGGTGAGCGGCTACCACGCAACTTTTTTTCGAATACTTACATTTTTAAACTCGTGATATCTTTCGAATGAAATGTCCGAATTGAATAATTCAAAAAGTTATATAAAGGTATTGAAACAGTCTTGAATATAAATCCTTATCAAAGTAAATTACTTCAATTTATTTTGATAAGGATAAATACCAAAATACAAATAAAGAGCCTTTTCTAGCGGCGGCATTTCAATTAATTTTTTTTAAATAAAAGAACACTTATTGTGGCATAACTATAATAGTTAGACATATGCTGTCGACACATTTCGTAAATAATGGGGTGTTTTGAAAGTCGTAGTATGCACATTATTTTATTGTATCATTAATAATTATCGCAGCGGACGCGATGGAAAGAATATTTTAGGTAATTTTTTTACACCATGGGTTACATTATTGGAGTTTTAGTAAGGATCCCTATTTTTTTTTTAAATATAATATAGCCTATGTTACCCGGAGTTAGTGTAGCTTCCCAATAGTGAAAGAATTTTTCAAATCGGTTCAGAAGTTTCGGAGCCTATTCAATGCAAACAAACAATAAAATCTTTCCTCTTTATATTATTATTATTAGAGATTTTAAGTTTCAGCAGATTAGGTGTTTTGTACTGCATTGAGATTATTGTCTAAATCGAATTGTAGGAATTTTCGAACTATGCGACATGTGTGTAATAAAGCTGCTTTCTGTAGTGTAAGGTACGTATATTTGGAAAGATTGATTGCATTTAAACTGATAAATAGTTGTTTCGGAATGATACCAGTCGTTGACACCACTATGGGACTATTGTTACTCTATTCGTTTTCCAAACTCTGGTAATTTCTTCTTATAGTTCTGTATATTTCCTGATTTATTCGGAGATAGTTTTTTGTATATTATTGATGTTTGGGACTGCTATATCTATTATGTATGTGTGTTTGTTTTCTTTATCAATAAGTGTTATATCGGGCCTGTTGTTATACATATATTGTATGATCTGTAATTATAGTTATTTCCTTTATTTAAAAGTAAACATAAATAATATTTTTAAATATTAGAATATAAAAAGTATAAAAACATTTAAAAATTTTAAAAATAGTAGCGCACCGATATCGGGAACAGGGTGCAAGCTACCGGCGGTCAGGGCTCCAGAGAGAGGAACCTCCTGACAATGCGAGCCGTGTCCAGAAGTACCGCTTTCTGAATCAAGCTCTTGATCCAGCTGTCCAACGAGAGCCTCCTCAGGTGTTGGTCGAGGCTCTTGGCTATTAAGCCATTGGCAGTCACGACTATCGGCACAATGATCGCTGAGTCCACATCCCACATGTCGACAACCTCGCGAGCCAAGTCAAGATACTTGTTTGTTTATCTTTCTCGGCTTTCACGAGGTACTCACCATGTGGGACGGTTATGTCAACAATCATTGCGCGCCACTCTGATTGATCCATCACCACTATATCAGGCTTATTGGCAACATTAGTCCTGTCAGTGATGATGGATCGATCCCAGTACAATGTGATATTTCCATTTTCGAGAACTGGGTCGGGCACATATCTGTAGTACGGCACCTCAGATTCCATAAGGCTGTATTTCAGAGCAAGTTGCTGATGGATTATCCTGGCTACAAGGTTGTGTCTATGCAAGTACTTTCCGTTAGCTAGACGAGAACACCCGGAGATAATATGCCTGATTGATTCTCCCGGCCGGTGGCATGCCCGACAGATGTCATCCGTGTCGTCTTTCACAATAAATCTCCGGTAATTGTTCGTCATCATAACTTCGTCCATAATTGCACAGACAAAACCTTCGGTTTCTCCAAAGAGGTCACCGAAACGCAGCCAGGATACGGACGTAGATCTACATCAGGTCCATGTAGGGCACGGAAAAAGCGTCCGTGAAGCTCCTTACTCTGCCATACTTCCATGCAATGATTGGCGTCAAGCACTACTGGCTTGTACCAGTTCTCTTTAGCCAAGGAGAGCGGGGTGAGATCCTTGTCCACCGCGACTACATCTCGATGCATCCCCGCGTCGGTTTCTATGAAATATTCCCTGAGACCGCATATCTCGCGATTGTGGAGGGTCTTAGCGTTTAAAAAAACTTCGACTTCCACACTTTCGCGCGATATACAGCCTCATTACCCATCGGTAATGATGCTGTATATCGCGCAAAAGCTGGCTGCAAATCGAATGCAGCACCCACGGTCATCACCGTGGGTGCTGCATTCGATTTGCAGTCAGCAGCGTCCGGACCCTCCTATCCAAGGCAAAAGTACATCAGAACCGGCATGACCCAACTGGTGGAGGCACGCACGTTGTTTCCGCCTGATAGAAGACTATTAAGTACTTTTTTCAGGCGGCCAAAGAAGCGCTCCTTCAACGATTGCTTCATGTCAGTAACATTGATGCCTAACGCTTCCGACATACCCAAATACTTATAGGTTTCGGATGCAGAGAGGGCTCTAAGGGTTGTGGAATCCGAGAGTTGGGTTCCCACGGATTCCACAATCTCCCCTCGCTTTACATGCATGACCGCACATTTGTCCACACCAAATTCCATCCTGATGGCGCTACTGAAAGTTTCAGTTACTTTCAGTAGCTCCATCAGTTGCAAATTGTTTGGAGCGAAGAGTTACAGGTCAACCTGACCACCTCTCCTCAGCCGATAGCCTAGACCTGAATCGTCCAGCAGTGTGCTTAGAGGATTCAAGGCTAAGCAGAACCAAAGCGGACTCAAACTATCGCCCTGAAATATGCCTCGCTCGATCCTTATCGGTTCGCTATTCCTCTGAATATTTCGACATCCTGGATAGCGAGGAACCGTCCACCATTGTCCCATACACGACATCAGGAAGGTACGCAGAGTTGAATCTACCTTATACAAATCCAGCACGCTCATGAGCCATGTATGTGGCACCGAGTCATAGGCCTTTTTATAATCTATCCAACATGTCGACAGATCCTTTCGGGAACGACGAACCTGTTGGCTAATAGCCATATCAATGAGGAGAAGCTCCTTAGTACCAGACCTATTCTTACATCCATTTTGAGAGGCAGACATAATGGAGTTGGTGTCTATATGTTTGTTAATTTTAGCTCTCAAAATGGATGTAAGAACTTTATAGACCGTTGGTAAACACGTGATCGGCCTATAATTTTTGGGTTCCGCGGTGCTACCTGATTTATGGAGCAGGTGGGTAACTCCTGTCGTTAGTAATTGGGGTAGCGAACCAGACTCCAAAGCAGTCTGGAACTGAGATGCAAAGCGAGCGTGCGACCTTGAGAACCACTAAATCCAAAAGTTGTGCAGTCCGTCCGGCCCTGGAGATTTCCAGTTAGGTAACGGACGGACTGCACGAGCTACATCTTGGGGGCAGAAGGTAGTAGCCTCCATTTCTGGTATTGGATCACAGGCTCGCTCGACTTCCCGAGCCCAATCACCTTCGGTGTGACTGACAGGCGCCGACCAGATACTACGCCAAAAGGAACACATGGCATCATCATCCGGCAGGCACGTGTCAGTCACACCTTGATCCGGTCGCTCCCAACCCCTATAAACCCACCTTTCATCGCTCTGGAAGGTGTGATTCTGAGTGTATTGCTCTATTCGCCGCTTATACCGACGAATACGGTTCGCCCATGCATATACTTTTTGCTTCAGGAAGTCGATGCGCTCTGTGACACAAGACCCAAGCTGGTACGGCTGGTTTGGGTCGTGTAGCTCTAGATTCGTTGGCAAATTTGACGTGAGCTACACGGAATGCCGCTACAGCCGCGCAATACAGAATCGAATGAGTATCGATGAGGTCGTCGCAGGTACCAAAATAGTTTGACAACTGCGAATCCAGGACCGCCACTAGCGCCCTATTTTTGTTATGCATGGACAAACGAGGTAAGCGTGGTCTAAGTTCAGGCGACATGAACCGATATTCCTGAATCGCACCTTCCAAAGCACTCCTCAATTCCTCATTCATTATTATTATGTCTTTTATTTATTTAGTTGTCTTATTTTATTACATTTTTAAATATTAGTATAAAAAAAAACATTTAAAAACATAGAAAAATTATGATCCGCCGGTGTCGGGAGCAGGGTCCAAGCTGCCGGTAGTTAGGGCTCCAGAGACAGAAACCTCCTCACAACGCGAGCCGTATCGAGGAGTACTGCCTTCTGAATCAGGCCCTTGATCCAACCGCCTAACGAGAGCCTCGATAGATTTTGATCGAGGCTTTCGGCCATCAGGCCATTGGCCGATACGACAATCGGCACAATGACAGTCGAGCTCACATTCCACATGTCAACAACCTCGTGTGCTAAGTCAAGATATTTTATTTGTTTATCTTTCGGTAAAAGTTAAGTTTTGATATTGGGTCCATTCCTCTTTTTAGTTTATATTAATGATTTACCCCAATTACTTCAAAATCACCCGAAGATGGTGTTATTTGCAGATGACACATCATTGATCTTTAAAATAGACCGACGGTCACAAAATCTTGACGACGTGAATAACTCTGTTCTTCAGGTCCAAGATTGGTTTACGGTAAACAATTTAGTACTTAATGAAAAAAAAAAACAAAATGCATTAGATTTAAATTACCTAATGTTAGAAGTAGCGAATGTGACATCATATTGAATGGCCAAAAATTAGAATTTGTTAATCAGACAGTTTTCCTAGGAATCACGCTAGACGAGAAATTACAATGGGGACCTCATATAACATCTATTGCGGGGCGGCTAAGCTCGGCCGCATATGCTGTTAGAAAGATAAGACAGTTAACAGATGAAGAAACCGCGCGTTTGGTCTATTTTAGTTACTTTCACAGTATTATGTCATATGGCATTTTATTGTGGGGTCGGGCTGCTGACATTGAATCCATTTTTATTTTGCAAAAGAGAGCTGTCAGAGCCATTTACAATCTACGTCGCCGCGAATCTCTTAGGGAACTATTTAAAAGGGTTAATATTATGACGGTACCTTGCCAATTCATTTATGAAAATATTATGTATGTAAGAAAAAATCAACATCTTTTTAATAAAATAAGTGATAGACATAATTTCAATACTAGAAATAAAGATAAATTAGATCAACCTTTTTTCAGATTATCTAAAGTACATCAATCTTTTATGGGGTTCTGTGTTAAATGTTACAACAAAATACCTTGTGAAATATTGCAATTAAATGAAAGAGAATTTAAAACTTATATTAAAATTACACTTTGTAAGCAAGGATATTGCAAATTAGAGGATTATATCCAAGATAAGAGTGCTTGGAAACATGCTGGTCCTGCTCCATAGGACAATCTCTAGAGTCTAGACAAAATCAAACTGGTTGCTAATGTAATTGTATAATTTATTCTTTTTTTTTTCTTTGACATTGAATTTCATTCTGTAATTACTTATTACTCCTTATTTATTTATGAAAATCGATCATGTATCGATCACATAGTTAATTTATATGTCATGGTTTCATTTATCCATTTTAATTCTTTTACATATTGTGGTATAGTAATTTTATTTTTAGGTTCATCGTCTTCACATATAATTATATAATTAATGTATGCAAAATATTGTAAACATTTTAAAAGAGTAACGGTGGAGTTTCTTGCCCATTCTTCTCCATACCAAAACTACCTTTTGGAAGGGGCGACTAGAATCAATTTTATTTTTATTTTATTTTTGACGTTCAAAAGTGCCTTTTATGTGCCTATTTGAAATAAATGATTTGACTTTGACTTTCTCAGCTTTCACGAGGTTCCCATCATGTGGAATGGTAACATCAACAATAATTGCGGCGCGCACTAATCGATCTATCACCACTATATCAGGTTTGTTGGCGACAACAGTCCTGTCAGTGATGATAGACCGATCTCAGTACAACATGACATGGTCATTTTCGAGAACTGGGTCGGGCACATACTTGTAATAAGGTACCTCAGAGTCGACAAGTTTATATTTATTTATTTATTTATTTATTATTATTATTATTAGTATAGAAGATATAGAAGAACAAGCTCATACTCGCAAATGTGGGAAACATTATTTTCCGCATTTAAAAGTTCACAAGAGTGACAAAAAGTCTGCTTCATTTAAATTCTCCCTATTTGACAACCCTAGTCATAGGACATATCCAAACAAGATGACAGATGCGTCTGACGTCACGGGGTTGTTACAAATAGCCCACCATTGTACGGACCCATTTGATCTCTTGTATCATTAAAATGGAAAACATGGGTACAGTTACATTCAGAATTTACGAAGACCTGGACACATTATAATAACAAACATTCTGTTTTGTTGGTGCCAAAGAAAAAAGAAATTGTTATTTTATTTACACTTCCAATAATATGACTAACCTAAATCACGTAGGTTAACAAATTTATATTACAAAGCTCTTACGTGATCTAATTGGTACCTTCACTTGAAACTATGACATCATAACAGCAAAAAACATTGGAATTCACAAAGAGCAAATCTCATTTGCCACACTTTCAATTTAACCACAAACAGGTCCAGCCTCCCGCAAGTAGGTAGGTACTATACTCGTGACCTTTCGAAGCACATCACTACTAATCACGGTTACGACATGTACTCAAATCGATTCACTGACCACAACTCGATTACACTACACACTTTAAAAACCCATTTATTTTAGTAAATCGATTGAGACAAAGTTCATTGCCTCGCACCGTTTGTACATCAGTGATGAATATAGTAAAGTCCTATTAGCCTTAATCGATTTGACTTTAGCTGTTGAGACAGTCTTTATTTTGTCTTTATTAGGATGACTTTTAGTTAATCGCTTTGCCTTTACTCTGCCCACACATGAATATTATTAACAGAAGCGTTACTACCCGATTACAGCAGCAGAGGAAAAATAAGATCACCTCCATTATGTATGTAGAGTGTATAGTTTGTTGCCAGGTACAGCTTAAATTATTGAACCGTTTTCAACAATACCTCATTTCGTTTATTTCAGAGAGTGTCCTAGTATACATGACGTCACAGGACTTTCAAAACCATGGACGAATAGGTACATGAATAGGCAATTCGTACACTTACGAATGCTGTACTACTAGCGCCATCTCGTTTGTCAATAAAGTACTATGTCTGTGTGGTTTCGATCGGTAGTCTGAAGTGAATTTAAAAAACAATAAGCGGTTACTAGAGCTTTAAAAACAATAAGCGGTTACTAGAGCTTTAAAAACAATAAGCGGTTACTAGAGCTTTAAAAACAATAAGCAGGTTACTAGAGCTTTCAAAGAACTTAATTACGGCCACGGAAAAAATAAATGAAAAGCACGAAACAGGAAAATATATTCAACATAAATAAGAAAATAGTAATTACTTTGTAAGATTGTTTTCTGTCCATTTAACTACGATAAGTAAAGTTTTAGTTATTTTTTTTTTACTTTTATTTGTCTTAATTTTCAGGTACCATTAATAGATACCCAAGGTTAATGGAAAGTGATAGTGTTGATAAACGTATATTCAAGTGTGATCAAACTCAAATGTGATAAAATAGGTATCAATAATAAAAAACTCACTAGTTTTAATAACAACTGGATAATAAATTCATAAAACAACAAGATAACTTTATGTCTGGTGACTATTATTAACGTAGCTTGGATCAATATAAAATCCTCTGGCTTTTTGGTTACATTCAAATAATTTTAATATATCATCTAATAGGTAGGTAGATATGTGATACATCGGTTCATGCTAATGGATAACAATACTTATGTAAATCAATACATTATGATAATCACTTAGGAGTGACCTTTGCGAAATTTTATAATAACAAGAAAGGCCGGGGCTCGGAATGTTGTATACTTATGGGATTGGAGCTTCGGATTACATCCTAAGAATGTGTATTATATTATTTGTACACTATTGGTACCGATTTTAAATCTGGGCTGGTAGGTAATTGATTCCTAATTATTACCTCTTTGTGCCGCCTGGCAGCTTTGGCACCGTCCGATCAGGACCAGGCCCGTGCCGGACGGCGTGTATGTGTTCCACGCGCGCCTCAAAGAGATGTCAGCATGAATGACGGGGCACGACAGGGCCGAAGCCTGCCGGGGTAGCGGGATCGTCCGAAAGGGTTACCGCTGCCCTGGAACATAAAGGGCTAAGGAAAGAACACGGGTGGGTTTTAGTCAGTAAGAGTCAGACACTTTCGCTCCACTCAGATCGGGAGGGGTCATTTGATGATTTCCCATCCTCAAAAAAAAAAAAGAAAAAAAAAGCCCAGTCTCCTGTCCCTCGCACACTCTCTGCGCTCAACGCTCTCTTGGACGCTATGACGCTTGACTGTGATGTGTTCGCGGATGAATGGAAGAAGATCTTGTCAGTAAGTCTGGAGTATTGTGAGAGGAGCGTCTGACTGTCGAGTAGTTGTATTCTTTTTGTTATCGTATACCTTTAACGAATGTAATTGTCTTTGGCCGTTTAATGTTATACTAAGCTTCTGCCGGCGACTTCGTCCGCGAGAAATGTCGGCCCCGCCCCACCGCGTCACATCCTACCGGCCGCCCGCGCTATTACTTCGTTTTCGTTTAGCGTTCTGTCTGCCTTTTTATCTTTTTACTTGGCTCCTAAGGATCGTAGCGTGATGTTTAATAGCAAACCTTTTTTAAGAGCCGGGCTATCAAATGCAACGAGCATTTTTCAAATCCGAATGGTAGTTCCAGAGATTAGCGCGTTCCAATAAAATCTTCAGCTTTATTTTTAGTATACTCGTAGATAGATAGACAAATAAATAATATGGGTGCCGGTGTAATAACAGGACAAATTAAACTTTTCTGCTTTGTCTTTCGGGTGCCAACGCATCTGCCATGTCTCTGGTTGGTAGAGAAGTTCGTAGGTGGCCGTGACCACTTACCACCAGGTACGCCACCGGCTTGTTTGCCATTTAATCATAGTTAAATAAAAATAATTGTATCCAATGAGTAAGCACTTCACAAGAATAAGTAGTCTCGAGTCATGTTAGTTCTATGAATAATTCAATGTAACTTTATTTCAAGTGGCAAACGAATGTAATTCTGCGGTATTTTATCCTTGCCCTTGATCTTTAGTGTGCGATATGCATTTTATTGCTTTTAGAATAGATTTTATTTTCCTTATACAAAAACTTCCTAAAGTACATTGAATGAACGCTCAAGCTAGATCTGATCAAAATAAACAAAAAGTAGAAGTGGTGACTTTACATCCTGTTCAATAAATCGAATACATTTACATATCTTGTTCTAGTTAATATCGCACGGCGCATAGGTATTGACTTGATTTTATTATAATACCTAGTGACACATTATTCAAGGCAGTTTCTAAATGCGTCATTTATGCACCGGAATGTAAACATAGTTAAGTTTTTTGTTGTTGCCAACCCTATTATAAGTGGTCCAATTCATCAAATTTAAATAATTCAAAAGTTGTACTTTTCAATAAATACATATGTATTTGATGGTTATTTACGAGTGTATTTGTACATTTAAAGTGTCATCAATAGCTACCAGTTGTGGATTAGGGTCACGGACTTACACGAGTTGTTGTTGTTGCTATTGTCAAGGTTCTATTAGGTAACTGCATATTCAAATTATTAAGTAAGATACCCCGCGGGCAGAAGATTTAGGTATGGATAAACAAGATAGAGAACCTTTATTAAATATATAAATGTTCTTTATCTTAGCCTGTGTCCTTATCCTAGCCTTTCTAGTTCCTTCAGACTGCAACAGGTTCGAGAAGTCATTTGTCAAGGATCGTAATTGGCCAATATTTTAATTAGGTATCTTACCCACTTAGTTTGGGCACCTAATAATTCTTCAACAAAATCGCACTAACTCTTAAGAATCTCCAACAGCTGCCCGTTTGTTTTCACTTCACCCCCAAATCAGGGCAAAAGGGAACCCTATGCCATCATCATCACATTTACCAAAACTATTCCCACTTCACCCCCTTCCACAACCAAAAACACGTCATCTATAGACAGATGGCGTTGAAAAATATTTGTACGCCTTCAAAAACAGAGGAGACACAAAAATAACTTTGGGAGTAAATAATACATCAAAGGGCTAAGTGATTGATGCAAGGGGTGTAAAGAGGGATGAAACATCATTAATCTTTCTGTTGCCCCCTCCCCACTAGCTGGCGTGAACTTTCCTAGCATTGATAGCTTGTTTTCATCCATTTCGTATTGATTGTTATAAGTAATTGTACGTGTGAGGGCTTTTTGTGTTTTTATTTCTTTTGACTCTGTTGATTGGCACTTGGTTACAAATCATTTTTTTGTGATGCTTTGAATTAGAGATAGTAACTTTGATATCTCATTTATCACTTACTGCAAGTAAAAGTAAGTACCTAGACCTACCTACAAGAATCATAGTTAAAACTGAAGTAGGAAGTTCTAATCTCTGTACGGTGTAGGTACATGGGCGCTTACTAAGTATATCTACTGTTATTGTGTATGGTATTAGTAGTTCTACGAACATTGGAATAGGAACTCCGCTCTCGTATCCGTGTTAGAGTTTCCTAGAAAAAGCATGACCCGCTGATTAAATACTAGTACATTTTTTACATATACGTGTTTTTTCACTTTTTTGTGAGCCATTTGATCATTTGGGGACTACAAGGTTTAGTAAAAGGTAAATCACAGATAGTGTTTCTTCCATTTTCAATAGCATAATGTTTATAATAAGCCCTAAATATACTTAGATTTAAGCTTATTAGTCTTATTACATCCATAGCCCCAATTTCCAACATCAAACCACAAATCTGACCGCAATTTGAAATAACCTCGTCACTGTAAAGTAATAATTACTAAAGACAGTTTTATCCTGTTTACTACCGCTTCCCACTTTAGTTATCTTAAGAAGTTGGCAAAGTATTTTGAGCCTGTGTTTGTAAAACCAAGTCGTGTTGAAGCAAAACGGACCGATGCGCGGTATGGGACGGCGACATAGACAAAACAAATAAAGACGGCCATACAAATCCAATAATTTATTTAGCGATCGCGATAAACTTATCGTCCGGCCGATCCACCGAACAAAGACAATATTAGCAGACCACCGTTATACTCATCGATGAAGGTTACATTTCTATGGTTATACTCATCACGTACTAAGGAAAAGGAAAACAAATGAACATCGACACACACGTATATCGCTCGCCAATAAAAAAACATCCTTTAAATGCGTCAGAATTTATGCACCATGTAAAATTCTCTTTGTGATTTTTTTTTACGCTGTGTACTGTCTGACAGTAAACGTAAGAATACTAAGTGATATTTAGCCGCTGTACGGCGTCGGCGTCGCTGCGTCGACATCAAAGGAAACCATTTATCCCTGTAATGTCTCATTCCAATCGCGAAAATGTTAGAGTGAGACAGCGAATGCTTTTTGTAGTGAAATATTTAGTGAGCTCATTGTGGCGGTGTTTAGTGAGTTCATTGTGGCGGTGTTTAGCGCTGGGTTCATTGTAGTGCTTGTGGAAGCAACGATTAATGTCTATATCGCGCACACAAAGAGCTCGGGCTGTACTTTGAGAAATCACCGATTTGCTTTATTTGGTATCGCTATGTGTGGAAGCGATTGTGTTTTGACTTGGTTTTCAATTCAAGGACTCACATATCAATTAAATATTATTTATGTGAATAAGAGTAGATCAACTACTAGAGTAGTGACGCGTACCGCGAGGGCTGGTTCGAGGTGGCGCGGGAAGAGTTCCTGGAAGAATTTAAGGGGATGTCTTTGCCCAGCAGTGAGACAGTATAGACCAACAAAAAAAAGAGTAGTTCAATAGTAATAAGAATTTGTATCAAAACTTGTTCTAAATAGTGTAACATTTAAGCGTTGCTCCCTTTCTTTAGCAAACAAAAAACTCTGAACTTTGAAATTGCTGATTTATTTTCATTAGTATTCATCCTGCAGTTATAATACCTACTACTTACAAATTCCGTCATCGAAGAAAATAAGTCCAAGAATAATGTTTATTTCATGCAAATGTAAATCAAAGTAAATCACAATGTTTCCAGCAGCTTTTAATATACAGCAACTTTTATTTGACATCAGCCTTCAGAACTAAAGTAATGTTCTGACATACACGCAGACTATGTACCTATTCATAACTAGAATAATTTGACAGGCAGAGCAAGCGGAGGTAATAATGTTTGTCATCCCACATAGATCTTCATAGAAGTATTACATGTGTTTGTGCTCACATCAGTAATGAAACCAAACGTACAATCTATTTTAATCGCCAAAGGAACTCCTTCAGTAAATACCGCCATATTTATCGTTTCATTTCTCCGTCGTCGCCCACTTACAGAAATAGTGTAACAGTGGATATTCGAGCCACAAATCTTTTACCAGAACCAAACTATAAACATCTTGGAGCGAAATCAATAAATAGAAGTTAACGAAGTCGAGGCGTGATCTTGTCGTCCACAGGACGTCGCGCTAATACAACACTCTATATTCTACGCATCCGAAACCAAGCAAAACTCATCCTTGTGACACCAAAAATAAGCGGTACAGAAACATTTTCGGAGGAGCACACCAAAGTTGGTTTTCCAACCCCCTTTATGTTCCTCGAGGCGTAAATTGGGTTCGACTCGGACCTTTGTGCAAGCGAATTTATAAAATAATAAACTGCCCATGTATTATACGGGGTGTTCATAAACGCTTGATAGCGGATCAAAGGTGTGGGGACAGGTAAACACGGATAACGTTGCTAGTTTGGGACCACAGTTTGGCCTTTATATAACCTTGAGTTCGAATTCAATTTGTCAAGACCTTTTATTCTCGTGTCTCCCCAATTCTGATATTAGGCAGTCATGATATATGGTATTATTGAAATAGGTAACTAAAAATCCTCCTAAGGCGTCATTGTACTCATCATCAATTAATAACTTTAACGATGGGACCAGAAATGAAACCGCAAAATAAAATCTACTGCTCCATACATTAACTTTCGCTTTGTTCGAACTTTTTTTTGGGACTTCAGTATTGGTCTCATAGTAAAAGTTTTTTATAATGACAAGGACAATAAATAACCGTTAAGTAAGAGATTATCAGTTATTACAATTACACCTTGTATTCTTCTGGAATACTTACTGATACTTACAAGGTTACTCTCAGAGGGGTTCAGTTATTTTAGAGAGGATCTCGATGTGCGGAATGGCTGATAGAAGTTTTGGAGTTAAGTTTACTTTGTCAATTTGTGGGCTGTGCGCAGGTGATCTGGTTCCTTTTAAGACTTCTGTGTTCATTGTGTTAAAATATGACAACGGATGAGTTGTAGTCTAACTAACGATACCCTGGTTTACATTCTCTCCCATCCCTTCTTTACCTTTCCTCCCAACAAAAGCATTAGTTTCTCTTCAAACAAAGCTACAAATTATTTTCTGTAAGAAGTTAAAGACTTCTAATCTAGGTCATCTTTTAATAGCACTATTATTATGTCTTGGATTCCAAGGAACTAACAACTAGCTCGACAGAATAAACAGCTCAGCTGCTCTTGTTTGAGCAAACTGAACTTAGATGGAATTGATATCTAGACTCACTGTTTACTTAGAACAGTAATCTTATAGCACTTGGATTATCTACACTTCAATTGTATTAAATTCTCTGAAATTTTAATAAAATTATGATAATAACGTATAAGTAATAGGTAGGTACTTAATGAGCACGAAGCTCATAATGTTGCAGAGAACATTACATTAGCATACATAGATCTAAATAAAAATAAAAGACTAGTAGATTCCTACAAGCAACAGTTACAATGCTTGCCAGCGAAACAAATCTTGCAAAGTCCCATATACATTGCGCGCAACGCTCAGGCAATAGGATAAAGGCAATAAATAGTAACTAGCCAAATACATTACGTTGTTTAACGTCCATAACTCGTCGGCGACCGGCTAATCCCGAAGATTGCGCCATCGACGCGGCAATCTCGCTGTAAATTATTCGGTCACCGTTTGACAATGGATCGTGATATTGGCCATGTGTTTTGTATAGAGAATTTAGTTAGTCACTTGTTTTTCCAGCTGCTTTGACACCGCGATAGATTGGTAAGCAAAAATAGCACCTATTTCAACAGATATTTTTTTTTGGTTTTGATATTGCCAGTTGATCCAAAACAAAAACAAGTGACATAAACGTAATTCGTTTATGTCACTTGTTTTTTTTTTATCAACAAAATACAAGAACGTTCGCCTTCAAATATAGATTGAGATGTATTGATATCCTGCTCCACCCAATGGACTACTTTCCCTGTTCTCGAACTACCACTTTAAGAGCCCTTAGCTTAGTTGTGAACAATATTTAAAAGCAATAGGAATCTCACATACATACATACATTTTCCATGGGGTAGGCAGAAACTACAGAATGCCTGCTACGATCTTTACATACCCCTTTTGCTTTGTTCGGGAATCCCAAAATATAATAATCAATACAAAATAAAATATACAAAATAGTAATAATGTAAATAAAATCTACCTGCAGACACACTGCTCAAACTTAGTCTATGTCAAATCCAGCGGCCGCTATTTGTGGCCGTCACGTCACGTCGGTGTTTGCCCGCGCGACGTGTTGTGACGTGTTTGCTCGTCGCCCACACGCCGCGCCCGTGTCGCCTTGTCGCCTGTCCGACGCATGCCTGATACCGTAGCTACAGGCGATGGGAAATACATGGGGTCGGCTGTACGAGGGTTGGGTTGTGATGGGAGCTTTTCTTTTTTTGTAAGTGGTAGGGGTAACTGGCAGGGTCTCTACTTACCCCAGATCCTTCCAGATAAATCTTTGTAAAAACTATTTCATCATGGAACTTCTAGACGTCTTACAATATTTTTACGAATTTCAAAAGTACGGAACGATGCTGATGATGCAGTGTCATTTATAAATAGCCAATAGTAGTCATCAGCTACCATTTACTGATCTACAGACTAGAAAGTTGCCTTGAAAATAAGCCTTATATACCATCTAATCAACTCAACTCACACATACTTTTCACCAAGCAGTAGTTGGGTTCGCACGAATCGTTCGTCGACTCCGATCGGGCTCCTAAATTGGACTTACAGTAAGTCCGCGCTGCAATTGAGTGCGGTTTGTAAGTCAGTTGAGTTTCCTGGGAGCCGGCGACCGTCATTACTTTGTAAATCTAGGCTTACACGAGACATAGTAGTCGAAACGTGAAGTGCCCAAAAAGTTTAGGACGTGCTTCGGAAACGGGTTTTAATTTGAAAGGACGGGTGCTATGTCCTATGTCCTATGTTACAGAGTTTGATTTCCGCACTTAGTCCTTGAGGTGGACTACTGTGCGGAGACCATGGCGGCCGTCGTGGTTATTCCAACCAGTGCACCTCCCCCCAGAAGTTGATTACATCTTCTGGTCTGTTAAGAACATCTGTGTAAGATCTAGGTGCCCCGAGGGCTTCTGTCCTAATGTGGGTGACGCCTGTGCATTCAAAGAGCAAATGCGCAACGGTTTCCTCAGCCTCTATGCGAGTCCTGCATAGAGGACTGTCCGTTATGCCTATTGTGTGGAAGTGTTTGTTTAGCGAGCTATGTCTCGTGATGATCCCCGTCACCAGCCACGGGCCCTTTCTGTCCAGCAGTAATAAACGTCCGGATAGCCTGCGATCTAAGGATGGCACAGCTGCCCCGGACCACCTGCGATCTAAGGATGGCACAGCTGCCCCGGACCGCCTGCGATCTAAGGATGGCATAGCTGCCCCGGACCGCCTGCAGTACAGGTGGTAATTTGTTTTATTTTTTCTAAGTCTATCTGTTGCTCCTACTATTTATGTTTGTCTGATGTTTTGCCAAAAAGTCCTTTGTCGTTATTTATATGTAACGTGATGAACATGCAATCAATATTTATAAGTAAACGACTTGTGAGACAATATAACATTTTCATAAACTATGTTGATAGAAAAAAATATTACAATACACTCTAGTATTCAGGGTTTAAACATAATGTTCTAAGAATAATGTACTAACATTTTCTCTTTTCGCGAAAATCCTACACTTAAGGGAAACTCTGGGAATTTACAAAAACACACATCGAGATATATTATCATTTTTATTGTACGAATACCAAGCACACGACATATCTTAAAGCGTTGCTTCCCAGGGGACCGACAGAAGTAAAATATTTAAGAAAGTCGCGCCTGGTTCTGTTTCTAATACGTACCTACTATAGTCATTTTTTATCCCGGTCCTTGCAAATATTTTTAGAAATTAGCTTATAAGGTTCTAGTTTATGCAACGATGACAGGCCGATTAATTAAACTAAAACAGCTAGATTTTCGAAAGCAAGCGAGCGGCTAGAGCTCAATATTGAGATTGGCTATTGAAGTAACTTTATCCTACTTTATAAACTCATAATATTTTAAATATTTACGATGACATTATTTTATTAACATTATGCATTAATAAAGGATCATATAAGACGTAAACAATACCAAACAATTTTACGTTATGAACGCCTTCTCAATCCGAAGCATGGTCCTGATGAGAAATGAAAAATATTAATTTAAATCAAAAACATCGTTTCTTTCACTGGATTTATGAGTACATTTCTCTGAGCACAGCTGCTCTGGGCCTTGGCCTCATAAATAATAAAAAAAAATATGAACGTTTAAAAAATCCTTCACGTTTTAAGATGCTCAGGCCTTGACCTACTGCTATTGTCGCATGTCTGTCAGTAATATAATAATTTAATGACGTCAGTCACTCGCATTTTATTTGAGAAAAATAATCTCTTTTGCATATTGTTCATACGCTACAGATTAAAATGAAAAATTGGCGACTCGGGAGCAGTTTAATTCGCATTACTCATTTTTGTCTACGTGATTCTTTTTGTTGAAGCGACATCCGATACTGTGCATAAGGTTTTGAGTTTATTGTTGTTTGTTATTATTAATTAGGAAATAATTAGAATAGAATACTCTTTATTATGTATACCATAATTATGAATTACAGACTTTTAATTGATTTATATTAATTAAGAATCTGTATAATTTTCCACTTATTTCTTGTTAAAAGTTTTATGATTTGATTTACATTTTCGCAACTCTTTAGGCTTCGTTTATGACAGGATTTGTGTGTATTTAAGTCATTCGTTATTAATATTATTCAAGTAAAGTGAACTCACAATATTAGTTCAAGGCCTGTAACCTCTATCACAAACACGTTCTGTGACGAATCCCAATCCATGTTTAGTAATCGAAAGTCGCTTGCATAACCGCACATGCCATTAACAGGCGATGAGGCGATGACGTACGAACACAAAAATAAAGACAATAAAAATACCCAACATTCGCAGCATTTGTAACATAATTAATAAAAATCTACATAAAATTAATGGAACATTTGAAAGAAGACGTATTAAGTTCTACATCAAAGGCACTCACGCAAGAATTCGGTCAATCTTCGCGTCTTATGCACACACATTATATTGTGACAAAACAAACAGAGAGTGTGAATCACAGCGCTAATGTGCGACAGTGTCAACAACGTTTTCCATCAGAGCTGTGTGTCTGCTTTCGTCGGAAATAGCCATCTAAACTGACGAACACGTAAATAACATTTGGCCATCTTTGCTTTTGGACGGACACTGTGTCCACTGCGAAGCGTGTCAACAGAACGATATCATGGAAAGCTATTGTTTTAATAGTAAGACTATTAATAGTAATGTTCTCACAGTTAAGTCTTTTACCGATCTTTGTCACGAAAGTTAATTCTGCCTTTTTTGCCATCGACCAAACTGTAGATTCTTTATTCCGTAATGGTGCTAATAATCACAACACCGTTAGCAGTGAGAATAGTTAATACAGTAGTTTGTAAGTGGGTGTTATCGTGTAGGACGATGCTGTTATTCAAGTTTTTATTTGACCCAATCACACTAACGATTTCCAAGAACTTTATAGTAAATAATGTATATCAATGCCAGTTGAAAGTACAAGCAATAGATTTAAAAAACATGAACGAAAGGTCAGCAATATTTTGTCGGCAACAGAGCTAATCTCCCGATCGATCGGCACAGGGCGATGTGTCGCATTCCTACTGATATATTACGCTCACAAATCGTTCCACACATTTATCATACTTTTACTAGCTTTTACAATTATTTTACACATTCATTTTTGAGACAAATTCTAGGGGTATGTTGTATATTTTATGTACGAGTACGTATGGTTCAACTCGGTTTTTAACACGGGTTAACGTATGATTTCCGTTCTCAACTTATACAACTCGGAGAATTACGGTCAGCGTTATCATTAGGTTCATATTCTGAAGATTATCTTATAATGTATCTGTTTATTATTCCTCTACTATTTATTAGACCTACATTCTTGTTTCATTTTCAAATAGCTCGATATAAGTCATAAGTCATTTATTAATTTGTTGAACATAGGTACAATAATGATGTTATATAAAGATAGAATAGTGCGCTATGTTAAGCCAGAGGGCGTACAAATGTTTGTGATTAATCAAGCAGCCAAGCCTCGACAAGAAAATTAATAAAATAAAAGTAGGTTAGCCTAGACTATAAAAAAATAATTGTAAAGAATGACACATTTTGACAAATAATAAATAGCAATAGCTACATGTCAAAAAAAAGAAAAAATAAAATACAAAATAAATGAAAACTAGTAATAAGACTATGTCAATATACAATACTAATGTCAATATACAATACAGATGTCAAAAATACAATACTAATGATGTCAATATACAGATGTCAATATATAATACTAATGTCAATATACAAAAACAAAAAATAGAAAAAACCTTAAAACCTTATGTCGCGGACAACAATATAGATATAATGAATTAGCAAGTCAACATTCTGTCATTAGATGTTTATCTGTTATGATTTTAACTTTTTTCTGTTATTTTTATCTGTTGCGTTGTCTGTTCTGTTATATGCTTTGTTCACAAGTAATGATTTTAGCCGTTTCTTAAATTAGTTCACATTCAATTCTTTGATTGACGACGGTAAGCGGTTAAATATAACTGGCGCCATGCAAAAAACACTTTTGTACATTAGAGCTGTGTGAGACCTTCTTACACATAAGCTATTATTATCCCGACGACTTTGATTATGAATGTCCGACATTTTTTTAAACAACTTTGGATTGGTCTTTACAAATACAGCAACCTCAAAAATATATAAAGATGAAAGAGTCAAAATTTTAAACTTAATAAACAATGGTTTGCATGTATCTATGACCTGCAATCCAAACATTGTCCTAATACAATTTTTTTGGGATAATTTCCCTATTGGTTGAATGCCCCCAAAAAATAACACAATATCTTACCATTGAACCCACCAAGTCATGATATGCTATGACTAAAACGTCCACAGTCATCACTGAGGTATGTTTATATAGGGCATAGGCAGACTTACTAATTCGTTTGGTTAACTCCTCCGTGTGTGTCTTCCAATCTAATTTATTGTCAATTGTTAGACCTAGGAATTTAGATGTGTTACTTGCGTTATGCGTTGGCTGTCATAGTATATAATAATAATAATAGTTTATTTCAGGTATTAACCCATAGCAATTACATTAATACACAAAATAAAATCAACACAAAACTCTTCATAAAAAGAAAAACAAAATTAAATCAAAATTAAAATCAGAGATTAAAATCAGAATTTAAATCAAAATTAAAATAAAAATTAACATCAAAATTAAAATTAAATCATAATATAAAAACACAATTAAAATCAAAAATTAAAATGATAAAATAAACAATGTTAAAAATAAATAAAAATAACAATCAGAAGTTAAAAACACAGTTAAATCGAGATCAACACATTAAAACCAAACCTCACAACATAAGGTACATTAATTTCGGTCTTAATAGGTACACACAATTAAATATTTCAGTTTCACACAGTCGAGTTTGGAAAGACGCCCTGAGTCTCCTCACTCACCTCTTGTATATGCTCATATTTGTGTTTGAACGTCGGCTAAACATCATTAATTTTGTCTTTACAATATGAACTGTTAGATTATTATACACTGATAGTATCCTATTTAATTGTTACAAACAATCTGCCATACATCTAAACTTCCAAATTCAAGTTCTATATCTTCCTACATCCCAATCGCACATTCTGAATTCATCCTCACTCTCTAAATCTAACATTGCAGCCTGACAGAGATTTAAGTCGAATACATTGTAAATATAGGACCCTTTGGGCCCCCTGAAATCACGTGCCGCGTCTGAAAGTGATTGTTCGGGATGCCAGGAGGTCCCGTCGTCGGCGGCTTCGTCTGTGCCTTTCGCCGAAAAATCTCAAGTATTAGAAGATCGAGAGTCGGGGTGGGTTTAAGGCGGGATTACGCGGGGCTGATCACGGGCCTGCTAGTAATTGAAGTGTGTTTGTCATTGTTTTGTAGTTCAATTGTTTTCTTTGGATTCGCTGTTATTGTTTGTTAGTTTTGGTTCCTTGAATGTTTTAACAGCTCTATCTGCTACTCTTCTTCTTTTCGTATAGATGGTAGGTACTCTTCTTCGATTTATGTTTAATGTCGGTGTTGATATGTAACTAATATTATGTAGGCAATAGGACACTTGTACTTTTACTTGTTGTGTGTCTTTGTACTTGTCTTATACTTTTACTTATTATGTATGCCAAAAGCTTCTAATATAAATGTCATTTCATAAAAATGAATGATACACTTTGTTACTTATGTGTTGAAGACAAAAATGTAATAAGTGTCGCAATCCACGGTAGGCGCGTGTTTATTCCCGCTCGTTGACGCAAACCTACAAAAATAAAAAATATTTTTTCTCTTTGTTTTAGTACTTAGGTACTTAAGGTTTATGTACCTAACTTCGAATACTTAGTACTATGCATAGCATAAAGAAAACCAGATAATTTTGTATCCTAAATATTGTTGACGATCAAACTTTATCACAGCCAGAAAACTGTTATGTAGCTATAATAAAAAGTATTCATTAAATATTTAACAAACTTCCATGTGCTACTTAAAGTTACAATCCTCCCATAGTTTTCAGGGGAAGAAGTTGTCTCTTATAAGGGATTATATTCTAAAGTTTTAGAATCCCTCAGGGCTGGAGACGTTGGATGGCAGTCACTTTGGGTAGAATTAGAAGCTTGCCAAATATGATGCATGATTGAACTGACAAAGAGGTTGCTACTTGATTATCAATTATTTAAATTAAATAAATTGGTGCAGTAACTTGAGCTAACAAGCCAGAAAATCAAACTGAAGTAAAAACACAAAAACCACATTA
Source organism: Apamea epomidion (assembly GCA_947507525.1). Lineage (NCBI taxonomy): Eukaryota > Metazoa > Arthropoda > Insecta > Lepidoptera > Noctuidae > Apamea > Apamea epomidion. Next base: position 619,073 of record OX382233.1, read on the forward strand.
AACTCATTAGGAGAAACGAACCTTCGAACTTGTCTTCATTACAGAACAATTATTCAAACAGACCACTTAGAATAATCGCCCTTAATAAAATACTCTTAACGAATTCACGCTGAAAAAGATACGCTTTTTATTTGAGACACAATGGGCGTACGACCGAGTGACAGAGAAAAAAATATTCAGAAAAGCGACGTGAAAAAAAACGGGGCGTTCGTCATAAGTGGAGTAAAATATGCACCCTCGTGTAGTAATATATAGGGCTTGGAGAGTCCCGCCGGCGCAGACAACGGAATTATGGTCCTTGACTGTACGGAGGAAAGTGTTGGAGCGACCGTTGTGTTGTGGTTTTGGCATTGTTTAGAAAAAATAATGTTAAAAGCATAAAATATTAAGATTTAAGATACACAATTTCAGGATTTGTAAATTAGCATAGAGTTCAGAATCATTGATGTGTCAAAAGAATAGAAGGGAAATTTAACCTAAACCACCAGTTGGTGCCAGTTGTTAACTATCTTTCTGCAAGAAAAATAGCTGATGATTTAATTGAAAAAGAATGTTGATAGAACTGCACTTCAATAATAATCTTATTTTATAACCCGTGGCTGGCTTAGTAATTCCATTCTAAGTAAAATATGCTGCCAGCATTATGCTACGTACGTCTTGCATTTACATAATTCTGTTGGAGCGCTCGCGGGTTTGCTCACAAATTCACAATTACTGTAATGGATTATGAAACTACGAGATTTAACCAAGTTTGGATACCTACCTACTACGACTATTTGCCAACGAAAGATTGAACTATCGACATACTACCATAATGTTGAATACTAAATTAAAATATTCATAGGACCTAATTTTTGACATAACCTTTGTTAAGAGTGTCAGAGTTTAGATGTTATAAATCATTGGCACGTCATCCGATATTGATAATTTATAACAGCAATTAAAAATCGAACTAACATAACATAAAAATATTTGGTACAATATTTTTGTTTCTACAACCAGTGGCGGTCGCAGTTACGTAATACAGACGCGTGAAAGTGACACGAGTAATTATTAAATCCTAGCAAAGATACATTGAGGTTAGCCCCGTTAAGTGGGGCTTAGCACGTCAGATTCGTCGAAGATTTATACTGTTTATATAGGCGCCAAAAAGGACGGATTTGTTTCAATTTTAGGACCCTATTTAACAAGGTATTAGTTACCTTAACTGCTGTGACATAAAGCTTATAATCACTCTGGTTGGAATAGCAGGCATTTTACGACGTGTAAAATAAAGGTTGTGATGTAAATAATTGCTTTTTTACTGTCTTTATTTTTGTACAAATGTGATAAATTGAGGTATTCGTTTTATAGATACTTTCGTGACTCGGTTACATAAAGCGCTATGAAATGTGTATAACATTAGGATGTTTCCATTAGGGACCAGCTTCAGATGCAACACTCATAATATTACCCTGATACAAATAGGCTCACTGTTAAGGATTCATGATTATGTTAATTGGGTCCTAGCCTAGATTCTAATCAAGGTAGATCAGGTTGCGTATCGAAGTTTCTTGCGACAATCTTCTTCCATACCTAAAGAACATGCAAATATTTATATTTTATTTATAAACATAATTATGAACAAAATCATCCTACTACATCTCAATCTAAAAACATCTTCACGCATGATCAAAGAAAACGTAACCCTTCAAAGCCTCCGAAAATAGACACATAAAAAAAACAGTATGAAAAGGGCGCCTCTCCATAAAGAGCATGTACTAACGAGTGTAGATCAAAGGGGACTTAATTTTATACGACGCGATTCTCGAACAAATGAAGCGGCCAGTACTAATCGTCGCATTTGTCACGCGACTTATATTCGAGTTTCATTTTAGACGCCGAATGACACGCGGAGTGGCGTTTCAGGGTTATATTTGTAACGACATTCTTTCGTATTCCGAATATAACATATCTAAAGGTTTGAGTGGTCTGTTTGATGTGTTTCATCTCCTTTGTGATTGTAGTGTGTTTCCGGATGGCGGAGTTAGAACAAATGATTGATCAATGTTTTTAACGAACGATCCAGATTTTCTGTCTTCAGGGCTCGTCATTTTGTGCACTCGTCGTGTCATAGATAACTTAGCACTTTAGATAAACACGTTTGCATTCAATTACTTAGTTCATATAGAGGTAAAGCCTAGTGAGTGCATTATATTGTTTCTTTAATAGACCTTCGCCTTAATTTACTAACTATAATAAAATTAATAGCATGCATAAGACCTTCATAAAAAAACCACAGTTTTACAAACCAAGTCAGTAGAGTATTGTTTCAAACATTCAGTCTATCCCAAGACTTGACGAAGATCTCTATTAATAACGGTTTTCCTTCAGAAAGTTTATTTACAGAAAGGATTCTGCGGCCAGTCGGTGGGTACAGCCGGATGATGTTATCTTATTCGATGGGTACAGCCGGATGATGTTATCTTAGTCGGTGGGTACAGCCGGATGATATTATCTTAGTCGGTGGGTACAGGCGGATGATATTATCTTAGTCGGTGGGTACAGCCAGATGATGTTATCTTAGTCGGTGGGTACAGCCGGATGATATTATCTTAGTCGGTGGGTACAGCCGGATGATATTATCTTAGTCGGTGGGTACAGCCAGATGATGTTATCTTAGTCGGTGGGTACAGTCAGTGGGTACAGCCAGATGATATTATCTTAGTCGGTGGGTACAGTCAGATGATGTTATCTTAGTCGGTGGGTACAGTCAGTGGGTACAGCCAGATGATATTATCTTAGTCGGTGGGTACAGTCCGATGATGTTATCTTAGTCGGTGGGTACAGTCAGTGGGTACAGCCAGATGATATTATCTTAGTCGGTGGGTACAGCCGGATGATGTTATCTTAGTCGGTGGGTACAGCCAGATGATATTATCTTAGTCGATGGGTACAGCCGGATGATGTTATCTTAGTCGGTGGGTACAGCCGGATGATGTTATCTTAGTCGGTGGGTACAGTCAGATGATGTTATCTTAGTCGGTGGGTACAGCCAGATGATGTTATCTTAGTCAGTGGGTACAGCCAGATGATATTATCTTAGTCGGTGGGTACAGCCGGATGATGTTATCTTAGTCGGTGGGTACAGCCGGATGATGTTATCGTAGTCGGTGGGTACAGCCAGATGATATTATCTTAGTCGGTGGGTACAGCCGGATGATGTTATGTTAGTCGGTGGGTACAGCCGGATGATGTTATCTTAGTCGGTGGGTACAGCCGGATGATGTTATCTTAGTCGGTGGGTACAGCCGGATGATGTTATCTTAGACGATGGGTAGAGCCGGATGATGTTATCTTAGACGGTGGGTACAGCCGGATGATGTTATCTTAGACCTACCTAGGTATAGAACATATATAATAATACACTAAATAAGTTTTAATAGATAGCTTATTAATATGCGTACTGCTTGTATATTTGTATAATCCTGTCCTGAACTCATCCACACTAACTTAGCATCATATAAATGGAACACCCAGTTTACATTGCCGCGTCCGTGTCACGTGACTCGTGAATGCAATGGATTAAATTTTAGAACTAACTCACTTAACTTGCATGACAACTAATTTTACGAATTTACCCAGTTCTGGTATGAAAGCGCAAAGCATTTCGGGAACGTAGTCCTCAGTATTAGATTGTAATTAACGTTACGGGACTCAAAGGCGAATGCTGGTACACGGTGTTATGATGTCGGGGATTGACTTGTGTTTGCTATTGAATTTAGTCATTTGCTGTATGTTTGGATCATCTACTGTACCTATTGAATGGATTGAGACATTGCAGATGTGTTGTCAATACAGGGTGGCAGGGACATCGATCCACGACCATGGATTCAGTACATTATTTCTGAGACGCCTGCGTTGAAATTTTACATCAGTTATTAAAAAAAAATCTGCTGTTGTATAGAATCATGTTTAGAATTATGTGCTGAATGGTCACAGCTTACGCGTCGATGTCCCTGCCACCCAGTGGTGCAGGTGTACATTAGAATTTCATTTATTCAAGGTAGGTACGTCGAAACTTTTTGACGGTCGGTATTTGTCCACGGGCGAAGGTATTTAAAAACAATACGACTCGTGTGTGTGACTAATTCTTCAAGCCTTTCGTTTCCTACAACATTATATTATTCACCAGTTAAAATATTCACAAAAACAAAGATTCATGACACTTTCAAAGTTTAAAAGCGTATATTTTCTGGAAAAAAGATCTGTATAACAAAGAACTCTTCAACACTTTGACAAACATTCACAAAACCCATTTATCTGGAATGTTTGCGACGCAAACAGCTAATCGCCATCAAAGGGGAAACTCCCATTTCGCGGCGAAGTTTTTAAATAATTTCATTATTGTTAAAGTTTGGGCTTGGGTCAATTGGGGGCAAAGAAAGTAAAAATTACCGTATTTGTCGCAATGGGAAGCGATTTCAATGATTTAGAATACAAAATGAATTTTTGAGGTGCCTAATCATAGTTGGCGGGCTGTCACACCGAAGTGTATTTTGAATATTTTAATTTTGGTATTTCCTTCAGACAGAATGTTGCCAGTAGAAGTCTCCTAATCGAATTGAATCTAACAAGCCTGTATTGTCCCAGTGCCAGGCAAAAGGCTCCGTCTCCCTTTTCCACACGATTCTGTATCTACTTATACGACCCAGTCCTTCCGGTAGGAGTCAAGCTCGTACGAGCCTAAAACAATTTAATTATTTTCTGGCCCTAAACAAACTAACTCTAAAAAGATAATAATGTCGATCAATGCTTTAATATTTCGGCAAGATTGAGCGACTAAATGGAATAGTCACAGTAATAGACTAGTAGCAATAAACCATACATTCAGATATTTATAGAACGATACAAACAAACATAAATAATTCCCACATACACATAATTAGAATCTAAATATAGAACCACGGAAAAACGATATTAAGGTATTAATATCCCGAAGGAGACGTGATGTCCACATAATATTAGTTGTTAATTTGCTACCATATACAATTATGTACTATTAATAGTACAGCGTCGTAGTGATAGCTGTACCGATTATGTGTGTCTAGTCAGTATGTCGTCGGTAAAAGGGATTATAATTAGGTACGCTTTCATCAACGCACAAAGGTCCACCTGAAGGACTAAGTGCGGAAACCAAACCCGTAACATAGATCATAGGTACGCTTGGTTTCCCTTCATTCTCATAATAATAGGTACAAGTTAGCAGAAAATGAGGAAAGTTGCTGAAATATAATAGATAGGTAGATACTTAAAACAATTATAGCTAGCTATATAATAGTGTAACTTCACCGAATCGTACGCTTTTGTCAAGACAGTGTTTATTTTAACCGTAAGACAATGTAATAGTTTTTTATAGAAATTAAACAACGCTTTCCTTACATTACAGCCTATTACTTTAACGTTTACGCATTTGTATCACTAAGAGGATGCAACTGACTGTAAATCTTCATAGAAAGTAAATTAGAACCCATAAAAACGGCGCGTGACCCTATTCTAAACGTCACATGCCTTTCTGCACCCAAACACGAGTTAAATATATCGCCATACACACTCCACTCGAACTCTTCGGAAAACTAAAACCACGGAAAACCTCACATTATTCACGGAGCCAAAACTTGGAGTTGACATGAATGCGACCAATAGCTATCGATTACTGAAGGCGAACATAAATCTAATAGGCTCGGTGACGCTCGGGAATTTCCGACAGTCTTCGGCGATTCGCGACGGTGTGTAGAGAGTCCATAAATATCAATAAAATGCCACGGGGTCACGCGAATGCTCAATCAGCTGGCTTTCGGTTGGGTTTGTGTTGGCTTTCAACCCGGCCCCTAATATGTTTGTCGTTAAACAAGACTATCAGTCTGCGGATCTTAAAGTGACGCCCGAAGTAAGGATTTGTCAGAAGCCATTTAGTAATAAAAGAGTTTAATGTCATGTTAGTTTATGTACGTACAATAGTTATGTACGTACAATAGTTATGTACGTACAGTAGTTATGTACGTACAATAGCTGTAAATATCGCTTCCAAACTTTTTCTTTCACAAACCGGTTGGCGGCGGTCCAGTGGTGTCGGCACTGACTTACGAGTTGTAGCTCGTAAGTTCGAACCCAGACAGCTATTTTACTTTGTGTATTTAATTTCATCACCACTGCTTTCAAAACGGTGAAAGAATCTTCGTAAGGAAACCGGCATGTCTTAGAACCAAACATTCTAAGACATGTGACATCCAACTATTTGCACTGGGCCCGCGTGGTGATTTAAATAGCCCACTCCCTCTCAGTGAGCAGTAGCAGTCACTCAGTCCCAGCAGTGGGAACATTATAGGCTGTCTATTTAAGAAACCATGACTAAAGCAGGAAAGAAGATAAAAGCCACAAATAATTCAGACAGACAGATAGTGATTTCCCTAACATTAATTTGAAACAATCCATTACATAGGAACATCCTCACTCCATAACTGCAGCTCTTAACAAGGTTTAATAGCACCTCATGAATAAAGTGGAAACTTGTGAACAGGGCGCTTGATCCAGAAGTAATTAGCGGCGTACACGCCGCCGATTATTATAATGTTGGCAACTTGTGCCGCAAGTAATCCTATGCACATAGTTAATGGTGTACCTGTATGGTAAGTAGGGAGGGTGATAGTAGCGGAGTTGTTATGTGATGCTGGAATTATGTGCTTGAGAAATGAAACACCTAAACTAAATGTTTAAAGTCTTTTTGGTCCTTTATGTGAATTGTTATGTAGAGTAGTGGACGCCAGTGCTAACGGCCGCGGCTTGTGACTTGTAGGTCGGGGTTCGAACCCAAGCAGGCACTTTACTTTGTGTAAATTCTTTCATCACTACTCCTCTCAAAACGGTTAAGGAAAAAATCGTGACGAAACCGGCATGCCCTAGAACCAAAAATTCGAAGACATGTACCCATCATTTGACGACACGGTTGGCGCAGTGGTTGAGCGATCGACTACTGCGCTGCGTGTCGCGGGTTCGATTCCTGCACGGAACAAATATTTGTATTGCCTACAGGTTCAGGTCAGGTTCGGGTCAGGCTGTTTGTGTATGTACACAAACAGCCAGATCCGGAACAACTACAAAAATTGCAACTCACATGAGTTGAAATTTTTGACGCACCCACGATACAGGAGTTATTCCTAGTGTGGGGCAAAGTTTAAAAAAAAACATGGATAAGAAAACTTCATCCAAACAAAACTGTGTCTTCTTCCACACTCATGATATTATCTACGTCATTATTTTCTTTTCACACACGTCCTAGTAAAATCTCACACACTTCAAAAACGATCAAAGTGAACCACATCAGACAACTTCACGCCTCTCGAGTCAAGTATCAACTTTCTTTAAACACAAACACTTGTATCCCATCATGAACATTTTTTTTGTTGGAAATAGTTGGTCAGGAATAGAATGGAAATGTTGATCAAAGAGACACTGTCCCGGCGACGCGCATTCTGACATCGGCCGACTTATTCTGGGAAGGAAGCCGCATTTAATCAAATTTGTATTGATTGAAAATCTTTCTTAAAAAACAATTTAAAAAAAACTATTGAAAAATATTGTCTTGTTTTAGGCTTTTTACATTCATATTGACGTTCAAAAGTGCCTTTTATGTGCCTATTTGAAATAAATGATTTGACTTTGACTTTGACTTTGACATAGTTACTATTTTTGTTATTATTATGTTTTGGGGGGTTTTTAAATTATTTATATAATTTTTTATTTCATGCTTTTTGTAGGGACTCCTTATTAATTTATTTCCTTTAGTTTCTTGCGTTTTAAGATTCAGATAATTTGGTGTTTAATCAGGTTTTTTGGTGGCGGCCATCTTGGATTTGAAATTTATCATAGTGTATAGTATTCTACTTCAAGTATTCTAGTCAAAACTTTTCATTTGATACCCATATTGAGGGAGTTGTGAAAAAATATGTAATCCGCCATTTTGGACCGATTTTCATCAAACATAGCTAAGACACACACCCTGACATGTCAAACTTATTATAACACCCCGTCGTTTTTGCGTCGGGGGTTAAAAAATAGAGTGCCCAGTTACTAATATCCACTCTTTGCATGATGTCATGCGGAGTAACAAAGTATTTTATTGTCCGATTCAATTGACTCGCGGTAAAAATAGTTCGAATTCTGGTTGCCCAAAAACGTAACTTATGAGAGCTGTTCAATGTGAAGTTATACATGTATTTTGAGCACTGAACCGCACGTCAGTAGAACGAACATAATAATTTAGAGTGTAATTAGAATTGACACCCAGAATAAGCCCGCCAGGACGAATTTAGTTCTAATATTTGAAATTCCCATTTCTGTAAAATGCCGGTTACAAATATGGGTTTTGTCGGCTTTCATTTTAAGTGCCTTTGAAGTAGATTCAAAGTTTTAATGAGAGTATGTTGATGGAGGATATGAGTCACAAACTTGTGTCGGGAGGAACCAATTGCTACTAATTGACATTCATTATATCTGGAGCCTAAACATGCCACGGTTTACAAAATAGGCAGACTAAAATATATAAGTTATTGATTATTAAAGAACAGATGGCTGCCGGAGCAAATTATTGCTCTTGTAGAGACTATAGTCAGCAACAAGATATTTATTTTAAGCCCCTTTGAAAATAATATGAGCACTTTGGGAGACAAAACGGAACAATGGAGATACTAAAGCATTACCCCAGAGTCCAGACGATAAACTTTCCATGTGAATACACACAGATTCATAGGATTTGGCTAGGATGGGTATTGAAGTGGTTCACTTTACAATAGTTTAATACTCCCGTATTATAAAAAAATCTGAAGCTCTGAAAGGCGATGATTATCAACGTGACTTTGATTTCAAGTTTTACTATATCTATAAACGGAATCTCTATAAAATACCCCCAGGTCGCAATTCTGTAAGCCGTGCAATATATTCCGCTAGCGCCCGCGCCGCGGTTCGTATTCAGTGTATCAGACTATCAGGTAACGCTGCATCGTACGCATGCCGACATTTATTATTCAACGCTGTGGCTTCCTTGCCATATTTTGTGAGCATTTTCAAGCTTGATTTATTTTTATGGCTTGAAGTTTCTTTAGCTTGCGGCTATTTTATTTTGTTATCTTGTCTTTCTTGTTCTCTTACACCCGTATTTATAAACAAGTAATTACTTGTTGCTAAGTAATTTCTTAACTAATTTGTAACTTAAGGTTAGAATTCTTAATTACAAAATTTCATTCTATAGTCTAGTAACGCACTATACTATACTTTTTTTATTATTTCATGTCTACGTTCAAGTGTTCTTGGGTGAGGCAAAAAATGCATTTCAGGATAATTATTCGCTAAACAATATCGAAATCATACTGTATATGATTTCGATAGCCGCATTTAGCAAAGCATAATCAGCCTGTAATGTTCCCACTGCTGGGACACAGGACTCCTCTCGGTGTGGACCGTTATCCACCACGCGGGCCCAGTGCGGGTTGGTAGATGTCACATGTCTTCGAACTTTAGGTTCTAGGATATGCCGGTTTACTCACGCAAACTATCGCATTGGTAATAGCTGGTACAGCGATATTTTTAAACCATTCATTTTTTAAACGTACGAGTACGTATAAAATCTCTAAAAAAAGCTCTCTATATTATCAAACCGTTAGGTGCGTAGGACAGCAGCAATTTACTACAAAATGAAACAACTTTTAAAGTTCCAAAAAATCCATACAATCAATTAAAAAGCCAACAAAAGAGCGAACTATTCCCACATCACTCTACTTACGTAACTCGTAGCGAGCATTAAAACAGAATCGCCACAACAGACGCACGCGATGTTTCAATTATATCGCGACCATTTTTCACTCGATATCATTGTCGCATGATTTATAGTTGACACCTGAATAGTTCGCCGGCTAATGTAGTAGGAGCAGAGAAAGGTATTGTGCTCGAAGTTCGTGTAATTAGATGGATTTTATAGTTTTGGGTAAAAGTTGTTATTGTTACTGCTTTTATTGTCAGGTGTGTATTGAACATGTATCGGACTATGTTTTTAGTGTAAAATAGGCTTAGTAATCGTATCTTGTTCTCTCGTGTCCCGTGAGATTCATAGAAGACCATAATGGGATGATATCTCGAGTTCAACTCTCAATCGTAGAAACTCGAATTTTCCAATAGGTTGTTTATAGAATTATTGGGAAGGGTATAGCTAGGTTACTGAGAACAAACTAATCAATAATGTTGACATACACAATAACTATGTTACAAGCTATAGGAACTTCGAATGAGAGTAAATGTAGTAAACTCAATCCATTGCACTAAAGATCAAAGCCCGACAGCGAACCAACTACATTTAATAACATAATTCAATGCACAGTTACATCAGGTGTTTGCAATTCATTAACATAAACAAAACAGACCTCACCTTGATTCGCCCAGTCCACATTTGTGAACCATGATTAAACAATCCTGAGTATTTGGTTAGGACTGTCGGCCTCGGGCGGGAGATCAAACAGGCCTACAGTTATAAGCTTTAATTAATAAACGACGAGACGAGGCCTCGGAAGGGAAACGTCTTAAAGTTGAGTGTTTTATAGACATGTGTGTTGGTATGACGAGGCCTTGTACTGGAGAATAACAGAAGCATGTAATTTTTTTTAAGACTGAATGAGTATTTTTCTTGGAATCCATCAAGGATTGTTGTCAGTAGTATTTAGTTATTAGTAGATTGTAGTCAGTCCTCCACTGGTGTACACGAAGAAGTCCTTGAACGTATGACTAGGTCCTCAACATAAACGGAAATAATTTTACATTTTGCATCCAAAAAATCTGTCCTTAGTATCTAAAACCTCATCGACATTGAAGTATTTTGAGAGCAATCCTTGCTTTTATTTCCATCATCTGAGTTGTCTTCGGTATTTTCCCCATGAATGTAGCTCCTCAAATAGACATAAATAACGATGCTTCAATAATGATGAGAACATTTTTACCGTCTCCACTTTCCCCATCTATAAATAGCTATGTCCGACCCTCCGGATGTTAACTTCCATGGATAATCTCTTTATAATACGAATACATGCCGAGTGACGTACATACATAAGTATCCTTGGTGATTCTACCAACTGCTCATTTACATGATGTGTCTATGCATAGGTAAGTATATCTTTTGTTTTTGTGTGAGTTTAATCGAGAAGTTTCTTTGTTAAAAGCCCAGGCTTTAAAACGTGGGAACAATCTAGATAATATTTAGTTATCTGTGAAAATATTCAATTCGTAAGACGAGTCGTTCTAAACCTCTTAGTAAAACCCCATTTCTATTCTATTGTAGCAAAACTATAAATTAACTACTTTCCCCTTATACATACGCACACTAACTTCAAACCGCATTTAAACTCTAAAAACCTTAAAACTCCGTGCAACATCCACAAATCGAAACAGTTTTATTTCCCCCCGTTGCCCCTTGTGCCCCCCGGTTCCTTCGGTTCCGGTACGTAATCCCCGTGAACAGGTTCGAAGCCCGGGCCAACTATAAATCACTTGTAAGACTCGAAACTCGCGGAGAAATAAAATTATTTCATTTATCACCGCTTACATACAGCGCTGGATGCACTTGAGAACTTTTAGGAATCGTTCTACCGAATGTAAAGCGAGGCCACGATTTGGTAACACGTTGGACTTGAATATTTGGACCGCGAATTATGTTGACATTGGAATGGTTCAGAGGGAAAATTGTTTCAATGTACAAATGATATTTTTTCATGTTTATGGAAGGGCGTGTCAGACTTTTACTGACTAAAACCCACCCGTGTTCCTTCAGTTGCCTGTGCCAGGGGCCACGTATCTCTATCGAACAACCCGCAGTCCTGGCAGGCATTGGCCCTAGCGGACCCCGCCAGTTCGTGCTGACATCTCTTTGAGGCGTGCGTGGAACACAACGCGCCGTCGACCCGGTCCTGGTCCTTACCGGGCGGCGAGCTGCCCATTGCTCGCCGCCCGCAAGCTCCCGTCCAGGGCGTCTTCTGCGGTGGCTAGGGGCGTGAGGGCGCAGAGATTACCTCTCCCTCACGCGCTCCGCCTCCTCCTTCGCGAGCATTACTGCTTTGCAGAAGGAGATGACGGCCTGCCATGCACTCTCGCTGCGTACCATGGCCTGGACCAGGGCCGGCCGCGAGAGATTGCTGCCGCCGATCGCCGCCACGAGGACATGGTGGTGCCCCGCCCAAGCCGGGCAGACCTCCACCGTATGCTCCACCGCGTCCTCCGGGCGATCCACACAGTGGTGACACCCTGGCGTTTCCTGCCGCTTTATCCTGAAGAGCAACCTCCCGAAACAACCATGTCCGGTGAGGACCTGCGTCAGGCGGAAGGTGAGGGTGCCGTGGCGCCTCTCTAGCCACTCATCAAAGAGGGGACTTATCGCCGCTATTGTGGCGAGCCCAGCACTAGGTTGCGACAATCGCACTCTTCATGCCGCTATGAGATCGCGCCGGAGCTCTGTCCGCTGTGCCGTGATTTCTCGCGCAACGGAGTTACGCCCCGGCGTTTTGCCTCCTCTCGCCACTCGCATATGTGGGCGAGGACTCTGGCCTCCAGATCCCATGGCGGCAATCCGGCAAGGAAATAGTGTTGCTCCAGACTAATAATAATTTCACAAGAAGCTTAACTACTCTTACTATTAGGTAGATAAACAACTAAGAAAATAGATTAGGAAAATATTATAGCTGAAAAAGGTCAGACAAAATAAAATAAGCTCTTTAAAAAACTTATTATAAAGTAGGCAAGCCAAGACAAGTCTTGGCTTGTTATTTCGCATAACTTTGTTACGACTTAACTCGTCAAGGGTTATTAGCATGATTTTATGGACACAACTATGTAGTTTCAACCCACAGAAATTCTTGAATATTATTTTATTTGTCTAAAAAAACATGTTCATCGACTTATTGGCACCGACTGACCATATGATTGATAAGAATATATTTATTTGCTTTAAAACATGGTATATTAAGCTCTTGTAAATTAAAGTTATGATCTTATATGTTATGGACTGGCATACAAATATTCAAACATGTTAAATGTAACTTTGATTCAATGCAGTTGTGGAGCAATTGGCTTTACTACTACGGATTGCGGGTTCGATTCCCGTTCGAGACCAATTATTTTTAATAAATCAATGAAATCACTGCTGGACATAGGTGCAAGCGGTGTGGACAACACTTTGTCCTCCATCTTCCGCATCCAGTCTGTCCCAGCCACTTTTTCAAGGTCATCAGTTAATTTTACGGTTTTCGAATAGGTTTTCGACGTGGATATAATTTGTATGATTAAAAACGAGTATCGTGAAACGTTAACAAAATCAAAACAGTAAAAAAAACTCAAACAACAACTAACTTACTAGATTAATTGAACAAAATAAAACCAATCAACTTTCTTATATTAACCCTCCAAACGTTGCACCACTACCAGCACAGTCAAACACACATGTTTACAGCACAGCTACTTACATTTTATCGGCCATGTCGTCCACCTTAGGGTACATTTTGACCGTGAGGTCAAAAGGTGAGCTCGAGAAATGCTTGCCTCCCGAGCGAATATAACTTGCGAAATGAAATGGACGGTCTGTTCCCAATAGTACTGTATTTTAATTATATAACATCTATGTTAGTAAGTTGCATTTAGTTCTAATATATGGAATTATTAATAATAATACTGATTTAGCAGTAAATTTGTAATGATCTAAACTAATCTGATTTTTTCCATTAGGAATTTCTCAGAAACTGCCCGATTTGTGCTCCATCTATAGAAACTGTTGAGACTTAAGCATGCTGGCGAAATGTAGTACAATCGAACAACCTATTTAGTTTACATGTTATATGTGTGGGTGAAGGTTATGCACACAAACACCAAATAAAACGAGCGAGCTCTGTGTTTAGTAGTGTGCGTATAGCACGATAGTAATCATTCATTGATGTAACTGAATTAGATATAATATTTCGCATCATATTACTATAGCGACCTTGGCGCAATGGCTATCGTCTTTGGTCAGTGAACGAGAAGTCGTATGTTCAAACCACGTGTGCAGCAAATGTCTTTTTCTTTTTGTATTCATTATTTTGTTAAAACATTACTTAAAATTGAATTGAATTTATAACGATTCGATACCGTTCATGGATGAGTAATGAAGTTTGCAACGTTTGAGACAGCCACGGAACTCTCAGGCAATTGTATTTCGACTGTTTAGAAAATAACTACCGACAATTAAAAAACATTGGTTTCAAACACCCTATTTTATAAAAAATGAGCGTTCTTGGTTTCAGTCTACAAGTGTTTGCATATTGCTACACATATTCGTGTGCAGATTTATTTCTGTGGATCCAACATTTATCAATGTTATGTGTATGTTAAGAAAAGGCAGAAATCGTTGTTCTGCATGAGCAAAACGTATCTATATGTGAAATTGCAAGGCGCCTAATGATATCGGTGAGTAACAGTTTGATATTACGTTGATATTATACCTACTTTGACTTAACTAACTCGTCTCACCTTTCAATGTTTATCTAGGAATAAATTAATGTAACTGAAGTGCAATACTTACCATAGTTATAATATAGGTAAATTATCATAAATATACTATAGCTTTTTTTTTGTCTAAGATTTTTATTTTAATCATTTGTAATTTATTTAGTATTAGAAGCTAAATATTATGTTTATTGTTAAAGTTAATAAATTTCAAAACACAGATGAGTATGATAAAATTAACTTAGTCTAGCCCATTTTTGTCCTATTACGGCACGGGCCTTTAGAAAGATTAAAGAAAAGCCTGCGAATAACGTAAATAAAAATAGATATTAATAAATTAGATTATTATGTTTACTAATGTCAGTGTATATTTAAAACATTTAAGTATTTTAACTTGTATGCGCATGTATTGTCTATGTAAAAGTAATATTAATTAGATATATATCTAAATAATATTACTTATATAAAGTATATTATTTATTAATTTATTTATACTTATAAACACACACACTTATTATATACACAGTATATAAATATAGTAGGTATACATATTTATTTGTTATAATAATAGCTATTACTATAGGTAAGTATTTTAAATACTGTTTTGTTTTATATCCACAGAGGAGAACCGTGCAGTTAAGGGTCTTTGGAGGTATGAGGAACAGGGTGTAAAGTTCACTCATCCTCCATAGAAGAGGGAGGATCCTCCGACCAGACGGGTGTTATGTCTGGCGGGCAATTGCCCAACGATTCATGTTGAGAAATTGTATCTATGCTAATTGCGCGGTAAACTCTGCTTGCGAGATGCAGGATTTGCGTGACGTCAGTATGACGCGTTGTTCGCATGTGGCGTTGTAGATACCGCTACAGGTCCTCCGATATGCGGAGTCAGAAGACGTAGAACATGTTCGACGTGGGCCCAAACTAAAGGCAAATTTATTGGCTCGACACCACGATGGCACCACCATCGTGGCAAGGCACAAACACACAAGGCTGATCCTTTCTTGTCCACTCGCGTAATAGCAACAGCACACAATGTGTGCTTACAAACTGTGAGAAATCACCTACATTCAGCTAGTTTACGTTGCAGCAAGCCAGCGCGGAAGATTTTGCTGTCCACTGCGCACCGACAAAACCGACTACAGTTTGCTAGGTTATACATTAATTTTGATTGGGAGAACAATATGGTGATAGAAAACGAGGGTTTGCCGACTCATTATTAGTCGAATTTATTTTTATTAGTAGACGACTATGGACCTTATTTTTATGCAAATAATGTTCATATTTGTTAAGCGAATGTAAACAAATACAAATCTTAGCATTATTTAGGTATACCGCCGTAATCCTCTTTAAATTTTTAAACACCAACTCGTATTATTTGAAAGTCTGGTGAAGTGATGTTATTGTTATGCCGTTAGAAATTGTCATTATTTCTTACTATCTAACATGTTGATTCACTTCACCTCTAATTTTACTTTGTTTCAATTTATATACCTACCTAGTTTGACAAACTATTTACGTCCATCCTTAACCAACAAAAAACTTTGTCTTTGTCAAAAAAACTGATAAACAACAGTGTTTTACTCATTTGAACGTCTAGTGGGTATGGATAGCTAAAGAATATAATATGTTTAAAACCAGTTTGCATTAAATCATTGTATCGGCCACACAAGTTTTTATCTGCTAACATACAGCCCACACCAAATTGAACCTTAAAGCAACAATTGTAAAGAAGGCATATTGGAAGAAACGATACGGATCATTTGCTAATGACCCAAGCGATAAGTTCGCTCATTCCAACCAATATAAGGGAATGGGCGCCAGTATCTCCCGCGCCGAAGGCTAGTCTCCGTTGAGATTGAACGCCGCCGTGGCCGAAATACGGTCTGGAGGACTTTATTTTATTTATTTAAGAGCAGGAACCCCGTCCGAGACGAGGCGAAGTCGAAAGTGCGTGTGTGTGTTATGTACTCACGCTACTAGTCTTCACGCACACATTGACAGCGTGTTTGTACAATTGGTTAGCACAAGTAAAGCACGCGTCACTTCGTGTGATAAAAATACTGTACTCGACCGGATTTGAACTCACAACCTCGTGCATGAAAGGCGAATATGAACACAAAAGAACAATACATTAAAATGTAAAAGTAAGAAAAAAAATAAAACAAAAATATTCTTTGTTTGTATTCTTTGTTTTAATACCAATGTTTACCTAATAGAAAAATAACATTATTTTATTGGTTTATTTAATTAACTTTCTAGTTTTTTTGCTCGAGTGGTTTTTTTGACCACAAAATTAACTTAACATTAAAGTAAAAAGTAGCAAAACAAAACTCTTTAGTTGGGATCGAACCTACGTCGTCTAGCTTATATCAGTAGATATCGCAGGCGCTTACACCACTTAGCTATGGGAACCTTGTTATATCAGATTAAAATATGGGCTCATATTCCTTCAGTGTGTACCCGTTTATTTTGTCTTTAACCGCGTGTGTATATTACGTATACTAACACAATAATAATGACAGTCACCGATGTATGCGCTATGTAAACTAATTAACCCACAAAATATAAAATGTAAACAAATTAGATTGTTCCACTGTACCTGCAAAATACTGGTAGCAACCAACGATATTGCGCCAGTTGTACGTCTGGTACGTACAACTGGCGAAATACGGGAAACGCAGATACCGTGATATTATGCTTTGTACTTAAATCGTATTGATAGCAGAATATTGTATAATTAAACACAAAATTTTTGTGAACGAGTTTGACTTTGTCTACTATTTATGTCCTACTGTACTCCAGTTAGAAGGATTCTCGTGCCGGTAAAATTACAGATAGTTTCATAAGACTTCTAATCTCATATTTGGAATAGGCATAAGTTACCAATTCACATCAGCACACAAATTCAGTAAAAACACTTTGTAATCACACGAATGGTTTTGAAGGAAATAAAACTCAATGCTTGAATATTGTTGAATCGTCTTATTTATTTTATTTATTTATTTTACCATTTATGTACACACATATATAAACAGACAATGAAAAACAGAACAGAAAAAATAGGTACAGAGGTGATGCTTATTTCATAAGAAATCTCTTCCAGCATACCTGAGATAGGACAATAGATACAGAGATGTAGACAGCGTGTGATAGAGCAAAGGAGACAAAAAATAATACATAGAATCAAAAAAAAACAATTCACTTAAAAACTAAACAAGAATTACGAGAATATATTAACATACATACAAATAAACATACATAAATACTTCTAAAATAAATATTACACGAATGATAATAATTATATCATACTCAAAATAATAAATACATACACAACTATGATGAAGTGGACAGATAGTGTTCTTTCACTCTTCTTTTAAAAACCGCAATAGTTTGGCAGTCCCTAATGTCAGGCGGTAGTGAATTCCACAATCGCACCGCGTGCACTGTGAAGGAGTAGGAGTAGAAGTCGGTGGAGTGGGAAGGGGACTTGAGAAGGTTTTTAAGATGCGACCTGCAAGGTGCATCTGAGGGACGGGCGTAGGAAAACCGCTCCCGCAGATAGGATGGTGTTTTAGGATTGTGAAGGATATTGAATAGCAGACACAATATCCGAGAGTTCCTGCGAAGTCGAATGGGGAGCCACTTGAGTATCTTGCGAAAGTTGGAGACATGATCAAACTTTTTAAGGTTAAAAACAAAACGAATACAGATATTTTGCAAACGCTCAAGTTTATTTAAAAGCTCCTCCGTGGTATCCAAGTAACAGGCATCGGCGTAGTCAATAATGGGCTGAATGAGGGTTTGAGCAAGAGAGATTTTGGTGTTCAAGGGCAAGAAGCCCTGGAGACATTTCAAGGAATGGAAAGTATAGTGCACCTTGCGACTGACTTGAGCAACATGAGCAGTCCACGACAGGTAGGAGTCCATGGTCACCCCCAGGTTTTTAACCGTTTGTGCGTATTCAATCTGAACTCCATTCAAACAGAGTGGAGACAGCGACGCTACATCGAGCCTATTCCGCATATACCTGCCGCCAATAATTATGGCCTGGGATTTCCTAGGGTTGATTTGCAGTCCAAAAGACCGCGACCACTCGCTAATCAAATCCAGGTCACTGTTCATGGCTGAAACAGCGGCTTCCGCATCTTCCCTTAAGAAATTATTGTAAAGCTGCAGGTCGTCAGCATAGAGATGGAAGTGAGAAGAGATGACTCTGGTGACAGAGTTAATAAAAATAGAAAAGAGAAGAGGAGAGAGAACGCCACCCTGAGGCACACCTGCGGTAAGAGAGCACCAATCAGAAGATGACTCGTCAAGACGAACCCGCTGTGAGCGGCCATTAAGATAGGAGTTAAACCAACCAATAGAGGAAGAGGAGAAATTTAAAGATTTAAGGATCCCTAGAAGGATGTCGAAATCGACAGAGTTAAAGGCACTGCTAAAGTCGAGAAGTACAAGTAAAGTAAGAGATTTGTGGTCCATAGCCCAGCGGATGTCATCAGTAACCTTCAAAAGAGCCGTTACTGTGCTTAAATACATGCCATTGTAAGTGTATAACGCAATTAGCCTGCTGGTTTTCAGTCACTTACCTACTCAACTAAAAAAAACTTTCTTCTCCTAAGTACGCTTCTTAAACGCTTAGCTCGAAGTTTCGAAAGAACTACCGACGCAAGAAACTTCAATTAGCAAGCTGACCTATCCATCTTCCGAACTTGTAACAAAGTTTACAAAATTGTTGTATGTAGTACGGTAACCTTCGTCCTGCCGGCCTCTCCGGTTGCATAAAGTTAGGACGGGTAATACTACGCCTTGGTGGGTTGTTTCCTTCTACGATGTCTTCTAGGTGACTTCCATAATATATACCTGAAGGGGTCCCACGCTGCCAAAGGTCCAAATATTACAGACAACTAACTTAATCTTTCGCATATTTAACATAATCGCAACTGTCGCACTAATCTACAAATGTGATGTTTTTGTAGATTACGTATGAAAATATGGTGTGTTATACGAAATTAATTACAAGTTTTGCTATTCAATAATTGCATGCGAGTTCTGTTAACACTAAAGAAATTATGGCAAGGTGATTATAGCATGCCAGTTGAGTTTTACATCCTTGTATAAGTGATTCAAGTATTGAATGCGATTTTATTGTCATCATCATCATTTCAGCCGAAAGTCCACCTCCACTTCGACCGGTTCTGTGCTTCCCGAATTCAACGGGTTCCTGCGGCCTTCACAAGGTCGTCGGTCTACTTTGTGGGACGCCTTCCAATGCTACGTCTTCCGGTACGCGGTTGTTAATCCATCCAAAGGTTGTCTTTAAAAGATTGCTCTTAGCGATAAGACCGCCCATTGTGTCACCCTTTGTAAAATTGTCATATTTATGTTCTGTAATTTATATGGTGTACTTAATAAAGAGTATTACTATTCTATTCTACGCGGTCGCCACTCCAGAACCTTTCGGCCCCATCGGCCATCAGATCTGCGAGAAATGTGCCCTGCCCACTGCCATTTTATTGTACGTGCTGTTTACACTTATACCAGTTTTGAACGACAACTAACTAACAATTGTATATATGTTGTTTAGACGGTGCCAGTCATTTGTGGCTTCAATTTTATTGTATGCTACAGGCAATAAACTTTTTGCACCGGCTTCGCTCTTCTTGTCTGTTTATATGTTTGTACATAAACTTTTAAATAAAAAAAAAACATTTAGGGAAACTCAGTTTTAATTACAAGGAACGATTACAGCTAATCAGTACTTATCAATTGCACATCAAATATTTACCCCAACCAAAACTATTTACGATCATCGATTCCACAAACACATTCTCCAAAAAGCGCCTTGTAACTCTCCATAGCTTAGTTTTTACCTGTAGCAACAACCCTGTCCGCGATACATAGTTAACGAAGTGATCGCTGGGAGCCCATAACATCCCCATGAATAAAGCAGGGAACATAAAACGGTAAAACACCAACAAATTACAATAGCGATCCCATTCTTCGTTCGGACGCCGTTAAAACATCGTGATAAGGCCCACTGTGTTGCTAGAGGAAAGACTTTGTGTTGCCTGACTTTGTTGGAAATTGAAGTGGCAACTTTGTAAAGGGCAAAGAATATTGTAACTTTGTAGTAGTTAAATGAAAATAAAATACATTAAAAGATAAAAACTGCAATAGCTATAGGCTAAGCAGAGATCATGAGTTGTAACCCCTGCCAAACACATTTGTTGACCAAGCATTTCGTTTCTTTTTCCATATCTCTCATTCTCATTGACTCTGCAAGAGTGATACCCACATAGGTAATCTTATTAAAACAGTACTGCGCTGACTAATTTTAAAGATATGATCACAAACGAGCGAGATCAATTTGACACTTTGTAACGGCAAACAAAAACACGTTCAATAAAGATGTCTGATAAACATCACTCTAAACATCATTATCTTAACCCAAAATTGAACTCAAATGCCCTTCGACGTCCGCCAAAAGCGAAAACATTTGAGGTCCCAAAATTTCGCCCCGAAAAGCCGTTTTCCCCAGCCGAGGGGACCTTAAACTGCTACTGGCAACACCGGTATCGCGCTGCGAATAGAAACAGTCTTATTACCGAAGCTATTGCTTCTAATGAATAATAAAAATGGCCGCTACATGAGTGCCTTCTACAACGTACGTTCTTTACGTATTATATGAAGTTGTGGTGAAATGAACAGCCCGTGAGAAAAGTGGTCTGTAAGCGAGAAAAAATGTGGTCATTTTTGTAGCAGAAGAACTTCAGTATATGAGTTTTCAAGTGTAACTGTAAATTACAACAGTTTTGCCGTTCGTTGACTGGCACTGAAGAAAAGATCTTTGTGAAATATCTGCTAGATCTTTTAAACATTATGTATAATATGACGTGACACCAGTATTTCTCGAAAGGGCGGGCAGAAATGTATTGTTAGTAAGTGCACCCACTTTGCGCTTTTTTGGTTTCATTAAACCATTTTTGGCAATAATGTGTATAATGTCATCATAGACTTTCAAAAAGAATCAAAATATATATTAGACTTAATGATTTCATTTCGGCTCTTTATTTCTCCTCTACCTACACATAATGTAAGCAAAAGACTGATTACTTTTTATGTCGCGGCCAAAAGATTAATTACATTTTGGACGACGTTAATAAATCCCATTAAATATGTCTCAGGTTCTCAATTTATTTACCAGGGAGAGTTAATTATGATGAAACATTATTATTGTCGCAAAAAGTTGATTAATTCTTGGAGCTACACCGTTTTAATGACGCACTGGTCATGATGATATAACGACAGCATTTACTTTTGCTGTAATTATGAGTAAAAGTTATTATAATAAAGAGTAAAAGTGATCTGAGATAATAATACAGGCGGATCTTCACTTTCTATTTCACCTATCGATCTTTCATGATATCTGCACGCGAAGCGTGACCACCATATAAACGGTTTTGTCGACGGAAGAATAGACAAAATGACAGATTGTCAAAAGATTTTTACCGAATGTTTCTATTCTTCTCTTTTGACACTTAGGGGTAGAAACATTTCTTATCAACGAGTGTCAAATTAGTCTACATCACATTGGACCTAGACGAGAATCTATATTGAATTTAAAATTTGCTTTCTGTTGCTATGGAAAGAATAAATATGTCTTTGTCTTCACAGAAACGCGAGGACGGGCCTCGCGTGTCTGTGCTAGGGCAGAAGAGAACTTTTTCTATTCTTGGTAGAAAAGAAATAGAATAGGTCATGCTACGCGGTGATGCATTTTGTATTACATAATTATCTTGCCAGTGGGATACTGGATACCGAAGGTTTAAGAAAAGGCATAGTACACCCCCATTTCGCTAATTATATATCAGACAAATGTACATATAATATATTAGAAGTTAGTTTAAGTATTTTATTAATACGGTAAGTACATTATGTATGAACAATCAAGTGCCCACCAAAATATAACAATAACACTCGCTCTTAACTTCGATACGACCTTAAATGATTGGCCAATAATAATTTAACTAGGCACCCATAGCGACGCTGCTTGTAAAGAAGAATACCAACAAAGTTAATATTAGACTTAAGTTCTTGTTTCTAGCTCGTGTCAAGATGTATTTGTTTTGTTTTACTCAAGGTATGAAGATTCGCTTGGATATTGCATTACCAGGAGTACGCACTCGAGCCATCGGAGCGTAAGCAGAGGTAATGAAACCGATTCCCTTAGTATAAATAAGAGATGTTGTATGAGATGTTACTTTCCCTTAGGTACTGTAATTGTAGCTGTGCATGTGTGAAAGGCTTCGTAATTACAAGGGAAAAGTTACCTTTTTGAAAATGTAGTCGTATAGACTAGATATTAAAAAAACGTAACTTTTAATATTATAAAGTGGTAAAATTTGTTTGTTTGTAAGTTTGTATTTTGGATGTAATCTCCGGAACTTCCAGTCCAGAACAAATCTTTTTGCATTTGAAATTCCTGAGAAAGTTTATTACGCCATTTAACATCACGCCACGACCCTTAGGAGCTGGGCAAAAGGAAAGTAAGTCAGAAAGAACGCCAAGCGAAAACGAAGTAGTAGAACGGGTTAGCGATGCGATGCGACACGATGGGTCAGTTTGGTCAGGGGCCGAAAGTTCACGCGGACGAAGTCGCGGGCAAAAGTTAGTCATTTACAAAGACTGGGTCGACCAAAGCAAAGCTACATTACAAAATCCTACTAATATTACAAACGTAAAAGTTTGTATGGATGGACAGATGGATGGATGGATGGATGTTTGTTACTCTTTTACGCAAAAACTACTGAACGGATTTGGATAAAATTTGGCACACAGGTAGTTCATAACTAGGATTAACACATAGGATACACACATTTTTATCTCGATATTCCCACGGGATCGAAAAGACAATGGCCGAAAGTGGTAGAAAAAAGTCTCGTGCATCAAGATCAAAATATTATAGTAATTATTTCCATAATTGTTTACGACATTACGCGTCGGGGATTTGATTTTTGAACAGGGAATTTAATTTAAAGTAAAAAAGTGTTGATTTTGTTGTATTCCCTTTACATGACGTTCCGTTTGAAATAATATGATTAATATAACCTTGAATTTTGAAAGTGTCATGATCACGTCTTTCAAAAAACATGTTAAAAAAATTATACTTAGTAGATTCTACATTAATTAAAAATAACTAGAATAAAATAGAATGGAATTTTTATTTAAACGATTCTCATTTTTTTATAGCAATAATGGCAGTTTGTGTATGACATGTCAAACAAAATAAAGTACCTAGTTTTCAGATTATTTAGATTTTTTGGAAAATCTGCGAAACCCAGGTTTTGTTAACAAATAAAAAACTTTTAGGAGTTAATATGATAAGAGTAGTCTATAATAGTAGTTTGTATCATAAGGGAGCATAATAATATTTTTACGGCGAGGGCGCTTTTTTGAATCCAGAGCGACGCGAGGGATTCTTCAGTAGAATCCTGAAAGTAGCGAGGCCGAATGCCCAAGCTAAAAATATATTTTGCGCCCGAGTGATACACTCTACTTTTCATCACCCACTATGAGAAAATAAAAGGCGCCTCATATTTTATTGTAATATTATTATTTAATAAAACATAGAGTAACATCTAAATTGAAATTAAATAGTTTTTAATAATAAAACAACTTTAAACTTATATTTACATTTGAGACATTTTCGCAATCTCCCCCGCTGACGCAGAGTCTCCGGCCCCAGCTCGTGGAGGACGTGGTGAGCGCTCTGTTCCCTTCGCGAGGGGAACATACTGCCCCGTCCATGGCTCCGCCTCCTGCGATGCCAGATGCGGACCACACCGACGACGACGACGATGCTCCGGAGGTGACCGAGGTAGAGTTGAGAGTGGCGGTACGTAGGCTGAATGCCAGAAACACCGCCCCAGGACCCGACGGCTTACCTGGAAAAGCCTGGGTCCTGGCCTTGGAGGCTCTCGGGCCTCGACTAAGGGGGCTACTAAGCGCATGCTTGGAGAGGGGCCGGTTCCCACTTCGTTGGAAGACGGGGAAACTGGTCCTCATCAAGAAGCCGGGGCGCCCTGCGGACTCTCCGTCCGCTTACCGGCCCATCGTGCTGCTCGACGAGGTGGGCAAGCTCTTTGAAAGAGTAATTGCAGACTGCCTTGCCGGGCAGCTGGTGCGGGTGGGGCCGGATTTGGCGGACAGCTAGTTTGGTTTCCGCAGGGGGCGCTCTACGGTGTATGTCATCATGCGCGTACGAGCCCTCACGACGGGGGATGCTGTGGCCCGGGGTGGGGTTGTCTTGGCGGTGTCTCTAGACATTGCCAATGCCTTCAATACCCTGCCCTGGAGTTGCATCAGGGAGGCACTCGGTTATCACCGGATGCCGACCTACCTCCGTCGCATTGTCGAG
Source organism: Apamea epomidion (assembly GCA_947507525.1). Lineage (NCBI taxonomy): Eukaryota > Metazoa > Arthropoda > Insecta > Lepidoptera > Noctuidae > Apamea > Apamea epomidion. The sequence continues at coordinate 644,043 of OX382233.1, forward strand.
GCTTATCTGACGGACAGGGCCGTCATCTACCCCGGTCACCGGGGAGAGTGGAACCGGCGAGAGATGTCGTGCGGTGTCCCACAGGGATCGGTTCTAGGGCCGCATCTGTGGGATATCGGGTACGACTGGGTGCTGCGCGCCGACCTCCCTGATGGCGTCAGCGTAGTTTGCTACGCTGACGACACGCTGGTCCTGGCGCAGGGGAGGTCGCACCAGGCGGCGGCCGAAGCAGCGACACGCGGGGTTGCGACAATCGTCGAGAGGATCCGGCAATTGGGACTCGAGGTGGCATTGCACAAATCTGAGGCCATGTGTTTTCATGGTCCTCGGGACGCGCCACCGTCGGGTTCACAAATAACGGCGGGAGAGGTTCACATCGGCGTCGAGCTGACGATGAAGTACCTGGGACTCGTCCTCGACAGCCGGTGGAATTTCGTGGAGCACTTTCGACGTTTGGCTCCCAGACTGGAGCGGGCCGGGGCTGCCTTGAGGCGGCTCCTTCCCAATCTAGGGGGACCAAACGCCTCCTGCCGGAGGCTCTATGCGGGGGTCGTGCGATCCATGGCCCTTTACGGGGCACCGGTATGGGCGCGATCCTTGAGGCGGCGACCAGCCCGCCGGTTGATCGCGTCCCAAAGGGTCATGGCCGGCTCATTAGAGGATACCGCACGGTCTCCGCTGAGGCGGCGAGCCTCCTTGCCGGATTGCCGCCATGGGATCTGGAGGCCAAAGTCCTCGCCCACATATGGGAGTGGCGAGAGGAGGCAAAACGCCGGGGCGTTGCTCCGCTGCCGCTAGAAATCACGGCTGACAGAGCTCCGGCGGGATCTCATAGGGGCATGGAGAGTGCGATTGTCGCAACCCAGCGCTGGGCACGCCACAATTGCGACGATAAGTCCCCTCTTTGAGGAGTGGCTAGAGAGGCGCCACGGCGCCCTCACCTTCCGCCTGACGCAGGTCCTCACCGGACACGGTTGTTTCGGGAGGTTCCTGTTCAGGATAAAGCGGGAGGAAAAGCCAGGTTGTCATCACTGTGGGGATCGCCCGGAGGACACGGTGGAGCATACGGTGGAGGTCTGCCCGGCTTGGGCGGGGCCACACCGTGTCCTCGTGGCGGCGATCGGTGGCGGCGACCTCTCGCGTCCGGCCCTCATACAGGCCATGGTACGGAGCGAGAGTGAATGGGAGGCCGTCACCTCCTTCTGCGAAGCAGTAATGCTCGCGAAGGAGGAGGCGGAGCGCGTGAGGGAGAGGCAATCGCTGCACCCTCGCGCGCCTAGCCGCCGCAGAAGACGCTATGGACGGGAGTCAACAGCCGACTCCCGGCCACCGTAGGCGCGGGCTTGCGGGCGGCGAGCTATGGGCAGCTCGCCGCCCGGTAAGGACCAGGCCCGGGTCGACGGCGCGTTGTGTTCCACGCGCGCCTCAAAGAGCTGTCAGCACGAACTGACGGGGTCCGCTAGGGCCGATGCCGCTGGGGCTGCGGGTTGTTCGAAAGAGAAACCGTGGCCTCTGGCACAGGCAACCGAAGGAACACGGGTGGGTTTTAGTCAGTAAAAGTCTGACACTCCCTTCTGCTCCGCCCAGAGCGGGAGGAGTCATTTGATGATTTTCCACCCAGAAAAAAAAAAAAGAAAAAAAAAAGACATTTTCGCAATTATGAAAATGTATTGTTACAGTTTTAATAAGAATAGAGATTATTATAGATTTTATATTGTGCGTGTTTGAAATGTCCGACCTGGCTCATTTTGAAGAAAATGTGATGGTGAATCTCGTTGTTTGGATGTAGATAGGCGTGGCGACTGTGGCATGGATGGAGCTGGAGCTGAAGGTTAATAAGACAAGTATCTATCGAAGTACAGGTTAAAATAAAATGCGCATTTTAAAACACTATGGTTATACTTTACTAATCCACCATATACATATTTACTTACTTTTACGGCAAGAAAGACTTTGTCGGGTGCCTCATTAAGGAAAGTCTCCACGTTTTTGACTGAGAACACTTTGGATTTTTTAAGTTTAAATCCATCAGACATCCTCTTCAGATACGCTTTTAATTTCGAATATGTGTCCAGTTTTACGTTGTTATTAGAACTGACTGTTAATTTTAGCATTGAGTAGGTACTCCAAAGAGTGGAAGGTTGTTTAGTTTTGGCTAAGTACTGGAAGTAGGCCAAAAACACAGAATCTGAAAAATTCTTGGTGCCTCTTGCATTTCTCCATTCAATAAAACTACCATAGGATTTTATATATTTTTCCCGGGATTTTGCAGGTAATAGATTATCGATCACATTTCTTGCGTCGGTTCTAATAGTTTCAGGAGTTAATTCTATACTTTCACTGTCACTTGAAAAACTCATTTTTCAAAACAAAACCATGAATTTCGAACAATCCGTGAAAATTGACGAAAACGCGGGCTGTAGTTCGCGCGTTTTTAATTTGATTAGGCGGCGCGACTATGGCGATGACTATGGGCCATCGTACCAGCCAGTCTTTATTCAAACAATATTTACGTGATTTCTTTGGCGCTGAACACCAAATTCAAAAAGTGCGCGGCAAAGATAATTGCGGCGCACTTATAAAGAGGATTAAAAACTCATTACTGTCCGCTAAAAGTTTCTTATAGAAAATACCACCTTTGGGTGCACTTAAAAGCAACCCAAATCGTTCTTTTCGAATAGATGGGATGAAAAAAACAAAATTTGACTTTGCTGCAGCATGGTACGGGGTTCCATACATCCATGAGCATTGTCTTTTATGCGGGTAAAACTGCGGGCGGTACTTAACATATTTATAAAAATATTTAAAGCTCTACAATTTTGGAAATATACATAAGTATATTCAACATGAACTTTGTTTTATCCACAGACAAGCATATCGCTTTCCCTCAACTCTGGTCACACAACATCAACAGAGCCTCAAAATTAACATAATGAAGTAAAAACGGACGCTGATAAATGAACAACGGCACAATGGTGATCCGAACCTTGCTGGGTGAGCTGGGCTGCCGGGTGAGCGGGCCGGGTGAGCCGGGTGGGGCGAGTTGGGACAAAAAGTTCAGATGCTGTTGCCAAATTGTGCGGGTTCAATTTTGGGACATAGATTATTTAATAGAGGGAACGGTATAGGTATTGGCCCCTACATAGTTATTAGCCATTTCAACATCGGTATTGAAAAACTAGGAACCAATGTGGGTTGTTAGTTTATCACACAATTTTAGGATGTAATATTTTTTTTTTTTAATTATGTTACATAGTTCAGTCATTGAAAATCTGTAATATATATAGAATGATATGCATAACACGCGTTTTTGAAGCGTAAAACGAATAAATCATAACATAACTTTAATACAATGTAGTGGCCAATTGCTGCACCAATAATTCAAATAATATTACAGTTATTGGCCCCCTATGCCAATTACTATATTCATTTCATACAAAACAAAATGCGTTTATAGTGAAAAAAACTCTACCGTCTCTTAGGTATACTTACATTAGTTTAAGAACTTAGTTATTAAGGTTAAATAAAAAAGGTTTATTATTTTTTGCTTTTCTTTTTTTTGGGCGGTTTAATTTTTTTGTTAAAAAGTTTTTATTTTATAATTTTTTGTGGCTATAATCTACTAATTGTTTGCCTATGGGCAGGCAAATGTGGCACTGAGTAGAATAATAATACACAACTCAACATTCAAATCTGTGAGTGAACATTAAATCACCCCTATTTTCCCACCCTTAGGGTTGGATTTTTTTTCCAAATTTATATGGGACCAATTTTGGTGTATACCCTTTCCAATAAAAAAAGAATTATCAAAAGAGTATGAAAGCCAAACCATTGAATAAATACGTTAATGTTATACATTTTAAAAATTCTTTCATTTTCATCTACCCGTTTTATATTTTTGTGTATAATAAATTGTGTCTTGAGGTAGCTTAACTGGCCAATAACTATACCGTTTACCCTATGTTATAGATAAGAATTTAGATGGACGACTTTTTTATTGATATTTAAAACGGCAAAACAATCCCGTTTTCAATCACACCTTCACCTACAGTAAAAAGCTGTTTTTGCCAACGGAGATAATTAATTACCCCTACAATTTTTTTTCTGATGTCTATCAGATGTCCCTATTGTAATCCTACAACACCAAGAGTTTTCCGATAAATACGTTGTAACCTAAAACAAAATAATTTTCATGTTATTTAACCGAGGACATTGCCCTTCGAATAAAAGCACAGCGTCTCAGCAAAAATCATAGCGGTTAACCATTTCCTCACAGTCTTTAACAAGTGACTTACAACTAAAAGTTTTATCGTCTCGATAAAGAATCTCAGCAACTCAGGACAGTCTCGGCGCCCGCAACAATCTGGCGACACCACGAGGGTTACTAGTGCACAAGTTGCCACAAAAGTTGGCACAAACAGACATTAGCGCCGTATCTCGGCCAGCAGGGAGTTTGTCTTGCAGGCCTATGGAGGCCGCTGCGGTCTGACGAATTTGATAGATATGTTGTACTGTAGAACTGAGTGGTGGCAAATGGGCATAGGATTTAGTTTAGGCTTTTTAAGTGTGTTAAAATGGTTAATGTTAATGTCGTTGTTGGTGGTTGATTAATTTAGTAGCTAAATATAGCTAACATGACAGGAAAAGCTTTAAAATGATGTCAGAACACAGTCATCTATTGATTATTATCTAGATAAAACCAGGAAATGTTTTTCTAATAATTAGAAACAAAATTAAGTCAAGTAAATTATACTCAATTGTTATTTTGATGAATTAATTAAGAATAAGTTGTTTTAGATGTACGTAATCAAAATATGTTAATGTGATTTAAAAGCAGATACAATATAAACTATAAGGAAACTATTTTTATAAACTATGTCCAAAAAAAAAAACTTTTTTGTGCATCTTAAAAAAGAATGCCATGTAATTATATGACAGGTTACATGGCCATGGCCGTAACCTTATACTGGCTACAAGCACTCCTATTGTTGAATCTGGCCTTTGACCTTGCACTTAATTAGTGTATCAATTGACCTTTACTTAATAAAATTGGCATTTTAAACGTTTGTTTTTTTGGCGATAGTAATTTAATTTGCAGTTTTTTTTTCCATTAGATACGGCTTTTATGAAACTGAATAAAATGATGAAACGGTAGTTACGTTTACATCCTGATACCATCGTTTAAACTAAAGACTCTGTTACAAGTCAATAGTTGTAGGCCTCACCTATATGACCAACAGGCTTACATCTCGACCTGCTGATCTCTTACATCTCGACCTGCTGATCTCTTACTTCTCGACCTGCTGATCTCTTACATCTCGACCTGCTGATCTCTTACATCTCGACCTGCTGATCTCTTACATCTCGACCTGCCGATCTCCTACATCTCGACCTGCTGATCTCTTACATCTCGACCTGCTGATCTCTTACATCTCGACCTGCTGATCTCTTACATCTCGACCTGCTGATCTCTTACATCTCGACCTGCTGATCTCTTACATCTCGACCTGCTGATCTCTTACATCTCGACCTGCTGATCTCTTACATCTCGACCTGCTGATCTCTTACATCTCGACCTGCTGATCTCTTACATCTCGACCTGCTGATCTCTTACATCTCGACCTGCTGATCTCTTTAAAGCTGCTTTACGGACCTCTCTCTATCCACAATACCTACGTAGACTTTCGAAAACAAATAATGTGGCGGAATATTTTATAAACCACCCTCGGTAGCCATTACAACAATAATTTCTACTTCAACAAATCAACGTAGTTCTTGAAATAGCTGTTGGTAGTTACAACCAAATTGTAGAGGAACGCATAACGATCTTCCTGCTCATAGATCACAATCTAGCCTTCGAGTTCAAATTACTAGTCATTTTCGAACACCATGAACCTACCTACTCCTAATTCCAGTTTGAACTACTTTCACAAATCACCAGTAAGTAAGCTGATCACACCCCACAGACTGATATAATCGGCATCACATCATCAACATTTTAGTTGTATTATGGAGTTTCTCAAATTATGTAAGTAGGTACTTAATTTCTATGGTCAACACAGTGATTACTAACTTTTTGGCGTTTTATCATTTAATTTAGTTTCTATTTTGCAGTTTAAATTGAAATTGTTCAATGTTGTTTCAGAGACCTAAACGCATCAAAAGGTGTTTCAGGGTGGCAGTGATGATGATCAGGCTATATTATTGTCTTCTCATTAAAGACAGGTACACGAAAATACACAAAACAATCCCAAAAACGTTTAAACAGCTAGCAGGCCAGGTAACCGTACCACACACGAGGCACCCACCGTCACTCACAAACTCGAAACCAAACTTAGACAATTAGGTGGCGTGATTACGCGAAATGTGACCGCCGCGGTTTGCGCCAAGACACTTGATTTAGCGGCGCCGGGAACTTTGTCCCGGAGTAGAGCACTCCCATCGCTTCAAGTGGCGCGGGTTGCGCGAGACTTTATCTTAAGTGACAGTGACGGCTTTATAGAAAAGTATTACGGCTATTAATTGGACGATGGATTGTGAATTCGCGGGTTCATTGAATTACTAAGTTCTGTAATTTGAGTACCAATGGCGGATTTCCCGATTTGATTAAAGATTAATTAGTGAATAGGGTTTAGAACAATGCTTAACAATTCTAAACACCTTACTAATCTCAAACCAAAACTGTCAGATTTCGAACTAATCCTTACTCAAATCTAGGTTTAATTCAACATGATCGTTTTGGAATACGGGCCTAAGCCTCCCTTTTCTGGCTGGCTAATTAGTAACAACTATTACTGCGGTCATCAAACTATTTAGCAAGCCTGGTGCCTGGTGCAATCCTTTTTTTGAGCTTTCGCTGTAGTTAATAGTCTTTTGCTTTACGAGTTCATTGCGGCCATGACTTTACAAATAGTATACTTACAATCACAACCATGTACTCAGCATTACTTCAAACCATTTCATTACAATTATTTATAGCATAGTGTTAATATAAAACGTTTTAGTGTTATTGTGTCTTTCAGCCTTAACAGATGCTGTAGTGGTCATGTGTCACGGTCAACAAACTCATAAACTAACAAACGTCTGTACATAGCAGTTTAAACGATAAATGCTGAACATTTGTGTTGCCATTTTACTCAAACAAACATTATTGCTACTAGTTTTTCACTCCACTAGTGACATGCCACGGGCAGAGTGTACTGTAGTTTTATAAAAAAAACTAGCGGCCCGCCCCGGCTTCGCACGGGTAATTAAGGTGTATATAGGGCTCGCTGACCTTGTGCATGTGGGCGGAGCTAAACGCTCTACCCCCGAATACGTAAAACCCGCGCGGTGGCGCGCTGCACTAAAACGACGATCAAAGAATATGCGGAGACGCAGACATGCCGCACGCAGGTCGCCATTTTTGCCTACGATTCCAGAAGGGAATGGCGGAGGCAAGGCTGATATATTTTGTATAGATTGATACTTATGTTACGTATATTTTATGTTTTTACTGGACATTATTTATTAGAATTTTTTCATTTTTTTCATTAAAATCATACGTGAGAACGAACTTAGTTCCCGACGGGGGTAAAACTTTAACAATGATATCGAGTATTTTCTTAGGAATGGAATAACATTTTATTTGCATAGACTGTAGGTCTTCTTAGGAGGACTTACATAAAAATGAGATTTTATAAAAATGAGAACCTGTTTCATCAATTTGAATTATTATAAATCAGTAATAAACCTACCTAACTAACACTACCTAAATGGCATTTTTAGGATTCCGTAGCCAATCGGATGATGTTATAATCAACTTTCTTCCTGTCATTGTTATTTACATAGCAGGTAGTGGTATGCTAATTTGTGACCGGTAGGTGCCACAACTAAAATGTGCAAAATAATTATTTTTCAAAAAAAAAATAACCGACTTCCATAAAAAAACTACAAAATGAAAAATAACTTTCTTTCGGAAGTCTGTAGCAAAAAACGTAAATTCAAAACCAAAGACATCGACTTCCGAAATAAAGTAATTTTTCACTTTGAAGTGTTTTTTTAAGTGTTTTTCATGTAAAAAGATTTTTTTTACTATTAATCGTACGTCAAAAGTAACAGTTGAACTACGAAAACTGTTACCACTGTTATAGTATAGTAAAGTAACAGTATCATGTCTCGTTAGTGACCTTGAAATAATCACCTACGGCCGCTCAGTAGATAAACCTTCCGCGTTCGTGCATAATAGCCGCGCGCGAATACTCAGAGTATATCAGTCAGTGGCGTGTATTGCATAAAGGCATATAAGCAGTGCCTACCTCGATAAATCACCATAGGCCTGTTAGTTACATTTTAGTGTGTGTGCCCAACTATGAAACTCACTAAATTATCATACCTAACAAAAAACAAAATCTTCATACAAATACGCGCGGCAGTAGGCAGTCGCAAGACGGCCTACTCGGCTCCCGGACTATTCGATTTTTATTTTGACCTCACTATCGGCTTTATTACCCTCGAAAAGTATGAAAACGACACCCATGATGAAATATTTGAATTTTTTTGCAGCCGCCATTTTGGATTTTTATTTTGACCTCACTATCGGTTTTATCACCCTCGAAAAGTATGAAAACGACACCCATGATGAAATATTTGAAAAATTTTGCAGCCGCCATTTTGGATTTTTATTTTGACCTCACTATCGGCTTTATCACCCTCGAAAAGTATGAAAACGACACCCATGATGAAATATTTGAAAAATTTTGCAGCCGCCATTTTGGATTTTTTTTTACCTCACTATCGGTTTTATCACCCTCGAAAAGTATGAAAACGACACCCATGATGAAATATTTGAAAAATTTTGCAGCCGCCATTTTGGATTTTTATTTTGACCTCACTATCGGCTTTATCACCCTCGAAAAGTATGAAAACGACACCCATGATGAAAAACTTGAAAATTTTCGCAGCCGCCATCTTGCACTTTTATTTTGACCAAATTCAATATTTTCTCATTTTAATATTAGTTAGATAAGCCTTACTACTTGTATACTATCGTAAGCGTCCTGACGCGCACAATAGAAATGGGCCATCTGCAGCGAGCTAGTCAATAAACGCACACTGATACAATTCGTTCGTAAATATTTGCACTAACACAGGCAAACGCGCGTAGTCGGTCGATAGCCGGAGCGGAGCAGCGAGCGACACAGCCCTCCCGTCTCAGTGCTAACGCACGACTGCCGCCCGCGCCCGCGCAGAGCACCTCTGAAGCTCAATCTCAAAGTGGGGAAATTTTCTTTGCAAATGTTGATTGATTTACATAAGCTGTTACATTTCTATAGTACCTCTAACCATCAATTTTTCAGTGTAAAAATATTTGCAAACATCAAAGCCGTTTAGAAGTAATATGGAATATTAGGAAAAAATAGCGTTTTGCTAAACATTTTTTTAAGGGAAAAGTATTAGCCATACGAAAAAATCCTGTTACAGAAATGTTGTACATGAACCTATACCAACAATATATTTTTTTCAAATCTTCTAATCAAGCCGTTAATGAGAAATATTCTTCATAAAGTGACCGTGTTACGGTACTAAACGAGAGTAAGGCCCTTAACAAAAATTTCAAAATTAAAAATTATAATACACACATATAAACCCTTCTATTTGCGTCAGGTTACTAAAAAAAGAAAATTATAAAGCAAGTTTGAATATTATAATTTTAATGAACTTTAATTTTTATTTGTTTTTTTTTGTTACTATTTTTTATGGTATTTTTTAATAAGTATTTTTTTTCTTTCTAAACATTTAAAATTTTTATAAAAAGGTAATTTTTATATACAAAACACAAGACATTCAATTTATTGAGTCTGAGCTTCCCTGTAAACTATAATTTTGACGTTGTTTTATTTTGTGGCAGCCAAATAAATTGATTTTCAGGAGCTCCGACCCGCGATAAGCCAAAATACAGTTGGCCATGAGTAAAACATTCTTTTCGTAGGTCGATCCCTACTAATTCGAAGGTTTGGCCTTGGGACTTGTTAATAGTTAAGGCGAAAGATGTTTTTACCGGAAATTGAAGCCGCTTAAATGGGATTGGCAAATCATTTGGGATCATCGATATCCTCGGTATATGAGCCAGTTGACCAGCTGCTGGGCCGGTGATAATGGTCGCTACGATTAAATTATCCGTCAATTCTTTAATAAGCAGCCTCGTCCCATTGCACATGCTCGGAGGGCTTACATTTCTCAACAGCATGATTGGAATTCCGATTTTTAACGTCAATTCATGTGGTGGCAGTCCAGAAGGGTTCCGACAACTTAAAAATTCTGTGGGTAATGAACTGCATCTTCGATATTAGCTGTTACAGTGTCAATCGATTTGTAATTTTTTATTTGGCTGGGGACTTTTTGAATAATCAAATTGTTTATTTCGTTGACCGTATCATTCCTAGGTGTCACTATTGCCCTAGAACACAACCAACGAAAGTCCTTTTCGTCCTCCCGTACGGCCCGTACCCCAGTGACGCCTACATTGCATAAGGTGCTGCCTAGCTAGCCGAGCAGGGTGAGCGGCTACCACGCAACTTTTTTTCGAATACTTACATTTTTAAACTCGTGATATCTTTCGAATGAAATGTCCGAATTGAATAATTCAAAAAGTTATATAAAGGTATTGAAACAGTCTTGAATATGAATCCTTATCAAAGTAAATTACTTTAATTTACTTTGATAAGGATTAATACTAAGATACAAATAAAGAGCCTTTTCTAGCGGCGGCATTTCAATTAATTTTTTTAAATAAAAGAGCACTTACTGTGGCATAACTATGACAGTTAGACACATGCTGTCGACACTTTTCGTAAATAATGATGTATTCTGCAAAGTTGTAGTACATTATTTTATTCTATCATCAATAGTTTTCGCAGCGCACGCGATGTAAAGAATATTTTAGGTAATTTTTTTACACCTTGGGTAACATTATTGGAGTTTTAGTAAGGATCCCTAATTTTTTTGAAAATATATCATAGCTTAAGTCATCCGGGGATAGTGTAGCTTCCCAACAGTGAAAGAATTTTTCAAATCGGTTCAGTAGTTTCGGAGCCTATTCAATGCAAACAAACAAACAAACAATCAAATATTTCCTCTTTATAATATTAGTATAGATATAGATATTGTGATTTGAATTTATTAGTATTCCGTTTTCCAAAAATTTTTGTAGAAAGTACCATACAAATATTTGTTCAGAGGTAGAAACCTCAATATGCAAATATTGAGGTTTTTTCTTTATTGCTTTAGCAATAAAGCACGACTGCCGACTTATAACGACAGTCACGTATCAATAATAATCTAAAATTGACAGCTAGTATGCTCCTCCTTCGTGTCGCTGCTCGACTGTATTTCAGATCTTGTTGGCCAAAACTTTGCCACTTCCACGGCGTCGTCGGTGGCAGCGCAGAGGTCACTTTGGCTGCATGTTTTGAGAAACAGAGGGTAGGATAGGAGGTGGAGCATGGTTTACGACACAGCTCCATAACCACACCCTACTGCCTATCCGTCGAGGTAGCCCCACTTTACCAGGTTGGAGGTACATCTTAGTTAGTAATAATAGTTTACCAACCATCTTCATTTACCGTCACATAAGATAGAGGGCAAACTCGAGCCAACAAAAATAAAATAAATAGCCATAACACCAAAGGCCTCTTCTCAAATAGAAAAGAACAACGGTCATTCACTCACACTGAATTTAAGTTTTTAAAGCACGTCTTTAGACGTCCTTCTTCATCATACATTATTATTGAATACATCTTATTTTCCAGTACAGTCATTTAAACTGCATAACAAATACAATGATATAAGCCGCTCTACCTCTCCACAAGTAAAAACATAAAGTTTATTTATTTCTCGAACAAAGAACAGAGAGCTAGTTTGAAACTGCATTGGTTCGTTGACATACTTATTGTGTGTACTTGTGTGGAATTTATTCACTGAATCAATATGGCCGGGGAGCGCGCGCGTACAATTGGGAGCTCGGCAGAAGTATATTGTGTGGAAAGCCGACAACTTTCCTACAAGGCGGGGCAGGGTGGGTGACACTAAGACTGGATGGAGAGTTTTTTATTCTGTTTAAGTTTTGTTAAAATAATAATAACAATAATTATGATGGGCTTAGGTTTTTTCTGTTGTAGAAAGCGTAAGATAATTTAGAAATAAAAGAAGAGAGTTGCGTGAGAGTGGTTGGATAAAAAGTACATTATTCATTCCATGAGATGTGAACCAAAACAAATTACTTTCTAAGTTATTACTTTTTAACTTTCGCTTAGATGATGATCCAAATTAGGTATTTGTATCTCAGTGGCCAAAATTACGACAAAAAATAACAAATCGTCTTCCATTCTAATTTAAATTTAATGACCCAGAAAATCTGAACTAGAACCTGCCATTAAATTAAAGTAAAAATATCTCAATTTGTGTAACAAATCACTTTAATTAAAATAAAGTCAATAATCTTGAATTTAAAAAATAAAACCATATTGCGGCAAATAATAACAAATTGTCTTCCATTCTAATTTAAATTTAATAACCCGGAAAATCTGAACTATAACCTGCCATTAAATTAAAGTTTTTTCTTACACAAAAAGGTCAAAATAATTAAGTAAATTGCAGCGTCTTTTAAGTTTCCATTGAGCATGTCGTTCATCATCCAACCTTTACTTGACGTGTATCAACGTAAATGCCTTGCAATTATTATCAAGAACTTTAAGTACGCGTTACTTGGCATACTAGTGTATGTCGTAATCTAATTATGATGTTGCGAGTTATACTCGTCTGAGTGAATTCTGAAGCACTTACTACATATAGTTATGTCTCTGCTATGAAACAGTATTTCATTTGTTGTCTTGAACTAGAGGTTCAATGGCAATATCATTTCAGTGCAGTTGCTAAGCAAGTAGCTAGTTTTGTGCATCAACCATGTAATAGTATGTTTTTCATCTGGTCTTCATTTTCGTTATCGTCAATAATGTGTATTAAATCGATTCTTCATAATGGTGTACCTTTTCCATAATAAAGGATTCTCTGTTAATAGAAGAAAATAAACCCGCACGACTGTCAACCGGTGCAGCCACCCGACTAACAAGTGCAACAGAACAAGTGCAGTACAATGAATCCGCGCACTCGTGTAAGTACCACGTTAATCCGCGGAGCCGCAGGTGTCTCTGTTTTAACTTTGTAATTGCTATCTAGGCATCTCTACACTGGTAAATAAAATTACAGTAGTATTTTGATGTATACTCTATGGTTGAATCTCACTGACACGTTATAAAACGACCAAGTCTGTTTGTATGTAACAGTTAGGACGGTTTCAGCCTTAACGAAGTTTCAGTTAACCGGAAATTGTTGTCAAAACTGCAGGTAAAGACATTACAATACGAGAAAATAAGAGGTCGACTATACAATAAAGCATATTCTATATTTCTATATATCCAACGAAAAACATGCATGAAACTAAACTCGAATGACATGCTTCCAAATAAATTGTAATACGAATGAATGTGTTAAGCTTTAAGCGTTATTTTTAAGTAGTACAAGTTTTTATATCAGGATGTTGCTCAAAATCTTCAACATGAATGTCAAAAACAACCAACTTTATAAATAGCACTGGTTTTTACACCTGTTAATCCACTATCCATTCCAGAGTCGGCACCTCAACTGCAGTCAATCCCTAAAACTGCATGTTTTTAACTGTGAATAACTGCAATTGTATCGTATCCATTTCGAGTGTGTTTAAAACTTACACAACTAGAACAATATAATAAAGCCGTGTTAGTTGCAGTGTTGTCACTAATCGGGCGTGGCGCAGGTGTGTACCCCGCTTTACAGCAGTCGTGGTTGTTAACCCAGAGTTGGGTTCTCTTTGCATTCATTTTTGCTTAATTGAGAAACTATTTTCACTCGGCAGTGACGCTATGGCAAGAGAAAATTTATGATACAGCATCATAGTAATTATAGAATATCAAAACTCAAAGTAATTGTGCTCTAAATACGCATTGCTTCAAAACTGTCGCCAATATTGGTATCTAGGCCAGGGTCTACGGAAAATCTGAAGACGATAAGAACTCGAACTCGATATACGTGGGTCGAACTACAATAGCTATACGGTGATCCACAAATATTAGTACCTACATAGGTACCCAAACTTATTTTGAATCAATTGACGTGCTAATATAGTTTACGACATACATATATAAATCTTCCACAGTTCAAAAGAATATAAATAGCAGGGCTTTAAAAAAAACAGTTGTATTTAATTATTCTAGCATAGGTACCTACTGGTCATATTCTGCAAATGAAAATAAGACAATTACACAATTCTAGTTCTACTTATAAATGCAGAAGTCAGGAACACTCTCAGCGATATTCTAACCTAAAAAATAAAAAACTAAAGCATACGGAAGGATATAAGAAAGTTTTAATTAAAAGTAGGTTCCATTCGCGCCGCGCATAGATTTCCATAGATAACGTCGACGCGCGATAACTCGCTTGGCGTTCCTTTTTCGATTTTTTTGCCGCCTTTTCTTAATGTTTATTTTTTTCTGAATAAGTTGTTGATAATGGTATTAAATGATTAAGTATGACATCAAGATAGCGGGAAACAGTGATAAAACCACAGACTTTTATCATCAAGTGTTTCTTCGATCATTTACTGAAGGTATTTATGGGCTGAACATAATATTTAGTATTGGACTGATGACGACCTCTAGAATAATGTGACCAGAAATCAGATAATTTTTTGGAAGTGCAGTAGTCAGCAGGTCATTGGTAACAACACCAGTATTAGCTGGCCTCTTCTTCTATTAAAACTCCGTACTGCATTCCATAAATTATGGCCAGGTATCAAACTAAGGCCATTTTTGTTTATGTAATGGAGGAGTTCTTTTTTTTTCTTGCATTCGACTGTCTAGTTTACGATTCAGGAATATTATTATAAATATCTTTATTTAACAGATAAACAACTTTGTTATAGTTCAAGTCTTATCTAAAATAATGATAATAATATGTTCAGGAATTAGTTCCCAAAAATGTTTTTTTTTTCTGTGAAGTAGTAGAAACTCAGTTGTAGTTGATAGATGACACATCTTTCTATCAACAAAGAAAGAGAAAACATCTTTAGAGAGCAGATTTATATTAATATATGTATAATAAACGTTTTATATTCAACTTGTAAGCTACGCTAATCCACAAGACACATAATTGAAACAACATCGTCAGAAAAGAAATCTCTTTACAAAAACAGTGAGCTCGTAAAAATCTAATAATTACAAGTCTGAACCGTCGTTAACATACAATCTGGGATCAAAAGCACCTGATTTACCTGCTTAGCACATCAAAAAGCCGTGATGGGAGAAATATTACCCCAAATGAGCGTATCGCGCTCCGAAGCCTTCTACTCAACGACCATTATAACTTGACCTCTCCCAAATCCTTAATTCTTGAAGAACTTGGTGGGTGCGGATAATCGGGGTGTCTACGCAGAATGGTCGGGATAAGTTCATTACCTTAGCCGTTGCTTTACTTAATACAGTTAGTGAGTTATTTCGCGGTGAGAGATGGCTGCTGGTTCAGGATGTATGTTGGGGAGGTTTATTTTTATGTCTTCTATTTTGGTACGTAATGATAGACAAAACTTTGGTGAGCGTAGGTTTCAGTGGTTAAAACAAAAACCTAACGGAAGAGTGATGTGATACGATATTTTCAGGAGCCGCTTTGAAAATTCTGGAAAATATTTATATGTATGTAAGAATGTATGTATGTAACTATGTTTGTTCGGGTGGACTCTTTTTTTTTTTTTTTTTTTTTCCAGGATGGGAAATCATCAAATGACTCCTCCCGCTCTGGGTGGAGCAGAAGGGAGTGTCAGACTCTTACTGACTAAAACCCACCCGTGTTCCTTCCTTAGCCCTTTATGTACCAGGGCAGCGGTAACCCTTTCGGACGATCCCGCTACCCCGGCAGGCTTCGGCCCTGTCGGGCCCCGTCAACTACGCTGACATCTCTTTGAGGCGCGCGTGGAACACAAACACGCCGTCCGGCACGGGCCTGGTCCTGATCGGACGGAGAGCTATTCGGGTGGACTCTTGCAACTCAATTTTGAAGCAGATATCTTCAACCGATTGAGCTGAAATTTTGCATGCATGTGTAAATCGGATAACAATGCAAAATTATTATGACATGGAGCTGATCTGATGATGGAATCGGAAGGTGGCCATAGGAACTCGGTAGTTAAACGACACAACTCCATCGAGTTTGAACTCGTTTGATCCGTCTTGACGAGAACTTTGGTGCTAGATGGTAACCAGGGTCTGATTATGGAGCTAGAAGATGGCCATAGGAACTCGGTAATTAAACGGCACAACCCCATCGAGTTTGGGCTCATATGATTTGTCTTGACGAGTACTTTGGTGCTAGATGGTAACCAGGGACTAAAGATGAACAAGTAGCTTAAGTGCAGTAAACGCATATAACAAAAAAACAGTGCTACGTGCTACGACCTATGCCGTAGTTAATCTCGCATCAAAAATACTAAAAAGTTAAAAATAAAATAAAAAATAAACTTTTTAAAAACAAGCTTTTATTACTTATTAATAAAAAGGACTAAAAAGTTAAAAATAATTTAAACCTGATAAGAAATAAATAAAAGCGTGTTACATTTTGATGGAACATTGAAGAACATTTAGAACACAATGTAACAAGCTTTTATTTATTTCTTATCAGGTTTAAATTATTTTTAACTTTTTAGTCCTTTTGATTAATAAGTAATAAAAGCTTGTTTTGAAAAAGTTGTTTTTATTTTTATTCTTTCCTTCCCGGAAAGTGGTCACGTTGGTGCAATGTACTTAGGCAAATGCCCATCTGCGGCTGTTAAACCTTGAATGATGATGAAAATGATGATTTTTTCCAGAACCTTGTATCCTCTTGTTTACAGCTGTCAAACAGAAATAGAGAGCAATCGTGGTCCAGTGGTATCGACCCCGACTTACGAGTTCTACAACTCGTGAGTTCAAACCCAGGCAGGCACTTTACTCAATGTATTCGATTTCATCACCACTGCTCTCAAAACGGTGAAATTAAAAATCGTGAGGAAACCGGCCGGCATGTCTTAGAACCAAAAATTCCAAGACATGTAACATCCACCAACTCACTGGGCCCGGGTAGTCAAAATAAAAAAATCAAAATCAAAAGTCATTTATTCAAATTAGGCTGATAATCAGCACTTTTCGAACGTCAAAATTACAAAAGACAGTCCCCCAAAAACGCCCGCCCTTCTTGGAGTGGATTATGGCCCACTCCCTCTCATAGAGAGGAGGCCTGTGTCCCAGCAGTGGGAACATTATTGTCTGATTATGCTACACAGAAATATCTGTTATAATCTTGCTTGTTAGATGGATTGGTGACCGAGAAAATGATATTAATGTCGCCGCCAAGACGCTGCTGCCTATACTCTTAAAATAATTTCTTCTTTGCCTTTTACAACGCACACAATAGGTAGGCTATTGACCTTTACGAGTATTGTGATTACACAACTACACAGGTCATTACCACACACTTTTAAACTATTTCTTACACAATATCATTTACCTGTCCGGAAAACAAACGTGTAACTTTATTACACACGTATTCTCTTGTATATCAATTAAATAACGTATGACGTGAAACTTTTATTACCTAACTCTTAAGTATTGTGAAAGTTATCTATATGTGGTAACGTAGTGAAAATAATCCATTTGATGTGTGACAGGTTGCTTCGTCATCGCTTACGGGTTCACATGCTTAATATAATTGACTGTTACAAGTGGTTTATTCATTGGTAACCTTTTCCGCATTGCGATGGGTCCGCAATGTTCTAAACACAAAATGTTGTTGCAACACGTAAACCGACAAATTACATTGATGTGTGAAATTAATCGCGTCTTAAACTGTACATGTTGCACAAGTGTGAACACGTGATTAAGCAGTGGTAAGACTGACCACATAATAGCTGTTTTAAAGCACCATTAGGTCACTAAGCTGTAGATAAAAAACCAATGAGTTATAATGTCTGTGATACGTCAGAAAGTAAAAGTGATCGTACTATTGCATACCGTATGAAGACGGCATTATAGAATTTTTAATGAACCTATCGTTGGTTGGCGTTTTATATTGGCCAGTTCCAATACTAATTACGAATTGATTATTTTGACGTCTATAATGGGCTTAGAATAGAATTGTTAGCTAACTTCCCTGTCAATATTTATGTAAGAGCATACGGTACAATTTTATGACGTATTTTGCAATGGTAAATATTCAAATCTTTCAACCAATAACTCATCCTATATCTATATATTTTAGGTAATAATAATAATTATAAATTGAAGTCACTCTTCTTGTCTGTCTGAACTACGCAACGGATCTTGATGCGGTTTTCAACATAATTTCGAGAATTTATTCTGGAAGGTTTATGTGTACATAATACATCAATATTTAACATAAATATTATAAAGACATCGTCGTGTTTTGTCAAGTTGTCAAACCATGTGAAGAGTCGGGAGTCGGGACGGAAGGAGTTGTACAGTTTTTAGATTCTTAATTTGTGTAGTCAAACAAAATAACATCATAGCTTAGCACATGCTACGCCAGACTTGTTACACAGTAGACTATAATATCAACACGAGTCACGTCCCGCGGCTGCACTCGCCGTTCTGCCTACAGTCGCGGTGCAATGCTCGCTGATTGTAAACGCGACAAATCGACGCTTGCACAGTGTAGCTACTTGTCAGGCCATGAGAACAGCGGAGAATAAGGTAAGGGAGTTTAAAGGGTTAAAGTTTTGTGATAAAGTACTCTGGGTCTGCAGCTGAGGTTATCACATGCGGAAATCATTTAAACGGTGTCTGGCATTGATTCTGAAATCGTTAAGTGATCAAACACACGTGGGACACTCGTCGACGACAGAGACCACTAGCCATCGACGCGGGTCGACGGCGGTCGTTGACCTGTGTCAACGACTGCTTTTACCTTTGCCGTCGACGCGTGTCTCTCATGTGTATGAACACTAACCTGTCCGTCTACGATCAACGAGAAGGCCTTCCTTCAGTAGAAGATTAATAATATTATGAAAAGTCAATTAAGAGTAATGTGTCTTTTTGTGCAGTTCAACAAATCAAATCGTCGCGAAGCTCAATAGATTATTTAGATTATTACAGCCCATTGCTGCCTACTGCTGCGACATGGGAATCTCCTAAATTATGCCACAACACCCGTAGTTATTCGCTCTGTTTCCAGTCTGATTCAGTCGTTTTTTCTGCGGCGGTGTCGGCCCACCTTTGCGGACCGTACGCTATAAGATTCAAGTACCTACTCGTCGACTGGTATTCTAAGAGATTTCTATAAGTAATCTTCCGATACTTATGATCTTAGTTTCCTCGCGTCGTATGGCCTCACGCCCCGAGCGTTGGATTTGCGAGCGATTTGCGTTTATAGCCATTTGCCGGCATTACAGGCGCGACGCTATGAATACAAGCTCTGCAGCTCAGCTTGCGTCTAATCATTTAATATGAAAATGATGCCCATTCAGCGGTTCATTCAGAGTATCAGTTACATGTTCGAATATGCTGCATGTTTCCTTAGTTTGAAAGGTCCTTATGATAAATATGAAAACATTTCATTACTTTTTGAGCTCTCGCCAAACATGAGTGTACTGAAAATGATGGTCATCCCAATGACTCAAAATGCTCATCGTCTACCTGACAGCAGAAGAAATCCAATTACGTATTTATTTACTTGACTCAATCATTCAATTGGCAAACATCTCCATCGTCATCACTTTCACTACCTCTGTAATTAAAATGTGCCTAACGAAATGATTGCTCATATTTTTTTTTTATAACGAGGAGAATAATAAATATTTACGATTTACAAAACCCCGGACACTATCAACAGTTTACTGTGCCACCTACAACTCAGTGGTTCCGTCCATAATTTGTCAAAATGTTGAAGTCCATTAGCATTGAAGAGCTCTGACCTCAGCACATCAGTGCCCTAAACGAAAACTAATGAATTAATAATAATTTACGACAACGTTAAATTACGAGAGCTGTAATTAAAACTCCAGGTTACTGACAGGGAATTAATATCTTCAAATATTACAAGTTTCAAGCACAATTTATTACGGGCGGGCCACGAGAGCGGCGGCGGCGGGGTATTGAGGTCAGATGTTAAGTGACGGTTAGTTAGAGTTAACTTTAATGTTAGTTAAGTTAAAGTAGTGTTCTTATTTACCTAGCATTTTCGAAATATTATATTTTGCATTTGGTTTGAGTAGAACTGGAGTCACCGACATAGCTTTCAGAGTTAGCAAGCTGAAATGGCAGAGGGCTGGCCATGTTTGTCGAAGGACCTATGGCCGGTGGAGCAGACAAGTTCTGGAGTAGAGACCGCATCTCGGCAAGCGTTGCGTGGGATGGCCCCCTGCTTTATGTAGAAACAAAAGGTGTCTGGGACAGACTGGATGCGGAAAGTGGAGGGTAGAGTGTTGCGGTGGAGTCTGGGAGAGGCATATGTTCAGCAGCAGTAGACTGCGATAGGCTAATTGATTTGTTTTATTTAGCTTATCAAGTAAGTTCAGTGGTAATGCGATATTGGTATAATTGTTACGGTAATATTATAGGACTCATAACATGTACAAATTTGCCAATACAGATTTAACGGATTTGTATAGTTGATACAAAAAACAACTTTATAAAATAGGCAATTTGTAAATACATACCTCGACATAACCATTCAAATATTACCATTCATAAAACAAAAGATTTGTTTGTCTAGTTTTATGTCAAACACTCTGTTTTCTGTGCTAGCTTTTATGTGTGAAATCAAAGCTGGTATTTATTGGTACTTCCACCCACACCACAAGTCTCGCTGGTCTACCAGCCACACCCCAATAAGTATGTTTGCGCCTAGGTCCTCTTCACAGTGGGTCTCTGAGGTCACTGGTACAGCTCGATACGGAACTCGAAACAAACCGGTATATTAGCATACACGACTATGACACGATACTTACATAACACACTGCGCCAGCTCAATGTGGCCGACTTTGTCCGATTGTCATGTACTTATGCAGGTATTTGGAGGTGCTTAGATCAAGATCGGTGTTAGATGCTGTATTGTGTTGTATTTGAGAATATTTTAGAAACGAAAATACAAATAAATAAAATTGCTTAATAAGCCTGCTCTTGGCCTCGATCACGCCTGACTGTACGTGATGGATGAGGCCTATGGACGCTATTGTATGCTATGGTCTGTTATCGCGCTATCGTAGCAGGTGATGTTCTGTGGTTTCTGCCTACCCGCAAGGGAAGAAGGCGTGGGTTTATGTATGGGTGTATAATACTAATGTACTATAACTTATATTTTTTCTATATGTACATAGATGAACCACCCCATCGCCTTGGGATATCCTGTACTGATGACGTTTGCTGGTAAATAAATAAATAAGTAATTGATAACCTTCATCTATTCCACGGTTAAATCTGATGATCGATTTGGCAATCACTTCCTGTAATCCGATTGTATTGATATTTCGCTCACAACATTTAATACTTATTATCAGAGATGGAACGACCGAATTATTTGACTAGATAACCAGAAAATCGCCAAATTAAAACGAAGTTTCATTCTAGGAACATTTCACGCCTTAATAATCTTAACGCCATCAAAATTAATTGCTGGCACCTTATCAACAGGCTACGAGGATGGATTTCTCCATCAGACTAAGGTTTGCTGTTAAAAAACTCGACACCTACTAAGTAACACTTAACAATGGAGGGTATTATGTAACGAGTTCAATAAAAAATCAAGTAAGTTGCACCATTTTCGGCCCTACTGTTTCTACACATAGCCGCAGGCGCAGCCATATCCATCATTACTCATTACACAGATACACGTTTTATTTTATCTATGTCGAAAGAAATGCCATCAAATATCATTCATTGGTTATGCAACATTTTTTTTGCGTTCTCGTTTAATTTTATCACTAGAGGTTATGTTTGTGTTCTCATAATTCGACTGTTTCCTAAGTTATAATATTGAGTGTAGATAAGTTCGTTAATTAGTGCCATAAACACATAAAGTTTGTAATGGTTCTTAATTATTTTGTAAACTTTAAGATCGCAATAATTTGTAAATTTAGTACCTAAACTCTTATTTTTATTTATAGTAATTTTATATACTTTTTGAAGAGAAAACTTGAGGTTTCAAATAATGTTATGATATTGTTTTGTCTGAGGCCAAGGATATCTTTTAGAGTAGTTCCATTTTTTATATCATGTCTCAAGTTTCATTTCAAGACCAACGATAAAAATATTTTAAGGTTTTTCTCTCAGGACAGTCTCGGGATTTTAGTCCCGTGAATAGTATAAGGCTTTTGCCTTTTTATGATAAGTGTGCTCATACAAATTCTTAGCAAGTCAGTTAGGTACTTTTAAACGACTGTGCCTAGTTAAAGGTTCAATCGTTTAATACTTGAACCATCAGTTATCTACTATTTACATGATAATTTGTACGATGAGCTTCTAGTCTAACATGTCACATCCTGACCTCTTCAACCTTTCAATTAATTTAGGTTTCGTAATGCGAGTTATCAATAAATTGAATATTTTTGCATGGGAGTAAGCTGTACCAACTCTGTTGAATATTAGGTATTAGGGATGACCCATCCACAACAGGAATCGAAAATATATTTTTTAATTCATGATTATTTAAGCTTTTGATGCAAACTTCATTTTCCTATCATCAAAAAATAATAATTATAAATGTATAAATACAAGAAGAGTGTTCAAGAAGTAATAGATCTAAAATATTGTTCGCAGCGCGATCTTTTATCTTAATATTGTACTTTCGACAACATAATCAATAATATTGTAGGTTCTATACATTTTTTGCTTTACTTCAAATAAAATGCAATTTAGAAACACAAATTAAGTTTAAATAGGTACCTACAGCAAAGTAATAAGCTTAAAGTAAATAAATATTATCTGCACCAAATTAAAATCAAACATAAAAAACTTAACAAATGCAGTTTATAACTGCATCAATTATCGAACCTAATCAATAAATATCAAGGAGTTTTCATCCACGTGGATGAAAACTCCTTGATATTTATTGATTACACACTTGTAACTTAAAATGACATCACTCATGTTTAAACGTTTAAACATGAGTCATGTCATTTTAAGTTACAAGTGTTTTTACATATAAGTGCATGTTAGTCAACATCCCACATTAGTGGACATTGATGTTCAATACAAAATAACTAATTATTTCGTTGCTAATCAGTTCAAGGCTCTGTTGAGTAATACCTAAAAAGTGGGTGAATATGCAAATTAAGGTCGTTCGATTCAAGGTTTGCTCTAGGCCTTCATTTTAGTAGTTTTATCTACGGTTTATTACGCAAAGGCCTATAGGTACCTTAAGAAGGTTTCAGTTCAACAACATTCATTGCGTTATTTACATTGTGGAGCAGACACATTTTTCGAAAATAATATGAAGCAATGGATTAGCAATATCCTTCAAATGATTCAGATTGAGATCGATAGTGTGGTAGGCAGTTAGGGTGCTGCTGGAAGTAGGACTAGCCCAGGTTTATTTTGTTTGTGGGTTTAGGATACGTAAAGGGATTGGTAGCTTTATAAACTACATTTGCCTGGTATAGGTAGGTACTTCTCATATTTTATACAACACCCAGAAAAATTATTATTTAAAATAATATAATAATCTTTGATAACAGCCCTATTTTCATAATAAATGATGAAAAGCGTTTGTTAATTCATAATGCCAACTCGAAGCATTTATTTCAATTAAACCATTTACAGACACTTTCTTTGAAATGTCGTTCTAAAGCGCAGTAGGCATCTATGGAGAAGAACGGACAGGAAACTCCATGGACACTATTTTAAATTATATAGTTACAAAATATAAGTTACAACATTAATTTTGAATTAAAATTACATGTTAGAACGATGTATAAAGACGTACATGAGAAAAGCATTCAGAGAACAACAAATAGAAAAAAAAAAATAAGCCGTGACGGCTAAGAGATGACCAGTCCCAACCGGCGGCGCCTGTTCACGAACATGACACATGGATCAGAACTATTCAGCTCAACCATTTTGAAGTAAGCTAAATGATCCAACACACGCGCCACCGACAGCGAGACATTTGGGTGGGTATGACGTACTCTCAGCCTCCAGGCACATTCAAGTCAATGAAAGACATATTACCGGTGAACGGTAGCTCTATAGTACATAATATTCACACATGTGCTGCAGCTTTAACGGTTTGCTTAATTTTAATAACTTTAAAATTACCGTTTCTTATTTATTTATATCGCTACCTGTAGCGCCATCTGTTAAAGTAGTAGTTGTACTTTTGTCGATGGAATCAATTTGGTTGTCAATGTTGCTTTTACTACATCTACCATTTTTGTTCTCAGTCTCATGGAAATTCCAAAATTTAAAGCTAATTATAATTACTTGTAAAGGAGCATTAATATTATGTATAATAAACCAATTTATTACTTCAATGTTAAGGAGCGAACTTTCGAAGTTAATCGTCTAAGCATTTTATTAATTACACGCGAGAAAATTAAATGTTATAATACTATATCTTTCTATTTATTTGAACTTGATCAGTATTGGAATGAAATTAATTAGGTATATGTTAATAGGGGTTGTTTGTAAAGATCACAGAGTATGTTATTACCTAAAGAAAATGTTGATTTGATTAAGCATAATTTTATTTGAAATTTGAAACCAGTTTCATGGAAGATCTAATTATAATGATTGAACATATTTTAGTCTTGTTAACTTTAGCATTGTATCTAAGGGCAAATGAATTTTTGAGACATAATTTTAAAACTGTTGGAGACTGTGACAATATTACTGAGAAAGCGAAGAATAATAGCAATAGAAAATAACTTGATGTAAAAACATCACCAATTGAAGCTTACCCGACATGCATGCTAGAAATTCTTGCGATAGATTATCGAAGCAGATCAGTTCTCATAACGCCTGCGGGAATACAGGGTCGTTGAATATTGATACCGGGTCTACCACTCGGTACTGTACCTATCTATGAATTGCACATATTCATCCATCTACTTGAAATGGAGCAACTACAGAATAATATGAAAGTTTGTAATACTGATGACAGAGTTGCTTGCGTAAAATATATGCCTGTAAACGAAATAATAATGTAAAACATTGTTGATCCAGTAAACCTCACAATTAACAGGCACAAAGATAAATAACTACCATTTAAAAAGATTACCCTTTCAGCAGATGTTCGATCGGCCTGTAAAGACTTAAAGTCCAATACATTGATGACATTATTATGTCCCGACAGCAAAATGCACCTGCTGTGGCATGGCTACATTAATCACGCTCTCACGTCAGCGTGACGCTACGCCGTGACGGCCCGTCACGCCGACGGCACGTGAATATTGATGACGTCACACGCGCCACCGATCCCTATCCCCGTGAATACTGATACTTTTAACTTGCCGACGTGTTAGCGTGCTACCAGCATCCACAATGACGTCATATTATATTTCCTCCGGCTCGGTGTCGATAGTTCAAAGCGAGCGCCCTAAAAGCGAGGATTCGCTACATGTAAATCGATACGGGATTTTTGAGAATGGCTCTTGAAAATGTTATTGGCAGGATTTTTTTTGTGAAAATAGGAATACGATCGTTAGTGCTGCACTGTAGAGTTAGATAGGATAAAAAACAAACAGGATTGTCAACTGATCGCTTTAATAACCTACTGGAAATTTTCCGGAGCTTCAAGGTTTTATCTAAAACTTACATCATCGTCATCATGGAATACATATACAATTTTATGTGCCGCCATTAGGTTTTGGCGGCAAATATGACAGATGTTTCATGAAAATTATTTTGTGTAGATACGGCAAAGCTATGGAGCGTTTTACGATTGAACAAAGTGTTTAAATTATTAAAACATTCTACTTAACCCAATCATGTATTGCGGAAACTAAGAAAATTGCATTACCTTTGCGGCTAACAATAGCTCGTTAGTGATTAAATTTGAGCAGCATGGCATTGTAACAGATAAAGCAGTTTTCTTACATCAAGTGAATCAGTTGGGCTTAGGACAGATGTGGTTCCAGCAAGACGAGGCCACGTATCATACGGCACGAGCCACAATCGACACATTGAAAATAACGTTTCCGGGTCGATTAATTTCGCGAAACTGTGACATTGATTGGCTCCCAAGATCCCCATATTTAACAGCTCCTGACTTTTTTTGTGGGACTATCTAAAGGGATGTCAGTGACTATGTCTCAGATATTTTGTTTTTATTTTATTTTGTTTTTGTTTTTTTTTTGTTTTGTTTTTATTTTGTTTTAATTTTTGTTTTATTTTGTTTTTGTTTTAAATAACACAGGAAATGTGGGAAAATGTCACGAAAAACGCAGCAAAAAGGGTTCACATCTGCCATGCTGCTAGAGGTGGACATTTGTCTGAGATTATTTTACATACTAGTTATGTACAATACTTATTTAGTTTAATTAAGGACCACGCTAACGCATTAGGATTTTTTTTTCCTGTAATGTTAGTTGTTAGTTGTTTGTGATAAATAAATAATAAATAAATACTGAATTGCCGGCCCTAAATACTATACTTTAATAAAAATAATGAATAATTTTTATACTTATCAGAATAAAATTATAAAAATAAAGTATATACCTCTTATTTGCCCACCCTGTATAAACAATGAACATGTGCTAAACTTGAAAGCACTCCAAAAATATCACGCCAGCCAAAACCGCGTCTGTCCAGCAAGCAATTGCACGCTCATACATCACGTCTGTCTTTGTCAGCTATACGTCACGCTGTCACGTCGTCTGCTCGCCGCATAATAACCGAAGATGTTCAGCTGGAACTACCCAACAGGAGCATAGTACTTATACGCGATAAAAAATGCTATACTAGGCTTGGTTGCATAGTCGGAAGTATCATAAAAGTTATTATTAATAGTTAAACCACTGTGTAAATGGTATCGACCGCAGAGTCTGACCAGTCTGGTCTGAGTCCAAGGGCGTCTGTGATACTGTTTCAGAGTATAAAAAATATTTTTCTTTTTATAATCATCTACTACCTACTGGATGTAGATCTCACGTCCACTTCTTTTTGTGTAGCTTTATTGACTTCACACTATAAAGTTAAAAAAAACCTAATTATTTGTGTGGATTTTATTTCAAAATCAAAATTATTTTATTTTACATAAACCTACATGGGCATTTCTAAACGTCAGAAACTAGTTGCACGGTTCCAATCGGTCGTTTTTAAGAACTTCTTCTGCGACAACGTTGACTGTTGACTAAATAAAATCAAAATCCAGGACTTCTAAAAAGGGCTGGCTCCTTAAAGTATTAAAATGTAACGGCGCCAGTGCAGTTTCAAAATAGCTAACGCCAAAACTTTAGTGTACATTATTATGTCTCATGCCTAATTCGAGCTATGATTAAGCTGCAAAGATCGGAGACACTTCTAATTCTACCAGTCTCCTCCGTGGCGGGCTCGTAAAATTTTGATAGGTTTTAGTCATGAAGTACGTACTAAATGGAGTGCTTAAAAGCATCATATAAATTCATCACGTCTCTATCCTCGAAATTCGTGAGTTACACGAGAGGATTCACTGTCCCATTCAACGTTCGATGTGATTGCGTAGCTCTAGTGGAAATATTGTCACACTTGTTGTCTTGCTCGTTGCAATCCACCAGCCATTATTAATTTACTGAAACGGTCAAATGTAGACATAAATTTTAATTATGACTATTACCAACAAAAAAAAATATTCCTAAAATATGTAATAGTAAAGATAAAAAATTACCGCTCATTTGTCGAAAGATCTCCAGCATCACGTCATGTGGCGTACCTATTTTTACTTGACATTTATTATTTGCCATAATTGGTATTTCAGTAGATCTCTTTTGTAACGGCTAGGGCTTTGCAGGTACGCTGCGCAGGCCGCTATCAAGTTAGGTTTAAGAAAAGAAACACTTAGCCAAGGTCCATAGGTATAATTTTCTTAGGTTTACAATAAATACGTATTAGTAGACTAGGTCACGGGTAAGGACACACTATCGTTCTGAGCACTAGCACGTGTAAGTAAGGAAAGATACCGTCCTCGGTTGGTTGGTTGCTTGGTTAGTTGGGCCCGGGAACAGGCTTGCCAGTACGCGTTCAGGAAGCCGGTCAGGCCTCAGTAGGCCACAGACCGCGGCGCGTCAGTAGGCCGCCAGTAGCGCGCGGATAGGTGTGCGTGCAGCGCACAGTATAGCACATATGCATTGCGCAGTCCAGCAACGTGTGCAGCGCACAGTTATAGGTGAGCGCACAGTATAGCTACGCATGGAGTGCGCAGTCCAGCAACGTGTGCAGCGCACAGTTATAGGTGAGCGCACAGTATAGCTACGCATGCAGTGCGCAGTTCAGCAACGCGTGCAGCGCGCAGTAGGTGAGCTGCCCTGTCCTCAGCCTGGACGTAGAATCCGGTATGTAGAACCGGTGGGTAGAACTGGTACGTAGAACTGGTACGTAGAACCCTGGAAGGCGCAATAGGGTGCGCTTGTCAATAGTGCGAAAGCAGCAAGCCGCATGCGATGTGTCCAGCCTCATTCCCCCTTCCACGACCAAGGAACGGTGTAGTGAGCAGGACTTGGGGAAGCCTAACACATCGCAGCGGTTTACAGGCAGATAGTTTGCAAAGACATGCGTGTCACAATGACAGATGCAATGTGACGTTATGTATGTGACACACAAGCATAAAACACAAGATAAACAATGATCTTACCAGCTGGCTTGCTATTTAGCTTATAATACATAGAGAGGCATTGCACAGCCCGGATGCAGCAGAAATACATACATATTTCCGTCTCCCATGCACCGGATAACCTTCAGCCGCGTGGCCTGTCATTGACAACTGCGCAAATAGATACAACATTTGTAGATAGATATTTACAACGGCTATCCAGTACACAGGGTCTGGCATAATTACCAAATTAATGAGGAACTCACCCTAGATTTGGGGTACCAGTATCTTGAGGATCAGGGAATCACTCCTGCTAGCTAAGCAAGTGGATGGTAAATTAGTGTTGCAAAATTAGTGTTGTGCCATGATTCTAGTGATGTTACTTACAACTTACTAATTATCAGCCGACTATTTGCCGTTGAGACCCTCACACTGCTACACTTTGAACAAAACTACCCACGTACCTACCACTCCATTCCTTACTCTTCTGTAGTCTGAGTTAATGCAACGTCGCCTGTCTATTTGATTGGTTACAAGCCACTGGTTTTACGATTCTGTTTGTAAATTACAACCTAACTAAAATGATGGGCGTTTAATGTGTGGCTTTAGTTTCGCCTATAAGTTGACAGCAGACGTGTCTCGAGGGTATATTAATTGTTTAGTGCTTCGTAAATTGGTTAGTATTATACCGTATTCACTGGGAGAAACATAAATGGAAACGATACCTCTGGGTTGCCAGAGTATCATTATTACATATCTATTAATTTTGTGAACATTACGTACAAACAAATAAAATAGTGATTTCTCGAAGAAATGCTTTATTAAACGACGTTTTGTTAAGCCATGTTTCTATATCATTACTAACTTTAAAAATAGCATCGTAAAAATAACAGCAAAGCTGTTAGTGTTTTACAAAGACTCTAAAATTTAATCTGGCAGCAACATCTGCGTTTTTTTACAATCTAAAGCACGTTCACAACTAATGGCCGCTCATATCTCTCGCACCTGATCAGCTAACTCATTAATCTCTCACCTCACATCATTATCACACACGCTATCAATCTCTCAACACTTTTCTTCACGAATCTTCATCTATTTCACTGTAAAGGCGTTCATCCGATGAATAAATAAAAATCACTTAGTCGGGTGTCAGGTGGTGCTGTCAATTACACTGCAGTATGAAGCAGCACCAGCACTATGAAATATGGATGTGGTATTGATGAAGTGCCTCCAGAATTTGCTGCTCATGATAAATTTATTGTAAAAGTTTAGAAGTTTAAAGGGAACAAACTTTTAGAAGTTGGTACGAGTTCGGCGTTAGGTTCAAAAGTAATGGACTGACAATATTTTAACACTTTCTTCTTTCTTTTAATGCCTAACGTTTTCTCAGTCTGTAGCCGTAGTGCAGTCCTGGTCATCGTCACTATTTTGAGATAATATTTTGTTCGTAAAAGTGCATCGTGTTTATGAGTTAGTTAACGCCCTGCTGCTGTAGATCAATTCTTATGATAATCGAATCTGTGACGTAGGTAATCAGTAGTCAGTATTGATGCTGGTGTCCATTTGTCTAATCCAGTGCTTCTGTAGTCCGTATGTACACATAACAAGCCCGTGAGGACTCTTATCAATATTCATGACGTAATCGCACGTCACGCATTGCCAATGCATGTAGATGTACCTAGCTTAACGTAAATGCAGCACCGTTTTACGTAATTTAATCTAATAGTTTATCTCATAATTAACTAGGTTAAATGGTTATCATGTGAAAAGCACTTGCAGAAAGTTGGCATTTATAAAAAACTGGTGTCACTTGTAGAAGGTTGATGTCTAACATTGGAGTGCGGCGGTGACAATTAAATTGGCATTCAATAAATAAACCACAGATTATACAGTCAAGTGCGGTTGAAATCAGTGCTATGAGTGGAGTACCTCATATTTTAATGAAGCTAACACTAACACACATAATCTACATACGTTTTATTCACTGTCAATAAAACTATTATAATGCATTGATATTTACATGCGGGATACACGTATCTTCCGCGTAAGTTCTAGTTACTGAAGTATCAATATTATGCATGAGGTAATCGCGCCATGCACCGCGAGGCGTAACGTTTAGCTCTCCGGCTTGGCTGAACGCAAAGTGCCTTCTAATAGTTTCCTATCAGGAAATGTTCTTAGTTTTAACTTTAACCTAGGTAGAGGTACTGTGTTTATTTTTATCAAACTAGTGTATTATTTTCTAGGATTATATTTACGTAAATTTCGATCAAATAAATTTCTGACCTGTACCTTTAATAGTCTTAATTCATAATTATGTCATCGTCATCATTACTTTTTCCGGAAAATGTCCAATGCTGGACTTTGGCATTACCCAAGCGGTACCACATTGACTGATCCTGTGCTTCTTGCATCCAGTGAATTCCTGCAACCTTCACAAGATATAGAATATATTGACATAGAGTAACTTGGTTCTTGACTAGCATTACAGAATCTACTCCCTCATAATCTTATATACCTTACATTTTTAATGTTCTTTAAATATACATTTACTACGGAAAAGATACAAGAGCAAAAAGATAAATCTCCCTGGGGATAAAAGGCGTACTTTTAATATAATAAGACGCTGTTTGATAACATTATTTGCATCTTAAATTCTTCATGATATCATTTTAATCCGGAAAAAGAATTACGAGATTGCATAAACATTTTTTTGTGTTCCCTTTTCCGCGTTAAAATAATAATTTCTTGGAGGTCAATAGTCAATGATTTAAAACATAAGCACTTTTAGAAGTAACGATTAATAATAATGGATTAACTCGCTGCCTATTAGAGAGGTCAGACTTTTATAATAAAAGTGTAGAAATATGAATATTAAAAATGGGCTTAAATATCTGATCTGTTCTTTAATGTAAGATACGTCCTGTGACTTTGTTACTAGCTACGCTGAAGAAAAATATCGTGTAAGTAGTAATTGGCACCTAAAAGACCATTTACTAACGCACTGAGCAAGTGTGTGGTGACCATAGATATATTAGTTTTCTAAGCTGGTGACCAGGGTCAATACGCTTTTCTTCCCTATGCAAAACGAGCCTCTAATTTATTATTTAAAAGCTTAATATTATTTTCACCTAACACAAAACGGATACAGTTTACACAATATTCATTTTCTTAAAACATAATACGACTGTGTACTGCACCTTCCCTTAACACGTCGCGTCGTCGGTGGTCCAAACACGCTCGGATGCGTTCGACGTACGTCACACGGTGCTCCCGACACGCTCTGACGTCACCCCGCTGACTATGACAGATATTGGCCCTCCCAGATATAGGTCAGTGCTAGTACATAACAGACTTTGATAAAATAACAAAAACAATGCCGTAAATAGTTTTAGCTTGCAGTCATTAATACCTATATATATATCCTATTTTTTTATGATTTTAGCAACTACATATATTTTAATGTCTGATTTCAGGATGTTTCAAAGCTCTTCTGATCTCATTCCATACGATGCTGAGGAAATTTACGACCATTAAATAAATAAAATAAATAAATAAATAAATATTCCACAACTATCACACAACGCCATCTAGTCCCAAGCTAAGCAGAGCTTGTGTTATGGGTACTAGACAACTGATAAACATACTTATATATTTCTAAATACATAAATATTATAGATAAATTACACCCAGACACAGAACAAATGATCGTGCTCATTACACAAACATTTGTCCTGGGTGGGAATCGAACCCACGACCTCCGGCATAGCAGTCAGGGTCACTAACCACTAGACCAACAGGCCTGTCCGAGATTACGAGAAACGATAATCAAAAACATCTGGCGCACCCTTGGCATGCAGGTTCTCTATAACACTCTCTTTGCTAATTGGTTATTCATTTTATTATGGCTACTAACCCATTGTTTTCTTAGACATAAACAAACTAAAAATATCGCCAATAAACTTTTACAACAATTTACTCATATTTTAACATTCATAAATACTGCATCGAAAAAGAAGGAATGCTGCGTCGGCTTCTAGTACATTGGTATACGGACAGGAGCATGAAACGATAGACATTCATAAACTAAAACTTGTCCAAACCTTAAGGAAACCACCCGGAATGTCTAGCGTGCGTCACACAAATGTCTAGCGTGCGTCACACAAATGTCTAGCGTGCGTCACACAAATGCACGCGATGTGCACGGGACACGTCCATGACGTCAAACTCTAGACAATGACACGTCATATTGGCCTCAGGTAAAAATGGGTCACACAAAATAATATTTCGCCATGCCATGGCTTATTTTGATTTAATTTAATATTTGAATTGTTTTTTTTATCTTTTCATTACGGACGCTTTTAACGTTCTGCATCGTTCTCACATGCATAATTATTTTGAACATGAATAATGTAACCAATACTTTGTAACAATATTATTATGATTTAAAAGAGTGTCCATGGAGTTTCTTGCCCGTTCTTCTCCATAGGTGCCTACTACGCTTTGGAATGGGCAACTAGCTTCATCTTTTTGACTGACCGACCTTGACAATTCAAAAGTGCCTGTAATTGGTTTATTTGAAATAAATAGTTTGAGTTTTCACGGAACTCAGCTTTTTAAGTTGAATCCGAAAATCACGAAATTTTTAAGTTTCGCGTCGATGGTCGAAGATAAAATATGTTTGGTCCTCTGTCAGATATTAACTGGTGGAAATAATTGTGACGAAGATAAAAATAACAATTTTGCCCGGAAAAACTCACTGAGTTGAGGTCGTTTAAGATACTTGATTGAAAGTTATATCGATTACAAGAAAGGTATGATTGATGACAGGGATTTTGTACCTATTCCAAAGTTTAGTTTATATTACGGAGAACACAGAAATGTAAAAAAAAAACAAAATGACAAACAGTCATGGAATACCTAATATTTATATATATTTATATTTCGAAGAATTGCCCGCACACTGTACACACTGGCTGCTGACAACCTCAGGTTGTCAGCAGCCAGTGTGTTTACGCCTGAACAAATATGTTTGACACGTGCGTCACCCCTGCATGTAACACGTTGCTATCACACACGCTACAGGGCTTAAAACTGGCGACCTTTTCAAAGAAATGACTAGGTTCAGTTACACACCAGTTTCTGAAGGCAGTGGTTGAGGTATTAACTAGATCAGTTTTGGGAATAAATATTGTACAAATAGGTAGTTGTTTCGGGTCTTAGTGCTTGTGCAAGTAAGGTTTGTGTCTGTTTAACGGCGTATTAGTCGATTTGCACGAATTTACTCGTGTGCCAATTCATGCGATTCGTCTATAGAAAAAATAATATTATTTAAAAGTGACGATTCACACTTTTCGGGCGAGTAAATTCGCCAAATCTATAGTTTGGAGATCTTCACTTGTTTTTATAATTCTCATTTAGGTAAATATCTAACTTAGTTACTTAAGCATGCACAAGCCCTTGTAATTTATTAAAAAGAAATGGGTTCCCTCAACTCATTATGTTAGTTTTGATTACTCAGATAAACAAGTTGGTAATTTATAGATGACGAACAACAAAAAAACGCCAAATATTTCACAAAATGCAATGGTTAACATTGTGCGTGACAGCGGCATGACATTTCTCCGTGACGCGGGACGATTCTGACTTTGACAGCTATTGGCTGGCTGAAAAATGGGTCACTGCGTTTATATGTAGGCGGAAAGTTATCAACGATATTTGTGGAAAAATACAAATGTGGGTGAGACTAGTTTTTTTTTAATAATCAGCAGAATTTTTTTTCTACTGCTGAAATATTTGTCTTAAAACCTTGTGACTTTGGTTAAGGCTAAGTACGCACAGTGGTGGTGTTGTTGGTGGCTTGCTTAGCACCTCGAGCCTTGCGACTCACCTTGCGAGCAGGAAAGTGAATCAAACGCTCTAGAAATTTAGCAATCGGCCGCAATGGGCTCTAGGCGCTAAACCAGCCACCTGTCAGTGCTTACGTAGCGGTAATGTTTAAAACTTCAAAAGCAAGATAACACCACGAGGCAGAGGCATAGATCTCCGGCAGAGGTCTCCGTGTACTTAATACACCCACATTTTGTCAATTAAGTATGTTTAAGACCCATGTAACCATGTTTAAGTCCCATGTAACCATGTTTAAGTCCTATGTAATCTATTACCGTTAATCGGGCACTAATCCAGACTCCGGACTGCTACAAAAAAAAATCAGGTGGAAAAACCTGGGAATTGATAAACATTGCCCTAAGTGAGCATCGAACCTAGGACACTCACGCTCAGTAGGAGCCTTATCACCACTAGACCAAAGACGCAGTATTTTCGGCCTTTCTATGTATAAAATGCCCTCGCCTTGAAACGGAGAAATCTCAGGGTGTATTAACAGCACGCAGATAATCGAATGTCAATTATAACAGTTGCCAGCTTAGTACTCCATACGATATCTATAGCACGCTTCAGTAAGTACCGAGGGTGGGAGAGTCAGACTGTGCCTGACGCGATGCCGCAGTCCTCATCAGGTACACCCCGCATTAGTCTTTGTTATAATATCTCATAGATATATTACTAGAGATTACTGTGCAATTTTTTTAAAAAAAAAAAACGTTGCCCCACACTAGGAATTTCTCCTGTATCGTGAGTGCGTTTACAAACATTTAAACTCACATACACAAACAGCCAGACCCGGAACAACTACTTGTGGGCCATACAAATATTTGTTCCGTGCGGGAATCGAACCCGCGACACGCAGCGCAGCAGTCAATCGCTTGACCACTGCGCCACCCGTGCCGTCAGTATTTAATCCTCATCGTTCTTTTACCCTCATCCCAATATATTCCCGGTCGGCGCAACATGTCTGTTTCCTCCATACTCCTCTATCAGTCGTCAGCTCGGTAGTCTCTCCCTTCCGCCACATCATCTTCCGCGCGGTCCATACATCGTTCCTTCAGTCTCCCCCTACTCTTATACGCAACATGTCTGTTTCCTCCATACTCCTCTATCAGTCGTCAGCTCGGTAGTCTCTCCCTTCCGCCACATCATCTTCTGCGCGGTCCATACATCGTTCCTTCAGTCTCCCCCTACTCTTATACGCAACATGTCTGTTTCCTCCACACTCCTCTATCAGTCGTCAGCTCGGCAGTCTCTCCCTTCCGCCACATCATCTTCCGCGCGGTCCATACATCGTTCCTTCAGTCTCCCCCTACTCTTATACGCAACATGTCTGTTTCCTCCATACTCCTCTATCAGTCGTCAGCTCGGTAGTCTCTCCCTTCCGCCACATCATCTTCCGCGCGGTCCATACATCGTTCCTTCAGTCTCCCCCTACTCTTATACGCAACATGTCTGTTTCCTCCATACTCCTCTATCAGTCGTCAGCTCGGTAGTCTCTCCCTTCCGCCACATCATCTTCTGCGCGGTCCATACATCGTTCCTTCAGTCTCCCCCTACTCTTATACGCAACATGTCTGTTTCCTCCACACTCCTCTATCAGTCGTCAGCTCGGTAGTCTCTCCCTTCCGCCACATCATCTTCCGCGCGGTCCATACATCGTTCCTTCAGTCTCCCCCTACTCTTATACGCGTCCACATTTACACACGAAAATTTCACGTGCTTTTTTGGACCAAGACTATAGTCCGTTAACAGTTATTTGGCTTGTGACAGCAGCATTATTAAATTGTAACGAGAATAAAGTTCACAATGATTTTGACAGACTAGTCAGTGGCAGCAACCCAACTGCAACCTTATTACGATGAGAATAAAAATCACCGTGATTTGGACAGTGATGTAAAATAACTGTGAAAGGACTGTACTGCAATGTCTATCCCAAAATAATGACAAAACATCAAAAAGGTAAAACGCTTAGGTCGAGTGGTAGCACAAAAGAATGCTGCAGCCACTTAAGGTAGCCTCATAGTAGTTTTTATGACAGCAGGGCAGAGAAGAGCTACCCTGGTGACAACAAAATAACCCAGAAAAAGGATAATTATGTGGTACCTGTATTCATATATTTTAATGATGATCAAAGGGATTTTATTGGTCCAGGAGTAGTCACGAGTAATGGCTTTCTTCTTTATCAAGATAATGCATTCGATGGCAGACATTCGAGCACTCAGCTCATCAGTCTGTCACGAGCCAGAATAAGTGAAAGTTAAGTATCTTCATGGTTCTACATATTATTTTGTTCCAATAATGTTATAATAAAATTCTTTGTCGTAAAAGTTCGCAACAATATCGAAGTTCTAAAGTATTCATGTACTTAATTGTAACTTGGGGAATAAATCAAAGTGGCGATTATTTTGGTGCTGAACTTTGATTAAATAAACATTTTGTAAACGATTTTCTCTAGCATAGATGTCTGGCTATTGAATAACCATAATTTAATTACTCCATGCTAATTTAATTTAGATGCTTGCAAAACTTTTACTGGTCTGAAATACGAACTCACAGAATACGCAAAAATAAATATAAATAGACCTCATAACCGAAATAAAGCATTTTCCCGCTATTGTTATTTTTGTAATAAAAAAGCACGTTTCTTATTTATGAGCCTACTGCCCACTTCCGTTTACCTTGTCAGTCGCAAGTTCTAATTAAATTCCGGAATATTCGTCATAACGAATTTGAAGTAGGTAACGTCTATCTCGTGTCAACTTGCGGTCGGGTAGATCAAATTACTCTTTTTTCTATAATATCTCTGTGTGGCGACTCGGGCTCGGAATTTAATAAAATGTATAGAGTCTTCTTTGTTTTTTCCTTTTACGTTATTTTCTATCGGCTCTGTACAGTTTCGACCAGGCAGAAGTGACCCTGGGGACTAATTCAACGTATCAAGTAAAGGTCTATGCACACAGCGGGCGGGGCGGGGTGGGACGGGACGGCGACGCGGCGCTGGCGCGGCGGCAGTGTTCACACTGCGGGCGCGGTCACGTCCCGTCCCGCCGCGCCTTTCTTTCATCAAAAAAGATGTTGAGCGATTCAGACATGGAAACGCTAATGCTCATAGTTGCGCTAGCTAAGAAAAAAACAATGTAAGCCGAAGTGGGTGCATGAAATAAATCAAAAACGCGCTCGCGTCCCGGCACGCCCCGCCCCGCCGCTTCTGAGTTATATTCCCACTCGGCGTGGCGGCGGCGGGGCGCGACGGTTACCGTCGCGCCGAGCGGGGCGGCTCTGTGTGGCGTCGTCCGTAATATCTAGTACATTACAACTGTTCAGCGTCGCGTCGCCGTCCCGTCCCGCCCCGCCCCGCCCGCTGTGTGCAGAGACCTTTAGGATTTGGCCGGACGGGAGATTTTTTTTTAAAACCTCATGTCACTTAGATCAGATAAACGAGATTATAGCGGATTTCTGAAAGCAGTTTCTTCTTCATTTTAAAACGTATTTTCAATGGAAGCTATGTTAATCTTTGTTTGCATTTTCTGTCAAAAGTAATGGAAGGTCGAGAGATAATCTGCGTAAATCGGATCGGGTCTCGAGATGCTGCAAAGGATAAGTATAATGAGTTGTGTTTGACATTCAATTAATACTCAAGTTTTCACATTCATTTTCAAGGCAAACTGTTCAATCTTGAAGATAAATATATAATTTCATATGAATTTTACATCAAACAGGTTGATTTAATGAACTCAAACAATTTTATTTTCTGAAACTGAAAGCTCACGATCTTAATGGCTTATAAATAGTATTTATAAGCCATTAAGAAATATTGAAAGTTAAAACGTTTCTTAAGTCATTAAAAATGCTCGTGTAGATAATAATCTTACTTAATTCGATGCTGTCGAGCATTTAGGAGATATTATTTGATTTACTATAGTTCAAGTTGGCGAACTTAAAACATGTACTCGTATGGTTATAAATAAATGTAACTTAACATCACGCCTGTGTTCCCCGAAGAGTTGGGCAGAGGTGTAGGTACTAGTAAAGTAGTACTTAGCCAGTTAAGTTTAAGTATTAGGGGACGAGCCTATTGGTATTAATAGCTTAAATAATTACTCACAAATAAACATGTTTACGTAATATAAACAGCAGATTATCTGATTTGGGTAAAAGAGTTCTCCAAGAAGGTTCACAGCCTTGAAACCTTTTTAGTTGGGGTTGAGGAGGGTAATAACGCTATCAAATCCTTTGCAGGCTCATTTACATATACATGGTGTATTTGGTCCCCAGTCACCTTGGACGAAGCGATTGTGTATGTGATTTTGAGATTAAATTTTCAGGGATTAATACCTATATACCATTTATTTTACCATTACCAATTTTTTCAATGCGAAGAACTGTTCAAAGGTATTAAAAAGATACTTTCTAGATTGCAGTGCGATCTAGAAAAAAATAAAAACTATCTGTGTACCTATGTACCTAATTTGCACCGAGTTGCCGTGTCTGTCCATACCGCTGTTAAACCCGCGATGGTTTGTGTGGTATGTTTAATTGTTCAACAATGATTTGTAACTGTTTTGTTTTTGATTAATAAATAAAAAAAAAGAATTATTTTACCACATAATCACATCAACACCGTCTAGGGATATTTTGTATAAAGTTCTTTAACTCAAAAAATACTGGCCAGTTTTAAATTCTTTTGAAGAAAGCTTATTTTGTAAACCTTTTTGAACGATTCTAAATATGAATTTGAAAAAATAAATTAAAAACAAAAGATTTACGCGGCATAATGGTAGCGAAGTCCGAAGGCTTCATTTACCTACAGTAGTTTTTGGCTATTTTTTTGTGTCAAATTTAAGTTTTATAACAAGTTATCGGTTAA
Source organism: Apamea epomidion (assembly GCA_947507525.1). Lineage (NCBI taxonomy): Eukaryota > Metazoa > Arthropoda > Insecta > Lepidoptera > Noctuidae > Apamea > Apamea epomidion. The sequence continues at coordinate 683,635 of OX382233.1, forward strand.
TTTCGAATTAATGTTATTGTGTGCATCATGCAGCGGCGCCATTTAACGAGAGAGGAAATGTTAAGGGCAGTAGGCATGCTCCAAGCTGGGGCTACTCAACGAAGTATTGCTGAGGAGATTGGAACAAGACAAATTGTGCTATCAAGGTTATGGTCACGTTATCGTGCTACTGGTGATGTGGCTGAAAGACACCCAGGCGGGAAGCGCATAACCACTCAACGACAAGACCGATTTTTGCAAGTTGCCGCGAGAAGACAACCAAATGTTACGGCTATGCAGTTGGTTCAGAGGCTCCAGTCAGAGCACCAGTGGCTTGTGAGTGATCAAACTGTAAGGAGAAGACTGCATGAAGCTAACCTTCATGCGCGCAGACCGCTTCGTACTCCAGCACTACGCCGAGGAAATCGTGGACGACGACTAGAGTGGGCTCGTGAACATTTGCTCTGGGAAGATAACCAGTGGTCTGTAGTGCTGTTTACCGATGAGTCCCGGTTCGGTTTCCATCCCGATACACGTAGAGTACGTGTTTGGCGAGTTCCTGGTCGTAAGAGCCGTCTGCAACATCCTCAGGAAGTCAATTCATACCACGGCGGGACAATTATGGTTTGGGCGGGAATTCGTGTTGGTGGAAGAACAGACCTCGTTTGGATCAGAAACACCATGACGGCTGAAAAATACCGTAACGAGGTGCTAGTACCAATAATCTACCCCCATCGACTACAAATGGGCCAAGAATTCACGCTCATGCACGATAACGCCCGTCCGCACACAGCGAGAGTGGTGACGAGCTGGTTGCAGGAGCACGACGTATCGGTCTTAGGCTGGCCCGCTCAATCGCCTGACCTAAACTCCATAGAACACGCGTGGGACATGCTCCAAAGACGGGCTTTGAGGAATTTCCCTGCAAACATTGCGACGGAAGAGCAACATTTTTCGCATCTTAACCGGACCTGGGACCATATACCGCAGCAAGACTTGGATAACTTAATCCAAAGCATGAAAAACCGTTGCAGGACCGTTATTAACGTCATGGGGTGTTTTACTGACTACTGATTTTTCACATATCTGTTAAAAACAGATTAATTTTTCCTTATTTTTCACTTTTTCTTGAGAAACACATTCATTGTTAGTTTTACCATTATTTCAGGTTTTTTCTTTATTTGAATAAAAATTTGATTACGCAAAAAAAATAGTTTTCTTTTATTCTGGAGTATAGTCTGATAAATGGGCCTTATAAAAATATGTGCATGCTATATGTTATTTTTAATAAATTTTGAGTAAATTGAGTAAATCCAAAATATCCCTAGACAGTGTTGATGTGTGTATGTAAACAGACAAGAAAAATAGAACAGAAAAAATAGGTACAGAGGTGATGCTTATTTCATAAGAAATCTCTTCCAGCATACCTGAGATAGGACAATACCTACTACTACATACAATTTTGCAACTTTTTAGGGTTCCGTAGTCAACATGGAACCCTTCTAGTTTCACCATATCCGTCCGTCTGTCTGAATGTCTGTTTGTCCACGGCTTAGCTCAGAGACTTTTAGTGCTAGAAAGCTGAAATTTGGCATGGGTATAGCCATGCCAAATTTAAATATACATTTATCAATAAAATCTTGATAAAAAAAAAACATTTTTACTTTCGTACGTAGTGCGGATAAAAAAATTCTCCTTTTTTTCGATTTCGATCCGTTTGCGAAATATTAGGGGTTAAACTGCTAATTTTGTTAAAGTCAAGTGTCTCTCTGCCAGCTTAATGGGTGTTATTGGATATGTGAAGTAGTCCACGGCATATAACTAAGTTATATGAGCACTATGTACTTGCTATTAGGCTACCATTTACTGGGTACGTCTTTCATGGACTTGAATGTGCCCTGGCAGCTGAGAGTATGTCATGCTCACTCTAATGTCTCGCTGGTGATGGCGTGTGTGTTTGATCATTAAGTTCCCTTCAAAATGGTTGAGCTGAATGGTGCTGATCCATACGTCATGTTCGTGAACGGGTGCCGTCACTAGGGACTGGTCATCTCTTAGCTGCCACGGCTTATTTTAATTTCTGAATTGTTTTTATGTTTTCTATAACGGACGCTTTTAACGTGCATGTCTTTCTACATCGTTCTCACACGGTTAATTCCAACACGAATGAAGTTATCAAATATTTTGTAACAATTTTATGATTTAAAAGAGTGTCCGTGGAGTTTTTTGACCGTTCTTCTCCATAGGTACCTACGCTTTGGAATGGGCAACTAGCTTCATCTTTCTGACTGACCGACTCTTTGACAATTTAAAAGTGCCTGTAATTGGTTTAGTTGAATTAAATGATTTGTGTTTGAGTTAAAAGATAAACTATCACAGCCAAGCAGGCTTTACAAGTTAACGAGTTGTAGACCACCAACTTACATTTGCAGTTGGAATGTATGCGAGAACATGTTTTTCAACTACAATGTTGAGTTTGTTCTTGGGATAAATTCATTCCAACTACGCAACCCTCCAGTGTACGTGGGCCGACACGCATTTGGCTGGTTATTAGTAATAATAAAATATTATATAATGAATTGAGTAATAATGAGCATAATATGCTAAAACGAAGTCGCCTTTGATAGAAACAAGTTTATTTGATTAGTTGAGTCGCAAAAAATAAGAACAAAAAGAATAATACAGTCCCGTATTTAGACTCCCCCACATCTTCTATTAAGTTCCTTAATAGAATCAATCCAATTATTGTTGCGACACTTAAAAACTTATTTCTAAAAGAAGAACGGAACAATTCCTTCAAATTAAAATTGGACCGTGTTAAGATTGTAAGAGGACGTCCAATTTAATTGGAGCCCAGCATACAAATGAAGCAGACTCTTCAAGATCCGTTCGACCAAGTGCCGGCGGGGGTGATGGGGGTCAGATTGAGATGGTGCATTCGTGTAAATTGCAACAGAAGTAATCTGGAAGAGGGTAGTCGGCGAAATGCAATTAGGAAGCATCTAGTGACGCTTTCGCAGCGTAAAGATATCCTACACTTTGGGACAGATTTCATGGGAGCACTTTTTATTTACTGTTAGAGGTTTTTTTCTGAGTCTATAAAATGACTGTTCACCAGACCAAAGAAACCATGGATGAACTATGTGAAAGATGACATGGCTAGAAAAGGTGGTGACTACCAAGCTGATGACTAATAGCGAAGTATGGAAGAAAAAAGATGGAGCGCCGACCCCAAACAATGGAAGACAAGGGCAAGAAAATGTAAAATGAAATAATGAAAAATACTGTTTATGCAAATATAGAACTGGTTTTTGGTAATAAATACAAACTATTATCTTTCATTCTGTATCTTTCGTAATAGTAACGTTATAATGTGTTGCACATTTTGCTTCAGTTTATTTTTAGATTAAATCTCTATAAGCTATAATTAAGTAATTACTACAAAGCAATTATATCAAAACTGATTTAGTGAAAGCACTAATTTAAATATGATGAATTAAATATTGCGTGAGCGTATTGCAATGGTTGACATTTAACCTAATTAGATAAATACACATCTAGATAGACACCTACTTTCAGTACCGAGGTCGTTTGCTACATATTGCAAAATAAGTAGTCATTCGAATCAAAGAGACATTGAAAGTTGTAGGTCTTCTAAATTTACACATATGTTAAATTAAAAACACTATTCCTGTTTCCCTTTTCTAAACTGCACAACGGATTTAGGGAATTTATTCCGGTAAGTTTTAGGAACTATAATACATTAATGTTCAAACTTAATTTTATTTTATTTTTTTGGAACCTTAGCGCGTTTTATTTACAAGATAACACTAAAATAACAAAATAATATCCTAAATTAACTAAAACTATTGGCCAGAGGATAAGCATTGCCATACAACGTGGCAATGCCGCCAGTGTCTTGGGTACATTAGCAGTCGACAGCGATGTGGATGAAGTTTTCGACGCTATATTTTAGTTTGTAAATAGTTTTAGTTAATTTAGGATATTATTTTGTTAACTTACATTTAATGAAGAAATGACGATGTTTTGTAAGCTCGTAAAACCCGTTCTAAACAGGGGCGGGTCGCTGGTATATGATCATTATTTATGGTACATTAGTTATCAAAATGTATGACGGTCTGAAACTGACTTGAGACTGGCTAACATCAGTCAACAAGAAGACATACTTTTCCATGTTCTTCTGTTTTCTCAAACAATGTATGTTTAGTACTACAAAATAAAAGCAAGCAAATAGAGCCGTGGTGGCCACTGGGCCACCCCAGCTCTATTTGGCGCACTGTTCAGATCGCGGTCGGTACTACTGGGTACCGCCGCGATGTACAAGTTGTAAGTAGTGGGTTCGAACTCAGGCAGGCACTTTACTTTTTGTAAATTATTGCATCACCACACTCTCAGATATGATCATTTATTATAATTTTTTTACATATATATCTGTAATTTATATGTACATAATAAAGAGTATTATATTCTATTCATGTCCTAGAACCGAACATTCGAAGACATGTGACATCCAACCCGCACTGGGCCCGCGTGATGCATAACGGCCCACTCCCTCTCACAGAGCGGAGGCCTGCGTCCCAGCAGTATGAACATAACGGCCCACTCCCTCTCACAGAGCGGAGGCCTGCGTCCAGCAGTATGAACATTATGGGTTGATTATGTAAATTACAAAATCAAAACAATTAACGAAATATTGCTTAGTTAAGATGTCCTCAGCTGTATCTTAAAGCGTAGTTTCAACCATAGCTCTTAACTGCAGTACTGTTCAAGAATTTAGCTTTGCTTAATTCTTGAATGAGCTGTGAGCTAAAACGGAGCACCTGGTCCTAGGTGTTACAATGTTGATCAACCTATGGACGACCATATTATCTCGAAAACCAAACGCTTTATAAAACGTAGTCACAAATTGATTAATTTAATTTTTACTAGTGACTATCTTAATTAGAATTGGAAAAATATAATTCCAAATTGACTATTTTAATTTAAAGTGTTTGTAGATGGCTTTTCAAAGTAGTAAAGTACCCACTTAAGTTTGAATTTAAATTAAGCTCTAACAATCCGTGATCCCTTTTTAAATGAAACCTAGGGTAGGTTTAATTTAATTTTAACTAATTACGTCACTGATTGTCATGATTTATGGCCTAATTATTTATCTGTTAGGAAATTTTAGGTGACTGGTAAAAAAAACTCCAAATATGCTGATAGTTAGTGAACAATGTATTGACTTGATGACGAACAAAAATGGAAGAAGAAAAAAGCAACAACCAAGTACACATACATAATCCTACATCTAGTTACAAACTAATTAGCGCAACGTTTATTTGCTCATTCTAAACGAGCAGGCGTTTGGCTCGAACATTATCAGAATATTATGTAATAAATGAATAATGAAACGAAAATAAATGAAAAATAAAGAAAATAATGACATAAGATGATAAATCAATCGATCAATGATGTGATGTGTATGTAACATATGATGTGATGTGCATATAACATATGATGTACTGTAATTCTTTGTATTATATTGCTTACCGTAATGTTTGGTGACAGAGGCAACTTTGCTTCAGCCGTTTTGTATAGTTTGATGATCTGAGCCAAGAATCTCTTAGTTATCTTTTCCCCACGCAGTTGGCAGCCTAATTAACCAGCTACGACAATACAATCGCAGCTAATCCCATTACTTTCCTCGCCGTAAATCCATCATATACACATAATCACATTAAAACGCCATGAAACAACCTCCGTAAAATTGCTCTCAGCAAAATCAATAGGTAAAGCTTTTAAATGCAAAATGGTCCAATAAGGGCTTTAATAAAATCACTGTTACATTAGCAATAACTAGCGACCGCCAGTGGCGCCCCCTGCCGCGCTGAATAAATTTTAATACAGATGAACTTAATAAAATGCAGCGCAAACTTGTGGCCGGTTCCAGCGCTTAATGTTCTTAGTGCTGGTTACATGATGTAGGGACTAGACTTTGTAGGTAAATTAGGTTTTCGTTTCATGAAAATTTTTGGTTTTTCTAAGCTGACATCAATGTGATTAAAGAAAAATTCATATTTTCATAAAAAAATATATTTCTCATGAATATCTCGTCCAGTACCTGAGTACATTTATCTAGACTAAACCTACGGTTTCGTAAAAAAACAGTGGCCACCATGAAACGGCCGCTATGTCAACCGTTATGAAAATGATTGCATCGGTGTTTGACTGTACGGGTCCAAAACTCTCTTTATAACGTTTTTACGTTTTTAACACTCTTTAGTGACGTCATTTGCCGGTAAATTGCAGACGCTATGTGGTGCCACCACTCTTCTAAGAAACCATAGCTTAAGCTTTTATGGAGTTTACGTCCGCGTTCCGATATTTGAAAATTCTTGAAAATTAAATTACATCATTAACACCACAAACTTAATACCTCGTTAGTAGGTAGTAGTCTCATTCCAAAATATTAGGATGACCAACAAAATTTTCATTACCTACTTAATAAAGTTCCGTAAACCAAGATTCCTCAAAAGATTCTCAGCCCATTGGTCCTGTAATATATTCACTATGATTTTAAAGGTAAAGTCTGCGGCGCCTTTTAAAATAATGATCTTGGAATATTCAGGAATAACTCAAAATCCGCGCTAAAATCCTTAAAACTAATACGTTTCAGGAGCGAGAGTGACGTAAAGCCGGCACATCTATAAGTAGGAGCTGCTTGAGACGACGGAACTAAATGCCAGTCGGCTACGTATGACTCGAGTCTTTGCGGCTTACTCTAAGACATTGGGGCACAGAGTAGGGTGCAGAAGTGACAATATGCGCCTGAAACCCATCTTCAGACGCGTATTGTCACTAGATGATGCAAAAGAACTGGTGACAATTAGAATTCATAATTAAGGGAAAAAGTGTTCCTAATGTAAGGTTTACTTTCGCTGTTATTTATGTCTATTTAACATTGAGAACACAAACGCGCGACGTAAAGGTAACGTAAATTCGAAAGAGTTTTTAATCGAAAACACAACGGTCGTGTGGCTTTTTGGTTGCATTTTTACAACAAACGCATTAGTATGACCCACCCATATAGAAATAAAGTATTAAAACTTAGTTAATGTGATGTGCTAAATAATATTTTCAATTTAGAAATCGTTCGAATTTAAGTTGCATTTACATAATAAAAACAGGTGGCACCTGGTTAACAATTTTTTAAAAAAGGTGGCATCGAATGGGGTCTTAAAAAAAACATCGTAATTCGAAGACTATTATTCGTATCTTACATACAATATTGTACACGGAAAACTCTACGTTAGTAATTACGCTATAAAAAACCATAGAGCAAAAGAAATTATTATTCTGCCGGATATATTCGGGTGCTCCAGCAATATTTATCGTCCAAACAGGAAAATATTCATATATTGTTGTTTTGAAATATTGCCTTTAGAAACTTCAGTCGCTCTAACATTCATATAGAAAATAACTTAACTAACTGAGTATTTGTATTGAACTGAGCTATAACGTGTTTTAAGTTTGAAATAACTTTTTCCATTGGCTTACTAAATGAATGTCCAATTAAGTTTCATTTGAAAATAAAGCCAGTTTCAAATAAAACAAGATTTGATTTGTTTGTAACAGTGGGCAAAAGGGCAAGTCTGACTCATCGAGTTTTAAATTTTTAATTGTAAAAACATTGATAGAATTTTAATATCGCAAAGCTAGACTCAATCGTTCTAGTTTTTTCACGCCATTAAGTTATGCGAGCTTATTCATGAATTACTTAATTAGTATTGGCTCTTTGATGAATCTAGCTTTCTTGCGAAGTCGTGATTTCAAACGTCTTGAAAAGTACTAAGATCGATTCCTCAGCGACAGAATCTTTGTTAAGTTTTTAGTTATAGTTTCTGAAATGGTGAAAACGTTTTTACAAATACTAGGTGACACCTAAATCAACGCTTATATATTTGCGCTGCTGAATTTTCAACGCTCGGCCGCCTCGGCGCTATTTTTTTGGCATTTATTACAGTGTTAGTAAAAGCATTAGAACCGCATACTATCGCTTTCCATTCTTCAACCATGAAAATGATTAAAAATATTAATTTCCCCCCCAAGTCACGTCTGCCAAAATCCCAACTCGCTAATCTTTGACCCAAAACTTGATCCACATTAAAGTGTAGGACAGAATGATTTCATTAGCGACACATGCCGCGAATGATATTCAGAAAGAGATTTAACTCTAATAGCGAAACTCTCCGACTTACACGCAGATTACGAGTGGTGCGCGCACGGCGGCGTCGCGGCGACGCATGCATATTCATGCGTCGATGTAATACGCGTTGTCGCTACTGCTCATTAATATTCTGATTAGTTTGGATCGGAGTTGTGACGTATTAATTTGATTGAGTTCTAGACAATGGAGTTGTGTGCTATGCCAGTTGGAAACTTCCTGGAGAATATCCGACCAATATTGGGGAATGAAATAGTAGGAGAAGATCGAAGAAGCGATGGATAGACTGTGTGAATAATGATTTGGTTAGAAAGTGGGTGACTAACGACATGACAACTAGAAGTATGGAAGAAAAAGATATGTTGGCAAATTGGGATAAGGGCAGGACTATGATGTGAAGGGTGAGCACCTGACGGCCTAGCTGCCACAGAGATTGAGCGCGGACCATTCGTCACGCATAGAACAGTTACAGACAATGGCCCAATTTAGCCACAGTAGGACTACTACTGAGTATACAAATTTCATAAAAATGAATAACACGGATGATAATCATCCCATTATTTCTGAATTCGACTTTATTGAAAGATGGAACCACTTTTCATATAAAATTATCTTCTTTTCAGAATATTTTCACTAATTCTCAATCTGTATCATAAAAATACGTGACCTTGATACATAAGCGATAAAGGTCCCAATTTAATAAACAAGAACTCCGTGTAACATTCACCGAATAAATGATTTATTGACAAATATTCCCCCAAAAGCTGAGTTTCGATGAAAACAAGAATTTTACTCAAACACAAGAAACGACTGAGCTTAAAGCGGGAATTTCTTGGAGTGCAATTTCACCGTGTTTGCACATTGGTGTTTTTCTGGCTTTTTTGGTAGATAATAGCACAGTGCAGTTTTAAATTAAGTTTTGTGGATTATAAGGATTGGATACATGAGCGAATTATTTTGTATTCTGCATTTTATTATGTGAGTTGAATAATAAGTCAGTTTATTATAAACTTCGCGTTCGTTTCTCCTGGAAAATGAAATTTAATCATTTGTATGTCAGCTGCAGTGTATTACGCTGAGTGGAATGATAAAAAAGAGCTAACCTGACTACATTATCCTTTCTCGGTACAGTTTTGTAGTGTCCTTATTATTTTCATCACTTTGATCAAGCTGTCAGTGCCTTATGCTCTTTAATAAGCTCTCTGCTGAAAAAGTTATAACACAAAATAACATTACCTCGACCGTTTATCTAAAAAAGCCCACACACAGGGCCCTATCACAGAAGGTCATACGCACTCAACACAATGGCGGGACATAATTAACTTAATGAAGACCAGACCTGCTGAAGAGCTGCCGAACAAAGGAGCGGGACAAAGATGATTCCCTAACAATTTATGCGGATAATAGCAAGAGGTTGTTGCCCATTTGTGAGTCGAGAACACAGCGCCATTGTACTCCAGCGGTTTTTTGTTATGGACCGGATTAATTGTCGGGAGGGCCTTGGGATGTATGTTGAATGTAGAATTTGGGATGAAAGGACCGATGCTTGATTGTGTAGTGATTTGATATGGGATGGAGGGTGAGTTCGCAAGTTTGGTGTAGGCGTGTATTCATGGGAGGTTTAATAATAATACTTTATTGATTCTAAACCTTTTGTTACAATAAGTAGTAAATGTAGGTTACAAAAACAATTCGTTGTAAAAAGGTGTCTGGAATGGTGGAAACCCTGCCTCCTAAACTAGGGGAAACCTGTGCCTTAGGAGACAGTGTTCTACTGTTACTTCGTGCACAAATAGTCCTTTTCATCGCACCTTGTTCGTAGTGAACCTAATTAAATACATGAACGGTGTAATAAGAGAAATAATAATACTTGACTTGGCTCGCGAGGTGGTCGACATGTGGGATGTGGACTCAGCGATCATTGTGCCGATAGTCGTGACAGCCAATGGCTTAATAGCCAAGAGCCTCGACCAACACCTGATTAGGCTCTCGTTGGGCAGCTGGGTCAAGGGCTTGATTCAGAAAGCGGTACTTCTGGACACGGCTCGCATTGTCAGGACGTTCTTCTCTCTGGAGCCCTGCGCGCCGGTAGCTTGGACCCAGTTCCCGATACCGGTGGGCCTCTATTTTTATATTTTTTTATGTTTTTTTTTTATCCTTTTGTTTATAAAAATATTTAAAAATGTAATTTGTAAGTATTTAAATTAAATAAAGGATATAACTTAATAATAATAATAATGTAATTTATAAGTAATTAGATGAAATAAAGGAAATATAATTTATATGTTTACATTGTAATAAAGGAAATAATAATAAAAATAATAGGGAAGAAAAGAAAATTTAAATGAGGAATATGAATATGTAGTTTGTTACAATAGCTGCGTGTCTAAGTATGCGCGTGAGTGTGAGTGAGTGCGCGTGTTTATGTATGTGTGTGCATCTGTTGTGTGTGTTTGTTAAATAACTACTAACATCCACAATTATGTTTGAGTAGAATGATTTAATTTAGCAAGACAAATAATTTGGTTTAAGCATGTTTGAATACAAGTGTAGTGGAGTGTCGTAGGCGGAGTAGGAATGTCGTAGACGATATTTCGCTTCTAACTTCATGCCGGAACAATGTAGGCTTGAGCGAGGACCTAACCGCCACATTAAATAAATCAATAACTTGGATGACCGACCATAACCTTGAAATAAATTTCTCTAACTCTAAATTAATGTCCTTTCACCCCCGTCAAAAAGCCCCACTAGACATAAATTTCACCTACAATGGGAAAACAATAGAAGTCGTTCATGAAACATAAATTGGAAATCACACATTAAAAAGATAAAATCAAAACTATCCAAATTTGCATACGCCCTTCGCGAAGTCAAAAAACCACTAAAACCTTAAAACTGCACTTGTTACCTATCACGGCTACGCATATGCGTGGCTCAGTTACGGCGAGATATTGTGGGGGAACGGCTTAAAGATGTAGATTAGCTTCCTAACTTTCGAAACTAAATTATCGACATGGGGTACCACTTCAGCCCGTCATCGATCGCTACACCCAGGTATTTGGTGTGACTGGCACGACATAGTGTTGTGCAAGAACATGAAGAGGAATCGTCATATGAATGTGCGGTTATGGTAAATTCCGGTGGGGCTTTGGTTCTGTGACTAACACAGAATGGGATGAAGTCGGTTTTGCATAGGTTTAGGGAAAGCAGATTATGCTGCAGCCAGTTCCTAACCAACTGTAACGATTCTTGAGAATTATATTTTACATCAGCCCATGTACGGGTATCACCATTAACTACGATTGCCATGTCGTCAGCATACGTGAAGATATTGGAGTTGAGCAGTGGCAGTGTGCAAAGGTCATTTATATAAACAAACTTCGGAACTTCCAGTTCGTATGATGGTGAGCGAGGAACAGTTCATATGATGGTGAGCGAGGAACACTTAGTATGATGGTGAGCGAGGAACACTTAGTATGATGGTGAGCGAGGAACAGTTAGTATGATGGTGAGCGAGGAACACTTAGTATGATGGTGAGCGAGGAACACTTAGTATGATGGTGAGCGAGGAACACTTAGTATGATGGTGAGCGAGGAACAGTTAGTATGATGGTGAGCGAGGAACAGATCCTAAGGGTATTGTCTTTATCTACCTAGTTATCTAAGCTCCTGCTTGTATTTAACTAGATGTGGCTGTTTTTGATGCAATAACCACCCTTTCACCAAAAAGCACACTAATAATACTTTGACTTAATGCAAAAGTAAAGCTTGCAATCTGAAAAAAATATCCAAAACACTATTTAATATGAAACAAATAGTGAACACAGCCCTATTTTGTGACATTTTAACAAGGACTGAAATATACTTTTCGGAGCTCAAATTCTAGTAATAAAACTAATTACTGTCATGTAGCAAATGCGTAGGTACCAGTGACAGATAACTGTCGTAACTTCAAACCTATTAAAATACTTACCTATTTAAATTAATAATCTTTGTAGTCATGCTAAAAGGTACGCCTACTTAGAAGTTTTATAAGAGTCAAAACATTATTAGGATTTCTAGGAATTTTGTCTGAGATGTTTTGAATGTCAATCAAAGTGCAAGTTAATGTATTATAATACCTAAGCTTTATTCAATGGCCTTTTACGACCCCTCAAGTATCCTAATCATCCCGCGAAGATCAGAGAAGTACGTAATTATCGAAGTAGCTGAGTGAAAGTCTAATTCAAATAAAAGTCATTTGTGGCAACAACGCGTGCGCACTGCATCGTTGGCACTTCCATCAATCAATCGTTCATTCGTGACGTGTGCTCCGTCTGCTATCTCTGACGAGCAGTGTGGACCTGGCTGTAGGCTGTGTGGGAGCAAACAATACTGGGTAACATCTTCAAATCTTGCAGTTATTTGATTTGTGTTTTCTGAATATTAATTCTATCTTCACCGAATTTGGAGAAAGCGAAAATAAAGTTTACGTTTGTAAGCTCTTATCGATCACATTTAAATATATTGTTTTTTTCCCTGTCATCAATGTAATACGTAGTATAGTCAGGATGTCCTAAAGACTAAGATAACCTAAGCGATGACCTGTGAGGATATTTGTATATTTTTTTCAACCTTCATTGTATCACTACTGGGCAAAGGTTTCCCCATAGCTTTCCTTCGTTCTTCGTCCGTTGCCTCCTCTGACCAATCTCCCGTAAACGCATCTATAGGTCGTCACGCCAGGGTTTCTTAGGATAAAATTACGTTATCCTACGAATATTATAAACGCGAACGCGCGTTTATGATACTATATAGATATACAAAAGAGTAACCGTATCCGTATATACGATATTTAAAAGAGTAACCAACATCCATGAGGATGTTTATTACTCTTTTACGCAAAAACTACTGAACAGATTTTGATGAAACGTTACATCAGAATAACACATAGGATACTTTTTATCCCGATATTCCCACGAGATCGATACTTAAGCGGGTGAAACTGTGGGCGGCTGCTAGCAATTCAAAATTCATTTACTTGTCAGAATATTTATTTATTTATTTGGGATCTCCTACAAAGGATACACATATACAATATAAATCACAATAATAAAAAAAGGTTCTTTTACGTGTGCTCCTTCAGTTACAGGAGACCACAGCATGCACGTATAAACTAGGTGTAAACACGATAAAAACGAAAATAGAGAAAACAAATGTTGAATGATGAAAATAAACATGTCATTTATATATCAATTGTTTAATAATAATTATTATAATTATTTCACATTTGCTGACTATTGGAGGGAAGTAACATACATATATAGGTAGTTATATTGTACGTTAACTCAGTTATTTTGCGTTGGTAAAATTCAGTTATTGTTGCAGAGTTGTAACATAGTTATAAATATCACAATACTGTGCCCCGGCATACAAATACATTTTCAGGGTTTAACGATAGCTTCTGCTATGCGCCGTTTATAAACGAAATATTTATCGGTAAAAAATAATTCTCATGACACATTGCTTTCCACATTTGCTTTATAGATACGACTTTTACTGATAATGTAAAGGAAAAGGCCTGTGACTACAATGCATTGTCCATTATAGTCATCAATCAATGACGACCTCTGTCTGCCCTATCTGTGACGAGCAGCTTGCGTACAAACTACGGACGGACGTAGTTTAATGGGCGATTCCTTTTACCAACCGCCATTGGGGAAAATTAAAAGTCGTTTATTATGAATTAGTATTATTTATTTATTTATATATACTTTATTGTACACCACAAAAATATTACATGCCTTTTGATCTTTTTCATAATATCTCGTTCAATACTATTGAACTGAGCTTTCCTTTAATTTCCCAGAGTTGGTAAAATATTTTAGGTAAGTTATGACATGGATTTTGGTTTTTATTCGTCCTTTCGAATTAAAAAAAATGTTTATTTCTTTATTATTAATAAACAACTTATGTTTACAGTTTACAGACACCCTACAACACAGTTATACACTGACTGTAAAGTTCTGACGGTTCGGCAGCTCTATGTTCTCAAATCTGTTCTTAGGACACATGGCGGCTTACCTCCGTCTGATGCAAACAAGAGAGCTTTTGTGCCCTCAGGCGTTCAACACAAAACCTTATTTGCAAGACACCAGTATTATGTACTAAGCACTCACATTTACAAAAAAATACAAAAAGAACTGGACATAATAAATCTTAATAAATTTATAGTTAAATCTAAAACTATGGCCTGGCTTTTACAGCAGGATTATAGTAAAACAGAATCACTACTGACCTACATCGCTTGACATGATTATTGCTAGATATAATAATTTACAACACATATGTACATTTACACAACAAATTCACACGATCACGATTTACCCTCTCGCTCTCACACACACACATCTCATGATGTTCAAATCACTATAATATGTAATGGTAGATCGACGCCCCTTCACTCTTTAAGGAACTAAACTTAGGTACGTATTGCCGAACACTGTCTCTCAAGATACAGGTCTCCTAGTTTGAGAGGCAGGATTACATTTTTTGTCTATACATTTAAAGTCTTTTGTAACCTGACACTTAAGTATAAACAGCCATTCATGATTATTGTATGTCTGTCACTGTGTTGAATCAGTGTCTATGTATTACTTTATATAAATAAACAATTATTATTATTAGTTTGCACCGAATATACACGATATCGGCCAATACAATCGACTTACAATTATAAAATTAGGTTAAATTACATAAACCTAGAGAAAAACAAAATTAGATTAAAATGTAAGAGCAAACGTGAGGTAGGTGGAGCGACGATCTGCGCAGGGTGGCTGTTAGCAGCTGGATGTGAGTTGCCGAGAATCGAGCTAAATGGCGTGCGATTGGAGAGGCCTATGTCCATCAGTGGACTGCTGTAGACTGATGATGTAAGAGCTAATTGATGTTTTTACTGTTTCTGATCATTGTTATCAATCCTTTAGAAGTTTTATGATGATGCCAATTTCTTCTATTTATCGACTGTAACAACCTAATAAGGAGTCTTATACATAATGTAGCTGTGATCAGTATCAGTAGTCGTGTTTAATGAATTTCGGCCGTTATAACAGACAATAAACCTTATGAAAAATAATATAAAAACATGTATAAGTTATGCATTGTCCATTATAACCATCAATCACGGCTATTGTCTGGCCGATCCATAACGAACTACGTCGTGAGTAGTCAGGAAGTTTATAAAGTTGTTCCGCAGTATTTAATTTCGGAAAGAAAATCGCCTTATCAGCACTAAACTACTAAGGGTAATAACATGTCTAAGATGCCTCACTGCGATACCTCGCGATGGCAGTTTAGCTCGCTACCTCGATGTCACCTCCATGTAAATCAAATGCTTGAGGGCTTATCTCGATGCCTGGCATGTGCGTGCGTGTCTATTAGCATGCATCTGTTTTACATGGAGGCGACATGAAGGCAGCGAGCTAAACCGCGACCGCGAGGTATCGCAGTGAGGCATCTTCACCATTTAATTACCTTAAGGCTTTAAATTTCAGGTTTTATGTGGAAAGCAAAAACAAAACTTCTCCACTTTTTCATAGTAGCTGACCTAAAAAAATGTGAAGATAAATGTTTCAGCCGTTCTTGGAACCGCTATGTGTAAGCCAATAGGAAAGTCGATATTCTAAAATTATTCACATCCAATCACAACTTGACATTTCCGTGTTCTACTTTCAAACATTTTCAATGGTTTCTTTTACAAAAAAAAACAAATAATTTTAGAATGGAGGCTTTGTCAGTGGAATGATGAACTTTTAAAAGAGGCCTGAGGGCAGACAAGTTGCCTATTTGACGGACAGGGCCGTCATCTACCCCGGTCACCGGGGAGAGTGGAACCGGCGAGAGATGTCGTGCGGTGTCCCACAGGGATCGGTCCTAGGGCCGCATCTGTGGGATATCGGGTACGACTGGGTGCTGCGCGCCGACCTCCCTGATGGCGTCAGCGTAGTTTGCTACGCTGACGACACGCTGGTCCTGGCGCAGGGGAGGTCGCACCAGGCGGCGGCCGAAGCAGCGACACGCGGGGTTGCGACAATTGTCGAGAGGATCCGGCAATTGGGACTCGAGGTGGCATTGCACAAATCTGAGGCCATGTGTTTTCATGGTCCTCGGGACGCGCCACCGTCGGGTTCACAAATAACGGCGGGAGGGGTTCACATCGGCGTCGAGCTGACGATGAAGTACCTGGGACTCGTCCTCGACAGCCGGTGGAATTTCGTGGAGCACTTCCGACGTTTGGCTCCCAGACTGGAGCGGGCCGGGGCTGCCTTGAGGCGGCTCCTTCCCAATCTAGGGGGACCAAACGCCTCCTGCCGGAGGCTCTATGCGGGGGTCGTGCGGGCCATGGCCCTTTACGGGGCACCGATATGGGCGCGATCTTTGAGGCGGCGACCAGCCCGCCGGTTGATCGCGTCCCAAAGGGTCATGGCTGTCCGGCTCATCCGAGGATACCGCACGGTCTCCGCTGAGGCGGCGAGCCTCCTTGCCGGATTGCCGCCATGGGATCTGGAGGCCAAAGTCCTCGCCCACATATGGGAGTGGCGAGAGGAGGCAAAACGCCGGGGCGTTGCTCCGCTGCCGCGAGAAATCACGGCACAGCGGACAGAGCTCCGGCGGGATCTCATAGCGGCATGGAGAGTGCGATTGTCGCAACCCAGCGCTGGGCACGCCACAATTGTGGCGATAAGTCCCCTCTTTGAGGAGTGGCTAGAGAGGCGCCACGGCGCCCTCACCTTCCGCCTGACGCAGGTCCTCACCGGACACGGTTGTTTCGGGAGGTTCCTGTTCAGGATAAAGCGGGAGGAAACGCCAGGGTGTCACCACTCGGCGGCGACCTCTCGCGTCCGGCCCTCATACAGGCCATGGTACGGAGCGAGAGTGAATGGGAGGCCGTCACCTCCTTCTGCGAAGCAGTAATGCTCGCGAAGGAGGAGGCGGAGCGCGTGAGGGAGAGGCAATCGCTGCACCCTCGCGCGCCTAGCCGCCGCAGGAGACGCCCTGGACGGGAGTCAACAGCCGACTCCCGGCCACCGTAGGCGCGGGCCTGCGGGCGGCGAGCTATGGGCAGCTCGCCGCCCGGTAAGGACCAGGCCCGGGTCGACGGCGCGTTGTGTTCCACGCGCGCCTCAAAGAGCTGTCAGCACGAACTGACGGGGTCCGCCAGGACCGATGCTGCCGGGGCTGCGGGTTGTTCGAAAGAGATACCGTGGCCCCTGGCACAGGCAACTGAAGGAACACGGGTGGGTTTTAGTCAGTAAAAGTCTGACACTCCCTTCTGCTCCGCCCAGAGCGGGAGGAGTCATTTGATGATTTCCCACCCAGAAAAAAAAAAAAAAAAGGGTGTCACCACTGTGGGGATCGCCCGGAGGACACGGTGGAGCATACGGTGGAGGTCTGCCCGGCTTGGGCGGGACCCCGCCGTGTCCTCTTGGCGGCGATCGGCGGCGGCGACCTCTCGCGTCCGGCCCTCATACAGGCCATGGTCCGGAGCGAGAGTGAATGGGAGGCCGTCACCTCCTTCTGCGAAGCAGTAATGCTCGCGAAGGAGGAGGCGGACCGCGCGAGGGAGAGGCAATCGCTGCACCCTCGCGCTCCTAGCCGCCGCAGGAGACGCCCTGGACGGAAGTCAACAGCCGACTCCCGGCCACCGTAGGCGCGGGCTTGCGGGCGGCGAGCTATGGGCAGCTCGCCGCCCGGTAAGGACCAGGCCCGGGTCGACGGCGTGTTGTGTTCCACGCGCGCCTCAAAGAGCTGTCAGCACGAACTGACGGGGTCCGCTAGGGCCGATGCCGCCGGGGCTGCGGGTTGTTCGAAAGAGATACCGTGGCCCCTGGCACAGGCAACTGAAGGAACACGGGTGGGTTTTAGTCAGTAAAAGTCTGACACTCCCTTCTGCTCCGCCCAGAGCGGGAGGAGTCATTTGATGATTACCCACCCAGAAAAAAAAAAAAAAAAAGGGCAGACAAGTTATAATAAACAAAGGAGTTTTTAACTGTAGTCAAGTTTTTTAGACGAGTGTGCTCGTGATGTAGTAACATAAAAATAACGTACTTAACCCACATTATGTACGTCATTTTTATCTAGACACTGTGTCTAATCATCAGTAATAGTTGGAAAGTACATAATATATTTTATGTAATATATACAATATATCAAATAGCAGACAACCTCAGATTAAATAAGTTTTATGAAAATAGTCCTTCTTCGTCATAATCTATTTACTTTAAGAGTCGCAACTTATTCTGTAATCCGATTTATTTAGTAAAGAAATACCTTTGATGAAATTCGATTAACTTCAATGGGCAACTACACTGGCCTGCAAAACTAAGTACAACACTTTTAAAGGACATTGCTCTGCGCCCATACATTGTTCGCCCTGGAACCAAGAGCTTCGGAAAATTATGTGTTGTATTGTCGATCATTAGTAAACTCCTTTATGATCTTATTTGTATAGCGGACTAGCTGCAGAATAGCTGCAGAATAGATATATTTCAAAAAGATTATCAGATTTTGAGGTTATAATCGAACCATAACAACGAATGTTAGGTATAGTTTTTCATAGCTCCGAGTAATTTTTAAGACACTAAAAACAATAACTTAATACATTTCGCTATTTTTTGTACCTACCTAGATAATTAGGTATCGATGCAGTTTTTTTCTAAAGCCTAAGTGTATGTAATTGCAACGTTTAAATGCACAGAATCTAATTAACATAGGTACCTGTATTCTTAGCATTGGTTTCGGAATGAGATAAAATGTTTGTGTGTATAATGTAAAAATAATGCGGTTTCCTTAGATGATAGTGGTGATGTAGCGCGGTATATAGATGGCGTTAGTGTGCATTGATAAATGGCTGAGCTCTTGAGTGAATGTTCTAGTGATTCAGATTCAAAAACATGCAACAACTCATTAAAAATTCGATCAATCGATTGCAATCGCTTGGCCATCCCTAATCTTTTTCGGTATGACTTGACGTTTGGCGAAGATGGCGGCGATTATTGTTATTAGTCGCGTAAAATACTTTAAAATGTTCATTTTGGCATGCAGCTAGTCCGTGTTACAAAAGTATTTGCAACTTATATACTAAAATAGACAATTAATTATCGTGTGGCGATTCCAGACAATGTCCTTTAATTTTTTTCTAAACTATAGAAGTTAGAGATTTAAAATAGAAAACGTTTTATAGAAAATTTTATCAGCTTTCCTTGAAACTAGTAAACTATACACTAGTAACATTTTTAACTTAAATAAAAAAGATAAAACAATAAAAATAGCGATTTTTAGCTTAGTGTCAAAAAACTTAATTAATGTTTATAAGTATGTTTTGCATGTTATTTTATTTTTAAATAACTGGTATTGCCTCCTCGGTCTCTGACTACAGCTTCGAGCCGGTTTGGCATACTGAACACGAGGTTTTGGAGCGATGTTGGGGAATATTCTTCCATTCTTCAATCAGGGCCTGTTTTAGTACCCTGAGGGTGGTAGGTGGTGGTCTGCGGCTTTTGACTAGCCTCCCTAGCTCATCCCAGGCGTGCTCAATCGGGTTGAGATCAGGAGTTCTTGATGGCCAAGCCATCACGCTGATACCAACCTCATGAATATACTCTTGCACAACCTGAGCCGTGTGTGGCCGGGCATTATCATGCATCAGCATCGATTCATCGCGCATATTTGCTAACGGCCCTGCATACTCGTTGAGAATCTCTTGGGCATATCTTTCCCCAGTCAGAGTGCCATTTTTTATGGCCACTAATGAGAATCGAGACTCATCTGTGAACAAAATTCTTGACCACTCTTCTTCATCCCACTGTATGTGTTCACGGGCGTATCGCAGTCTCGCTACTCGGTGCTTTCTCTCGAGTTTGGGGCCACTCGCTGGTCTTCGGGGTTTCAGGTATGCTTCAGCAAGTCTTCTTCTCACTGTACTGTCACTAATGTAGTCCCTTCGGGTCTGAAGAAGCTGTTGCTGGATTTCAACTGCATTAAGGTGGCGATTTCTCAACACAATGGAAACAATCTATCGGTCTTCTCGGGCACTAGTACACCTGGGTCTGCCATTACAAGGTCTCCTCAGATAGTTTCCATTCTGTTCGTACCTTCGCTTTCTGGACCGTTCGTAACGTCACACCCACCGTTCTTGCATTACGACGCATACTGATGCCTAGTTCCGAAAGGTCATGACCCTAGCACATTCTTCAGGTGAAAGAGGCATGATAAATAAAATGTATGTGCTGTTGTCTAAGTAAGCTTTTGTAACAAGACTCATCGAACAAGAAAAAATTTGAAAACAAAAACAGAAACAAAAAAATTATGGTATAATTGTAAATCGAAAAGGATTATTTTTATTTTAAAGCTCTTTTCAGCCTTTTCTTAAAAGAAAGTCCTCAAGTATGAAGTTTTTATATACAAAATTAAACTCTTTTTCGAGTCCTTTTTATTTCGAAAGTATATCTTGTGTACTTACAAAGTATTTCCAATTTTATAAGTGTGACACTTAGTTATGCAGGCCAGTGTAGCTTCATCTTTCTGTCTGA
The DNA here is from genome assembly GCA_947507525.1 of Apamea epomidion. Lineage (NCBI taxonomy): Eukaryota > Metazoa > Arthropoda > Insecta > Lepidoptera > Noctuidae > Apamea > Apamea epomidion. Next base: position 704,410 of record OX382233.1, read on the forward strand.
CCGACCCTTTGACCATTCAAAAGTGCCTGTGGTTGGTTAAGTTGAAATAAATGATTAGAGTTTTTGGTTTGCTGAATTATTAAAAAAATCATAGCTCCGCAAAAATTCTAAACACGTGTAAACGCTATTATGTACAATATCCACAAAATTTTCGCTGCAGATGAACTACCTGCCAAACTTTATCGACAGGCGCGAAACAATACGTGTTCCCGTGTTTTATTGATAATTGATCAGTCGACATTTTCGCATCACTGAATGGAGTTATTCTGTGGCAAGTTCTGTACAAATTTCGGCAAAAGAAAAGAGCGGCGAAAACATTTTATATAATTAAGGGCTCCCCTACCTCTTTATTAAAGAAAGTAACAAGCATTAATTTGTAATTAGGCGGAAGGCCAATAGGGTTGAAGAGCTCGGGTACTGGTCAACGACCTGACGGATAGGAACAAGTATTATTCTATTTCGTTTCAAACCCTTCCTGAATAAGCAGATGTAGTTTATCGCGCGTTTCGGAATGAATCTTTGGGTCATGATTTAGACTAAACGGATCCTAGCTTTGGCTCGGAGAAAATGATATGACGTCCCTTATTTCCCTTTCACTGTGAGCTACAATAATTGACTTCGGTCAACATGAAGACAGTTATTTTACAAACTTTCGTCGATGGATGTTGCGTCTTGTATGAAATATCAAATAATGTAGATGTATAAAACAAAAACGTATAATTTGATAGTATAGGTAGGTATGTATTTTAAATACTACACGAGTAACAAAATTAATTATTATTGTAAGAAAATAATGTCATACAACAGACGATGTCATTTTGTTTTTAAAGCGAGGAACTCAAAAAGGTCCCTTAATCGTTTAAATGTAAAAACTAGGGCGTGAAAAACAGATAACAACTTCAGCAAAAAAGTATCTAAAAAAAGGCCCAGAGATAACTAGATAGAAAGAAAACTCCAGGATGAAATTATCGCGGAATCTGTAAATCATCGCAGACTTGCTCTTTAATATCTCCACTCAAAGAATTACCGAGTCGTCTCCGGCCCTTCGCTCTTTAAATAAAGACCTCTTAAATACCGCAAAAACCAAAATTCCTCATCGTTGAAAGGAGGCATCAAGATCATTCGCCTATACAGTACCTATACATTAATGTAAATGTATTTATTTTTTACGTAAACTGAAAATTAAGAGCTATTTTCGTCAATAGATTTATCTTGTTTCAGGAGCTCATCTTTAAATTGTATACTTTGACTTTTACCGAGAGCTCTCCAGCAAATGTTTCACCCGACATACTTTTGAATCCAATGCTCTTCACGTACCAATAAGAGAAACGGTGCTTCAAACATAAAACGCAATCGAAATGGAAGAATCGCAATCGTCGTATATGTTAAGATTCGAACTGGCCCAGTACAAGCCGGGGCCCTTAAAGGCAGCGCAGATAAACATCTAAGAAAGGTCGCTTTCGAGAAATTTCTTTTCCCATTCCGGGACCTTTTTGTGAATAGACCAGATTCTTTCATTTCGCTCGCGTTCTGCTGTAGATAATATTGATAAGGACGCGATTGAAAGTTTCGGGTCACTATGACGCCACTTACGTAACCATTTAAAGAATAGCCCACATTAAGGGAAAGGTGCAATAGCCGTAAATAGACCATTTGTGGTTCATTGTGAGTTGTGGGGCCTTTGGATTTATTTGCGAGGTGGAAAATATTACTGGAGGTATTTATTGTGTGTATTTTTATTTGTGGACGGGAGATTAAAACCTCGCAAAGCTATTACGAAATTAAAAATCTTATTTATTTTTGGTTTGCTTTGCTCTCGAACGCTTCCATAAATAAAGAAACATTTTACTGCAAATTTTGTTCGCTGTGAACGTTTGGATGTTTTCCTTTATCGTTTTGAGTGCAGTGGTGATGAAATAATGTACACAACATTAAGCGCCTGTCTGGGCCACCTATGACCTACAACTCGTAAGTCGCGGCCGCTACCACTGCGCCAGCACAGTGCTATCACCAGCACAGTGCACAGTGCTATCACCAGCACAGTGCTATCAGTTCCTTTCTTTCCTTAATATTTCACTGCAAAAAAAAACTATCTCACACAAATCTTTAGATCCTGCAAACTATTTAATCATATTTACATAAGAGTGAGCAATAAATCGTTTCGCTTAATCTCCCAAAGCTACTTGAAAGCACGGCTAAGCATAATTCTAGTTAATATTAAAGGATCTCATATTATTAGATATCATCAGCAGGTGGAGACGGACTAAAGGCCGCTTATCTGCGACAGACCCAGTCAGCGCACAGCAATATGAAGCTACAGCAGCCGACCAATCCGCTGACTTTATTTAGAGCAGCCGGTGTACCTAACGACGACGTCTGAGATACAGGGCTGGAGGAAACAAAACTATTCAAAATATTTTATTTGATATAAACCATATGACATATCATAAGTGCCCATGTTAAACATGGGCACTTATGATATGTCAGAAGCTAGCCGCATGGTTCCAAGTGGTTCATTTCCTATGGAGAAGAGTGGACAGGAAACGTTTAGCTTATACAATGTTTTCAGTTAACAGTGTTAACAGGTTGACCTGTCAACAGTCAGTGTAGACCTGTCAACAAGTACCAGGTACTTAACAAAATAGAAAATGGAAATCTACAGACTACACGGCCTAAAATTTAAATGGAACCTTACCAAGTATACTTTTATAATTGAAATTGGAGCAGCCTGTAATAATCTCATAATATATGTAAAAGGAATACGTAATTTTTGCTCACAGCGTGTTGGCGATTTCAAACCTTCTAAATCCAGGTTTTGTTCATCAAAACCTGTTAGCGGCTTCCAAGAGTAACTTATAAAACGAATAATGACACATCATACATAAATCAGTCTATAATGTTCCCACTGCACACAGGCCTCCTCTAGCCGAGAGGGAGTGGGCCGTATTCCACCACGCGGGCGTCTAGTATATGCCAGTTTCCTCACGATGTTTTCCTTAACCGTTTTGAGAGCAGTTGTGAGGAAATAATGTACACAAAGTAAAGCACCTGTCTGGGTTCGAACCTACGACCTACAATTCGTAAGCCGTTATCACTGCTATCAATAATGACATTGTGATGGTCAAATTGGTATTATGTAATGTCGTAATCTCGTGCTCAAGAAGTGAATCCCTTAACTTCCGCGCCATCATAACCTTTTTCTCAAAACTTTGATGGACGGAAAGTGTAAGGTTCAAACAAATACGGTTGTGGTTGAATGTGATGAAAAGGTTAAGTTGTTGGCAGCAATATGAAGCAACAGAATGTAGCCGATCCTCTGACTTTATTTAGTAGCGCCCGGTGTGCCTAACGACGACGTCTGCCAGGGTTGCCGGAGCTGAGATATTGATGTGGGAACACAAGAAGCTTTCTCCAATGGTAAAAGCATACAAAACGTGTAAAATAAATCTTTATTATTTTCGGAAGTATAGGATTATATTTTATTTAATATTTTCTTATTCTACTTTGTTTATGGAGGGCTTAATCATAAAAAATGAAACACCTGCACGTACTTTAGAATTTAATTAACTTACCAACACGAGAACCTCTCCTTTTTTGAACGTCGGCAAAAACAACCAAACAACCAAACTAATAATTCTATTTGGTTCAGATCAGTCAAGAATGTCTTGTACTACTTTAAAAGGTAATATATACTTACTATGTCATCGTTCGTCGGTTTAGCAAAATGAAGCAACTGTTCATGAACAATATAACGCCGACATTAAATTATGTCTGCAGTGCATAATTGCACGTCACGTAGGGTTCACAAGTCTTAGACAATCATAATCCATGGCTGGAATTCTAAACTGCATTCATTATTATTCAAAACATCTCTTTGGAGAGAAGATGAAGCAACAAACTGTAGCTAATGACTTCATTCTGTTCGACTTTGTGCAGATTTCTAGAGAGTTATTGTACTGTAGGTATAGTTTACTTCTCAGCATCCTTATAACTATCGATATATACATAGGTTGCAGCAAAATGAGACAATTATAAATCAATGAATTTTTAAATAAAGATTTAGTGATGATACAAGATTTTAGAATTGTAAAAAGGGTAATAAGGATCTGAATGTATTCAACATTTTACTAAAGCTAAGAGGTTTATGTCATCGCTAATGAACACACGCAACTCCAAGGCAAATGACTGAAATAAGGAAAGAATAAATGTTAACTCGTTCACAAAATGTTTCCAACAAAATAAATGTCGTTGTGCCAACCCTAGCGAGATCCCGCTCCGCATAAGATATACATGTTATATTATTAAATTTGGTTACTTAGCTGTGGTTTAAAATTTACGAGCGTATCGAAACTCGTTAAAACAAACAAATTTATTGGTCATCTGCTCCGTGTAAAATATTGAACACTTTTTGGCTCTACTTGCAAGAACGCCATTATTTGGCCATTGTCTAAAAAGATCCTTATTTAAGATAGATTCTGGTTAAATATTTATTGAATGCTTCGGCCCCTATACATTTTGAAGCGTTATTGAATAAATTAACTTTTTCGTTTACACCATTTATCTCCTAAAAATTAGGAATGTGATTTATTGCTGATAAATAGAGCCAGGTATTAGCTACGTTACTAAGTTTAAGTAAAAAACTCTTTATTATTTTATAATACATCATTTTTATTTATTTAATGCATAAGAATCGAACCAGTTTTAAGTTCGTAAAATAAAACCAAAACTATTCACCCCATCCATGCCTCCAAGGACCAAAAAAACTTAACTTCTTAACTTTCAGCTTCCCTAACTTGCATGAGAAAGCAATGAATCACTACAACGTATACCTTCTTTAATCCTCAAATCAGCACTAACAGTAACAGGAAGCGACCCCTTAGCCAGATTCACAATAAATTCGATTTCCCAAGCAGGATGTGGATTAAAAAATGTTGAAAATTGTAAGGATTTATCGGGTCCCGTATTTGTTAATAGCTATAAATTAATTACCTGGAGCTATCCTGCCGGCAGCCGGATTGATAATAATTAGTTTGTGAACCCGACCTTGGGGGACCCCTTGCAAGCACAGATTACCTGCTTATGTTTTATGGTGGAATAATTGTCTATGTTTTATGGGTGAAACATTCGATATTTTTGGATTTAGAACTTTAGTTAAAATTATAAACACAATCAAGACGATACTTACATACGTTTCTGCAATTAAGAGTTTGATGGCATTACAAACGTATTCCAAACTTTCAATTCTACGAAGAAGCCAATTTTATATGGAGAGAGTAAATATAGCCACGCCACGGACGGCACCTTATTGGGACTCATAGTTTACTCACTTTTCCAAACAAACAAAAAAGGGGTAACTTTCCATTCACCGTTCAACTCCAATTTATTAAAGAAACTCGAGCCTGCACAACACCCTTAAAAACTCTTGGAATCTTCATAAAATCGCTCCCTCGCCTCGTGTCGAACAAAAACACTCCATACAAAGATCAAAGTCAGTCCTCGAACTATGACAGTTATAAAAAGCCAGAAAAAAGTCGGGCTTGGCTAGTTGGTAAGTTGAGTGATATTTCAAGCCCAGGCCGACTGCCGGGGACGTTTAACATGACTCCTGGGCAAGCCAAGTTTATTTTAAAGTTCGCTATTGTAATTCTGAACCGGTTTCTCCCGGTTTGAACTAGTTTAGAGACAGTACAGTAATTATGGTTGGTTTATTTGAATTGTGAGGAGAACTAGGTAATAGAGTTACGGTTAATGGGGAAGAAGGGTCGAGGTCAGTAATGAATGAATAACTTCTGCAGTGGTTAATTAAATAAATCCAATTATTAGATACTCGTCCATGAAAGAGCTGATGAAAGGAAACCTGCCTGTGACACTTAAGTGAAAAATTGTGGGCATGTGTATCCTTCCCATTTTGGCCTAAGGATCGGAGACTTGGTCTTTGACAAACATCCAAACTCCAAACTCAAGGTTTGCCAACGTGCAATGGAGCGCAGTATTCTAGGCGCCAAATTGACAGACCATATTCGCAACACCACACTATGTTCCAAAATAAAGATTACTGACGTTACTCAAAAAGCCGCTAAGCTGAAGTGCAACTCTCACAGTAAACCCAATAGAAGATAGCGGGAAAAGCTGGACAAAACAAACGACCAGTGGTCCACTTTAGCCCTGGATCGAAAGAGCTGGAAGTCATGGGGAGAGGCCTTTGCCCAGCAGTAGTGGGCAAAGGCCTCTCCCCATGAGTGCCCACTGTAATTAAATAACATTACCAGTAATTGGTCTCTGAACAAACGATGAAAATGTAACAAAATTAATTAAAAGTCCACTCCGACCTCAAACTCAGACTATTTATTTTAACTAAACCAATTACAGGCATTTTTTAATTGTCAAGGGTCGGTCAGTCAAAAAATGAAGCTAGTTGCCCATTCCAAAGCGTAGCACTATGGTTACAACGTATTCGTTACATCATTCATGTTAAAAATTATGCATGTGAGAACGATGCAGAACGTTAAAGCGTCCGTAATGAAAAGATAAAAAAAAAACAATTCAAATATTAAATTAAATAAAAATAAGCCATGGCAGCAAATAGTTGACCAGCCCCTACTGACACTGCCCGTGACTGACTTGCCCGTGGTCCCTCAGTTTAGTTCCCCTTGGGGTCCCACGAGCAAATAGTTTTGCCCGTGGCGTTAGCACCATTCAGCTCAACCATTTTGAAGGGAACTTAATGATCCAACACATGTGCCACCATCAGCGAGACATTAGAGTGAGCATGACCTACTCTCAGCCGCCAAGGCACATTCCAGTCAATGAAAGACGTACCCAGTCAATGGTAGCTTTATAGTATGTACTCACATAATATGTGCTATAGATTGAGTACTAGGAGATTGAATTTATATAATGCAAAAATAGTATTTTAAAATCTTCAGCAGCTCCAACAGTATGTAGGTAGGGTAGGCATGTCTTGTGTGAAGTATTTTCAAATGCTAATCAATTTATTTCTGCGTACTGTGGAGCAGGACCAGTGTTTATCCAAGCATTTTTGTCAGCGATGTAATCCCCCAACTTATAATATGCTTGGCTGCATAGTGTGCGTTTTATGTAAGATTTGAATTTCGTTTCATTGAGATGGAGTAAGTGGAGAGGTATTTTATTGTAACATTTTAAACAGTACCCCATGAAGGAAGAGTCTACTTTAGCCACTCTGAAACCCGGTTGAACTAATTTGTCCCTATTTCTAGTTCCATAGGTGTGTCTATCACCTCTTTTACTGAAAAGATTAAATTTTTTCCTTACGTACATGATATTTTCATAGATATATTGACAAAGTACCGTCATGATATTAATATCTTTAAACACTTCCCTTAGAGAATCGCGCCTGCGGAGACCGAAGCATTGAAGTTTCTTCTGGTTTACATAATTCGTCTTGAATTTATTGCAATATCAAGAAACGCTGCAACACGCTTGAAATTCATTCATAGAAATACTTATTGTTTCGTTCAATTTGAAAGTCAACAATATTGATTGGTATACGCACATTCTGTAGCACTTTCACAACAGAAGATAATAGCTTGACCAACACATTAATTTAGAATCCAAGTAAAATCTTCAAGAGTCGACCCTCGCCTGCCATACATCAGAGCTACGGAAGGGTTTTTATGAGCAATCTACTCGCCTGTTATCTTGTAGTGTAAACAGTTGATTAACCCCCTCGGGGCTCGCTTAAACGCCGTCTACGCTCATACGACATAATGGCAGATTTAGGCTAGTGAACTTCTTCGTCCAATATTGTACCCTCTTCTTAGAAAACTAAAGTTGCTTTTGCTTTGTTTTGTATAGCTAAGGTATCGTTTCTTCCAGTACTAAGATAATGCTGTTCCGTTGGTCCAGTTCATTTGTCAACGAGATTAGGATGTGTCCAGATGAGTTAGTGGAGTAAGCTGAATGTAGCCTCTTGTTGTGGAGCATCGTCTTTAGTGTAACTGGTAATGGATGTAGGGTCCAGAGATAAGGTAAGCCACTTGACTTGATTCCGTGTAAGTACTGGGAATTACGTTGGTTTAGTAGGTGGTTTCGTTTCTAAAAGTATTTGTAGAAGAAATTATTTTTTGAGAACAAATTCAATAGTATCATTTTAACTACTAAGTTTGCTTTACCAACATTATAAGTTGGTTAAGAGAGTGAAATTCGTTTAAAAACGGGGATTGAAGACTTATACCAAAACAAGTTCTGACTTTAGTCCAAGTTCAAACCTTCGAGCCCGTTTTTGTAGATATTTCGAACTTTATTCCAACTGGCTCGATGGTTTAAACCATGTTTTATAAGAAGACCGCATATTTTCAACTTGCTGAAAAACATCAAGTTTCGTTATTTTCTTTCTTACAAAATATCCGTGAATACCGTGAAGTTATTTCCTATTTTGTGTTTTCCCGCCTAGGTTACGAACAAATCCGTTTACGCCTGCTATAGATACCGTTCAAAGTTCAGCTTTCTTATGACGGGGAATATCGCCAACAACGTATGATCCATCGTCTGATAATAGGAAGTAGGTTTCTGGGTCACATCCAGGGTCGCTGGCATCACTTACTGGTATCTATGTTACTTTTTGCAAGTCATTGTACTATGTAGCATCTATTTGAATGGCTTAGTTTGGGCTTAGTAATATTTCTTGGGTTTGCTGATCATACCAATAATCCTGTCTTCTTGAAGGGTTCTTAAAAATCTGCTAAATATTTATGTTTGAATTCCGTTATTGAATACTGGCTTTTGCCCGCGGCTTCACCCGCGTCGTGGTCGGAAATTATTACATGTGATTGTACTACCGGGATAGAAAGTATTCTATGCCCTAACACTCCTATACCTAGGTCATGTCTATCCGTGTGCCCACCCAAATCCTTTCAGCCGTTAAGGCTTTCGGATTTATATTATTATAGTATTATTAAGAAATAGTTTTCATACATTAGGATTTATTTTAAGAGTGTTTACAGACAAAAATCTCAAATCTGCAAACGCATTGTTTGTTGTGGGTATCGAACTTCCAACCAATCGAACATTTTCACCAACTGAGCCGTCATAGTCATGGTAAAGCTTGGTGATATCACAATTAATTGTTAACTGTAAAAATTCCAATGAGCCGCCATGATGATAGAAATCCTTTATACCCTATCCGGACAAAATGGAAGTGAAATGTTGTATATCCCGGAATTATTCCAGCAGTTTTTTGTGAGCCGTCCATATTTACATATTGACAGCTCGAACCGTTGTTGCGTGAATTAAATTTGGCGAATTTAACTTTTTTATTTGTTCTCTTGTTACCCTTGTAGCCTGCATCACTCCTATTAATAGAATTGTTGATTGTTTGAGAGCAGTCGTCCGTTAAATGTTTATGATGATCCCGAGGTGATATAAAATACGGACATGTTTTATTTCTGTCCTTGTCACAGCAGTTAATCTAACTGCTTCCAGGTCAGATAAAAGTAGCGTAGGTATTTGGTACGTTAAGCTAGCAACAAATTACCATTTATTTATTTAACATAAAACGTCCAAGGCCAATACATTAACATAAAGTAAACTTACAACTACTCGACAGTCAGACGCTCATCTCACAATACTCCAGACTTACTGACAAGATCGTCTTCCATTCATCCGCGAACATATCACAGTCAGGCTTAGCTTACAGAAAGGAAAGTCTCTAAATCAACCGTGACACACTGACTCCTTCATACATGCCTACATAAACTCACGCCTTCTTCCCATGGGGGTAGGCAGTAACTACAGAGCGCCACGTGCTGTGATCCTTTCATACTCCTTTTGCTTCGTTTACGTTCATATAATATCAGCACCCTAATTGCCTAACACACTATCAATCTGAATCATTTTGAAGGATATCTATACTAATATACTAATTAATATTATAAAGAGGTAAAATTAGTTAGTTTGTATGTATGTAGGGGGTAATCTCCGGAGTTAATGATCCAATTCTAGAAATGTTTTCACTGGTAAAAAGCTACATTATGTGTGAGTGCTATAGGCTATAAATTATGTTTACATCATGTATTTTAGCTGAGCTATCACAACTTTTATATAGCAAGTCGGAAAGAAATACCTCTTAAAACAGAATTATTTGCATGCGCTGCCAGTTGTATATAACTAAAAACAATGTATGGCAATCTGGTCCGCCTTAAATATTTCTAAAAAAAAGGCCGGGACACCATATTTCTATCTTTTATATTTTATCTTTTAATATCACTTTTATGTATTAAAAAAGTATTTTTTTCACATGCTTACGATTGGATGAAAATATATTTTTTAATTATGAATCCTTATCAACATGAATTATTTAATGATCACAAGGATATTATAGAGATAAGATTTGCTTTACACGAGTAGTATGTCAATTGTTCATATAGTTGCGGAGATAATAAGAAAATTACTAAAACTAAAATTGGTTGGATGTCGTTGTATTGATTTCTATTGGTTTTGTTTATTTTAAAAACTTCGTTCCTTCTCCTCTTCTTAATTCTGGTTTACGATTGCTTCTAACTATCTCAAGTTGAGGTAATAATAATAATAAAGTTGAAGAGTTTGTTTGTATGAACGCGATCTCTGAAACTACCAGTCTGATATTAAAATGAAAAAATATTTTTGCATTTGATTGATAGCCCAATTCTTGAGAAAGGCTATTTAACGTCACGCTACGACTCGTCGGAGCCGAGCAGAAAGGAAAAGTCCGAAAGAAGAAAGAACGCTAAGCGAAAACGAAGTAATAGCGCGGGCAGGCGCGCGGTACGACTTGGGGGTGGGGGGAGCAAACATTCCACGCGGACGAAGTCGCGTGCAGGAGCTAGTTGCTAATAAATTGCTTGCATAAATGTTCATAACATTTGTCTGTCCAACAATAGCAAATAAAGCAATGAATGCTGTTAAACTGTCAAAATGAAAGCCATTGCTACTGTTGGTCATACACGCACGCCGGTTGTGAATACTACGCACCAAACCTTTCTGAAGAATATCACCGATGACCTCACTACGTTCTACCTTTAATAAATCAAGCTAGTGTACACATGTTTGACCGATATCTTATAAACAATTTCTGGATCACTTACTAAACCAACAAGACCAACCAAACCCGCCATCTTTCTCCGGCAAAAATATTTTAAAAAGTATTACATTTGAGGTCGTATCCGGCATAAATATCAGTGTGCACGTCTCACAATATTGTATGATACATACAATGTGTCAGATTCCGCTCCGCTCGGTTTCAAAATCAAATTTTTATGAGCCGTGAAATAACCCTGCCTTGAAGCTCGTAATGCCTTTCGATGCAAATATATTGTATATCTAGTTTATGTACAATATGTTCTGCGGGAAAAGGTTGCTTGTATCAAATGGTTTTTTGCGTCGTAAACCAATTTTGGGATCGGTTAGCGAATTGAAGGTTTTAGGTGTCGTGTTTTAGGATAGTTGAATGCTTTTTATGACGTTTTCTATCAAACAAAAAGCTGCAATCTTCTTGTTTGCGTGTCGACAGTAAGGTCGGGAAATTGATTGTTTATCAAACAGCCTATCTAAGCTCTAACTTAAATAAATTGACAGTATATTTTAATTACAAAATTGACGAAGTTTTATTTCATGTATAAACCTGACACGGGTTGCCTCCTTCCCTCAAGTATGCCGAGGGGGCTAATGGTTAATATTTGCGGGCGGCACCCTGCTTGTGGTGACAGGTCGTCTTGCTGATCATGGTTTTGTTATTGTTATTAATAATTAACTGTTTATTTATTTTACTTTGATGATCCCAGTTTATCATTTGTCACTTCAGGGTCCTATGTGCACATAACCCAGCATGGCATATGTAAGCTGTCACGCCCTTTATGCCTGGAAGCTTTTATTCAGGTATTAAGTTATGTTTACATTTTTTATTTGTATTATACCTATTTGTTGGTATATTGGCGTGGCTAGCTGACGTATAGCATATAATTTATTTTAATGTTCTGTGACTTGTAATGTTAATTACTTTGCATACCTATTATTGTATAGAATCAAGTTTTACTCACTGAACAGACAGTGCTGCTGTGGAGTTTGTTGCGCAACTTCATCTTCCCAGCTAAAGCACTAGAAAGTGGTAAGGGCAGGCGTTTTTGGGGGACTGTCTTATGTAATTTTGACGTTCGAAAAGTCCTGATTCTCAGCATAATTTGAATGAATGACTTTTGGTTTTGTTTTTACTTCTACTTTCGTCTTATGGGCTGGGGCCCAGTAGGTGTCTACGAAAGTTCTTCAGTGCTTACAGTGATAGACACTATTTTTATAAATTCTGGCTTTATTACAGTGATTTATAAAGGCCTATATAATGTAATCAAAATTTATGAGGATTTTAATATGAAGAGCAAGCTAATTAAGTGTGCGTGATTGAGTTGAAGTATTTTCCTTCCGCCTAACCATATTAATTCTCAGACGACTTCCCTCCTGTAAGCCCGTACTTCAGTGTTTGCAATAATCAATTTGAATTCATTTATTATTATAACCCGGGGCAGCAGAATATTCAGCCATGAAATGAAGTAAAGTAGTATCCAAATACAAAGAGGGATTAACCGATCAGCCCAACGGGTAAGGTGGCAAATTGCTCAATGAGTTCGAACCCTAAGTACCTAGACATTTTTGATTTTTGAAGAAATATTTATTATTTTTTATAACTAGCTGATCTGAGAGACGCTGTCCTGACACAATAAGTAAATGAATAACAATAAAACATACGAAAATCCCAGAAAAACCGAAGTTAATTTTTTTCCCAATTTTCGTATTTTCTGGACATCTTCTCCGATTTTTCTTTCCCTACAAACCTTATTCGGGCTATAAAGAAAATTGACCAACTCGGTCCAGCCGTTCTCAAGTGATGCGGTGACCAACGAACAGCATTTTATTTTAATTTATAGATACCTATAGATTAATGTACTATTCTAGCTTCAAAGATTTCTAAAAGTATTTGAGGTGATTCGGCAACGGTAACAGGAACACAATATTCCTGTTGTTTCTTGTATCATTTTTCCTTCACTGGCAAAATGTACGCAAATGAAACATAAAAAAGTCATTCTCAGACAAAACGTGAACACAAAGCGGAACCCGCGAATCTTGGCGCGAAATACGCATTATATATTCCCACATAAATAAGTAAATGGTCCAAAAACTCCTGTTCATTATCGTCGTCTGTTATTTTATTCTCTTTCCGTAAATAAACCTCGTAATATCGTGATTAATCGCTCGTTATAATTTATTATCGACCATTGAATTACTTATTTCTGTAAATGTTTAATTTTTTTGTGAAATTACGGTCTGTAAATGTTGCTTCAAATGTCAAGGTAAATTACATCAGCTGATGTTAAATGAACTTGACGATGTTAAATGAACTTGACGATGTTAAATGAACTGATGTTAAATGAACTTGACGATGTTAAATGAACTGATGTTAAATGAACTTGACGATGTTGTTCAGTAAAATAAAATATCCACTCATGTCCATAATTAAATATTGTTTAATACCACGATACCGATTTGGGGCAACCTGTCATGATAGTTGTGTTGGGAATAATAAATAAATAAATTACAACATACGGTTTCCTAATCAGTTACTAAAAGGTATGATTAAAAGGTATCATCAGTAGGTACACAGAAAATCCACTGAAATTTACTAGTACACCACTAATATAAATAATAATATAACATAATACACCACTAGGAAGTGTTTACGGTGCCTGTACCAAGGGGGTCTTCCCGTCTGTAAACTATGTAGTGTTCTGGGGTGATGTTCCCCTTTATTCCTTCTTTAAATTATTACCTCTCGCAGTTCATACGAACTAAAGTTTTAATAAAACTAAAAAAAAAACTTTTTCAAAACATGCTTTTAATACCTATTAATAAAAAGAACTAAAAAATTAAAAATAATTTAAACCTGATAAGAAATAAAAGCGTGTTACATTTTGATGGAACATTAAAGAACATGTAGAACACAATGTAACACGCTTTTGTTTATTTTTTATCAGGTTTAAATTATTTTTAACTTTTTAGTTCTTTTTATTAATAAGTAATAAAAGCATGTTTTAAAAAACATTTTTAGAGGTAATAATTTGAAGAAGGAATAAAGGGGAGCACACACAACACAATTTTTAATTAATAAGTAATGAAAGCTTGTTTTTAAAAAGTTTTATTTTTCTTTTAGTTTATTTTTAACTTTTTAGTATTTTTGATGCGAGATTGACTACGGCATAGTTCGTAGCGCGTAGCAGTGTTTTTCCGCTATATGCGTTTACTGCACTTAAGCTACCTGTTCATCTTTAGTCCCTGGTTACCATCTAGCACCAAAGTACTCGTCAAGACGAATCAAACGAGCCCAAACTCGATGGGGTTATGTCGGTTAATTACTGAGTTTCTATGGCCAAAGTCAAAGTCAAATCATTTATTTCAAATAGGCACATAAAAGGCACTTTTAAACGTCAAAAAAAATTAAAATAAAATTGATTCTAGTCGCCCCTTCCAAAAAGTAGTTTTCGTATGGAGAAGAATGGGCAAGAAATTCCACCGTTACTCTTTTAAAATGTTTTACAATATTTTGCATACATTAAATTATATAATTATATGCAAAGACGATGCACCTAAAAATAAAATTACTACCTATACCACAATAGATAAAAGAATTAAAATGGATAAATGAAACCATGACATATAAATTAACTATGTGATAGATACATGGTGCTCACATATTCACAAACCCTTCTTCACAAGGCCATCTTCCAGCTCCATCATCGGACCCTGGTTCCTATCTAGCACCAAAGTACTCGTCAAGACGAATCATACGAGCTAAACTCGATGGGGCTGTGTCGTTTAATTCCCGAGTTCCTATGGCCATCTTCCAGCTCCATCATCAGACCCTGGTTACCATGTAGCACCAAAGTTCTCGTAAAGACGGATCAAAAGAGTCCAACCTCGATGGGGTTGTGTCGTTTAACTACCAAGTTCCTATGGCCACCTTCCGGTTTCATCATCAGATCAGCTTCATGTCATAATAATTTTGCATTGTCATTCGATTTACACATGCATGCAAAATTTTAGCTCAATCGGTTGAAGATATATCTGCTTCAAAATTGAGTTGCAAGAGTCCACCCGAACATACATACGAGTACATACATACATCGCAAGTTAAATAAAAGCTTGTAAAAATGCACCATAATGACGGTTTCAGTCATGTTTTCACATTTGTAATAGGTACTACCTACCAGTAATGTGTAAAAGAAACCAAATACCCTTGGTTTTGCAGTCCTCCTTAAATCAAGGCGTTTTTATAAATACTCTTGTTACCATTTAGAGAACAAGACACGTTGTAATGTCAAAACAATCTCGACATTTTCTGCGAAGGGGGATGTCATGGCGAAACGTATGGCAGACCCTACCATGTATGTTTAATACGAATTCAAACAGAATTTAATCGTGCCTCAGCTTCCCTTTCTTTTGTTTACGTTCCTCTTTAAGGAGTGAGCGCAGTTCCAAGAGGTGAGGAGCAAACATTTCAATTTTTACAACTTCCCCTATTTGATTTTTAGGGGAGAAAAAATGGGCGCTTTGTTTTTTGCGCTCTCATTCTGCTGAGAATTAAATTACTGACGTGCCTTTAGAGGGATTGTTTGATTTTCCCTCAGATTGTTCAGGATTTAAAGCGCTTTATATTATACCTACAAGGTGTCAAATTGTGTGTCAATTCGTACGCATGTACGAATTGACACACAATTTGACACCTTACGCCTACGATAAAGGTCAAAAGAATTGCATAATTCTTTTGACCTTTATCGTAGGCGTAGTAAGAACATTATTTATACCAGCTAGATGGACGGACGACCTAAAGAAGGTGGCTGGGGTTGACTGGATGCGGAAGGCGGGGGACAGGCG
This sequence comes from Apamea epomidion, assembly GCA_947507525.1. Lineage (NCBI taxonomy): Eukaryota > Metazoa > Arthropoda > Insecta > Lepidoptera > Noctuidae > Apamea > Apamea epomidion. The sequence continues at coordinate 720,343 of OX382233.1, forward strand.
GGGGGTGTTGTGGTGCAGTCTGGAAGAGGCCTATGTCCAGCAGTGGACTGCGATAGACCGAGTTGATTGAGTAAGTACATTCACTTAAATGGATTGTCTAGCAAGTTGCCTATTAACTTAAATTGTTAGTTTATCCAACTCATAACCGTCATTCTTTATCGGTCGTATGACATAGCTATTACCCTGTACATTTAGAAAGTGTATCAATCTGCTGAATAATTCATCTCCCTGTCTTTATTACGGAAAGACATTACTTGAAACCTCTAAGCACCTGCGACATATTACAACCAGTTTGGTTCGGAACTAAATACAAGTCGTGTTGGCTCCCCATACCTTTAGATCAAGAACAAAGGGGACTAGCAGACCAACCATTAATGGCTACTAATGAGCGCAGACGAGGTTAACAAAATAAACGCGAAGCTGAAAGTGCTTTAAAGTAAAGAATATAATACGGACTGCGGATAGCGATATTCATCTTGCCGGTTTGAAGCTGGTAATCTTTAAAAAATATGAAAGTATATTTTTGAGCATCCGATTACCTTCTGGACAGTAACAATATTAGAATCACATAGCTTGATGAATGGATTTTTTTTACATATTTTGAGAGCCTTGGGTCCCGGACCTTTGGAAGGCATACGAGGGGCCGAAGCCAACTCGCCGAGGCCCCGTACACCATTTTCAATGAAGAGGAGGAATTAGGCCTGTATGCAATATACAAGTGCACCCAAGGACAACTCCCGACTGGTGCAGGACTGTAGCAGTTCGAAACACCAAGCTTGATAAATAGATCTAATTAGTGATTTAATAATATTATTATTGCCAGTAGAGCACGAGAAGAAACAATTTCTTCGAAGCTATGTGAAATATGGGGAACCTAAGTAATTGGTCATAAGCTATACCTACAGCAACTAAGTAAGTACATACATAAACTCACTCCTTCTCGGAGGCAGAAACTACAGAACGTCACCTGCTACGATCCTCACATACTCTTGTTGCTTCATTTACGTTCATACATCTGGTCATACATGCACGCCCGTTGCTAGTACTACGCATCTGATCAATGAAAATAAAAAAAAAAATAAAAATAAGCCTGAAATAAGTAAGTATCAGCAACATGTAATCATAAATGATCCCAGGAGCTCCTAGCCATGCTTAATGTAGACCTTAGCGCATCACCCATTACATTATGTACGTTCTAACAGAAATATGAGTCCCTTACACTGTGTTCATCCTTATTCACCACATAAGCATCTAGACAGTTTATTGTCATCCTTAACTAGATATAGCGAATAAATATCCCAGTAAATCCGAGGGAACTTCCCAAGTCCAGCAGACATTATAAAACACCACGAGCGAACCTTTCACGGTCCGGCACATCGATAATATTGAATCAGTTGACTCTATTAACAATGCAAATAGTGTAAGCGAGTGCCAGCAGCTAGCTTCGTAAATGCACCGAGTTGTAAAACTAACTTAACACTTACCACTTAACTTGGAAGATATTGGACCTTGTTGTAAAGGGCTAAGGTGCAATACAAATGCATGAAAAACTTGGCAAGTTTATCCGACATTGTTTGCAAATCCAAACTTATGCAGAAACGGGAGTGTTTACAAGGATCGTTTGTTACAGCTTAATGCTTGTTGTTTAGACTGTCTTCGGATTTTATTCGTAGATTGTATTTGTATCGGTTCGTTTGGGTCTGGTCTGGTCTGGTCTGGGTTTGTGCTTAGACTTTTAGATTTAGCATGTGGGATCAATTTCGAATAACTTTGTGGTAAGGGTATTTGAGCATCTTATTCTTGTAGCATAAACATGTATTATTGTACTCTAATGTTCGTTCTGTAAATAAAGCTTGCTTAGTAAGGATTTCATTAAAGTTCTAATACACGAGTATCTGAGAATATTGATAGAATACATCACGTCATAGCGAAAATCTTTAATTTGCTAAAGTTCAAATTGTGAATGTAAGAAAGTTAACAATAAGGAACAATATTCTGTATCGGTATTGGAAATAATATACATAGATTCATTCTCTCAACACAAAATACAAGTTAAAATCAATAATGCCAACATACGAAAACTATCTCTATTCTACACACAAACAAAATCCATTTAGATCCAATGCAGCCAATATAACAGCTAAACCGGATTTATAAACCAAACGAGGGTAGAAGGAAAATATTTACGACACAGGACGATTTGCATCGATACGGCTAATGCCGGCTATCGACCGCCAGTGTCAAATTATTTGCGGATTATAGCCAAAATATAGCCCACTGATAGCCCGGCCTTTTGGGCAAATATTGATCTGGTTGGAAATTGTTTGGAATCCCTTAAAGGATCCCATTACTGTAAATGAAATAAATAACTATTAACTATACGTTTTCTAGACAAGACAAAATCAAACTGGTTGCTAATGTAATTGTATAATTTATTCTTTTTTTTTCCTTTGACATCGATTTACATTCTGTAATTACTTGGGGTCACACCCGGACTTATTACTCCTTATTTATTTATGAAAATCGTCTACTTTTGGAATGTTTGTGAATATGTGAGCACCATGTATCTATCACATAGTTAATCTATATGTCATGGTTTTATTTATCCATTTTAATTCTTTTACCTATTGTGGTATAGTAATTTTATTTTAGGTGCATCGTCTTCACATATAATTAGATAAATAATGTATGCAAAATATTGTAAAACATTTTAAAAGAGTAACGGTGGAGTTTCTTGCCCATTCTTCTCCATACGAAAACTACCTTTTGGAAGGGGCGACTAGAATCAATTTTATTTTAATTTTATTTTTGACGTTCAAAAGTGCCTTTTATGTGCCTATTGGAAATAAATGATTTGACTTTGACGTTTTGTTTGTGAGCAAAACTTTTACATTATAAAATTCTTCAGCTGGTTAATGTCTAATAGTCTCCTTGTCTGTTCTCCATTATTGTTTGGCAGTTGTATGCCCAGCTGCTAAAAGAAGATCTTATCTAATATTACTAGCACCACACATTGTACGGTCTGGGAAATTAATTATTTGTTGTCCGTATATTCAAAACACAACTGTCATTCTTTGACAGTTGTATGAAATGGCTATAACAAAGCAAGTTGGCGTAGTGTTTCAATTTAATTTCTCTGAATGTACGCTAAGTTTTGGCAGTACCTCGAGTTCGGGTACTGGGACAGATTTCAATAAAAGCACAACCTAACCAAAACTTTATCAGGAATAGTCAATTACATAGATTTCTGACACCATGTTCTAGGAACCTAACCGTTTGGAAATAACAAGCGTTACGTTTGCGTGCTATGTTCTAGGAATTTCAGTAAAAGGCCTCACAAATAAATTGAGCCGTAATACAGAAAAAAGACAAATTGGCGGACTTGGCGATAGGCAGACTAAAATATCGTCAAATTACTATCGGCGGCTTATGTTCGAAATGGCGATCTGTTGTTCAGTGAGTTGAGGGTTGATTTATAGTGTTTTAAATTACTCATTAGATTGGGGTTGGTAACGTAAACGAAGGTATATTTTAGGAACAAAGAAGGACTTTTAAAGGTGCCATGTTTAAAATTTTGGACTCTCTATCGATAAGCACCTATTTCTTGGGGACAAAGATTTGCATCATACAATGTTCCAGGATTTACTTAAAGTTTTGCCTTATGATAGGTATTGACTTCATATTATTAGGTAGGTTGAGAATTCCACGTATTGTAAAATCAAACAAACATTGCGATATTTATATTGAAATATAATACAAAAATTAGCCTCTCGTCCTTCCTTTAGATAAATAGATCATCATCATAAGCTTAGCCTTTTCCCAACTATTTTGGGGTCTAACCGGCTGCAGCTGAATACCAGTATTTTACATGGAGCTGCCTGTCTGACCGCCACAACCCAGTGACTGGGTAATACGATACCCCATGGTAAGACTAGGTGTCAGACATTTGGGCGTCTGACCGTCACAACTGTCAAAGTTCCATGAATGACAACCAGGACCAACGGCTTAACGTGCTTTTCGAGGCACGGTTGGGTCTCGGTATGTAAAGATGGTCACCCACCTACAGACCAACCGCGGCAAGCGTAAGCGCATTAGATATATAGAAAATTTATCAAAATAAAGGTTCATAAAAGTACCAGCAACCAAACTTTTAAACTCACGATTTTAATAACGAATTCAAAAACAAAAACTCTGTTAATCTCTGTTTCGGCAACAGTGACATTGTTTGCCCCAACTTGGTAGTAATTGTGTAAAAATTAGCCTCTGAAGCTTCGACAGCGCCTCGCTTGAGTAAGTTTCCTTGTTCCATAATAACGGCGAGCAGTTTGTGGCGAAATAAGCTGGATTTTAATGAGTATTTTAGGAGATGCGTGTTTGAGATTTTTGGTCTTTAGAGTCTATTTTAACTCTTAAATGGAAACAGGCTGAGATATATAAACGTTACTATTGCACAACTGTCAAACTTCAAGTGCAAGATTAACCCGGCGTCTTATTTAAAAGCGCGCAAATATACGCTCTTTCACATTTATAATTTATGTCGTTTTTTGTTCGGAAAACTGGAAAGCGACTTCTGTCGGCGCAACCACACGTTCAGGTTGACCAAACAAACGTAACAATCGCGTAATCGCGCGATGATCGCTTTTAAATACAACGCGGTGAGAGACGGGAACATGGGGTGCCAGGGCAGAAAACCTCCACGTATGCCTGGGGACTGGAGTTCCCTTCTGGATACGTCCGGGGGGAAGACCAGTTTTCGGGCCGGTGCATCCTGGGGTGCTTTCAGCTATTTCTCATTGAGATTATTTCCCAATGAGATCTCACTGCCCGCATGCTAATGTTCTGCCAAGAGGAACGCTCCACACAAGCCGCTATGAAGAGCAGAGCGGCAACTGTGTTGGAGCAAGAGCGGGCCTGGTGTGCACTTACCCTGCCTGCTTGCCGCCGCTGTTAATATCGTAGCCCCGAAGATTGTCAAGGCCATGTCTCTGACTTTTGACGGGGGTCGAGGGTCTTGGCTTAACCGCCCGGGCCGCGAGGTACAAAACCTCTATAAAAAATCACCCCAAACCTCCAAGCGGCGGCGCACCGTGAGGGAGGTTGGTAGCTTGGCTAATGGGTAGCTACATGAATTAGTCGCTAGTGCGAACCACATTATTTTGAGCAAGTTAAAAAGTTTGTACTCGTGGGAACAACTATGGAATTCTTAAAAACCAAAACATACAAAACACGCGTAAAGGAGGGGAGTGATGCAGGGTCAGAGTCCAACGCTGCATCTGGAGGAGCGAGCACGGGAGGCTCAGTGAGCCCTTGCCATGACCAGGAGACGGCCGCTGCTAAAAGGAAGGTCCAAAGCAAGCGGCCAAGGTCAGTGGACGGCCGGGTGGTCGCCGGAGCTGACGTCTCTGCGCGAGGCGTGCGTGGCTGCGCGACGCCGGTACACCAGGAACCGCAGGCTCCGTATCCGCCCTCCGGATACGGAAGCCGTGCAGGCGGAACTGTACGAGGGGTACAGAGCGGCGAAGACCGCCCTCCGAGCGGAGATCCTGCGGGCCAGGGGCTGGCCCGCGAGGAGTCGCTGGGGACTCCGAACAGAGACCCGTGGGGATGCCCCTACAAGATGGTGCGGGATAAACTCCGCCCATGGGCTCCCCCGCTGATGCAGAGTCTCCGGCCCCAGCTCGTGGAGGACGTGGTGAGCACTCTGTTCCCTTCGCGAGGGGAACATACTCCCCCGTCCATGGCTCCGCCTCCTGCGATGCCAGATGCGGACCACACCGACGACGACGTCGATGCTCCGGAGGTGACCGAGGTAGAGTTGAGAGTGGCGGTAGGTAGGCTGAATGCCAGGAACACCGCCCCAGGACCCGACGGCTTACCTGGAAAAGCCTGGGTCCTGGCCTTGGAGGCTCTCGGGCCTCGACTTAGAGGGCTACTAAGCGCATGCTTGGAGAGGGGCCGGTTCCCACTTCGTTAGAAGACGGGGAAACTGGTCCTCATCAAGAAGCCGGGGCGCCCTGCGGACTTTCCGTCCGCTTACGGGCCCATCGTGCTGCTCGACGAGGTGGGCAAGCTCTTTGAAAGAGTAATTGCAGATCGCCTTGCCGGGTAGTTGGTGCGGGTGGGGCCGGATTTGGCGGACAGCCAGTTTGGTTTCCGCAGGGGGCGCTCTACGGTGGATGCCATCATGCGCGTGCGAGCCCTCACGACGGGGGATGCTGTGGCCCGGGGTGGGGTTGTCTTGGCGGTGTCTCTAGACATCGCCAATGCCTTCAATACCCTGCCCTGGAGTTGCATCAGGGAGGCACTCGGTTATCACCGGATGCCGACCTACCTCCGTCGCATTGTCGAGGCTTATCTGACGGACAGGGCCGTCATCTACCCCGGTCACCGGGGAGAGTGGAACCGGCGAGAGATGTCGTGCGGTGTCCCACAGGGATCGGTTCTAGGGCTGCATCTGTGGGATATCGGGTACGACTGGGTGCGGCGCAGGGGAGGTCGCACCAGGCGGCGGCCGAAGCAGCGACACGTGGGGTTGCGACAATCGTCGAGAGGATCCGGCAATTGGGACTCGAGGTGGCATTGCACAAATCTGAGGCCATGTGTTTTCATGGTCCTCGGGATGCGCCACCGTCGGGTTCACAAATAACGGCAGGAGGGAGGGGTTCACATCGGCGTCGAGCTGACGATGAAGTACCTGGGACTCGTCCTCGACTGCCGGTGGAACTTCGTGGAGCACTTCCGACGTTTGGCTCCCAGACTGGAGCGGGCCGGGGCTGCCTTGAGGCGGCTCCTTCCCAATCTAGGGGGTCCAAACGCCTCCTGCCGGAGGCTCTATGCGGGGGTCATGCGGTCCATGGCCCTTTACGGGGCACCGGTATGGGCGCGATCCCTGAGGTGGCGACCAGCCCGCCGGTTGATCGCGTCCCAAAGGGTCATGGCGGTCCGGATTATCCGAGGATACCGCACGTTCTCCGCAGAGGCGGCGAGCCTCCTTGCCGGATTGCAGCTATGGGATCTGGAGGCCAAAGTCCTCGCCCACATATAGGAGTGGCGAGAGGAGGCAAAACGCCGGGGCGTTACTCCGCTGCCGCGAGAAATCACGGCACAGCGGACAGAGCTCTGGCGGGATCGCATACCGGCATGGAGAGTGCGATAGTCGCAACCCAGCGCTGGGCACGCCACAATTGCGGCAATAAGTCCCCTCTTTGAGGAGTGGCTAGAGAGGCGCCACGGCGCCCTCACCTTCCGCCTGACGCAGGTCCTCACCGGACACGGTTGTTTCGGGAGGTTCCTGTTCAGGATAAAGCGGGAGGAAACGCCAGGGTGTCACCACTGTGGGGATCGCCTGGAGGACACAGTGGAGCATACGGTGGAGGTCTGCCCGGCTTGGGCGGGGCCCCGCCGTGTCTTCGTGGCGGTGATCGGCGGCGGCGACCTCTCGCGTCCGGCCCTCATCCAGGCCATGGTACGGAGCGAGAGCGAATGGGAGGCCGTCACCTCCTTCTGCGAAGCAGTAATGCTCGCGAAGGAGGAGGCGGAGCGCGTGAGGGAGAGGCAATCGCTGCACCCTCGCACGCCTAGCCGCCGCAGGAGACGCCCTGAACGGGAGTCAACAGCCGACTCCCGGCCACCGTAGGCGCGGGCTTGCGGGCGGCGAGCTATGGGCAGCTCGCCGCCCGGTAAGGACCAGGCCCGGGTCGACGGCGCGTTGTGTTCCACGCGCGCCTCAAAGAGCTGTCAGCACGAACTGACGGGGTCCGCTAGGGCCGATGCCGCCGGGGCTGCGGGTTGTTCGAAAGAGATACCGTGGCCCCTGGCACAGGCAACTGAAGGAACACGGGTGGGTTTTAGTCAGTAAAAGTCTGACACTCCCTTCTGCTCCGCCCAGAGCGGGAGGAGTCATTTGATGATATCCCACCCAGAAAAAAAAAAAAAAAAGAGACGGGAACATGTCCTAGTCAAAGCAAGTGCAAAGTAACGTTTATAGATCTCGGCCTTAGACGTTGATTCTAAAATAATCAGTATAATACCCAGTAAACATTGATCAATTGTCCAACCATCGTGATTGTGATTTTTTTGGGAAATGTACTATCTTGGTCGGATTTAATAGCTTGTTGATGATGTAATCTGAAATAGTGAAGAGTATCTCCATAACAATAAACACCTGCCATGTTTTGTCCCTGCATCACCATCACCGGCATTAAGTCCGCCTTAGTACAGTACTATATCGCCATACTTAGCTTTAGTGTTTAATTTGTGTGTAGATCAAGGAGTCTTCCCAGATTTAATGAAATATAGTAAGGTTATTCCACTTTTTAAATCTGGGGACTGCAAAGACACCAATAATTATAGACCAGTATCCGTGTTGCCGGTTTTCAGCAAAGTGTTCGAAAAGGTAATGCTCAATCAAATGCTTAATCATTTTAACAACAACAAAATCTTGCACGATCAGCAATATGGCTTCACCAAAGGACGTTGTACGACTGACGCCGGTGTCACTTTATTAAAACACATATTTACAGCGTGGGAGGAAGCCCAAGATGCCATAGGAATCTTTTGTGACCTCTCCAAGGCATTTGATTGCGTTAATCACAAAACCTTACTCTTGAAACTTGAGCATTATGGACTAGGTAAACTTGCGCTCAGTTTAGTAAAATCTTATTTACATGATAGACAGCAAAAAGTTCAAATAAATGGTGTCAATTCACTTGGTTTACAAGTAAGAATGGGTGTTCCACAAGGCTCGATATTAGGTCCTTTCCTCTTAATAGTATACATAAATGACCTGCCGCATTTATTAAAAAACCAACCACAAATGGTGTTATTTGCTGACGATACTTCCATAACTTTTAAGATAAATAGACGTGCATCAAATCTTGACGACGTAAATAACGCCCTACTGCAAGTGCAAAATTGGTTCACTGCTAATAATTTAGTATTAAATGGGAAAAAAACTAAATGCATAAGATTTGCTTTACCGAATGTTAAAAGTAGTGATTGTGACATAGTATTGAATAAAGAGAAACTAGAATTCGTCGATAAAACTGTTTTCGTGGGGATAATGCTCGACTCATGGATGGAATGGGGTCCTCATATAACATCTCTTGCAAGACGGCTAAGTTCAGCAGCATATGCTGTAAGAACAATCCGTCAATTTACTAATGTAGATACCGCGAGACTGGTCTATTTCAGTTATTTTCATAGTATCATGTCTTACGGTATTTTACTATGGGGATGGGCTGCAGATATTGAGTCCATTTTTATTCTGCAGAAAAGAGCCATCAGAGCAATATATGGCCTACGCAGGCGCGATTCTCTAAGGGAACTGTTTAAAAATATTAATATCATGACGGTACCTTGTCAATATATCTATGAAAACATCATGTACGTAAGGAAAAATTTAAATCTTTTCAGTAAAAGAGGTGACAGACACGCCTATAGAACCAGAAATAGTAACCAATTAGTTCAACCAGGTTTCAGACTGGCTAAAGTAGACTCTTCCTTCATGGGGTACTGTTTAAAATGTTATAATAAAATACCTCCCCACATACTCCAACTCAATGAAACGAAATTCAAATCTTGCATAAAACGCACACTATGCAGCCAAGCATATTATAAGTTGGGGGATTACATCGCTGACAAAAATGCTTGGCTAAACGCTGGTCCTGCTCCACAAGACGCATAAATAAATTGATTGGCATTTGAAAATACTTCACACACGCCTACCCAACCTACATACTGTTGGAGCTGCTGAAGATTCTAAAATACTATGTTTGCATTATATAAATTCAATCTCCTAGTATTGTATAATTGCATAGAACGTATGTGAGTACTAGGTTACATACTACAAAGCTACCATTTACTGGGTACGTCTTTCATTGACTTGATTATGCCTTGGCGGATGAGAGTATGTCATGCTCACTCTAATGTCTCGCTGATGGTGGCACATGTGTTGGATCATTTAGCTCCCTTCAAAATGGTTGAGCTGAATGGTGCTAATCTATGCGTCATGTTCGTGAACGGGCGCCGTCAGTAGGGACTGGTCAACTCTTTGCTGCCATGGCTTATTTTGATTTAAATTAATATTTGAATTGTTTTTTTTTTATCTTTTCATTACGGACGTTTTTTACGTTCTGCATCGTTCTCACATGCATAATTTTGAACATGAATGATGCAACCAATACTTTGTAACAATATTATTATGATTTAAAAGAGTGTCCATGGAGTTTCTTGCCCGTTCTTCTCCATAGGTACCTACTACGCTTTGGAATGGGCAACTAGCTTCATCTTTTTGACTGACCGACCTTGACAATTCAAAAGTGCCTGTAATTGGTTTATTTGAAATAAATAGTTTGAGTTTTGAGTTTGAGTTTGAGTATTTTTTCACTTGTGCATAAAGTTTTAATAAATAAATAAACAATATGGTGTGAATAACTGAAAAATACACGTAGATACATCCAGTCCATATTTCATGCAAGGCGAGGCAGGTGTTTCATATAGTAAAAGTTGCAAATAAAAATCCAAAATCATTCCGTTTTGGATATAGCTATTTCTCGTAGCTTTGACGTCAGCTATCGTTTCCACTATTTTTGAAATATTCTCTTCAAACGCTGGTACAGATTGCCAATACACGTAAAATAAACGTCGCAAATCCTCTAAAACCCACACTTCACTCGAAAAAGAAAATAAAATACTTTAGCTATCAAACACACGGGAATAAAAGTGGCCGTTTTTTGACAGTATTGCTCTGGCCGAAGTTTTAGTACTTTTAGTGTTAATGCTTCGACTATTGCTATTAATAACAATAAGAGACTCGCTTTTTTCTTGGGCTTACGTGACTGAAATATTAGAGCACAGTTATGCTGTCCTTGAGTATTGAAAAGTGAGTGGTCGATCTTTTCTTAAACATTAGTCTAACCTACAAATTTTAGCAGAATCGTCTGAAAAACGATTATTCTACATTCTATACCTAATAATTAAAGTCACTTTTCATGTCTGGTTGTGTGACTGCGTTGTTTTTCTAAACTACGCAACGGATTTTGATGGAGACTGCCTATTCTAACGCACAGATTTGATTATGATTATATCTCTTTCTTGCGTGATTTCGTTGATCTGCTCGGAAGCCAGTTACACCTCCGCGCTCAGCCCGCTATTTTGTTGCGGTGCCGCGTTGGTTTCGCGCGTATCTGTGGCAGCAGACAAGTTTATAAAACGAAGCTTCATTTTTTTGTGATGATTCAAAATCATCATTCATTTTGTATGTTGATTGATATGATATGGAAAACTAATTAATCTAAGAAATCCGAAGTAGACCTATGCTGTATTTACTAAGTCAAAAGCAACGACACTTTGCTGCGATTGTTACAATTCAACTGACTCTCATGATGTTCCGCTACTCGAATCGCGACATTATGTAGGTAAGTAGTAATGTTTCTTAGCGGAATTTGCTAAGCGGTTTCTTGCTAAGCGATTTTTGCCACAGAGGTGTGCTAAGGCCATTAGAGCATTAATTCCGGAAGGTTTATTTATATAATACATTAATTATTTAATTGACCTTACTATTAACTTTAAAAAAATGTTTTGTCAAGTCGTAAAGAAAAGGTTAGGCCAAAGAAACCAGGGCCGTCCAAAAGTGCGTTGGTTTGACGATATCGTCAAAGTCGCAGGAAATACCTGGATGAAGTACGCACAGAACAGGGAAGTGTGGCAGGACACAGGGGAGGCCTATACCCAGCAGTGGGTGATTCCAGGCTGAAATGATGACAGACTGTGCTGAGCAGGCGGTCGCTAGTGCCTACTTAATATTTGAAATACCAAGCTATGATCTTTCCAAACCACTTCGCTATGCGAATTGAACCACTAAATTGAAGCGTCGATATCTCAGCAAATGCCTTTTAGAGAGTACTCTAGCCAAACGATCCGCAGGTTTAAGTGCATTCTTTTGTCAAAATTGCTTCTAAAATCTTTTTAAAGAAATTACTTTAGCAGCGCAGCGGCGCGGAAAATTTGAAAATACTACGTTCATATTGTTCGTCACAGGACTGTAGTGCTCGGACACTTTTTGTTGAAGTTAAAAATTATATTTTTCAGTTTGCTTTTCTTTTATAAAACGACTAGCTGATGTTATTTTCATACATTCTCTAAATGGGTTTAGAAGGTTAAAAGGGGATTTTTTTCTAATAGCGTAATATGAAATAGGCGCAGAAAAAAAAAACTTTTTTTCGCTAAAAATATTAATATTACTATTTTTGTGCGTAGCATTGAAATTAGTATTATAATAAAAACATTTACAGCTAAGGTACATATAGGTGTACTTAGGCAGGTAAGTATCTTATCTAACATAGAGCTACGCTATTCCCTGGAGAAATCAAGTCTCCACATTACACAATGTTGTTTCCCATCAACACGCAAAGCATACGTGATATGATTGCATTATATTTAAGCTTCTGTATAATAAATAGGTGACTAGATCTCATGCCATACTAGGTGGGGCTTGACGTACCCCGAAATTAAAATTAATTAAAATTATTAATAAAATATTAATTAATGTAAATCAACAAATTAATACTATAATTATGACAGTTATTAATAGTAAATATATTGGTATAACTAATAATGAACGGCTTTAAGTAAAACACATGTTTATTTATAAATATTAATAGAAAAATAACAAAAAAAAAACATGTTTTTATTAAACTTATAAATTATTAAGTCTTATAACTTGTACTAAATATAAATGGTACATGCGAAAGTCACAGTATTTTCAATTTATAAATCTACTTTATATCTACTTTTAAGCTATTCACAATTTAAAGCAAAAACAAAATAAAATTGTTATGATCAGGAACATCTAAGGAAAGTACCACAACCTTGACAAAAGAAATCTACGCGCCATACAAGGTGGAGTGTATGATACCCAACCACACGTTACGCACGTGTCACGCGCTTTGTGGCTCACACCAGACCAAGGTCCGGATTACTAAATCTCACTTAAGACTCGAGCATTACTTAAAACTACTTTGGAGCTATTTGATTTGGTTGAAACTAGTGTTAAGTAATGAGTGAACTTCTGTAACTAATTTGACTGCACCGATCGAAACGGCAACGTCGCATTTGCAGCTATTGAGAAAACGAACTCGCGCATCTTTATAGTTTAAGATTTATTACGAGTTTTTAACCTTTGGGGTGTGTTATTATACCCTACCTTGTACACAAAAGGTTAAACCTATTAGTTTATCTACTGCTAATCTAGCACAGACTATCATTGACATTTACAAAAATAAGTATGTAACTAAACCAAGCGAAACTCTTTTGGCATTATTAAAGTGCCACAGTCTAATTTCGTCGCCTTAACTTGTTTCAAAGTTTAAATTCAATCTAAGGCTTTACCTTTCGGTTTTTTGTCGTTCTACTTTTGATTAAAGTATTTTGGGTCGAGTTTAGTTACCGGCGTGTGTACGTCATGGCCGCTGTGAAGTTTGTCCACTCTTTGAAGTAGCATCATCATTCTCTTACTTATCCCAATTTATTTGGGCTCGGTGCACGATGTCTTCTTCCATACTTCTCTATTAGTCGCCATATTGGTGTCCCAGTGGTAACGCTCGCGACTTATGAGTTGTAGGTCCGAGCAGGCACTTTACTTTGTGTTCATTATTACATCACCACTGCTCTCTTAACGGTTAAGAAAAACATCGTGAGGAATAGGCATGTCCTAGAACCAAAACTTCGAAAACATGTGACATCCGCCAACCTGCACCAGTGCAGGTTGGCGGATTGGTTAGGAGTGGGCCATAATCCACCACGCGGGCCTCTCACAGAGAGGAGGCCTGTATCCTAGCAGTGGGATCATTATAGGCTGTTTATTGGTAGTCACTGACTTTCTAGCCATATCATCTTTCACACTGCAGTCCATCCATCGTTTTTTTTTGTGTTTGTTTTGATCTTCCCCTACTCTCATAGTCATCACATTTATACTCAAAACTTATCTCACGGCTCTTTTAAATAATGCAACCCGAAATTCATAGACACACCCAATATTATTTCCTACAAATCTCCAGTAATGTCTATGATATCCCAATTTCCCTTCATCCCTTCTGATTACAGCAGATATTTGAGATACTTTCTCAATGAACGTGTTTCAGCGTCAGTTTAAGGGTGCAGGTTCAGGATTCAATGTTGTTGAAATATAAAGGTTTAATATTGTTTAAAATATAAGCGTTTAATTGCCAGCCGGCAAGTTTAATTAAAGGAGACGCTCGGACAGCTGTAAAACACTTGTCGAGTAGTGCTGAGGGGGATAACGTGGTAGCAAGAGGGAGTTCTGATTATCTTTTGTAGTTTGTTTTTTTGTTATGATTATTAATGTAACAGAATTTTGTTATTTATTCAGAGTAACGTAATAGCAGGCAATTGGCACTATCGACATCTATAAATATACAGTGTAATTGGGCACAATGGGTACTCACCATGCTTAAATACTTATATTATTGGTTCAAATAATATTATCAGAATGTAAATTACAACGATCACATTAAATCATATTGTCACATTGAATGAATCAGTCATAAGACTGACACTATGTTTAATAGTATCTTATTTAACACCCGATTTTAACATCAAATTACGACAACCGAATAAAACAAAATAGATCATGCAACCCGATAACGTCAATCGACATAATTCTACAAAACATTACGTCATACATAACCTAAAAGCTTCGCAAAAATTCTCTCGCTCTGAATGCCAGATACCGGTTTCTGGTTGAGAGCACTGAACAAAGCGTAACGTCTCTATGAAGGAGAGTCGTTGTGCATTTTTATTGTTAGTATTGTAGAGAATGCCAAGTCTATGGAGAGAGCTTTCGGGACAAGTTTTAAGTTAATAGCTCTGTTTTCGTACTTTTTTAGTTTGAAGACTGTGACGTGCGAGAGATGTATTAATGGTACTATTTCTGTTTTCGTCAACTGAGAGATTTTATTTCCTAGGGATACTGGGGACAGGAAAGAAAAATAGTAGTTCTGGTATTAGAATAACTTCCATGAGGAGGGACACTTAAATGAAGTAAGCACCTTCGGCAGTTAGCTCCAATATTTTTTAAATAATGATAAGAGAAGAATAAGAAAACAATGTTATAAGTAAATATACAGCGCAGGTCCGTCCGACTACATATGTTGTGTACGTGTAGTGGCAGGCTAAGCTTTTGTAGTTTCTGTCAGAAATAATGCTCCCTAATATTAATATATGTAGTTACATAAGTGGTCAAAACAAGACTAGAGAAAATAAGAAACAGGACACAACAAAAATAAAAACCTTCATAAAAAGTATTTGCCTGTATCCTACAGACGAAACAAAATAATAACGGTGAAATGTACTAACGTACGTACTTAGGGGATTCTGGGCTAGTGCCAGATTCCATTGCTACCCAATGTAGGGCATCCTCGTAGACTTAGTGACTTGTAATAGTTTTCAAGTAATCGATCCGGGACGTACTCAAGTAGTCTGTTTGTTGAAATACGATGTCTCTTGGCAGCGCAGAAGTATGCTGTCTTGAATATGTCACGAAGATGAGTATATTCATCCAATGGTACCTGAGGCTCATGATGGCTTATTTATTGCATGAGACTTTTGTGACCTTCTTTGAGTTACGATGCAGCTATTTAACTAAGGTAAAACTTTGTGGAACCCCGGTATCCATGGCATCGGGTTTCTATTTTCTCTACAGGAAACGAATTTGCTACAATCTTTATTCAAACAATGAACATTTTATAGAAAGTACTTACTTAGTGTGCATAAACACGGAAGACACATGTCGGCGACTGCCGCCGACAACATGTCACTCGTGTACTTGAGCACCGTACTCAAATACACGAGCGACACGTTGAACCTTCGACTGGCAGTTGCCTCTGTCGTCGACGAGTGTCGCTCATGTGTATGCACACTAACTTCAAGTTCACGTGACCAAAAACGCTGCAAAACTTAAATCCCCGGAAATATCCTCCAAAGATTCCCCAACTAAGATAATCAGTTACTGGAGTTTTCTTCAATACCCGACCGACGCGGAAAACATAAACTTTGAACCTTAACAGGCTAACATCGATCATCTCGGAGATAACGACCTCGAAACTACGAACTTCCTTCATCGAGATCAAAGGCGAGTTCTTTCAGGCCCGAACTTATCAGATCTCAGGTACTTTTAATGTTTCGGGTAATTAGCGGCTCAAAATTTCCCCTTCCGGGGTGCTGCGATAAATTAAACAAAAATGGGACATCCAAACAATCTGTGTTGTGAACAAGCAACAAATTTGTCGCGCGCGACATTTTCA
The DNA here is from genome assembly GCA_947507525.1 of Apamea epomidion. Lineage (NCBI taxonomy): Eukaryota > Metazoa > Arthropoda > Insecta > Lepidoptera > Noctuidae > Apamea > Apamea epomidion. The sequence continues at coordinate 736,665 of OX382233.1, forward strand.
GCGGCTATTTATTTACAAATTAGCATTAGGGTAGCTCTCATAGTCCCATGACTGTTGTAAGAGATGATATTATCGCAGCTTTTGTTTAGCTAATGTTTACGGATCCTGTGATTACTTATACCAAAATGTGGAAGGTGTTCTCAGTCATTGCGATGTTTGCAATTAATAGGTAGACGTTGGTTTTCAGGTATTTTTGACTTTCTTTTTGTTTACTTTTTGAAATGGCGACAGGTCGCGGAACAATCTGCGACTCCCGCATTCCGCTTAAACTTAAGGGGAACATATTAAAAACAACGGTTAAACCTGCTGCAGACAGCAGGTCTAACCATTGTTTTAAATATCTGTGTGTATTGTTTTTAATATTCTGATCCATACAAAAGTATGGATCAGAATGTTGGGCCACAAAAGGGATGAACGAAAGGCAATTGCATGCAGCTGAGATGAGAATGTTGAGAGGTATGTGTGGTGTTATACGAATGGATAGAATAAGAAATGAGTACATAAGAGGAAGTCTGAAAGTGGCGCCGGTGACTGAAAAGTTGTGTAGAAACCGGTTGAAGAGGAATGAGGAAAATTTCATGAGGAAAGTTTTGAGTATGAATGTCGATGGCTATAAGAGTAGGGAAATCCAAAAAAACGATGGATGGACTGTGTGAATGATGATATGATTAGATAGGGGGTGACTACCGATATGACGACTAATATAGAAGTGTGGATGAAAAATACATGCTGCGCCGACCACGATTTGTGATAAAGGCAGGATACTGATGAAGGCTCTCCAAACTACTTCTCTCTCCCGAAAAATACACGTCTGAGTGAAACGCCAGCATGTTCGTAACTGGAATCGCTTCAAGCTTAGATTTTGTATCTTTGCCACAGTTTTTAATTTTATGCAAGGCAATTGCCAAATGCAATCCTATCAAGATATTGTTATGATTATGATCAGTGAACTACTATAGTTTTTTTAAATTGTTGTAAAATATCGTCCTAAAATGTTGCCAAAAGCAATATTTAGACGGCAAGACCGACAAGAGATAGACGTCGCTGTTTTCAGTAACTACCCTCTCCTGACAAAACCACTGAACTGTAAACAACATCCACAGCCAAATTGTAGAACTTAAACAAGGATTATTAAAAACAATCAGGTTAATTACTTTTCATACTAAAACAGGCTTTCGAGAAAGCCAACAAAAAGGCGTCGGTGGCAATACCCTAACTTATTTATTAACCTGAGAGTCGCAGTACCACGAATCCATTAACGTGGAAACTTTTGATCTGCTATATTGTAAACATGGTATGTCACAGTGATTTCAGAAGGACCACGTCCGACAAACTGTATTTGGACGATCATTGCTAATATACTTTACTTAATAAGAGAGTACACGAGGGAACCTTAGTTCAGTAAAAGCTGATTCAGCAGTAGACATCACACACACCGTACATAGAGCTTAAAGTAGCACATCATTTCATGTAACTTCTGTAAACTTCTGTGTCAAGTCACCAAAAACGCTAAACTTAATAAAACTATTTGGGAGCTGTAATTAAACGTACGTGCAACTTATTCGCTAGGTATATGAACCCGTGACCTATGACAGAATGTTCTAGACACTACAGACAACCTCGCGGGATGCATGTGAGGTAACTTTGGTACAGCGGAGATGAATTTCCTTATCGTCAGCGCAAGTTTTATGGGATATGGGAGCACGTGCCGCGTGTGCGCTGTCTGTGTTATAAACTCCTTGAGAGTTCTTGAGTTGAGATAGTGTTTTTTATATGACGTAAAAGTTTGTTAAAGGAACATTGCCGCCGCGTGTTCCTTGCCTATTGAAACTCCTTTTGGTTCAAACCCTGAGGTTACGCCATTAGCAAGCCTTTTTTTTTTAATATCAAATTGCTTTACTTCCCCACTAATTCGCCAGTTTGAAATGTTTATGAATTAAAACATTTTGGTGTACATTTTAATCATTAAAAACCAGAATTTTAAATCAAAGTGTACAACTAAGTTGAAAAATTACAACTAATTTTTGGAGGGCACTGTAACTCGGCAAATTGATGAAGTGTCATTAGTAAAAAAATATTTACCTGACTGTATTTAGGCAAAAGCAAAAAATAATGATATCAGATTAATACCGTAAAGTAGGTAGGTACTACTTCAGTACTGAACAACCTAAAAATACCCACACAAATAGTTTTAGAAGCACGTCTCTCCCACAACGCCAACTAGTAACTGCAAGTATGTGAAGGTACAAAGCGAGAATGTCCGGTATTCAGAAGGTACCTCCCTGTCTCTACTAAGCAGGATTACGTTCCATAACTACTTACCTACTTGTTGCACTACCATTCAAGTTACGTGAAAAAACTAGCAGTTACTGTTACTTTCCTAGGAATATTAGCTAAATTTAATCTGTTTTATCTCCTTTCTGATATAAGCCAGTTAGAGAACGCTGGTTTTTTTTTATAAAGTCACTTATAAATGCTTTTCTGTTAAAGAAACAGTACATTTCAGTCATATCCTATTTCAAAATCACAAGCACAAACCCAAAACAAAGACACCGCACATTACATCCCCCTGCTCAAATTCGCCACATTTACCTCGGAGCCCACCATACATCAGAACCAACGATTGCCGAGCAAAGAAAGCACGTAAGCAAATAAGCACGCTAAGCAATCTACGTAGCAATCCCCTTACGGATAAATAAAGTATAAACAGCCATACAGAAGAACAGTAACACTACACTTGCAAAGGATTCATGCGAGGCTTTGAAATATTCAGAGCAACAAAAAAAGAAATGGCGGCACGAATTTTGAATGTGTGCTCAAGGTTCCGTATATGATGTGTGTTTTAGAGTGCTGTGTGCAGGATTTTTGTATGCAGAAGTCGGGTTTCCGTGCATGGATTGAGAGCTGATATTGTGATGGGTTTGGTAGATTGGTAAAAGAAGAACGTATCACAATGTTAGAGAAAAATGTTACTATTACCGGAAAATAGTCTACATGCGTCTACAGGACATAGTGCCTGTCTAGGGCATAATAATACAACATACATTGTGTATAGATCTAAGGTAAGTGGGGTATAATAATTTAAAAGAAATTAATGTACATAAATAACAGCTCATACCTAATTTAAGACATATAATAAACTAACCTAAATAAAACTATTAACTAACGAAAAATGCCGACGAACAATTGCTCCGCATCGCTGTCGACTGGTAATGTAAGTACCCAAAAAACTGGCGGCATTGCCACGATGTATGGCAATGCTTAGCCTCTCGCCAAGGTAAAAAACAACCCTTGAGTCACGGGAAGTGTCACCCAGCCGTTTGGAGATTTCGTTGGAATAGGTAAGTTAGATTTATCTAAGGTATGTAAGTTAGAAAGACACAAATAAGACAATGAAAAGTTTGTTACAGGCTCAAAGATATTTTGTCCCAAGTAGGTAGCATCCGTATATCACCTCACCCTACATTAAGACAACCCCTACTTACCCTCGCCCTACGGAACCCAAACTGTGCACGATTCCCACGCATAAAGGAGTAAAAGATAGATTTATGCGTTACTTACTTGTGTTTATTGTCTCTGAAAACACTAGTAAACCACTTATACATACGTATTGTACACACAACTTTATACTAAAATAGAATGTAATATGGGGAATGAAAAGTATTATGAAGCTCCAGTTGTGGTTTCTGTTACGCTCGGTTTAGAAAACAATTGGTTTGTCTACATTTAATGGCAACCTCTTAGACTGACTCACTGGGTTGTGGAGGTCAGATAAGCTGTCGTTCCATGTAAAATACTGGTAATTCAGCTACATCCGGTTAGACTGGAAGCCGAATGATGATTTTAGACTGACTGAAACAACATGAACATTAACATTGCCGTTTTCCTATCAACTACCGTAACCCTATATTCACAATTAATCAAAATCCTATATCATTACACCAATGGTGTTATGATTTGGCGTTAAAATTAATTGAACAGCTCCAACTTCCATAATTATAATCCCAATACAAACAGGGATCCTTAAGCAAATAAGTGAGTAGAAACAAGACAGTTACATAAAGGGACTTACCCACTATCTAATAAGCACAAGCTCTGACGTCACAGCTAAGTTATGCTAACTTGGCACAAGTTTGTGATCCGCTCGATGGAGTTATCCTATGAAAATTAACAAGAGCAAGTCTCCTTCTAATAGTTTTCTGTTTGTCTTGTCAACTGTTTCTTGAAAGTGTACGCTGTGAACACAGTGACAAGTGAAGTATGTAACCGAAGTACTTAACAGTTTTTGAATGATGATACTTGCCTAATAGTTTTTATTCATAACGTAACATTACGCTTTGTTTCCCCGAAGGGTAAGCCGGTAAGGTGTAGCTTTAGTACACCCACATTTCGCAGTTATGTTTGAGCCACATATTATAGGGGACCAGCCTGTTGCCATAAACTGAGCACTATTATTCCGCTTATTCCTCTTTTCAACTATTAATGGCAATAACTTCACTAGAAACCGAAACCAAAAGATCCCCAAGAGGTAAGCAGAAGACAGGAAACAACAGAGCGCCACCTACGTTCTGTAATTTCTTCCTATTATAATAAAAAATAGTTATAATTATTCATCGTATGCAAAGATATGAACTTTACACCAAAAATGTAAAATAGTGGTATGAATGTTTTGCATCAAATCACAAGTCATTTATACAGGTACTTACATAAACTCATGTCCTTTCCCTCGGTGGCTGCACAAGCTACAAACACGCAAACACCACCTGCTGCCCTTACATACTCCTCTTGCTACATTTATACAGGTACTTACATAAACTCATGTCCTCTCCATCGGTGGCTGCACAAGCTACAAACACACAAACACCACCTGCTGCCCTTACATACTCCTCTTGCTACGTTTACGTATATGACCACTTTACGATTCCTTACTTCGAAACTACGTCAATTCCTTAGCTAATCCCTCCAATTTCGCGTTGATTTCACGCGGTTTCGTTCATTGTGTCATAAGAATTACAGCCCAGGTCATTCACTCACACCGGTTGCGAGTACTACACACCTGACCCGTCTGAACAACATCAGCACGAAGGTCACTATATTATCATCTACAATATTTATAAGCTGTGCAGCAGTGTCGTAATTATGTTCGTAAGTATTTCTGAAATGTACGAATATATTTCTCTTTTCTAACAAAATGCAGTTGAAAATATTCTCAACCAGATATGTCCATTTGTGAACATGTTTATTCATATTCTCGTGTGTGGATTTTAGTAGTGTGGATATTTTAACTATCATAGTGCGGCTAGAAATAAAGCACTTCATAGGTTTATATCTTCCTGGTAGCGTTATATAAGGTAATATTATATAAGGTAATATTATATAAGGTAATATTATATAAGGTAATATTAAGTGTCAGGAAGCAATGCAATCCACGAAAACTCATCGTATATTGAATGGAAATATAATCTGCAATTTTGACTAACACTATTCACCACTAAGTTGTCAAGTAAGCATCTAAATAAAAAAGGAAAAAGTTTATTACAGTAGTCAAATAAATTTATCACATACACATACGTTCGTACCAGTCTCACATTCTATCTCACGCACACATACTCACGCTTAAACACCCTGGATCTCACCATCACAATATATGATGAGACACTATCACACTCATGCTCATTCTCATAATACCGTTTTTTCTAGTTTTATAATTACTGTTACTGTTAGCCAAAAAATTTTAATTTGTAATTATAGGGAGAAGAGTAGATTCGCCTATTTTCTAAATTTCGGTACTGATACCATCCTCACCTCACTTTATTCTACTAAGTGCGGTGTGTACTTCAAAACTAGTGATGGAAGGGATGGTATCTGGGCAAAAATAGTTTAATCTAGGTGCTGAGGAGCAGATTGAGTACAGCTATTTGTATTAATTTGTGCAGATTTGTAGAACTTTATCCCTATTGTGATGTTTTTGTCCATTGTTGTCTTTAAGACAGTTTATCCACTGTTTACCTTTTGTGGTGCCTTGTTTAGCTATTTTTAATGACCTATTAGTTTCTAAAGCAATTTGGATTAGTTTGGTGTTAAAAGATCTAATATCTTTTCTAATGTTGCATTTGACTTCTCTGTTTTTGTTTTGTACTGGAGGCATGTCTTATCTGCACTTAGAGCCTCTCTTTCATCTATCAGGAGTATGTATTAGATATTAATTTTTTAATTTTGTTTGGTTGTGTTTTGATTTTTCTACTAGCTGTTTTAATACTACTGACAATATTATTAAATTGTTCTTGTACGTCATTGGTTTTTAAATCTCGTCTACTAAAACCGTTTTTTAATTCTAAATGAAGTAGTCGTTTATTGACTATGAGTGACTCTTTGTTTAATCTTTTTATTTTATCCGTAAATATTCGTTTTCTGTACAACTTTAAATCGAAAAACAGTGTCGCACGTACGGGTCTGTGGTCAGAGTTGTACTTGAATTGGTTGAGAACTTGAATGTTTTTTACAATTTGACAATATGACGTTAGTATGAAATCAATTTCATTCCTAGTATTTCCGTTTGGCGAGACCCACGTCCATCGCCGTTGCGGTTTTTTGGGGTTAGTTTGGCCAAAGGAGAATTATATTAGTCGTGTGCCACGCTCGTTTCGGTTACCGATGCTATGAGGCCCTCAGTTGCTGAAATTATCAAGGGGTTGCTTTTCACCCACTTTCGCATTAAAATCCCCCATAATAATATTCCACGAGCCGCGATGACCGTCACTATCTTTGTTGAAGAGATCGTAAAAGTCTTCTACTTCTTCGTCTTGATGTGCTGATGCTGGTGCATAAACTTGGATGACTGTTTAGGTTTTAGTATCGGAAACTCTAAATTTTAGCAGAACTATTCTGTCAGAGTATGCTATGAATTTTATACTATTGTCTTTCCACCTTTTTGCGACTATGAAGCCGACACCGTATAAACCTGAAGTTTGTCCGAAGTGGTAAAAAATATTGTTTTCGCGTTCAATCGTATATTCTTCTTCTTCTTCTACGCTACTAAGTCAATTATGTCCCATTTGATGTCATTAATGGCGTTTTCAAATTCTGTTAGGTGTTCTTCTGTCCTTAAAGTGCGTGCGTTATAGGTCATAATGTTCAAATAGTTATCTTTGTCCTTTTTCTTAGCCTTGGTCGTTTGACGGTATATCGATCCCACCCGGGGATTCTTAGCACCCCTTGCTCCGTGTCGTGCCTGGCTACCGTCGTCGTCAGGAGTACCACTGGAGCTACCGGGCACTTGGGGCCTATTTTTACTTGTATTAGTCATGAGGAGGAAAATAGACAGTAAATCCACCACGCTTATCTAATGCGGGTTGGTAGGTGCACAGTAAGCCTTCTAGCTCAGCCTTCAGTTGCCGCCGTAGACGATTGCTGATGCAATCGTTGTTCCGCCGCCAACCAAATCGATAACCTGCACTGTTATCGGTTTTTCTGCTATGTGGACCCTTTAGAGCTACTGCTCAGATGCTCCAGATGCAGCGCCACAGTTTTATGCCATGTCAGGGGCATATTTTATAGTTATTGGAATTTGAAGCAAGCCTATTGTACTTTTGTTACCGAACATGTTTTTAAAATAAAGCTTAGCAAGAAATAGATCAAAATATGACATGCATGGTAAAGATGTACCATTTTTAAGACAAGCCATAAGTACTCGCAATGTTTTCAGTATTTATTTTGCAGCTTATTTTGTTATGTCAGCACAAACTATAAGAGAAAGCTCGTGCCGCAGCAAAAAGATTAACCAGTCAGCAAGGTTTGTTGCGGAACAAGTTACTATATTATAACAGCTATGGAAGAAGGTTAGGTTAGGTTTGTCTATTTACTAAAGTTGTCGCGTTTTAGCATGCCGATAGTGGTAATTGAAAAATTACAAGAATAAATTAAACAGAATAAACTTTGGCAAGAGAAATAACGATCGGCAGAGAAGAATTAATGACTAGTAGAGGAGAAAAGGAATCCAGCAAACCAGTGCTAGCATGTTGCTGCCAACTTCTTACGTAACTGTTCACGTGCTTTTACTTTAAAAGATGTACAATACAATGTACCCAAGCAGCGCATTCCACAGAAAGGCCGCCTGAATAAAAAAAAAGAGTGGATGAAATCAGAGCGGTCAGAAAGACATCATCATAAAAGCTTTCCATAGGAGTCCAAGCAATAAACTATGTATAGTTTTTTGTAATTGGAACATAATTATTGAATATTACGACAGATTTTGAAACAATAAAATGCTGGAAACTGTAGGTGGGTCAGTGACTATTCTCTTTGCCTTTGCCTATTGCTATGCTGAAACGCGACAACTATACACTTTCACAGTAAACAGTTAAAGGAGTATTAGTACCAACTATGATATTTTTGATAGAAAGGTGCCTGATTTCTAGAGCATGACATACTGTACTATCCATTCCGGAAAATTAAAAACTTACGCGGTGTGGTGATACGGCCTCTGCTACAAAGTTTAAAATATTTTTTCTGGAACTTTTAAAACGACGAAAATTGGATTATGTATCTCGTAATACTATCTCATACTGTAAATATTATCTCACACTATAAATACATTCCTGAAATTAAAACTTTTTCAATCATGCACCACCCAATAGTGTTTGTTTACACTAAGGGGTTTTCACTTCAAAATACCTTAACTTTCAACAAAAATTAGTGTATCAATATTAACATTTGTACGTTCACTATCCTTTCAGAGTAAGCGTAAACAATAATCGACGTCCGATCCTGTGTACATTTATTTATTTTACTACAGATCCCATGCCCCGTAGTTTTCACCAGCAGCAGTTATAAAAATTTGCATCACCTGCATACGTCGGACTCAATTAAACATATCCTAAATAAAATATTTAAAATTTCATTTTCATTTTGTACATACATTGGCGACATGCCGCCATCTTTTATACGAATGTTCAGTAAAAATTTTATTTCGTAACAAAACAAATGTTTGAAATAAATCCGTACTTTATGACGCTTTGTTGCAGATCGTTTGAAATTTTAATCTGGTGTTATAATAAAAATCCGATTTGTGTGTGGTGATAAGGATTATTTTGTTTGGGATATGGCAACGTATTATATATTTTTGCTTTTTGTATAAAAATATTTTTAACTTTGAAATTGAAACTAAACACGGAAAAGCTACCCTTTGTGTTTGTAATAAAAAATGTGTAAAAGAAATCGTATTTCGTAACAAAAACATAAACAGACGCTGACATTTAAAAAAAAAAAGGCCAATGCGAGTCGGACTCGCACACGAAGGGTTCCGTACCACTTGGCAAAAAACGCCGAAAATGTATGGACACCCCTTATTTATTTTTTTATTTTTTTGTATAGTGGCAAAAAAATACACACTGAAAATTTGAACTGTCTACCTATTACGGTTCATGAGATACAGCCCACTGACAGTCAGACGGACAATGGAGGCTAGTAACAGGATTCCGTTGATACATTTTGGGTACAGAACCCTAAAAAAGGTTATTTTATTAATATACGCTTTAAGTTCTTTTACAAAAACCAAAATAAAACAATTCTATCACTATTGTACTACACTTGGCCGTATTACCTAAAAATACTCCACAAAAACATCACATTTATTAAAAACCCTCTCACAGTACTTATCCTAGATTTGCAGCACTTCGCAGGATGGACGCTAAACATTAGAATTAAAAGAACCCCACTTAATTCTATTAGAACGCTCTTGTACGCTGCGCGCACTTTTAAAAATATGTACTTTACCGCTGGCATTTAAATTAAATGTTGTATGCTACAGTTTTTGTGTTTCCTATGTTGCTCTGTAATCCACTTGTGTGAGATCATCACTATACCGCTGTTTAAAAAAATGTTTCCACATAGATTTATGTAAATTGCCATTTTTTTGTTGTCCGAAACTATCTTGAAGCAATGCTGGAAGGTCATTATTTAAGTAAGCAGAGTGGTTCTGTGCTATTGTGCACCTCGAGTGTGTTCAGAGAAACAAATAATTACATTCACTGTGTCTGTAGGATAACACAGGAATGTAGCACTCGCGTAGCACCGCGTAGCACGAGCGTTACACTAACAGCGCACCGTAGCTTCAGCGTAGCACCGGTGTGATATTACGTAGCATCGGGATAACATCGGTTTGAATTCAAATGTTCATGAATACTCTAGATAAAATCTAAATATTATGTTATAGATAATAAATTACACACATTACATTTAATAATAAATTTACAACCACCAAACCAGTCAATAATAAAACACTTACTAAAATTAATTCATGCCGCAATAGACTGACATCACACGTTTCGATTCATTCCCGTCATTTTAAATCACGCCGTGTCACCGTTGACGTGAACGAGACGTGTTCAATTAGCGATTATCATTCGCGGACGAATGAATTGAACGAGTGTACGACTTTTGCTTTTATTATTTCGGTTTTATGGGTCAATTATACGGTTGAATTTGGATTGAGATTGGATAAATATTGAGTGAAAAGGACTTCGGTTTTTGTATGATATTGATAAGGTATTTGTTAATAAAGCAGTCACATTTGACTACCATTTCACCTACAGAAAAGTAGGTTTTTTAATATCTTTGAAATGCTAGGAGTATTACTATTATAGAAGAGAGTGTGGTTTATTAGATTTTATGTTTTTGGAGTATTTGTTTTTTTATCTTTGGCATATCTCGGGACCCTGGAGTGTCGGACCTTTGGAAGGCATACCAGGGGCCGAAGCCAACTTTATTATAATTGATTGTTTTTTTATTTATGTATGACACAATGTTTAAGTTGAAATAAATATTGTTGTATTTTTTTTTTCAAACCTAATTTTGTGCCAAACTGAACTGAAAGGTGTATTTAGACTTACAGGTAATAAACGTAAGAAACTCATTTTCAGAAGAGTAAAAAGGGGTTTGTTCTAAAAATTGTCTTGTTTTTTTTCTGTAAACCACACAATTGTATTCCAGTCAACCCAAAAATAACGTAAAACAATAAATGTTCAACACAATCCAGTCAAAACTCAGCCTGCGAATCGACTTTTAAGTTGGCACAACTGTATCAAAGGAGTCTCAACCACGTATGAATAATGAAACGGGACCCCGAAAGTAGTTTATTTATTCATTTCCGGTTCGTTGATCAAAAGGAACCGTTTCGTACCGGACGGCCGGCAAACCGGCAAAATGACGGTTTTTACAATACCTCTTTTGTAGCGATTTTGAATTTATAAGTCAATGTACATATGTTCGGATCGAAGGAAATCTGAATTGCGAGCAGTTTTTGATGTTTCGTTTACATTTTTGTTGGTTTTTTTTTTGCTTGCGCTGACGATTATATTTACAGATCTTAAGAAACGTTTGGCGGTATGGTTTATGAGCTAAAATATTTCCTGAGACTAGTGGCTTTAATAAAAATACTACAAAAGGAAAACAACTCTCAACATGAAAATTTTTTGAACGAAGTTGTAGAAATAATACGATTTAAAGAGTATAATTTTAAAGTAGAGTAAATTATTGAAAAAGTAACCACAAGGACAGCTAAAAACAAGAGAAGAAGAATAATAAAGATGGCGCCACAAGCGCGCACAATAACATGGGTTCCTTTTTTAAAGCATAGGCGTTGTTTACATTCTTCCAACAAAAATGTTATGTACAAAATGATTAATAGGATTAACAAGAATCTAATTATATAACAAAATTAAAAAAAAAAAAGATATTGTCAATAGAGCAGCGTGTATTAATATCGTCGCACGAACGCGGCTCGTCCATGTTTTAGTAACTGCTACAGTCACGAACTTATTATTTCCGGCATTACGATCACCTGACTTAATAAACTTCATTTTGAGGAGAGTGATCTGTTAATTTTTTTATTGTTTCCTTGCTCTGAAGTAGTTTTTGCCCGCGGTTTCGTCCGCGTGAATGTCGGATATCATTCTACGAGAAAGTATAACCGGGATTTAAGTATCCTATGTCCTAATCCAAATCATGGTCGTATGCCTTTCATCCAAATCCATTCAGCCGTTAAGGAGTGAAAAGGTAGCAGATAGACAGATAGTAAATTGTTATTACTTTTGACCAAGAAGACCGATTTTAATGAAATAAAAACTAAATGTTACCTCAATTTACGGACTATGACCACATTTACAATACCTTAAATATCTTTAAAAGAAGTACACAAAAATATCAATATTACACGTGTATTTTAAAATCATCCCCTATTTTACTCCCTTGAGGGTTGATTCTACAAAAACGTTTTAAGACGTATTCCTTATTTCTTACCAAAAGCATTTTGAATTGTCATATGCCTAACTTAAGAAATGTTGTGTTTCCCGTACAAATTTTCATCCCCTATAGGTTTATTTTTAGGACAAGAAGTAGCCTATGTCCTTCCCCAGGATACCATCTAACTCCTTCAAATTAAATTTTGTCAATATCCGTTTCGTGTGAAAGGTAACAGTTACTTTCGAATTCATATTATTAATTATTATAATAATAGTAAAATATTAATATTAGTATATTATGATTAGTATGGATACATAAATCAACCTGATAGAGATGTTTATCTTAAAATCCAGGATTTCTATAAATGGATTTTTATTGCAGGACCACACTATTTTCCTTATTAGTTCATGACTTACTAAACGCGCCATTATACACCATGCTTTGCCTGCAAATTCAAAAAAGTACAGCTGCTGCTTTACCTGACCTGGCATTATAGCATTTATAGCTACATCATTATGAACTACACTCTCGATAACTAGCTATGATTACCAAAATTCTATAAAAACGAAACCCAAAGCAAAAATGTATTTTTGGCCCAAAATCTGTAAAAGTACATCCCTACCCTGCTGACCTACCTCAGTTCAGAACCCGTGCATAAATAGAGAGGCGCATTTTCAAAATTAGGTAGACTTTTCACGTAGTACGAAACGTTACGTCATTCAAACGCCGAATGAAAGGAGCGGTATGAGGAATGAATGAATTTTTTCATTCAAAAGTGACTGCGAATGTTGGTGTTAAGGTACATAGTCTTTTTAATTACGAATTGCTTTAAAACTTTGGATTTTTGTTTACTCTTCCTGTTTTATTTTTATGGAAGGTTTTTTACAAAATACTTTTTGGAAATTCAATACCAAAGGTATTCGGTTTCAATATTTTTAGTTAACATGCTTCCAGTTAATAAAAATTTGAGTTTTAAATAAAAATTCACTCGTTTATTTCCTTCATCCGTTACAGTAACCCGTGAAAGTTGAAATTGCGTATTCAAAACAAAAGAACGTAAACCGAGCCGGAATTTAGTCTATTTGCATGTCCAATGGATTTTCTCTTTCATGTCTGACCAACAGACCTACGTAATTGTCCAAACCTAAAAATGAACTGTGCTGCAAACTGCACCGGGGGCACAAAGCGCCACGGGAGGAGTAAAATGCCGCCTGCACTTTTTGTGCGAGCAAAAAGTGGCTACATAGTACACCGCAAAAATTCACTCTGTAAGAATTAACGAATGCCACGCGACGCCACGAGCCGCTGAAAAAACGCCTAAAAGCTTGCAGGGCTTTCACCAAAAATCTAACGAACCACTTGTTAACTCCACGATAATATAGAAACGTTGACAAAACTATTCAAATACGTTTAATTAAGAAAATGATGATTTTCGAACAGTTTTGATCAAAGTTACTAAATCAAATTTAAAAGGTATCCAAAAAAATAAACATCTTCCGGATGCGAAGGAAGACAGAATTGTAATTACCGAAAATGTGGAGACGTTAAAACTTGAAATGAAAAAGTATTCATATTATGCTCTGAGCCGGACAGATGGAAATTACATTTGAATTCAGTTATAACTACAGTTTATTCGTAATTTTTTGTTTCCTTCATAAAAGTTGTGTCAGCTGGCTTGAAATTCGTTGGGATGAAAATTTTTCTATAAGTTTAAAAGTCTGCCTTTTGCAGCGGAAAATGTTAGCTGAATTATTTTATCTGATCAACGAGAACTGTATTCTTTCACCGTAATGAAATCAATTGTAATCTACCTGTAACTGGTTTATTTGACTTCAAGTATACGTGAATTCAAATGTTATTCAAGGCTGATTTAATCCAGCTTTTGATTTTGACCGAAGTCTCGTCAAGTTGAACCTTTGCTAGCCACTAATTGGGTTGCGGTCTCGGGTCTGACGGCGCCTCGTGTAAAATAGTGATATTTCACCGCATCTGGTCTGGTCTGGTACTATTCTTAGTAAACGGGTGATCAAGAGAGAATGTTGTTTATATTTTGTGCGACATTTTCGTTTTGTTTGTTTTTCACCGTTAGATGTCGTCAACTTGTATCTTTAATTGGTCTCTCAATATTGGTCCTTTTTCTTTAAACGCTTTCTTTCTCGTGGGTGGGCAGGCAGCTGTCAAAATATATTAATTTTTTCAAACTTAATTATGATTTCTAATATAAATCTGTTGTACCAGATATCAAAGTTTATGACTAATCATAGTCTCATAAATGTAATGTTAAATCTACTCAACCTGCTAACCACGGCATCTGTAGTGTGACCTAAAATCTATAGTTTAACCTAATTATTTAACTACGAGATTGTTATAATAATAATATATCCTAAATTATATCCAAATTATCCATGTCTAATAATTACAGAAGACAGCAGTGCTCTCTACATGCCGCTATACAAACCTCTCGTAGTTATTAGCTGGCCAGGTAAAACAAAGCAAAGAGAACGAATGGATGCTACTGTGTGGTACTCGTATAACTAGGTATAAAAAAACTTTTTACATTAAGTTTGTGTGGAGAGTTGGAAAGGATGACGGATATTATAATTATACATAGTAAGTTTAATTGCCTAAAAGCTATCATTTTCCTAGACGTTTGTTCAGTCCTGTACAAAGGCTTAATATTCCTTCTACAAAGAACCTTTGCAAATTATGTTTTGAAAGTTTTTACTGATAGTAATATCTTTACGTTTTACGTTACGTTTGTTTAAAATTACGGCTCTAAAATTTTAGATTCATACAATAATAAGCAAAATATATTTCAAATATTGTGTTCCAAACTTCGGCAGAACTTCATAGATTGCTTTAACCCACTTTGGTTGTTCTATCATTTGTTTAATTTATCAAACAAACAGTCGACAAGACCGGTTTAGTTTCTCCACCACTCGAACTTCATTGCCTCACGAGTCACATACACGTCTCTAACTCACTACAGACCACGGTCCATACGTGCCTCCGTGCCTCAAACAATAATCTTGCGCCACGCCTGTGCTTCGCTGCCTCGAGAACCATCGATTTTTAAACGCCTCGCCTCGGCTAAGCCGCTTTCGTTTTTGTTTACATACCGGATTCTACTTTAATGGAATGGTTTTGATTTGTTGGTGGATGGTGGTAATCCTGGAAGCAGTGGGGTGGCCAGATAGGTGTAGATGTAAGTGGGGCTTCAAGTGTGGATGATGTTTTAGTTTTAACGATATATTAGGTAGTAGGTATGTCTGTTATTTTTCTGTTACTTGATTTTGAGTGCAGGCAAATAGCACTTTGTGTATAATAAAATTATATTGGAGAACTTTAAGTTTATGCCAAAACAATGTTAAGTAATGTGTTGGGGCAATATTTCAGAATATTTTTCAAATCTTTCAGAAAGTGGCTCAACCTTTCTTAAACTATTTCCATTACACCCATAAATACAACTCTGTTAATCACAATTATTTCATAATAGCACTATTGTGTACTCGACTGAAAAACTAACCAATTATGGCCTAACTGAAAGACAAATGGCCGCTCACAGTAAACTTTCAGTTTCACTTCCGTGTTCAGTCATAATAACGAGTGACGTCACGTCAACGTTTCCGGTTCCGGGGGTCATACGTGACTGGTTCCATTAATCTAGTTACCGCTCTACGTGGACACAGAGGGAAAGGCAGAAGTTCCATTCTGTTGTGAGTAATAAAGTTGCCTTTGTTACTAAAGCTTAGTTATACATACAGACTTATCTGAATGTTGTTTTATTGGGATATTTTGAGCTGTTGGATGCATTACACGAAAGATTAGCTTTATTTTACATCAGAAGACAAGATCATTTAACTGTTTCAATAACCTTCCTTTCATTTTCGTTGTCAATTGACGCACATGAAAGCAGAGATCTTTTGGGATTTAGAAAGCATTTAAAAGTTAAATTTATTTATTTATTTATGGACTTTGAAAGACTTACAGCTTCATCATCATCACTCCCGCAAGCTTTAGCGGCGAGTCACCCAGCCAGCCAGCATCCATGGCTTCAACGGGTATCCTGACCACCAGCATGCAGCGTCCGCGCATACCTGGTCATCACCCTCAGCCTCATCAGCAACCTCGGCACAGCACACTGCACTTTCGGCCGGTCAAACAAGCAGAGCACCCTCTCCTGGTCGACGCAGCAGCCAGCCTCAACCCGGCGCTGTACATCCGACGCACTAACGCGGAATATAACGCAGCGCCACCCCGATTCACTGGGGACAACTCCGCAGACAGTTCCAACTCATCGTGAACTATGCAGCAACCGGTTCCGACTCACTGGAACCTCAGCTGGCCTGGCAAGCATCGCAAGATACAAGACTCAGTCCACTATCGACCTCCGGTCTCCGGAGGGGAGTGATGTAGCGGTATCTACAACGCCCCATGCGAACAACGCGTCATACTGACGTCACACAAATCCTGCATCTCGCAAGCAGAGTTTGCCGCGCAATTAGCATAGATACAATTTCCCAACATCAATCGTTGGGCAATTGCCCGCCAGACACAACACCCATCTGGTCGGAGGATCCTCCCTTTTCTATAGAGTATGAGTGAACTTTACACCCTGTTCCTCATACCTCTATAAGCTAAATACAATGATGATAAATAACAGTATGATAATCTGTCAGCCAATTACAGGTCTTCACGTCTAGAGCTTGTCTGGTATAAAAGTACTGTGGAATAAAATATACGCACTGCATATATTGCCAAAAAAAAATATATAAAAATAAAAATTTGCAAGTAGATCATCATCTAAAATATGTAAAAACGAATATAATTGCCGCAGGTTATTTCCGATCAAACCAAGATGTTAAAAATTCAATTTAAAAAATAAAAAGAAAACAAAGTCTGAAGAATTCAATATTTAAAGAAATTTATTGCTAAATACTTTTTTGCCGAGGTCACACTCGTTTTAAAAAGATCAAAGTCGAACTGTTTGCACACTTTATTAAAAAACTTACTTACACGCACAACGTACGAATTTTGTCTGTAGTTAGTAGTTGCAAATGGCACCCGTAATGGTGGATTGAACCGTTAATGTCGCTATATATGTGAGCTAAACTTAACATTGCTTTGTTGTTTTAATGCCCCTGGTTAACACATGCACTGTTTAAATTGTCCTTCTGTAGTAATTTTGTTAGTGGTTCAACTTTTATTTTTG
Organism: Apamea epomidion; assembly: GCA_947507525.1. Taxonomy (NCBI): domain Eukaryota; kingdom Metazoa; phylum Arthropoda; class Insecta; order Lepidoptera; family Noctuidae; genus Apamea; species Apamea epomidion. Next base: position 754,117 of record OX382233.1, read on the forward strand.
GAAATAAGTAATTGTTGTCATAATCAGTTTTAACTTACGAGGTCAAAGGCTAGGTTCGGTTACTGGGGAGTTTAAAAGGTCAATAACTTTTGACATAGTTATAATAAAGGGACTTAAATAATTGACCACCCTTCCCCATTATATTGTGCTGTGCTTAATGTGCAGGTAATATTAAAGTTAATTAAACAGCGATCGTAACAGCGGCCTAATTGCGTAACACGCTTTCAATCACAATTTAATCCATTGCGTCATATGTTTGAAAAGTTCGTCTGCTCAACAACGTGAATAACGCAATTAACGGAATTGCGATCAATTGTCATTTTATATGTGTACAAGACAGGACGACGCGCGACGTTCTCTTATCAACACTCCCCAGTCACCCTTCATAATGTAAGTAAGTACATAGATGTGGTTTTAGAGCAAGAACATAATATTTGATACTTAGTTTTGTTTGTAATCGTGTCCACAAAACTTAAATAACTTAAGATTGACAAAGCTAATATTTTTTGTTTTGTAGTAAGATACGCCAAAAATATACCCTTTGACAACAGAAATCCTTCAACATAATTCTTCAGCTTTATAAATATAAACAAAATTCAACATTTAACTTCGAAATTGTCCTCTCCAAAGATCACGTCGATCACTTTTGACCTTTCGACATAAGACGTAACGACCAATCTTAGGGAGTGCCTTATTTTATAAATTATTTCCTCTTTCAAGAGGAATCTACAAAATATTTTTACTTCGATGAGCTTGAAGGCTCTTCACTCATCACTTGATAAGACTATCTTTGAGAAAATAGATAAGCAGATGTAAGGGTGTGTGGGTGACGGTGGGCTTGTGTGTGTTCCAGTGTGTTTGCGAGAGTAGTAGGGGGTGTATGTATGTTTATGTTAAATGTACATAATAGTGCCAAACAAAAGGTATTTGATTCTACTTCTTGGATGAACCAAAGATGTGAATCTCTGACTATACATATAGGTGTAAATAACGAATTTTTATGCGGTTGTCACCATAATTTAATACATTTATTCCGGAAGGATTAGGTGAATAAGATATTTAACAATTATGTAGATATTGCACAAAAAGCTCGATGTTTTGTACCTCCATTGCACCCGTGCGAAGCAAGGGCTGTCATAATATTTTTATATTATGTCGTTATCTTTATCTGAGTACGAAAAGCTTTCACGGATTCGCCCATACTTCATCAAAGCTGCCAGTTAACATTTTTACGAATGCCCCAACAGCACCTCGATAATCCATTACATCAACCGAAGCGCTAATTAAAACGATTAAAAACAAATGAAGTGCTTTACAAGCATGAAAATAAAATTGTAATGACGACTCAGAAGCTTAAAGCCGGTTGCTTTCTGTTTTAATTCCTTGTTATGACGACAAAGCAATCAATTATTACGGATTATCACCGCGCCGATAAAATCTCTCTGTTTACACGTTTCGACCGAACTGAAGAGATCGTTGGAGACTTTTGATTGTGTTTGATTTTTCTATCTGTCTTTTATATTTTTCTAGAAAGATTTAAAGAAATGAGATTTTTTTGTAACCTTTCTAATGATTTTGGCTGAAATATAAAAATAGGTTTCAAAAGTTTTCATATAATGTCAATATTTAACAGAAATGCAGATCGTAGCAGGTGGCGTTCTTTAGTTTCTGGTTACCCCCATGGGAAGTAGGCGTGAGTGTATGTATGTGTATTTATCTGAAAGGTTAAATTAAAGCGACCATAAAATATATTTCATTTTATTATATAATTATATTTTATTTGATTTAAATGTTCAGTATTTATGTGTGATTATTATATTAATTTTATGTTTTAATTTAATGTAATGTATAATGTAATGGACTTTGTTTGAAAAATAAAGGAATTATTATTATTATTATAAAACATTTAAAACTTAACTTAAAGCCAATCTTCACTATACATTATTCTGATGCCAAACATAAAATATAAACAATGATTCCAAATAATTATTGTTTTTTTTTAAAAAGAATAATCAGTTGGTTGGCAAATCCATCACTAATGTTTTATTCAACGCTCCCACAAATCCGCACTGAAAACAAACCGCAGAGAAAGCCTTTAGAAATCGAATGGTTTTTTTAAACTGCAAACAATCGTTCGGGGAACTAATTAGACCGGCACAGAACAATATGTGGATATCGGTAATCAAGACCTGTGCACATAAAGAGAGAAAAACCTATCCTTGTAGGCGGAGGCTTATTTATTTTTCCGATAATCTAAACAAAAGAATCTAGAGATCAGGGGGGCAATTCTCGTAATTTTAAGAACGTTCACAGTCTGATCTCAGTCTCATTCTGTCAAAAGTACCTCTAATTTCCCTACATTTTTGACAAGTTTTTGACATTAATTGTCGCTGAGATGGGATTGCGACTAGATTTTGAACGTTTTTAATTACGGCAATTGGCCTTCAGGCGTAGATTGTTGACGAAGGGTTCAGACAGATATTGATGTGAGGTAGCTGTCCACTTTACCTATACCTATATGTATAGTTGGGTATGTTTTGACCCCTGTTTATTTCACGTAAATAGCCATTTAATGGTTTCATTTGACGACCAGTTTTATTAAGTACTCAAGGATTAATAATTTGGAGAGGTGTGGCGTATTTCTAGGAAGAACTAAAATATGCACCTGCATTGAAAAATATTTGTATTTTGTTAACAGATTTTGAATAAAATCCTCCTCAAACAGTGCGCACTACAGACTTTTTCGTGAAAATTATTTTAATTTTTTTCTAAAGTGTTATGAGTTTTTACTTTAGAACCTACTAATACCTAATGCAAACATCAAAGCCAGGCTTTATGTTTACAGTTTTCCTTCATGAACTATAATTACCTATCAAGTGCTTCATTTTACAAGCCTGAAATTATTATAAAATGCTAAACAACGTGTAATGCGTCATCAAACACTTGAAATATTTGAATAATGCATGTAAAGTTGTTGAAATGCGCTAGTGCTGAAACAGGACTTATTGCACCACTTCGGGATACTGAAGGTTTCACAGAACAATAAAGTTTATGTTATGAAATTGCGTGCTGACCTAAATATGCTTTAGCGGTTTAGATTGTCTGTGGGGTACTTAATATAAGATGATGTTGTGATTTTGGATTCAATTTTAGCTCCTCCAGGATTTTGAAAAGGTTTTGTGATTGAAATTAATTATAAAAGCGTCTTTGAAAAGCTAACAGTTTTCTATTTATTACTTTTCTTCTCCTCTCATATTGGCATAAACTACATACTTATGGTAATATAGAAGCGGTAGTATAAATATTAATAGGCAGTTAGCAAGGTGGTGTGCGATTATTCATGGAGACAGTATTATGATCCCCATTCTAGCCAACAATGATCGGTAAATTAAAGAAACCAACCATAAAAGACGTAATCGTTCAACGAGAGGAACACAAAAGAAAATGTTATTGATTGGAACGACTTTTCCTTTATGTGACGGGCTCGGTCAACCCGCGGATAGCCGGAAGCGGTGACATTACAATATGAATGAAATGTCAAGTTAAAGTAGCCTGATCTGCGGATGTCGATAGGTCGGGTTTATTTAGGGATCGGAGTATCCGTCGATATTTAAAGCTTAGGTAATATTTTTGTGATTAATCGTACAGTTCATGAACTACGCTCATAATATTACTCTAATTAAATCGATTAAAAAACAATAACGATAATTAAAGACAGTCAGAGATACGTACACATATAAGTTTGTATGTGTAGTCGTTTGGTTCAATTAAACAGCTAAACTAAAGCAACATTTTTTTTTCTTTAGTAGTCTTTATTTTGTTATTGTAAGTAAATTTAGCCTCAACCACGCTGAAGATAAGGGGAGTAATCGTATTAACTTGCTAGTAGGTAAGCTCTCTTTGATTATCCCTTTACTTGCAAAGTAACCTAGAGTAGTCGTCAATGATGATAAAGTCAATCACAAACAATAAAGCATTTTATATTGTTTTATTTACAAAACATAACCCACTTTACAAACGCTCCATGATTAATCAAAACACGCAGACATATACACAGACCAAATAAAATACCATTTTCGAACATGCCAATTTTGTTCAAAGTAAATACATATATAGGGTCCAACTCCATACAGGTGTAGATCATTGTATAGGTAACGTTTCAATTTAATCAATGCCGGCTGAAATAACACGATTGATTCGGGACAATGATCGTGGAAGTGGGGGATGTGTTAAAGTGCCGCGACTAAATATATTGTATAGAATTAAGTTCTTTTAACTGTACAGATAGCTGTGCTGCTGAGGAGTTTGTTGCGCCACTTCTTCTTCCCAGCTGCACTAGGGAGTGGTGAAGAGCGGGCCTTTTGTTGCGCCACTTCTTCTTCCCAGCTGCACTAGGGAGTGGTGAAGAGTGGGCCTTTTGTGGCGCCACTTCATCTTCCCAGCTGCACTAGGGAGTGGTGAAGAGCGGGCCTTTTGTTGCGCCACTTCTTCTTCCCAGCTGCACTGGGGAGTGGTGAAGAGCGGGCCTTTTGTGGCGCCACTTCTTCTTCCCAGCTGCACTAGGGAGTGGTGAAGAGCGGGCCTTTTGTGGCGCCACTTCTTCTTCCCAGCTGCACTAGGGAGTGGTGAAGAGCGGGCCTTTTGTGGCGCCACTTCTTCTTCCCAGCCGCACTAGGGAGTGGTGAAGAGCGGGCCTTTTGTGGCGCCACTTCTTCTTCCCAGCTGCACTAGAGAGTGGTGAAGAGCGGGCCTTTTGTGGCGCCACTTCTTCTTCCCAGCTGCACTAGGGAGTGGTGAAGAGCGGGCCTTTTGTGGCGCCACTTCTTCTTCCCAGCCGCACTAGGGAGTGGTGAAGAGCGGGCCTTTTGTGGCGCCACTTCTTCTTCCCAGCTGCACTAGAGAGAGGTGAAGAGCGGGCCTTTTGTGGCGCCACTTCTTTTTCCCAGCTGCACTAGGGAGTGGTGAAGAGCGGGCGTTTTGTTGCGCCACTTCTTCTTCCCAGCGATAGCACTAGGGAGTGGTGAAGAGCGGGCCTTTTGGGGGACTGCCGACTGTCTTGATTCTCAGCCTAGTTTGAATAATTGACTTTTGATTTTGATAAACCTCTTTAGGGTCTTTGTAGGGATTTGTTTGTTAATTGTTATCAAAATTATAGATTGGAGAGAGACTTCGCAGTCTTGATACTGAATCTTCTGCTAAACGCGCTGTTCATAGTAAGTACATAGGTTAAACAATCGTCCTAACGAAAAAAAATCTGTTTTAATATTATTTCAATATTTTGTATGTAAAGATATTTAAATAATATTAAATCTTTTTTTTTTTTTTTCTTCATGACGACTTTCTTAGTAGCAATTCGAAATCGGATTTGTGCCAAGTTGATGGCAATACCCTCGCTCCTCATTGGAATACAATGCTGGAAAAATGTGCGTGTGCTTTATGCTTTTGCCTTTCTAGCTTTTCCAGGAATATCGATGTATTGTTATATTATACTTTCAAAATCAGCTTATAATGTTCCCACAGTGGAACACAGTCCACACACAGTCACACGCACACAGTCCCACACACACACACACACTCACACAGTCAAAGTCACAGTTCACACAGACCTCCTTTCGGAGAAGTTGCGAGAAGGAGTGGGTCGTAATCCACCACGCCGGCCCAGTGCGGTTTGGCTGGATGTCACATGTCTTCGAATTTGGTCATAGGACATGCCGGTTTCCACACGATGTTTTCCTTCACCGTTTTGAGAACAGTGGTGATGAAATTATTTATACAAAGTCAAGCGCCTAACAGCGAGGCGGGGTCGTGGCAGACCACGTAGGAGATGGCGGAACGAGCAGGATAGGTTCCGTCAAAACTGGAAGGAAGACGCGCGGGCTCGCGAAAACTGGAATGAGTGGAGGGAACGTAGGCTAGTAAAAAAAAAAGCGCCTGTGTGGTACTTACGACTGTACGTAGGTCTCCGCCGTCACCCATGGGCCACCACTGCTTGTATTTATACTCAAAACTTTAAAAAAGTCTAAAACATTAACTTGTCAATTGGCTAGCCTTAATCACACTGAAACCTCAATCGCTTCGCTCCCTGGAATCTCCCCCGTTTCGATCATCCGCGATTTGAACCAGATAAATAAACAGACGCGCATATTTGCGATTTAGGACGCGTTCGATTGGCCGCTGTGGACCGGGCGTTTAAAATTGTTCTCTGTTTGGCTGCTGTGGACAGGCCTTTAAAAAGGTTCCCTGATTGAGTTGTGCTGCTCTTGTTTGTGAAAGAGTGTGCGGTAGGGATTAGCTCTCTAGCACCGGTGGAACGAAGTGATTAGGTGGTTCTAGTAAATATAGGAAATTATCTTTGTCTAAACTTGCACTTAAGCTTAGTTTTTTATCGTTGTTTATATTCACCACTGCTCAACCCTTTGCTAACTGTGTTACGATTGACTGATGGCAGTAAATCAGCAATCGAAAACCTATAATTTACAGCCACTAAAAGCGGAAATCTTGTCTAAAACTACATTTATCCTAAGTTAATCTGTGAATGGAGGCAAGGTAATCAAATTAATAAGTTCTTTTGTTTGGTAAGTCGTAAAATGTAACAAAACCGGAAAGTGTCACGTCGCAGACGGGGAAAGGTGAAATCTTGTAAATATGCTATTTTGTTTGTTTTTCTCAGAAAAGAGGCTGGATTTGTTGCTATTTTATCGCAAATTCATCACCCTTGTTTTACTTTGTTAACTCTAGACCGGCGTAAACAGCCCATAAATCTTATTTTAGGTTTATCTCAAAGTCCGACAGATCATGAACTGAAGATATCTACAAGTAAACAACACAAAGGTTTTTCATCCTGTTTTTTGCTCGTCGTCTAACCGATTCAAATAATTTTGAATGTTACCGAAATGGAAGTTAGTCCTAGTTGTTTGGTTTTCTCAATTAATTCGTATTAATATCGATTAAAGTACCCGTGAATATCATAATAATATCCCAAACAAAAAAACATACGTACGTCATCGTAACACATAGTAGACCTCTCTATTTCTACCATGCCACTCCACTTACAAGTATGACCCTGACTTTACTGAGTAGCATTAATAAATTACTATTATAAAACGTATAACATAACAAAAAGATTGTCAAATAAAACATTTCCGGCCCACATGAATATAAAAACTAAGCAAATCCAATCTCATGAAGTCGCACAAACAAATAAAAAGTATCCCATACATACCGGTATTATAAAATTCAAATAATAACCCACATCGATCCCGTTGACAAAGGTTGTCCCCGCGGAGGGATGGCGAATGGCGCTGTATCCATTATAAGTTGAATTAATGCTGGATGCTTCTATTTCTCAGGGGGTGGCGATTTGACGAAGGTTTTCATATCCAACTGGGTGATCGATTGTTCATTTTTGAGATATGAGAGTGTATGGTTTGGCAAGATTTTAAAATACCAATCTTCTAAGCATGACTTTTTTCAGAAATTGATATGTATATGATATGATAATTATGTAGTGGAGAGTACAATTTCCGGTCGGAGTTATTAGGATGTTATTAGGATGTTATTAGGATGTTCCTCCGGGAATTTTCCAGTAGCAGCCCGGAGTCTGGATTTGAGCCTGCTTGGTGGCAAAAGGCTCGCCCCCTATTACGTGAGACTTTAATATAACTGGCGACATGTGGATATATACTATAAATACACCTCTACCAAACCCTTGGGGGATTACAGGCGTGATGTCATGTGATACAAGAAATGTTCCCGTCTCTCTCTTGCAATTGTAGATTGCATGTTGTTGGGTTGAGCTATACGATGACTTATGAATGCATGCCGTCTGTTTGGACAGGACAACTCAAAGCTGTAATGGCTCTTTCTTTAAAAGGCCCTCCTAGAACCCCGCATTGGTAGACTTACATAAAATCCTAATAATATAATATTTGGACTTTAAAAGGGACCATGAAATTTGAGTTTGTTTCGGTATTTCTTCTCAGGGATAAGTTAGCTAGGAAGCTAGATGGCGCTGGCATTCCATCCTGTTTTTTTTAATATTGACCAACACAATATTGACGTGTAAAAGTGTCTTAAAAGATTTACTTGGGTCCATAAATAAACATTTCATATCTCGAACCAAGGAACATTTGATTAATTTCGGCCTTAGAGAATGTAGGACAACCATTTGCAATAAAACAGTACATCAAAATGGAACAAAAAAAAGGAAATATACTCTGTAGGTACCCCTTCACACAGCGATCAATTAGTCTTCAAAACATAATGGTGTTCACAAGCCATCAGCCCGATCACCGCGAAAGACATCATCAATACTGGCAGCTGCTGGCAGGTGCTGGCCGGGCAATAAATGAAGTCATTATGACGTCACGACCCGACACGGGAGGTCATTAATTTGAGACATTATTTGCGGTCATTTGTTTTGTATGGCGATTTATCGGTGGTTGTGTTTCTACTTGTCCATAAGTTCTCCTGCGTGTGATCGAAATGTAAATTCCATTTACCATGTGTGGAAGACATGTATGTGGAGTGGATAGCCGGTGGTCGCTAGAAATAATTTTATTCGTTTTGGCAGAGCTCGGTCACTAAAACTACCAGGAATTCTAGTTCAATTGAAATTTTAGTTTACTTTCTTAACCGATGTATTTAGAAAAATCTCTTTATGTGCACATTAAAATTTTATAAATGTTAAAACCTACAATTATTTTTCGTGTGATCTACTCGTACATATGTAGTTTTATAGATAACAATTCATTTTACATTTACTTGCAAGTTACATAGAAACACACTAGAGCATGAAAGCAATTTTGTTATTTTTCTGTACTTTATAAGTTTCCTTTATCAGCATAATTCTTAACTGCTACCAAGCCAAAGTAAAAGTTAAAAAAAAAAACTTAAATCAGCTAAAATACGAGCCTCCAGTTAAATCCTTCATACGACCCCAAAACATAAATCACAAAACTCTTAAAAAGCAAGCTCGCAACATTAAAAAATCGACTCAAAAATCGGGACTTTAAACCCGCCGAAATACCCGAGAATTTCGGGAATTATCGCAGCAATTCTGTCATTCGAAGGCGTGCCGAGACAATTCTTCACAAAGTAATTATGTCTTTGTCGAGTCAAAGACTGCCCCCATCCTTTGATGCCGTACCTGTCTTGCGTAAGCTTGTGCAAGATACGGGGGATCAATGTGCCTCTCCCTCATTATGGTGTTCTACTTGCTTTATTTGGAATGTCGGGCATTCCGGATTAGTTAATTGTTTGAAACTTTTTCCAATTGGATTTGGATACCGTATTTTTTCATTCTCTCTGTTATTTGTAAACGGTTTTTTGGCATTACACTTTGATTTACTGCATAAATGTAGTACGTATATTAGCAATACCTATGACACCATGTCCACGGTGCTTCATCAATATTAAAATAAAGAGTTGTAATTATATTTCTAATAAAATCTTACGCATTCGTGACTGTACCTAATGATAATTAGCAGTTTCATCTCCTTCTCCGAAATTAATGTTCTAATTACAGCTTGCGTTAATTAGAACCTTAAGCCAATCGCAGTCAGGTGGTGCGTATAGCCGCTGTATCCTAACTTTCAGCCCCACCGGGATGATGCCGGAATGTTTTAATAAAACTTGCCCCGTTATTCAACCAGTAACGACAGAAAGGGAAACCCGTGGTTTTGTTTACAATAACATGATAATATTCCGTTCATAGGTCACTATTCTCTCTTTTATTATCGAACTTGGGCCATTGGCTTGGGTCTGCATAATGAAATCGAAGCGCTTAGGGTTTTTTCGGGTAGGAATGGGGTCACTATGTAACTAAAATATTCGGGAAATTGGTGTTCTTGTTTCGTATTAAGTTGTGATTGGCTTAGTGGAAGTACTCGCGCTCAAGTTCGGTACTGTTTTTAGATAGTAAATTAGTTTTCTCAAAAGTAAATCAATTAGTCTGTTTAATTTAATTTTGTTTTTCTATTCTGATTAGATACTGTCCAAAGTGTAAAATGTGGTAAGCTTGCGAGTTTATTAAAAATACTAACGTTGATTAACAATCAGAACATCTTTAAAAAAGAAATATTTCCGTTGATTTTGTAATAAATCTGAGGTTTGACTAACACACTCATATATTATTGTATTACCAACACCAAATAAAAAAAGCGATATTCTTTGTCTACCATGCACAAACAATTCGAAGAGCTCATGCTCTGTGGCAAACAGATTAGTCAGTCCTTGTCAAAGATGCAATCGTTCTTGTTTCTCGTTACTTTGTATCAGCTCTCATGGAAGTTATTTTAAGTGTGCCTTTACCTATACTCCCTGTCACTTTAACCTGACTTACGCTACCTAGCTAGCTACACGAACACTACACGTACAATACCAAATTAGGACACATCTTTGCCGTAGTACGATTTGATTGGCAGTCAGAAACAGCCCGGAGATAATAATCGAAGTTGAAATTGAGTCTTTTGTGAAACGAGCACGAACAGCGGCTGCTAATCATGGATCTACTTCAATTTGAGGAGAAAGGATTTAACAGAGGTGTTTTAATAATTTGAATGCGATTTGAGAGAGCCGACTCTTTCTTTAGATTTATATGAAAGATAACCCTTTTATTCAAAGGACCCAAAATAAAAAACAAACACAAAGGAACAATATTACTTTTCAAGCATTCTGATGCAGTTCAATCAACTCAACCTATCGCAGTCCAATACACACCCTGCCCTCCGCCTTCTGCAACCAGTCTGTCCCAGCCACCTTTTTAGGTCGTGTGTCGATCTAGCTCGGGGGCGTCCCTCGCTACGCTTGCCGATACGTGGCATGCTGCGGTTAGTTGGTGGCAGTTATTTTAGTTCAATCATAGTTTTTTTTTTTTTTTAAACGTTGCGCCACAATTGGAATTTCTCCTGTATCGTGGGTGCGTTTACATACATTTAAACTCACATACACATACAGCCAGACCCGGAACAACGACTTGTAGGTCATACAAATATTTGTTCCGTGCGGGAATCGAACCCGCGACACGCAGCGCAACACGCGCATTTCATGGTATCAACTTAAAAAAATTGCTTTAAAAAAATACCCTGTCTTTGCAATCGCGTAGTTGGGTAAAAAGGCTCAGAATCATCACTTATTGAACGTCAAAAGCGATAAAAGACCACCTGGAAATCATTTCACCATGTTCTAGACTTACAACGCCTTTTATTTTTTATTTTTTTCTGGGTGTGAAATCATCAAATGACTCCTCCCGCTCTGGGCGGAGCAGAAGGGAGCGTCAGACTTTTACTGACTAAAACCCACCCGTGTTCCTTCAGTTGCCTGTGCCAGGGGCCACGGTATCTCTTTCGAACAACCCGCAGCCCCGGCGGCATCGGCCCTAGCGGACCCCGTCAGTTCGTGCTGACAGCTCTTTGAGGCGCGCGTGGAACACAACGTGCCGTCGACCCGGGCCTGGTCCTTACCGGGCGGCGAGCTGCCCATAGCTCGCCGCCCGCAAGGCCGCGCCTACGGTGGCCAGGAGTCGGCTGTTGACTCCCGTCCAGGGCGTCTCCTGCGGCGGCTAGGAGCGCGAGGGTGCAGCGATTGCCTCTCCCTCGCGCGCTCCGCCTCCTCCTTCGCGAGCATTACTGCTTCGCAGAGACTTACAACGCCTCAATACGGATACCGAAATTCTACATAACTGCAATGTGAAACAACCATATTTAAATATGAAGGTTCCATCATAGAACATAACGCATTTATTCCTGGTAATCTTAACATTCGAAATTTTTCGACACCAATTTAAAAAAAAAAGCGCAGTCTAGTCTACAATCTGATGGCAGGCAAAATTAATATTTTTTGTACTTTATTTATTTATGCACGAATTGACGAGGTCCGCTAGGGTCGATGCCTCCCAGGGCCGCGGGTTGTTCGAAAGAGATACCGTGGCCCCTGGCACAGGCAACTGAAGGAACACCGGTGGGTTTTAGCCAGTAAAAGTCTGACACGCCCTTCCGCCCAGAGTGGAAAAAAGGCTAAATTAATATTTTTTTGTACTTTATTCATCCATTATTTTGTCACAAATATTAAATACAATCTAACACTAAAATATTTGTATTATGTATCGTCCGCATCGCTATCAGTCGAAAAATTACCTTGGCGCTGCCTCTTGCTGCAGGATAAGCCATGGTATGTACGAATTAATTTAACACAAGAAACTCTATCAATTAATAAACAAATTAAAACACAAGCAAATAAATTTTAAACTCCCGAAAACATAGGCACAATAGTTGAAGAAAATTAACAAGCGTAGCGGGAGCCGGGTTATAAATTCGAAGAAGGTATGGTACGGTACGGTCGCGGTCATTAATGTAGTATCACCTTAAGGACTGTATTGCCGTGAACGCGCGGTAAAGGCCGTACCTACGTCTGTGTGCATAAAGTGATGTATCAACACAGAACGCTCACCTCATAATTCGCGCACTGGCTGGCGTCGAACGAAACAAAAAACATACCGTCGCTTTTGTACACAGGCTTCGTAATTACGTATGATCTTGGTTGGTTCATACCATTGCTAAAATTGAACTCATTACATCAAGTACCTACAGCTCGTAGTCTTACCTATTGGATTATTGAACGCATAGGTTCCAATCTCGAGTTGGGACTTTTAGTTTTCTTTTCCAAGAATATTTTTTATCGGTTATTTTGGTATTCGTTTTTTATAGGTTAATAAACAAGAATCATAATGTAATAATTATTTTATTTTCATTATTATATTGCTATGGTAATACGGGGTTAAAATAAAAATAAATAAATAAACTTCTAGTCAAAACAATTTATTTTCTCATAAAGAACAATTTATTGAAGTAAAGCAGGTAATCAGTGAACTACGACCCTTAGACTTAAAATATTGTATCTTAGTAATATAATAATATTGTGCTTTAACTACTAATGTGTGTGGGTACTCTAAGAAATCTCAACTAGCAAATCTACCCACGTAAATAAAAAAAGTGTAAAATCCTTGTCACAATACAATTAAATTACTCAGTAATTTAATTAATTAATTAATACTTAATTACTTTTTTTTTACTGCCAGTGCGTTCGTTTTAGCTTTAGTTGCCTATCTCAAACGTCAAAGTTAACAAATCGTATTTATTAGGAGTTATTGCGGTTATAGCTTAAGTATTTATTTTCATAATGAAAAGAAAATTGAAACTAAACTTCAAAATAATCCTTATTACGGATATGACACAATATTACATTAATATTACTAAAATCAATGTAATTTATTTAATGCATTATTATCAATGCTATCAAGTAAACGTTGCCGCATGAATCCAACAATATTTAATCATATATCTGTTCCCCTTAAATGTTCCCATATTTCCATGCAATGCAACTTCAACTGCACATCAGATCTCTCATTCCGTGCTTCCCATTGCTGTATCGTAAAATGTAAACGTTCTTGTTTATGTTTTTCAATCAAATTTGGGCGAAACGAAAACCAGCTCAAACAGCTAGTTTTTGTTTGTTTTCGTTTGCACGGCAAACGGTTCGTAAAGATGTGTCGAATAATTCGACAAAATATCTCGTTGGTATGAAACCACTTGTTTCATTATTCACTGACTAACTGGAGCCATCTTTTGACCCCCCAACTCACAGTATTTCTCTAAAACAAAAACAGAGTACTGTTAGGCTATAACTAGCAAAATATGAATATTACCAATTTGAAACAAAATTATTTTGAAAATAGAAATGTTACATATTGTATTATTATTATACACAGTCTGGCCATAAATACTGTTACAATTAAAAATAATAAAGATATTACATTTGAATTTGGAATCTGTCATTTTTATACGATTGTTCATTGATTTTTCTAATTTTGGCGCCAATACATTGTACAATATTTTGCGATATTAAAATGGAGTGGGGTGATAAAGAGAACCGAATCGCTGTGATTGCATTACACAAAGTTGGTATGGAGCCAAATGCAATTTTTAAAACTCTCCATACGCTTGGTATTAGTCAAATGTTTGTATACCGGGCTATTAATAGGTACAATGAGACCTCCTCTGTTTGTGACAGAAAAAGATCTGGCCGTCCACGTAGTATTCGTACGAAAAAGGTGGTCAAAGCAGTAAGGGAAAGAATTCGAAGAAATCCGTGTCAAATGTCTGAAAGCTAAAGATTTTATCTCGGGAGATGAAGATAGCACCCAGAACCATGTCGCGTATTTTAAAAGATGACTTAGGACTTGCAGCCTATAAGAGATGCACTGGTCATTTTTTAACTGATAATTTAAAAAAGAATAGGGTGATAAAATCGAAACAACTACTGAAGAGGTACGCAAAGGGAGGTCACAGATAAATTTTGTTTACGGATGAGAAAATCTTTACAATTGAGCAACATTTTAACAAACAAAATATCGTATTTATGCTCAAAGCTCTAAGGAAGCTTCCCAATTAGTCGACAGAGTGCAACGTGGGCATTATCCGACTTCAGTGATGGTTTGGTGGGGTGTTAGCTATGAAGGAGTGACTGAGCCATATTTTTGTGAAAAAGGTATCAAAACATCGGCACAAGTGTATCAAGATACCATTCTTGAGAAGGTAGTTAAGCCCCTTAACAACACCATGTTCAATAACCAAGTATGGTCCTTCCAACAAGACTCGGTGCCGGGTCATAAAGCTCGGTCCACGCAGTCTTGGTTGAAAGTGAACGTTTCGGACTTCATCAGAGCTGAAGACTGGCCGTCGTCTAGTCCCGATCTTAATCCGCTGGATTATGATTTATGGTCAGTTTTAGAGAGTACGGCTGGCTCTAAACGCCATGATAATTTGGAGTCCCTAAAACAATCCATACGATTGGCAGTGAAGAATTTTCCCATGGAAAGAGTGCATGCTTTTATTGATAACTGGCCTCAACGTTTAAAGAACTGTATTGCAGCCAATGGAGACCACTTCGAATAAGCTTTTTATATTTTAAATTGTTTTATATTTATATAGTAAACTAACACACTGTAAAAGTAATAAACATTATTTGCTTCTTGACAATATTTATGGCAAGACTAGGTATATAATGTTATATTTTATATTCATCATTAACTTTTTTTTCTTCTACATAGGCTTTATGATAAATATAAAACGTTTAAAAAATAACTAAAAGGATCAGCAGTTATACTTTAATTAGAAAAAAAATCGATAAAATAATTAAATCATAACACTCAGACTCAGTCCGGTTTCATCAAATATCTGTGATATAATATTAAGTCCACTTTTACGCAGCGCGATAATATGCTGGTTTCATCTCAATATTTAAATTTCCTTGCATTTCAAAATGAACTACAACACCGCTAATAGATTAAACACACGTCACTAATCTACAATAACAACCAACCAAAAACAAATAACGTTCTATTTAGTCACGGTCAATGACTCGTAAGTTAACTGCATCTGTCTACCTTATAGTTTATTTATTTAGATTTCTGTGGGTATAATCATAAAGTTTAACTAATTATGTGAATAAGGTGAACATGATACGGAACTATATTAAATAGCGTGTTTATTCGAATAGGTAATATAAAAACCTTTTAAAAAATTATCATCGCGTGTGAGTTTAGATCCCACGGCTCGCTACGCATGAACGTGCTTACTGACGTATGATAACCGCTAGGCTATCATGCCATATAACCTAATGGTTGAATTTATGAATTACAATCACTTGCAAACGAATGTGAGAGTGTGTGTCTATAGTATAGAAATTACTCATTAGAAGAAGGTCGTAAGTTAAACAGAAGTATCAATCTATTGCTTCGTGACACTGTCACTCCACTTTTGACCCGTACTGTACGATGTAGGTACATCACAAGGCAAGTTTCTTGAAGGTCAGGAGGGACGAAAGTTTCCCGGTTTAGTTGAATTTTAGGATTCCGGGCGTCGCTTATAAATTCATACACCGCTTTAGAGCGCAAATAATTTTGTGGACTTACTGTAGTCCGGGGTGCCTGGGTGCCGGGGCGCCTGGTGCGGGTGCGAGGGAGGCTTTATTGGATTGGATGTAAATGTGGAAGGATTTGGGTTATTTTCGGGTTAGAAACCCTGTATTGTTAATGTTTTTTTTTATACCCAGTTTGAGGAAAAAGCTTTTATGCAGAATTTTTACGAATCAAAACTAATAATTCAGTTTGCCTTGAAGATCAACTGCATCACAATTAGCAATTAGATCGGCCGCTGAAGGTGGTATAAGTTGCTGCCTCTCAAACCCGATGATGATTTTTACGACACTTTATAGAAATGCTTATTTAGGCATTTAGTATTTTTTTTTATTTTATTTAGTAAGGGAAAACACAGTAGTAAAAAAAACAGAAATAACTTAACAAATATACTGCCCACTCTATTTCCCACAGATTACAACTTAAATATTTACTTACTGATGGCAAACGTAGTTGTAGCCAGGGCAAAGTTTTGTTCATAAATAATTTTATGAACAAAATACCGCACAATCACATCCTCAAATGAAATTTAAATATTCGTTCTCTAGCTAATGTATAGTATTTATAAACCTAATTTCGTCTGGATTCTATTAAATGAATTGCTATTCGCCGTAGTCTGAACAGCTGAATATCCAAGTTATCCTACAGATTCGCCCGTCGTGACACAAGAGATATAGCGACCTAGAACATGCACAACTTTAGAGGAATAGTTCTGTTTATTTGCAGTATATTCCTTCTAACTTGTGGATAGTCATCTTATATTTCTTACGAGCCCTGAAACACTATCGTTATTAAAGTGAGTATTTATTTGGATTTTTAAGAGGATTCAAATTATATGAATTGCTCCTTAGTAGATTGCACCCGTATGGACCAAGATCGGGTCGCCATACGTCGTCATCCGATCGTAGAAATGGCCGTATCGTGATCTGCCAAACCATTATTTCACGATACACCGCCATTTCATGATTTGAACATCTAACATCCCCCATATCGTTTAACTCTCAGCGTTTGACGATTTACCCAGCGATGCGGGCATATAAACCCAGATACGCATAAAAAACAGAATCCTGTCTTTGCTGCAGTTCTAACTTAATCTAACCCATTTAATCGGGGTGCCACTAGCGGTGTGAATTGCAATTAATTTGCGATATGTGAAATAGATTAACAGAGGTTAATCTTTTTCACATATCGCAAATTAATTGCGATATCGCAAAGTAGTAGTACTAGACAGAATACTGCCTGCTAAATGTAGTAGTACTAGAGAGAATACTGCCTGCTAAAAGAAGTAGCACTAGAGAAAATACTGCTTGTAAAAAGTAGTAATACTAGAGAGAATACTGCCTGCTAAAAGAAGTAGTACTAGAGAAAATACTGCTTGCTAAAAGTAGTAGTACTAGAGAGAATACTGCCTGCTAAAAGAAGTAGTACTAGAGAAAATACTGCTTGCTAAAAGTAGTAGTACTAGAGAGAATACTGCCTGCTAAAAGAAGTAGTACTAGAGAAAATACTGCCTGCTAAAAGTAGTAGTACTAGAGAGAATACTGCTTGCTAAAAGTAGTAGTACTAGAGAGAATACTGCCTGCTAAAAGAAGTAGTACTAGAGAAAATACTGCTTGCTAAAAGTAGTAGTACTAGAGAGAATACTGCCTGCTAAAAGAAGTAGTACTAGAGAAAATACTGCTTGCTAAAAGTAGTAGTACTAGAGAGAATACTGCCTGCTAAAAGAAGTAGTACTAGAGAAAATACTGCTTGCTAAAAGTAGTAGTACTAGAGAGAATACTGCCTGCTAAAAGAAGTAGTACTAGAGAAAATACTGCCTGCTAAAAGTAGTAGTACTAGAGAGAATACTGCTTGCTAAAAGTAGTAGTACTAGAGAGAATACTGCCTGCTAAAAGAAGTAGTACTAGAGAGAATACTGCCTGCTAAAAGGCTGTCAAGAAAATAATAGTTGCACTAAGTATGCTTTTTAAATATTGTATATTCTATGACTAGCGGCATTGCCACGTTGTATGGTAATACATACTTAGCCTCTGGCCAAGGTAAAAGTCAGCTCACGTCACGCCACGGTCACGGGAAGTGTCAACCAGTCGTTCCGAGATTTAGTTTTTATTTTAGTAATAATAGTTTGTTCTATAATAATTTACTATTAGAAGTTTATCCAGTGTATATATTTGTATACTATAAATCAATTGTAAAGCAAATTGACTACCAAATTAAATTGATCGTATATGCCAAACACAGCTGTAATTTTTTACAGTTGTATGAAATGTTATAATCATTTTAGGCTAAATTAACGTAGGGTGTCAACTTGTTCAAATGAATGGACCTATATATAGAAATTAATAATATACCATTCTCCAAATAATGAAAGAGATACTTAAATTATAATACATAGTAGGACGATACGCGTGTTCAAAGTAATGTAATTACTGTCTGATACACGATAGGTAACAAAGTTATAAATTATTAATTTGTGCTCCACATAAATCTGTAAGCTGAACTTCAGTTGCTGAGCAAAGCCTTGAATTAACTCGTAAGTATCAGTGGCAGTGAGATGTGATATTACTTGCCTTCTGATAAAATACGTATCATTATTACAACATGTTATAGAATTTGAGTGACGGTAGTGGTAGAAAGGTGTCATCTAAATTAATATCATAAGTAAGTAAAATTGTTTCAAAACGGTGCGCGGGAAACTGGCATGTCCTCGAACCAAAAATTCTATGATATGTGACCTCCACCAACCCGCACTGTGCCCGCGTGGTGGATAACGGCTCAATCCCTCACACAGAGAGAAACCATTATCCCAGTAGTGGGAAAATTATAGGCTGATTATGGTAAATTGTTTGTTTGTGAGAGGTAATCTCTGGAAGTACTGATCCGATTACAAAAATTAATTCACATAGAAAACTACATGATTATCAAGTGCCGTAGGGTATGTTTTGTGATATACCTACATAGTAGCTTCCACGCAAATGAAATAGTGAGCAGAAGCCTCTCTGATATTAAACAATCTCTACTGCCTATTATAACAGACATTTCTGTTGCATAGAGTACGTCATATTCAAGTCCCATAGAGTCAGCAAAGCTAAACTTATTAAGTCGCAAGCGCCAGTAATTTCATTTTGCAACCTTGTAACCGAAACACAGCAATGATGCTCGCTGGCAGGAATAGGATGACCCATGCGTTTATAGACACACCCGTCTTGTAAAGGCACCTGCAATTAAAATAATAGCAAATGTGTCAGTTTTAACACCTCCGTATAGTTTAATTTATTGGTAAATAATTTTATACAAATTCAGTACTTACCATTTTCAACGTTTCTGCTTGAAGAGATAATGCCTATCTAGGCGATGAGAAACAGGCTCTAACGGCGGGTTTCACCAATGAACCGAACTGAACGCGATCAGCTCATCTAAGCCACAGGAGCTGTCAGTGTCAATATTCTACAACAATGATGATACTAACTGGCTCTTGAACGCGGTTTAGGTGTGCTGATCGCGTTCAGTTTCATTGGTGAAATTCGCGCTAAATGTATTGTTTTCTTTATCAGATTTATTTTAAAAACAAACGACATCCTCATTTTTATCATAAAATCAATATAACACAAATAAATCGTACCATAAACCATAACATATCAGCGAGGTATAACGCCCGCGGTTGACAGCCGTTCTATCCATAGTCGCGGATTCGATCCCCGCGCCGCACCTGCGCCAAGAGAAAGACGTGACTATTTGAAATTAGCTCGCGTAAGGGAGAGCTCACATAGCATCGTTACAAGTACAACTTTACTTAGAGTAGTTCTGTTTGAGAGAAGAAATGCGGTAAGTTTTTAGTGCGTTTAAATTGTGAAAAAACAGGAATTGTCGTGGCGTGTGTAGGTTTTAATTTAGAAGAGAGTTACACTTTGTAATAATGTCATCAAATGTCAAACAAAAAATTAATAAAAAATGTGTGTGTGTTTGTTTGTGAATTCTATTCTAATGTTACAAATTTAATCAATTTCATCGTATCAAATAGTTAATGAAGATCTTAATTACTAAAGTTAAAAATTCAGTAATCACTTATACGAATTATCAACGGAAACTTGAGTTAGATTCTCTAATTTAGAACCACATAACACGACAAAGACTTATCTAGGTGTAAAGAGCGATTATGTAGATGAAAATAATACCTAATTTCTAATTTGTTAATGATAGTGTTTTATATGGTAGAACTACAATTTGGTATTATTTTTCAGTGACAGTGTACCTGTAAGTTTTCAGACATGAATAATATTACAAACAATCTAATTGCTCAGTCTATACATAACACTTACGTTTACGGCACCTTCACAATAAAATCCAACTGTAAAACCATAAAATAAATATAAACGTTACATTGTAAGTGTACAGTCCTCTCTACAGTTTTATTTCTATCGGGGCGGGAGATATTTCACATTTTTCACCTTTCAATTATTAATTAAAGTCCCACGAGCTGTGCTCTCTATCGCGCTGACACTTCGCTTTATATTTTTTAAATTTCGTATTTAAATATAGATTTAGATTATAGTCTAATATTGGATGTTTTGGTTGGAATATCCAAGTTTATGTAGTCGGTTTTCATTATTATAAGTATTGGAATTTTTTAATGATTACTTTCACAAGGAGATGACTTGTGTCTTTGAAAAACCAGCGTCTTCGTGGCTGTAGTTTTAAAGCGCATTTTGACAGCGGCGGAAGGGGTTTTCGCGCGTTTGGCCGATAACATCCGCTAAACATTTTTGCGATCTTTCCTTTTAACTTATCACCTAATGAAAAAGTTACAATTAAAGATTAATAATTCGTTAAAGATTAATAATTAGTAAAGTGTACCTATGGGTGTTGTTCAGGCTTACCTACTAAGGCAAGCTAAACTGGTCTACTGATACCTACAATACTGGCGAAACGCGAAACGTTATGTTACCTTACTGATGGCGTATCACATCACAGACATCAGACTACCTACTTTTCGTTTCTTTCATGAGGTCTCTGATGGTTTTCAAAACCAAATTTGGTCTTGAAAACACACAAAAGCAGCGAAGAGCGGTACAGAATAGCTGATCAGCATCATTGTGTGCTGTATCATTTTGTGTATGGTCCATGCTAATTATGTATTATAAATTTGAAAGTAACCGTCTGTCGTTCTGGAGTGGCAGGCAACAGCTAGTTTTAAATAACTATAGATGCAATATTTTTCTCTTTTAATTCAGCCTTTTGCCACCCAATGCTGTGTGTAGGCATCCTGCAATGCACGCCACTCTTGTCTGTATCTAGCCTTTCTAAGCCAGAGTCGTCCAGCAATCTTGACCAGGTCGTCAGTCCACCTTATCGACTGTCTGTCCACACTTCCACTTTCTTCGCGCAATCACCGCGGCTATGCCGGTAAGTTTCGTTCTTCTTCGGATTTCCGTGTTCCTAATTCGGTCTCGAATTGGTATACCTAACATAGCACGCTCCATTGCTCCTTGCATGATGCAATGTTAGTGTTTCCTTTTTGCCTCTGATATTACAAAGTTTATTGGTGAACGTATAACGGTCAGAAAGCTAATCAAAAACAGATTATAATGTTTCAATATGGCCGAACTGCAGCGAAGCAATATAACGCTGATATTATTTTAATACACTGTGTACGTAAGATGTGGCGCACATTTACGAATACGTTGCGGTTGGATTTTTAATTTGCTCCTGTCTTAGAACTGACAGCCGGATTCTGAATGAATACTTTGAAGTTGAGAACTTGTTAAAATCTACTAAAAATTTTTGCATGTTTGGAAACTAAACTTTAGTAGGCAACTTCTTAGGTGAGTTATTCCGGGAAAGCAAACTTGCAATAGGTTGCGTGTCTGATTTGCGAGCAAGAACGATGACACGGCAACAATTAATAATAATACACTTTTATACGGTTACAAATACAGGGTGGTAGGGGGACATCGACGACGCGTAGGTATTACACTGTTCCATGAAACAGCAGATTTTTAATTGATAACCGTCTACGTCTTGCTACATTAGCCTAGAATCATGTGCTGAATTCATAGTTTTAGTTTGTGCGTCCATGTCCCTGCCACCCTGTATACCTACGTAAATCTCCTCTCAGAAAACGTATATTATTTCATAGTTGGAAGGGCTCTAGTAGTAGATACCTACTAGTAATAGATATGCAAACTAAATAACGAGTAAGTAACCTTTAAAAATCCCTGTGCCAGCTGTCTGGGCACCAAACATTTACAGACAAAACAATATGTTAGCAAGTTTGTAATTCGAATAAAGTCTAGATATAAATATTCATGCCTGAATAAATCCTATGAGCGTCCGTCGGCCGGTCAATCGCTCCGGTTTATTTTATTCATGAAATTATTCCAGCAGCAGTCAATCAATTATGTCAGAATACTAGTCTTTGTTCGCGGCGCCGCTTTGTTGTTTATTATTAACGACAAAATAACAACTTTGTTGTCGGTAAAGTATTAACATTTTAAAATTCATTTAATTTTAACCCTCTTCCAAACAAAGTTATTTTACCATTCGTTTGATCAAATGATACCCATATATCAGTAGGCCACAAGTCAGTGATAAGAAATCCAGTATGAAACAATGCTCATACTGGATTCCGAACTACACTAGGCCAGCTATAGGTCAAAGTGATACACTAGCGAACACTGGTCGACTGTACATTAAAATTGTGATGTAGCTTAAGAAAATAAGAAAAATAATTAAAATAAGAAAAGAAAAGAACAAAAGTTACGTGTTACGTAACTTCAGAATTGATGAGTTTATGAAGCATTTCTTGTTTTTTTTCTTCTAAAGGAGATATTCAACCAGCACCTACCTATCCCAACGTAATGTAAAGGACTACCAAACCAATTACCGTCGCATCCGTGCGCCGTACCTTAGACAGAGTACACAGCTCAGCGCAATCTGTGCTAAATGCCGCTTTAAGCGCTTTGCCGTCGCCAGGACATTACGGCACACTATGTTGAGAGGACGGCATGGCTAGCCTATCACTTGCTTTAGACGTCATTAGAAAGGATAAAAGGATTATACAAAGTGGAGAGAGAGGAACAGCGTCTGTTTAAGGACCAAAGACATTGTAAGGTTGATGGGTAGTGGAGATTAATGAACTAAGATTTTGGAAGTGATTGTCTGTGGCTGATAGGCAAGATATGCGAGTGGTTGACTGTAGCAAGTTTATGGGTGTTTCATGTAAGTACTTATCTACTTACATTTTCCATCATACAAGTTTAAATTTCAAAAGGAATGTGTAGATTTGGTGGCCAAACCGCACTTCGGATGACCTAAAGAATGCCACAATCAACGAGGCCACCTACACGTCTCATACTAAAAAAAAAAGCACTGAGGAGGAGTACCATCGGCACGAAACAAAAAATCCCATGTTTACATTTTACTAAATTAATTCTACGCGTACCTTTATTATTTCAGCGTTACCAATAAAAACCTCGCTTTACTGTCCCTAACTTGATTAAAAATATCACTGACCCAGTGACAACGTTATTGAACAGTCTCACTTCTAACAAAAACCCTGAACTAATAAAGCCGGTACACAATGTGGAACAATCATCATCTGCCTAGCCTTTTCCCAACTATGTTGGGGTTGGCTTCCATTCTAACCGGATGCAGCTGAATACCAGTATTTTACATGGAGCGACTGCCTATCTGACTTCCACAACCCAGTTACTGGGTAATACGATACCCCTTGGTAAGACTGGTTGTCAAACTTTCGGGCTTCTGACTATCCGTAACGACTGTCAAAGATCCACGAATGACAGCCAATGTGGAACAAATATTAGCACGAAATTAATCATATCTGTCACCGTGACGGTTGGCAAGACTCTAAACTTAACTGAAGATTATCTAAGATATCGACATTTGGCTAAAACAATAGCGACAGAGCTACCCGGCCTGACGAGGGTAAAACGGACTCTCCATTAAAAGTTATATTAGTGACAAATTCCAAATGGATTTTGTATATTACTCCGTTTATCTCTTTGATGTAAACTGCTGGATTTCCCCCTGGACAAAGAAGTCTTAATGCAAATTAGTCTGTAAATGTCAAGCATGGAAATGGTTTGGTGCTGATGGATTTGATCAAAGGCAATCTAGATAAGAAACTTTAACAAAGATCAAATAGTCTGCTTCGATGAGTACAATCACATTCTATTATCAGCCCAACATTAACACCCTAAGACTTGCTTCAAAAAGATATAAATCTTCTATAAAACATCGTGGAAACATTATTGCTGTTTCTGAAGATAAGGCGTATCGCCCGCCCAACACCAACACTCGATAAGAATTACCTCGAGGTATGGTATTTCTAAAACGAAAATAGTAATATTTATAGTACACAACTAAAAATACGCTCCAATACGGTACACAAACATGTCTCCGTCACAACCACGCGAGAGCGTGCACAATTATATTGACAGATAGTGTAAACAGAGTCGCAATGCACGCCATTTGTGAAGTTTCCTTCCAACTGTACCGGCAGTACACTGGCGAGCAAAAAAATGTACACATTTGCATCTTTATTACGTCGAATTCATAAGATTTTCTTGAAGAGCGGCGTGGGAATTTGCGCTTGTTGAAGTATTTTTCGTGACGTTTTTCTTTACAGCATTTTAACCTGTTTCTTTGTTGTTGTACCATTTTCTGAGCAATTTTTAGGTACCCCATTGTTTTATATTGTTGTGTTATGCAAGAAACGACTGTATTACGTTTTATAGTTCCACGTAGCTTTGCAGCTCTAGTATTTTGCCGAAGGCAGCTGTTTGAAATCGACGTGTGACGTTATTCGTACTCGAAACTATAAAAACACGTTATTCTTGTATAAAGTAAAAACAAAATATGACGGATAGTCAATGTCAACTTATGTTCTTTACATCAGCATACAACATGCACAATTCCGTTCATCATCATTTCAGCCGAAAGACGACCACTGCTGGACATACACCTCCAACACCTCCACTTCGACTGGTAAAACAACATCAATTCCGTAAGCAAATCGTAAATAATTATTTTGAATAAGAACATGAACTAGTACCTATATGTATAAGAATAGATATATATACATATAGCTATACATATAGATCACATAAGATATCGCGTGGCTGTATCGACATCTCCTCTCGAATCAATAAGATACACTCAGTCATAGCTTATGCTGAGTCAGGACTATGTGTTGCCAGATACAAGAATATGTTTTGGGACAAAAAAAAATAAAAAAAACTATCTGAAAGGCTAGGACAGGTTGAATTGTATGGTTAAAATATTCTTAAGAGTACACGGCCTCTTATTGGCAAAACGTTACAAAAATAGCTTGATACCATATTAAAATGTAATTAGCCTGTCAGAGTGGTGAAAGCTGGACTGATTGCTCAGAACCTTGAAGGATTTCAGTGATTATGTAATCCCAGGGGATTCAACCCCATCTTCACAGACTCAAATAGTACCGTTTTTTTTGTTATTCTAGAATCTGGCAATACTACACCGCAAAGCGTCTAACCCTCTCGTATTCCGCGGTACTTTAGTACCGTCGCGTCGCACATTTGTGTCATCCATCGCTGACGAATGCTTTCGCGTCAAATTGTTCTGCGGGTAAAAATTTACCCGCGTTAGCAGGCGAGGGCTGATGTCGTAAATCTATGCCACTATTGATGCTGCTCTGTTATTCATGTTTCTAGAAACTGAGATACGGGTTCATTTTATTGTTGTTATGCATAATTTATTCAAGCTTTATTTTCCCGGGAAATTCTCCCGTTCACATTATACCAACTGAAAGAAGCCAAAAATACTCAGGTGACTGGGCTCCTGCTCAGCTGATTTAGATATAATCTTTAATTTTTACACTTTTGAAATCATTTGATTTTCCTCTATTAAAATTTGTTGTTGTAATTCTTCATCATTAGTTTGTAGCTCACTGCTTTCTACTACTAAATTTTCTATGCCTTTTTTATGTTTTTACGACACTTTAAGATTTTATGTTTTCTCTTTTATGTGCGTGTGTAGGTATGTAATAATAATAATATTTATTCAAAAAATTAAAAGGCATGAAAATTTGTTCAGTTTTGCTTAAATGTAAATTATATTCCTAAGACATACGTGCCTGAACTAGGTAATCCTGTGTTTCAGGCGAAAAGAGCTAAAATGGTATTCTATTATGTATTTATAATCTGTCCATTTAATTATTGTAATTGGTTACAAAGCGTTTTAATTAAAGTAAATAATTACATAATGACCAGAATAAAAGATCTGAGGGCACACTTCAAACATTAATTTCCAAATCCGTGGAATTAAAACTTGATAAATTAAAATCGGGCTCTAGGCAAAAAACTGGGGCATGTTAGTGTTACAAATAACAAACAAATTGAATGGACGCATGTAGAGTTCAGTTGCATAGACACGTGAGTAATTAGGAGAACGCTTGTGTCGAAACACTATCTACAGGAGATTATAATAGTACCTAATGTAATCTACAATTTTTTCCATTTTCTATTGGAAGTGTGGCAACATTATTGTAAGCATTAGCAAGCATTGTTCTACAAACTCAAACTCAACTCAAACTCAAACTCAAACTATTTATTTCAAATAAACCAATTACAGGCACTTTTGAATTGTCAAGGTCGGTCAGTCAAAAAGATGAAGCTAGTTGCCCATTCCAAAGCGTAGTAGGTGAAGGTTCCTATGGAGAAGAACGGGCAAGAAACTCCATGGACACTCTTTTAAATCATAATAATATTGTTACAAAGTATTGGTTACATCATTCATGTTCAAAATTATGCATGTGAGAACGATGCAGAACGTTAAAAGCGTCCGTAATGAAAAGCTAAAAAAAAAAACAATTCAAATATTAATTTAAATCAAAATAAGCCATGGCAGCAAAGAGTTGACCAGTCCCTACTGACGGCGCCCGTTCACGAACATGACGCATAGATTAGCACCATTCAGCTCAACCATTTTGAAGGGAGCTAAATGATCCAACACATGTGCCACCATCAGCGAGACATTAGAGTGAGCATGACATACTCTCATCCGCCAAGGCATAATCAAGTCAATGAAAGACGTACCCAGTAAATGGTAGCTTTGTAGTATGTAACCTAGTACTCACATACGTTCTATGCAATTATACAATACTAGGAGATTGAATTCATAGTAAAATACCGTAAGACATGATACTATGAAACAAAATTGCTAAATAAACTTAATATATTATTTTTTTCAAAACCTGACTGATTTTTCATCGTGTACGTATCACGTTTTCTTGTCCGTTGTAATAGAATGTTATACCTGTTTACCGTTTACTTTCAACACACAAAATTTTTCGCAATTTTTATTCCATAACCAGTTTTTTATTTTACGAGAATTCCTTCTAAGACCCTAAGGTTTCATTCATTCATTCCCAGAAGCATATAAATTAAACTTTGAATGGAATCTCTATTGAAAGTGCATAATAAATATAATCTGCGCTAATAGTTTCGTTCACGTTCATAATTCTCTTCATTTCTCTGAACTTTTTTTCTAATAAAGCCTTTTATAGAGTAATTTTTATTGGAATTGCGTTCATGAAAAGTAATTAAGTAATTTTTTTCTCCTTTCAAGCGTTTGAGGCTTAAAGCAGTCACGTAGGGCGATACTAATTTATTTCATACTTGTTGACAAGGTATTAAGTATGTCTTCTTCTCAGAAATGAGACTTAGTAACATTTAAGATGTAGGTATGTTTAAAAAAACCCTTAATAAACTGGAATATTAACCAACTTTCGTTGTTGACTGTACAAGTGTTATGTACAGCACCATATTTAACGTGTGTTTATTTGTGTTGACTCTAGAAGAGACAAAAATATGTAGTTGGGTGGCATTTTACCGAAAACAGAGTTTTAAACTGACAAATGACGACAGACGACAAATGAAAAAAATATCTTATTTATGTAAGTAGGTTTCCACAAACTCTTTTACATGTTAATCATATTTTAACCCTTAAATGCGCGGTGTTGTTTAAAAACAACATACTGAAAACCACAGATTATGAGGAACTTCTTATGTTTTTTTAGTAATCATAACTACTAATTCTTGTTTCTGAACGTATTTATACTTATTTTTCGTAATGGCCATAAACAATACTTTTTTAACTTTGACACAATTTAAATGTCAAATGTCACTTTGAAGAAAAGTTTGTTTTTGGCGCGAACCAAGTTTTGAAACTGTGTTTGGACTTCAATAAATATTACGTAAGTTTATAAAATTATTTATATTTGCTTGTTTGTATCTTCAATTATACGTATAAATTACAAAATATTGAAAATAATTGTTATCTTTGTAGACATAAGCTCAAATCCGTTTGTTGTAGGAAAACTACAGTGCGCATTGCTGTGTAAATAATTGCATGTTTGGTGAAGGGCTTTTCTTTTACGTTTCAGCATGTCACGTTTATTAGAACGGGATATTTTATCATATTTAGAAAACCTTGAGGACTCCGAAGACGGTTTAGATGGGTCAGACTCCGAGGTAGAAGATGAAGGTCAGTATTATCAAAATGTACAAGATGTTCTTCGAGACCTTGAAGATGAGGAAACTCAGCCTGATTTGGTGGATACTGATCCTCTTGTAACCAACGATAATGAGAATATGCAAGACCCTCCCATCCCCATTCCCCAATCCCATCCCGATTCCCCATCTCTCTCTCCACAACCGTTACCTGTGGCCAACATGTCATCGCAAGAGACGGCTAGGCGACCGATAAATCGACCTGTGATTTGGCGAAAAAGAAACCTTGTTACTGAAGAAGACAGGCTAATTTTTAGGGGAGAAACTCAAGTACCAGAGGCTTTGATGCAATGCAACACACCATACGATTTTTTTTCATTTTATTTTACACCAGATTTGAAGAATACAATAGTAGAACAAAGTAACTTGTACGCAGCTCAGAAACAGATCTCCAATCCTGAATATATAAATGAAAATATACTGAATAAATTCATTGGCATATTGTTTTATTCTTCCGTTATAAAGTTTCCTAATACACGTGCTTATTGGAATGACAAATATGGTTACAACCATATAAAAAACACAATGCCACAAAAAAAGTTCGAAAAAATAAGATCTATTATCCATTTTGCTGATAACACCAAGTGCTTACCCAGAGATCATCCGGATTATGACAGGCTCTACAAAATAAGACCAATTGAGGCGACGCTCAACTACCAATTTAGGAAGGTTCCTATAGAACAAAGGCTCTCCATCGACGAACAGATGTGTGCTACGAAATTGAGCCACTACATAAAACAATATCTCCCAAACAAACCCCACAAATGGGGGTTCAAACTGTATCTCATATGTAGTCTACAAGGGTATGCTCATAGATTCGAGATTTATTCTGGAGGAGGCTCCAAAAACGGCATCCTACTTGGTGAGCCAGATTTGGGAGAGTCTGGAAACACAGTTGTCAGATTAGCCAGGGTGGTACCACGCAACGTAAATCATATAATTTACTTCGACAATTTTTATACCTCTCTGCCTCTCGTCACCTATTTAGCTAAAGAAGGAATTTATTCGCTTGGAACAGTACGCGTTAACCGTTTACGAAACTGCAAATTGCCCGACAAAAACACCATTATGAAAAAAGACGTGCCCAGAGGGTTTTACGAGGAGAATGTGGCGACTGTAGATGGTACAGAAGTAAGTGCTGTCGTATGGAAGGACAACAAGCCCGTCACTCTTCTTTCCACTTATGTAGGAGCAGAACCAGCAACTACTGTCACACGTTTTGATAAATCTAAGAAAGAAAGAGTTGCTGTTCCATGCCCAAAGGTCATTCGAGAGTACAATGCGCATATGGGAGGAGTAGACTTGTTGGATTCGTTCATAGGTCGTTACCACATTACAATGAAAAGCCGAAAGTGGACAATGCGTTTATTTTACCATTTTCTGGACCTCACAATAATAAATTCGTGGATAATGTACAAGAAAGTACATTCGATAAGGGGCAATAACAAACTCCTCAATCTAGGTAAGTTTAGGCTAGAACTTGCTGATACACTCTGTCAAATTGGTCTACCTACAAATGGAGCTAAACGTGGTCGGCCTAATGGGGGCTCCTTACAAGGAGAACTTGACCTGAAGAAGTTCCGAGGTCCAGCTCAAGCAGCGCCATCGAAAGACGTGAGATTGGACCAGACCTCTCACTGGGCAGTTTGGATGGATAAGCAGCAAAGGTGCAAGTTCCCAAAATGTTCAGGGTTTACTTTTAAAATGTGCCAAAAATGTCAAGTTAATTTGTGTGACACCAAAAAAAATAATTGTTTTTTTAATTACCACAATAACCCATAAATAAATACTTTCAAAACAGTTTATTGTTTTCATCAGATCCATACTAGCACAATTCCAATGAATGCGCAATGTTGTTTTAAAACAACAATAACATTTTTGAAAAAAAAGTACAGTAAATTCGAATATTTTTTTTTTTTACAATTTTTCCTGTCAAATAGAACCTATTTACTAATAAATATATTTTTTTCAAAAAAAAATAAAAAATCGCGCATTTAAGGGTTAAAAACCCTATAAAAAGAAAAAAATAACCTTGAAATTATGATATTATTAATTATTCATACGTACTTACGTAGGGTCATAATTTCAAGGTTACTTTTTTCTTTTTATAGGGTTTCACGTAGTCGGGGGTTTTTTAATTTTTAATTTAATTTATTATTTCATGCTTTTTGTAGGGACTCCTTATTATTTCTTTTCTTTTATTTTCTTGCGTTTTAAGATTCAGGTAATTTGGTATTTAATCAGGTTTTTTGTAATTCGCCATTTTGTGTTGGTGGCCATCTTGAATTTGAAATTTGTCATAGTGTATAGTATTCTACTAGTCAAGCCCTTTCATTTGATACCCACATTAAGGGAGTTGTGAAAAAAAAATGTAATTGGCCATTTTGTGGTGGCGGCCATCTTGGATTTGAAATTTATCATAGTGTATAGTATTCTACTAGTCTAGACTAGAGGGGCCCGTGGCTAAATAATAACAGCCGCACAGGTCGATTGGTCAGGTTAAGCTCCGCTTGCCGCGGTTGGTCTGTGGATGGGTGATTTGACCATCTTTACATACCGAGACTCCTCCGTGCCTCGGAAAGCACGTTAAGCCATTGGTCCCGGCTGTCATTCATGGATCTTTGACAGTCGTTACGGGTAGTCAGAAGCCGAAAGTCTGACAACCAGTCTTACCGTATCGTATTACCTAGTAACTGGGTTGTGGAGGTCAGATAGGCAGTCGCTCCATGTAAAATACTGGTATTCAGCTGCATCCGGTTAGACTGGAAGCTGACCCCAACGTAGTTGGGAAAAGGCTAGGCATATGATGATGTATAGTATTCTACTAGTCAAGCCCTTTCATTTGATACCCATATTGAGAAAGTTGTGAAAAAATATGTAATCCGCCATTTTATGGCGGCGGCCATCTTGGACCGATTTTCATCAAACATAGCTAAGAACACTCCCGACGAAATGACCTTTCAAAAAAAAAAAAAAAACAAAATTTAAATCGGTTCATCCGTTCGGGAGCTACGATGCCACAGACAGACATACACACACACACATACACACACAGAGAGAGACACGTCAAACTTATAACACCACGTCGTTTTTGCGTCGGGGGTTAAAAACTAGATGAGGTCGGCGTTTCCTATTTGAATACTCTGAGAAGAAAGGCCGAAACAAACTCAGAGGTCACAGTCTCTTTTAAAGTCCAGACATAGTCTTGGTCAGATCATGTGAATACCATGTAAATAGATATATCAAATGGTATTATGAGATATGAACCACACAGATTGAGTGCAACTGTCCAATCAGTGCACGCATTTGTCAGTAATCGTACAGCTCAATTCGACGAACAATACCAAAGAAAGGACATTTAGATAGGCCACATAAATTACTCAAATGGCCAGACCATGACAAAAACTAACAGAACAGCGAGAAAAACGACACTCGACGAGCCGAAACACAACATGCCAAACAACACAAACCAATTTAAAATACAAGCTTGTATCTCATTTAGTCCTACAAAGGAAGTAAGTACATTACATACTCGCTACAAAAAGTCAGGGAAGGCATGTAAAGAAAGGCTCCACGCTCCGTAGTCGGTACAACCGTCGAACTGAACGCAACCATTAAGTTGAACGTTAGTACTTGCGTTTCTTATGAGAACGCCGCTGCTTTTGTTTCGGGAGTGGGTGATAAGCGGAGCGGAAGCGGGAAGCGGTGTGAAGCGATGTGAAGCGAAGTGAATCGATTTATAACTTGAACTGGTTACGGCAAGTTTTTTTTGGCGCTCGAGTGATGTTACCGGGGCACTGTTGGTAAATATTTAATTTCGTGCAATTGTTTTGTGAAAGGTCACTTGAAAAGAATTCAAAAAACAAGATGGCAGCGTTAGTTCCGATTTTGACCACACAATATCAAGAAACATGAATGTCGCTCACAACAGCTGTAATAACATAACTCATCTCTGTGTCTGTACCCTAAGTCCCTCACCTCAACCGTATAAATGTTCACTTTTTACCACACCACTATACACCATGCACTGTCTACACTATACAGGGTGTTCCATTTGCACTATACAGGCTGTAGTATCTACGCCGTTCATATTTGCAGTCGCTAATGCAATCCTGCTACGGACGCTATTTGCCTCGAAAATTGCTTCCGATATTTACTTAAAGTCGGCTCTTAATACAGAAAATAGATATTTCGTTAAAAAAACATTTGCTTTAAAGTATTTAATATAGGGTTTCTGTGCATATTGTATTTTTAACAATGTTACGGACTGGCTTTTAAAATATTGATTGGATCATTTCCTGATATTTGGTTATAACTTTGAAGAAATAAAATGGTATGTAAACATATTCCGCTTATTAACACGCTTTTATTAGCTTCACTTGTAACTAACGATGTAATAAAACCTTTAAAGTCAACTTAAACTTACTTCAAGTTGTATTAAAATGAAATTGTGTATGTATCATGTAGTTTGGATGACAATATTATAATTCGGTATCTTGAAGCTGATCTGATAATGGAGCCAGGAGGTGGATAGTGAAACTCTTCAGTGACTACTAGTAAACCCCTCAAGTTAGGGCTTATGTGTTAATCTTCGGAAAATAGGTCCTCGTAATAATAACCTGACAGGAAATGTTTCCTATATTGGCAATAATTTGGCGGTTCGTTATCATCACGTAATGATTCATATTCAGTCCTTTTGTTAACCCGAACAGATTCTGAAAGAAGACCACCTAGAATTGCGCTACTTTGTATGGACGACCCTTAAAAAGACAACACTTCACCTATATTAAATTTACTTACAAACGTACACATAAGTAAATAAGTGAACTACGTCTTTATAAACACATTAACTCATTTCCTGCAATTCTTTTAAAATAAATACGCTTCCAGAAACGGCCGTAATAAACTTTAAATTATTTATAACATGTCCCTTGTAAAATGTATGAATCACACATTCGCGGTAGCCGTTCAACTTTTAAAATATAAATCATGCTTTATATGACAAATTAAAAGCGGCCGTACTTAAAACTGAAGGACCTTTCGTGAACTTCAACTTACAACTTTCTAGTGACGAAATAAAGTGCAATTTCCCTTGCTTGAATGGTTTCTGAAAGATCGTTTGCTAAGTTATCAAATGCAGTCCTACTGAACTTTATGTGGATGAAGTAAAGGTTAGAATTTCTTTAGGTGGGTGTAAGATTTTACGTTTGTAGAGGAATTCGCTGCGTTTTCTTTTGAATGTCACAATAATTATGACAAGTGACGTCTGGTGCGGTCTGAGAGCCTGAAGTCAATTTTATAGCAGAATCATTTGTTTTATTTGAAAAAGTTTCAATATTTAAATGGAGTTTTGGAAAATGAACAGTTTAAATGTTTTGAAATGTTGATGTTGTGCATTTTGACATTTATATTTCCCTCGAGTTAATGAAAGAGCAATTAATTGAACATTTTGCGAATGCACTTATATTTTACTTTAGCGATATTTACTATTGTTTCATGAGTTATGTATTCAGTACATCGTTGTATTTACTAATGTTTCATGAGTTATGTATTCAGTACATCGTTGTATTTACTATTGTTTCATGAGTTATGTATTCAGTACATCGTTGTATTTACTATTGTTTCATGAGTTATGTATTCAGTACATCGTTGTATTTACTATTGTTTCATGAGTTATGTATTCAGTACATCGTTGTATTTAAATGATTCGCTCATTTTAACAATCTATGAAATCGTTTGGCGTTTACGTTGACATAAGATTAGACTCAGAGGATTAGACATATCTAACCTAAACCGAAACCCAGTTAAAGCTAGAACTAATTCGCCATAATCCAGGAATATTAATAGATGTTGAATGTTAATACAATATTAAGTTAGGCACTCTATTATTTATGAGCTATCTCGGCTAATAAATTGTCTGCCAGCAGTTTGGGAGATAAACGGGCGTAGATACTGGTTTTGTTGTTATATTGTGTATATTTGTAGGAGATATGTTGCGGACCAGATCAATCTAAAAGAATAACTATAAATGACTGATTTGGAAGATTTTGGAACGGAGCTTTACAATGCTGCATGCTTTTTCAGCGAAGCCCTGCCTGAAAAAATAATTATAATTATTTATCGATAGCAAAGATACGAACTTTTCACCAAACAATGTGAAATAAGTGAACTACAACTCATACATACTCACGCCCTCTTCCCGCAGAGAATACAGAACGCCACCTGCTGCTCCTCACATACTCCTTTTGCCTCATTTACGTTCATATACCTGGTCATACTCGCACGCCGGTTGCGGGTCGGTACAACGTCTCTCACGTGTCTGAAGGACATTACCAGTAAGGCCAGGCTAAATTCACAATTTGTGATACCAGAACTGCAAATATGTATCAATAAGGTTCAAATTAAAGCAGATATCTAACCCCCAAAAGTCCTTCTAAAGAAAGCAAATAGAAATACTACGATACCGACAGCATCTACGGAAGATAAATCGTTTCAAAAAAGGGTTAAAAAGTCACATCGAATCGGTGATCCAGAGCGTGTCACGAGTGGGTCGGTCGGTTTAAAACGCTGGCCTCTGCAAACACCCCCAGACAAAGTACTGACGATGATAGATGACGTAGTGCTGGCAGCTCTACGACTTTCTTTGTTTGATCCCTCGACAATTAGATATTGATTGTATGTGAGATTTAAAAGCAGTTGTTTTAAAAATGATTGTTTATTTTTTGTGATTTTACATACCTACACACATAAAGTCACGCTTTTTTACCTTCGGGGATAGGCAGAAACTACAGAGCGCCAACAACTACGATCCTTAAATACTCCTCTCAATAGAAGTCTGTACCTGATATGACACAAAGAAAACATTTCTTATATTTCGGTGAAATGAGATGGTTCTCGACCCTAATTCGTTGCGTGTTGGTGATTTCAAACCTTATTTAAATCCTTTTTTGTGTAACAATTCCAACTTGCAAATAGTAATGAAAATTATAATTTCACTTGCTTTTTCCCGCGGATTTGGCCTCATGAAGGTCGGAAATTATCCTACGGGTAGTGACTACCGGGATAAAAGGTATCCTATATACTAAGCTAGGTCGTGGTCTACCGGTGAGCCGGCACTCACCATTCAAATCGAATAACTGCAGCGCTTCTTGATAGTTGTGGTGGTAGTACTTCCCCAGATGAGCTCCTGCACAAACAGCTCTACTTTCTACTATAAGACACACACATCTGACATGTATACTAATCCATAGTATAAATTAATCAGCCTATACTGTTCCCACTGCTGCGACATTGGCGACATTGGCCTCGTCTCCTTTAGAGAGCATGGGCTGCAATCTACTTTTCTTTCTTTTTTTTTAAAACGTTCCCCCACACTAAGAATTACTACTGTATCGTGGGTGCGTTTACAAACATTTAAACTCACATACACAAACAGCCAGACCCGGAACAACTACCTGTAGGCAATACAAATATTTGTTCCGTGCGGGAATTGAACCCGCGACACGCAGCGCAGCAGTCGATCGCTCAGCCACTGCGCCAAACGGGTCGTCTGTAATCTACTACGCGGCCCCAGTGCGGTTTGGTAGATGTCACATGTCTTCGATTTTTATATATTATATTTTTTATATACATATATAGCACCTGCCTGGGTTCGAACTCACGACCTCCAACGTGTAGGTCAGAGACGTTACCACTGGACCACCATTGCTCTCCAACATACATATCATACTATAAAGCGAAAGTAACTCTGCCTGTCTATATTTGCGAAATTAGTCCTGATCTTTGTAAAAGACTGATTTATATTATTATATCAGAAACAGTGGCAGACTAAGTACTGGCTCGTGTAACGAAACCATAGCGGGATTCAGGATTCACGACCGCTCGCACAGCGCCATCTATAGAGCGCGGTGACTACGGCGGGCCGGGTGTGCTTTGCTAGGTTACACTAAACAGGGAATTTCAGGAATTCAGGATTTTTTGATGTTTCTATTTGCTGTACTCTGGACGTTTTTAACGTATACGTCTTTTTAACCGACTTAAAAAAAGGAGGAGGTTCTCAATTCGACGGTATGTTTTTTTTTTTGTGTGTTTGTTACGCGATTAATCCGCCAATTGTGGACCGATTTTTAAAATTCTTTCTTTTTTACATCGTTCTCACGTCTAATTATAAATTCAACATTAATGATGTAACTAATATTTTTGTAATAATATTATTTAAAAGAGTGTCCATGGAGTTTATTGCCCCTTCTTCTTCATAGGTACCTACTACGCTTTGAAATAGGCAACTAGCTTAATATTTCTGACTGAACAACTCCTTGACAATTTAAAAGTGCCGCGTGGAGATCGAAATGATCCCACGGGAACGTACTCCCGGCAAAGCCAAAGTCAAATCAATTATTTCAAATATGTACATAAAAGGCATTTTTGAACTCCAACAAAAAAAAGGGTAGTTTCATATGGAGAAGAATAGACAAGAAACTCTACCGTTGTTACTCTTTCAAAATGTTTTACAAGACTTTGTATACATCATGACATAAAAGTATCCTAACCCAGGTCATGACCTGTCTGTATGCCATTCATCTAAATCCGTTCTAACGGTTGAACGGATTTAGATCAACCGTTAAGGCTTTAAAAGATAACAGACAGAAAGACACAATTTTTTTATCCCCTCTAATTCTACCCCCTTTTTTTGGGTGGGAAATCATCATATGACTTCTCCCGCTCTGGGCAGAGCGGGAGGGCCTGTCAGACTTTAACTGAATAAAACCCACCCGAATTCCTTCAGTTGCCTGTGCCAGGGGCCACGGTATCTCTTTCGAACAACCCGTAGCCCCTGGCAGGCGTCGGCCCTAGCGGACCCCGTCAGTTCATGCTGACATCTCTTTGAGGCATGCGTGGAACACGACGCGCAGTCGACCCAGGCCTGGTCCTTACCGGGCGGCGAGCTGCCCATTGTTCGCCGCCCGCAATCCCGCGCCTACGGTGGCCGGGCGTCGGCAATTGCCTCCCGACGTCCAGGCGACGTCTCCTGCGGTGACTAGGGGCGTAAGGGCGCAGAGATTGCCTCTCCCTCACGCGCTCCGCCTCCTCCTTTTCGAGCATTACTGCTTCGCAGAAGGAGGTGACGGCTTCCCATGCACTTTCACTCCGTACCATGGCCACGAGGATGCGGCGGTGCTCCGCCCAAGCCAGGCAGACCTCCACCATATGCTTCAACGTGTCCTTCGGGCGATCCATACAGTGGTGACACCCTGGTGATTAATTATTAATAAACATAGTAGGTAATTAATTAACGAGCCTTTAATCAAGCTAATGTTTCGTGAGTAACTTAAATATTTGATGTTTACATCCAAATTGTATTATTTTGACCAAGTTTTAGACTAATTTGGAGGAAATCAAGGTATTTCCTGAATACACTTTCGAAAATGTAAATTGATGTTTTATTAAAGTAAACCTTTGCCTGTATTTTTTCTCCTGACAAACATTACTTACGCACTGCTTTCCATAGTCATGTGTAATCTGTTTAGGTTCAAATAGTATCATATAAAAGATTTACTTTGCAATTTGACTAATAGATGGCGTTGTGTCGTGACGTCAATATACTACAACCACAGACTACACCATTATCATCATTATGACAGACTGTAAACGAATAAAACAGCTCAATATAGGCATTTCGAGAGCCACCCTACACTGAATGGACAAAAAAGATCAGCGGGGTCATTACGTAACACACTTACAAAGATCAGCGGGGTCATTACGTAACACACTTACAAAGATCAGCGGGGTCATTACGTAACACACTTACAAAGATCAGCGGGGTCATTACGTAACACACTTACAAAGATCAGCGGGGTCATTACGTAACACACTTACAAAGATCAGCGGGGTCATTACGTAACACACTTACAATGGCCTTTCATTTTGACAGCTCAACAACATTCATTACGTTATTTACGTTGTTGACCAGAACATTTTCTGAAACATACATATATGTATAAAGTGGTGGATAAGCAATTTCGTTCAAAATCTTTCGGATTGTGACTGAAAGTGTGTTGAGGTGCAGAATAATGTCATAATCATTACGGGATTAGTGTTCAGTTTGTAGTTATATCATAAACGTAGAAGGATTCCGCTTGACATTAATCCTTCAGTCACCTTTGTAGCCCCACTAGCAAATAAGGTGACCTGCCCTTTCCGGTTTAGGGGTCAGGCAGACGCAGACGGGAGATAAATTAGGTCTCCTCAATGTTTTACTAAGTATAAAAATAGATGTCTTTTCGCAGTGTCATGAAAGGCCTATCTAACCTTTCACAATGGTACTAGGTTTCCAGAGTATGTACCTAAGATAGTCATGGAAAAGTATTATTGGTCGACTCTGCCCTGCATGTATTCTGCGAGTATTCTGTTCTGCCTTTGGGGAGGTGCTAGAAAAGTTTTTACTGTTCCTGATTTTGGCACTCATACAATATTAATGAAACCTCAGCATAATTAGTGAAATTTTCTCCGTATTCTACCAAAACCTTACACATATTCCTACTAGGATTGCAGATTACCTAACAACCTCGCGCCAAAAAATATTCCCACCAAATCGTTTAACCTCAGCAGCTGATTTCCGACTAGCTAACACCTAACACTGAATTTACTCAGTGTCGGCGTCGTAGGGTGAAAGGCCCTGTAATGTGCTAACGTTTTTGTCCAGTGACGAAGGTACGGCAAGTGACGAAGGAGAGTTTACTAAGCGCTACGTGGAACGAATTTTTGTTACAACACCCTATTATTTGTATTATCTTTTTTTTGGATACACATTTTGTTTGTTTAGTTTGCCTTTATGTTTTTATTTGAGAAAGTAGGATGAGCAGTCAATAGTAAATTGATGAACGAACCTAACGTATTAGGTACGTGGAGATTTTGATAATCACGTAAAATCCAATGTTTTCCAAAATCGTCAAGAAATATCCTACCTTAATAAATCGTACTATTATGTTGTACCTACTTTTTACTTGAATTCTTTAACTAAGTTCTGTTTATCCCTTACATCGTAAAGTTTATTTTTAACCATCTTACAGTGGGTCGGAAATAAAAGAATTTACGATCAACCCTTTATTAGTTCACCCACTCGTAGGGATCAACACGTTAGAGGATGAGCTGCGTAGGAGGGTTCCGAAGATATGCCAGTAATGGGTGTACATACTATATGGTCGGTACTAAGTTTGAAGTGCCTTCAAATAGTTTGAAAGGTCAACATTGTTTGAGATAAATTATGACAAAATACTTGTTGTATACTATAAGATACAGTAGTTAATTAATAGGAGTCAAAAGACACGTTTTCCACTTTTTGAGTCTGATAAAAGATTTTGAATGTCTATTAAAAAAAATGTATTAAATCAAAAATAGGTATGAGTGTGTATTGTGTCCTTTATATCTATGACGACTACAATAGTAATCATTCCAATTTATGGAACGAAAAAAGGTTCTAAATCTACTGTTCATTTGTTCTTATTCCTCAATGATCTAAAAGTTCCCGAAAAGAAGTAACGAGGATTCCTCTTAATTTGGCAACCATCAAATAATGCAATATAATGTTGGGATCCCATTAGGCTACAATCACCTGCGGGGTTGCTCTAAGGAAAATTTCGTGGTAATCTCAGCGTTATTAGCAGACCATTAGGTACATAAAGATTCCGATCACTGCTTACCCACCGGAATTATTTGCTTAATGATCTATCAATGGCGGTCTATGGTTTGTAAAAATTTTGGTCAGAAAAAGAAAGGAGATTCGTTTAGAGAATGTTCTAAAAACCTTTCCTGATTGGGCGCGATAAAGATTTTAGATGTTATCGGGATGAAAGGAGAGTTGGGTTGAATAGTACTTATGTTACATGGGGTGAATTTTTAAGAAAGAATGAAACCGATTATAGAGACAGAACGAAAATCTAGATAATCAATATCAAGATAATGAATATAAAGTATCGATGCGGGTACCGATACGTACTTGTGTGTATACTAGCTGTTCCCGCGACTTCGCTCGCGTGCATGCCGTGCATGTCGGAAAACAAATTTGATTTCATGGGTTTTAATTTTTTTGCGCGGTGCCTTAATTATTTTTCTAAAATAAAAGTAGCCTCAGTTACTTCTTATAACATTAGCTATTTGCCAGTGATCGTTGCATCAAAATCGATCCAGTCATTTTGGAGATGAGCCGGAACCAACAGACAGACAATTTTTTTTTTTTATGTTTTCTTTTTTAATAAGTGGTATACTTTCATAATTATACATTTAGTAAAGCGCTGTCATTATGAAATTACAAACAGATACTTCAATTTTATTTATTTTTGTCAAGAAATGAATTTAAGAAAAGTCAACGACCGAATTAATCCTAGTTTTCTACAAGTTTTAAATAAAGCTAGCAACACAATGTGTAACTTTAGAATAAAAACTGCAGCAACATTCCTTACCAAGACAAATAGTGCTACGCAGGAACTGATTAATTATCTGTGCACACCCTTAAACAATGAAGTGCGGACACGATTCCTCGATTAAAGCGATGCTTTTAAATACCGAGGTTTTAGTTTAGAAGCTTTGGATGGTAATGAATGTGTGTTGTTTGTTTGAAGAATAGGCGAGTTTAGATTAGTTCGTAATTTAATGTGTGTTTCTGCTGAAAACTAATTGTGATGCAGTAAATCTGTCACATCATATCTAAAATTCTCTCTAATCTTTTGGCTACTTTGTATGTGTGTGTTTTATATCATTCTTTTTTGGAATATGCGTTTAATTGGGCAAAAAAAATTTGTTTTTCTTGCTTTACTTTCTTTATGAATTTCGGAAAAACTTTTAGGTGATACATTTCTAGTAAGTATCGTTAATTTGTCTCAATTGTTTTATAGCATAATTAAATTATTTATGTTTCAATGATCTTTCATTACCGACCGGGAAAAGTGATTTGAAACAAAATTGTATCAAATTGGAAGTCACGTGGAGCGTTTCCCTAAAGCTGATTGAATTCATAACAGTCAAGTATTATTACCGCTTTATCCTCCAAGGAAAACAATTTCAGCGTTCCGCAAACAAATCCCAAATGCAGCTGACATTACGGCCTCGGCAAAACGCTCAAATAAAAATCTAAACGTTTACATCGAAATAAACTCCACAAAGCCGCTACTAACCGTTCCACTAACACACCATAATAATAAACGTAAACTTGAAACGATAAAGTTAAATATACGTTGAGTACGTTGACAATTTCGGCAACAGAGCATGTACGGAACTATTCCCTGGACGAATCATAACAACTTACAATATTGCATTTTGCACTCGCTCAGAACAAGTTTCCCGGGAAAATTTTGTCTACAGTTGGAATAGAATTGTCGATGTTTCGGAATTTCTCAACTGGACTGATCTCGGGGCGAAATGTAGTGTGGCACGTCTCTTTTGGGACATACATTGAATTGGGCATAATTATAATGATTAGTGTTGGACACCGCATACCGCACCGCTCCTATGAACATGGTGCTCCGCGGGCAGCTAACACGGCAGCGCAAGCGGTGTCCTGTGGTGAACTGAATCAACCTGCGTGGTTTGTGGTGGGTTTCACTGACCTGAAGAGTTTATGACAACTCTTAATACATTGCATTGACCAAATATTAGTGTGTAAAAGTGTCTTAAAAAATGTATTTAAAGAAATAAACATTTCATTTTATTTAATTTCAATGTACGGCGTGCTAAGTACTGCTACAGTCCAGCCGTTGAGTTTCATACAAACAAATACGTGTTTTGCGAATTTGATCTTTATGACCAACTTCAGCAATGACCTTGGCACCTCGAAGTTCTTCAGATTTCGGTCCTGTCACCACCAATGATGTCTAATCTTGTGACACTAGAGCTTGTTGCTCAATAAAACCAAGATAATGTTGTTGCTGAACAATGCCATTAATCCTAATAACACTTCATTCTATTTTAATTATTAATATTAATTGTTAGGATAGAAGTATATGCGGACCGATGTTCATCCTTTTAGAGAAAGTATGTCTAACAATATAAAAAAAATGTGACGTAAAAGTTTTTGTCGAGCGATTCGCTACAAACGTCCTACGTAACCCTAGCATGCCAGCATCCCATTTGGCGTAACATTCTCACTATCACAACTTTTTTGATTCATTACACATTACTTCATATCTTATTTATAAAATAAAATGTCTGCATAATGGAATCAATATTGTTGAATAGTCAAAATCAAATAAAATTGTTGAATAATCTTCACTACGAAGCAAAAGACCATCCAAAGAGAATTAAATTCCTGTATGACAAGTTTCGTTAATCTAGTTACCTCCCTACTGACAGATAGGTACATTAATTGTGAATGTGAACAATCCGCACACCAGTTCCTGTGGGACTTCAGTCCGCTGCAGAATGAGCGCAACGCAATCTGCTGGATAGTTTAGAGTTTCATCAGTCAGGAAATTACATCAGGTGAGATGAAAGTTATTACTGAATGAATATTTCGGGATCTTTGTCGCAGCTGGTGGTGTGTAATTTAGGGGTGACGATGTTAATTTATGCACATTGCATGGAGCTAAAGTTAGACATTGACATTCAAAAAAATTCAATTTAAAATTTAAAAAACCTCCGACACAAAATAACAATAAAAATAGTATGAATGTAAAAAAGACTAAAACAATTTTAAAAAAACCTATTGAAAAAATAGCCACAAATAGAACAAAAACGGTATAAACGTGAAACCCTCTATAAAGAAAAAAATAACCTTGAAATTATGACCCTACATA
Source organism: Apamea epomidion (assembly GCA_947507525.1). Classification (NCBI taxonomy): domain Eukaryota; kingdom Metazoa; phylum Arthropoda; class Insecta; order Lepidoptera; family Noctuidae; genus Apamea; species Apamea epomidion. Next base: position 797,448 of record OX382233.1, read on the forward strand.
AGTACGTATGAAATTTTTTGATTAAATGTAGTCCCGTCGGGGGACCGCTCTAATTATTAGCCTAACGTTCTGCTAAGGTTTAAGTTTTGTATAAGATCTATCTACTTACTTCAAAAACATTTCATTTCATTACGAAAAATGCATGAAAGAAAGGTTTGTTAGTTTCATTACAGTGAACTCGATTGATAAAATCCTACACAACGATTGATTAGGGTTATAACCAAGTTTATAGGTTTTTTTTAATCTCTATCTATCTACTGAAGGCGTAAAAATCTTACATACATAACGCATAGGCCTGCTACAAAAAATCTCCACGCTATGCTCCATAGGATCGAAACTAAAACACTCCAAAACGCATAAAACGTGCCGCGTACCGTCACTCAACTCGTCAAATTTTACATTCATTGGCTCATGAATTTATATTAATAAATTGAACGTATCGCCCCAGAGATTGGCACGAGCGCATTTTAATATTCAATTTTGTTAAATAAATATTGTATTATTTGAACATTTAAAGCGCCGTCGTTTGATTTTACAGTAGCTATATTTTATTTTAGAATTGCTGCTATCGTTAGAGAGTTATTGTACTCGTATGCTAATTTGTTGTGAATTAATTGTATGTTCCATTGTAACAAATTAGGTTTGCGTGTATTTTTAGAGGGTACCTATGTCAATAAACAGGTTTATTGTTTGTCGCTTTGCTAATACTAAAATTCAAAATTAGGATAAAGTAATAATTAATTAAAATAATCGCAAAAGAGAAGAGGAAATTGATTGCAATGCCTATCGTGTTACTGACATCTCATTCCGAAATTCATTTTTCAAATTGTATAGCGTCGTTCCTTTTCTAATAATAAGGAATTTAAACTTATAAAACATCATTCTTTATCAAAGAACTCTGTTTTCCCCATCACCATTCATACCATCAGATAAGCTCTCTCGCCATTTTCCTCCAAAAAGGATTATTTGTTCATCCTGCACCACGTAAATCTTTTTCCACTCTGGCGCAAGTTCATAACTTCATTTACTCAATAAAAAACATTCTGCGAAGTTTACCGCGCCTCGTAACTCTGTCTTTCTTTCACTTAGTTTCAATTTGATGTAATCGCGTAGTTCCTCTGTTGGCCCCATCAGATTACGTCGTGAACATACACGCGTTGCACGGATTTGCTCCCTACTGCAATGTTGTGGCCTTGCTTTCGGAGTTAGTTTGGGCCATGGCCTTTTGGTTTCATGTGCAATTTTGGTACTTGGGTGCAATGTTGCTGTGTAATGCGTATGTTTCGCATCAATGTTACTGCAGAAGTGTACATATATAGGTTCTTTTTGTGGCTTCATAATGAAAACAGTATTTGTTCATCAATTTATCGTAAGGAAAATCTGTGATTTATTATGGTATTTAAATCATACATCATTTTGATGACATTAGTAAATTAATAGGTTAAGGGATAGCTGTAGCAGGTGCAATGTATAAGCTCCACTTCTTGGAGAGATCAGGACACCATCCAAAAATAATGAAAAAAGAACATAAAAATTCTCAAATAAATTGCAGAGACCATAGTCCCCCTACTCGGCAGGGATTAGCCGTGTGCGAGTCGCGCTAAATTGTAGTGTAGTGTGCGCCGTGCTTTATGTTGGGGTGCGAGAACTCACGCTTTAAATTGTATGGGGTGTAAGGGGGAGTGCACAATGTTACTACATCAGCTCCTATGACGTCAACCACACCTGGGTGTCACTGCGTTTAGAAGCGAAACAACGTAGGATTTGACTGACTGTACCTGCACTTTGGAGAAATTAATCTATGAAACGCTTTTCGATAACCAGTTTCCGTAAAAGTCTGAAAAGCTTCAACTTAGCTTCGATATAGATGTATTTATTAAGTTACACTCACATGACGCTATTACAATTCCTATAAAACAAACAATTTGTCGAAGTCAACACGATCACATAACTGAATGCTATGCGTATCGTTTCCGCTAAGTGAACATTCATTTTCCTATACAGGTAAACGGCACAGGAAAACACTGTACAACAACAATTTTACGTAAAAAAACGTTTTTACAAAGCCATACACAGCCTTATTGCAGTATACTACAGATTTTAACATAAAGATTATCTGCAAAAATCACAATCCTGAATTCTTTCACGCAAACAACAAATCTGAACCTTACGTCGCTGGTTTCAGGGTTGAAAGTGGTGTGGAGGGAGATAAAAATAAGGATGGTTCCAAGCTGTCCCTAGGGATATTACACCAGGTAATATGGCGTCGACAGTGAAGGCAACTCGATTGGAGTTATGTTAACTTTGCCTACTCCCGGGCTCTTGATTATGTTGGTTTTGGGAATCTATCGCTGGTTTTGGTAGACTTATTATTAATTTCTTACTTGTTTCGGTCTTGATTTATGCTCAGTTAATATTAAAGTGCCTGAAGACGAGCTTCGTCACCGAGGCAGGCCTAGGAAACTCTGGCGCGACGACTTAGACTCATTCTTAACGTCTTAAAAATATTATATGACAGTCGATTTATTGGTTTCTGTATTACGGCTGACTGATTCCCTATCGAAACAAATATTTATATTATGACCCAAACCTGTGGTTCCGGGCGTTTTTTGTTTACATTTATGCCGGGTAAACACTCTTATGATACAAGAAAATTCCTGGTAAGGGTACATGAGACTTTTATAAAAGAAAATTAAAATGAAAATGATGGGTCCATCAGTGTATATCCTTTAAAGGATAATAAAATGGGGACGGACGTCCATTTCACACTTCAGTTGTAGAAGGGATTAATCAAGGATTAGGTCTTAACCTTCTATGTGTCGTCGGGAAGCAGAATAAGCTGTCGTACAGGTCCAGTCTTGCAGAGTAATGATAGAGCTGGCTTGTTTGGTGTTGAGGTATGTTCAAAATGGAAAATAAACAAGAATAATTCACATAGATTAGTGAAAATTTATTTATTCATTATTTTGTTACAAATATTAAATATACCTAATATTATAATCTAACACTAAAATATTTATATTATACTTACAAGAACATGAAAAAACAACAAAAAAGAAGGGAAGATTAGTGAATTGAAATGAAATTGTTTATTCTGTAAATAGGATATTGGAATCAACCCATCATATTAAAAGAAATGCGAAAAGGGGAAAAGCTCAGATCGAAGTGGCGGTGCTGAGGAGGTCTATGTCTCCGGCATTGGACGTCATTCAGCTGAAATGATAAAGATGATCAAAAAAAAAAAATAAGAAAGAAAAAAGGATACAAATACCCAAATCATCCTCACATTCACAATAATTAAATTAGAAGTCATTCCTTTGTACATACTTGATTTGCTGTTTATTTATTTCTTATTAGGCTCTTGAACAATGAGTACACTGTTACTTTACAATGTGTACATTGCAAACTTAAGTCAAAGCGCCTCATTACTCATTGAAAAGTACAGCATGCATTACATTATGCGCTGATGATAGATGTTATTTTAATACCTATAATTTGCTTATTAAACTCATACTTTTAAAAACCCTCTGAAGCTATAAAAAAAGAGTAATGGGAAAATCTGCGGACATTGTACCTGTGACTGCTAGAACCTTACGCTCCCTCTCATTGTCTACATCGTCCTCGACGCCGTCGGCAAGGAAATGGAACTAAGGAAACCCTATTGTAAGTAAATCCGAATGAATACCATTCTAATCATCTAAGCCCAGCGAGATAAAAGAGGTGGATTTCATTTGTATCGTTTCTACCTTTCAAAGTGGATGATTACAATTAGTGTTACCAACTCCATAGTTCACCGTGAACCACGCTCAGACATGTTACGAATATATTCATAATTTATATGTAAATCACACCATAGCTGTTTCATCCTGTTACGTTAAAACCTCTAGTTTTAAAAGCGTAAACGAAGGCGGAACTTTTTAACTTTTGCAGCATGATATTCTGAAAATATTATGAAGTTCTGCAGTTGCCTCGAAATTCATTTAAAAAGTAAAGTAAATCTGATGGACGTAATCTAGTAACGCAAACTCGGAATAAACTGGTTTTGAAACTAAATATAACGCTCGGGATGTTTATTTCCGCATTTAGGTACATGAATATTTTCTCGTTCCTACTAATGAGATCGCCAATCTATCAACTGATTATGACAAATTCTCATTAAAACTTATTGCAGCGAGCATTGTATCCTCCCGACCGATTTCGGTCACGGTGGCAAATCTCAATGGAGATTAGCCAAGTACGTAGGAGATATTATAGTCTCGGAAACGGTCTCAGGAAAGACTTAAGCTGTGGCGAGGAAGTACTTCCCTATCCATTCCATTCGTTCCAAAATTGTCGTTCGAAAATCTCCTGGATAAGAGTTGCCTTGGCTACCCAGCCAGTCTATAAATAGCAACCTGCTCAGGTGAAGATTTACAGACGACTAGTTTCTGCCCAGGGCTTCGCCCGCACGGAGGTCGGAAATTATTCCACGGAAACGTACTACCGAGTTAAAAAGTATGACCTAACCCAGGTCACGGTCTACTTGTGTCAAACTTCATCGAAATCCGTTCAGCCGTGTGATGGTGTGACAAGGAAACAGACCGACAGAGTTACTTTCGCATTTATTATAATAGTATGGAAATATGGATTCCAAACTGGAGTGCAAAAACGCGGTGCTGTTCTACATACAATGGAACACATGATATCGTGTCCTGTCTGAACGCTACAGGAATTGATGGACGGTACTGATGTTGCTAAACTTGTACTTGTACTTGTACTGATGATGCCAACAATACGCTAAGAATAGTAATACACTTTTACAAACTACAAAGGAATTTTACATTTTTCATCCCGAAATTCCTCAAAGATCGACATAGAAAATAAAGGATATTGTCATAAAATTGGTTTTCCTTCCCAAAATACATTCTACCTATGCAAACGAAAATAATGAAATCGTACCGACATTTTGTTTACTATTAATAAATAAACATTTACGTAGGATAGTATCAACGTTATGTATTTTTCGTAGATATATATTTTTCTACAGGTTGTACCTCTGCAGGGACGCCTATGGCGGTGCGCGGTGCAACGGAATGTCGTTATATTTTGTACAATTATTATTATTCTTCCCGCATCCAGCGGATTCCTGTGGCCCTCACAAGGTCATCGGTCCACCTTGTGGGAGGGGGCCTTCCAACGCTACGTCTTCCAGTACGCGGTCGCCACTACAGACGCACAGAACCGGTCGAAGTGGCGGTGCTTGCGGGGAGGCGTGTGTCCAGCAGTGGACGTCTTTTGGCTGAAATGATGACGATGATTATTGTTCTTTTTCTATATTATTGTTCTTAAGAAAGATTTTGAACAAGGAGTATTTTGGCATCAACCATAAATAAGCTTTTAATTTTGATTTTGATATTGCACGACTTGACTTACCTAATATCTCGACATACCCAATATGTTTACATTGTACCTAATCTGTTTATTTGCTCAAATCGCTGTAACTGGTCAACACAAATATGTAACTCTTAATTAAGTAGATGTGTACATATGGAAGCTTGTAATTATCAAATGTCCCTGCTTATGCATGATATTTAAGTTTTTTATTAGTTTGTAAGCTTTCTTTAAAATAAAATAAAATAAATAAATATTTAAGTTTTTGCGGATGTAAGGTATTTTCTACCCAGGTCTATTTTATTTTACTTTGACGCGTCATATCAACTTAGCCTATTGCAGTCCACTGTTGGACATAGGCCTCTCCCAGGCTGCGCCACAACACCCTGTCCTCCGTCTTCCGCATCCAGGCTGTCCCAGCCACCTTCTTTAGGTCGCCCATCCATCTAGCTGGAAGGCGTCCCACAATACGCTTGCGGATACGTGGTCTCAACTCCAGGACTCGTCTACTCCACCGGCCATCGGTCCTTCGACAAACATGGCCAGCCCACTGCCACTTCAGTTTGTTTACTCTGCAAGCTATGTCGGCATAACGCGGCATATACGCGTCATATACGCGTCATATACGCGTCATATGGCGCCAATTAAACTTATTTATTTCTTTTTTCCATAGGTAGGTACTTGTTTTATTTCGTCCACGTTTACCAAACACGTTCGTCGGCTACAAAAAGTTGTAAGGTCACTCTGAAAACCTACTTATGTACTTAGTTCCATGTGTTCACTTAACAGAATCAGCACCATTTTATTTTTATTCTGGGATAACATACACATTAATTCTATTTAAACGCTACGATCTGAAAGTAGAACAGACTAATAATAACATATACCTACATAAACATAATATTATGTACAAGTATTGAGAGCACTTAGTCAAAAGATTTATGGATAGTTATTGCTGTATATTGAGATCACAAACAAAATCTATTAATGTAGGTACTTAGCCTATAAATGTATTTAAGTAAAAAACAGAATATTAGCATAACATTGATGTTGCTGAAATATTATCTGCCACAATATTTAAGTTAACTAGAGCAAGTCTTGTTTTCTTGTCGAATAATTTGAGATAGTGGTAGGGATAGTTGGTAGTTAGATAAGCGCATTTAAATCTAGTGAGACACAAAAAAAAAACAACTCGTCAAAACATAGTTAGTCAGCGTCCCCACGGCCCGCTTTCTAATAGGACAGATTGCGCCAGGCCAGGCCGGCAGGCCGTGGGAACCGTCGCATCTGATGAGGCCTGCGGAGGCCTGTCGTCACCCGTCCGATCCGTCGGGAGTAGCTAAGTCAAAGGTGCGGCGTGGAGCAGCGCGTCGGCGACTCTCGCGGCCTGTACAGCCGCGTTTTTTCTTGCTTTGTTTATCAAATGTAGACCACTGAATGAAACCACAGCGATTGCACACGCAGCCATGGATTCCATATAACTGGACATATTGGAATAGCAGCCAAGAGGCTTCAGCAGGCCGACAGACGCCGTGAGAATGCTCGGCACGGGCTGTGACAGGCCTCGACAGGCGTAGCACCGCATGGCGCGGCCTGTCCGTTAACGGGCCGTGGGAATGCTCGGCACGGGCCGCGACTGGCCTCGACACGCGTGGGAACACCTGACGCGGCCTGTCTGTTAACGGACCTTGGGAATGCTCGGCACGGGCCGCGACCGGCCTCGAAGGGCGTAGCACCGCCTGGCGCGGCCCGTCAGTTAACGGGCAGTGGGATCGCGGCATTACACTGGTACAAGGATTTTCTGGCGCTCGAATGTCGTTGACAGGGTGACGCTGTTGGTACACATTTGTGCAATTGTTTTGTGAAATGTGATACAGCAATATGGCGGCGTTAGTTCAGAGGTCGGTCTCACGCCAAAATAACCTTAAAGAACACAGAAAATAAAATAACTGATAAACAGTACATAATGAAAAAATAAAGGCACGATTTGCCGAGGTGTTGCCAAACCAGAATAAAAAATCATCTGATAACTTTATTAGGGGAATAATTTCGGCCCTGGTGCAAGCCATGGTCCGGGGCGAGAGGGAGTGGGAGGCGGTCACCTCCTTCTGCGAAGCAGTCATGCTAGCGAAGGAGGTGGCGGGATGGGCGAGGGAGAGATCCTCACGCCTCAGCCGCCGAGGGAGACGCTCCGGGCGTCGGGAGCCGCGTGACGACTCCCGGCCACCGTAGGCGCGGGCCTGCGGGCGGAGAGCAATGGGTAGCTCTCCGTCCGATCAGGACCAGGCCCGTGCCGGACGGCGCGTATGTGTTCCACGTGCGCCTCAGAGAGATGTCAGCGTAGTTGACGGGGCCCGACAGGGCCGAAGCCTGCCGGGGTAGCGGGATCGTCCGAAAGGGTTACCGCTGCCCTGGTACATAAAGGGCTAAGGAAGGAACACGGGTGGGTTTTAGTCAGTAAGAGTCTGACACTCTCTTCTGCTCCACCCAGAGCGGGAGGGGTCATTTGATGATTTCCCATCCTCAAAAAAAAAAAGGGGAATAATTTTGAAATGCTGAAGTCAAAGTCAAAGTCAAATCATTTATTTCAAATAGGCACATAAACGGCACTTTTGAACGTCAAAAATAAAATTAAAATAAAATTGATTCTAGTCACCCCTTCCAAAAGGTAGTTTTCGTATGGAGAAGAATGGGCAAGAAACTCCACCGTTACTCTTTTAAAATGTTTTACAATATTTTGCATACATTAATTATATAATTATATGTGAAGACGATGCACCTAAAAATAAAATTACTTTACCACAATAAGTAAAAGAATTAAAATGGATTAATGAATCCATGACATATAAATTAACTATGTGATAGATACATGGTGCTCACATATTTACAAACATTCCAAAAGTAGACGATTTTCATAAATTTATAAGGAGTAATAAGTCCGGGTGTGACTTTAAGCAATTACATAATGTATGTCAATCAATGTCAAAGAAAAAATTTAAAAAAATAAATTATATAATTACATTAGCGATTTTGTCTAAACTCTAGAGATTGTAATATCCTTGCTTACAAAGTGTAATTTTAATATCAGTTTTAAATTTTCTTTCATTTAATTGCAATATTTCACAAGGTATTTTGTTGTAACATTTAACACAGTACCCCATAAAAGATGTATGTACTTTAGATAATCTGAAAAAAGGTTGATCAAATTTATCTTTATTTCTAGTATTAAAATGATGTATATCACTTATTTTATTAAAAAGATGTTGATTTTTTCTTGCGTACATAATATTTTCATAAATTAATTGGCAAGGTACCGTCATAATATTAACCCTTTTAAATAGTTCCCTAAGAGATTCGCGGCGACGTAGATTGTAAATGGCTCTGACAGCTCTCTTTTGCAAAATAAAAATGGATTCAATGTCAGCAGCCCGACCCCACAATAAAATGCCATATGACATAATACTGTGGAAGTAACTAAAATAGACCAAACGCGCGGTTTCTTCATCTGTTAATTGTCTTATCTTTGTAACACCATATGCGGCCGAGCTTAGCCGCCCCGCAATAGATGTTATATGAGGTCCCCATTGTAATTTCTCGCCTAGCGTGATTCCTAGGAAAACTATCTGATTAACAAATTCTAGTTTTTGGCCATTCAATATGATGTCACATTCGCTACTTCTAACATTAGGTAATTTAAATCTAATGCATTTGGTTTTTTTTTTCATTAAGTACTAAATTATTTACCGTAAACCAATCTTAGACCTGAAGAATAGAGTTATTCACGTCGTCAAGATTTTGTGACCGTCGGTCTAATTTAAAGATCAATGATGTGTCATCTGCAAATAACACCATCTTCGGTTGATTTTTAAGTAATTGCGGTAAATCATTAATATAAACTAAAAAGAGGAATGGACCTAATATCGAACCTTGAGGAACGCCCATTGTCATTTCAGACCCCAATGAGTTTACGCCATTTACTTGGACTTTAACCTTTCTATCTTTCAGGTATGATCTTAACAAGTCAAGTGCTGTTTTCCTAATCCATTTGACAGTGTTATTTCATACAAACCCTATCAAACGTCAATTTTATTCCTCGAATAAAAGTTATCTGGCGATGGAAAAATCAGCCCAAAAACAAGTTATACTATAACATAGTCATCGAATACCTAAGAATGTACATAGTATGACATATTAAAAATAAATCCAAATATAGAACAACCAACGTGCGGTGTGGAAGGTAGCACTATGACAAACTGACGCAGTTAAACGCCTAATTACATACACGTTAGTTAAGGCCCGAATTGTATTTTTAATGGAAATTTTTTACCCTTTCTCTCGGAAAGGAGCCCTGAATATCGCGTAGTGTAAATAAGGCTTTAAATAAAATTCAAATAAAAAACTAACTGAGTGCGGTATGCGTTTCAAGGTTGCACGTAATGGGATTCCAGCTCAGCATGTGTCAGCAAACGGACGTCGAGCAGACGAGATAATTACGCAAACAATTACTGGTAAAAGTGTTACGTGCGAGTGAGTGTAAATTATGTAGGGGAGCCCGAGGCTGTAATAAACAGATGTAACAACAAACAATCCATTTTTTCTAAAACTAGTGACAGATCTTATAATGAGTAACGAGTGGAGAGCTGTGGTGGCCTAGTGGTATCCGCCCCGACTTACGAGTCTCAGGTCGTGAGTTCGAACCCAAGCAGGCACTTTGTATATTTAATTTCATCACCACTGCTCTCAAAACGATGAAGGAAAACATCGTGAGAACCAAATATTCGAAGACATGTGACATCCACCAACCCGCACTGGGCCCGCGTGGAGGAATATGGCTCACTCCCTCTCACAGAGAGGAGGCCTGTGTCCCAGCAGTGGGAACATTATAGGCTGATCATGATATGATGTACGAGTCGGAGACCTTCCACCATGACAGCAGTTTGTGGAACTGTAACATAACAGGAGGTTATTAAAACACAGTTTATAAAACTATCACACGAGCGTTTTAATACCTAGTAAGTCACTTATGTGCAGTTTCATTCGCTACTTCATCTATACTAAATATCGTAAATATGGCGCCCAGATCTAACATTCCACGCGAGGGTACGCTGCACAGCCCCCACTATATATAATATGTACTAAAATAATTGAAAACTGTACTTGAGAGCATGATGCTGTTAGGGAAAGTGGGGTTTAATGAAACTTTTAATTTCACGTGGATAAAGTCTGTTATTGGGGTACTACTTTTCATTTAAAAATCAGAACTTTACGATATTATTAACTTTTGCCCGCGACTTCGTCCGCGTGTAATTTCTTTCCGACCTACCCCGACCTATCCCGACCTACCCCCTGGCATTGCATCACCTGCCCGCGCTTTTACTTCGTTTCCGGTTACCGTTCTGACTGTATTTCTCTTTGCGCGGCTCTTAAGGGTCCCAGCGTAATGTTTTTTTGTTTTTTTTTTAAAACGTTACCCCACACTAGGAATTTCTCTTGAATCGTGGGTGCGTTTACAAAACATTTAAACTCACACACAAACAGCCAGACCCAGAACAACTACTTGTAGGTCATACAAATATTTGTTCCATGCGGGAATCGAACCCGCAACACGCAGCGCAGTAGTCAATAGCTTAACCACTGCGCCAACCGTTCACTCAATGTTACATAACCTATAGCCTTCCTCGAGAATTGGCCTATCAAATGCGACTGGTAGTTTCAGAGATTAGCGTGTTCAAACAAACAATCTCTTCAGCTGTATTATTATTAAAGATTATTAGTATAAATATAGATGAAGGACGAAAAATTAAACTTCATATACAGCTTCACATTATGATAACCTTACAAGCTATTGTTTGAATTCCTGATTATCTCACATAGGTGTACTAGATACGCGAGATAAGGACGACGATACGAGACACGAGACGAGATGGCGTACGAGATAGTTCTTGATCGTAAGTAGGTCGAAATTATTTGCATACAACCCCAGCCTATGTTCCACAGTTTTTCATCTCCAAGGCAAACGGGAAGGTATTAAAGCCACAAGAAACTCCCAAGTGGTTGACGCCTTGGTATAAATTATTTATAACGCAAGATTGCAATAGTACATAAATAATGATAGATGCTAACCCGCCCGTCCTTATTACGCAGGAAAATATCCAGACATTTTAATAATTCTCTGGAAGTATTGTTAAGATTTTAATTTATAGGTTCTGAAAAGTGCGTTGTTGTTAATAAGTCACATTTAAGAAAGCACTTCACAAAAATCTCTGCGGGTTTAAATCCTACCTGCCTTTTTATTGACCTTTTTTAATGACCTTTAGGCGGATCACACACTACAACGCACCACGCGACTGAGTGCGGGAAACGGCGCCAAATTCCCCGCGTGGAAGCGCATTTTTAGGGTTCCGTAGTCAACAAGGAACCCTTATAGTTTCGCCATGTCGTCTGTCTGTATGTCTGTCCGCGGTTTAGCTCAAAAACGATTGGTACTAGAAAGTTGTGATTTGGCATGAGTATACACGTTAATGACGCCAAAAAAGTGGTAAAATAAAATTTTGAAAAAACAATTATTTAGGGTATCTAAAGTGGGATAATAATTTTTTTTTCGTCCTTCCCATAGTGTGGGATCGGTGGATAGGCCTTTCAAAAATATTAGGGGTTTGGGAAGATCTTTTTTTGATTAAGTAAACCGTACGTGACTTATCAAGCTTTAAAGTACCAACTTTCGTTACAGTCAAGTGTCTTCCCCTCTACCAACTTAACGGTTGTAGTTAGAAATTCAAATGTTACGGCAGTAGTACCTATATATAACGAATTTTAAAGGAAAACTATCACACTGGGCTTTAAAAAGTTTACGAGTAATTAGTCGACCAATTGTATTAGACTCGAAAATTTCGAACAACTCCATAGAAATGTCGATAGATGGCGCTAAGCGTCAGTTGTATCGCGCTATTGTTTAATTCCTAAATTAGTTTTATAAAAAAAAAACAGTTGCTACACCGACCATGACAAGTCTTATCCAAATCTCAAAAAAAAAAAATTTAACTTTCCGTGCAAAATTGTCGGATCAGGTGAGGATTTGTATAGGAAGTCAAATTAGGTAGGTAGTCATGTTTGGCTTTTAGTTACGAGCATGGTACGAAACTATCAGTCAGCGAATACGACCCGCACTTGGCTGTTATAAAAACTACGGAACCCTACACTGCGCGTGGCCCGACGCGCACTTGACCAGTTTGTTATTGGATTTGTATGGGAAAAATCACGTGCGTATTGTCTGCGCCCCGTTGCGTGGCGCGTTGTAGTGTGTGATCCGCCCTATTATTTTGGAAAATACTGACTAACGCCAAAAGCGGTTCTATTAACTATTTTGTAAGCAGCAAGTAATTAAATTGGGTCATGCATTTGCAACCCAAATCCTGCAATGAGGATCCAACAATTTTCTATAACGTTGTTTCAACTTTACAAGAACACTTAGAACATTTATACTACCATAAATATCTCCGTTGTATCACGTACATTTGTTATAAACAAAATTAAAGAGCCGTGTATGACCCGCCACCCACGCGACGTACTAATATTAATCGTTCCAATTTCCATCTTTTCTGAACGTTAATCACGTTCGTTGACGGTCCCACATGATATCGTGTGTAATGTTACACAATATAGAGAAACAGTAGGTTCAGTTACAAGGATTCAATTTTGAGTATTTGTATAGAGAAAAATTATATAGAATACCTAATTAGTTTGAAACGTAGAGCACTACCCTAGATTTAACGATCCAATGGATCACAGTCTACTCTGTGATTTTAAAATGAGAAAAAAAAATTGAAATATTAATCATTTATCTTTAATTCAGACACACAGTCCATAAAATAGTTACAAAGAAAGCGTTAGTAGGGTTGTTAGCAGTACACACATAAAAAAAAAAAATAGTCTGTTAGTTAACAAAACAAGTTACAAAATAATTACTTAAAACCTATTTCCTATTCCTGTGCAAGCGTACACCTGCCCAGTACACTGTAAATGAACTATCAATTTTGCACGCTAACGTTCTGAGGACAGTGTTGCTGATACTACGGACGCTGCTCATCATCGATGCAGTTCTTTTCCTGATGAGGTCGAAGAAGTCATCATTGGATGCATCCGCAAAAAATGCGGAAGCACTGCAGTGCCAGAAATAGAGAAGGAAAAGGGATGATGAGACACGAACTGATTTAAGAGAGATCATGATTTAATAAAAATGACGATATCATAATTCATTAAAACATTTTTTTTTATTGATGAACGTGGCGACGATGAGCATTCCAAAACATAAGTAAGTACTAAGTTAGTTACTGTTTTAGAATTGAATAGCTTCAGATTCGTTCGCATTTGAAAGACTATAAACTATACTTACATTCTTTCTCCTTTCACTTTGATGCTGATGTCAGGGTACTACTAACGGTTTTGAACTTTCCTTCTTGTGTTTGGAATAATGTCTTGAATGCCAGGTGACTCGAGAGATATATATTCAGAAACAGACATCACTTTGACCTTTCCTCCAAAGATATGAAGTGATACTTCTGTCATCAGTCTCCACGGTCCTTACGTATATATTTATAGAGAACATTTAAGGGCTTTGTACCCTTTGTCCCTTTGGTGTGCACTGGGTTGGAAATACCTAGCGAAGACCCAGATAAGGTCGCTCGTATAGAACGTGGAAAAATAATACCAATTCTATATGCTGAGTTAGGAAAGGGAACTTGTCAGCATCTTAGTTTTCTTGGGAAGGTGGCGGTGTCCGATGCAGTGAAGTGAAATGTTATTGCTAAGGAGACAGCCATTTCTTTGGTAAATTATTAATATTATTTGGTGATTTTATTCTACAAGTTTAATGTTTTTAGTAATTAAATATTCTTTATTATATACCTATAGTCTAAGAGAATATTAACAACATTTTGGAACATAATGGGATTCTAATAAACTGGAAAAATACTTTGATGTTTCTGTACCTTACGGCCTACTTTTGTATAATACTCGAGGTATTCGTTACCTCACAAGCATGGGTAGCAGTAAGCAAACTGTTATAATTACCTACATACATTCACGCCTTCTTCCCATGGGGTAGGCAGAAACTATGAAGCGCCACCTGCTACAATCCTTACATACTCCTTTTGCCTCGTTTACGTTCATACGTCTGGTCATACACGCACGCCGGTGGCGAGTACTACTCCTGACCTTTCTGAACCATATCACCAATAAGGTCGCTATTCCCTAATCCCCCTAGGGCGTTTCCTTCCGGCGTTTCTACTCACGTCTACCTTGTACACCTTTTGTTGGTCGCCATTCATTCATCCTCTCACTATGAGCAAACAATCTAATCTTCTATTTTAAATTTTTGTCACTGTTATATTGATAGGCTTATTGACCGATCTCTATTCAAAACTTTCACTTTTTCAGTCAAAGATTTTTAAATCCATAGTTAATCTCTTCACCAATAAACTAAAAATCCATCCTTCATAAAGAGCCTACCCCAAAAATCTTCAAAACAGCGAACTAATTAAAACAATAGGCCACTTACAATCAGCATAATATCACGAAAGTCGTTATCACGCGAGCGCAGCCCCAGTATGTCTGTAAGTGCTCAACTTCAGTTTCATTCATTAGACTTAAAACCCTCATTACAGCTCTGTACTGGAGTATCGCCAAACTGGTTTTGTTTCTGAACTTCTACGATTATTGTCCAAGATTAGTAAGTGCTGGAATGGAAAGTTGGTGAAGGGTTAGGTTGCTTTGGCCACAGCTCTGTTTTTAAGCAAGTCCGCTTTAGAGGTATCATTTACTGAAATCAATCACTTAGTTAGACTTAGGACTCTTGTACTTACTTTCTCACAATATCAAATCCCATATTCATTGCTTAATGTAACCTTTATCACGACGAATAAGTAACAAATGGGTCAGATTAATGCTATTAATTTTTACATATTTGTTAACTATCTCTGCCGCTGTACATTTCAATAATATGTACAGTCTATCAAAGTCGGATGCAGTATGGAAGTCGTTCTATCATCACATTCAACACACTTGATATTTACTTAATATGTTACCATTTTTCCACAAGTGGAATCTTCAACTATCCTCACATTCCATTCCAGTATTGCGTTAATCCGTGACAGATACACGCGACACTTCGGCCATTAGAAAGTGGCTATCATAGCCACTGCTAGTCGTTGTAGCCGGTCCGCCGACGTTTCACTCCGTTCTGTATCGCTTTTATGTCTCTTATATATGTAACTATTACTGTCGTTAGTATTAGTGACGATATTTGACTTCGGAGACCTAGTTATTTCCTAGGATAATATTGGCAATATCCTTAGGTGTTAACCTGGCATTCCTACTTTCAAGATTTTCCTAGTACAAGTTACTTATTGTTTAGTATTTTAACCTATCTGACTAATATTTTAATCGTTTCCATGTCATTTATCTTATTTCAAAGGGGCTACAAGACGAAGCCTTTTTTACGCAGAGATGCATTGAGAAATTATTGGTGAGGCTCTTGTCTAAGGCCGAGGTGAAAGGCCCATCGACGCTACTCAAAACGTGTTATTAACTTAAATCACCAATGAATAGCCAGAAACACAAGCTAGTTAATAACCCGTTAGTAACTCGCGTTGTGACTGCCATTTAAATAGTAGTAAAAGAAAGAAATAAAAATGGTTTAATCTGCACAAACAAAGAGTACATTACAAAAAAAGGCATAAAACACACACATACAAAAAGCCTAAAGCCTCGGAATCAACCAGTTCAAGTTAGACCATTTTGTGCATTGCTTGATAGGCCCAGGAAGCAGAGACAATACACATTGCGTAAACGTTACGACACTGGCAAATGACAACAAACACACACTAGTGCTGTGACTGTGTCTAACAGTGGCATACCTTTAAAGCCTAACTATTCTGAAAACACAAAAATTTACTACACATCTCACATAGTCAACAATTTGCGTAAACATCTACACAACACATAGGTCAAAAGGACCTTAAATTTTCAGCTTCCATGCCATTCGGATCTCAGGTTTGACCACACAACCATCCTTGTTAACCCTTCTCGCCGGACGACTACGTAGAATAATTAATTCTACGGCGTCACAGAGATGATTTAGATCTCTACAGGGCCCTTTAGTTATGCCGAAACTATACATAATAGTTCCTGTTATAATTTAAGATCAACATGGAGTTGTGGCGTTTGTCTTGATGGTGAATTTAATTAAGATTTTAGCTGGTCAGTGTTAACTTCAAGGCATGAACAGAAAGTTCAGTTAGCCGTTTGCTTCTGAAATGTTCTGCAGGCTTGTCATTTCAAAACTACCAAAATCAAAAGTCATTTATTCAAATTAGGCTGAGAATCAGCACTTTTCGAACGTCAAAATTACAAAAGACAGTCCCCCAAAACGCCCGCCCTTCACCACTTCCTAGTGCTATCGCTGGGAAGAAGCAGTGGCGCAACAAACTCCCCGGCAATACCAATCATTAATTCCCTTAATTAATTCTAGGTAGATACAAGAGTTTATGGTTATTATTAAAATAAAACAATATATTTAAAGTGGCACTCAATAATATGCTATTTTGCGTTATTTTAATCAAACCTATTAGTTACCTTACCTGACATCGTCATTACATAGCCAGTCAGTGGCAAGTTCCATCACATTGTTGTCATCAATATAATTCGTAGACAGTGAATACTCTATTATTTATTTCTTTGGCCTTCAGCAATCTTTGTGTATCTAAACCTTCTGTAGGCATTGTCTACTCGTGCTCTCATAGAATTGTTCAGAATAAATATGCGAGGCTGAGAACAAGGACTGGAATTTGTACTGAGTTAGATCCATTTTAGATCCCTTGTAGGTATGGAAAGTACATAGATAGGGAGAGAATGTGGGAATTGTTACAAATTCACGATTCGATGTTGTTTAATTATTTCTAAACAACAAGGTGGGGACGTATTTAGCTACCAAATCTATTAGCCAATAGATATGGTAGCTATTACATAAATTATTGATTATAATTGGATTGTAGTAACTACAGATTCATTTTTGGCATCTGCAGAAGTAAGGACTGGTCTATGGACCATTCCTTACTTAACAGAACGGTACGGATCCAGAAGTAAGTTTCTGGATCCGTTTGATATCTAATTCCTGTAAGTTAGATATTAAACGGATCCAAGGACCAAATAATATATGAGTGAAGTTAGCCGTATTCATCTATAAACTTTTATAAAATCAGAATGTCCCAAACATTCTGATATTATAAAAGTTAGACATGATAAAAATATGTAGGTACCTATATATTTATACCGCCATTCTTTATAAAAATCTTTCAAAGCAAACCCCTAACCAAACTCTTAAGATATTTCAATAAAACAAGAACACAACAGATTATTCCCGACCTCTCACGAACGGAGTCTTATAAACTATTGAAGTTGACAGCGTTTTTCTTCATCGTTTACGAGAAACTGCCAAGTAGTCTGCGGAACCCAGTTTAGTACCAAAGTGAATGAATAATGCAGACTACGGAATACAGAAAAACTAAGACATTGAGGACAAACTGAGAATGGACTTGGAAACTAATATAAATAAGAATAACTGTATTGTTTTGTTTTGTCTTTGCTTGGACGAGGTCAAAATATTTCTGCATATAAATGTTACTGTAGTTCTAACTTATTTCTTTTTTTTTTCTTTTTTACAGATTTCTATTATGCAGCCAACCAAGCATTATCTTGTGAAGAAAATGTTTTGAGAATTTTTGCTTTTTCTATTTTTATTTTTAATAATATTTTTGACATAAACATTATTCAAACCTAAATGAAAATTCTTTATCACAAATTCTGAAATAACTTTCTTCAAACCTTTAAAAGTTTTTGGAAAGTTTCAATCGTTATTTTTTTCATTACAATTTATTTATTTTGTTTCATAAACTGTGATGGTAGACAATGCGGCTTCTAGCTTATATTCTGCGTTATAATATCAAACTTTTGTTGATCTTAAAATCAAACTTGAGCGAGACTTAGTTGCAACAAAAAATTGCATTTCACAATATTATTTTACCGACACATACATAAACTGCAATCTCAAACATATTGGTAAATAAACTCAACCCAGATCAGGATCACCAACCAACACAATATCTTCTTTCTAAACCAATCACCGAACGCCTTATATTCAACTTCCGATGCGAGCATAAAGAAAACTTTAGAGACGAATTTAACATAACAAAGAGGCAAAAAAACACAAAAAAAAATCGAAAGAGAACCCTTTTAACAGACAAGACACACTTGTCAGTTAATAGAGTGTAGACAAAGGTGTTTACCATGATAAAGGAGCTGAAAAGAGCGAAAAAAAGCAGAAAAAGCGAAGCTAAGCTACACGGTTGTTCGATAAGTGAAATAAGGTGCCTCGGAAGGCTGTAAGCTATTATTTCGACTAAATGGAAAGCAGTTTACTGTCTAAATGGGTTCTATATCGGGGCCATCTTTGTGAATTTATTTTTTTCTCACAAAGAGCAGTCTTTAATTTACTGGAGATAAAGCTGTGATGTTTACGAGCTGATTTAGTGCGCTAAGTTGTAGAAAGTATTTATTTGTGATGTCTTTATTCCCATGGCAGAAGGTGTCGACAGTAGGTGTGTAAAACAATGGAAGTGTTAAATAATTGGGTAGAAAATTAAACTTTTATTAAGGTATGTAATGTGAATGGTTTCTGTTAAACCGTTCGTTTTTAGGGTTCCGTACGTCAAACGGAACCCTTATAAGATCACGTTGTCCGTCTGTTTGTCCGTCCGTCTATCCAGACCCTTTTTTCAGGAACGCGTGGAGTTATCAAGTTGAAATTAATATCAAATACAGGGCAATCCCTTGAAGCAGTAAATTCAAACTTCTAAGTCAACACAATCAAAAGATACAGGCGATTATGTTCCGTTTATACCGCATATTTTGACACTTGCAAGGGAATCGAAACCTATAGGGTACTTCTCATTGACCTAGAATCATGAAATTTGGCAAGAAGCAATGGCATGTAGCATAAGTAAAAGAAAAAATCCGAAAACCGTAAATTTGTAGTTACATACCTACAAATTTGTACGGAACCCTCGGAGCGCGAGTCCGACTCGCACTTTACCGGTTTTTTTACAACATTAAACGCAATTTGTGTTTATTTGGTATATAATCAAGGGTGGCTTACTTATGTCGTTGCAATTTCTAAGCTATTTACTATGTTTGAAAAATTCAGTTTTCTATTTTGAGTCATGATCATGATCAGCCTCTAGCAGTCCACTGCTGGACATAGGCCTCTCCTATTGCACGCCATTCAACTCGAATATACAGGGTGTCCCGAAACTCAACGATAACCTGGTACCGGGCGAGGCCAAGGTATACCAGTTATGAAAAAAATAATAAAAAAAATCCATGTCACTTAGTCAAGCGGTAATAGACATTTTCACGAAAAGATCACAATTTTTTATAATTTTACAGTGATTTTTTTAATAATGCAATCTCAAATAACAGTGCTATTAATCGCAACCGCAAATCAAAGTAATAAACATTGTTAACTAAGTAAAATAAATTAAGTTTTGACGAGTTATGGCTTACAAAATTATTGTCAGTTAACTTTGAAACTCCACGTTGAAAAAAAAAAAAAAAACTTATTTTTTTCCCTTGGCCTGTCGCCCGGTACCAGGTTATCGTTGAGTTTCGGGACAACCTGTATATACATAATATATATATTTTATTTTGAGTAAAACTGTTTATTTTAACAGACTGATAGCAACTTGTTATAACCGCTGTACTGTTTAAAGTGATAACCTAGTCACCACTCTGTATACC
Source organism: Apamea epomidion (assembly GCA_947507525.1). Lineage (NCBI taxonomy): Eukaryota > Metazoa > Arthropoda > Insecta > Lepidoptera > Noctuidae > Apamea > Apamea epomidion. The sequence goes on from OX382233.1 coordinate 817,668, forward strand.
AACGAACTGTCGACAGGTGCAACTACCAGACATTAACAAGTTACCAATCAGAGTTCAGGAGTGAATACCACAAGTTAATTTGAGATCATCCGGAATCAGAGTTAATTGTCTGGTGGTAATTACCGACAAACCGCAGACATGGCTGATTAATCATCCACACCTAATCAATGACAAACTGCTTGACGTTTGGTTGTCAAGGTCACGGGGTCAGGAGTGGTTGAAAGGACTGTCATGTGTGATCGTTGTATGTTATTAGTGATTGAATGACTATTGATTTCGCTACGATGGTTCTAGTTTATCATTCGTGATTTCTGGTTATAGCTATATGAACATAATCCAGCATTACAGATTTCAGCCGGTACGCCCTTTACGCCTGGAGGCTAATTTGACATGTGTAATGTCAAATTAATACCTATACTAAAAAACGCAAACACAAAAGTCTTAAATGTCAGATTAGTATCTGGGATTAAAAAACGAACTCTAAGTTTTCCGTATAGCCATCGAACTGCGACAGTTGCATGATCAAGTTAATAAGCCTAGTGGACTATCAGCGCGGTTTCTGAATGGCGTCAATTATAAATTATCGGTAAACCGCAGACTCCGTTGATTAGGTCTGTCGATGGTCAGTTAGGGGAAGTAGTTTGTAGGTGTTGGTAAGTTCAGGGTTACTTGAAGTCGTTATAGTTATGCATACGTATCTTGTTAAATCTGAAAGGTTATTTGTGTTGGTATGTATATAAAGTTGGTTTGTGTTTATTAATAACTAGCTGGTATGCTTATTTGTTGGCTCAGTTTTAGTTAAATCTGCATAGTTATTAGTTAACACTTGTTGTTCGCTCTGCATGTTTAGAATCATAGAACACTTTGGTAAAGACGCAATACGATTACTCCTAATTAAAGCACATATTTATTGCATTTTGTTTTATTCTTTGTTTGTATTCTAGTTGAAAGTAAGTTTTGTCTTTAAAGAAGAAGTGATTTTATTTTATTTGTTTAAGAAGATTCTATTTCATGGTTTATTTTTGTGTGTATTTTTTTCTTTTAACTTTTAGTAAATAGTGTTTAATTTGTGGAAGCTTGTAAATGCCAACTGTAATCGCTAATTGTGCATTATTTACCCAGATACTGACTGTAAGCTTTCTGAAGAATAAGTTAATCAAGTTGAGTAACTTTTCCGTAAAACTAAACCGGGAAGGTTAGTTGGTTTAGTTTTACGGAAAAGTTGCTCACAATTTTAAAAATAAATGCCTTCCGAACGACTTGTTTTATTATCAGTGTCAACATTCATTTTGTAAACACATTTCCTGATCATCGCATCCAATCTGATAGATCGACAGAAAAATGGGTCATCCCGTAAACTGACGCAACAGCATTGGGACACCCATAAACCGCTAGTTTGGGGACATCCGCGGGACATATCATTGATTTTCATCTAAAGAGGTCGCAGGGGAGAGAAATAAAAAAGCAATAAAAACGTCGGTGCCGTTATTATTTCCTGTTATTTTGACTTCTCCCCTCTGCTCCCCTGTTCACCCCCATGATGGACTCCACTAAGTAAACTAGTGCTTGTTGTGATTCGGGATTAGATACTTCGCAACGCCAGAGGTATCAATATTTTGTCAATAATTGATATATTTTGTAGAAATTGGCTGAATCAGCTTAGTTTATACACAAATTTTCTTTCTTTCTTGTTACGGTTTCCTACTAGGTATCGATGCTTTGTCTAATAATTTGTATTGCAAACGAAAGTCTTATCTATACTGCTACTAATTACTTTCTAGTACAGGAACGTCAAATCACATCTAACACACGTTAAAAACAAATTCGACTAGACGTTGTGTTACATTTCATGTCGCATTGCATAAGTTAGGACGGCTTATTTGTGTGCAATAAAATGAATTTACTAGTGTACATTCACTTTACTAAGATGTGTGTTATCTACTTATAGGTATCCATATATCTTTTCTCTAGACTTCAACCTTCTTCTAAAAGTCGAACCCACACTTAATTTTCCTCAAGCTAACATGATTGCAGTAAATGGAGCAAACGTTTATTCGTATCCAAAAAACGAGTATTTTCGTCGGATGACATTCCGGTCCAGTGCTAACTGCTCCAGGAAGGACACTTCAATAGGGCTGCCAGTAACCGTCAATATGAATAGAAAAAAGAATAAACAAACTGGGTCAGGGAAACCTTTTGAAAATAGAAGAGAATAAAAAAGGCTTTTGTTTTGTTGCTAAAAGCACGTGGGAACAACGCGCCTGAATTGTAGCTTTGCTAACGTATTTGCTTATATCTTGCCAATTTTGAAACTCAAGAAAATTTGACACCTTTATCGACTATACAGTGTGGCAGGAAATGGTCACGCAAGCACTCATGAGCTGAACTTATGGTTTTAGTTTGCGCGGCGATGTCCCTGCCACCTGTATATTATGGCTAGAAAAGCTTTGATCAACAATAGTGCTAGATTAAGGATTAGGGACAAAAACACATCGCTTAAGTGGCCGCGATTGCATATAACTTGATTATAAACCTTAAGTTTCAAACATAAAGTTTATTATCGATTGCAATATATTCAATACATTTGAAAAGTATTTAAAAAATAAGAACAAAAATATTTAAGTATGGAAAAATAAAACATACTTTCTAAGCAATAAGGTTGAAAACAGTAGCAAAATAAGACCACAACATTATTTGTGGTCTTATTTGTCCGGCCATTTTTGATGAGATCATCGGGAATCTAGTACTATTTGATCGAAGTAGAAAAGGGGTAGCTACCGAGATGACGACTAATAGTGAAGAATGGAAGAAAAAGACATGTTGCACTGACCCTACATGAATTGGAATAAGGGCAAGAAAATGATAATAGGTATCGATTGTAAATTGTACTCATGCAACAACACAAGTTACCCAGAACTAGTTCCTCCACCAGCCCTACACTAGACCCGAGAGGAACTAAAAATTAGAGGAGCCTTTAGGACCTTTAATTTGGCGACAGTCGATTGACGCGCCAATTGCGACAATCGCACGATCTAAGTTACCCACGACTTAAGTTTATGAACGAATTCCTTTCAAACTCTTCCGAAGAACTTTCTTTCGAGTAATTAACTGTTCGAGACTGTTCTATAGACGCTGAAAGCGTTATTATGGAATTCTAGGAAATAGGGTTCTTGTTTTAAAGGGCTCGGCGAATTTGTAATAATACGCAGAATTAGATTATGTAAAGTTGTGTTTGTGATTTCGAGTGAAGTTCGAGCCTTATTTACTATTAACTTGCTGTTGTTTTGCCTTTAAATGATTAAACAAGTGGAAAGGAATAGCTTGTCTAAAACTTTCAAGATGCTTTGTGTTAAAGTTTACTTCTTTGTACATAAACTTACGCCTTTTTTCCTTGGGTGTAGGCAGAACCTACAGAACGCCATCTGCTACGATCATTACATACTCTTCGTTCATCAGAAACCCTAGTTGTAGGTATAGTCCGTCAGGAATGGCATTTCAGTTCCTTGCAGCAGTGCAGAGAGACTTTCGACATTGGATTGGTCGAATTCCAAGATCTATGCTGACAATAAACCAATAGAAAAAAAACTGATAACATTTGACTCCACACAATAATCGTTTACCCCTCATCTGCCACTTCAGTAAACCAAAAACAGAATGATCATAAATAACTAACACAAACGAGGTAGTTGTAATAACACTACAGCAGTAACTCCTAACATTCAAACTGGTCACAAAATGGCCGAAATGATTCGAGTGAAACTCTCAGTATAATTCAAGTTTCTAATTCAACACACATTACCGACCGTCCACATGAGTTGTACTCGTACGTTAAATAAATTACACATGTTGACTTGTTTACAATTCCAGTATAATTTAATAAGGGTTTTATTTTAATGTTGGCAGCCCCGCATTCACTTGTGTCCTACATTAAATTGCGGTTGTGTTATGCTTAGGTATATGAGTACTTGTGTGGCTATTGTAGGAGATGTCATTATTGTAGGAGATGTCATTATTGTAGGAGATGTCATTATTGTAGGAGGTGTCATTATTGTAGGAGATGTCATTATTGTAGGAGGTGTCATTATTGTAGGAGATGTCATTATTGTAGGAGATGTCATTATTGTAGGAGATGTCATTATTGTAGGAGATGTCATTATTGTAGGAGATGTCATTATTGTAGGAGATGTCATTATTGTAGGAGATGTCATTATTGTAGGAGATGTCATTATTGTAGGAGATGTCATTATTGTAGGAGATGTCATTATTGTAGGAGATGTCATTATTGTAGGAGGTGTCATTATTGTAGGAGATGTCATTATTGTAGGAGGTGTCATTATTGTAGGAGATGTCATTATTTTAGCAGGGGGAACAGTAGTGGCCCAGTGGTTTCGGCCGCGACTGACGATTTGTAGGTCGTGAGTTCGAACCCAGGCTACTTTACTTTGTGTACTTAATTTCATCACCACTGCCCTAAAGCGGTGAAGGACAACATAGTGAAGAAACCGGCATGTCCTAGAACCAAAAAAATCAAAAGTAAGTGACATCCACCAACCCGCACTGGGCACGCTTGGTGAATTATGGCCCACTCCCTCTCACAGATAGGAGGCCTGTGTCCCAGCAATGGGAACAGTATTGGCCGATTATGCTTATGCATTACTTTATAATATAGGTGCAGACTTGCTTTTACGTTTACATTTGTAGAAAGCTCACGTGTTTCGGTAAGTACCTAAATTCGTTTTTGGTGACGTCACCAATCTAAGACTTAGGACCGTTCGAAGTCTAAGTAAATGTGACGTTGCAATTTCATGTAATTAGTAAAAATGAATTCCTTTTCTAAGATTATTTTATGAAAGAACTACATTTTAATACTGATAAAATATACGGACAAATCAGATTTTCATCTTTGGCGGTGTCAAGGCGAACCACAAATTATTGAAGAAGTAACAGTTAATCCTACAAGTTATAATCAGCCGGATCATTTCCCAGAATCTCAGCCTACTGTAACCAAAATCCAAAATCTCAATAGACCAACTATCATCACAAGCGGCTTCCCATTAAAATCCAAAAATTGTACCCCACCCTCTATTATAAGTAATTTATTGCCCCCAACTTCTGGGTTCAGTCGTAACCGGCAGACGGCGGCACCATCGCACCCAAGGTCACGCAACTTATATTAAACCGGACCCTAGCTCAAATGTTACGGCTCTCAACGTCTTTAATCCTCAACTTTGGTTCGTTTTAGATTGATTTATGGGTAGTCGATAAATTTGTTAGTGCTTAGGCTTTGAGAGCTACGTTTGGACGTGCTCGCCATGAAGAATTAGACTCTTTTGAATTTAAACAAATTTTTCGGAAGTTCTGATGCCCATTAACCCAAAGTTTGATGTCTGAACTGATGCAAATTCCAAAACCATTACATTAAAAGATGATTATTATGTATAGGCCGACCGCATAACTGAGACGTTGTCTGAGGTAGCTGCGTGGTGCGTGAGAGGTGATAGTTGTCACAAGTTGACGAATCCCTGTCCTCTCGCATCACGTCACCACACCCCTCGCGCACCGCGCTGCTACCTCAGGCAACGTCACAGTTAAGCGGTTGGCCTATAGTTGTAAATGACAACTAGTTCAACATTTTACCTGACTTAAGAAAAGGTTTTTAACAGTTCAAACAACATAAAACTATGAGCGAAAATGAACTCAACTCACGGACTTGGCTTAAATACGAGCCATTTCCTAAAACGACATTAGTTCTCTCTCAAATCAGTTCGTGACTTCATAAATTGACGTCGCACATCCCTCACTATAAAAGGCCTAGTTTCAAAGGTGGACGATTGGCAAACGTTGTTAGCACTACGTTTTTTACCGAGCATGGCCTAAAACCAATTAAAAATTGGGGTGTCCAACATACAGTTTGTATTGACAGCAACTAACTGCCATAGGCTCGGCTTTACAGTTTTGTTCGTCGCATCCGCGGGTTAAAATTGTGGCGTGAGAATTTTGGGTAGTTTTCGTTTGAATTTAGAATATTTTAAACTTTTTTGGTTTTTTCTTTTCCTAGTTTGGGGTTAGGTTATGTGGAAATACACTCGTATTGTTTATTATTGTGATTGGCTTGTAACATGTAAAATATACAAGTGTAAAATATATTTTTTTTTGTTTGCTTTGATCATAGTTTCGGCAATAGTATATTTATTATGGTTAGCTTTATTTAAAATGACGGCACGGTTGGCGCAGTGGTTAAACGATTGACAGCTGCGCTGCGTGTCGCGGGTTCGATTCCCGCACGGAACAAATAATTATATGACCTACAAGTAGTTGTTACGGGTCTGGCTGTTTGTGTATGTGAGTTTAAGTGTTTTAAAACGCACCCACGATACATGAGAAATTCCTAGTGTGGGGTAAATAAAAATAAAAAAAGATAATGAAGTTTCTGGCCTGTCGAATACAGGATATTTTTTCTAGAGTTAAAGGAATTCAAATGAGAGAAGTTATGAAATTAAAGTTACAGCGTAGATTCTTGTTTAGACAAACATTGCGTGGAAACAGGTGGAACAGGCTGAGAAAATTCTTTTTCATCATCTTTATAATGTTAAACTTATTTTTTATCAAAAATTGCGGATCTCTTTATAACATAAGTTATATAATTCACATAACACCACGCCTGTTTTCTTCGAATAGTTCAGTAGAACATGTTGATCTACACTGCAAGACAGGGTATTAACTCAGATTTGTTACAGTTGTAATGGCAATCATGCCATTTAGTTTAAATATGGTTTTATTTTAGTTATTTTATTTATCTTATACAAATGTACACCTATAGATTCTTTTATATTTTGTGAATGTGAGAACATTGTTGGCCTTATAGACTGTAGATTTGTAGACCATTTTCAATTTTGTTAAGTACCTGATACTTGTTGCTAGGCCTACACTGTCCTCCCATACCTAATAATTTGAAAACATTGTAACAACCAAATTATTGTTAAAAGAGTAACTCTGAGCTTTTTGCCGGCTCTTCTCCATAAGAATCGACGCATTGGAACCGTGCACCTAGCTTCTTACATTTCTTATGTGCCCATGTAGGTTTATGTGAAATAAAAGATTTTGATTTTGATATTTGACTAATTGTTGTGTACTTGTTCTTATAACTCCACAACGAATTTCGATGCGGTTTTCACCATCATTTAGAGAAGACTTACATAGGTATAATAAAGAAATGTCAATATTTTGCGAAGCAGTAAAAACCATGCGAATCAAGGGCGGGTCACGAGTAAGTAGATAAAAAGGAAATTTTGACTCACTTTTCTGAATGGCGAATTTCCCTATTCAATTCGTTGCTCGTTAGTCGTTAAACAACTTTAATTTTATTTAGTCTACTAACAAGGATCCACCCTATTTACTATTACCATTCCCTAATTCAAAAGCTTCTGAATTAATTCCAATATTCCCACAAGTCATAAGATGTACAATTCAGTTATTATTCACGAGGTGTACAGTGGTAACTTTTACGATCGGCGCTGGTTGAAGCAGCACCATTAATGTAAATATACAGTTCCTAGGAGGCAGGGTAACATCGACTACATTTTGTATACATTACTTGATTATATTTTGTATACATTAATCATTAGTTCATGGAAGATGTTATTGTTTTGGAGGTCACTGGCATTGCGGTGAGTATTCAGGCATTGTCGTGGCATGTTACAGTTGAATATTATCAGTTTTATTACGCCTTATTTGATCGCTGATTTCCTAAGCAGTGAGCGAAAAAGTATTATATTCTAAGGAAATCACAAGAGGGTGATAACTGCAGTCAGCAAACGGTTTTGAGGTGTACATAGTTCTTATGCTAATGTCCATTTTTAGTGAGGACCCAATGAGCACATTTCCCATCGGAAAAAGTTACAAGCTTCCACATAAATTAATAAATAATATTATTAAGTGATTAGCCTTTTGAATCAAATTACATAAATTTATAACGTTGTATACTCATTTTCTCCGCTTAAGTTGCACAATTCAATTTTCAAAACCCACAACAAAATTGAAAATACACATCTTAAACCAACAACAAATATTTTCCTCAACATGTGCCCAACACGCCAACACCAACCTAAACCTAACGTTTGCACAAGTTGTAAACTAGGAATAGTAACACTACAGGGACTCGACACAAACATTCTGGCCAAATAGAGCGAACTAAGCAAGTACAGTCAACGTGTCTGTAATATATTACAGATTCTGTACTTATGTCTGTTGGTCTTAGTCTTCTTGGGACAGTAGTAGCATTCTGGACGTGAGTAAGCAGCGAAATTGTCAAATTAAATTATTTAATTGCTAAAATAATAATACATTATTGTAAGCTTTATCATCTATAGCGTATTGCAGTGTCTATTAATGCTTGATCAATAGGACCGCTGCTGCACGTTATTAGTAACAATACTAGGTAACCAATTTTTTTTCCCACACACATTGGTCTTTTGTCCATCCTAAAAATGATCTTGTATTCAACTTCACAATGACGAATAATATGAGAGTGAGATTTTATGAAAACTTTTTGGCTGCAGATAAAAACGCCACAACTCCTAACGGTCACAACATGTAAAGTCCGAGATCCTTTACCATCAAAGCTGGTCCTAATATTATAATTTAGTTTAACTAAGTTCAGCGCAGAATTATCGAGTTAAGTCGTTATTCAACCATGCCCGTGGGAGTTACAGCGACAGTTAAGGTGCATTACTCACACGAGTTGTTTAAAATTATTGCCAGGCCACTTAGAGAATGTTTAGATAGTAGAATGTGTAGTAAATAAGATCATTATTCTTATTTTAATATTGGGAAATTGTAAATCTAATGACAGATCTGGTTTTGTTGCAAGCAAGAAACGTTTTAGAAAAATTGAGTTTTATATTAGTTTTTCGCGTGTATAAAATGATAACTCTACTCAGAGCTCGTCTGCGTTTCACACGTAAACAGTTTCTGACCAGTCCAGTGCAGACCAGAAGAGAGTTTAATCATTCTTTTTAAAATGTATTTAATTTAACTTTTTCTGCATCCAATAATAATAATATTAAATTGGGTTGTGAATAAATAAACTAGCAGCCCGCCCCGTTTCATCCTACAGAATCTGAAAAACCACAAAAATTCGGAAAAAACTAAGTGAGGTATTTCAAATCTCAAATCGTTTATTGCAATCCATAATGTACACTTACAGGTAGTAAAATAAAAAAATAATAGAAACAATTATGGACCCTGTCGGGCACAGCAAATATTTAAATAAGTATAGTTAGGTCCTGCTATCGAAAACAGACGGTAATCGAAGCTTTCAGTAAGAAGAGGTCTTTGTTCTACAAACAGTGCCATAGATACAGACTGGTATACACTACGATACCTTCTAACCATCATATTTTCATACATTCCCATACTATTGTCACAAATAACTGCTTAATCATTAACGTAGTGTCTATTTCATGCCCCAAAACCGTCATACATACAAACAAACAAACAATCACATTTAATTCAATTGGCAAACCGACCGAACTCGCGCAGTAATTGAATGTTCTCAACATCTGTAATCAATTGATAATCGCATTAATTATAGTGTAACTAGCCAATTAATATGCGGCCCCCATTGCTTTCACATCGATTCAATTTGGTGTGATAGTGTTGGTTGGAAAAAGTGTGATAATGAGTGGAATGTAGGCAGAGATGTGATGTGTTAGAATATGATCATGAATGAGGAAGACGTGTTGCGGAGGTTGTGGAGCCACTTTTCTCTCCTAGCTTCTTCATCATCTTCCTAGTCGTTTTCCAACTATGTCGGCGTCGGCTTCGAATCTAACCAGATGAAGCTGAATACCAGTATTTTTAACCCCCGACGCAAAAACGACGGGGTGTTATAAGTTTGACGTGTGTGTGTTGTGATGAACGAACGGTTGACCCGATTTTAGTTTTGTTTTATTTTGTTTGAAAGGTGAATTTGATGAAAATCGGTCCAAGATGGCCGCCGCCACAAAATGGCGGATTACATATTTTTTCACAACTCCCTCAATATGGGTATCAAATGAAAGGGCTTGACTAGTACAATACTATACACTATGATAAATTTCAAATCCAAGATGGCCGCCACCACAAAATGGCGAATTACATTTTTTTTTTTTCACAACTCCCTCTATATTGGTATCAAATGAAAGGGCTTGACTAGTAGAATACTATACACTATGACAAATTTCAAATCCAAGATGACCACTACCACAAAATGGCGAATTACAATAAACCTGATTAAATACCAAATTACCTGAATCTTAAAACGTAAGTAAATAAAAGAAATGAAATAACAAAGAGTCCCTACAAAAAGCATGAAATAAAAATTAAACAAAAAATTAAAAAAAATTAAACTTTAACAGAACGTTTGGCTAATAATTAGAGCGGTCCCCCGACGGGACAATATTTAATCAAAAAATTTCATACGTACTTACGTAGGGTCATAATTTCAAGGTTATTTTTTTCTTTTTATAGGGATTCACGTTGTCGGGGGTTTTTTTAATTTAATTTTTTTACATGGAATATTTTCATGGAAAATTCGAAGGCACGTGACATCTGCCAACCCGCACTGGGCCCGCATTGTAGATTATAGCCCACGCCCTCTCCAAGAGAGGAGGCCTGTGTCCCAGCAGTGGGATCATTATAGGCTGATGATGATGACATGGAATATTAGAAAAAAAATACCATCTGAAATACCTATAAGAAAATGGTGATCACAAATAGAATTAATATTCTTCTCAATAGATCTTGAAACTGACTTTTTGACTATCTCCATGGTAAAGTGAATGCAAGTAAGTAGGTACGAATGCTAAGCTGGAATTCGATTCCGAGGTCTTGCAAATTGTTTTAATTATTATTTTACTGTACATATAAATTACAGACACATTGTTACAATATATTACAAGAACAGCATATTATGAACAAAGGCGAGCTTAACTCAGAATGTTATTGTCTGACAACAAGCCTCGAATGTTATTGTCTGACAGCAAGCCTCGAATGTTATTGTCTGACAACAAGCCTCGAATGTTATTGTCTGACAGCAAGCCTCGAATGTTATTGTCTGACAGCAAGCCTCGAATGTTATTGTCTGACAGCAAGCCTCGAATGTTATTGTCTGACAGCAAGCCTCGAATGTTATTGTCTGACAGCAAGCCTCGAATCGATCAGTGATTTCTTAGAAGCAGTCTGGAGTGAGGATTCGTGCCTGGTTAGTGGCAATAGGCGCGCCGCCTATTACATAGAATTGAAACATAAATGGGTAATTTATTTATATACCTTTGTCTACCCGTTCTAAGAATACAGGCGTAATATTATGTTTTTAGTCACAAACATACTACTCCTAAAACCCAAACATAAAACTCTAAACATTGTACAGAGCAAAACATGAAACTGGTCCAACAAATTTCTAGCTAGGCAACGAAATCCGTCGCGTGTTTGAAAGGGCCGTTAACACGCCTTTAGTAGACGTGACAAGCTATCGACGTGACACATACCGCGGAAAATGTACCAAATATTATTTTTGAAAGACAAAAAACGGATATATTTTTCCTGAAAATAAGGCTGAGTTAATGGTTCAAACCTCGGGTTGATTCAACACGTTAACTTAATAAGTTACTAATAGATCCATTTTTTTTTGCGTGGGATATCTTCTTCTTCGAGTCTTCGACTTCTCCCGCTCTGGGTGGACCGGGGGGCGTGTCAGACTTTTACTGACTAAAACTCACCCGTGTTCCTTCAGTTGCCTATGCCAGGGGCCATGGTATCTCTTTCGAACAACCCGCGGCCCTGCCAGGCATCGGCCTTAGCGGACCCCGTCAGTTCGTGCTGACATCTCTTTGAGGTGCGCGTGGAACACAACGCGCTGCGCCGTCGACCCGGGCCTAGTCCTCACCAGGCGGCGAGCTGCCCATTGCTCGCCCGCGCCTACGGTGGCCGGTGGTGGTCGGTCGCTGACTCCCGATGTCCAGGGCGTCTTCTGCGGTGACTAGGGGCGTGAGGGCGCAGAGATTGCCTCTCCCTCACGCGCTCCGCATCCTCCTTTGCGAGCATTACTGCTTCGCAGAATGAGGTGACGGCTTCCCATGCACTCTCGCTCCGTACCGTGCTCTGGACCAGGGCCGAACGCGAGATATCACCGCCACCGATCGCCGTCACGAGGACGCGGCGGTGCTTCGCCCATGCCGGGCAGACCTTCGCCGTATGCTCCACCGTGTCTTCCGGGCGATCCACACAGTGGTACACCCTGGCGTTTCCGCCCGCCTTATCTTAAACAGGAACCTCCCCAAACAACCGTGTCCGGTGAGGACCTGCGTCAGGCGGAAGGTGAGGGCGCCGTGGCGCCTCTCCAGCCACTCCTCAAAGAGGGGACTTATCGCCGTAATTGTGGCGTAGCACTGGGTTGCGGCAATCGCGCTCTGCATGTCGCAATGAGATCCCGCTGGAGCTCTGTCCGCTGAACCTTAATTTTTTGCAGCAGCGGAGTTACGCCCCGGCGTTTTGCGTCCTCTCGCCACTCCCATATGTGGGCGAGGACTTTTGCCTCCAGATCCCATGGTGGTAATGCGGCAAGGAGGCTCGCTACCTCAGCGGAGACCGTGCGTTATCCTCGAACCAGCCGGACAGCCATGACCCTTTGGGACGCGTTCAACCGGCGGGCTGGTCACCACCTCACGGAACGCGTCCACACCGGTGCTCCGTAAAGGCCATAGACCGCACGACCCCCGCATAGAGCCTCCGGCAGGAGGCGTTTGGTCCCCCCAGATTGCGCAGGAGCCACCTCAAGGCAGCCCCGGCCCACTTCAGTCTGGGAGCCAAACGTCGGAAATGCTCCACGAAGTTCCACCGGCTGTCGCGGACGAGTCCCAGGTACTTCATCGTTGACTCGACGTCGATGTGAACCCCTCCTACCGTTATTTGGGAATCCGACGGTGGCGCGTCCCGAGACCATAAAAACACATGGCCTCAGACTTGTGCATTGCCACCTCAAGTCCCAATTGCCGGATCCTCTTGACGATTGTCGCAATCCCGCGTGTTGCTACTTCGGCCGCCGTCTGGTGCGACCTCCCCTGCGCCAGGACCAGTGTGTCGTCAGCGTAACAAACCACGCTGACGCCGCCAGGGAGATCGGCGCGCAGCACCCATTCGTACCCGATATCCCACAGATGCAGCTCCAGGACCGATCCCTGTGGGACACCGCACGACATCTCTCGCTGGTTCCACTCTCCCCAGTGACCGGGGTAGATGACGGCGCTGTCGTCAAATAGGCTTCGACAATGCGACAGACTGCAATGACTCTTTCAAAGAGCTTGCCCACCTCGTCTAGCAGCACGACGGGCCGGTAAGCGGACGGAGAGTCCGCAAGGCGCCACGGCTTCTTGCAAAGTAAGAACCGGCCCCTCTCCAAGCATGCGCTTAGTAGCCCCCTTATTCGAGGCCCGAGAGCCTCCAAGGCCAGAACCTACGCTTCTCCAGGTAAGCCGTCGGGTCTTGGGGCGGTATTTTTAGCATTCTGCCTACGGACGGCCATTCTGAGGTCTACCTCGGTCACCTCCTGAGCATCGTCGTCGTCGTCGGTGGTGTGGTCCGCATCTGGCACCGCAGGACGCGGAGGCATGGGCTGGGGAATATGTTCCCCTCGCGAAGGAAGCAAAGCGGTCACCACGTCCTCCACGAGCTGGGGCTAAAGACTCTGCGTCAGCGGGGGAGCCCATGGGCGGAGTTTCTCCCGCACCATCTTGTAGGGGCGTCCCCACGGGTTCTCTGTTCAGAGTCCCCAGCGACTCCTTTGACGAATGTATTTAAGTGCTGTAAATAGTTCATGATTTCGATTTTGTTGTTCTCATCTGTTGCAACTAAAGCGCCACGACGCTACTCAAAAGTCAAGTAACTGATGAGTAACCAAAATGTCTATCAAACTAATGAGCGGCCAGAATGCAATTATACTGCAATTGCAATTATACTAGTGTTAGTAAGCACTAGTATATTTGCAATGGTGGTCGGAGTAGCATCGTGGACAATGAGCCTTAGAGTGCAGTTAAACCTCTTCGCAGCTGGATATTGAGATCTTGAATATTGAGATTCGAGATAGTGAGTTTCTGGATATTGAGATCCTGGATTCTGAGGTCCTGGATATTGAGATTCTGGATACTGAGATTCCAAGTCCAAGTAGTTGGTCATTGATTCATCAAGATGTATCTAAATTATTTTTTTAATTCCTGGATTCTACCTCTGAAGTTAGTGCCACATGGTAGATGAAAAAGTACAGAGTTTATATTGAAACAGAAGTGAAATTCGAGGAATCCAATTTGGTCGCTTTTCCGCCGTAATATTTTTGAGTATTAAAAACTTAATTATGTTATTCACCGTCAAAACTTTTACGATTTTTTAATGCTAAGTTGAGGAACTAGTTTATACAAAGAAAGAAGTGCGTTGTTTTCATTATGTTTGGTTTTAATTTGAATTCATCAAGTGCAACAGAACAATGGCGCATATTAACTTTTCTTTTAGTTTTAATGAAAGCATAATTTTAAAAGAATTCATGAAAATTTAATTTCACGCGGTCCCTAAATATATTTTTCTATTAACGTAGTAGCTCACTCCTGAAATGAGAGTTTTTCTCTTTGGTTGATTATTTTTCAAAATAATATTATTTACGTGTGTTTACGTTAATCAATTTACTATAAGTTGCTTTTTTAGTAAAGGAATTCAAAACAACTGACATGAGTGGAAGAATTGCCAAACTTAAGTGTCAGTGGGTAGGGCACATTGTTCTTAAAACAAATGGCCGATGGGGCCCAAATGTTCTGGAGTGGTGACCAAAGACGTAGTGAGGCAAGGCCTCCCACAAAATGAACCGATGACCTGATGAAGATGGCAGGAATCCGCTAGATGCGAGAAGTACAAAACCGATCAAAGCGACGATGCTTGGGACAGGCCTAGGTTCAGCAGCGGACGTCTTTCGGCTGAAACTTGAAATGAAATGGCATGAGTGGCACTGGCGACCTGCGACCAAAGGCGTACCAAGACAATGATAAACCCGAAACAAGGGACCAAGAAATCAAAACAATATGGTCCTTCGGCCAGCAAAATTACGTAACCCTTACTGATACTTAAAGACCATCCCTCTAAACGTTATTCCCTTCCATTTATTTTCCGCCACACTTTTCATATCTATCCGCAAAACAAGCAGTAGAAAAGTGCGAAGTTAAAAACACGGTGTAAGCATAGTACGGAGATAGGGGCAGCAAGAATTTCATTAAACTTGCCTCGTTGGCCGAGATCGAGAATTACTGGCTGTCGGGGCGGGCTACATTCACACCGAAACGATCTCAAATGGGCTGTAGAATCATTCAGGATTATTTTTTGTAGCGAATTTGGTAAATATTCTTCCAAAATTTTGGGAATAGTCGATTTCTCATAATATTATGTCAAATAAATAGTATAAAAGAATGTTACTTATTACATATTTTTAGTGGGCATTAAAAAACAACAAAATAGGCTCACATGATTTCAAATACTAATATAATCTATGTAGAGCCTTTTTCATTACCCTTTTAGTCATACTGCATGAATGTAGCATTTGAAATAATATTATAAATCCACGTGAATCCGACAATACAGTACCTAGGTAAATAAAAGATTTTCAGCCATTCGGCTTTATCCGGCTAGCCACTCACGAATTGATTGATCGTTTGTTTAAAACAATACACAAGCTCCATTTCAATTATATTAGCTTGAAATAGAAATGTTATGGGTAAACATAAAAGTTTACTGTGTGCCGACGATATAAAATTGGAATGTTAGCGAGAGAAATCAAATTCGGTTCGCAAGTTTAAATATTTGAGTTTATGTATTTTGGCTGATCGCCTCTCGCGGGCGTGGTTTATCGGATCAACAGAATTTTAAGCAGTCCTGAAAATAGCTGGCTTATGCTAACAAACGTTAAACTTATCAGTTTGAGGAGACAGTGTTTGATTTAACGCTTACGTCAAGGGGGTGAGCAGCAGCTGTGTCTCAACTCTCAACTGCAACTAACACACTCATTTTTCTGGCAATTTCCGTTTAGACTTTTATTTTAGCTGTCATTGGGAGGCCCGTAGTCAACAAAGAACTTGAACCTAAATTGACTGTATACACAACTATAATGTACAACAGACTACGTTACCCAGACTACAACGCAAAAATTCAACGCGATATCTTAAAAAAAAGTAATTAGGAAGTTACACTACGGTGTAAATGCAGCCACCAACGGCGGCTTTTTGATTTTATAGCGAGCACTAATTTAACGTGTAAACGATATAGCACTTTGTCATAGCACTCATAAGATCTAGTGGCGAAACTTTCTGTTTGTGTCGAACTACCCGGTCTACACCGACTTATATTATTTAATGCTATTGAAAACCTTTTAGAATTATAAATTTAGTTATTATGTAGATATTGAAATAGACCACACTCGGATTGGCAGAAGATTATGTTATTACTGTTACGAGCTTCGGGTTCGTGACAATAAAAACTGGCGATATAAGTTACCAAAAATTACACTTTAATTGAACAACACTAATAACAACTCAAGCACACTAATTATAAAACACAATTGCACTTAAGTCGCACTTGAAGATCGCTTTCGATGTATTCGCATGTATCGCTGATCTAAGTCTGATCCGGTCGTGGCCCACTCCGGCCTTATAGTGCCGCAGATAGTTCTAGAACCTTCCATTGTAGAAACATCTAGAAGGTTCGAGTACATACCGGCCCCGACTGAACAGATGTCGATAGTTCTGTGCATCGAAATTTTTAGAAGAATCTATTAGTTCTGCTACTCGATACTAGATGGCGCTAGTGGTACATTAGTTCTGCTACTTGATACTAGATGTCGCTAGTGGTAACTAATGTCACCATGTGCCAGGCATTAACTGTGGCGCGCAACATTACGATATATTATGTATATACGGACTCTAGAAATATACAGCGTGAAAATATACTCAACGTTTTTTTCTATATGTATCTTTATCTAATACAATACACTAGTTTAGTCTTGACAAGATATTTCTCCTCTATAGATTGTGGTAAAGTTAAAAAGGTAATAAAAGCAACGAAGTGGACGAAAACCTAAATTTGTCTCAATTCGGCTTTTTGATATTATAGCAAAAAGTAAATGAAAGTGGGAACTGTAATACTTTGTTATTGTTCCCATAAGATATAACTCGGAAACTTTCTGTTTGTCTCAATTCTTGTCTCTTGATTTAACCCAATTTATCCTTTTGAAACTTCTAATTTATATTAGGTACCGGCTGTAGTTTGATTTCATTGTTATTGTACTTTCAGACTTGAGTTCTAAAGTCTATCAATATTTACAATTGAGTTTTTTTTATATAATTATGATAAAATTATTTATGTCTAATCAAAAACTTGGAAACAAAATTGGCATCAAAGCCTTAGATAGGGACGTCTCAAAGCCAAGCATCGTGCGAACATGCACAATTAAAATTAATTTATTATTAATTTACCTTTGCCAACGAGCCCAATTCTGACGCATCTCCCGTTCGCTATTGACGTTCGACTCGAACTTTTCCCTCGACAAAATCAAACCGAGCTATTCTCGCCATATCCAGGAAAGACACGCGACATGCCTTAGTTTACATGCGACATGCAAAGAGTAGTCATGACCAGTCGGCACGTGACGTATGACCTGTGTCGACCACCGTACGAACGTCAAACAGTGGTTATGTCAATCATGTTTGTGTCAAAAATAATAAATATATTTTAACAAAATGTGATACGAGTTCATAAACATCTTAGAAGACTCTGCGACCGTCACAGCAAGGAAAAACACACGAAGAAAACTTCAGGCTTACGCCAAAGTTGTCAACTGTGGATAGTTATTGTTTGTGTAGCGTCGATGAATGAGACACATGAGATATAGAAGCGGAAGGCGCCGGATTTAAAACCAGTCAAATGGACAAGGACGGCTTTACCAGGCTTTACTCTGGTTGAGGGCAAGAAAGGTCGATCGCGTCGCAACCACAACAAATGCGGTACTACTCCTGCAAGCTGGGATTTTTGAGCTGTAGTGTCCACTTTGCTCCCGTACATTTCCCGGTTGGATCGCCAGATATCGAGAGAGTAAGAGCCAAGGTCTTATCAGTGCCGAAGGAAGGACGATGCAGTTGAGCTAGACTACGCATTTTGACCGGCTGGATTTGTGTATAGATGTTACAGAGAAGCATGACCAAAAGTAAACTCTCATGTGTGGTGTGATAACAATTATGTTTTAGTGGTTTATATTTCTTGTTCTTGGTTTAAGTTCTTTTGTAACTAGAAATAAAGTGTTTTAAAAGCATTTCAAACAATAAAATTTCAAATGTCTTTATTTCATTTTTTTTAATGTAAGTAAAACTTAGCTAAGTAACAAAAATAATATACGCAAATAATTGTAGGGCTTTGCAACTGCAAAACCCTACAATTATTTGCGTATATTATTTTAACCCAACTTGTTAACGGCCATAGAAGCCGGGAAATAGAAACACACAAGCAAAGTTCATACGTATAATCCTCACTGGGTTACAAATTTACAATAGGTAGGGTACAATAGATACGTAGTAGTAGACTAGGTCGCGGGACGCCGGTAGCGCGTGGATAGGTGTGCGTGCAGCGCACAGCTAAGCTCCACGTGCAGCGCGCAGTTCAGATACACGTGCAGCGCGAAGCGATTGTCCTGTCTTAAACCTGGACGTAGAATCCGTATGTAGAACCGGTACGTAGAACCTCTAGATTTGGGGTATACCGTATACTCCGTATAGTGAGGGTCAGGAAATCACTCCTGCTAGCTAAGCAAGCGGATGTTAAATGACAGAGTGTTCTTAGTAATTGTTGTGCCATGATTCTGGTGATGTGACTTGCAACTTACTAACTGTCAGTCGAGTACTTGCCGTTGAGATCCTCACAACGCTACAGTACCCCGGCTTCAGTGAGAGGATTTTACTTATATAAAATCCGCTAGAACTACTACTTCCTACTTACTGCCTAATCCTTAGCACAAGTCTGAATCCAGTCCAATCACAGCAAAGCCTGAAACCAAACTCAACACCCATGAGTGAAACTAGTCAGTCCTAGTTTACTTTAGATTTCCAGACAGCAAGCCAAAAATACACAAGTTAGTGAGCAAGTGTACCTCACCAGTATTCTAGTAGTAGTATTCTAATAGTAGCTAGTACACTGGCACTAGTTACTAGTTGTCTGCTACATATACTACTACTGGTACTACTACATATATACTACTAAACATACTGATGTTTAGTAGTATTCCTATATGTAGCAGACACGCAGTGTAGTAGATGTTTAGGTTTTAACTGGTATTAGGTATGTGTGGCGGACAACCAGGGTACGTCCAGTACCTTACGGTCGTACCTGGGACAGTTTACGATGCCCACGTTTTGACGTATGTTCCCTACTTCTAAGTCGAGTGACTCTGCTGGCGGCACACGTCCCACGCACCCTTGAATGCGTACGTAGTGTGGTACAACCCACTAGGAGGGCTTCGCAGAGACGGGCAGCGAGCAGGCGGTGAAATGAAAGAAGATTTTTTTGTTGATTCTTGCTTCCAGATTTCGGCTTCTTACTTGTAGTTGTTGCCTCTTCGACGGCTGGGTTGCTGACTTTTCGTCAAAAACTGCGCTTTATTTATACCCGGCGTACGTTACTTTGAAGCGAGCCGTGTATTTTGAGCACTTTTGCTTGTTCATTTTCCCTAAGTCAAAATCTGTGAAGCCCCTTTTAATTTATTTTTTCCATGTTATATCTTTACAATTTTGTTATATAATCTTCCTTACATAATCCTTAAGCTAATTAAACCTTAATATATAACTTAACTATGTACAATAAAAAAATTCTAGAACAAAAACTGTTGCAAAAGTGAGTTGGCACATTTTGATTATACAAAATCCCTTATAATTTCTAAACTTATGGTCCTACTTTTTTTATTTTTTTTTTTATTTAAATTTTAAAATTTATACGGAAATATTCGTTTTATACAACAAACATTATCAAAATCTATCCATAAACAACAAAGTGAGTTTTCAAGTTACGTAAATATGCTTGATCAAAACTACATAACTTTTTCTTGCCTTTCTCTTAACCTAATGTGACTACTTATGTGTAAACTTATAAAAACTGTCTACATATAATGGGAACTCACTTGACATAAAGGTTGTGCATTTCACCGCTGCCACCAGCGGTGAAATGCACAACCTTTATGTTATTGTGCTGGTCATCAGTTTACTTATAATATCATTAGCAGTCATTCTGTTTTATATAATTACCTATTATTATGTAGACCAATGTAAACAAACTACATAAATTGTATTTTGACTTTACTTTGACGTGACAAATATCGATGACGTTGACAAATCAACATGAACTATGCATTACGTTGTACGGAGGTCTTATATTAATGTTAATAATAAAATAAGAATGGAGTTACGAAAACAATAATGATTATTAAATTGATAAATGTTAATGAAATACCTTTATAATGCTGCTCAAAGTATGTTTTTGCCTTAAAAATCATTTATAAAGATGGTCAAAAGTACATTAACGATTACGTCAAAAAATCGCATCGTTATGTGGAAGGGATTACTTCGTGGGACGCATAATGGCAACATTATTGTCCCTAGACTCGTGATTTCAGATCGACTTGTAGTGAGAATAGATGTTTCTGGATATCTCACCGTTTTATAAGCGACATACGGAGACGAGCGGCTATGACTTCATGCGACACGAACGCGAGATGCGTGAGAATTGGGGTCCTGGTAACGTTTTCTCTATGACACAATGAATTGTGTGTGTGTTTGAAACAATTCTAGAGAGCAATTTTTTTTTTTGGCCTGATTAGCTAAGGAATTGTCGTGGTTTCGAAGTAAGGAATCATTGAGTGGTCATAGTGCACTAGGGCCCTGAAAGTTGTAAGTAACATGTAATAAAAACTATGATTATTAAGGTATCTTCTTAAGGAAAAAGTAACTCCATGAAACAGACCTATTCAGTACAAAGATCCACTTTACCCAAAAAATGATTACCGACTTTTCTCTCTGACTAACCTAGTTATCCAAAACTTCGGACAACTCCGAAATAACTAAACGATAGCAGAAATCATGTTTGATTCAAACATGTGCCAACTTGTTCATAATTGGCGCTGGAACAGTGTGAACAGGTCTCCTTTCAACTTGCCCGAGTTTGGACATGTTCATTAGCTTACCGACTCCTATCAGTAATTGGAGTTAATTGACAATGAAGTTATGTGGTAAAGACTTTCAAGGAGGATGTGTTTCACTGTTTTGTAGGTATATAATTAATTTACAACGCTATGTCTATGTGTAGAGATGGATCATTCCATGGGTGTGTGTGCCTTGTGCTTGTTTTTTTTTTACTTTTCTATAATGCCATAATCATTAGGCATGCATAAGTAGGTGCTAAATGTTCCTTTGGCAGAGTACACTCACTGTAAGTTACCTTTACCTTTTTTTGGATTCAGATTTCAAGTAGTAGAATAGAATACTCTTTATTATGTAAATCATATAAATTACAGACATAAATCTAGAAATTTTACAAAGGGTGACACAATGGGCGGACTTATCGCTAAGAGCAATCATTTAGTGGTCTTCAAAATGTATTTTTCTTGTTTGTTTTGGATAAAGAAGATGTGGGTATAACAAAATATGCACCTTTTATGGATAAAAGAAACGAAAAAGTTGTCAAAGTTCACATCCACGTCTCCAAAAAATATCGCTGCTTAATCCATTCCCGTCTCATACTCCAAACCATAAATACTTGTGGAAACATCTGGCCCACCTCAGTTTGATACCGTACAAGTTGCTCCCAAATTGTCAAATGCCGCCTATTTCTGTACCAGTAAGTAATTGAGTTAGTTACACATAGTCGGAACTTGGTAATAGATGGTGCTATCTAATTGTGAGCGCTTTAACTTTGTTACGGTTTGGTCTTTCTGTACGAGACTAGAGGTTTTTGGTCCTTATTGGAATTTGCGTGGGGAGATGAGATTAGTTTTGTTTGCTGTAGACTCATGTAGAGATTTTGCTAGTTCAAAGAGCATCAAATAATTTTGATATTGAGACTATCTGAATTGAGAATTGAGATTAGCAAAATTCTTTTTTTTTTTTATGAAGCCGGGATGAAATTTTTAACATACTTTTTAAAGATAGCGCAGAATTTTTGTATAAAGACTCATCTCTTTGTGGACTAATTCGATTTTGTCATCATTCGGCACCTTTTCTTTATATTTTATTGCACCTACCACTGTTCTCTCTCTGTCTCTGCATCACCCAAAGGTTGACAGATAGAAAACGCCTATGGCATTAAGTCCGCCTATGCACATTTATGTACTTGAAGTATTAAATTAACATTGCAAAATCAATCACTATCATTTAAATTCTCTGTAACCATCTATCTTAACCACAATCTCCCTCAGTCAGTCGCAACTGACGGTCGTGTTGACTGGAACCACCCCTTAACACACAATGGGAAATAGAGCAACTTTAACGGCGTGTTACAGGCGACATACAACTGATTAAACCTTAAACTTTAACGTTTTACGACCTTTTCACTTTACGTTTTGTTTAACTATAAGTGAAGGAGTTATCGTTAGAACTTGAGTCAGGGCTTATGAAGGTTTTAGTAATGTTGTTATTCGTGGTTGATGAGCTAGATACGTTTTTTATTGCGAGGAGTTTTTTTAGGTTATTCCTGAGATCCGCATTGTCCTAATGCGTGCTAACTCTCCGACTACGACAATGGGGCCGATTCCCTTGCTCACAAACTAAACTAAATTGAAGTTCAGTGCATCTTTTTCTTTCTATTTCATTAAGAAAAGGACAGAAGATAAATATTAGTCTAGTTCTGTTAAATTAAGATACTCCATAGACAGTTTAGACGTGATTAAAAACATGGCGACTGAAAATACGTCAATTTACGTCAGGCGCTGACTAATTTGGTAGGACTAAACTAATATTTATCTTCTGTCCTTTTCTTAATGAAATAGAAGGAAAAAGATGCACTGAACTTAAATTTAGTTTAGTTTGTGAATAAGGGAATCGGCGCCATTGTCTGACAGTAACTAGTCCAGTGGAACTAGATTTGGCGTTACATCTGTGTACAATCCTTAATGATATAGATCGGTAATAAGCAGAATAATGAAATATTGTACGGGGTGGCAGGGTCATCGGCCCACAACCTGTTACCATGGATTCAGTACATGATTCTAAAAAAAATACTGTTCAGGACATTTTGACCGCGTAGGTACCTATTGCAGTTTTCTATGAAACAGCTGGATGTTTTTTGATAACCAAGGAAAAATATCTACGCTAGGAGGTCTAGAATCATGAGCCGAATTCATAGTTACATTTTACGCTTCAATGTTCCTGCCACCCTGTATACTCCAGAACACCAGAATTTAATTAATGAAATGAATAACAAAACTATGACATGTATAGGAGGTACGTAAGACTGACTTATTTTTATAGACCTTATCATTCTATTCTCGCTTTACTTGTGCCAATAGTTAAGAGAGAAAACACAGATTTCATGGTGCGTACTTTCAACCGAGCACCCAAACTCATTCCGGACCGCATCCCGTGCGCGCCGCACAACATATATTAATTAAATCTCGTTCACAGTTCATCTAACGCTACAGTAACCGCAGGAACTCGTTACGTCGCCTGTTAACTGTTCAAACTGTTTATTTCGGTTACTATAACGGCAGCACCAAATTAATTGAACTCATTTATTAAGGGATTTTACAAAATAATTAGGAAATTCGAGTCTTTAAATTATTATTGGAATTTCTCATCGGAAATTTATATTTTGGGACGGAAATGTTATTTAACTAAGTGGAGATTTTTTTTTGTTCGGAATTCTTGCAAATGCTTGTTAGAAATGTTTTAATTATCTCACTTTTTAATTAATAAAACTTATTATATTTATTTTTGCTAGCAAAAAAGATGGCCGATGGGTCCGAAAGGTTCGGGAGGAATGACCGCGTACCGGAGAAGCAGGAAGCACATAGCCGGTTGAAGTGTCGGGGGTTGGGGGAGGCCTATCTCCAGCAGTGGATGTCTTTTGGCTGAAATGAATGATGATGATATTTAGAAACTAAGAATGTCAGAAATAGGTATGTAAGTATATGAACGACTATGGAGGAGACCTTTTTCCAGCTGTGGGACTGTACCTACTTTACAGGTTAAGATGTAAGTAGGTAAATAGAAGAGAAGAATCGTAAACAAGTTAAAATTCTTCATAAAAACTAATAATTTAGGTTCACGGTTTCATTAATTAGCACCTGTTGTCACAGGTTACGTTTTTTTTTCAATCAACAACTTCTTGTTTTACGTAACACGATTAATAAGCAATAATTCATTGTTACGCAGCTATGTAATAGCAATGTTGGTTGACCGACTTCCATGATTATTTTAACAGCATTTTCACGAACCACTGACCAATTATAATTAATTGAATTCAAAACTACAGATTCTCAGAATTGTCATATTAATAGTATATGTATGTTTGAATTCCAGCAGGGCTAACATGACACAATCACTCACTCGTCTCGTCGCGTCTATTTTGGTCACTTTTCTCATTTTCTGACAGCACTGCCATGCTAAATACCTACTATCCTCTTCGTTCTATCAAACTTTATGTTTTCTCGACAAACCCTAAAATGGCAATTAATAGTTATCTCGAATTTTGATCACTGAACATGAGTTAATCCCGATTCTTCTGTAATTTTTTTTCTATGCGTAAAATCGACTGGATAAAATGTAACCTCAAGCCAATGCTATGATAGAAATGATATGTTTTTAATAATTTTCTACATCGGTCTCTCGCCGCTGGGTAAAGAAGTGTCAAAGTGCCTTTTCGAGTTTACTCGAGCTTATTGACCATGTCAGGCATTAGGATGACGTCAGAATCGTAGACAAATTTTCACAAACCGAGAGAGCGTTCTTACGCTTGTCATGTTATCCCTGCAGGTTAAAAAAAGGTTTCCCTAAAAATCATTTTGTACTCAGTGGTAAAATTTTTTAACTACGAAAATGACCTTTCCGCAAAGAATAACAGGCGTTGTCAATGATGTCAGATTAAAACAAAAACGTGCGATTGACAGTTTATACCTACTTCTAAGCCGTGCGCGAGGTCTAACATAATAAAGCGGCTTAAGTTTTTACTTCGTAAATAGTTGGTGCGGCGAAAAGTGCATAGTGAATAGGTTTTTTCTTTGAAAGGACATTGACAGGGTTTGGACCAAATGCTGCCCAGACATGGCAGTATTTCAATCTACTTAACAAAAAAATTATAAAAAAATAAAAAATCCCAGGATTTTTTTTTTATGGTTTTAGGTACTTATCAATTTTTGACAATATTTTTTTAAAGGTAATGGAGTGTGTATAGTTTGTCTCGGTCACACACGGTTTGTACCTGTGCGCACGCCTTTGACATATGTATAATAGATATATCCGGGCCGCATGCTGCGACTTAAAATAACGCCTCTATTTTGGATAACCATTTAGATGGTGTTGATAGGGTAATTCTCTGTTTTTTTCACCCTGGTGACATATTTATATTGGACAGAGGATTTCGCGACTCTATTTCTATGTTAGAGTCGCATGGATATGTTAGCATTCTCCCAGAATCACAAACAAGGGGATCTCCTCAACTAAGCACAATCCAAGCAAATAAATCAAGGCTGTGCACTACTTGCCGATGGCGCGTGACACGATAGACTAAAACGGGATTTTAAAATATTTCGACATGAATACTGCAACATAGCCATGTCACATTTTTTTACAGACCTTAAAACTGCTGCCTCTTAGGAAATGCTTTTCATGTGGATATATTAGATAATCCTCACGCACGTGATCTCATAAATATAGCCCGACAGCGGTTGAATACTAATAATGACTTAGCAGATTATGTCGATTCTAAAAGACTTAACCGATAAATATTGTCTTTTCAAAACATTAATGTTATTCAAGACAATGTTTATGTTTTTCCAGTCCTCACAGCTGAAGAATTGACTTTATTCGTAGTACTACACTACAGTTTACAGTACACTCCAGTTTAATTAGTTAGTATTAATAGATTACAGTGATTACTAATAGTTTATTGTCAGTGATGATTAAAAATCGTCAATTATAGCTGTTATTAATAGTTTATTATCAATAATTATTGAACGAGCAATTACGTATGGAACAAAATGCACAATGTGTTCATTCTGGGCAGCACTTGGTCCAACATCCATACATAGATTGTCAATGTCCTTTCAACAATTTAATGTAAGGTAATGAAATTATAGAGTACTACGACTTTTTGTTTTCTGATTATTGCTTGAAAGGTGGTGAGCGTGAGGCGTAGTTAGCCTCAGAAATTGGTACCTCCAAGGATTTATTGAATTATTTACTATCTGTGTTCAATCTGTGTTTCATGTGTATCAATGTGTAGCGACAATGAAGTACCTACCTAATACGTTATAATTTGTATTTTCTGGCTGACTGTTTTGAATTAAAATTCCGAATTGGGCATTGATATTGCATTAGGAAATTTTGAATAGCAGTCCAAGTCCACATTATGGCAATAGGCTGGGTCGCAAAATTATGGGAATTTTCACGTAAGTCTCAAAATGTGGGTGTAATTTACACCTTTGGCTACCCTTCTGGGAAACAGACGTGTGATGTTATGTTTGAACACTTCTCAGAAAGTGTAACGGGCTCTTTCCCAGAAGATCACACGGCTCTGCCTGTATAGTGGTACACAACTTCTAGTACAAACAACCTGCGGTTTTCCTACGATCTAAATCTAATTAAGTAATTAACTCTGCGTATATCCTAGTTCAGAATTGCTCACACAGCTTCATAATAGGTAACTTTTATAATGAATTAGCTCACTGATTTTGAAGTAAGTATCGTAAAAATAGCTGTTTAAGAGTTCTGAATTGTGTGATTCGTGAATGAATTTCTGAATATTATAATCTACTTCCAAACCTTTGTTCACAACGATACTGGCATAGTTACACGTCCAGAGTATTTGTCAACAATATATAATATTATCCGGGAAAATATACATAGTGAACACTTGGGCAGAAGTTTTACTTTGGAAACAAACAACTTGTCAAAGTTGTTTTATAGGCGTATTAACTTATAATGGGGGAGACCTTTATCAAGAAGTGGGATAAGAAAGTTTGACAAAACGAAAAAAATAATCTTATTATTCTTCCTGGAGTCCCATTTCGCGTGTGACCAGAAAACCGCTGACGTAGATGATAATTATATTGGCTCGGTTCTAACAAGACCACAGCTTAGGCAATAGTAGGAATACATGACACATATATAGGGTGACTGGTAATTACTGACACCTGGTACCCAAACAACTTTGCCAAAGAAAAGATTTTTTATTTACCTAGCTCAAGACCCCAATCACCCCTAGAGAACCGCACGCGTGTCCATACGGTTATTAAATAACTTTAAAAAAAATACTTGGTAAAAGTGGAATAGTTTTGTTTGTAAAAAGGGTTTAGTAACTAAATTAAATTACAGCTGTAATTACAGTGTATTCTTGTTATGTATTCATTTGGGGTGATTGCGGTCAATCGTTTGGTAAATTTAAGAAACTCGTTTCTTAGGGAAAGTTTATTTATTAATTAATTCAGGGACAACAAACAGTAGTGTAATAAATAAGTAAACATAGGTTAGAACTTAATAATAGCGGTAACAATTGCACCACTCACAACGTTATCCACATATTACATACTAAACAGATCTATTAATTGTTACAAAGAACGATATAAAAATAAACAGGATAAAAGTAAACATTACTTAAAATAATTAAGTAATGTTAACTTTTATCCTTTCTTTCTCTCTAGAGTTCTGATCACTAGGGTCTTTGTTATGATGAGTACAATCATGTGTCTAAGTATCGTCACTAATTACCAGTCACCCTATATGAACATTGGTGGCTCTATTTATCAATACATAGATTTTCACACTTCTGAACTTACCTCCACAGTGCACCATGTTACCGGTGGAAAAAATTCAGGTTACTGAACTTACTGTGAAACAATTTATCAAACAAACAAAATACTTCGAGAGGCGCCGTTTACTGAGGTGGCAGCTGAAAAATTGCTCACTGCACAGTGTTAGTCAGCCCACACAGAGTTTAAGATCCATGCCGGTTTTCTTGTGAGGAAGTATCCTACCGATATTTCCTTACAAGAAAACCGGCATGGGTTGAGATTTTTTTGTAAGGACAATAAATTCTCAATCTCATCGATAAAAATATTGTCTGGAGATATGTGAGATAACAATTTTTCGAAGTATTAGACAGAGGGATAATGTTCATACACCCACATTTTACCAGTTATAGCAAAAACTTAGGGCTTTTCAAAATACGAAGCGATTTCTTGAATAATAGTAACACGTAGTAGACATGAAATTGCGTTATCCAAAGAAAAAGTTTTAGTGTCGCATAAGTCGAGACTCGTTCATGAATGAAAGCATATATGTCGCACTGCTTTAATTGGCCGTTTAGTTAACCGCCTAGCATTTTAACTAAACGGCGGCCGTTCAACTAACGGCCTGAATGATATATAATATTTATAGTTTAACTTGAAACTGTAACCAATCACGTGCGAGCCGAATTGGTCGCAGTAACTAAGCCAGGGCACCCCGATCAAATGGGTTAGGTTAGAACTGTGATCAACCGCGTGCGAGCCGAGAGAGCGAAGCGAGACGAGCACTGCTTCCAAAGGCCAGGCGGTTGAATAAACAGCTAATTTAACCAGATGACTGCGACATGTACATTATAATTTTTTATCCTTGATTAAAAAGAACCATGTTCTTAATAATTAATTACAGTCTAGACTATAAGACTAATAAGCAATTTTAATCTAACTTAATTAATTACGTTATAATTTTTTTTAAACTTAGTATAGTGTTGATTGTACTTTACAACATTGAAGGTAAGGTAGTTTGGCAATAATTCCTTCTGCACATGTGGCTTCCCTGGCACCTCATTAACGGCATAACTACGTAAATGTCTAATAGCTGCTCTCAAATTACGATGTTTATTTATTTTTATTTTTTACATACTTCTTTGACATAATCTTTTTAATATTGACATTATATACTGAAAATTCTAATTTTAACTCTTTATTAGTGGTTGTAATGGCAGTCATGTCACTTGGTTTTAATAGGTTTTTATATTTTAACTACCCTTTTGATAGATTCAGCTGTATTTTGTAAATGTGAGGGTTTTGTAGGCCTTGTAGACTTTAGATCTGTAGACAATTTTTTATTTTATCAATTACCTGGTACTTGTTGACAGGCCTACGCTGTCCTCCCATACCTACTGTAATTTGAAAACATTGTAAAAGCCAATTATTTTTAAAAGAGTAACCGTGGAATTTCTTGCCTGTTCTTCTCCATAGGAAACGACCAATTTGAACCGTGTACCTATCTTCTGACGTTTCATAAGGGCCCATGTTGGATTATGTGAAATAAAATATTTTGATTTTGAATTTTGATTTATGCGTGTTTCAGCAGTGGTGTATCAGTGGTAACGTAACTCGGGGCCTTACGAGTCGCAGGTTTGAACCCAGACAGGCGTTTAACTTTGTATAAATAATTTTATCACCATTGCTCTCAAATCGGTTAACGAAAATATCGTGAGGAAACCGGCATGTCCTAAAACAAAAAATTCGACGACATGTGTGACATCTACCAACCCACAATGGGCCCGCGTGGTAGGTTACAAGCTACTCCGTCTCGAAGAGAATAGGCCTGTGTCCCAGCAGTGGGAACATTATAGGCTGATTGTGCTATACGTATTTGTTATAAGTATTATAAAGACTAGGCTAGCTGCCTAATATAAATGTAATCCATACTTCAATACTAATATTATAAATACGAAAGCAACTCAGTCTGTCTGCCTGACTGTCATCTCTTCACGCCTAAACCACTGAACCGTTCGTTATGAAAGACAGGTAAGTAGCCTTCTGGAGACTGACATGGGTAATTTATTTTTCACACAGTTGAAGTCGCGGGCAATAACTAGTATTCACATAAGAATGTAATGAACTACCTTTTGGAAGGGGCGACTAGAATTAATTCTATTCTAATGTAATTTTTCATGTTCAAAAGTGCCTTTTATGTGCCTTTTTGAAATAAATGATTTGACTTTGACTTTGAACCTATGTCTTTGGCCACCATGTATCCAGACATCGGTCACTGAGAATAGGTTAATAGAAAAACCCAAAAACAGATGACTAAACCGAATTCAACAGAACAGATCGCCACCAGACCAAAAGGAGACATCATTCAACAGAACAGATCGCCACCAGACCGAAAGGAGACATCATTCAACAGAACAGATAGCCACCAGACCAAAAGGAAACATCATTCAATAGAACAGATTGCCACCAGACCAAAAGGAGACATCATTCAACAGAACAGATCGCCACCAGACCGAAAGGAGACATCATTCAACAGAACAGATCGCCACCAGACCAAAAGGAGACATCATTCAACAGAACAGATTGCCACCAGACCAAAAGGAGACATCATTCAACAGAACAGATAGCCACCAGACCAAAAGGAGACATCATTCAACAGAACAGATCGCCACCAGACCAAAAGGAGACATCATTCAACAGAACAGATCGCCACCAGACCAAAAGGAGACATCATTCAACAGAACAGATCGCCACCAGACCAAAAGGAGACATCATTCCCAATTGAATCCAATAAAAATCCCATTTAACGAATTAAAAAGCTTACAAGCTCCGTCACGTAGGTAGGTGGTAGGTACCACGCGGCGTCAATAAAAAGGTATAACCAAAGAACTCGATATTTTATTGTTAGAACTAATCTGAATCGAAACGTTCTGTTGCAAGTTATATTGCGTTTTATCTTAGAATGTGGACGTGAGCTGAGTGAGAGTGGTTTTGAATGTGGGGGTGCAGTGAGAGCGGGAGAAAGGTTTGTTGTCTTATTAATACAAAGTTTAAACCTTTTTTAGAACGTAGTTCTTTAACGCAGTTTGGGGTAGGTCAATCAATCAAATGTCATTTATTCAAATTAGGCTGAGAATCAGCGGGTCGGGTCATCTGAATCGGGGTCATTGTACTCATCATTATGAACAACTTTTACTATGAGACCAAACCCGAAATCGCGAAACAAAAATCTGGTGTTCCCTACATTTTGACGATTTATACGAACATAAATGTAGGGAACAGCTGATTTTTTTTTCGCGCTTTCAGGTTTGGTCTCATAGTAAAAGTTGTTTATAATTATGAGTACAATGACCCCCTAGAGTTATGGGATATAAAAAAAACACGTTGTATATAAGTTGGCCCCAATGCCTACCTATTTCACGTCTTTTCTCATAGTTTTCAATAACCATTATCTCCCATCATGTAGAGCCAACAGTGTCATCTCATTCATTCACAGTTAGTCTGTAGTTTTTCCCAAATATTGTTGTAAGAAGAGTGCTTAAAATGTCTAGGACCAAAACTATGTATCTCACCTCATCCCGCTGTGAACATAGCCCCACCCAATCTTAAAGTCAGACAAGTTTAAAATATATAATTATGTTACCTATAGACAGCTTTATAGAGATAATACATCTTGATTTATTATCCTCGACATAGTGTAACTATGGGGCTATGACGTCACGGAATGTGGCCATAATTTATATGCGTCAAGTATTCAATTTATACTGTTCACAGAAAGCAATTTATGGTCATTTAGTGACGTCATTGTTTTGTTTTTATGTTATTGGGTGGCAAAAGAGCCGGCCACTTATCATCTAACTGATGGTAAGTGGCCGCAAATTCACAGGCATCGCATGTGTGTTGCCATGTCAGAGACAAAGTTCAAATGTCTCATATGCTCGTAACTCCCTGCATCCATACAGTGGTGGCTCGGTGGGAGCGACGTTACGAGTTGTAGGTCAAAGGTGCGGATCCAGGCAGGCGCTTTACTTTGTGTAAATTATTTCATCAGTTTCTCAAAACGGTGAAGGAATACATCGTGAAGAAACCGGCAGGTCCTAGAATCAAAATTCGAGGATATTTACCATCTACCATCCCGCACTGAGCCCGCGAGATGGATTAAGGCCCACTCCCTCTCACCGAGAAGTATTTTAACCAGTTCCCGTAAACTTAAGACACCGACATAGGTACCAATGAACACATTTTTTTTTCAAGAAAAAATTGGGGACCAAACCTGAAAAATGAACGTAGTTTTATTTTATAAAAATAGTACACACTCTTTCAAAAATGTCTTTATTAAAATCATAATAATCGGCCTATACTATTCCCACTGCTGGGATACAGGTCTCTATCAGTGAGAGGAGAAAAAGTCATAGTGCTGTTATATTTGTACTTAGTAATGACAATCGTTTAAAAACTAAGTTACTCACTGGCTGACTAGCAAACTATTTTTTTTAATAATAAACTACTGTAGTTTTATAGTAACAACTTGCCTGTGGTGACACACTATAAAAGTTTTACTAGTAGTTGATAATTAATTAATCGCTCAGCAAAAACTAAGCCCAAATTGGCACTTGTTTTTTTATGTTTAGAAAATTGGGTTTTGTTTCACATTGTGTGGGTGTCGTGAAAATTCATTACCTAAGGAATTATGTACTAGTAAGTAGGTGAGTAGCAATATTATCTAATGCCTGCTATAAAAACAAAAGACGATCCGCCATCTCACTGTTGTGTTGTCAAGATGTTTTGATTTCTACCTTTGGGGAAAACTGCCTGAAGGAGATAGGTAGATTGATAGAATATTTATTATTTTGTACAAAATAAAAATTACGGATATAAATGTAGACATTTTACAAGGGGTGACACATTGGCCGGTCTTATCGCTAAAGGCGATCTCTTCAAGACAACCTTTGGATGGATCAAGGCAGTAGGAGAGACAATACTGAAATGATTTACATATGTATATACAATAAATACATACATGATACCTAAAACATATTATAAAATACAATAATAATCATGAAAAAGAAGTGCAAAAGCAAGAAAAATGGTGTTTAACGAGAGAGATAGTGTTATTTTATCATAATTTTCAAAATAAACAATATTGGAGCACGTCTTATCGACACGGCAAAGGCAATCCATAACCACACTGCTTAAGATTAGTCCTAAGAAGGCTCTCGTTAAGCAGTTTGATCAAGGACCGGATACAGTAACCTTTCTCGAAGGTTCCTCTTTCCGACACCCTCAACACCTGTAGCTTCGAACTTGCTTTAAATGCAGGTGAGGTTATATTTTTATTTCTTTAAATGTTTAAAAATAATTAATATTACTTTAAAATATTAAATTATGAAATAAATAAACGAGGTCAACCTTTAATAATAATGAGACCTATTATTTATTATAATTGATCATTTTGTTTATAGCTAAATACTAAAATACTAACTCGTTTAATAAATTAATTAATTATGCCTAATGTGTCTAGGGATTAATTAGTACCATTCATAATGCTGGCTATTCAATTAATAGTTTCACTATTAAAGTATTATTAGTTTCAACAATTATAGTTAGATCATTTTATAAAATTATGTTATTATCTTTTTAATATTATTAGTTTGTTCAATTACGATATTAAATATTTAATCCAGTCGTATTTGTTCAGTTCACGAGTTTACAGTTTATAACTTTGAATAAGTTTATTTGGCATAGGTACCTTATTATGTTTTGATAAATTAGGACTTATGATTAAATGCTTTATACCCAACAGTATTATACAGAGGCAGACTTAATAAATTAACAAACAGCTTATTACTTTGTCTTTTGCTGATAATTTGGCTATAGTTTTATTGCTGTCAGATTTTGCGTTATAAAAATGGTCTACAAACATTTATCACTAAAACAAACGCCCATTGCCTATCCCTATTATTTAGAAAATATATTCTCAAGCACAACCTAAAAGAACTACTTCCGACAATAACCATTAGTTAAACAATAGATACCTATAGGTAAGTGTATATCCTACCCATTAGAAATGGAAATTGTCTTGATCACATTTTACTAAAAACAAAGTCATCGGCCACAAGTTTGATAGTAGAATTGCACATCATAGATAACAAATCAATTGTGCTGGCAATCTCCGTTAGCCAATTTTTCACGGTATCACGCATTAATACAGAAGCAATCAAAACAAAATTAGAATATACAGATTTTACAAATATTTACAAAACAGAAGATGCGAATGTCGCTATGGATGAACTAGTTACAATACTTTCATCTACTATAACCAAACACACAGAACAAACCAACGTACAACATGGATAACTACAGGCCTATTAAAATGTATTAAGCATAGAGATAAATTACACACAAAGTCCATGAAATCACCAGACAATTTAATATTACATGTAACATATACGCGATATCGAAACTTTTGAAATGCACTATTGCGTACATTGAAAAGTTCATTATGAGAAAAGCGAACTTTAAAAAGCTCACGGTAATCCAAGAATGCTATGGAAAAAAATTAAGGAAATTACTAATACCGGCAAAATACACTCTAGTCCAGATAAACTATTCAAACTAACCGATAGCCCTAAATCTTCCCTAAACAAGGTTTCCGGGTTCTCTTAGGAAGGCCATTGTACACCCAATCTATAAGGGAGGGAACAGGAACTGTGTCAATAATTATAGGCCAATATCTGTTCTACTCTCGCTCTCGAAAATACTGGAAAAGATTTTAAACAATAATCTTAGAAGCTTTTTAGACGGGTACAAAATTATTGCTGACAACCAGTA
Source organism: Apamea epomidion (assembly GCA_947507525.1). Classification (NCBI taxonomy): domain Eukaryota; kingdom Metazoa; phylum Arthropoda; class Insecta; order Lepidoptera; family Noctuidae; genus Apamea; species Apamea epomidion. Next base: position 852,541 of record OX382233.1, read on the forward strand.
TGGCTTTAGCTCTGGTGTCTCCATTAAAGATGCTGTATTAGACCTAACGCAAACTATAGCAAAGACACTGAACAGCAAGACTAAGTGCCTTGGCATATTTTTGGACTTGTCGAAGGCTTTCGACACGGTTTCTGTTCCAAAACTAATAGCTAAGTTAAAGTGTATGGGCGTGGGCGATTACCTGACAAATCGCACCCAGAGAGTTAGGACAGGCTCGAGACACAGTGATGAGACTTCGGTGTCTTCCGGCGTGCCTCAAGGAAGCATATTAGGTCCCACGCTCTTCCAAATCTACATAAACGATCTTTGTAGGATGTCAATACCTGATGCGAAGATCTGTGTATATGCCGATTTTAATTCACGGGCCTACGTGGGACGATGTGCAAACTAGAGCTGAATCTGCACTATCTTCTGTGATGACCTGGCTTAATCTGAATTTGCTGACAAAAACCTGAATAAAACCTATTATGTTCCCTTTGCGACTCGACGTAACCCCAAACACTTTCTCGATTACAGCTCACTCATGCCAAAATCGGCTGATGTCGTGCTCTTGTGCTGCTATTGCTAGAAGTAATAACGTGAAGTATCTGGGGTTGCATATAGATGAGGGGTTGAGATGGGACAAGTAGTTTGATATTCTAACCACCCGAACTATCCGTCTGATACACATATTTAAATCTCTGCGGGAATCGGCTGATTGTAATATTCTCAAGATGGTTTACCTCAGTTTGTTCCAGTCAATCCTCGGATACCTCATAATCATGTAGGGTGGAGCAGCGAAGACTTTTATTCTGAGAGCAGAGCTCAAAGAGTTGTACTCAAGGTTATTATCAGAAAACCGTTTAGATACCCCACAGCACAACTCTATTCTGACTGCAAAGTTCTGACGGTACGTCAGCTGTTTGTTCTGCGATCTGTCCTCAGAGTACATGGCTACCGACCCTTACCTGACCCAAAGAAGCGTACATATGTCCCCCCTGGTATACAGCACAAAACCTCGTTTGCAAAACGCCAATACTACGTGCTATGTACTCACGTATATAAAATTGTACAAAAACTTTTACATATAATAAACTTAAATAAATTCAATATGAAATCTAAAATTACAGACTGGCTTATACAACAAGACTACAATAACACCAAATCTCTACAGGCATACATCGCTTAACAAATCACAAATCACTATTAAATAGGAATGCAAAACACTACACACAAACAAACACCTCTTAACACACAACACACACACCCATACAACACAACTAAGATTACACTCACGAACACGAACACACACACCTCTCATTCACACTCCCACTCTTTCTCCATACCTGTATCCATGCTCAAATAAATCTAACATCGACACTCGAAACCAAAGGTTCAACATTAATTTGCAGTCCAGCTCGATCGAATCACTGTCTCCTAAGATACAGGTAATCCCTAGTTTAGGAGGCAGGATTTAATTATTTTGTCTCCCCTTGTGTCCGTTGTTATTTGATTAAGTCTTAGCATGTTACTATATACAACCTTTGTCTATGTATATCTTTTGGATCAATAAACTATTATTATTATTATTTCTTTTTGTCTTTGACATATCTCGGGACCGTGGGGTCCCGGACCTTTGAAAGGCGTACCAGGGCCCGAAGTCAACTCGCAGAGGCTCTTTAGACAACTTGAAATTATGAGGAGGCACCAACCGACGATTATCCCTGTATGCACCATGTAAGTGCACCCAAGGACAACCCCCGGTTGGTGCAGGACTATTGCAGAACATGAAAACAAAATATACTGGGCTATGGGCGTGGGTGGCTATAATAGATCGGTTACCTTGAACTATGGAAGGTCTATGTCCCCTGCCTGACCAATGATAATATAATTCATAGATAAAAAGGCAGGGGGTGACTTGCGCACTCAATAATGGGCCCCCTAAAACGATCGCTAGTACATAGTGTCGTAGCGACATGGGGGCAACATGTCCTAAGGTGCTTGTGAGGAGTAGAGAGGTATTCCACGGCTTTCAGAACAAACCCAGAGCCCGGAAGATGGTCAAGATCCCTACGAGCACTTACTGGAATTATTATTATCCTGTCTTTTAACAAAAATCTAACGATATTTCAAAATATATTAACAGCTATTACTAACGGTAAATAAGGGAAGCTCAACAAACGGCGCAAAACAAAGTCACATATCAGCCATTTCCGGTTCCGTCGGAAGCGGATGTCACCCCGCGCCCCCGCCCAAGCCCCCTGCGTCCCCAGCCGCCATTGTCCGAGCGATAGTTAGCGATAAACAGTTTATGTTCAAATAGATACTTGATATAGTGGGGGGAGCCAGGATATGTGTGATATCATTGCCATAGGCCAGAGATAATTTTTTATGGGACATTTACCTCCAAGTGGGTGCCCATGGTGTCCCGTTGGAGAGTCTTCGATTTGGGCTGAGGGATCCAATTTATATTCAGACAATAACAACTAATTCCATAAATGTTAATCAATTCAGCGCCAAAACTTGAATATTATTTTTGTGATACTCGTTAATTTTGAACGCCTTAATTTACTATGCTTTAATCGAAGAGCGAAACAAAAGTTAAGAACAACACAACCATGGAGAGAACCATAATTTATGAAATATAAGGAAAATACACAAAGTTCAAAGTGAGGATATTAGACAAAAAACCAAGACAAATGATGCACTCACGCAAGCCGTAAAACTGAAATGGTAATGAGCCGGTCCATATAACACGCTGTATAGACAGCACGTGGACATTCGGAACTACGCATGGATGAGTCTGACAGGAAAAAAAAGAGTAGGCAGGCCGAAAAGAAGGTGAGCTGATGACATGACAGAAATAGCAGGGAGAGACTGGCAGACTATTGGCAAATATACACATGGAAGAAGCTGGAGGAGACTTGCATCCGACGAGGTGGCCATATCCGACAAAATAACTAATCTGTACTAACATCTAGAAATAAGTAAAACTACTAATAATTAACTATACTAAATGTGTTATTATATTATAAATATTTTATTATTTTTATAAATATTTAATCGAAGTTTTCACTTAATTTCAAGAAATCATCAAATCCTAATGTTCAACATCAGTTTGCGTCCATTAGAAACCTTTGAGTACTCCACTCATCCATCTTTCTATCCTCCCACCCCCGTCATAGAAGGTCGTGACATAAAACCGACACTACCACGTTCGTCCGACGCAGAATTAAAGGAGAATGGACTACGAAGTATGGGAACTTGCTCCATTACCAAATAGGTAATATATTTTATATTTATAACGTTTGTGTTAAGAATTGCTAGTCCATTCGGTTCATTCAATGTTTACAAGGCACACAGATTTAATAAAAGTTAACTAATTCACAAAATAGTAGAATTTTGCTTTACTTAATAACTCACATTAGTACGTTTGGAGGTACATAGATAGGTACCCCTATACCTATGGACCTCCAAACGCACCAACAATTAGGAGAAGTCGTCATAACTAACCATTACTTAGTTATTAATTTTACAGTACAGCTTCTGGCATAATTATTACGTGTCTGGGGCATGCGGTGTGAACCTATCAGAAATTGTTAAACTTAAACTAACCTTAGATTTAAGTAAAACATTATTTTAAAATTTGTAAGCAATTGTTAGTTGGCCATTAAAGAAACATAAATAAATAAAATCTATTTTACGCAGTGGCAGTGGCAGGTTAGTCCGTTGTCCTTTGTGTCGTACATTTTACAGAAGCTGAAACTATTGGATCCCGGTCCGATTGGAATTCTTCAAAGCATCCCTGTACGTGTACACCTCGCTGTGGAGAGCTGACAAAGTGACGGGTGGCAGGTATTCGTTCATGCATCCTTCCTTATCCTACAGCTGACCTAGCTGTAGGTAGCAAACGGATTTTTTTTTTTAAAGAGGAATTAGAGCAATAATCAAGACTTTCGTGAAAGAACATTAAATACATAATCTTAATAGAAAAGTTTAGAAAAGAAAGAAATCGTGGTACATATTAGTTTTTGCCAACTTAAACTGCTCATCATAATGTCCTTCTACTAACTGATAACTTGACCAATAAACCTGAGTGTCACAATCTTGAATAGTTAACGATATGTTCAATGCTATCAAACCGAAAGCGGCGATATTAGTTTTCTTTAAGTCGTTGATTACCACCGCGGTCACCGGTGTCCGCTAACAATAGATTTTCTACTGTGTCTGTTATCTGGCAGTCAACGTGTTAAGTCTTAGAGACCTAAAAAAGAGCCTATCAATATTGTCAAGACTATAGTTTTATTTTCGTTCACAAACTCAGCTTTGAACAACAAAGTCAAGACTCTAAAAATAAACATGAAATATCTTAAATTAAGAAGGACACTTTTGACATTTCGAATTTCTACAATAAAACCCTTACCAATAAGTTAAGGAAAGAAAGAAACAAACCTATTTATAGAGTAGTAAAGTCGTGACTAGGATGGTGGATATTCGTTTACCGGTTTGTGATAATTTATCACATGTAGTGTGTAGGAGCGGAGTGTATTGGTCCACGGGTTCGATGGATGAGGGCTTGATATGGTGTTTGTTAGCAATCGGGCCGCCATTCGTCTTCGTGCAGTTCTCGGGAACTGCTTTTGGTCTATTTTTAACTAAATTAGCGGTGCCGAAAGGACTGACCCACATAAGAAGATATAAATGTATGGAAAACAGAAAATGAGCTTTTTTTTCTGCAGTATGACAATACTCGTACAAGCTTTAGATAGTTTAAGTAGCAGCTTTGTGTGTATGGATCAAAATTAGATTGCCTCAGATTGTTTTATTGGAAGCGAATTTTAAATTTTAATCTTGACTTATTATGTTCTTATTTTAGCTAGGAAAAAAAAGATTTCATCAGCACCATATAAAATCGTCATAATAAAGTGTTTCAGTATGCAAGAGTACAATAACATGACTCTCTTTGTCCCCACAGTAAACCAGAACTAATCCAACAAACGTTCAAAACATAGAAATAAAACTTTCCATCGCAATGTAGCGCAAATTCTGTACCAGACTCGACTCAAAGCAATTTGTATTGAAAACTACTCGTAGCGCGTCTACGCGGCTACGAGGCTACGAGGGCCGTAGCGCTACGTGCCGCCAGCTGCATGCTAAGAAATTGTAGAATCTTTTGCAGAAGACCTTCTGGTTCTAATGCCGTTTAGGCACTCATAAATGCCTTATTTCTTATACATATATGAGTAAAATTGTATATTTTAGAATGAGTACAGTCCCAAATGTTAGTCAGTTCAGTGTCTATGTGTGTGTTTGTTTTTGCGTCATTTGTTACGTGGTCCTTCTGTACGACACATTTTTGTGACTTCTTGGTCTGGAATCGAGGTGCTTTTACCTGCAAAAAGACTGCCCCGACTGAGCCGTCGAACAAGCTGTTCTAAATTGAGCTGCTCAGGTGTATTGTGTGTTTAGCTGATTTTTGCTTGTGTGCATTTTTCTACGAAATTTTGCAAGATTGTGTGGAATTATGGTTGCAATTTGCACAAGTTTTAAAAGATGCATGTATAGCGTCATTGTTTTATTGATTGGGTTATTATTTATTTGATAAAAAATATAGGAATGCTCTTATATCGTGGGTTTGTAGTCTGCCATTAGCTATGCTAGAATGAACATTACTACATTAATTTGTTATGTTTTCGTTTTTTAATTTTTTCAAGGTCATTTTGGTAACAGTACTCACTATGCTTCATAGTCCATACAGGAAAGTTTTGCTCTAAAACTGCAGTGATTAAGTATGGAAGCCATCTTAATAATTCTATAAAAGTTTTAATTTCTTGATTACACTTTTCCCAGTTTTCTCCACGACATAATACATTTTGTATCAGAAAGGTGTGGTCAGATTGAAGGGTACAGACCTTCAAACTGAACAACTTTCTCCTTGGGACTAACTTCGTAATCGCAAAAAATTTATCAACTGTCCCCTCAAAACTTCAATACCTACTCGATCCAAACGTATGGGACGGCTGATTAGTTTTTCTCGATTACAACATTGGTCCTATGGAGAAAGCCTTTATTTTTCCATTAAATGTCACCTTTAAAGACCAAACTTTGATACACGCTGTATAAAGAGGGGGCAATCACTCTCAGCAGGTCCTGTATTTCTACAATTCCTTCTACCCAACAAGGCCGTAAAGAAACTTGTTTAAAATGCTCATCTTCGTTTATCGACATCGAACTAAGTATAAACGGACGATTTTTCCTTTTCGTCCAAAAGTAAATCATTCAGCAAATTAAACGAGCCTTCGAAAAGATCCGCCGGAAAAAATAGATGGTTAGAGGGTTCCGTATGTGTGTGTGGGAAGAATTTTACTATTTATTTCTTATCTTTAGAAGTTTTTGGACATAGATATATTAGTCATATGCTGGTAGGACTTGCGTTAACTTACTCGTCCTATCAAACAAAAATGTCTTATCAAGTCTTGTAGAAGGCAAACTCCTGAACAACTCGCGACTAAGACTTTAGTCAGGATTGAGACTAGTTCGGCAACTCAGATACATGCATGAAAGCAGTAATGCTTGCAAAGGAGGAGGCGGAGGTGAGGGAGAGGCAATCTCTGCGCCCTCATGCCCCTATGTAGTCTGAAGGAACACAGGTGGGTTTTAGTCAGTAAAACTCTGACACCCAGAGCGGGAGATGCGGGAGGAGTCACATGATAATTTCCCCAAAAAAAAAAATCTTGACTTGCAAGTCATTTGTTGCTTCAATTTTATTGTTCACAAGCAAGAAACTTGCATCGTGTAAAAGAAGCTTTAGGTATCACCAAAAAAAAAAAAACAAATGTAAAAAGCAGAACCCTCTAATGCCAATTCCAACTCTGACCTACCGCTATGTTTTTGCGTCCCTCACTTAGAATTCCGCGGCGTCACTGCCCGAACGGCATTAGCGTCCCGACGGCACACAACGGCACTAACTTCACAAGAACTCAGATTTTTATCAGTTAAGACAATACTCATTCTTAGGGATGTCACTATTTTGTAGCTGATGATGATGGCTTCACAGCGGTAACGTAGGGTGCTTATGTAGTTGTTTTTTTTTGTTTATTGAGCTGCGTTTCATAGAAATTAAAACAGAGTCAGAGAAATGGTAATAACACAAGATCAATTCCCGTATTCAAGAACGTTCAAAATCTATTTGCAATCTCATCTCAGCGAAAATCAATGTAAATTCAAAATGTTTTTGATAAATATAGACTGAGATAGAAATGCGAACTTACTTAGAAACACGGGAATTGCCCCCCTGGGTAAAACAAAAACACAACCCTCTAGATGTACTGAGGGCCTTTGAAAAGTCTGGGCAAAGCTTAGGTAATATTTTATGTCCTTTAAGAAAACCCTTACATAGTTTTTAGGGTTCCGTACGTCCGAATGAAAAAACGGAACCCTTATAGGATCACTCGGGTGTCTGTCTGTCTGTGCGTCTGTCACAGCCGATTGAGTTGAATTATGAATTTCTGTGACCCAAACACGGTCGTGTAACGTAAATTAATAAAATTTTTAATATAAGGGTTAATTTCGGGAGGATAATTTGAAATAAAAGCAAATGAAGGGACTTACTGTGAGGGTCCCAAATATATATTTTTTTATATATTTAAAATAAATAGTTTTCAAAATCAAAAGTCATTTATTCAATTAAGGCTGAGAATAAGCACTTTTCGAACGTCTAAATTACAAAATACAGTCCCCAAAAACGCCCGCCCTTCACGACTTCCTAGTGCTATCGCTGGGAAGAAGAAGTGGCGCAACAAACTCCCCAGCAGCACAGCTGTCTGTTCAGTTAAAAAATGCTTGATACTTGATTGTATACAATACTAGGTGTTAAGTAATTAACATTACAAGGTACAGAATATAAAATTAAATTAATTGCCATATGTCAGCTAGCCACGCCAATATACCAACAAATATAATAAAAACTATACGTACTCAAGCTAAAAAATAATTAATTAAAATTAATATGTAAATAAAACTTACTACCTAAATAAAGGCCTCCAGGCATAAAGGGCGTGACAGCTTATATATTTATGCATTGCTGGGTTCTGGTCACATAGCTGTCACTTGAAGTGAATTTATTTTACTTCGATGGTCCTAGTTTATCATCTGTATAAACTAGGACCATCGAAGTAAAATAAATAAATAAGTTAATACTAATAACAATAACCTGTCAGTAAGCTAATTCTGGAGAAAAAACTTGGACATTGGCGCCGATTCCCTTGTTCACAAATTAAACTAAATTTAAGTTCAGTGCATCTTTTTCTTTCTATTTCATTAAGAAAAGGACAGAAGATAAATATTAGTTTAGTCCTGTCAAATTAAGATACTCCATAGACAATTTAGACGTGATTAAAAACATGGCTACTAAAAATACGTCAATTTACGTCAGGCGCTGACTAATTTGACAGGACTAAACTAATATTTATCTTCTGTCCTTTTCTTAATGAAATAGAAAGAAAAAGATGCACTGAACTTAAATTTAGTTTAGTTGGTGAACAAGGGAATCGGCGCCATTTGTCTTAAGTTAATTAGGGCGACCAACTATTCTTATCGTGTAAGTAGTCGTTGATGGAATAGTAAGCCTTTGAACAAAGGTTGGATTTTACTTGAGCTTTAAACGCATTAAAACGCAAGTCTAGCAAAGAAGCGGGTATCTTGTTATAAAAGGTTATAGCAAGCCCAACAAATGAGTTATGAACCTTATGAAGCTGGTGAAAGGGGGCACGTAGTTTGTCCTTATTTCTAGTGTTAACACTGTGAATAGCACTGTTTTTAGTGTACAAGTGTAAATTTTGCCAAATATATATAAGATGTTGGCGAAGATGAATTGTGATGCAACCGTGAGAATACATACCAATATATTTAAAAAAAAATCTTAGAGAAACTCTGGCACCTATCTGGTATACTGCTCAAACAGCTCGTTTTTGAAAGACAAATATATTTTGTATATCAGCGGCTTTGCCCCACAGTAGAATACCGTAGGACATAACGCTATGAAAATAACTAAAATAGACTAAACGAGCTGTATCAACGTCAGTGTATTGTCTTACTTTCCTGACGGCGTAGGCAGCTGAACTAAGCCTTCCTGCTAGACTTGATATATGAGATCCCCACTAAAGTTTGGCATCTACTGTTAGTCCTTGAAAAATTGCCGAGCCTACTGTTTCAAGCACCTCTTTAACTAAGACGATGGTGGGTCCTAGATTTCTAACATTCGGTAAAGCGAACTTTACACACTTCGTTTTCTTGGCATTAAGATCTAGGTTATATGGTACTAGGTAAACCAATCTGTAACTATTGAGAGTGCACTGTTTACGTCGTCAAAATCTTGTCTTTTCCTGTCTACTTTAAAAATAAGAGAGGTAACATCTGCAAAAAGTACAACGTCACAGATGCCCTTCAAATGGAACGGTAAATCATTGATGTATACTAAGAAGAAGAATGAACCCAGTGTTGAGCCTTGCAGAACACCTAACTGAACTGGTAGCCCAGAAGATTTCACGCCATTAACATCTACACATTGGACCCTATTATGTAAATAAGAAATTATTACGTTGTGAGCTTCGTTTCGGACACCGTAATGACGTAACTTACGCAAAAACGTTTCATGGTGCACGCAATCATAGGCTTTGGAGAGATCACAGAAAACTCCAATAGCATTTTGCGATTTCTCCCATGCGTCAAATATGTGTCTCAGCAGAGCAACACCCGCATCTGTAGTTGAACGACCTTTTGCAAAGCCATATTGCTCATTATGGAGGAGGCTGTTTAAATTAAAATGTCTTAGCAACTGCTTGAGTATTCACTTTCAAATATTTTGCTGAATGCAGGTAAAATAGATTTTAAAGTTATAGATGCAAATTTACCATTCTCAAAGCGTATCTCTGAAACTCCTAAGGCAATTTTGAAAAAAATATAGGTAATTATTCTATACTTAAATATTACAGGAAAACGTATAAGAAGTCTATGGTCTTAAAATAACAGGGTAAATCGCTCAATATTTTGCGTTCAAACTTACATTTTCAGTTAGGATATATGGGAGAACATGTTTCACAACTACATTGTAAAGTTAGTTCTTGGGATAAATTCATCCCAACTATGGAATCCTTCATTATTTAACAATTTCCCGTTAAGAAAAATACTAATCAAAGAAACATTATTAAACCATCAATCACTACGCTTGATTTTCCGACCTCCTCATAATTACTGTAGTCAGTTTTAAATAATGTTGGTAACTAATATCTAGTTGATAATAACATTTCATTAAATAACATCTACAGTTGACAGCCCTATCAGAACTCTATTGTAGGTATCGTAAAACGGAATGTGTGTGTGTTGCTATCGAATGCTACCTGTGTTTAGTCGCAAGTGTGCTGAAGTGCTATCGAAATGTAATTATCTATGAAATAGTCACTGAAACACTAACATTTCAGCTGTGGAATGTATTTATATGATGATTGGATTGGGTACACAACGTGAAATGGAATTCAGAATGGTGAAGTGATTTAAAAGTGGTATTTACGTCGCAGAGGTCTTGTGTGTCTGTTTGCTCTCATTGTAAATGTTATGGTGTAAGTTTAAATGAGGTTTTTTTATCATCCTCTGTGTTCATTTTTACAATTTCTAGACGATTTTAAATGACTATGGTCTGCGATTCAAATACCATTTTAGGCGTTAGCACTGAGTTACTATTTGACCATTAAAATAGTGACAAAAAAAACGAATTCCTGTTACTGGGTAGCCTGTGTCATCCCACTGCTGGGCAAAGACTTCTCCCCATGACTTGCAGTTCTTGCGCCCCAGAGCTCGTCTGTACCACTGGGCTTTTGTTTTGTCCACCACCTTAATTGCGTAGCACACTATCAATCTCAATCTGAATAATTTAGAAGGTTATTGATCCATTGCGTCATATGTTCGAAAAACATTCTGCTGAACTGTCAAAATGAAAGCCATCGCTACTGATAGTGTGTTACGCAACTACCCCACAGTTCATCCCGCCATCTTCCACTGGGGAACTAATATCTAATTGTATTTTATTGTTTTGATATTTATGACAAATAAACAGCACCAAAAATCTATTATTATTATCTATTATTCACACCGTACCTTTGAAACTTCATTCTTGTCCTAAATTTACCCAAGTATCCGCTCATGTAAACTTTAACAAAACTAAAGGGAGTTAATAGCTCTGTTCGGCTCAACTCAGCTAAGTTCGGCTCACGTCGGCTACTCTCGGCTGAGCTCGGCTTCGGTCGGCTTAGCTCATTGAATTTCATATGCGTGCGCTAAGCTCACCCTACCCAGATATTAGTCAATGTACAGTCGGCCATAATAGCGTATTCCTAGTGTAATAATTTGGTTAGTGTATTTAGGGTATACCTAAATACATCGAACTTTCAGATGAATGAATTTCACAAACGTCAGATTTTGTGTATCCTCTCTCTCTCTCTCTCAATCGCTCTTTAACTGATAAGAACCGTGATTCTATTTCAAATTGTCAACGGTCTTTCTCCATCTGTTACGATCTGTGGCCTGGTGGAGGGCGGCGCTGTTTGATCCGACCACCGTTTTGGCCTTCGGCCTCTTGGTATTTTGCCCTCTATCCACTTGTCCGTTTCCTGTCACCATTAAAATCTTCATCAAATCACAATATGGCCCCAACATGTAATTGGATAAAAAATTTCAAAGCTCCTATTAAAATGCGCTGCTTAGGATCACCAAAATAATAGTTAATAATAAAGACTATTTTTCTTATCAGCCCGTGTGAAAGATCATTATTGTAATTTTCTGCTAGATAATTTTTTAGGTTACTTTCCTTCATTTGGTTTTGCTGGATTCCCAATTTGCAACAGAGACGACATTAAACTAAACAATATAATTTAGTAGATAGCAACGAAGCTGACTGTACTCCCCCTATGAATACAGTTAGAAGTTATAATTGTTGAATTAATTGGCGATTTGGCCCGCCATGTTATCAATTAATATGTTTTTACTGTAAAATTCGTATTTTAACGGTTATGGCTTCAGTTACTAACCGCTAGCATGTATGTTCAAACTTTTGTTATGAATTTTTATCGTATTTGCATAAAAGGTTATGAGAGGAGTGAAATTATGGACAGTGTTGACGTAATCAAGAGACAGGGTGGACAGGGCTGTCATGATTAAATAGAGAACATTTTTATTCAGTTGTGTGTGTTAAAAGATGTGCTCACTCTTTAAAGGTTTACTTTAAGTCTTTTTAAAAGATAATATCCACTCTCTTACCAATAATCAATAATTGTTTCAGCTATTGGGAACACACACACACAGATGAATTATATGAAAAATTGTAAATTAACACTCCAAGGACTTCCCTGGAGTGGTGTATAGGTTTTTGCAGTATGTTTTTCGTAAAGAAGGCTTTTAGCTTCTTCTATGAAAGTCTGGATTGGAAGCTATGCTAGGTATATTTTTACATACAATTATGTATGAAACAGGTTTTCTTTTTCTTTTCGTCTCGACGGTATATTGTTTTTATATATTATGTACATACATTTTCATCAGTAGCGTTAATTAGGTTTTAGAAATGAAACAGGGTACTACGTATTTTGTGACTTCAAATGATAAATTATTTATTTTAATTTATTTAGGTATTTAGGTTAGCCAACAATTGTTTACACAATACATTTAACAAATCATTTCTTGATACATTTATAAGTGCAACAATTACTTACAGGCTAATACAACATGCACCATTAATGGTTTTACTTATCTCAAAGCCAAAAAGGATATTTACAATCATAGTTATTCAGTTTTTTTTTTTGGCAATCCATGCATAACAAAAATAATAACAGCTATTACCTTCTAAATAATTAAAAAATAAAAACAAATTGGTAGTTAACAGTAACATTAAAAAATAAACAAATACAAAATAAAATAAAATTACATTAATAGTGAGAACATTAATTGTGAGAATAATGCTCAATAATTATTTTATAAATTTTCCGATGCTGTCATGGTGTATATCCGTAACATCGCAGCAAATGTTTACATTTTTACATATTCGTGAAATGGGTGAGTCAGTACCTAGGACCGTTTTGCGCAACGGTGAGGATAATGGTGTGATAGGACTTCGCGGATATCGGGCTGGGGCACGAAATTTTAGGAGACTCAGTAGGTTTGGGCAGTCAATATTATTTCTAAGTGTTGATAACGAGTGGACTTTAAAATATTTGAGACGAGTATTATAGGAGATCAGCTGTTTACACTTTCCTCTAGAAAATGCGAGGTGCCACAAAAACCGTTTTTGGACTCTTTCCAAAAGTAACTTATGTGTCGCGTAGTGTGGGCGCCATATTGTTACTGCAATACTCCAAAATACTTCATTCAAGGCTATAGTACCTACAGCATTATTTTAGAACCAACCTGTTTAAAGCCCCTGGTGTTTGTAAGCACAAACCCTAACATTTTTGATGCTTTCCTAATAATATGCTCGATGTAGTGGACGAAAGAATTTTTTTGGTCGAACTGTACTCCCAGATCCTTAATTTCATTCACTTCTTGAATCTTTTTATTGCTTATGAAGTACTTCGAGTTTATTGGGTGCCACTTTCTTGAAAAAGGCAGAGCGTAGCATTTTTTTAAAAGTAAGTTCCATTTTGTTAGTCTTACACCATTCAACAACTCTGTTCAGATCCTCTTGAAGAAGCGCGATATGATGATGCTCTAGATTTTAATCAAATACAACAAAACCAAGTAAAGCCTAATCTAAAACAAACAAACAATATGTACTATATATATCTACAACAAATTACTTCATTCATTCACAACGAACATTTGACGCTTTTGTGTGTCAAACTGACGGCCGCTGATTAATGTCTGTACACCACACAGAAACACCGCCTTTGCTACCTTAACAATACAGCGTATATTCCTTTGAATTGTTCAACACAAAATAAGACTACAAGTAAAATATTTCATGGAATTATGAGCTTTGGGAATGGGAATTTAAAGGTGATAATTCTGTGTGGTTTGCCTAGACACAATGCTCAGTAAGACCCGAAGGTTTGATTTATTTGGAAGGTATTGGCCCATTGTTACCTGTGACTTTTCCTTTGGGACACTATTGTGGTGGCGCTCTATTAAACAGGTAGTTTCTGAGCGATAATATTTTGAAAGGTGGTCGGAATCTTAAAATACTTGAGAATTTTATTGAGGTGTGAGGAAAGCTTAATTTGTTGGTTCACTAAAAAGTGGATTGAAATACACTATAAAAATTTTGCATTTTTCACACAGACTAGCTAATTAATGTCAGTCAGACATGCACCATGATTGCGAATCACTTTGCCAATCCATTGCTTCATATGTTCGAAAAATTTGTCAGCTCAACGACTTAAATAACGCAATAAATGTGGTTGAACTGTCAAAATGAAAGCTTTTGCTACTGTTAGTGTGTTACGCAATTACTCCGCTGGTTTCAAAATTCACTTATTTTACTTACGAAGTATACACAATCAAAGAGATACAATATGTTATATTATAACATAATACACATGTGATAAAATATGTTACGTTATGACATGACATATTTTATCTTATCTATTTTCTATAAAATAAAATAATTATTTAATTTATTTTTCTCCATACAAACAAAACCACTTCGCTCCGACACACCCTAACGATTGTTTCATACACAAACGATTGCTACCGGCCACATACAGTCTTGATCTACGCCTAACTCGAGTCCACTTGTCTTGAAGTGCACATCGTCCGTCCTGGGGTCCATTTCTGTGAGATTTCAACTTGAGATACACTTCGGCGTCTTGTTTGCATATATGTACGCAATTTACATGTATCAACAAACGACCTGGCCAAACATTTCTGGACGCCACAAACGTGTGTTGATCTACGTCAAATGATTTGGTTTGGGTCTTACAAATATTGGACAGATACTAAGTTTGTGGAGCTAAGATACGCGATTTGAAACAAACTGAAAACTATAAGGCAACATCGCAGAAACTTGCCTCGTTGTTCGAGTAGTCGTCACAACCGCTGCTGCTGAGCACGAGGTGCGTGTGCTGTGTTCGACTCCCGGGTCGGGCAGACTGTTGTTGAATTTTTCCGTCAAGAATTTCTCAGTAGCAGCCTGGAGCCAGGCTTTGTGCTCTCGTTAATGACGATAGGCTCGGGATTATAGGAGTGATGAAAGGTTATATTTCAGAAAACAGAATCCCGTCGACGTTTTACTCATGAGACATCAATAAATAAATAAATCCTTCAAATGAAACCAAAATATTTAACAATCGACTACAACCCATCCCTACCCAAAAAATCTATCTTAACAGGCAAAGAAAATTAAATTACTACCTCCACGAGCCTAGAAAATTTCGGTGAAACATCTTCAATGTACGTGTGTGATAGAAAATGGATCAAATAAATTGTAGCATTTGTTTTGATGGCCCTCGGACGGACTGTCCGATGGACAAATTGATCGTCGAGCATGTACCTCGCAGTTTAGGGTTACGTTTAATCTTCATTCGATTTTATTTAGAGATAGAAGGGATAAGGATTGGAAACATTAGGTTTATTTTGAGCTAAATTTAATGCTGTAATTATTTAGGCGTTAAATTTGAAGTGGGCCTAGACAGGTTCTAGAAAATTTATCTCGGATTGGTATTTACTAATTAGTTAAGTTCTTGCAAATTGATTGTCAAGATTTAGTTCTTGCTAAACTATGAGCTAAAACTACTTCGATATCGATGAGACGACGCCCACGTATCTTCTTAGTTAAAATCAATAACAGGCGGATATCACACACCGCACTTTGTATGATCGTTATTTCATTATTTTAAAGAGTGTCATAGCCAATAGTGTCATCGCAATGTGTCTTTATCCACGAATAAAAATTGTCTGATGATTGAGAAATCAGCCTATAATTAGTTATTATTTGATCAAGATTTTGTATGTTGTATTGTTGATTTATTTATCTATCTGTGGATAAGATTTTAGAAATCAAACAATTTATTAACCTAGATCATCATTATTTATGAGCCTAAAAGCTTAGACAACTCTCAATTCAACTGATCCTTGGAACCGACATGACCCTTACCCTCAATCTAATTTAATAACCTCTCGATTCAATTCCTTCTTTTCTCACAAACCCTAAAATTTCGGTCGAGAAAATAGAAAAATACGAAAGAAGTCACGTAGGCATGTCCTCTATCTTTTAGATCCTCACATCGAGTTAAGTGAGGACTAAACTGTTTCTAAGCAAGATATTAACTAGATAGTTTATGATTTTACACGTTATACTTAGTGTGAGTAGATGGCTGCATAATCCTGAGGTGATATTTGAGGACGCACTGGGTGGAAATAACGCTGCGAATCAATCACAGCGGTCAGGATTCTTGCGGTTAGAAAACTAAACAATTGAGTTGCCTTGCAAAACGAACCTAGTGAACAGCTAAGGCCAAGTTTTTTGAAATTCAGAGCATTGGTGTTTTATTATTGTGATCACCAATATCTTAGCACGCTAAACGAGCGAATGAACATGTTACCGGTCCGTCACTACAGTGGTTTATGGGAAGGCCGATGTTCAAGAGTAGGGCTGATGGCGATCAATATGGTCCTATAAGTCATTCAGGGTGACAGGGACAACGACGTGCAACCTGTTACTATGGATTCAGTACCTACATAAATTTTGACCGCGTAAGCATTGCACTTTTCTATAAAAACAGCAGATTTTTTTTTTTTTATAAGCTGCGAAAGTTTTCTACTCTAGGGGGGTCTAGATCCGGCCCTGGTTCAAGCCATGGTCCGGGGCGAGAGGGAGTGGGAGGCGGTCACCTCCTTCTGCGAAGCAGTCATGCTAGCGAAGGAGGTGGCGGGATGGGCGAGGGAGAGATCCTCACGCCTCAGCCGCCGCGGGACACGCTCCGGGCATCAGGAGCCGCGTGACGACTCCCGGCCACCGTAGGCGCGGGCCTGCGGGCGGAGAGCAATGGGTAGCTCACCGTCCGATCAGGACCAGGCCCGTGCCGGACGGCGCGTATGTGTTCCACGCGCGCTTCAAAGAGATGTCAGCATAGTTGACGGGGCCCGACAGGGCCGAAGCCTGCCGGGGTAGCGGGTTCGTCCGAAAGGGTTACCGCTGCCCTGGTACATAAAGGGCTAAGGAAGGAACATGGGTGGGTTTTAGTCAGTAAGAGTCTGACACTCCCTTCTGCTCCACCCAGAGCGGGAGGGGTCATTCGATGATTTCCCATCCTCAAAAAAAAAAAAGAAAAAAAAAAGGGGGTCTAGAGTCATGGGATGGATTCACGGTTACAGTTTGCGCGTCGATGTCCCTGTCACCCTGTATGCCTACCATTACATTTAAAGCCTCAAAAACGCACCGTTTTTCCTCTCCAGTCAGTCACCTGCCGTACGCAGCACACCACGTTTGATTATGCTAATGTATGTTTGTACGCGTGCTCTGGCCGGCCGTCCGTCGCTACGAATACGCGCGTTGAGCAAACCTGATGACTTTACTTATGTGTTTAGTTTAGCTGCTGCCCAAAATAGGACAGCTATGGTAATCTAACTAGTTACAAAGTTATTTGGATAGTAAGAGGAGGAAATATCACTAACTCGGCCATAGTTAATCATTATTAGTATGTACGTAATAGTGATGTCAACACAGGGAGATGAAATAACTAGTGTTTAACATACATTTACTCTATTTAGGCAACAATCTCGCCCCCTATGACATAGGACTTAAACATAACTGGCGAAATGTGGATGTGCTAAATGTACACCTCTGCCCAACCCTTCGGGGGACATAGGCGAGATGATATGTTATGTCTATTCAATTCCTGGCTTGGTGTCCACTTTTTGATACGGGAGACATGTCTATGACATGTCTATGTTTTTCTTATTGGTTTAATTATCCTCTCAATATGACACTTACAATTATTAACTTTTGTCCTATTATAAGCCCGCATAAATAAAAGGTAAACAAGACAGGGTGGCAAGAACATCGGCGTGCAACCTGTTACCATGGATGCAGGGTCCAGGATCATGTACTCCATGGGAACGACTTGCGCGTCCACGTCCCTGCCACCCAGTACAAAAACATGCTGCTGTGATATACATTTTGTTTTCATTTGGATAAAAAGTAAGTCCACCTTTAGCCAACAAAAATTAAATGTAAACTTATTCTTCTTGGCTCATAGGTATGTACTGTGAAGTTTGCACATGAGTAGGTGGTATTGAGAGATGTAATTTTTTTTTTTTTTTTCTATCTATATATTGCTAACGATAACACAAATAATTTAATAAAATAGCTGTTATGAGATTATGAACTAGAATATAAACAACAGCCTTACTGCCTTGTGTTCTAATAATATTATGCTTCGAAAGCTAAGCTGTTCATATCGCTCAGATTATCGACATTATCTATGAAACATAGGATTAGCTGGCACCAAACTGTCATAGCATTTGGAGCCTATAATAATATTCTGACTTGTCTGTATCTAGAACATTCTATTTGACAGTCTAATGAGTTTACTTTATTCGCATGTTAACCAAAATGGAATTTAAGCGATAGTATGCCTACACGTAAGGCACCGCGTGATACCCACCAAATTCTTGTAAATCTACAGTGTGCACTATTTACACATTGTGATTATGTAATTTGTGTGATTGTGTGTGTTGTGAGGGGCCAGTGGCTAAATAATAACAGCTGCACAGGGCGATCGATCAGATTAAGCTACGCTTGCTGCGGTTGGTCTGTGGACGGGTGACCATCTTTGCATACCGATACCACTCCGTGCCTCGGAAAGCATGTCAAACCATTGGTACCCGCTGTTATTCGTGGATCTTTGACAGTCGTTACGGATAGTCAGAAGCCCGCAAGTCTGACAACCAGTCTTACAAAGGGGTATCGTATTATCTAGTAACTGGGTTGTGGAGGTCAGATAGGCAGTCGCTCCATGTAAAATACTAGTACTCAGCTGCATCCAGTTAGTCTGGAAGCCGACCCCAACATAGATTGGAAAGGCTAGGCAGAGGATGAAGTGTGTGTTGTGAGTTAGCGTTCACGTAGTTAAATGTATCTATCGGTACATGTAACAGGTGCTTGCCTAGATACCAAATGTCTCCATCTTAACTTTCTCTCATATTGCTACAAAACAGATTATAAAAATTCTCGTCAGGTTTATTGTGGACACCTAATAAAAATGTGTTTATTGCCTCTTTAATAAAATTATTTTCTTCAAAACTTTCACTCTCTATTATTATAATTCGTTATCCTAGGCAAATCTGAAAGATACTCTGTAACGTAAAACTTGAAGTGAGAGCAATATATATTTTGGAACTCGGCACAACTTGTAGACAGACCCTAATAGAAGGTGATAAAGATTCAGATATCGATACCAAAAATTGATTTTGTACTAAAACAGAAAGCGGTCGTCAGCCTGAGGCAACACACCAAACGTAATATCAACAAGCAACAAAAAGGCAAAGAAAACAAGAATATACATATAAATTCACAACGAATCCTACATCCTGAATATTGTGTTTCCATCAGTAAACGATCCAAGAGAGAAGGAAGCAAAAACAAAGTTGAATATTCCAAAATTCATCGAGTAAGGCTTAAAATTCCCGGCAATTTTGTTCAAGTGTTTCAAAGAAAACGTTATTATTGAGGGTAGGAAAAATTCAGAACAATAATTCCCGATACATTATAAGCATCTTAGAAATTTCCCTTTGAATATAATGTAATCATCTGATATCGATACAATTGTTTGTCGTAATGAAATTCCAAGGTTGGTGCTTCAGATGAAGGGAATGTGGGTACTTGTTACGAATACTTTTTATTGTTGGAAATTTATACTTAATGTTGAGGAGAAGTGTATGAGAATGTAATTTATGTAAAGTGGAGGAGGGGAACAGGGAATAGGCGAGCGAGTAGGTGAAGAGCTGTCTGATGAGTGACAAGAGATATTGAGAGTTAAGGCGCCACATGTGACGAGAGATGTCGGGCGTAATAATTTAAAACAAAATGTTGTTTGTAAGTATTATTCTTTATTCTGTGTTAAAAATAAATTGAGCTATTCTTTTAATGATGATGATTGATGATCATTTTTTCTAACAACAAAACATTATATTATTTTCCTATTCTAGGAAAGGAATTGGTAGTATTAAGTCAGGGAAGACTTGCAATTCAATTTAATTCTAACGGTCTATAAAAAGAAAATTCAATAAACATTACAGAAATTGGTATAAACATAAAAACACAAACTAGTCTACAGAGCGCTATGGAGTTGGCCTAAATTTTTAGATCCCAAAATTCTGATGGAGTCCGTCGATCAGGGCTTGAAGTGAGCACTTAACCCAATTTCCTCCAGTACGTTTTTGGTCGAAAATCTTCAGTAAATCCGCCGATGTTGAATCAATAATCCGAGTCGGAAATGATTCGGTTCCCATTTGCCGTGTCCTGGTAAAAAGACTCACAAATATTCCTGCCGCGTTGCGCCCTTTGGGTACACAACTTGGTACAAGAAACGAAATCTTGGCGATGAACATGTTAACTGACATTCCTGTCTCTTCAATTTAAGGCAATTTATTTTCTGCTTTTCAAATTGTCGTTTGACCTTTATTTATTTTTGTCTGTTTACGGAAGTAAGAATGGGGTTAGGGATACTAATGCTTAGTAATGTAAACACAATATGCAACCCAAACATTCAACTCGAAACTGTTGAAATATTAATATCTATTCCTCCATCCATGTCCATTCCTTTCATTCGCAACTAGAATTTTGCTTCATATAATCCATCTTCCAATCAGAAAGTGTCACATCCATCTCGCATGTAACTTGTCCCTCGCTCTGGTCCAAGGCAATGAGATTATAGCTAGGTTCCACCGTGTCCGGTGCTCGCCAATCTAATTTTTCACTCACCTCCAGTATCCTGGATTAGGGCGTCGATATTTCGTTAGGTTGGAACTAATCCATCGGTTATTGAAGCGTATCTTATGGGTCGATAACTTCGTCGTCTGGAGTTTTCTGTAATTTTATAAGGTTGATTTTGAGTGAGTTTATATCGCTGAAATAACAACGAAAAGTTGTATCTTTTTGTAAATTTTTGTGATAAAAAAGTCGATAAATAAGGTCACGTCTAACATTCCTCGTTGAAACTGAAATGTGACATGCTTCAACTTAAATAATATTGATGGAGCAAGTTTTACAAGGCAAATTCATGAAATAATTCCAGAAAAAGTAGAAACATGTTGACAAAATACTCGCTCCAACTCAATTCAAGTCTGAAAATATTATGAATACGAACACTGCTTCAAGAAAAGTGACTTTCCCAAATTTTATTTTACCCTTCAGAAAAAATCTAGAGCTACAAAACATACAAACTACGTTCAAGGAGAATGAAGATAGATACTTGAATATACGCGTTATTTATGTATCTCATACCATTATCTCTGTCTTTTCCAGATTAAAAACTATATGAGCCCCACAAAAATAGCATTCAACAAATATTATGATAAAAATACCCGGGTAAATACCCATATATATCTTTCAGTAGATTAAATAACTGTGATTTATTACGTGAGCCGAATGTATAAGGAATAAATAGTGGCGCACGAGTCTCGAATGCGTAATAAGATACGTCTTCTTACGAGAGAAAAAAATTAAATTATCAAGAGGCCGTGTCAGGGCAACTCTGAGGAAAGTTCGGTTTGAGGTAAATAAGTACTTTCTGGGGCCAGACTTGTTTAGCGTTTGTTTATTTTTTATTTGAAAAATTGTGGGACGCCGTCTGAATATCAATTTGCTCGGCGAACTCGTACTAAGTGGTGAATTTCTTTCTTTATTTATTTTTAGTTAAGTCAAGTCCTTGCTTGGCCGTTAAGAACCGAGGAACGGAATCCATATTTACAATTTTTAAATTTCAACGACTTCCTTCACGTTTGAATTTACTTCGTACACTACTTGAAGACTTGAAAATATATCTTAATCAGTATTTTTATTTATTTACATTTTTGAAACGAACTTTTACTAATACAATGCGGGACAGTGATACAATTAATCAAACTACCGAAAGAAACTTTCACTACTACAGGTGTACCTTTCTCGTTGGCCAGACGGGCGAGACTTTATTATTAGTAAAGCAAAACAAAAATACACAAATATTCCTCGAAAGTTACCGGTCCTACAACCACCACAATTTACCTGTCCAAAACAAACTGCTTCGTCACGAACCCAAAAATCAGGTGCTGCAAACCTTCATCAAAAATTACTGTAAGCGGAAAATAAGGCAAGGATTTTTATTCTTTCGCTATGGACTGATTTTGACACTAAACATTTTTTATAGTGCACGCGTTCGCTCGTAAATCATAGGCGAGTTTACAACGAATGTGCTTACCAAAGGTTTACGGCCGCTGTATAGTTCCGACGTTGAGTTTTGAGGACTAGAAGTGGTTCCGCTTGAAAATATAAAAGCTTCTGAATGGCTATCTGTCTGATTGAATTTGAAAAGGGTGAATTCACATCGTTCTTTCGTTAACAAAGCTTTTATTGAACTAAAGAGTAGGTTCTGTTTTGTTAATAGAATATCATTTGGGTACTTAATGTATTATTGCTTTCCTTTGCATAACAAACTTTTTAAACTTCCTTTAGACAGATTAGCTAAGTAAAGAGCTCTGTCTGCACTTTTTTCAAACTCTCAACACCTAAAAGACATCTACAAATATTCACCAGGTAGGCAATTCTCCACAGCATTTACTTCTTCCCTCCTAGCCTCTTCCATAGAACATACATCCTCGCCATCAGCTGGACACTGCAGTTAATCACCACTCGACAATGTGTAGTTAACACCAGCTTGTTGGAGCAATCACTTTACCTACAACTTATTGGAACAGCCAACAGTTGTAACTACAACCGTTGATTGCTCATTTTGTAGCTCGATTTTTTTGTCGGCTTAGTTGTGTTGCTCGCTAAGAGGTTACATGCATTGGCAATCCGGTTAGCTCAACAGCGTGGTTTGAACTAGGGCAATTCTTTATGTGACGCTATGTTCTCTTTATGTAATACCCATGCATTAATTGCCTGTGAATTACATAATCAGCCTATACTGTTCCCACTGCTAGGACACAGGTCTCCTCTCGGTGAGAGGGAGTAGGCATCTACTACGCGAGCACAGTGCGGGTTGCTAGATGTCACTTGAATTCGGTTTTTTTTGTTCTAAGACATGCCGATGCGTTTCCTCACGATGTTGTCCTCGCCGTTATAAGAACAGTGGTGACGAAATAATTTACACAAAGTAAAGCGCCTGTTTGGGTTCATACATATGACCTACTTATTCCTACTTGTTCACTTTTCTATAAAGTGCATACCAGAGACAAATATATGTGACGTATTTCTCTCTCAGACATTACCTACCAGCTTAATGATAATAAAAGAGATAATAGCTACTGATAGGTATAAACGGTGGAAATGCTACCACGAAATATAAACATGACGTAATCATTTTATTTCGCCCCGAATTGATAGACAGCACTCCAAAGCAACGTCCAACCCAACTTCCGCGAACTAACAAAAACAAAACAGGAAAAGAGAAAATTTAACTCAAAAAAGTCCTTCGTTCTACATGGAGCGTATTTCCAAGAAAACAAGCGCCGGGCCGCACCTGAGGACAAATTACACCAATCCTCTGCGACAAATTACGCGATTACCCGAATAAATTACGGACTCACTTACCTCCGTGTAATAGTTTACTGGGGAGCGGTGACGATACATGGCCGTGTTATAATCATAACGCGAGCGAGCGAGCGGTTGTTATTTTTCTTAGGAAGTTGGGATGCAGTGCTTAGTAGTTTGCGCTTGACAGGTTTCGGTATTAAGAACACCTGTATCTATTTGTTGTTTATGTAGAGAACTCTGTACAGATGTTGGTCTGTTGTTTTTTATTGTAATGCGGACCTTAGGACCAAATTCTGGACTGCATTTAACACTCCCTGAAATTAATAAAATTTATCGAAAGCGAAATTACAATGGCACAATTGACCCCATCTTTTATTGACTTTTCGTAACCACCACATCGTTAATGTATTGGTTACGAAAAATTTCCGTCGGGCTAATTAAGACCAAGAGACGATTTCATCTCATGTGAGGTCTATGAGCAAATAATTCGAGTAATTAGAACAGAATATAATAGAGTACCTACTCTTTATTATGTACACCATATAAATTACAGATATACATGTAGAAATTTAACAAAGGGTGACACAATGGGCGGTCTTATCGCTAAGAGCGATTTTTTAAAGACAACCTTTGGGTGGATTAAAAAGGGTAAGGAGAGACAATAATGTACAGTGTGTATTTACTGTCTAGAATTTGCACAAAATCTTCTACAGTTTCTAGACTGGAAGCCAAACACAATAAACAAAAAAAAGTAACACAGATGGTGATAAATGAAAACAAACACTTGTTATTTCTTGTCAACCTAACTATGAATACTGACTCACTTCAAGACACGTTGTAGTTTATTTTGCGCAAGAACTACATACATTTTGTTTACAAAGGAACTCTCTTCAAGAAATTGCTGCATTTTTCTCGATCATTAACAAAAGGACCACTTTTGTAGCGGTTGTTAAAACTTGGCCGGCGGCCATCTTGCATAAAAATGTGGTGTCCTTGACCATTTCACTTTCCTTTGAGATCGTGGAGATTTATAACATGTCACAACAAGCATTGTGGAGATTAGTTTGGGTCGGTATTAACATATTATGTATCAAGGTTTTGATTTTCTGAAGCCTATTGTAAGGGTTTTGTATTGTTCGAAGATATTGATCGGTTTCTCATTGGGGGGTGTTCTTACAGAAACATTGTAAGACAGTGGTGGAATAAATAAGGATTTAGATGTAATTAGTCGAGCAATGAACCCCAAAAGATATAATTAAAACCAATGAATGATTAGGCAGAGAAAATAATTTGACATTTTCCGTGAAACCCAAAATATTACCTTTGTCTGAACTTCAAAGATAACGTCGCTCGCCTCAAAGATAACGTCGCTCGCGTCAAAGCTGTCTCCATAAAACTGTAACCGCCTAGAGATCTAGAGCAAGCTCCAAAGGGTATCAAAATCAATAACCCAATTAAAACCAACTGGTCAAAGCGAAAGGTCTGTCGTCATTATAAATTGACCTATATGCCTCAGCTATTCTTAAATGGCTAATATATTCCAAGTAATTAAAAGTTTCCACAGGGATGCTTGAATTTTATTACGACCATACATAAAAGAAAAACGACCTCAGCTTAGAGAGGCACTAATACATTGAAAGAAATAAATATCAGACCATATAACAGATTATTCAGGTGCTAATATTTACGGTCACCAACTTACCTTTACTGTTATAGTAATCCTTATTGCGAGAGCATAGGGTTCGGTTTCCATCGGTTGAGCTATGTGGGTGTAACGTCATTTTTATGGTGAACATTTATAGGTTCTCGGAATCGCTCAGAGATATTGCCTTTGAATATTATATTTTACAGGTGGAGGCGGGATCCGTGGAAATATTCATATTTTTATGTGATGTAATGCTTAATTTTGAAGTGGCATAACTGACTGGTTCTTCAAAACGATTTGAGGGTTGCGGGTGTTAGATATTTTCTCGGTTTTATTATTTGAAGTTAGGGAAGGGCGCCTCCGCCGGTTTAAATGGTGAAAAGTGCTCACTGTGAACGTACTATCGCAAGTATAAGGATTGGTTCAGTGCAATAGTAGACAATGTGGGATTGGAACTCATGATGTCTCATTCGCCGTATTTACCCATTGATAATCTTTTTATGTGCCGTAACCGTAACGGTTAAAGTCGCTCGTCTTTGAAAAAGACCATTTCAGACACCAATCTACATGGTATTCACATGATCTGACCACGATTATGTGTGGACTTAGAAAGAAACCCTTTCTTCTCAGAGTAGTCAAATAGGAAACGCTGACCTCATCTAGTTTTAAAAATATAATTGACGTGTAAAAGTGTTTGTACAAACCTAACTTACAAAAATAAAATCATTTATAATTTGGCTATATGTAATATAATACTAGAGACATCGCAGATGAAATAATTATCATTAATTTAATATTTAATTACAGTTAAAATAATGATCTCATGTGCCTGTAATTCTACCATTATCTATCGCTGCTTAAATATTTAGTATAAGGATTCCATTATCTTTAAATTTAATTAATTTTAGACAGGAAGAGCCTAATTAAATCATGGTCTTCAAGCCGTCACCAACATCGTAGCTTCCTAATCCTTTTGATCTCAATGTCGTCACGATTTCAAATGCAGAGTACATAAGAGAGAAGTCGGGGCGGATGTTAATCCTTATTTGTGCTACAACTTACAGTTGACTGACCTGTCAACTGGGATTAGTGCTGGGAAGATAAATAATGTAGTGAATTTTAAAATTACCATTTAAATTAAAGTCACGTCATGTTTATAAAAAAAGAGTAAAAAGAATCATAGGGGTAGAGATAGAGTCAACAGGAAAAGTGCCCAAAAAGCTGGCAGCATTGCAACGTTGTATGACAATGCTGATTCTTTTCCCTCGTCATTCTATAAACATGTAGGTACATATTATTAATATTATTTTATTATTTTAAGGGCTGATTTTTCAATAGTCAGATAACTGTGATCTTGAGAATAAATCTGACAGTTTGACCTATCTAAACACATATAGTATATAAAATTCAAAGTCCTGACTGACTGACTGATACATCAACTCACAGTCTAAACCGCTGATCCTAGACACATAACATTTGTAGGGTGTATTCTTCGTGAAGAGTAGGTATCCACTAAGGAAGAGTGTTTCGAAATTCTACCCCTAAGAGGGTGAAATGGGAGTATTTTGTTTCTATGAAAAATCTCTTTTCTTGATTTAAGAAACTTGAAACTTGGCACGAATACTTATTTAAGTAAACGATGTTTGCCATTTTTGTTTTTCTAAACTACCCCCTAAAAGGGGATTGGGGGGTTTCAAAGTTTGTATGGAAGAATTTTAGCGCGCGATCTGATTTACTCGAAACTCAGTATTTATACCTAGGATTGAAAGTAAAGAATAATGTGTATCAGGGTTTTTCGAAAATCTACCCCTGACGGGCTGACAAGGGGTAGTCAATTTTTCAGGGTAGGATTTTACAGCGTGCCTTGATAACTCGAAAATTGGTATAAATAATCTTTGAGTCAAGTTATGAATATATCCCAAACGATTTTTCAAAATTCTACCCCTTTGGGCATGAAAAGTGGGGATATAGTTTATATGAAAAATCTTATTCATTAGGTTATTAAACTTGAAAATTGGCAAGAATACTCGCCTAAGTAAGTAATAAAGTTAATCATTATAAGTTTTTCAAACCTACCCCTCAAAGGCGGATATAGGGGTGTTGAAGTTTGTGAGGAAGTAATTGAATGCGCGGTCCAATTAATTCGAAACTCAGTATTAATACTTTTGACAGAAAATAATTAATAATAAGTATGGAAAGTGGTCGAAAATTGACCCCTGACGGAGCAAAAAGGGGTAATTCAAGTTTTAAGACGTATTCGATTTTCAACATCTTTTTAATAAAATAAGTGATAGACATAATTTTAATACTAGAAATAAAGATAAATTAGATCAACCTTTTTCAGATTATCTAAAGTACATACATCTTTTATGGGGTACTGTGTTAAATGTTACAACAAAATACCTTGTGAAATATTGCAATTAAATGAAAGGAAATTTAAAACTTATATTAAAATTACACTTTGTAAGCAAGGATATTACAAATTAGAGGATTATATCCAAGATAAGAATGCATGGAAACATGCTGGTCCTGCTCCATAGGACAATCTCTAGAGTCTAGACAAAATCAAACTGGTTTCTAATGTAATTGTATACAATTTATTCTTTTTTTTTTCTTTGACATTGATTTACATTCTGTAATTACTTGGGGTCACACCCCGTCTTATTACTCCTTATTTATTTATTTTGGATTTTGGAATGTTTGTGAATGTGTGAGCACCATGTATCTATCACATAATTAATCTATATGTCATGGTTTCATTTATCCATTTTAATTCTTTTACCTATTGTGGTATAGTAATTTTATTTTTAGGTGCATCGTCTTCACATATAAAATTATATACATAATGTATGCAAAATATTGTAAAACAGTTTAAAAGAGTAACGGTGGAGTTTCTTGCCCATTCTTCTCCATACGAAAACTACCTTTTGGAAGGGGCGACTAGAATCAATTTTGTTTTTATTTTATTTTGGACGTTCAAAAGTGCCTTTTATGTGCCTATTTGAAATAAATGATTTGACTTTGACTTTAAGGGGAGGATTTGAACTTGAAACTGTATGTTACATTTTAACACCTAAACCACTGAACTTCTGATTTGGCAAAGAGATAGATGGCATCCTGGGAAAGGACATACTTTTTATCCTGGTAGCATGTTCCCGTGGAATAATTTCCGACATACACACGGACGAAGCCGCGGGCAGAAGCTAGTTTTATATGCAAAAGTTGTCAAACCACAATAATTATTCCTTTAATAAAAGTTATCTAGACCTTGGTCTGTTAGCTTATATATTATTATGGTTATATTATTGCGAAATTAAAATAATATCTCAAATAATTAAGTTACGTCATTGTTCTTGATTGTTGAATTTATTTCTATTCCTGAAAACTGCTAAAGGATCGAATACAATTATAGCTTTAAGTTCTTGAATCTTTACGAGAAACATGAAGGTCATAGGAAAGCAATTCACCTACTGTTGTATAAACAATGTTCTTTTTAGTTCATACCTGAAAACTGAAAATCAAGAGTATTTTAGTAACTTGGAACCCAGACACTTTAACAAAAACTTCAATTACCAATCGTTTAGACCTAGTACGACCACAGCTCAGCCCACCTCCCAAAAACAGCACAAACATACAAAAACAGCTATAGGTGGCAAGTTGGACAAACAGTTTATTCTCATTTACGCAAAAACAGATTGGGGATAGCGATCCATCAAGAGGGATTAATCTGCCCCCCCTCCCCTCCTGCCAACAGGGGCGGATTTAGTTAGCTTACGGCGGGTGCAAACGCTCTAATTGACGTTCTAACCTTTCAATAATTAATTTTATAAATGGCCTTTCCGGTTTTACGGAGTATGTTTCATGGTTGTTTTTGTTGATTTTCTGGTTAAAGACATTTATTTCTCATAAAGAAATTTACATTTCACTTACATGAGAACAGATTTAGGGTTATATTAAACTAATCATTGTCCTTCGACACTCGGACTTACAATTAACTAGACGTATTAAACTATATTATCCATAATGATTATAATTTATTTGGGTTCGTGGGTACTCCCAAAAATCTTATACTGTGTCACCATACGCAAATACCCTCCCTGAGATAAAGAGTGCGGTTCCGTTGTCATAGTGCAGATACATAGGTCAGTAGTACAACTTTTGTTTGCAGTTAGTATTTTTAAGATTTTTATTTATTATATGATTTTAGTGTTTTGAACCTTGGGAGGGGTAGTCATAACATATTAATTTATTTTATAAAAAGTTTATATAGATAAAAGCGTCAAAGCGTTTATAAATAGCGTAGAGTCATCTCAACACTTCTCTCCCTTGATGTTGTATATATATATATATATATATATATATATATATTATAAGTATGTATATATTATTATATACATACTATACTATACTACACTACTATACTACTGCTATACTTTATTTATTTTTATTTATTATTGATAATGTATGTATTTTTTTATTTTGTTTTTTTATTGTTTTGTTGTTTTTTTGTTGTATGTATATATTGTTTATTTCTAATCTCTTCACCACCCTTGGTTGACTGGTAGAGAATGCCTAAGGCATTAAGTCCGCCTTTGTACCTTTTTGTGCGAAAAGTTTAAATAAATAAATAAATATATCATGACAAACTATTTACCACCCCATCTTCATTCACCCTTTATATTAATGCCGATAAAAAGGGAAAACATTAAGATCACAGGTTCTATATGAAGCTTTACAATATATTCTTTTCCCCACACCCTTACACACTTTTTACCATCAACAAAAAGAACATTTCGCACCCACTCATGCACCCTAATTCCGGCGCGGCCCTGCGACACGCTCCCAAGAGCCTCTTTTTGTAACGAATGTCTTCTCAAATAACGCGTCTTGACAATTTTAAGCCGTCTTTCCAGGCCCGGATTCGGCATGTCGCTGTAATTAGCCTAGGGCCTTTAATTAGGGTCCCTACCATCTTTCTTTGTATGCGGCGTGTGGGTTTGAAGGAGAAGAATTGTGCCAGCCTTGAAGCTTCTTGTGATGTGTTTTTGGTGTGAGGTAAGTAGGATTTAGTGTTGTTATAAACAGCGTTGAACATCACAGGTAATATGCTGAATATGGGTTAGCAAAATGTGGTGTTTAAACTTTATCAATCACGTAAGTTTATTTCAATGAAGCTATGATTCTGGGATAAGAATCATAGCTTAATTATATTTAAATATAATATATTTAATCATAGGATAACTTTATTCATTACATTAGATATAGGTAACTGATCAATACAGGTGCACCTCTGCCTACCCTTCGATGCATACAAGCATGATGTTATGTGATGTTTAGAATGATTGATAAACTTTAAGAAACCCTCTCTGATCTGAGACTTACATCCTCAGCTAAAAAGGTCTTGCTAAGTTGCATCTAATACCTTAATCCTATTAACTTAAAAATCCCGTCTATTAAGCAGTGTAATACTCTTCGCTCATAAGCGCTCAGTAATCCCCCGGCTCGCTTCCCCTGTAATTCTCGTAATAATTGTAACCGCTTACATTATGATGACGTCACGGATGCCGCACTGGGTCGATTCCGGCTCAAACTTCCGCCATAAAATTGATGAGCTCGAGTTTTCTCCAAACACCGTCATTGTCTCAAGATTTTTGGGTTGCGGTGGAAGGGATGAGCGGTAGCGGTCAGTGGAGTTGATGTTATCACACAATGTGGAATGTGGTTTTCTTGACCCACTGTTTAGGTATACTCTTCCTCTTCTTTGTACTTTCCCCTTCTGACATAATATCAGATTTACCAAGAAAAGTAGGGTACTTTTCTTGGTAAATCTGATATTATGTCAGAAGGGGAAAGTACAAAGTCATACGTGAACTGCAAAGTGTGAGTGTATTATATTATCTGCCAAAGAAAATGAAAAAGGTGACTGAATCAGGAAGGTGTCGCCTTACAAATGTGTGGTGCAAAATGGGAAAAGTCGTTATCCAGCAGTGAAATGGGATAGCGAATTGTTTGATTGGTTATCAATTATTACCATAATCAGCCTGTATATTCCCACTGCTGAGACTCAGGCCTCCACCCTGTGAGAGGGATTGCGGCGGATGTCACATGTCTTAGAATTTTTGATTCTAGGATATGCCGCTCATGCCGGTTTCTTCACCGTTTTGAGAGTAGTGGTGATGAAATAATTTACACAAAGTGCCTGCTTGGGGTTCGAACCCAGGACCTACAACTCGTGAGTCACCACCGTTACCACTGGGCCATCACAGCACTGAATGAATTATGATTATGTCCTATTTCTCGACGATTAATTTAGGTCTACTTTTCTGGCGCACTAAGCTTCATTTTTAGAAAGAAAATACATTTATTTAGCACACACCATACACCAGATACATATCGTTAGATATTTTCTGGACACTGTGATGAAACTTCCAAAAATATTCCATCTAATCGCTTATAACTTGTAACTTAACACTTTATTATCACAAAACCATGGCTCTTAAAGTTTAGAATTTTAATGGTTTTATTGGTCGTAGAGCCTATTCCAAGGTTCAACGTGTCGTTATAAAGGGTTAATTGTTATAAGGTTAATTTAGGTTGTTTGCCGCCGCTGCCAAATAACCCTTACAATCTTCTGGATTAGTTTAATTAAACTATGAATTATAAATATTGAACCTAATCTTTTTTTCTAGAGATTATAAGGTAAAGGTCTACCGGAATCTCATGGCAAATGGGGATTTTTTTTTGTGTGTGCAATACTGGGGAATTTGGATTAAACGATCTTGATACCGTTTAATTTTTATTTATATCTTTAGTAGTTATGAAGAATATTGTTATACATCGGGTTCTTAACATAGGAAAATATGTCATGAAAAATAAATCAATTGTATATTACTTTATGTACTAATTTATTACATATCATTTAAATCATACAAATAATTTAACACCTCAATCACTTTAAAATCAAAGATTGAGTTTGATTTACGCCTTCTTCTTCCCTTATTTTACGATACACATAGAAAACAATATTTCTCGCTTGAGATCGAAGTGGCTTTTTCGACATTTTTACAAAAACAACATACAATTGTCAAGAAGATATCACAAAATCTCAACAGCGGTTGACAAATCTGGTAATTTGATTTGACAGGTAACAATTGACATTGCCATATGAAAATCACAATTTTTTTATTATTTGTTTGCCATTAGATTCTGGTAGACCTATAGGAACATTTTTCCCCTTTTCTGCTCTATTTTTTAGCTCAAGAATTTAGTAAGTTTTTATTACAGGCTTCATAAAATGAGAGGTTTTTTTACCTTGACCCGGCGCAGATCGTTATTGTTGGAAAAGTACCTGAGGGTTATTATCTGAGTTTTTTCTTAACTAAAAACCTTATAAATTCGCAGGTCTAGCAATATTTTATAGTCTAAGTATTCCTTTAAACTGCTTCCATTAAATGATTTTAGAGTACAATTTTTTACCGTAATATGAAATGTTATATTTATGTGTCGTGCCTATGGATAAGAGGAGGCGTGTGTCCCAGCAGTGGGGACGTTATAAGCTTATTAGGGATAGGGATTATGGTTGTGCTTTTGGGTCGTACCTACGCTCGAATACTGTCTAAACTCTTGATCATGGTAAGTGTGACTCACAGGAAATCAGACTGTCATTATATCAGCCCGTTGACGTCAAATGCCTTCCAATAAGGGGCACAATACGCGCCAAAGGAAAATGATATAATCACACGCTTTGTAGACAGAATATTGAATGCAGTTCGTTATTAATAGCAGAAAGGATAAGTTAGCTACCCACCCTCCACCCTCCACTCCTTCAATAATTGATCTATGTCTCTACATAGATCACTTATCGAAGGAGTAGGCGGCAGGCTGTAGGTGGTAATTATAATATCTAGGTGGAAATTGGATGGATTTTTCAATGAACAACAAGGATATCTCTTTAATCAACAAAACATATCATCCCACCTGTTTCCCCGAAAGGTTAGGCAGAACCAATATTTCAACACTATGTTTAAGAAATTAAATAGAGAGTGAACAGATAGCTGATAGGGCGATCACTAGGATCTAGAGTGGCGACTGCGTACTGGAACCCGTAGCGTTGGTAAGCCTCTCACCAGATGGACCGATGACCTAGTGAAGGCCGCAGGAATTCGCTGGATGCGAGAAGCACAGAACCGATCGAAGTGCTTAGGGGAGGCGTTTTTCGGCTAAAACAATGATTATGAATGATCATGAATCCATGCTCCGGGCCAATGACCTGACCCGTCGCAGGGAGACCAATGGTGCCCAGACACGGGGTCGTCTGGCGCCCATGTGCTGGTTTGGTCCCTGGGGTGGTCACGGCGTGCTATGTGTTCTGGTGCGCCGGTGATGGGGAGTACTCCCCAGAGGAGGGTCCGGTGACGGACAGCCGCGGCGGGTTCACGGATGAGTCTAACGCGTGCCCGTGTTCTCGCCGTAAGCGGCAGAGGAGGACACCGTGGAGTTTTAGTGGGTTAGAGTCCCACATAACTGCACTATCTCCCCGTGGTAGTGCAGAATGCATGAGCCTTACTCCACGATAAAAAAAAGGCTCCAGACTGCTACTGAGAAAAAACTAATGGAGAGATATAAAACAATAATTTCCTTGAAAACTGATGTAACCCTAACAAATAAAACAAAACCACTCTTCAATGTTTGTGCTAATTCCCACTAAACTATCAGCACTCTAATTTCGTAACACACTATCAATCACAATCTGAATCGTTTTGAACGATATATTGCTAATCCATCGCTTCGTATGATCATCATCATCTCAACGTGCGGCAACACTTTATTTTGCAATCAATTCTGTTGCAACACCGCATAACCCCCTATATTGAAATTACTAAACGCCGAAAAGATAAAATATGTACTCCTCCAAAAACCCGATTGTCGTTTACTAAAAGATTCTTTTATTATTTAGGTCCGTCTCTTTACAACACAATAAACAGAAAATGCCCGAAATATAGGTTGTTTTATCACAATTGTAAAAAGACTGTCCGCACATTCCTTCAAAATAAAACGTACGACGAAACAGAAAAATATTTAAATTAATTAAGTTATGACAAGTTTGTATATTGTACCACTCACCAAAAACATAGACCCACACTAATCCAATCCCTTTACTTACGCACGCTTACACAGCCGCACGCTCACGCATGTGCGTGAGCACACACACACACACAAACACGCACAGACCCATACACGCACGCACACCACAAACAGCACACACACACGCACACTCACACCCTCACATACACAAATGCGCTCGCACAATAATACTTGTATTTAAAAAAAATAAAAAAGTAAATTGTAAAAATAAAACTGTAGTACCTAATACAATTAGAGGGGATCGGCACTGTTACTCCTTAATACAGGCTATGTCATAGCCTAGCCTAGCAAGGAGAGCAGCATGTCACCCACTTGATTGTCAGAGATTTAATACTACCCACTTTGTTAAAACTTGTTCATGTACTACAATCTGTTTTTTTAAATATAAATAAAGATTATTATTATTATCATTTGCTCGAAAAATTTGTCAGCTCAACAACGTAAATAACGCAATGAATGTCGTTGGGCTGTCAAAATAAAAGCCATTCCTATTGTTAGTGTGTTACGCAATTACCCCACTGGTTCTATATTTAGACGTAGTTTCTTCAATAACACGTTTTTACCCAGAATTCCAGCCTAGTAATTGAACAAAAGAAGTTAAGAAGGTATTATTTTCCTACGTTTTTAGGGTTCCGAAGTTCACGTCTCGGAACCCTTATACATATGTAGTCGTCATGTCCGTCCGTCCGTCCGTCCTCGGCTTACCTTCCAAGCGGTTAGTGCTAGAAAGATGAAACTTTGCACGGATATGTGTATGTACCACGTCGACAAAGTGCTAAAATAAAATCATGAAAATTTTTTTTTTTTTTGAGGTACCTACCTCCCCTACACGTAAAGTGAGGATGATTGTTTTTGTCTAGCGTCTACCCTATATGTGGGGTATCATTAGATAGGTCTTTTAAAAACATTGAGAGGTAGATCAGACAGTTTTTTTATTTAGGTATCCGTTTCCGAGATATTCAACTTGAAAGCGCATTTTTTTGTTAAAATAGGAGTATATATATACATATATATATATATATATATATACCCCCTCCCCCTCTAAAAGCTAAACGGCGGGCTCGAAAAATTTGCAAAAATTCATGAGTAGTAGAGAGATGTAGCAGTAGAGTAGATGTAGGTCATGTGATGACCTTTGAAGGAAAACTATAACGCCTTATATAACTTTGTTAGTTCAGGAGTTATTGAGGCCTAACTTGTAAAATGCGCTTACTTGGAAAACTTCGTGCAAAAATAACGAAATAATAAGTAAACATATAAAATATCCTTCTACCACGTGCCATTATGGGTGACTACGGAACCCTATTCTATGCGTGGCCAGACACGCACTTGGCCGGTTTTTTCTTTCGATACTTAATATTATTTTTTCTCGATATTTGGGAAAGAATGTGGAACATTTTTGCCTCGGATATTAACATCGATTTTGTTTATACTTGGATACAGCTGGAGGTTGCTTTATTAAAACACTGATTATTTCATAGAACATAATAGAAAATTTCATTTTCTGTGGAGGTCAGATAGGCAGTCGCTCCATGTAAAATGCTGGTAATCAGCTACATCCGGTTAGACTGGAAGCCGACCCCAACATAGTTGGGAAAAGGCTAGGCAGATGATGATGTTAATAGAAAATATCGTCACTTTCAATACTTGTTTGTTTTTCTTTGAACAGAATAAACATTTCGGACCTGAATTACGGTTATCTCATATTTTTTTATTTTTTTATTTATATTTCATTGACTGTCTTTTATTATTGAAAATAGTCCTAAAACATTAAAAAACCCACTTCCGAACCACAACAAAACATTGGTCTTTCGGATAATAAACGTTCATTCCGTACTCTCCATGGGGTAAGCAGGAACTACAGAACCTTTCACATTCTTTTTGCATAATTCAAATAATCTGTCCATACTCGTACTGGATGTGTGAATGATGAGTATTTTTCAGTATAATTTTAACAAATATTATTTTCACAGTTTTTTCGGCGAATTCCGCCACGATTGACAGATGAAGGCAGCTGGCAGCTGCGATGCATCACAGAACTGACAGGCCCTGATTGAGTAAATACTGTTATACGCGAATATTGTATACACGTGTCGCAGATACTCCTATGTAACAATGTGTTGTGCTTAGAAGTTGTGGAGGCAATAACAACAACGCGATAAATATCTTAAGGTGGATGCTCCAAGGTAGCCCGTGAAATTAAAATTTTCTTACGTTTTTTGCAATTTGCTGGTCAGTACTAAATTGTAAGTTGTTAAAATATGATTCGCGGCCGTAACAATTAATGTACTTACAGAATTATAACTATTAAAGTAATCAATACAACTCTCTAAGATCAAGTAATCCTACTGAATGACTATTTCATGAAATCTTGACATTTTAGGATTATGCTAACTTAACAAGTTGTATTACTGGTTCTAATGGTTATAATTCTGTAAATACATATTTGTTACGGCCGCGAATCATATTTTAATCAACGTACAACTTAGTACTGACCAGCAAATTGCAAAAAACGTAAGAAAATTTGAATTTCGCGGGCTACCTTGGAGCATCCACCTTAAGTACTAAATAAGAGTTTTTTGTGAAGTTGCTTTGAAAGTTTCGTGTTTTCCCTAATTGCTCTAGATACCTATAATAATACCTATTAAAATGAGAGTAGGTGGTGTGGTTACACATATGAGGTTTGTCTGCGAATCTAATTTTATTATAACTAAGCAATTGAGTCATCATTCCCCTGCCCTTATCACAATAATATTCGTGGTCGGCGAAACATGTCTTTTTCTTCCATACTCCTCTATTAGTCGTCATCTCGTAGTCACCCCCTTTCTATCCATATCATCATTCACACAGTCCATCCATCATTTCTTTACTCTTCCCCTACTCTTATAGCCATCGACATTCATACTCAAAACTTTCCTCACGACATTTTCCTCATTCTTCCGTAACACATGCCCATACCATGACAGCCGGTTTCCACACAACTTTTCAGTTACCGGTGCCACTTTCAGACTTCCTCTTATGTACTCATTTCTTATTCTATCCATTCGTGTAACACCACATATCCCTCTCAGCATTCTCATCTCAGCTGCATGCAATTACCTTTCATTCATCCCTTTTGTGGCCCAACATTCTGATCCATACAAGACAGCAAGTCTAACCATGGTTTTTTATATCTTCCTCTTAAGTTTAAGGGAAATGCGGGAGTAGCAGATTGTTCCCGTGACCTGCCGCCATTTCATCCATCCAGTGTTAATTCTGTGCTTAACCGTCCGATCTACTTTGCCATTGCTTTGCACGAGTGGACCGAGATACCGAAAGTCGGAGCAGACTGGGAGAAGCGGGCCATCAAGCGCTATGGCTCTAGAACTGGAGAGACCGCCGAAATCGCAGAACATATGTTCAGTTTTGGTTCTGCTGATTTTCAAGCCAACATCCTCTAGCTCTCCGTTGCCATTTCTCCAATCTGCTCTGGATCTCAGATCCATCTTCACTGATAAGAACAATGTCATCGGCAAACAGTATGCACCAGGGTGCCTCCTCCTGTATGTCCGCCGTCAGAGCGCCCATAATCAACAGGAAGAGGTAAAGACTTAACGCCGATCCCTGGTACAAGCCTACAGCCACACTGAACTCGTCGGTATTGCCAGCAGCTGATCGGACGTACCTACGTCCGATGGCTACGAGATCGACTGTACATACCACGAATTAACTCTACATACTTCCCGGGCAAACTTTTCTCTTTCAAGGCCCACCACAGCACATCCCAAGGTACCCTATCATACGCTTTCTCCAGATCAATGCACTAAGCAATTGAGTATCGCTACATAATTATTTATCTTTGTTCAGTAACCTAATACATTTATTGAATACTGTACTAACTGTCTCTCTACAATCGTAACGAGATTGCCACAATCTTGTTTACACAGTTATCCTACCCTTACAGACATTAAATCAATAATGTTTTATAGCAATGTTGTGGCACAAAATAAGCTTAGTGTCAATGTATCTCCTGTAGCTAAATTGAATAAGTAATAGAAATTGGTGCACGTCCACAGCAGCGAAGAGTAGGGTTTGAAAAATTGTTAACCATAATTAATCACCAATCAGTCTCCTATTATCTCCACATGCCTATAATGACGTCACAAAGGGAGCCTCAACATTAGGCACTCGCAAACACGTCCATCCCCGCACACGCTGAGTGTCACACTGTCAGGCACCTAATATTGCAGCTCACGACCTGCCCCTCGTCGGCGTGCAAATGGATTCCACTTCTCGAATGTCCACTAAACTGGCTGATTCTGGGGTGTGTTAGTGGGATTGGAACTGCAACGACATATAAATTATTTATTTAAGTTTACATGCACAACATAACAGAATATTATCGTTGTACAGAGCAATTTAAAAACTAAAAACTGACAGACACACAAACTTAACCCATTCCCTGGCGCATGAATCACATAAGATTCAGGTTGATTGTTTAACTATTGTGTCTACTTTGTGGACAGTGAAAGTGTTAAGTACGTAGGTAGATGGTAGGTTAGGTAAAATACAAGTTAAAAAAAAACAAGAAAATAACAGTGTGATATGTTTAATTAACAAACAAAACACAATACAAAACACTTGTAAAATAAACAAAATGCAATCAAGTCAATAATAAAAAACAAAACATTTGATTATAACTTTAGCAATGAAATCGTCGAAACGATCGTCGTCGTTATGTTTACATATACTTCACTGGTTGACGTCATCACGTCAACCCTTGCTGTCGCTGAAAACCAGCATAGGCACTTAACATTGGCGAAATATCGGGACCACAACTCAACATAAAATCACGGAAGATAGTATCGTATCATATCTCTTTAGTAGTATGTTTGACATGAATTCAATTCAAGTACTTTTTAAATAAACATACTTCAAACAGCATTCATTCTTAAGGGTAATTTTAAACGACTTAAACATACATGGATTTGTATTGAACATCACTCGTAAGAAAAGTCGTAGTTGGTATTTTGAGTACCGTAGTCACAACATATAAACAAATATATATGTGTATCGTAGGTGTGCGTGTGAGCAGTATTATAAACTACTTTCTGCCCGCGACTTCGTCAGCATGAAAGGTCGCCCCCGCCCCACCGCATCGCATCCTATCGCCCGCGTAATTATTTCGTTTTCTGTATTTTTGCTCGGCTCTTGAGGACCGTAATATGTTAAATAGCTAGTCTTCCTCAAGAACTGGGCTATCAAATGCAAAAAGTATTTTTCATAACCGACTGGTAGTTCCAGAGATTAGCGCGTTCAAACTAACTCTTCAGCTTATACTTGTAGTATAGATGAGAGTCTATTTTTTTGCTCACACAATCAGTGGTTATTTATTATGAAAGACAAACCGCTTGATAACTGACAAAGAAAACAAAGTACTTTTCACCTCGGAAAATTACTTTGTCACTAGCACACCTGGTGAGATGTTACAGTGAGTTTCTAACTACAATTGTAACGTTTGAACATTGCAATCGTGCACAAATTATTAACAGGTCAATGAGTTCTATCGAGCATTTCATTTCAATTGATTTCAATTGCATTCTGTGGTACTCCACCGATCTTGGAAACCTGGAATCTAAATTTGAAATATTCAGCAAGGCATAGAAATAACTGAATATAAATAATAACACTATTTAAAAACACCTGCAAAAATGGTCTTTATTATAGAAGCAAGACAGGCCTTCGTCTTCTTGGAGATAAAGAAATACAGGCATTTTTTTAAACTACAGATTATGGATTATTCGTTGCTACTTGGGTTATTTCAATTTTTTATCTCCGTTGACAATAAATCAACTAAATCCACATCCTTCTCTCGATTTATTGGAGATAAACATGTCTTCCATTCGTCTATATTAGCCGCCATTTCAGTAAAAGCCTTTGTAGCCATATCATAAATTTGATTAAATAGCACCTTTAAATTTCGAACGTCCAGAATAAGGGTGTGTACAGACGGCGCCAGCAAACACTAGAGCGCGGCTGGCGCGACACGGCGCACGCATTAGCGAGTGTCGCCTCATACACATGGAGCACCTCGATGACACTTACGTGCGCTTGAACTGATTGACTACCTAGATCGATAGGCTATTCTGATGAGCTCTTTAGAGAACCTATAGCTTACCTACAACTAGCTAGGTGTGAGTATGTTTCGGCTAGAAACTAAAGGTGACAGGCGGGTGGTGTTGGTAAACTTTAGTGTGTTTTATGAAATCTATTGAAAAAACAAGATGGCGGTGTTAGTTCCGATTTTTCCACTCGCCAGAAGAACCTTTTAGCGCTATACATAGAGCTCCCATGATGATACTATTCCGGTACGCTCTTTATGATAGATTATCTAGGATTATTTAGGTGTGGTGGTATTTTGGCTACTAAATAAACCAAACAAGTGAAGCAAACTCGTGTCTGGTTTGATTTGCTGTTGCAATTTCGATCAATCAATCACAACAGCTAAGGGGATATGCACACGAAGTTTTTATGCG
Organism: Apamea epomidion; assembly: GCA_947507525.1. Classification (NCBI taxonomy): domain Eukaryota; kingdom Metazoa; phylum Arthropoda; class Insecta; order Lepidoptera; family Noctuidae; genus Apamea; species Apamea epomidion. The sequence continues at coordinate 893,537 of OX382233.1, forward strand.
TATTCCGTGTAACCCGCGTCGACGCGAATGGTGGGGGCGTCGTCAGCGCGTTTTTTGCCTTTAAAGGCTACACTTGTTGTGTTTGCAGAGTGGATACGAAAATAATGCCGTGTGCGTGTGCCTTTATAGATTTCCTGATCAGGTACATGATAAGGCTATTTTATTTACCCTCAAATACATATAACTACTTACTTACAGGAGCGTATTTCATGGATGACAAGAGTAGTTATAAAACCGCCAACAATTATGACTATACTACAAGTGCACATACCTCGCCACTCCACACTAGTTCTCTGCAATATGACCTGGCTGGCATAGTTCCGCAGCTATGCGCGGGAGTTTCACTCAATGGAATAGTTGGGAACTTTCTCGTCTCCGCGCTATTTACGTATAAGTTCGCGCAATAGGTGTTATGGCGTGGAAGCCATGTTTTACTTTGTTGGATAATTGCTGTTGGGAAATTTAAATTCCTGGTGGCACTACGCGGTTATTGTTGTCAACTTATTATCATGAGTGTTTATCGTGTATCCGAGTATTATCATGTTGTTACTTCAATTTGCATGGAGAGTAAAAGAGAGTCTTTTATTTTATAACATAACCAACGACTAGTAAGTATTATGACCCAAAATGGAGCACTGAACAGGAAAATCTTTTGTAACAACGGCAAAAGTTTGAAAATGTCAAAGCGTTTTCTTTCATAGAACTTTTCGCTATGTGGAAATTAAACATCAAATAAACACTTCACAGCACATCCAGGCAAAATTAACGAACATAATGTCACAGTCAAAAAATTTCAGCGACATTAATTACAAGCAAAATGGCATTACAAAAAGTAACAGTCTTCAACGTTACACGCTAAAAAATGAGTCAAAAAGTAAAAAAAAAAACCTTAAAAGTTAAGCAACGGAAATGGTGCACGGCAAAAGGCTCTGCTCTATTAAATTATTCCGTTTGGTCGAGTCAAAATGGCAGATCTTAATGTTGCCAGCACTGAAAAGAGGCCGGTTGAAAGGGTGGGCTTTTTGCCTTATTTTTACACTGTGGTCAAGTGCTTTCGTGTGGACGAATTGTTGATGTTAGGCTTCAGTACGATGCCTTTTGTTGGATTTGAAGAGCACGTAACTGATATTGTTATTAGGTTGGTATGAAAGAGGTAGAGCATAATAGGTAAATAATATGTCAATGGAAAGGGACTACGAGTCCTAAAACTTTATGCGTTATTATTATTACCTAACGATATTCCTTTCCAATTCCAATTATACACGTTGACATTGATGAATATTATATACTAAATGACATGAAGATTTACTTTACTTTGTAAAGTTTTTTCTTTCTCAGTTAGTTTTAATGATAGTCTGACAGTTTGAGTACTTTATGCGGCCTACCCAAATGTCCTTTCTTTGGTATTGTTCGTCAAGTCGTTGAGCTTCTATGTTTTAAGTTGAGATACATGCTACATTACTGACTAATGCTTCGACTGACTGGACTGGTCTACTCAAATCTGTGTGGTTTTTTCCTCAAAAGACCATTTCAGACACCAATCTTCATAGTCCATGTATGATCTAGATTATGTCTGGACTTTAAAAAAGACTTCCACCCCTGAGTTTATTTCGCCATTTCTTCTCAGGGGTAGTCAAATAGGAAATGTCGACTAGATGGCTTATTTTTTTGTTATATGTCGTGTTAATGTGATGCCAATGTGTTTTTTTATAGAATAAACAATTTCATTTCATTTCATTATTTTTCATGTAGGTAACCGGAAAACCTATAAATGCTACATTTTTTATTAAATTTTGCAAACTTTATTTTTATGTTTCAACACAAATGTATGCTTGATCACTGTGCTTTAACTCCAGGATTACCTAGGTTCACCCAGTTTTTTTAAACAATATTTCCGCCCACAATTCAACACAAACTAGTGTTTAACGTTCGCGTTAAAAGCCACAGACGGAATAATTGATCGATAAGAGCGGCGGTTCCACGCCACGAATCAATTATTTATTTAGTCTGTGGTTATTCCATTGTAAATTGATTTGGAAACAATCTAAACAAGGTCGAATTTACTGTTCTATTGTAGGCTCGGGTTGCGGATTTAATCTGGTTTGCTCGCAATTAGAGTAATTAATTAATGTGTTTATGTGGCTTATAGTTGTACCTAGTGCCTGCTATATTGGTCTCTGTATACATACATTATAAGTGGGGGGTAGTTATAAAACCTGTGGTGGACTCTGAAAAGAAGAATATTTTGTGGCAGATTGGAGGGTAAGATAAGCTCGTGTACTTGTCCTAAACAAGAGTATACACACGCGATAGTACAAATTCACCTAGTTTCAGGGTTAAATTTAGTATCTTGTGTCTTTACATAATTATGTAACTCTAAGAATAACCGTAACGTATATAATTAATAAAAAAAAAATTCTAAAACTGTTTTAAATAAGACGTCATCGAGCAGAAAATTTAATGAAGTGTGGAATTAACATGTTCAGAAGTTAAAATACAAATAAAAAAAGATGTTGTCGTTACCATTTTTTTTTAACTTTACACATTGAATAAAAGCACCAAAATATTATAAAAATGGAACAAAACACGTGAAAAATCATCGCGAGAATATACCCTTTCTCTTTCATTCCCAGAAGCTAAAAAGTAATTAAACAAAAGTAAAGTACCCACATACAGAACATTACGGCGACTTTAAACGTAATGTATCATAATTTATTCGCGCACCCTCATCATTACCTGTGGTGGTGTCATTCCCAGTGGCTTATGAGGACCCTTTATCAGGATTCAGATAAAATGAGTTATTGTACACAGTGTACACACCTTGTTTCACAAGCAAAAACACATACTTAACCTATAAATTAATTAATTATATAAAAAATAAAGGTGATAATTAAAATCTAAAACGGTGCATGGCGATGCATACTACAAGATGACTGCACGCAAAGTAGGAGTCAAATTCAAATCATGTATTTCAAATAGGCACATAAAAGGTACTTCACAATTGACAAAAAATAGAATTGATTCTAGTCGCTCCTTCCAAAAGGTAGTTTCGTATGGAGAAGAATGGGCAAGAAACTCCACCATTACTCTTTTAAAATATTTTACAAGATATTGTATACGGAGCAAGTGTCATATGTGCAAGTTAAAGGTTTCTAAAGCTGCTAATACTTACCTCATAATGTCGGAGGCTGGTGGCCAAGTAATATAAAGTTAATTAGGTATCTAAACAACTCACAAACACAAAGTATTTGCGATTCGTATGAGTCGACTCCTATCATCCTCCTGTCCATCTTATTCTTCTATTTGGGGCTTGTAGGTAAGTAACAACAGCCGCACGGGCCGATCGATCAGGTTAAGCTACACTTGCAGCAGTTGGTCGGTGGATGGGTGACCATCTTTACATACCAAGACTCCTCTGTGCCTTGGAAAGCAAGTTAAGCCGTTGGTCGCGGGAGTAATTCGTGGATCTTTGACAGTCATTACGGGTCGCCTGAAACCCGAAAGGCTTAGTTTATGTAGTAACTAGTCTTACCAAGGGGTATCATATTATCCAGTAACTGAGTTGTGGAGGTCAGATAGTCAGTCACTTCATGTAAAATACTGGTATTCAGTTGCATCTGGTTAGACAGAAAGCCGACCCCAACATAGTTGGGAAAAGGTTCGGCAGACGATGTAGGTCGTAAGGATATTGTAACAGCCGCTGTGTCAATCGATCATCCATATTCACCCTTCAAGCCGGAACACAGCGACACTCCTCAGTGGCAGAAGTAGAAATGGTGGTATTTTTACTACGCTGGATAGGTTCCCTCACAAGGAGCTCTACTATTTTATGTTAAGGGCCTTACTCTCGTTTAGTACCGTAACACGGTCACTTTATGAAGAATATTTCTCATTAACGGCTTGATTAGAAGATCTGAAAAAAATATATTGTTGGTATAGGTTCATGTACAACATTTCTGAAACAGGATTTTTTCGTATGGCTAATACTTTTCCCTTAAAAAAATTTTTAGCAAAACGCTATTTTTTCCTAATATTCCATATTACTTCTAAACGGCTTTGATGTTTGCAAATATTTTTACACTGAAAAATTGATGGTTAGAGGTACTATAGAAATGAAACAGCTTATGTAAATCAATCAAAATTTGCAAAGAAAATTTCCCCACTTTGAGATTGAGCTTTAGAGGTGCTCTGCGCGGGCGCGGGCGGTAGTCGTGCGTTAGCACTGAGACGGCAGGGCTGTGTCGCTCGCTGCTCCGCTCCGGCTATCGACCGACTACGCGCGTTTGCCTGTGTTAGTGCGAATATTTACGAACGAATTGTATCAGTGTGCGTTTATTGACTAGCTCGCTGCAGATGGCCCATTTCTATTGTGCGTGTCAGGACGCTTACGATAGTATACAAGTAGTAAGGCTTATCTAACTAATATTAAAATGAGAAAATATTGAATTTGATCAAAATAAAAGTCCAAGATGGCGGCTGCGAAAATTTTCAAGTTTTTCATCATGGGTGTCGTTTTCATACTTTTCGAGGGTGATAAAGCCGATAGTGAGGTCAAAAAAAAATCCAAAATGGCGGCTGCAAAGTTTTTCAAATATTTCATCATGGGTGTCGTTTTCATACTTTTCGAGGGTGATAAAGCCGATAGTGAGGTCAAAATAAAAATCCAAAATGGCGGCTGCAAACGTTTTCAAATATTTCATCATGGGTGTCGTTTTCATACATTTCGAGGGTGATAAAGCCGATAGTGAAATCAAAAAAAAAATCCAAAATGGCGGCTGCAGAATTTTTCAAATATTTCATCATGGGTGTCGTTTTTATACTTTTCGAGGGTGCTAAAGCCGATAGTGAGGTCAAAATAAAAATCCAAAATGGCGGCTGCAAAATTTTTCAAATATTTCATCATGGGTGTCGTTTTCATACTTTTCGAGGGTGATAAAACCGATAGTGAGGTCAAAATAAAAATCCAAAATGGCGGCTGCAAAAAATTTCAAATATTTCATCATGGGTGTCGTTTTCATACTTTTCGAGGGTGATAAAGCCGATAGTGAGGTCAAAATAAAAATCGAATAGTCCGGGAGCCGAGTAGGCCGTCTTGCGACTGCCTACTGCCGCGCGTATTTGTATGAAGATTTTGTTTTTTGTTAGGTATGATAATTTAGTGAGTTTCATAGTTGGGCACACACACTAAAATGTAACTAACAGGCCTATGGTGATTTATCGAGGTAGGCACTGCTTATATGCCTTTATGCAATACACGCCACTGACTGATATACTCTGAGTATTCGCGCGCGGCTGTTACGCACGAACGCGGAAGGTTTATCTACTGAGCGGCCGTAGGTGATTATTTCAAGGTCACTAACGAGACATGATACTGTTACTTTACTATACTATAACAGTGGTAACAGTTTTCGTAGTTCAACTGTTACTTTGACATACGATTAATAGTAAAAAAAATCTTTTTACATGAAAAACAATTTAAAAAAACACTTCAAAGTGAAAAATGACTTTATTTCGGAAGTCGATGTCTTTGGTTTTGAATTTACGTTTTTTGCTACAGACTTCCGAAATAAAGTTATTTTTCATTTTGTAGTTTTTTTATGGAAGTCGGTTATTTTTTTTTTTGGAAAAAATAATTATTTTGCACTTTTTAGTTGTGGCACCTACCGGTCACAAATTAGAATACCACTACCTGCTATGTAAATAACAATGACAGGAAGAAAGTTGATTATAACATCATCCGATTGGCTACGGAATCCTAAAAATGCCATTTAGGTACAGTGCTAGTTAGGTAGGTTTATTACTGATTTATAATAATTCAAATTGATGAAACAGGTTCTCATTTTTATAAAATCTCATTTTTATGTAAGTCCTCCTAAGAAGACCTATACAGTCTATGCAAATAAAATGTTATTCCATTCCTAAGAAAATACTCGATATCATTTTTATAGTTTTACCCCCGTCGGGAACTAAGTTCGTTCTCACGTATGATTTTAAACAAAATCAAAAAAATGAAAAAATTGTAATAAATAATGTCCAGTAAAAACATAAAATATACGTAACATAAGTATCAATCTATACAAAATATATCAGCCTTGCCTCCGCCATTCCCTTCTGGAATCGTAGGCAAAAATGGCGACCTGCGTGCGGCATGTCTGCGTCTCCGCATATTCTTTGATCGTCGTTTTAGTAGAGCGCGCCACCGCGCGCGTTTTACGTATTCAGGGGTAGAGCGTTTAGCTCCGCCCACATGCACAAGGTCAGCGAGCCCTATATACACCTTAAGCTGCAACAAAAAAAAATTGAAAAGATAAGAGGGGCGTAAACATCACAACAACTGTTGTGACGTTTGGCAAAATTCATGTTTAGTATAATCTGCCTATAAAGTTCCAACTGCTGGGACACAGGCCTCCTCTCTTCGAGAGGGTGTGGGCTATCTACCACGCGGGCCCAGGGCGGGTTGGTAGATGTCACATGTCTTCGAATTTTTGGTTCTAGAACATGCCGGTTCCCTCACATATTTTCCTTCACTGTTTTGAGAGCGGCGGTGATGAAATTATTTACACAATGCAAAGCACCTGAACGGGTAAGTACACACTCGTAAGTCGGAGCAGTTGGATTTCATGTTTAAGTATACAGATTTTGAATAAATAAATAAAAACTACCAACTGAGTCAACGCACACATAATTACAAGTCCAGTCCATCATTTCAGTACCTACGCAACACATATCGGCTCGCGATAAACCATTGAAAAACATAGCATTTGCGACAATTTACGTTCACCAGCGATTTACCGCGATGAGATATGTGCGCTCTGTGTGAGTTACGAGCGCCGGCGCCGATACAGCGCATTTATTACGTGACGTACTTGCGAACGAAATATTGTATCATTCGGTACTGAATGCCGATATGTTGCGGGAAGAAATGATATTGTGGCGATGAGTAATTGTGAGAATGTTGCGAGAAAGAGAGGAGGAAAGTACCGGAATACTTACATGTGTCTGGCTCCTGTGTCCGAAATTGGATAGGTTGGTGTTTTAATAAATCATACGTACAGTGTGTAGCTAGTCGAACTTTTGTAAATACTCATCCAGACCTCATTATTTTTCTTCTTCGTCATAAACAATATGGAGAAAATAATACCACAATAAATGAAAACACTGGCACAACACTGGCATAAGAGTTCTTTGGAACTAACAAATAAATCTTAGCATCGAAATTAAAATAGTGATTTTTTCAAACAATCTAAATACTAGTGATGAGCCAACTATGGCCATTTTCTCCAACTATGGCCAGTTCACTTTTGGCCATTTTTGACTAGCTATAGTGACTATAGTATTGGATATGTTGGATTGAATTTTCGTATGCTGACTGGGAACGGTATTAGATATTAACAAATTATTTTTTTTGGCTCCACATTGTATGTCCTCAATTTTTAGGCACTCTGAGGTAAATGACCACATGGGGATCATCACACCATAGCTTATTCCTTCGGTATTTGATAACCAGCAGTTTTACACGGGCAACATTATCCATGTTTTTCACTTTTCCCATGAATAATTCTGCCATTGATGATCGACAAGCTTTGCTAAAGCTGGGCATCGTCTTGCACCAATCATTTTGTTTTTGCTCACTTGTACCTACTGTCTTACTGCTCGGCAAAAGACTTCCAACATCTCTCTGCTTCGATCTCTGGCCAATCCTTCTCATTATTTTTTGTCCAAAAATACTTAAAAAAGCATTTAAAACGTAATTCTGCAACAGACTGGGTAATAAAAAGTGTGTGTCGGTGGAATATGTCGACGGACGCGTAGTAATCCGGCGCTGGTGGTGGGCGGCGCATCCATCAACGAGCATTAACACGTCAGGACGAGGGGTGGACGCTGTGGCAGCGGGATTCGGGATCCGGGATTTGGAACATTATTGTGGGTGTGCAGCAAAGTCCTGGACTTTTAGCAGCTTCTGAATTTCAGAAGCTCCTAGAAGTCCACCACTTTGCTTTGTTTGTAACATCCATACAACTAACATAAATAACAAGCATGAACATAGGGTAAACAATGGTCAGTCATTTTACAAGAATATAATATATATTATGTGGATGTACTATAATAGGGACACCTCTGTCCAACCGTTCGAGGAGACAAGGCGTGATGTTATGATGTTACTTTCAGCAGTATAGCAAATGATCCTTCTTGTATCGAACCATTTATAATGACTATAAAAACAAAAAAAGGTTGTTGGATTGGCACTTGTCTTTAAGGGTTTGTGTGACGTGGTACACCCCTGTCTACTTCTGAAAAAAAGACGTGATGTGGTGCTGAAGCCAACAAAGGCATGATACGAAAAGTGGTGGTCATTGTAGATTTGTGCCTGGTTATTAGCACACCTAGTCTAATTTGGGGGAAAATATGCGAAATATATATTTAAAACCCCAAAACTTGTTATTTTTTGTGTTTGTATTTTTCCTCTGCGTCATGTTTACCGCAAATAAACGTATACTCTTAGTTTTCTTTCTTTCAATTTAGAGTCGCTCTCACTGGAACCCCGTAACGCTACAAAAAACTTTTTTAACATCAATATGGCGCTTCGTGTCGAGACATTTGCGGCTTTTTGCTCAGCATTTAAGATTTCAAACGTCACATGAACAAATATACAAGTTACGAAGTTGTGTTATTGTTACGAGACAAATAAATATCTTAATTAGATGAAGGAATAAGTTTTGCTTGCTAAACAGTTACCGTGCTTGAAGAATACATTAATAATAACGACAAACATTTAATAAACGCGTTTTCTCCACGGGTTCAACTTATTAATAATGAGGCTTTTATTACTTGTAAATTAATTCTAGCCTCGAATATTTAAGAGTTTCAGTTTAAGGGAATTGTTCCCATGGGTATCTTAGAAACTTAACAGTAAACGTACCTAGAAAATTACTTTAAAAAATTACACAGAGACCAATTAAATTAGCTAGCGAAATTCCGCAGACCTGATGGGTACCGATATCTAAACATGATAAAACATTTTTTTTAAGTGATATATAAAATAACCCAGAACACCTCGGTCGTTGCCCCAAAAAATCATCATAATTTTTTGGGGCATTTTTGTTTCATCATATTTAGATATCCATCACGTTTGCGAAGTTTTGTTAAATAACTTATTAACTAGTCTGTATTGTACCACTGCAGGGCGAAGGCCTTCCTCTCCCTTTGAAAAAGTTTTGCCAGAGAATTAAATTTGACTTATTATATGCTACCATTTATGTAGCACCATAATCCACTTACATGGTCATTAACCCAAAAGTTAAAATCTTTATAATTGGAACAATCAACAAACATAACAGTTCTTAAACAAAATTCATATCTGAGTAACAAATGAAACAGTTAAAACAACAATGATAACGTCACGACTGCCTCCAAGCTAGGTCCAGCCAGCATATCGGCGTCTGCAACTAATTGCAGGATTTACCTACCGCTGCACTATTCTGGGGACTGTTCTACTAGTGCACGGCGCCGGGTGAGACCATTGTGGGTGGTAATTGATGTCATTTATGATCACTCGTGAACATTGACTTCTTCTTCATCAAATTGGGTTATTAGCGTTTGTTGATAGACATGAATTTTCTATCAGTTCTATCGTAAGATCATGATTTGATGTGACATCATTACCACATTTAACAGACTGATTTACGATAATTTCAAAAATGAGAATAATTCTTCAGCTTTTTCTGCAAAAAAAAAAAGTACCTAATTGATTTCTAATTTTTGCCCTTTAGCTGGTATTGCTACCGGGAATTATAAGTGTCACTAAAACTTTGCCTTTGTAAACAGAAAGCATTAATTTGTTGGCGTCAAAGCCGAAAAGAACTTAAGTGTTTATTTTTTATTTTACAACACTTGTATGTACACTCATATTATTTGCTTTGGAATTGAACATATTCCAAAGCAAACAATAGTATGTCACCTACTTCTCAACCAGCAATAATGCTGAATAATGAATAGCTGAATAATGCTGTTTTTCTCCTATAAACGCTTAAATTGATTAGTTTCCCCTTCTCCCATCAAACAAGTCACGCCACAACTAACGACTGATGAATCTTCCAATATGTTCGGCTCCTGAACGAAGTTTCCACTCGGTTGACGTTCTCTGGCTAATTATTTCAGTGCTACCAACATTAAAATAAAATATTGTTAGGCCAGTCTCGAACGGCAACCGCGGTTACCTATTTACGACTTTAATGACTTTAATGGTCGGAATTGTGGAATTTATCGGGTGTTTAGTGAATTTACATCTCAGTACGAGAATTGAGTGTAGGTTTATGGGAGTTTAATTTAGCTGGCTGAGAATTTTGAGAGCTGTGTATTGTGATTTTAGAGTTTATTTCATGCCTGAAGTTTCTAGAATTATAAACTTGCTGAAGCTTTATTACTTACTTGGTTGTGGTAAGCCTGAAGTGGTAAGTATAGAGATGAAATATGTATTTTGCTTGTCGTCGCCATAGTAAAAGATAATCACTAAGCCGAGAACTTTTATAATGAGATATGTCTCAAGTATGTGACTAAGTTTTTTATTTTGGGGACGCTAGCGTCCATCGTCCTTTTATGATGCAAAGACAGCAGCCAGCCATCTGTAACATTAAAATTATCAGAATTATTAAAACAGACCAGTGAGTGACTTACGAGTTGTAGGTCGTAGGTTCGAACCCAGACCCTTCACTTTGTGTAAATGATTTCATCACCACTGCTCTCAAAACGGCGACGGAAAACATCGTGAGGAAACCGGCATGTTCTAGAACCAAAAAATTCGAAGACAAGTGGATTACGGCCCACTCCCTCAGTGGAGGAGGCCTATGTCCCAGCAGTGGGAACATTATAGGCTGATTATGCTATTAAAACAGACAGATTATAATATAAATGTTATGCGTAAGTACAGAATTTAACCACATTCGCTCGAGACGTGTCAAAACAAAGTCCCAAAAACGACAGCCACAAAAAAATAATATACAACAAAGTTATAAACACATTACTTTTAAACATACGTAATATCCAAAAAAGACAAAAGCCAACATATTCAGTTGCACACACGTTCGTAAAACAATGAATCATCGGTACACGTCGAGTTCTGAGATAAAAAGTGAAAAACATTTTTACCAGATTAAAATAGCGTCAGTACAGCGGGAGTTATTTCATAAAATAATGTTTTTAGCCCATATTTTGTTCAAATTATGATGTGAAAGTTGACTATAGTTCTTAACACAGAAACTGCATAAAATATCTTTGGTCATGCGTTAAGAATATTATCCGATGTGGCTGATATTATTTCTTTGATGTAGTGACAGCAAAAACTACTTGATCGACAGCCCAACATGGTTTGGATCCCAGCTGGGTCAAGCATAGAGTTGTTGTTTTATTAGAAACTAGCTGACTCGGCAAACTTCATACTGCCTTAGAATCAACGTTCTCGAAATAACATAAAAAAGCCGTTCCATGCAAAATGTATGAGAAAATTAAGTTTTTTCGTGAATTTCTCCCATGTTTTAATAGTTATTCTGCTATTGGGGGCGGGTACAAATCCAACAAATCAAAGATCATAAACATCGGTTCAGCCGCCCTGGCGTGCTGTCACGACCCTGACTCCGTTTTATTTATTTATATATATAGATTTCTCAGCAGCAGCCCGAAGTCTAGATTGCTGCCAGTTCAACAATATCCTTTTTTCATGGGACTTACATCATTTTTGAAGTGAAAACTTCTTTAGCGGCGTTGTGAACTTTTTTTGTGATGGGTAAATAATGTTAATCTCGCGTCAGGACACGTGACCTGATCGAAAATTCGTAAGACGGAGGGAGAGTAGACCGCATTCCAAAATATCAAAAATGCACAACGTTAATATTCAAGTTGCAACCCGTTTAGTGCAACCCGTTTTTTTACTTAGGCGAAATGTGAGAGTGTTATTCACGTCTTCTAACTCCTTTGAGGAATGCGAAGTACAGACGCCAGCAGGTCAAGCAACCCGATACTGTCAAATTTTCCCAATCAACCTTGAACTTTAATGCTTAAGCGATAAATTTGAAAATCTATTAAATAAATTTGACAGATTGTAGTAGCTGCTGGCGTCTGTACCTATAATGTTATGTCTTCAGACATTTTTCCTATCCACTCTATAAATAAACAGCTCAATATTCACTATTTGCCAACTTACTGTCTCCACAATAGAACATATTTTGTCTCCCCTTTCGTACAACAACCATTTTTCCGTCATAAGAGTAAATTAGTATTCCTTCCTTCTTCCTCTATGCGTTTACGTTATGATAATCATGTTGTGTTCTGAATAACATCGTTATGGTAGACATATTGACATATTATATTACTTATAAACAGATCTTTGTTCGCACAGAGTATGCCGCCAGCATTGTGATAGACTAAATTTAGATAAAATTTCTTAAGACACATTTTTTGGTAGACATTTGTAGCTTATACCTTGTTCTTCCCGTTTGGAACTAGGCATGCATAAAGAGGCAAAGGGTTATTTATTTATTCATCCATTTGTGTACACACGAAGTTATATATCGAAACAGTAAAGAACAAAATTAACGCGTATTTATAAAGAAATCTCTTCCAGCATACCTACAATACGTAACCTACACGTTGGATTTCTGGTGGCTTAAACCACACGGTTTCTTCAACACCTGTCATGTGGAAAAGCTCTGTAATCTAAGCGGTGACCTCTACCTGTATAATGTTGTCCTGGTACCTCACTATATTCTTCACTTCGTGGCATTGTGACTGCCACCTAGAGACATAAAAACTTGCCACCTTTTTTCTGTTGCCTAAAGTTTTTAAATGTGAATAATCGTTGGTAAAAGAGCTAATGCTAGGGATTCCACCTAATGCTAGGAGTTGCCACTATTGACCACTCACTTCAAGCTCACTTCATCCAAGTTTTCACGGTGAGATTTATACAGAATATGTCGGCTGACATAAAAGTGCATTAAATAACCAAAGTGAGTGGGCTTTTTAGAGGGAAGTACCGTTTCAAATAAATTATGTTCACGATAGAATGTTCTACCACTAGCGCTTTGTTTCTCATAAAATAAGTAGCTTTTACCTTATAATTATGTACTTAGCTCACAAGGAACATCAAAGATGTGACATTAGTCTTGCTTCCTACGGAAATGAGCTTTTATTGAACGTAAGTAGTTGAACGGTAATGAGTATGACATCCTTGTTCAATGCTGTTCAATGATGATCGATATTATAACCAAAGATCGCAACAGCGGGGTAATTGCCTAATAAACTATCATTAGCAATGGGTTTCATTTTGACAGTTTAACAACATGCATTGCGTTATTTACGTTGTTGAGCAGACACATTTTTCGAACATATGAAGCAATGGATCACCAATATCCTTCAAAATTATTCAGATTGAGACACCAGCTGCACCATAATGGCGTAACACACTATCGACAGTGTGTACAATTATGGTGCAGCTGGTGTATATTTACCTAAACGCGAGGGAGCAAGTAACATAGAGTGCATTAATATTAAAACACAAGAAAATAAACAGTAATCAAAAGTTGTCTATTCAATTATTAATTTTTTCCAAAAATCAAATATTATCGTCGACCAAGATTTACCTCCGGTTTCAAAAATGTGCGTGACGTGTGAGTGAAGTGATTTGATTGGCTGTTTTCTTTTTCAGTCAGCCAATCACAGTAGTGAATTTGAGTTTGACAATTGTCTTGATTTAGGTTTCAGAAATCGGATGTTTATATTTTACGCTGTTAAAAAATTGCGAAAAATTTTGTTTTTGTATAAGTCATATCATTTCAATCATCATAAGGAATAAATAATAGTCGACAAAGTAGATTTATCTTCAAAGCCACTACACGAACTAACGAGCAAATGAGATTGTCAACTTTAACACCGCCAGGTAACCGAATACCACAATACTAGAAAAAGCTTCCAAATCACTGAGGGAAACGAGAGAAAGAAAGAAAGAGAAAAACAATAGGTTAGTTGAAAGTATAAATAAAGAAAGATTTATTTCGTGAGGCGAATAAAGTCGGTTGCAGACATGTGGGGCTGAATGTAAAGTAGGAGTACGTCGATTCTATTGTTTCTCCTGTGTTGTTTTAAGTCCTTTCTTTTTTGTTTAATCTAATTTTGTATGTTGATTCGGTACATACGGTGGCGAATTTGGGGTCGAGTACGTGTTCAGCTTTGAGGGTGGTTAAGTGTGCATTGTGCCTAAATGTAGGTGAATTATATGGAACGCAATTGGTGTGTCTGTGTAGTACGTGTAGTTCGTTTTTTGCGAAAGATCCATCGATTGCAATTGTTATCCTGAATAGTGAAATAGAATTGTGAAATGCTTTAGACAGGTAACTAATTATTTTATCTTTTGTTCGCAGATAAGAACGAAATTGAAGATCAACACTCCAACACTCCATCAGCAAGTTCTATTACCTACCGTACTGTTGCTGCTTCAAGCTATGCTTCCCTGGTAGGTCCACCCAAGATTTTCATATTTTATTTGTATTCTTTTGTTGTCCCCGCTGACATTCATATCAAATCATTTATTGGTTTGCAAACATTTCCAATATTTAAAATAAGTTGTTTTGGTGTATTTTTTATGTAGGTATATTATATTATTACAAACATGGATGGATCTTTGTCGTTACGGGCCGTCAGAAGCCCGGTATCATATTTCCCAGTAACTGTGTTGTGGAGGTTTGATAGGCAGTCGCTATATCTACGAGTATGTAAAATAATGCATAAATACAATAGTTGGGAAAGGGCTAGGCAATGATGATGGTTGGTATTCTTTTATTCCAAAAGTACTGTAATTTCAACACGTACCGATGTACTTCCTTTTATGTCATGAATCCCTAGTATCTTCCATTCAAATCCTGTTCCACTACCTCATTAATAATTAACATTAGAATATAGTGTAGCACTAAAACTAAATTGAATAGTGTATCGTTATTATCCGCAACTGGGGCAATGCAGTGTACTAAATAATGATGACGCTATTCTATACATTATGCTTGATTTATATTAGCGGTGTTATTTGGACGAAATATAGTATGAAGTGTATTTACAATGGAAACATTAATGTAAATACCGGCGTACCATTACATAAATTTGAGAGAGCTGTATTAAATGTTAAGGGGTTTGACAGTCGTTACGGGTTGTCAGAAGCCCAAAAATCTGACAACCAGTCTTATCAATGGATATCGTGTTACCCGTGTTATTGGCTTATGGAGGAAAGATAGGTAGTGGCTCCATGTAAAATATTGGTATTCAGCTGCATGCGGTTAGACTGAAAGCCGGTCCCAACATAGTTGGGAAAAGGCTAGGCAGGTTGGCTGATGGAAATGTTAACGTTTGTGAGCATAACTACTGATTATCAGGATCTTGGTTAGATGTATTTGCTGAAAAAACATCTGATAATCGACAAGTGCTGCTTTACAACTGTTTGCTACAAGAAATGGTCACGGTGACAGGCAAAAGATATTTCAGTTTCAAGTAAAAACAAAATTGCAGACACATAATGCCCCGCGGTTTCACCCGCATAAGTTTCGATCCCATGGGAATATCGGGATAAAAAGTATCACATATGTTATGTTAATCCTGGTTATAAACCATCTGTGTGCCAAATTTACCATCCATCTATCCATACAAACTTTC
Organism: Apamea epomidion; assembly: GCA_947507525.1. Taxonomy (NCBI): domain Eukaryota; kingdom Metazoa; phylum Arthropoda; class Insecta; order Lepidoptera; family Noctuidae; genus Apamea; species Apamea epomidion. Next base: position 909,224 of record OX382233.1, read on the forward strand.
ACGTTTATAATATTAGTAGGATTTGTATTATGTGCCTGTTGACGGCACGGTTGGCGCAGTGGTTAAGTGATTGACTGCTGCGCTGCTTGTCGCGGGTTCGATTCCCGCACGGAACAAATCTTTGTATGGCCTACAAGTAGTTGTTCCGGGTCTGGCTGTTTGTGTATGTGAGTTTAAATGTTTGTAAATGCACCCACGATACAGGAGAAATTCCTAGTGTGGGGCAACGTTTTTTAAAGAAAAAAAAAATCATTGTTCTATAGTTCAAAGTTGCCAATCCACAATAGCCCCCCAAACCCATAGTCCAATATGTTTTTTTTTTCCATGTTCTGTGACAGTTGGGTGCACTTGCATAGTGCATACAGGGATAATCGGCTGTTGGTGCCTCATATAATTCAAAACGTCTAACGGGCGTCTGAAAGTTGGCTTCAGACCCTCGTACGCCTTCCATAGGGCCGGGATCCATGGTCCCAAGATTTGAATAAATAATTATAAATCAATCCCAGCACCGTATCTCTACGTTGACGTCGTGGTGGGGCTTGCTCATTCACTCTTATGTACTCTAGGTATGCACCAGTAGAGTTTACTTTGCCGAAAGCGATCTAGAGTGAGGAGCCAGACCAAGAGAGACGCAAAAATCCACAGGGCAGCTGTTAGGCAGTAGCGACCCCAAAGACCTTATCTCCCGGCAGAAGTCTGATCGTCATCTCTGGCTTGGCTGTAACCAACCAGAATGGACACTGACGAGGAACATAACTCCAACCTTTTTCATGCTTTTAGTGGCCGGCTTGAGTGGAGATTCGCAAGAGCAAACGTACTCGTGACTGGACTGCCAAAATAAAAGAAATCCCGATTAATCGTCATTTTATGTGTGTTACGAAATTACCCCGCAGAAGACTGTTTGCACAACCCCGGACGCTCTGCAGCAGTGACGCGGCTCGCTTACATCTGACCACCGTGAAGCCATCAGTGTTCACATCAGCAAACATTCCCGACGCACTGCAGAAGCCAGGCAGCCCCAGCAGCATCCTGAATGCTGCAACATCAACGCTTACAAATACTATAGTCCTCCAGACCGAATTTCGGCCTTGGCGGCCAATTTCAGCGGAGACTAGCCATCCACGCGGAAGATATTATAGTGCACAAGTGTGTGCGCAGACACAGGAGCACTCACTCTTCCCTCACTCTCATAGTCCGATGGGACGGCAATCCGACACGACCAGATAGAGATCAGGTGCAGGACCAAAGGCTTAACGTGCTTTCCGGGGCCCGGAGGTTTACACCGTCAATTTCTAAACTCCAGGCTGTTACTGAGAAATTCCTAATGGAAAAACCCAATAACACTTTCCCTGACCCGAGCATCAAACCCAAGTCCCCACGCTCAGCAGTTGCGCTTGCGAACACTAGACCAACGGGGGCTTACAGTTAACAAGGAATTAAAAGGTAATTTAATTAAAACACTGCCCTTGATCCCAAAACGATACAAATTTAACTTCTGTAATAAAAAAAAATGCAAACGAAAATATAGAAATAAAAATAATTAAACAGGAAATTAATACAAAACACGTTATTAACAAGCTACGTTTGCAAATTACTTTTGTTTTCACAAAAACTTTTCATAACGAATTCCGGAGTTTTTTCTCGTTTGTCCAAAGTGTACTTGTTTCGTTTTACGCCGTGTTTGGAGTTTCGCTATGTTTAGGAAATAACTAGGAAGTGAGCCGGGGGCCGGGGGGCCGGGGGGCCGGGGGGCCGGGGGGCCGGGGGGCCGGGGGGGGGGGTGAACCCTTTAGGATTATTGTATGGCCTGGTTAACAATATTGGGGCTTTACTCAAACCTTGTTTCGTTACTTGTATCTATTTAGTAAGTTTCTTCGTGTTCTACATAACTTTATCTTTGAATCTCAAAGGTATCTCCAACGTAGTATCAAATCACTGTTGTAGATATTATAAATCTTTAGAATTAATTAAAACCATACCTGTCTGTTACTTATGATCCTACCACGAAAAAGAATTCTTATTACAAACTAGCTGTGCCCGCAACTTATTACAAACTAGCTGTGCCCGCAACTTATTACAAACTAGCTGTGCCCGCAACTTATTACAAACTAGCTGTGCCCGCAACTTATTACAAACTAGCTGTGCCCGCAACTTATTACAAACTAGCTGTGCCCGCAACTTATTACAAACTAGCTGTGCCCGCAACTTATTACAAACTAGCTGTGCCCGCAACTTATTACAAACTAGCTGTGCCCGCAACTTATTACAAACTAGCTGTGCCCGCAACTTATTACAAACTAGCTGTGCCCGCAACTTATTACAAACTAGCTGTGCCCGCAACTTATTACAAACTAGCTGTGCCCGCAACTTATTACAAACTAGCTGTGCCCGCAACTTATTACAAACTAGCTGTGCCCGCAACTTATTACAAACTAGCTGTGCCCGCAACTTATTACAAACTAGCTGTGCCCGCAACTTATTACAAACTAGCTGTGCCCGCAACTTATTACAAACTAGCTGTGCCCGCAACTTATTACAAACTAGCTGTGCCCGCAACTTATTACAAACTAGCTGTGCCCGCAACTTATTACAAACTAGCTGTGCCCGCAACTTATTACAAACTAGCTGTGCCCGCAACTTATTACAAACTAGCTGTGCCCGCAACTTATTACAAACTAGCTGTGCCCGCAACTTATTACAAACTAGCTGTGCCCGCAACTTATTACAAACTAGCTGTGCCCGCAACTTATTACAAACTAGCTGTGCCCGCAACTTATTACAAACTAGCTGTGCCCGCAACTTATTACAAACTAGCTGTGCCCGCAACTTATTACAAACTAGCTGTGCCCGCAACTTATTACAAACTAGCTGTGCCCGCAACTTATTACAAACTAGCTGTGCCCGCAACTTATTACAAACTAGCTGTGCCCGCAACTTATTACAAACTAGCTGTGCCCGCAACTTATTACAAACTAGCTGTGCCCGCAACTTATTACAAACTAGCTGTGCCCGCAACTTATTACAAACTAGCTGTGCCCGCAACTTATTACAAACTAGCTGTGCCCGCAACTTATTACAAACTAGCTGTGCCCGCAACTTATTACAAACTAGCTGTGCCCGCAACTTATTACAAACTAGCTGTGCCCGCAACTTATTACAAACTAGCTGTGCCCGCAACTTATTACAAACTAGCTGTGCCCGCAACTTATTACAAACTAGCTGTGCCCGCAACTTATTACAAACTAGCTGTGCCCGCAACTTATTACAAACTAGCTGTGCCCGCAACTTATTACAAACTAGCTGTGCCCGCAACTTATTACAAACTAGCTGTGCCCGCAACTTATTACAAACTAGCTGTGCCCGCAACTTATTACAAACTAGCTGTGCCCGCAACTTATTACAAACTAGCTGTGCCCGCAACTTATTACAAACTAGCTGTGCCCGCAACTTATTACAAACTAGCTGTGCCCGCAACTTATTACAAACTAGCTGTGCCCGCAACTTATTACAAACTAGCTGTGCCCGCAACTTATTACAAACTAGCTGTGCCCGCAACTTATTACAAACTAGCTGTGCCCGCAACTTATTACAAACTAGCTGTGCCCGCAACTTATTACAAACTAGCTGTGCCCGCAACTTATTACAAACTAGCTGTGCCCGCAACTTATTACAAACTAGCTGTGCCCGCAACTTATTACAAACTAGCTGTGCCCGCAACTTATTACAAACTAGCTGTGCCCGCAACTTATTACAAACTAGCTGTGCCCGCAACTTATTACAAACTAGCTGTGCCCGCAACTTATTACAAACTAGCTGTGCCCGCAACTTATTACAAACTAGCTGTGCCCGCAACTTATTACAAACTAGCTGTGCCCGCAACTTATTACAAACTAGCTGTGCCCGCAACTTATTACAAACTAGCTGTGCCCGCAACTTATTACAAACTAGCTGTGCCCGCAACTTATTACAAACTAGCTGTGCCCGCAACTTATTACAAACTAGCTGTGCCCGCAACTTATTACAAACTAGCTGTGCCCGCAACTTATTACAAACTAGCTGTGCCCGCAACTTATTACAAACTAGCTGTGCCCGCAACTTATTACAAACTAGCTGTGCCCGCAACTTATTACAAACTAGCTGTGCCCGCAACTTATTACAAACTAGCTGTGCCCGCAACTTATTACAAACTAGCTGTGCCCGCAACTTATTACAAACTAGCTGTGCCCGCAACTTATTACAAACTAGCTGTGCCCGCAACTTATTACAAACTAGCTGTGCCCGCAACTTATTACAAACTAGCTGTGCCCGCAACTTATTACAAACTAGCTGTGCCCGCAACTTATTACAAACTAGCTGTGCCCGCAACTTATTACAAACTAGCTGTGCCCGCAACTTATTACAAACTAGCTGTGCCCGCAACTTATTACAAACTAGCTGTGCCCGCAACTTCACGTGCATATCGGAAAACAAACTGGATTTCATGGGTTTAATTTTTTTACGAGGAACCCTAATCCTTTTTCTTAAATAAAAGTTCTTAAGTAAAGTACTTCTTATAACATCACATTATCTTCAAGTGAAAATCCTGTCAAAATCAGTCCAGTCATTTCGGAGATCAGCCAGGCCAAACAGACAAACATATGCATTTAGTAATGCGCTGTTATTTGACATTACAAACAGACACTTAAATTTTATTTGTATATACATATGTGTATAGAAGGAACAAGCTAGCCTATTCGTGTTCCAAAACATAAAGATTCAATACTAAGCAGAGAAAAAACTATTCAAACACTAGAATATTATAACCGTAACACTAGGTATATTTAACCCAAAAGTTATCCCAACAGAAATAAATTGAAATCCATGAATTTACCTGTACGAATAAACTATGCAATCCCGAATTTGTGTGTTCATAATTCACGTACTAAACAATTTTGGTCCATAAGTTGCGGATGTAATCACAAACAACACTGTTTTACAATCGACGGATCGTTGCAGTAACGAGCTCGCTATCTGCTGACCCCAACTGACACACACTTCATGCTAATACATTATGTTAAACTGAGCGGTTATTCAGAGAAACGATGTTTCTCGTTTGCAACGAATTAAGTCAGTTTGTATTTCTAATTGTTGCCTAAAGGGGAAGAAAATAATTATGTTCTCTTCAAAACAGGAAAAAGGTTATGAGCCACTGCCGTGCTAGCGATTGCTTGGGAAAAAAGGTTTAAACCACCATTTCAATCAACGTTAGCCATTAGCCATGCACAAGTTTTTCTAGTGCCAACTATGTACTTTTTGTAGTCAAAGTCGAACTTTTACAAGAGAATAATTGGAAACCGAAATACACAGATCAACGCTAATGAAAAATGTTGTAGTAAAATGGGTATTATTTGAGAGAGACAAGTACACACTCATCATCATCATCGTAATTTCATCCGGAAGATCTCCACTGCTGGACATAATCTCTCTCCACAAGCACGGCCACTTCGGCGGGTTCTGTTGTTCTCGCATTCAGCGGATTCCTGCTGCCTTCACCCTTCATTGGTCCATCTTGTGGAAGGCCTTCCAACGGTCTTCCGGCACGCGGTGGAGAAGAGTAATTTATTTTATGAAATGATTAATTTATTTTATATTGGTATGCACACACATTGCAGTATAAAACCGCTTTACACTTTAGTTCCAGTTGAAAACCAGGATCAAGCACTAGTTGTCTGGCATTTTTGCAGTACTGGTTCGCAGTCGCGAGGCACACTGGACTTTACATACACACACATACGTTACACTTTAGTATAATATGTTTTTTTGTCTTTTAGTCTGTGCTAAATAAATGTATTTTCTATCTAGTACAATTTTAGGTAATATGTTATTGCAATTTATCCGGTTTCATCTGTTAAGATCGTAATACAACCGTTTCAACATCGCCACCTCCTAATGCCGCTGCAATCTGTCGGGCATAACATGCACCTAACATAATTGCTGGCTATTGCGAACCTGTCAAAATATATGACTGTACGGAGTGAGCCGCTTGTTTATACCGTTTTATCTGTTTTATACAGAACTCTGATTATAACGTGTTTTATGCGCAGTCGATTTTATTGCTAATTAGTTAGTATTAGGCGTCAGAGATCAATTATGGAATGATATTTATGTCGTTTTCTAGTGTTAGGGAATAGATAGATAGACTATTGTTTATATACAATCTAGCTGTTGCCTCTGACTTCATCTGCGTGTATTTTATATTTTATCTTTTTTAATATCGGGATAAAAAGTCACATATGTCCTTCTCCAGGTCCCAGGCTACCTATCTGTCTTCCCTACGGTCGGTTCTGTGGTATAGGTATGAAAAGATAAAAGACAGACAGACAGAGTTATTTCGCATTTATAAAATTATTATATTATAGATGTGCGGAAATAGAGCCCATCCCCAAGTCAAAACGCCTCACTTTGTATCCTTATCTACGTAACTCAGAACAAGTAATTCATTGCCATTGTATACCTATTCCTTATTTACAAGGCTGCATGATAAAGATGAACATTTACCTACTTCTAATATAGAGCTGATTCTTGTATTCTATTAACATAACATATCACATAACAGAACCGAAGGGTTGGGTGGAGGTGTACCTATAGAACACCCACATTTCTCCAGTTATGTTTAAGTCCCATGTAATTGGGGACGAGCCTATTGTCATCAATATGGCACAAATTGAGATTCTGGGTTACTACTGAGTAATTCCGGAATGAAAATGCCAATGACACTGCCCGGCTTGGTAATCAAACCGCGACACTAGACCAAATCTACACCTACCACACATATCTAAATACAATCTGTCAGAATATAGGTACACTTTTACCGGTAGGTTGTAACGAAATACAGCCAATATCAACACGCTGTAACTTACAAACAAAAAAATATCCTTTTTTTTATAAGGATAGGATTTTTTTTTTGATAAGTTACAGTGTGTTGGTATTGGCAGATGAGATGATAGACGATGAGAGATGATTCTCTCATTATCTATTATCTCACCTCCTTACCTTTTGGGCATTATGCTGGATTTGACACTGCAAAATCTAAGAGAAAACAGGGGTTGGTTAATTCTTGTATCTTCTATCATGATTTTTAATCAAGACTCTCCCAGTTTTGATTATCCAAGAACTTCCGTGATATCAATGTATCTTACTTGATCTTTAGATTATAATAATCTACTGTTCGTGACCATAAAATAAAGACATAACTACATAAAGCCGATTCTGGTATGCGATAATGAAGCTGATAATCTTACAATTCAATTCTATTTACAATATAATACAGAATATGTGAAAACAGGTTTAGTTAGTGCTAAGGTTAAATGCTGTCATGTCTCAATGAGGTGGCATTTGCTGTGGCAACGGAAGCGTTTTTGAAAATCGCTGACGCTCATGCTTCAATCACTCCTTAAGCTCAAGCACATGCGGCTTTAATATTGCTTTAGCAGAATGTAATCTACTCTTGCCCATATTATAATATAAGGAAACAATACTGCTTGCTCTATTTCGTGCAAACTATTTATTTTCACTTTTCTTGTGGACTGTCTCATAAGAACGTTTTCCTATAGCTACATCCAATAACAAAACTACCCTTACTGCCGTCCTCCAGTCCTCCTACAAAACTACCCTTACTGCCGTCCTCCAGTCCTCCTACAAAGGCTTGATGTTGTACAAAATATTTGCTACAGGAGAAACATTAATTTAGCAAACTGACGTATTTGAGATCGAATTATGCGAGAGTTGTGACAGTTTAATTAAAAACTCATCACCCGAACGAGACAGTTTCTCATTTTCCTTAATACACTCTTCTAATAATTTATGCGGTCTGTCTTGTATAAGTACCTACCTATTTATTTTCATAATATCCCAAAGATGTTTTTTTAATAAAAATAACAATGATTAGGTAGGTACTTTATAAAATCCCAGGAACGTAAAACAAAATTGCGAATAAGTCCTCTTTGTAAACAAAAATAATATCTTCCTTTCCTTGATTGAGTGTCAATTTATTTATTTTAATATTAAGGAAAATAAACTCAGTTATTAATTAATTATAACAATCTCTCTGGTTTTTGTTTACAGAAAGTAAACAAACAACGAGAGATTGTTATAATTGTTGTATCCTACCTCCTTATATGGAACTTTTCTATACAGCACGTATCAGAAAGGTGTGGTCAGATTGAAGGGTGTGATTCAGATCATACAACTGAACAAATTCCTGCATGGGACCAACATCGTAATCGCGAAGAAATAATCAGCCGTCCCATACATTTTTGTCGAGTAGGTATTCAAGTTTTGTAATGTTTTATTTTGTTGTGTCACACCCTTACATATGAGCACACCTTTCTGATACCCGCTGTACAAGAATAATACAATCGTATTTGAAAAAATACTTATAATATGTTAAGTTATGTAATCTTAAAAAATATTAAGTTGAAGAATAATGTACCGTTTTCATATTTTTAAATAAACCGTTATGAAGAAATTAGTTTTCGCGATGTTAGCGCTGATTCTCTTGTACGCCGAACTAAACTAAACTATCACTAAATTTTCTAAGTTTTGGTTAAGAGAATCTTAAAAGCTATTCTGCAAACAAGATTGTCTTTTAAAAACAATTTTGACATAACTATAATCGAGTTTGACAATCGCTAAGTTAAGTAAACCATAGACCAAGATTTGTTGGAAATTAAAATAAAAAGTTAATGAAAGTGAACGAAATGATCTGAGGTGCAAAAAAATCTTGAGTAAAATCAAATAATCTTTATTTTTTATCAATAATTATTTAAATGAAATATAAGGAGTATGATGACGGCGTAAAACTATATTGTTGTTTATATTTTGATAAATTAAAATGCAATAACCTGTAATTGTTTTTGTTAGTTGTGGCTAATGTAATCCTGCTAGGGTTGTAAAACGAATACGATTTAGAACTTCGGCGGAATTTTTTTAGGTTTTCAATAAGCAAAAAATGTGATCTCGAGAAAAAATCTCGGTTTTTCGTACACTAAGTTGAAAATCTCCGGTATTCTCGTCGCCATAGGAAAGCCCTATCAAGGACATCATGAGTCTGTTTGTTGATTTCAACTGTCACTGATTGATACACAATCACAAAATACAAACCAAACCGTTGTTACCCAACATAATAGTGAGTGTGTTATTATTGCCTTATAAAATGCCGTCGTCCAGAAAACGAGCAAAAAAGGCAGCAGGAGCTTCACGTAGAGCGGCTCCACAGTAATCCGCTAATGGCCCGAGGTAAGAAATACAACTGAAGTCTGAACTTGTTATTTAAATCCATAGCGATGACATAAATAACGAAAGAAAATTTGAGAGCATTAATATTAATTATCAGTTTATTGTTGTGTGTGTTAATTATCCTATTAGGTGTAAGTTCAGGTCTACTACTAGCGTCTTATTTTTTTTTAGAAAATCAATCTGATGCCGAAGTTGTGGATTTTTAGACTAACGTCAGTAGCGAGCTGAACCAACTGGGCTGCAGCAGGACTGTAGAGCAGTGGCAACATGTAAGTGGATTATGCCAGAAAAAATGTCAATTGGATTGCATAATTTTCATTGTGTGTTCTTAACTAATTTAATTTCAACAGATTTGGAATGTGTGGGTGGCCAAAATAAAAACAAAGGCGAGAAAAGCAAGAGACTCCATCAGGGCCACAGGCGGAGGACCGGCAGGGGCAGATCTCAATGATATTGAGAATAAAATTCTTGATATCATTGGGTCTGCTTCTGTCTATGGTTTTACCTCTTTGGAAATGGTAATTTATTTTAGTATTCATGGTATTTTTATGGCTGAAGGGCAATTTTTATAAATACACTACTAAGACTGTTAATATTAATCTTATTCTTAATCCTTCCAGCACCGATAAATAAGACAATTAGTTATCTATTTTATTATAGCACTGGCGCTCACGTGATACTCAATGGATTAACTATTTTTTATTAATTTCAGGGAATACCTCCCTCGTCCCCATTGCCCATGTCGCCTGCCCATCAAAGTATGTCGCCCTCTCTACAGCCTGTACTCGAAGAGCAGCCTGTGGTAACCGACGGCGGGACTCCTGCAGTACCACTGCGGCGCACAAGCGGTCGAGTTACCCGTCGTCGAAGACTGCCGAGGACTCCCCGTCCGACAGTGCACCACAATTTGGTACAAGCACTTAATGAGAATAGCCGGTTACTCCGTGAGAGCATTGTCACGGCAGTAGAAATTTTGGCTGCTGCCATTCGCTCTTCCGGCATTCCATTCTTGGTGCAAACTGCCCAAGAGGAAGATAATGGGAATGAAACCTGATGGGTTTCTTCTCCATTACTTTGTCTTGGAGCTTGCAACTGCATCCAACCTACTATTCTCATTAAGTGATTGTCCAAATCCTCAACAGCTCGCTAGTGACATAAGCGCTAAACTATTATTTCATCGTTTTATGTGATTTTTTTTTTATTGTTAATTATTTTCTATCTTTTTTATTTGTTAATTATTTTATTATATTTTGCTGATTGTTAATTATTTTTTATATTTTACTGATTGTTTATTATTTTGTTTAGGGTTAAGGATAGGTTTAATGGTAAAAAAATAAAAAAAAATAGTAAAGTAATAAGATGTTTAATTTAATTAAAAAGGTTTATTAGCGATTGCCGGATTTCCCTTGCTTCGGCAAGAAAATCAGTGCTGGTATCGTCCACAGTCGCACTCTCCTCGCTGTCTTCAGTCACATCAATATCTTCTCGATCTGCAAAAATACACTTACTTTAGATTTCTTATTTTACAAATGTAAATAAAACAAGGAGAATTATATAATATTAATAAGCAAACTAAGTAGATTTACCATCAAATGTTTCCAAAAACATATTGTACAGGGTGCAACATGCCAGAATAATTTTAGCTGCCTTTTCTAGCTGGTAGTCCAGACAGTGATGTCTGTGTAGGCCCCTAACTTTATTCTTCAGGCGCCCATTGCACATTTCCTCCACATTTCTTGCCCTTGTGTGCCACTCATTGTAGGCAGCCTTCGCTGCTGTTGCAGGGACCATAATGGGAGTCATGAGCCATGGCTGTAGTGGGTATCCCTTATCTCCTACAATAAATAAAACTTTATGATGTACATAGCTAATAGATATACCTAGTAGATATAAAAGTTTATTAGTTACCTACCTAGAAGCCACTGAGATATTTCCCCACGCACAAAGTCATTTCTCAGGACTCTGTTAATGGTTGATGCCCTCCAAATTGCAGCATCATGTGTGGCGCCTGGAAAATTTGGTTTGAGGCCAATAATCTTGCCCCTCGCACTGCATATCTGAAAGATTTTTTTAGTCAAGGTTTCAAGATAATTAAGTGTGTTAAAAAAAATCGTTTATACTCACAATCTGGCAGTTGATGCTATAATAGCCCTTTCGATTATAAAATAGGTTGCCAGGTGCAGTAGCGTGATTGAGTGGAGGTTTTGTTATTGCAACATGGGTCCCATCCACTGCACCGAATGTGTTGGGCATAATATATAGGTCTTGAAAACTGAAACAAGCAAAGTGTTACATGATTATGAGTGGTGCAGTTCTCAGTTTTGTTAGCTGTAAACAGGGATGTTTTAATTATCTTAATTAAACTTATTTTATTATTTTCTTTTCAGATTTCTGAAGTTTGACAGACAAGGGTTTAAAAAAAAGCCAGTCAGTAACCTAGTACCTTTGAAAAGTAAGAAATATTAAATAGAACTTACTCAGTCTTGGCCGCTTCGTTTTCCTCGCGGGTCATGGGAAATCTCAAGTATTGAGGGGATAAAGCATTTAAAACTTCCTCTGCTGTTAGAGCTAGGCACCTGCTCACTGATGGCTGGCTAAGCCCAAGTATGTTATCTTGCCCAACAGCTGTTTGATAACTGCCTTGGGCAAACAGATTGAGTGCATCTAGAATATGAATATGAGCTCTTATTATCATACAGGTAGGTACTAAGTAATTAGTAAAATAGGTATAGTCCTTATATAAAAGTGAGATACCACTACAGGAATTTTAATTCTTTCAAACTTGTAATTTAGCAAGTAATTCCTAAATAATGATAGGTATGTAAGTAATTACTCCACACCCTACATGAGGTGTGTTACCATCTGTTAGGAAAGGATACAAAAGAAAGGTGGGTACCTAAAGGAAACAAAACTGTTCTAACCTTTATGTGTTTGGGGAGAAATCCTTCATCCAACCGAGGATTCCTTAACACATCCACCAAATAAAATGCCCCAGATTTAGGGAGTCTAAATTTTTTTTTTGTTTTTCTTCAGCCATGTTGAATGGGTTGGAATTGTCTCGCAATGTTTCCAACCGAACTCTTTCTTGATGGTTTCTAAAAAATAGTTAATTCTTATTTCACAGAATCTGGACGTCGATTTATCCACTTCTTTTCCAAATTATAATTAGCTTTGTACTACACAAAGCTAATTATAATTAGATGTTCAGTGCAAAAATCCCTTTATGTTTTCACAAATGAATTTCGTATTGTATTCTAATAACAAAAATATGATTAATTACCTTTCTGCCGAATCGACAACAGCAACAATCACATAAGCTTCCATAATAATTCACCAACTCCGTAAACTCATAGGCATCCAAACTTACAAGAACTTGTAGAGAAATGTGTTTTGTAAATTTTTAGTTCATGACAACTAATTTTATTCCACACCTTTTTAATCGCGATTAAAAATATTCTGATTTAGTTTGACAACCAAAATTTTAGGTGAAAAACGTCAAATTCAGAATAGCAAAATTACCATTTTCACTAAATTGGGTAACTAAAATGACATTAGTGCTGTCAAACTAAAATATAATTAAGTTGTGTCACTTTAGTCTATTTCAGAATAGAAAACGTCGTTTGACAGGAATAAACTAAATTTAGTGATTTTTAGTCTAGTTTAGAGAAATTTGTGACAACAGAATCGGCACCATTGTAATGCTACTGTGAACGCAACCTTATCTGAAAATTCAAGACATCGTCGTAATAGCAGCAAATTGCCTCCAAATTGATGTTATTTAGAGCCAATTTAGCTAAATTTGATCAACATTATCAAACGGCTAAAGATAGGATCCATAACTGATTATGATGTAGTTGTCGTTAAAAGTGATTCTTGAAATTCATATTTTTACATACTTTTGACTTTTGAAAATCTATGAGTAGGCACAAAAGTTTCTCTTATTTGAAAAGACACATATTTCCTAAACAGAACACCAGTACAAGAAAATTGTAGCATAATTATCAAGTTATGTTTTTCAGGAAATAAAAGTAGAATTTTTTTGGTGCCACAAATAATAAACATGGTGGACACATCGGTCCTTCGAGCAGGATAATAGTTTTTTTTAACTTGTATTGTATATCTACAATAACCACACAATACTTACTGCACAAACGACCATAAAGACTCCACAAAAACCAGTGCATTCCCCCTTCCCCCATTCCCCCGAAAATTTACGAGGCAACAAGACAGCATCGTAATAACGCCAAATTGACGTCAAATTGTCGCCGCTCACGCTCAATTTACTGGCCACCCTGTATAGCTGTATGTGTGTTCCGCTTTGTCCTTGCAGGAATGGTGCAGCGTAATCTAGGTAGAACACAGGTTGATCATTATGTCGTGTACCTACTTGGTGAGCGATTGTAAGACTGTCGGTCAAGGGTTTAGGGTTTAATCACATAAGGGTAAATTAAGTTCAGCTGCATATGCAGTAAGAATAATAAGGCTGTTGACTGATATAGCCACAGCTATACTTGGCTTATTTCCACAGTATTATGTCTTAGGCATTCTGCAGTGGGGATTGGCAGCTGATAGTTTCAATTTTCATTTTACAAAAGAGGGCAATCCACTCGGTCTATAAAATGGGCCCTCGTGAGTCTCTTAGAAACAAATTCAAAGAAATTGATATACTAACTTTGCCTTCTCTTTTTGTCTTAGAAAGTATTTTGCATGTACTACGTAAAAACTTAGGACTTTTCAAAATAATAAGCGACTTCCATAGTATAAAATACACGTAGTAAAAATGAAATCCAAAGGAACTAAAACTAACAAGTAATTTCTTATAGATAATATCCGCTTTTATAACAACTTGCCAAAGTCAGTTACAGAACTTAGCTATGAAAAGTTCAAAACCCACATCAAACGTGTCCATAAGAAAACGTTTGATGTGGGTTTGTGGTGGGTGAAAAACCATATCATAAGATAAAGACTACGTTGAAGACAAGGAAGTTTGGCAATAATTCCTTCTGCACATGTTTTGGCTTTCCTGGATTTTATTCATCTTCGATTTTTTGATTATTTTATATTTTGTGAATGTGAGAACGTTGTAGGCCTCGTAGTCTGAAGAGCTATGTGTCGTATGATATGACAGACAAAAATTTACAATTTTTTTATTTTTTTTATTTATCCGTCTGTCTGTCCGTCTGTCTGTCCGTCTGTCTGTCCGTCTGTCTATTTGTTCCGGCTAATCTCCGAAACGGCTGGACTGATTTTGACAAGACGTCCACTTGACTGGCAGGTAGCTGATCTTAAGGAGGAACAAGGCTTTTTGTCCCGTGGGATAATTTTCGACATCTCGCGGGCGAAGCCGCGACAAGAACTTAGTGTGAAATATATTTTTTTGATTTGATTTGAACCTTAGACGTGAAATTGTCGATTTATTTCCGGTTTTTACCTTAATGCTGAAAGATGTAATCTTCTGTAACAAAGATACTAGCATTGATCACAACCACGGATATCGATCACAACGCTTAGTGACCAAGAAAAGAAAAATATTTATTTTAATAACGCTTAAAATTTGTTGTTCTTGTAATATAGCAATGTCTAATCTTTTAGACTTTACTACAACATTATAAGAACAACCAAAATAATTGACTTAAAAATATTACGGAAATATTTTAATTCGTTTTGAAAGTTAATCAACTCTTAATTTTATGTTATTTTTGTTTACTTTTCTGAATATAAGTATAATTATTGCTGTATGTGTAGATGATGCATTACTAAAGGCTTTGTGCGCAACATAGGTAAATTCTTACTTGTAATAGTGAGCTCGTATTAAATAGATATGGGTTTATACAATGTTTTTAACATATCAATTTGGTCTTTAAATTAACACAAAACTAAACAAAATATTTAAATTTCCTTTGTAACACGACGTGAACTCCGGCTTCCATCACACGTGACTCGTGAGATACGACTCGACCTCGATACAAAAGTGTAAACTGTATCAGTGGATCTGTCGGGGACTAGTGGCACGATACGATCGCTTTACCGACGAGATGAGTTCGATACCAAGACGGTAAAAACTGGATAGGGATGAAACGGGATAGGTTAATTAGAAAAGTCATAGGGTACGCTTAAGAATTGTATTACGTAGGTATAATGAAATGTGTACTAAGGTGTTTGGTACAAAATAAATGTTTTTTATTTTTTATTTATATTATTAAATTTATAGTGGTGTTTATCATGGATTGCGTGATATGTTCCAAAACCACGTTTTACACGTTCAAGAGCTGTCAGTGTGAATATTCTACAACAATGATGGCATTGACAGCACTTGAAGGCGGTTTAGATGTGCTGATCGGGATCAGTTTCATTGGTAAAATTTGCTCACAATCATTGGAAGCTTCCAGTATGTGTACTTAGGTGGTAACTTAAATTATAATGAGATAATTATGGACCCTGCTGGCCACAGCAAAGTAGGAGAGAGACTTTAACTACTTCTCCTGTTTTCCATTTAATAACAAAGCTCTAAAATCAGCATAATTATGTCATGTGTGGTGCAAGGATGTCCTTTCCTTACATAGATACATTATGGAGAAAAATAAATTATGTTTTTTATTTTAACTCTTACTCTTATCCAGGTTTATCGAATCTAATGTTCCAACCGTTATCAGGGCCCGATTCAGGCGCTTACCTGAAAGAACGGTTTCCATTTATTTCCTGTTTCTCCGGGACGTGTTTAGCTATTTTTTCAGAGAAGCTTTTCTTTTGAAAAATGTTGAAACATTCGTTTATTTTTTACTTTTCAGGATCTTTATCCTGCTGGAAGTACTCTGGCAAGGTGTTGAAGCTTAAAGGATTAGCAAATGAAACCCAGCCACGGTATTAATACTGGTAGAGAGTAATGCGCTTGGAAACTGAGAAATAATAATATTTTTCGTTTTTGGTTATCGTTTGAGTGGAAAACAATGTATATTGTATTCATTACAGTTAGCATTAAAAAGTCGGAAAATTTAGAAATAGTATAGTAGAGTATTAAGTATTATAAGGACGAGGTGTCTAGTCGACTCGAAATAAATTAAATAATATTTTGGACATGTAAAGAAATGGATTCTTCTTTGATAAATAAATGATTATAAAATTATAAATAAGTGTTATAAAATTGGTTTTATAATTTTATAACACCCATTTATAATTTTAGAAATTGCATAAAACTTAAAAAAAAGCTGCATTGGTACTGACCTACAAGTGCTAGTGACTTGTGACTGTCTGTCACTTGCTCCTATTTAATAACAAAATGTTATATTCTTTTTGAAATCGGCGTATGGTTCGGGCCTCAAAGGAACACGTAAATTCTCTATTTAATGGGAAACAATATAGGGCCAATTACCGGCGGACGGTTCGAATGCAATAATTCTACGAATTCCAAAGAATCTTGTGAAATATCCGATTTCTAATTTTAAGAGACAAACACTCACATCTGGGGACTATAAGATGGGTCCGCAGGCCGTGGGACCCATACCTGAAAGAACCCTTGAAACAATTGAGAAATCGTACAAAAAAAAGGGATAGATGGGGGCTGAGTGCCGGAACGTGGTATTTTTTAGGAATTGTGAGGAGACTGATGTAATAGGGAGGCAGTCGGTGTCGAAACGTTTTCTTTTATAATTCAAAAAACTGATGTACAATCACAAATGCATTAAAACCTTTACCACACAATATGTCTGACTGACATCTACTAGATGTAAATCTAGCATGCATAATTTATGTAAAACAATTAGTATTTAAAAACAAAAATTTGAACTTTTCCACAGATAATGAAAAAGTTTCGCGAAAGAACAATTAAATATAAAAAAAATATAAAAATTATACAATAAAGACTAAGTTTAGTCCTGACTGAGGCTACAGAACCAGCCAAGACGTCTATTTCACCACGAATGGAGTTGCCCAGAGAAAGCTTGCGGCAAATTGGTGAAAAATTACCGATATTAGTCCGACTCTGAGGCAGGACGAAAGTCTTTCGGTTTAGTCTTTCGGTTTTAGGATACGGACTTCCTAGGCCACGCTAGTTAAGTTAGGAGATTTAGGGGATACGAAGAGGCTATTTCCGAGTGGGCTGTCGTGAAATAGCGAGCAATAGTTATTAAATTAAATATACAAACAGTTGCGTTGATTAGTCTAGTTGGGTTGGAGCCGAGACTAGACTAATCTAGTATTTAGAGTAGTGTGTGAGACGGTTGGTTTGAGACCACGAGAGTGAGCGGTTGGCGTAGACTAGGCTAGCAGAGTTAGAACTTAGGGCAGTAGCAGTGAACCTGTGTGTCTGTTGAGAGATCGAGAGTGCGGGAGTGTTATTTAATACGTTAAGCAATATGTGTTGTTTTAGACTAGGTTATATTAGCATACTATTAATGTAATTGTTAAAAAACATTGTTATTATTAAAAAACCAACCACAAATGGTGTTATTTGCTGACGATACTTCCTTACTTTTTAAGATAAATAGACGTGCATCAAATCTTGACGACGTAAATAACGCCCTACTGCAAGTGCAAAATTGGTTCACTGCTAATAATTTAGTATTAAATGGGAAAAAAACTAAATGCATAAGATTTGCTTTACCGAATGTTAAAAGTAGTGATTGTGACATAGTATTGAATAAAGAGAAACTAGAATTCGTCGATAAAACTGTTTTCCTGGGGATAACGCTCGACTCAAGGATGCAATGGGGTCCTCATATAACATCTCTTGCAAGACGGCTAAGTTCAGCAGCATATGCTGTAAGAACAATCCGACAATTTTGTAATGTAGCTACCGCGAGGCTGGTCTATTTCAGTTATTTTCATAGTATCATGTCTTACGGTATTTTACTATGGGGACGGGCTGCAGATATCGAGTCCATTTTTATTCTGCAGAACAGAGCCATCAGAGCAATATATGGCCTACGCAGGCGCGATTCTCTAAGGGAACTGTTTAAAAATATTAATATCATGACTGTACCTTGTCAATATATCTATGAAAACATCATGTACGTAAGCAAAAATTTAAATCTTTTCAGTAAAAGAGGTGACAGACATACCTATAGAACCAGAAATAGGGACTAATTAGTTCAACCAGGTTTCAGACTGGCTAAAGTAGACTCTGCCTTCATGGGGTACTGTTTAAAATGTTACAATAAAATACCTCCCCACATACTCCAACTCAATGAAACGAAATTCAAATCTTGCAAAAAACGCACACTATGCAGCCAAGCATATTATAAGTTGGGGGATTACATCGCTGACAAAAATGCTAAACGCTGGTCCTGCTCCACAGGACGCATAAATAAATTGATTAGCATTTGAAAATGCTTCACACACGCCTACCCTACCTACATACTGTTGGAGCTGCTGAAGATTCCAAAATACTATGTTTGCATTATATAAATTCAATCTCCTAGTATTGTATGATTGCATAGAACGTCTGTGAGTACTATGTTACATACTATAAAGCTACCATTTACTGGGTACGTCTTTCATTGACTTGAATGTGCCTTGGCGATTGAGAGTATGTCATGCTCACTCTAATGTTTCGCTGATGGTGGCGCATGTGTTGGATCATTTAGCTCCCTTCAAAATGATTGAGCTGAATGGTGCTAATCTATGCGTCATATTTGTGAACGGGTGCCGTCAGTAGGGACTGGTCAACTCTTTGCTGCCATGGCTTATTTTAATTTGATTTAATACTTGAATTGTTTTCATTACGGACGCTTTTATCGTTCTGCATCGTTCTCACATGCATCATTTTGAACATGAATGATGTAACCAATACTTTGTAACAATATTATTATGGTTTAAAAGAGTGTCCATGGAGTTTCTTGCCCGTTCTTCTCCATAGGTACCTACTACGCTTTGTAATGGGCAACTAGCTTCATCTTTTTGACTGACCGACCTTGACAATTCAAAAGTGCCTAAAATTGGTTTATTTGAAATAAATGGTTTGAGTTAGTAGTGTGTAAGGCGCGTGAATCTCAGTGAATGTGTTTGTGAACGATCTGATGAGTGTTGACTATTTTATCCCTCCTTGTTCCTTTCTCTGACGTTATCGAGGTAACCTACACATGCGTTTGGTCGTAGGGACTCGGGGAAAGCCTGCTATAGGGTATGACACTAACCAACATACTGTAGACAAAGGCTCTACCAATATACTATAGACAACCACAACCAAGACATGACGCTTAGGGCAGTCTCACTTATAGAAGGCTGAACTGAACTCGCAACTCGTTAGGGCCAATTTTAATTATAGTGCTTCCTTGTAGTCTGTTATTTACGAACACAAACCAACCAAACGTTAGTGGTAGCTACCTTTTCCCTATAGACAGACTAACTGCAGGATATTTTGCATTACTCTTGATATATGCACACTTCCAGGGAGTGGGGTAGGCTTCACTAAGCACCCTTAACTACATTGATAGTCGTTCTAAGGAACGCTAGGAATTGTATCTCGTTAAATCACACCCGACCCCCTTTAGGCCTCTAACTGAAAAAAAGAAAAAATAATTGGCAAGACACATAATTTGGATGCCCAGATAGAAAGGCTCCATTGCCACATAAATATGTAGGTAGACAAGAATGGACGCACGGCTGCTGCTTACACTGCAAGCATCTATTAAATTGGGCAGATTAAGGAAGTACAAAGTGACGATTTAAAATAACCACTTCGACGTAAAGCAAGGCAATCGTTAGGAATTCTGCAACCGAATGACGATGCGGTACGCTTGCGCTAGCTTTGTATTGTCTTAGTAAAGGGTGGGTAGGCCGTTATGAGGGGTTATTACTACTCCAGCACCCAGCGTCCAGCACTTCTGGAAACTTGTCTCGCTCAATGGTAGAGGCACTTCTCAGTCCTTTACCTTAGGATTGAGTAAAACATGCTTGAGTGTAGGGAGCGTGTCCTGCTGGAACCGTAGCGGGCCCTCTCTAGGCCTATGCACGTTAGGACTGGTGGCACACGACGTAACAGCTGTTGTAAAGCGGCCCTGTCTCTAGGGGGGGGGGTTGAAGGTTCCAAGATGATTGTAAGAACGTTCAGTAACGTAACTCAAAACAATATATTCTCCAACGCAAGCGTTACGCGTCAATTATTCCTTTTGTATTCCTCTCATCTCTTGAAACTTTCATCATCAAAAGAAAAGTAGATTTCCTTTCCTTAATCACCTTATCTATGAATTCCCAACCCTATTTTATATTGTAATTGTTTTCTTATATCCCTCCTTGCTTCCCAGCTTTCTAAGTCGGGGCAAGGCAAACGGTTCTTGGGAATTCATTACAATCGGTGGAAGGGTGTCCAGTCTGGAGCCGAGCCCTACAGAACAGTATGGAGGAGGGGTGCTGTTCTTCCTCGAAAGGGGAACCGACTCATTTTCCTGATATTTCCATATAATTAGGAAAAAACGAAAATTTTATCAGCCTAGGGTAATTTAGGAACAGTCACAATACATTTTTAAAGAGCTTCGTAATGTAACAGAGAAACAGCTGATAAGCATGGTTTATGAAGCTTCGGTGCAATCAATCATTAGTTATTGCATCACAACATGGGGAGGAGCATGCAAAACTAAAACAGTTGAAAGAGCCCAAAGGATGATACTAAAAGTGAGTTTATCCAAACCACGTATTTTCTCCACCTCAAAACTTTATCAGGAAACTCAAGCGCTAACGGTTCGCCAGCTGTATATATTGCTAACTGTACTTCTTCAACACTCCAACTTACCTCAAGAAAGGAAAAAACGCATAGCCCTCTCCAGGCGAAACTATGCAATATGTGAGTCAACTGCTGTCCATACCCCCTTTGCGCAAAGATTTTTCCCATTACGAGGAGGCGAATTATTCAATAAAATAAATAAGATCATTAAAAAACCTAGCGAGCTGTGGTAAAATTGAATGCAAAAACAAAATAATCAAATGGTTACTAAATCGAAGCTACGCTGAAACGGAAAAAGTTCTTGAGAAAGTAAAGTAACAAGGTATATATATTACAAATATTATTATTTTTTATTTTAGTTATTTTATTCTTGGGGTTTGTTCCAGTGTCTGAATGGCTTTTACCAGCGGGAAGCTACTCGGAGCTGGTGAGACAAGTGCTTGGTAGTTTTCTACGTATAATATAGTGAATTTTTCTATGCACATTTATAATATAATGAATTATATTATATACATGATTATGAAATATTGTATGTACAATAAAAATAGGCATACACACACACACATACCCTCACACAAACATACACTCACACACACCATCAATCACTTGTAATTGTACCACGTTGACAACCTATAATATGTGATATAATGGGGGCCTGGAGTTCAAAAATACAGGCCTAGGCTTAGTTTAGACTCCAGATCTCCCACCAATTACAACATTTTATCGAAATACCGGTCAACTTAATATGTTTAAGAATGTAATTTGTGGAGATAAACAAACATAACTTTATTTTATTTATTTTTATTAACTAAATTAAACGATTGTATTAAATATATATTTAACCGCCATACATAACCCTAGCCTCTTTTTATTTGGATATTTTAATATACAATACATGACTTGTATCAATATTACTAAATATTTCTACCTTTACAAATAAATTACATTACATCATCGTGAAGAGATTCTCATTCCACCGCAAGTAGGTAAGTACATTACGTAGATACAAATATATATTGTGGGAATATAAAACGCGCCAGTGTTTAGGTGTAGCGATATATATTGTATCTGAACTGTTATTGAAACGTAGGGCTGACACAGAAATATCAGCCTCTACAAATGGCCAACTGCAGAAAAACAGGGCATTTTCTCTTAGAGAGGAAGAATGAGGGTTGATTACCATGTCTGCTGACCATGTGGTACATGTTAGTTATTAAATTCATACTGCCATATTTTCTGTAGTCTGCGATATTTTCCTTCATAGTAACTATAGAAGTGTCTTAGATAAACCTAGAAATGACTTCATAATGTGAAATAAATAAAAAAAGTTCAGGTTTTGAACATACGTTTCGGTAACGTCACGACACTAAAACAAACAATACTAGTATATAGATGTTAGACTCTAGTCCGGTATTGATCTGTTATTTTATTCTATAATTAGCTTTTGCCCGCGATTTCGCCCGCGTGGATGTCGGAAAGTATCCCACGGGAACGTATTACCGGGATTAAAAGTACTTTATGTGTGAATCCAGGGCTTAAACTATCCGTGTGTCACATGCAAATACGTTTAAGATAAATGGACAAAAAAATATTCATTACTATTTTATTATAAGGTTCAGCTTCTGCACGCGACTTAAAAAAAAAACACTTGATAAAAAAAGCACTTCCTCTATCCTTAAACATCATCATTATATTTTTTTTTGCTCCTGTTTCATGTTAATTATTATATTTATATATATATATATATTAGTATAATAAACTTTATGTATGTATTTATTGTATTATGTAAGTGATACACCACAAACTACCTACAATATTATTTGTCTCTCCTTCCCCTTTAATCCATCCAAAGATTGTCTTTAAAAGATCGCTCTTAGCGATAAGACCGCCCGTTGTGTCACCCTTTGTAAAATTTCTATATTATTTATGTCTGTAATTTATAAGGTGTACATAACAAAAAGTATTCTATTCTATTCTACTTCCGCGTGAACATTCTTGTTTCCCCGCTCCACTCGTTGCTTCGCATCGTCTGCGCGCGTTATCACTTCGTTTTTGCTTAGTGTTCTTTCTGTTTTTTTTTCTATTTGCTCGCCGCCTAACGGTCCTAGCTAGTGATATTAAATAGCCTATTGCCTTCCTCAAGAATTGGCCTATTAAATGCAAAAATACATTTTCAAATCCGCTAGGCAAACTAAGAGATTAGCGTGATCAAACAAACAATCTTTGTAGCTTTATTATTAGTATTAGTGTAGATAAAAAAGCAGAGAATCACCTTCAGTCTGAGGGTGATTCATGGCAAAAATATAACCACACATATAATTCGGAATTAGGCACTTACCTACTATAGAAATGTCAAAAAAAATAATCATAATTTTAAACTTTTATCATCAAAAAAATCTTTAAGCGAGTAGTAACATTTGTCCAACAACAATTTTGTTAACTGTTTTTTAAATTCGGTGAAGGGTAAATCTTTTAAATGTATTGGTAATCTATTATATATAAGAGGACCCATAGAAAAAATATTTTTTTTAAGTAAGGACGTTTTGTAGCCACCTGTATAAAGTTAGCTTTTATATTGAGACCTCATTGGTCCTTTGCGTATTCTTATATCCACCATTGATATAAACAATTGACTGTTCATTTTAACGGCTACTTCAAGTATGTACAAGGAAGGAAATGTTAAGATCTTTAGTGATTTAAAACTAGGTTTACAGCTTTCTATAGGTTTAAGACCTGTCATTGAACGAATACAACGTTTATGGGCCCTAAATATTCTTTCTCTCTCACTACAGTTTCCCCAAAATATGATACCGAACCTCAGTAATGAAGCAACTAAACCGTGATAAGCTGTCACTAACGTATTCATATTTAACTTCTTTGAGAGATTGTGGAGAACATATGCGTTTTTACTTAGTTTTTGGCACACGATTTCAGCATGGTTTTTCCATGTCAGTTTATCATCAATATGTACTCCTAAAAATTTTGTAACTGAAGTGGTATCTACTATTTCGTCTTTATATTTAGTTATGATATTATTTGGCATTAGCCGTTGGAAGAAATGCATTACTTTTGTTTTTGTAGATTTACAACAAGATTATTTTTATTCAGCCAATCTATTATTTCTTCAAGTGTATTATTTATTTCACTTTCGTATTGCGCTTTATTTTCACATTCAATTATGGCTGTGCTGTCGTCAGCAAATAAAGTCATAGGATGATGTATTTGACGAGGTAGGTCGTTAATATATAGTAAAAACAACAAAGGCCCAAGCACACTGCCTTGGGGAACTCCAAATTTAGTTATTCTGCCATCGGATAGATATTTTAATTCGCGTTTTGTTTTATGGCATATTCTCGATATTTCTGTGAACTGTTTACGATCCGTGAGGTAAGACTTAATTAAATTTGAGACATTACCCCTTATACCATAGTGACTAAGTTTATTTAAGAGGATGTCATGTCTTACATAATCGAAGGCCTTCGTCATATCTGTGAATATTGCACATACGGATTTTTTTTATCCACATTATTCATTGTCACTTTTAAAAGATCAAATATCGCCATGTTAATATTTTATTTTTTTGAAAGCCCTTTTGCTCTTCGCATAAAATATTATGTTTAGTTACAAATGTGTAAATATATTCATAAACAATCTTCTCGAACAACTTAGAAAACACCGGGATTAAAGCTACTGGTCTATAATTTGACATGTCTTCCTTATTGTTTTTTTTTATGTAACGGTTTTATTATGACTGTTTTCAATTTATCAGGGAATTTTCCTGAGCTTATACATGCATTTATTATATGAGTTAATGGTTTAGCTATGACATCCGATACAAATTTTACTGCAGTGGTGGAAACTTCATCGTATCCAAAACTATTTTTATTTTTCAAGTGTTTTATTATACGTAAAATATCTTGCGGTATTACTGGAGGCATGAATAAAGAATTGCTGACATGAGGATTACCACTTGTATTTCCCGGATATTTACCATTTACATTTTGTACCTGATCAACGAAAAAATCATTAAATGAATCAGCAATTTGCTTAGGATTTGTTATTAATTTATCATCTTTATTTATTTGTAATATTGGTTCTTTCAACCGACTGTAATTATTAATTATTTGCCATGACGTCTTACCTTTATTTTGAGAACAATTAATGAGGTAGTGAGCTTTTTGCGTGAGACTGATAATTTTTTTTTTAAGTAGTAGGTATGATAAAGCCATAAGATCCAATGTTATTACATCTTAGAACTTTATAATACATTTTCTCACTTAACTCCGATTCAAATCAGCGTCTTTAAACTTTGAATACTGATGTTATCACGTAAAGAAGGAAGTTTCGTTCGCTTGTTTGTAAGGGTTGCCACAAATGCATGTTATTATCACTATATGATGCGGAAAGAATGGAGTAAAGCATGTATTTACTTTCAAGCGTCTATTGCAAATACTACCTACTCAAACTCTGGACTAAACTGAAGCCCATCCTATGCAGGATGCGGGACCATATGTGTGTGTCAACAGACTTGTATGAAGGTCTTCAAACTGAAGCCAATAGACCCGTGGCTTCCTAATCATCGCGTTCCGCTTTAGCGGCGATTT
This sequence comes from Apamea epomidion, assembly GCA_947507525.1. Lineage (NCBI taxonomy): Eukaryota > Metazoa > Arthropoda > Insecta > Lepidoptera > Noctuidae > Apamea > Apamea epomidion. Next base: position 934,760 of record OX382233.1, read on the forward strand.
TTTTCACGCACCGGATTATCAACCTTAGCGCCGAGATTTAAAAATCCAATTGTATGTTTTTTGACACGCTGGGATGCGCTCTGTTGGATTCTCAATTCCCGGCCCAGTACCGAGAGTCGAAAATCCAGTGCGCGAAAAATAATCGCTGCGATAAAGTACCTGGACTAAGTGTAGGCTATACTGTACCCATCTTCCGACATACGAAGTCTTAATAGAGGAAGGTTAAGGGAAACAACAGACCTGAGATCGGAAGACATATTGGTTGTGACAAGTACTTACCATTTCTCCGTCACGCTCGGGTCGGTGACGCTGAATCGGGTATACTTGGCTCCATTCGGTCGGTGACGCTGAATCGCGTATACTCAGCTCCATTCGGTCAGTGACCCTGAATCGCGTATACTCAGCTCCATTTGGTCAGTGACTCTGAATCGCGTATACTCAGCTCCATTCGGTCAGTGACCCTGAATCGCGTATACTCAGCACCATTCGGTCAGTGACCCTGAATTGCCTATACTCAGCTCCATTCGGCCACTGACCCTGAATCGCGTATATTCAGCTCTATTCAGCCGGTGACGCTAAATCACGTATACTCGGCTCGAGTTGCAAGTTTTCACGTCTATCATGTGAATAAGCACACACCCTCTTTTTTACAACACACGTTTCATTCATTTTTCAATCGCTACAATTTCCTTTACTTTCTCAGTAATATAAACAAACATAGTGTACCAGCCCTGTCGGGCCTCGTAATCCGGCCGAGGCGGTCGATTCCTGAGATTGTGTATTCAATTTCCTTTCTGCACTGAAGCGCAGACATATATTTGTATTGTGACATTCATATACGAAGCTTAAGAGTTGATACCGTTTAAAGAAATGAAGAAAATGTGAAAATTATATATTTTGATCAGCAGATTAAAGTGGAGCTTTAATACAGCTTTATTTATTTCTCTTGACTGTTTAAGAATGGCTTAATATTTCTGTATTAACAAAAGCTGTGTTCTTCTGCTACTCATGTAAAAAAGCGGCCAAATCCGAGTTGTACTCGCAAACGTAGGGCTCCGTGCCACAAGGCGAAACACGCCGAAAAACACGTTTCTTGTATGGAGACCCCTTTAATTTTTTTTTACGTTTTGTTTTTTATTATTGCTGCAATAGAAATACACGCTCTGTGACAATTTCAACAGTCTACCTCTGACGGGTCATGAGATACAGCCCGCTGACAGACAGACGACGGACGGACGCGGTCTGACGGACAGCGGAGGCTTAGTAATAAGGTTCCGTTCGCATCCTTTGGATAGAGAACCCTAAAAAACAAAGGTGTATCACTGCTACTTTGTCCTAGCTTCAGTATTATCTATTTAGTTACGTTTTAATGAACCCTACCGCATCTCCCACCTCATTCGTCAAGCAACGAGCTCCAGAATGGTTCAGAGAACGCCCATTTCGCTATAAATCCGAAACAAACCAGAGAAACAAGTGATTTAATTACATAACATTGCCCTGCGGCTCCTCTCGCTTCTTATACGACGTCATACGACTTGTCAAACAATTCCGATGAAGTTTCCCTTTGATCTGATGTTTAAACCGAGACATTACTTCATTAACTCCCACGACGCGTGTTTTAATTAATAATTTTAATGGATGTGTGATTTTGTGAAATGGTTTTGATTGTTATTGTGATTGGTTCAGTTCTGCGTAATAATGATCAGAAATGTCTGACAAATATAAGTAATTTAAAAGAGAACTATTAATTTACTTTAATAGAAGTGAAATTATAGGCTTTGTTGCTCAATAAAGATTAATTGATGAATCAAAATAATATAAGTACCTATATTTTGTTGATTCATCGATTAATCTTTATTTTTTAATACAATGGTTTGAACACTAAATCTAAATCTAAATATTTTATTTCACATAAACCTACATGGGCACTTACGAAACGTCAGAAACTAGGTGCACGGTTCCAATTGGCCGTTTACTATGGAGAAGAACCGGCAAGAAACTCCACGGTTACTCTTTTGAAAATAATTGGCTTCTACAAATTACAGTGTTAATAGGTATTGACCTTTATTTCATTTTAAATAACTAATATGATAAAGAAAGAAAGAATAAAGTTTGTTTGGACACAGTTCGTGAAACACAAAATACAATAATAATACAATGTAATATAATAATATATTTAATACACAACACAGACTAGATGTTCGTGATAAATAAAGCTGATATTTTCTATCCATTGAATTTCTCTTTAGACGCGCCAATTTACAAACGAAAAATAACTCAATTTTGATCAACATAAATATACACCCACACTGTGTTATATTGCTTTAGTTCAATTTTCCAATAACAATCAAACAAGTATAGGTATATAAAAAACTACATTATTAGACTTAAGTCTGAATGTCAGTTCGTTCTACTCGACCTTTGTATAGCCTAGTTAGACTCAGACGTACCTACCACCAAATTGTCTAGTAAAATAATAAATAGGATTACTTATCCAGTTTGTTTGAAGTGAGTAATTTCACAAAAACCTTGACAAAGTTTTGTGTATACAGAATAACAAAAAAGTCTAGATTTTCAACTACCTTTGTTCAATTGTCCACGTGAGCCTGGCAGCTTATCAACACGCTGTTAATGTCAAATGAGGTGTTCTTTGAAAGACCCAAAAGTGAATTGGGTACCTAAACAAATTATAAACACAAAGTATTTGCAATTCGTATGAGTCGACTCCTATCATCCTCCTGTCTGTCCTCCTTGTGGCGCTTGTGGCTAAGTAACAGCAGCACGGTCGATCGATAAGGTTAAAAAACGCTAGCTGCGGTTTACGTGGATGGGTGACCATCTTTCCATACCAAGACCGGACGTGGGTCGGAAAGCACGTCAAGCCATTGATCCCGGCTGTCGTTCAGGGATCTTTGAGAGTTGTTATGGATCGTCAGAAGCCCGAAAGTCTGACAACCAGTCTTACCAAGGGGGTATTACTCAGCAACTGGGTTGTGGTGGATGTCAGACAGGCAGTCGCTCCATGTAAAATACTGGTATTCAGCTGCATCCGGTTAGACTGGAAGCCGACCCCAACATAGTTGGGAAAACGCTAGGCAGATGATGATGAGTCGACTACTCAATGAAATTAACAAAAAACGATAACAAAAGAATGTGTGTAGTCATTATTGACTGCTAAGTTTTCCACCAATGTGAAAGGTAGAAGTGTTTTCAAAGTTTTTTATTTATTTATTTATCTCCTGAAAAACCAACAGGCTTACATAAATACAATAAATAAAGCCAATTATAGGTTTTCACGGCTAGCTATACAATAATACAGTAAGAGATCTTTTACACGACAAATTATCAAGAACATAAGCGCACCAACCATTAAATCGGTACCGCCAAACATAAGGAATAAACTACACTAAAATTAAATAAATAAGTACCAGAACTAAATTAACACTTAGAATTAATTTTGAAGAAATCAAGGTTCAGCCTATTGCGTGCGCTTGAGCCTTTCGTTGAAAACAAGTCAAAAGAGGACTGCCGATCAGTTCTGTAAAAATCTCACCGTGAAAAGTTAGGTGAAGTGAGCTTAGAGTGAGCTGTCAATTGTGTCAATCCCTAACATTAGTTGGACTGACAGCTCACTCCACGCTCACTTCACCTAAGTTTTCACGGTGAGATGGTTACAGAATTGCACTGCTTCTTGCATAAGTCTTTACTCGCTCGCACTAAAAATGAGTTTTGCCTGTAGTTGGAAGAAAATAACGGAATAGCGATAGGTGGATTAAATCTGAGTAGTCACTGGGGAATATTAAAATACAGCTTACGTAGAAGCTGCGGACAATCTACCTCATTGGATACAATTTTGAGCAAAAATGTGCAATCTGCTAATCGACGACGGTTACTAAGTGGTTGTAGGTGAAATTTCCTGCAAAGATCCAAATAGTCACAACTGTGATATGGTATCCGCAAACGATAACACAGAAACCTAACAAGTCTTTTTTGCACACCCTCTATGCGATCGATGTGCACGCCATAACGCGGGCTCCAAATTTTAGAAGCATATTTTAAATGACTTCTCACAAACGAGCAATACAATATCTTGATAGTTTTCGCTTTCTTAAAACACGCTGCTAGTCTCATTACAAAACCTAATGCTCTGGATGCTTTAGCCATTATTTGCTCCACGTGAACATCAAACTGTAGGTTACAGTCTTGGTATACGCCCAGATCACGAACACCGTCACACCTCTGCAGGAGATGACCTTTCAGACTATAGAAGGTATGAAGTGGAAAGCGTTTTCTGCTAAACGAAATCACGGAGCATTTAGTAGGGTTTAGGTCTAATTTATTGACATGACAGTATTCATCGAGTCTTATTAGGTCAGGTTGGAGAGCATCCATATTACTAAAAGATGATATAGAAGTAAATATCTTCATATCATCAGCAAAACAAAGAAGGTTAGAGTTATGGAAACGCGTGTCGATATCGTTTACGTAAATAATGAAGAGCAACGGACCCATCAGGAAACCTTGGGGAACACCACTGGGAACCGAAACCCAGCTCAAAATGTAGTTGCTGACAACTACAGCTTGAAACCTGTTATCTAAGCAAGACGAAAACCAGCGAAGTAGGTCACCTCTAATACCGATGTTAAAGAGTTTTGCTTTAAGTGAGTCGTGATCAATTCTATCAAACGGTTTGCTATAGTCCGTGTAAACCACATCTACCTGCGCCCCCTTGTCCATACTAAGTGTTAAAAAATCATTTAGCAGAGCTAGGTTGGAAATTGTTGAACGACCCTTTAAAAATCCGTGCTGTGAAGGACTAAAAGATGAACTAAGTGCAGAATAAACCTGATCATAGACCAATCGTTCAAAAACTTTAGCCAGTATACACAGTTTGGAAATGGGCCTATAATTGACTATTTCGTTTTTGTGGCCTTTTTTACCGTACGTTGATAGGGATTTTTTAATTTTTTAACGATATCGGTAAAGCAATAGTTTTAGCACAACCAATAGGAAAAAAGGTGATAAATGGTCCGGTCCTGCTGATTTTGAAGGATCTAGTTTACTAAGTAGCTTACCTACATCATCTATATTAATTTCAATGGAATGAATATCGAAGAGTAAATTAAGATTAGAAGTCATTTGGGAAGAACAGCTAGTTATTACGGGGTGGGCCTGAGTAGCTGCCATGGTTAAGAAACGTAGAATAAAAGTGAGAAGAAAAAGCATTGCAAATGGACTCAGGGGAAGATACTGTCACGTCGTTTTATTTAAAATAGCTTGGAAAGACATTAGACTTTGAACGCTGCTTAACAAATCTTCAAAACGATTTCGAGTTTTGTTCAATTGATGTTTCAGTAGCTGCGATGTAATTAGAGTAACAAACCTGTTCAAGATTTTTTACCCTTTCACGAAGATGTTTGAAAGTTGCTGCATCAGAAAGTCTACCATACAACTTAAATTTTCGAAGGTATTTAGCCTTCTCTTTCAACAAACGCTTAAGTGAGGGGGTATGCCAGGTTGGGTAAGAGCTTTGAGAGACTGATATTGTAGGCACTAACCTACCCTGAATATTAGCAACAGTGTCATAAAAATATTCTGCTAATCAATTGCTGATATTTCACTATTGAGGGCTGCGAAGTCGGCTTTATTAAACCAGTACCGGGTATAAGGCGCGGGCTTTAAATACTAATATTCCGCAAAATTTACGTCAACGCAAAATGCTGGGTGATATTTATCAACAGGAGATAGCGGTGTCTCACACTCACACACTGTAACAAAATAATTGCACAGAACCAAATCTAAGATCTTTCTATATTCATTTAATATTGCATTGTATTGATTAAGCCCTAACACTCGCAAATCATCCGTAAGCATTAACCCATCCCCGCCACACATGTTCGTAGGAATGAATACGTTATTATCAAGTTGCCACAAGATACCACTCAAGTTAAAATCACCAACAATTAAGTACTTATCATTTGGATTGCTCAACACCGATTTATGTAACTTACTTAAAAAATTAATTAGTTGATCAGTGGAAGAATAACCCTGGTTTTGCTTACATAGTTAAATGGCACATACGTGTAACTTGAGGTAGTTTTTATTATTAGGCTGTCGTAAATACAATGCCACCCACAAGTCCTTAGCTGTTGAGTGAAATAAAGGTTGCGGAATCGCAAAGATACACTTGCGGACAGCCATCAATACACCACCCCCGCGGGTCTGACCCGTAAGACAGTAATCCCGATCAGGACGCCACACCATATACTGATCACCAAAAAGCTCGGTGTCGGTGATGCCATCTACTAACCAAGTTTCGGTTAAGGCAATAACATCAAACTCAGATAAGCACAATTGTCGATAGAAATTTTCGGTCTTAGTACGGAGGCCACGAACATTTTGGTAATAGATACGCAGGCTTTTGTTTTCACTCAAAGCCATTGGTAAATTAAATAAGCAACTAAGCCATTGGTAAACGAAATTAACAACGACACAATATACAAACAAGCTTAAATAATTAAGCATTGCAATAATAACAACCGTAACGTCAATAATAAATAACCAACTGTAACCATTACGAGACACATTATAAGAATCAGTAAAATAATTTTAAAAATAGTCAGGTAAACATTGAACTTAAAATTACAAAAAAAAAGCGGTAACTAGCAACCTCCTCACATATAGCTGTGCGAAGAATCAGGCAGTTAATAGGTTCAATAATGAGTGCGAGCGAGATAAGCATACTTTGCAATGTTCTAATGAATTGAACAAACGAGGTGAAGATGGATAAAGCAGAGCAGTGGTGCTAAACCTTTTACAAATATTAAAGAAGTAAACCACTAGTAAATGTCGAAAATAATTAACATAACATATCTGTATCTATTGTCCTATCTCAGGTATGCTGGAAGAGATTTCTTATGAAATAAGCATCACCTCTGTACCTATTTTTGCTGTTCTGTTTTTCATTGTCTGTTTATATATGTGTGTACATAAATGGTAAAATAAATAAATAAATAAACATCAGGACCTACATTCCTTGAAGGGTCCGGCAGAGGTGTATAGTACACCCACGTTTGAATTGTAACGAAAATTATGTTAACACTATTCTGACTAAATGTTAAGAGAAATAATGGACTGTACCCTAATTCAATTTGTTTAAATCCCTATCCCTGGATATTATGCGGACAGCTGACCCTTCTTGCTTACGGACATGAATCTTCCCATGTTTAACCTATACATGCTTCTAAATCCTTAAATGGTACCAATACAATAGAAGAAAAGACAAATATAACAAAAATAAAACTTATTCATTTATACCAATCACAAAGCTACCCTTTAACAAACGACTTGAAAACTCGAAGCCTCCATAATTTAAACTCTCATTCGAAGTACGAGTGTTTACTTTACTCGCTTTTGCATACAAAACTTCGAGTCGCTGATCCGTTAAGATGACGCGCGCTGAGCGGAAAATCTGACATATAGCGGGAATTACTTCTATCTTTTTTAAATCTGACTTGCATTTGTTTTTAAGCGGTAGAAAATGCAGAGTTTTAGCAAAGAACGAAGGTATACTTTTTTGGTATATGTAGTGCAACGTAATGTATAAATGAAAAAATAGAATATAATGGCAACAAAAACTAAGCAAGTGTGGAACGGAATTATATTTATTTCTGTTGGAGATCTTTTAAATTAACACGTCCACTTTTGGTGATTTTTTAAAAAACTAGATGGCAAGCCTTCCCTTTCTGACTGTCTGGCGAATCCCTGAGAAAAAATGTCGAAACAAATTTAGAGCTCATGTTCTCTATGGGATTTATTATGGGATGGAAGATAACTTAAAATATGTACGAGTATCACATTTTGTTCGAGTAACTCTTATGACAGATTATTTCCCTACAAGTAGCTAGCTGGGAATTCTGAGACAAAAAATAAACAAAAGACGAAGACTTTTGACAGTGTTGAACAGAAAAATCACTGTCATAAAAAGAATCAATTTTAACTCTTTACATCGTATTTTACTCTCACCTCAAAGGCCCATTATCTCTGGCACAGCCACCCACCATAATTCCATGTTAGTTCCACATATCATACATCCCGTCTACCCGGGTTATACGTCATATAAATATGACAAGTTGTGCCACGATGTCACAAAGCCACAAAATGGAATTGGAATGTCGTTGCGAGCGACAAGCGACGGTGCCCGTGTTGTGGCGGACAGAATAAAGTGTACAGTGTGTTGAAACTGGCATGCAATTCAGTTTAAGTTTGTATTTTTCTTCTTGTATTCCTTTTACCTACGAGTATGTGGTGAAATGGGTAAGCGGATGGAAATTTTTGAGTATTACGTTTGGGAGACAAAAGGGAAATAAAAGTAGGTATGTTTGAGTAATGGCGTCTTATGACGGTTTTATTATTTTTGTCTGTTTTAGAAACCTATTTGAGTATGGCTGTATACCTTGCCCCAGTCTTCTTAGAAGCCTACAATTTAACTGAAAGCCTGTGCTTCCAAAACATTTCACACCCATTCGTGAGTATAACCTCAAAACGAAATGTTTTCACTCGATTATGATCAGATTTATCAATAAATTATTAGTTACCAAACGCAAAGGCTGCTTAATTACAATTTGTCGATACTCTATTATAGGCCCAGTACAGCTCCAAAACATATTCATACACCGTTTCCGAGCAAATACATAAGTAATTCAATTTCCAATACACACAACCCCCACAACGGAACTCGACACCTAACATCCAAATTACAATTTTGCTCCAATCTAAAAACAAAAACGAACTGGCGATCCAATCTATAAAACAAATGAACGGGCATAAAACTTAATTTTATAGGTGCGCATGGCCTACAGTGTATTTGTGAAAAAAAGTCGGTGGCATTTTAGGTTTCAGGATACGCCATCGACGCTCGCACGCTCGACGGACATCAACAAACCTAACTATGCGTTTTACAATAAAATAAAATTGAACCGAAAGCTTTGTCGATTTGTACGGATTCTCGAACCGGCATTTAATTCGTTGCTCGAATATCACAATGGTGCCACAGAACACTGGCGAGCAGAAGGACAACCGGAAAATTCGTAATCGTAATTCGTAACAATATTTGTTAAGTACCGAAATAGTCACAAATCACTGATTTGCCTTTGCGTTAGCGAGTTACTCGTAAGTGTGTTTAGTGTACACAATAAAGAGTGTTCTATTCTTATTCCCTTCAAGTCTATAGCTACGTGACACTTCCCAATGAAAATCTTAAATTTTCGGACTGACGTTTGGTCACAGAACTTCCTACTTTAAGTAAACAACATAACTTAACAATAAACCTGTATTTACCGAAAGGTACAGCAGTGGTGTACCTATAGTTCACCCACATTTCACCAGTTATGTTTAAGTCCCATGTAATAGGGGGCGAGTCTATTGTCTTCAACCGGGCACCCATCCAGACGGCGGCCTGAGAAATTTCGGTTGGAAAAACCCAATAACACTTTGCCCGACCAGGTATCGAACCCAGGACCTCATGCACTGCAGTAGCGCTTGCTACCACTAGACCAACGAGGTAGACCCACTTAACTTATGAAAATGTAAGCCAGCCGAAAGCGAGTATTCAAAAACATAAACTGGTTTTAAACTACAGACTAGGCGTTTCACAAATGAACCTTTTCCACATTTCTTCAATATCAACGTGTATTTTTTCTCGTGAAGCTTCGGCGCTCACATCATGTGCATTGTTAAATACAATAAAAAGGTTTTTTGGTGACAAAATGGCTTCAAACTGAATAACTAGCACATCTGAAAGCTATTGTCTGTAGAATTCTATATTTAATTCGAAATGTTACAAGCTTTGTCTTTTTGAACAAAAGACATTTATAAAATGATTTTTGTTGGTGAGCATATTTCGTTAGGATTGGTTAGAAAACTGTGTTAATAATATAATTTGGAGTAATATTTATGTATTTTTCAGGCTTTATCATTCATTCATTTTAAAATTTTCTACATTTATGTATACATGTTATATTTATGGTGTACATAATAAGTAGTATTCTATTCTATCAAGGCACCTTTTCAGTTGCAACATGGAACGAACGAGCATTAATTAATCGTGCTATGCTGTAAGAGATAAGTACTTAGGTAAGATAATTATATTTGCCGTATAATAGATTTTTACAGTCATATTGCGGATAATTCTGCTCTCAAAACGGTGAAGGAAAACAATTTGAGGAAACCAGCATGTCCTAAAAACCAAAAATTCGAAGACATGTGACATCTACCAACCCGCACTGGGCCCGCGTGGTAGATTATAGCCCCACTCCCTCTCATAGAGAGGAGGCCTGTGTCCCAGCAGTGGGAACAATATAGGCTGATTATGATATGCTTATGCTACTCGTATATTGCAGATTCTAGCTTTTTCTTACATTACCAAAATGTCTATTTAAAAATAAAAGTTAATAAGTTCATCAAACATGGATTTTAAGGGATCCTGCCGTTTTGTCGAAAAGATTTTGCCAAAATTCCACTACCCAAACAAATTTTAGCAACCTTTTTTTATACCAATGCAATGTTTGGAATAATTTTAGTACGCACATTTTCATTTGGTCAAATATTTACTTGGCAGTATATTATCAAGGATAATGTAATTTAGGCATTTGGTCTTTAATCAAATGATTTATTACAGCAAACAATTTTTAGACAGTAAAGGTTTGGTCAAATGATATTTTGTTATGGCAAAAATAAGATTTTCTTGGAATTATATACATAATTAAAAACTGCAATTATATTTTAATATAATCATTTATTTAATACAAATAAGGGAAAAAAGAGGTTATTGTTAGCAGGCTATCAAGAACTAGATAGACGAGGTTAATTTAAAAAAAATGGTTAGGTTAGGTTAGGTTAAAATTTTGACCTCCTACGCACGAGCCGAGCGAGCGAAGCGAATGGTGCCGCGGCAGCGGCCAGCGAGTGGCAGAAACGACTAGATTATGTAGAAAAAAAATATGGAAAAAAAACAGGCTACCCGAGACTGAACTAGTTAGACTATAACAATTGACTGAATAGAAATGGTAAATTGAAAACTGACGATACTAAATATCTGGCAAATTTTATTTTGCGTAAAATGAGTTATTCCAACTGAAATATTTGACTACATAAAAATTGGTAAAAGTACTAGTTGGTAAACAAGTCATTGTTTAAACGTTGAATTGCCAAACATTAGGTTTGCGCTACGATTATTTGTGAATAGATTTTTTACTAAGTAATAATTTGGCAAATGAAATTATGCGGAAAAAATTTTGGGAAGTGATAATTTGGCAATTTCTTTTCTATGATACAAGGGAGACCCGGATTTTAATAGCATTTTATTGCCCTTTCGTTCACTGAATGCCTTAGTATATTTATATTAAAAGAAACAAGAAAAATATATTGCTTTTCTGGTGTAAATACCTATGACTACTCTTGCTCATATTAACATTCCCAAAATCCCTTTTAAAAGTGAAATATTGACTGACTGACAACCGAAGACCTATGGGTCACAAACGTATATTAAAACAGTTACACAAGGGATGTTGACATAATTGTCGTATGTGTAGACATGGCCGTTTATTTAAGCGGCAGCGCACCCATCAATCTTCATCGGCGGGACGCACTCGATTGACAGGGAACGCGCGCAATGAATACAAATGAACTTACCCTTAAATTCGTGGTACAGAGTGTAAGATTCTGAGAAAAAATCTAAACTTTCTGAAGGGGTCATTATAATATTGATTTTGAAGAAATAAGAACCCTACCACGCTGAAGAAGCCCTTGGTAGACTACCAGTATCTAAAAGATAGTTTATACTAGGCATGTTTTAGTATACAGGGTAGCAGGGTAGTTAATGGTCTCGCAAACTGAAACCATGAATTCAGCACATGATTCTAGAACCCTATATTTGCCGCCGAAATTTCTCGTCAAGTCTCAAAAAAATAAATCAGCTGTTTCGTAGAGAAGTGCCTACCTACGTACGCCTACCTACTGCGCGGTCAAAATGTATGTGTATGTACAGCTATTTTTTTTATAAATTACGTAAACGCTGTGGAATTCAGATTCATGTACTGAATCCATAGAAACAGGTACGCATTGAAGTCCCTGTCACCCTGCATAGAAGCCTTACCTATCAAGGATAGGTACCAGTCGATCCACCAACCTGCACTAGGCCCACGTTGTGGATTATGGCCCATTCCCTTTGATTTTTCTACGTATACTATAATAGACATACTATACATATATAGGGATACATACTATAGGGACCTACTTTGAATCTGAAATTCCTGGACAGTCTTTGAATTTTAAGTCGCCTAATAGTATATAGTAGTACTTATTTTTAAAAAGACATTGTCGTGTTACCATCAATAACTTCCTGAGGTAGTTACTTTCATTTTAAGTTTCGATAAAGTCAAATAATTTAATTTGGGCATTCGCTTGTAACTTCGACCGCGTTCCAGACACGACGACGGTAGCTACGCTCACAGAAATCAGTCTTGGATGGAAATTACAGAGAATTTTCATTAGAATGGGCTCTTAACTGATAACACCTCATTTATTCCGCCTAAGTACCGTCCAATACATTATTGAGGAGCTTTAGGTCCATGCTTAGCACAGGTTTCAGTTTAGGCTAATATTTTGCTAACATTTTTCTAAATAAAACTCACTCCTTCTTCCCAGGGGGTAGGCAGAAACTACAGAACGTCACCTGCTGCGATCCTGACATACTGCTTTTGCCTCGTTTACGTTCATACATATGAAGGTCAACTCTCTCTTTTGGCTCTTGGCGACAAACAATTACGTGAATGGGGCCATTCACGTAATTGTTTGTCGCCAAGAGCCAAGCTCTGGTCATACACGCACGCCGGTTGCGAGTACTACCTATATAGGTTTCTAATTTCGAGATAAATATTTATCTTTCCAGTAAATTTGAGTCAACCCATATCCAATTATGATCGAAGACACTTAATTCCCAAAAACAAAACACGGCGTGTTCAGTTAGAATAACAAATACTAGTGAAATATGAGTGAGAATACTAGTACACAATGAAAAATAAATTAGGTATTGTCTTAACAGTAGGTAGTTTCTTTCCGTCCATGATCAAAGTATTGATTCATTTCACACACCGAATTATATTGTAAGGTCCAATTAGACGTGCGGGCGCGTTCCCTGAGGCGGCGACCAGCCCGCCGATTGAACGCATCCCAAATGGTCATGGCTGTCCGGCTGGTCTGAGAATACCGCACGGTCTCCGCTCCGGCGAGCCTCCTTGCCGGATTGCCGCCATGGGCTCTGGAGGCCAAAGTCCTCGCCCACATATGGGAGTTACGAGAGGAGGCAAAACGCTGGGGCGTAACTCCGCTGCCGCGAGAAATCATGGTACAGCAGACAGAGTTCCGGCGATTGTTGCAACCTAGTGCTGGGCACACCACAGTTGCGGCGATAAGTCCCCTCTTTAAGGAGTGGCTAGAGAGGTGCCAGAGCATCCTCGCCTTCCACCTGCCGCAGTTTTGGGAGGTTCCTGTTCAGGATAAGGCGGGAGGAAACGCCAGGGTGTCACCACTGTGTGGATCGCCCGGAGGACACGGTGGAGTATACGGTGGAGATCTGCCCGGCTTGGGTGGAGTACCGCCGTGTTCTCGTGGCGGCGATCGGCGGCGGCGATGTCTCGCGTCCAGCCCTGGTCCAGGCCATGGTAAGGAGCGAGAGTACATGGGAGGCTGTTACCACTTTCTGCGAAGCAGTAATGCTCGCAAAGCAAGAGGCGGAGCGCGTGAGGGAGAGGCAATCTCTGCGCCCTCACGCCCCTAGATGCCGCAGGAGACGCCCTGGACGGGAGTCAACAGCCGACTCCCGGCCACCGTAGGCGCGAGCTTGCGGGCGGCGAGCAATGGGCAGCTGTCAGCACGAACTGACGGGGTCCGCTAGGGCCGATGCCTGCCAGGGCCGCGGGTTGTTCGAAAGAGATACCGTGGCCCACGCAAAAAAAAAGGGCCAATTAGACTATACACCGTTAAATTTTGATCGTTTTAATCCTTTAAAGGGTCATTGTACTCATCATTATGAACAAGTTTTACTACGGAAACAACCCTGCTATCGTGAAAAAAAATCAGTTTTATGTTCGCATAGCTCGACTAGTATGGATCAACAGTTTATTTTTTTCGAATTTAACGGCGTATTCTGATTGGTATTATTTTATATAGTACTAGCTTCTGGCCGCGGCTTCGCCCACGTGGATGTCGGAAATTATCCCACGGGAACGTGCTACCAGGATGAAAAGTATGTCCTTCCCCAGGATGCCATTCATCTCTTTGCCAAATTTATCGAAATCCGTTCAGTGGTTAGGCATGAAAATGTAACATACAGACAGAATTTATAATATTATATAGTATAGCACTTTACCCGCGACTTCGTCCGCGTGTACTTTACTCTAAAACTTTCGAAGATTACGATCATTTATTTATTTAATTCGGGTTAATTTTAAAGTTTACAGATCAAATTAATAATATTTTTTAAAGAAACCTTGTCGTCACCTTTTACCACGACAGGCTTTGTTTTTAAAAAAGCGTTTGGTACGTTTCCATTGTATGACTTAAAGATTATTTATACCCATTTTCGAGATAATGGAAGCCAGCAGTAAAATCTACCCCTTAAACTTTATTACTCTTTTCTACTCCGGTAAGAGACGATTTTTGAAAAACCCTTAAAACACACCGAGTTTTGAGTTACATAATCCGTCCGAGCGGTTTGATTTTTTTTCTTACTTATTAACTTTTTCACCCCCTAAATCCTCTTTGAGGAGTTTTTTTAACTAAAAGTGATGATCTGTATTAATTACTGAGGCAAATATTGCCAAGTATCAAGTTTACTAACCAGAGGAAAAAGATTATTCATATTAACTGTATCCCGTCTTTTCAACCCACAGGGGTAGAATTCTAAAAAAAATATTGGGATGTTTCCATAATTTGAATCAAAGATGTATACCAATTTTAGAGTTAATCAAGCCACGTAGTAAAATACAAGTCCCCTTTAAAAAATAATTACCCCTTTTTGCCCCGTCAGGGGTCGATTTTTGAAAGACCCAAAAACTTATCATCGTTTCTTTCCTGTCAAAAGTATTAATACTAAGTTTCCAGTTAATCGGACCGCGCATTCAAACTCTTCCACACAAACTTTAACACTCCTATGTACCTTTGAGGGGTAGTATTGAAAAACTTATAATGATCTTGATCTTGACTTATAATGACTTCATCGGATGCAATAAGGTTATTGGATCCGTTGAAGAAATTTCTCGCCGGTTGATGGACACTTCACGTGACCAGAGGGCTGGGTTGTTCCAAAGGCCAAAGAATTAGCATTGCCATTCAACGTGGCAATGCGTCCTGTCTTCTGGGCACGTTTCCAGATGCGGACGAGTGCCTCGACGTCTGAATATACTTTTGTTTTTGTATTTATTTATATAGTTAGTTTCCTAGTCTTTTAATTTAGCGCCTAGTGTAAATAGTTTGTCCTAATTGTAAGTTAATTATTAAGTTTATCACCGATACAGAAATGGCGAAAAAACTTAATAAAAATAAATTATTTGTGGACAAAGTCAGCAATCACTGCGTAGTCGGACAAACGATAAGCTTCCTACAATGTTGTACTAAGTCCTACCGCCAAAATAGATAGATAAAATATAGAACAAGTTAACTCGTGGCAGATCTAGGTAGCTTCGTGTCAAGTGCAGGATTATGGCACGGGAGAAGAATTGTTTGGGACAAGCCACGAGAAAGACACGAGAAGAACATGTCAAACTACTAGGGGCACAAGAATACAAGGAGGTGCACTTGTATTTTACAATATTGTTACGAGAGAATGGCCACACAAACGTACCGAATATTCTGTTCAACAAGGCATCATTGCCGATTGGCACATCACGTAAATCAGATGATAATATAACAAGGAAATAATATTGATAAATGCATTTTCTTTCTTGCATTCTCTTTTCTTTCTTTTTTTTTATCATTTTTTCATCCTTACCAAATTCATTTTCGAATGAATTTATCCCATCCTCTTTCATATTGAACAAAGAACCTTTGTAAGCGCCAATTTTCTAAATAAGTGCGTTTGTAATCCCCAGAAAATAAGCCAAGGTGTCTTTCCATTTAGAGACAAGTGTTCATGGCTTTTTCAACACAAATTAAGCCTATTCAAACCCAAAAACACTCTTTACACCAATAAATACTTTGCAAACCCTCGTTCTTTCAACTTGTCCCATCCACCAATAGAGTCACAGGATTACAAGCACGCTCACATATGTACTTATGTACTTCTGAGTGAGACAAAATGCTCATTGAATTTCATAAGGCCCGGATTGCCAACCGGACGCCGGAGCACCTTTAGCTTAAGTTTGCTTGTTGCAACTTTGTTTTATTCGCAGTATTTTGTCTTGTGTAATGGGACTTTTTGTGTAGTTATAATACAAATAGTTTGTATGTTTTATGTTGTAAAATAGTTCCTTGAAGGAAAGGGATGAGGAATTGCGGTGATAAAACGCTGGCCAGAATATTTATTTTAGGAAGCTCATTTTTTACGTTCACAGTCTGATCTCAGTCTCAACCTGTCAAAAATACCTCTAATTTCCCGACATTTTTGACATGTTTTTACATTTGATTGTCGCCGAGATGAGACTGCGACTAGATTTTAAACGTTTTTAATTACGGGAACTGGCCGCCATTTTGTTGAGAAAAACTTCGGTAAAGATGACTCCAAATACACTGCAAAGACGTTGGGGAAGAAAATATTTACAGACCGTTCATGACAGATGCAAAAGATTACCTACATAATAGGATCGAAAGAGTCGAAAATAATATAAAAGCT
The DNA here is from genome assembly GCA_947507525.1 of Apamea epomidion. Classification (NCBI taxonomy): domain Eukaryota; kingdom Metazoa; phylum Arthropoda; class Insecta; order Lepidoptera; family Noctuidae; genus Apamea; species Apamea epomidion. The sequence continues at coordinate 951,648 of OX382233.1, forward strand.
ACTACATGTGTAATCCCTGCGTGAGGTATCTGAACTAAACTAACATAAATTTCTAGATCCCGGATGACTGATTTACTCCTAACATAATAGGGTCGGACTAACTTTAACACTCGTACCTTTTTTACCTGAGTAAAACCTAGTACCCATTTGAACTAAGCCCTAACAAGTTACAACTGGTAACCTAATAGTTACCACAAAACCCAAGGGATAGAGAAACAAACCTCCACAGAAGGCTTAATTTTTTTTCATAAGTTTTTACGGTATTCGCACACGAGTCCCATTTGGGCGCCAGTTAGCAGAGTACAATAATAATTTGTAAAGATTACGAACAACAGGTGTGGCTAACGATACACCTTTGTGTTCATTATTTGCTTACCCACCTTTGGGCATAGATTAATATTATCATGCGTGTAAAGTCTTTATTTAACATAGTTTTAAGATAATGTAATTCCAACAAAATATGGACATTTAAATAGTCTGAATTAAACGAATTTTATTTTATTTTTATTATTTATTTATTGAATAAACACAGTTAGTGTTTTAATAAACAGGGCTTATCGCATTCCACAGTTGAATGTAATCCTTTTGAAATGAATTATCATTATTGGAATTTTAATTTATTATGCATATCTACACCGTAACTAATAACTATTGGTCACGCTGCAATTTTGATTTTTTCTTTATAGAATAATAATGATAGCATCACCTGTGTACCTATTTTTTCTGTTTGGCTTTTTCTTGTGTTTTATGTCTGTCCATAAATGGCTAAATAAATAAATGATGTTGTACCTAAATAAATACTGATATTCAGCTGCGTCTGGTTAGACTAGATGCCGACCCCAACATAGTGCGCAAAAACGATGAGATTAATGTAGTACCTACATATTTATGAGCAATTAACCTTCTATGAAGGTTCATGATGCTCTATTTTCGCTGAACCAGATCCATCTAAATCGTCACAACATATCTCCATAATGTATTTTCTGTCAAGTTTAGAAAAATCTTTTAGCTTCTCGATACCCATCACGTCTGCGAAGTATTTAATTTGACCCTGTTTACACAAGCAATTCGCTAAAAATCACAGCATCAAAAAGTAGGCATTTAACATTCCCCAAACTGTCTTCAACAAAGAACTGTCACCTCTGAACACGGTCTCTTCTTATAGCAGATAAACATATAGTCCGCCATGCTCAATGTTGATACCTTCACGTGTGATTACACTTTCTCATTACCCCTTAGGTGCGTTACTTATTCCTATGTAAAGCTCTCCCATGCTTGTATGGGAGTAACTTTTATTTGAGGGAGAAAACTGTATGATGTCCGTTAGTTTACAGGCAACGTTGATTATATCGTATTCTGGTACTGATACCGAAGAATTGGAGGTATTTAGATCTTGTGTTAATAAAGCGAACATATTGGTTCTGACAAAGTTACAAAATTAGTTATACAGCTCAAGGTCAAAGTGCTACCACTGATGTGCGGCATACCCGCACTGGCCTAGCGTAGTATGGAGTTTTAAAAGAGTAAGAGCTTATAAAGGTTTTATGGCGGCATCTACATACAACGCCACATGCGAACTGCGCATCATACTGACGTCACGAAAAATCCCGCATCGCGCAAGCAAAGCATACTGCGCGACTAGCATATATACAACGTCCCGACATCAATTACTGTCGGGCAGTTGCCCACCAGACACGACACATGCCTGGTCGGAGGAACCTTCCTTTTCTATTGAGGATGAGTGAACTTTACACCCTGTTCCTCATACCTCTATAGTTTTGCTACCACTGACATGCGGCTTACCGTACCAGATCCTAAGAAAATTACGTTAAGTTTAGAAACGTAGCTAGGTAGGACAGATTACCTTAGAAGAAGTAGGTCCTATGGATGGGCCTATATCCACCAATCTACATAGATAGATGCTCTACATTCAACACAATTTGTATACCTACCAATCCTAGAAAGACACGGTACTCAGTCAGACACTGTAATGGTTTTTATGGCTAATACAGGCGCTTTTTCCTGCCCTAATGACATCCCTACAGCCATGAAAATAAAGCATCTACTCGTACTACCCCTCATTACCATAGACCTAACCGACTCGAAAAAAGTCGTATTCTGTTTCAGTGACACAGACTACAGCACTTATTTACATAACGAGCGCTTATCGCGCACCATCGCTACCTCGATCCCAAGTACCATAGGTTAATAATCGTATAAATTCAATATTGGGACGCTCGAGTCTACGAGGTTGGACTGTGGCCAATAGTAATGATTTGATTGCGAAGACTGGGGACTTGGCACTTTAAAATATTTTTTTTTTTATAAATTACGTTTTAATCGTTTTAAATTTTATAATTCTCCAATTTTAATGAACTATTATAATTAATTGACTAAACTAATAAAACGTCGGGTCGGGGGACCCTCGTCAGAAACGAAGCTACTTACGCGATACTCGTACGCACGAACACTTCTATTTAATAGAAAAAGAGAGAGAAAAAGTGTGAAATTAATACGCGTTTTTAATTCACAGCCATTTGTATAAGTTTTTAGCGGCTCCCATACAATTGTCGTCATCTTGGATTTTCATTTTGACCTTGCTATCGGTTTTAGCACCCTCAAAAACAATGAAAACGACACCCTTGACGAAAAATTTTAAAATATTCGCAGTCCCCATATTCGATTTCCCTTTTGACCTCGCTATCGGCTTTGGCACCCTCGAAATTCATGAAAACTACATACATAACAAAAACAAAAAATAAGATAACAAGTAACAACACGAGAAAAAGTCGCATGGAGGAGGCATAAGGGTATTCGGTACCGCATCCGCCCTCCGGATGCGGAAGCCACGGAGGTGGAGCTATACGAGGGGTACAGAGCGGCGAAGACCGCCCTCCAACAGGCTGTTCAGCGGGCCAAGGATATGGCCCGCGAGGAGATGCTGGAGACTCTGAACAGAGATCCATGGGGGCGCCCCTACAGAATGGTGCGGAATAAACTCCGCACATGGGCCCCCCCGCTGACGCAGAGTCTCCGCCCACAGCTGGTGGAGGAGGTGGTGAGCGCTCTGTTCCCTTCACGGGGGGAGCATACTCCCCCGCCTATGGCTCCGCCACTTGCGGTGCCCGAAGCGGACCACGCGGACGACGACGACGACACCCCTGAAGTGACCGGGGTAGATCTGAGAGCGGCGGTAGGCAGGCTGAAGGCCAAAAATACCGCCCCAGGACCCGACGGCTTGCCGGGTAAAGCCTGGGTCCTGGCCTCGAGGGCTCTCGGGCCTCGACTGGAGGCGCTCTTAAGCGCATGCATGGAGAGAGGCCAGTTTCCACTCCGTTGGAAGACGGGGAAGCTGGTCCTCATTCAGAAGCCAGGGCGCCCTGCGGACTCTCCGTCCGCATACCGGCCCATAGTGCTGCTCGACGAGGTCGGCAAGCTCTTTGAGAGAGTGATTGCGGGCCGCCTCGTCGGGCACCTGGTGAGGACGGGGCCGGATCTTGCGGAGTGCCAGTATGGCTTCCGCAAGGGGCGCTCGACGGTGGACGCCATCATACGCGTGAGAGCCCTCACGACGGGGGACGTGGTGTCCCGGGGTGGGGTGGTCGTGGCGGTGTCACTCGACATCGGCAACGCGTTCAACACCCTGCCCTGGAGCTGCATAGGGGAGGCACTCCGGTATCACCGGGTGCCGACTTACCTCCGTCGAATAGTCGGGGCGTATTTGACGGACAGAGCCGTCATCTACCCTGGTCGCGACGGGAACTGGAACCGGCGAGAGATGTCGTGCGGTATCCCACAGGGATCGGTTCTGGGGCCGCTCCTGTGGGACATCGGTTACGACTGGGTGCTGCGGGCCGACCTCCCTGATGGCGACACGCTGGTCCTGGCGCAGGGGAGGTCGCATCAGGCGGCGGCCGACGCGATGACACGCGGGGTTGCGATAGTCGTGGAAAGGATCTGGCAGTTGGGTCTCGAGGTGGCATTGCACAAGTCCGAGGCCATGTCTTTTCATGGGCCCCGGTACGGGCCACCTTCGGGATCCCAACTGATGGTAGAAGGGGTTCACATCGGCGTCGAGAAGACGATGAGATACCTGGGTCTCGTCCTCGACAGCCGGTGGAACTTCGTCGAGCATTTCCGACGTTTGGCCCCCAAACTGGAACGGGCCGGGGCCGCCTTAAAGCGGCTCCTGCCCAACCTGAGGGGGCCAAACGCCTCCTGCCGGAGGCTTTACGCGGGGGTCGTGCGGTCTATGGCCCTATATGGGGCCCCGGTATGGGCGCGTTCACTGCGGCTTCGAGCCGCACACTACCTGAACGCGCCCCAAAAGGTGGTAGCCGTAAGGCTAATCCGGGGGTACCGCACGATCTCGCGCGAGGCAGCAAGCCTCCTTGCCGGACTGCCACCATGGGATCTGGAGGCAATAGTCCTCGCGCGCCTGTATGACTGGCGCGCGGAGGCACTACGTCGGGGGGAAACTCTGCACCCGCGGCAAATCGCTGCGGAGCGGACGGACCTCCGGCGCGGTCTCATGGTGGAATGGAAGGCACGACTATCGCAACCCAGCGCAGGGCACGCCACGATAGCGGCGGTAAGACCCCTCTTTGAGGAGTGGCTAGAGAGGCGTCACGGCGCTCTCACCTACCGCCTGACGCAGGTCCTCTCCGGACACGGATGTTTCGGGAGGTTCCTGCACATAATCAGGCGGGAGGAGACGCCCGGGTGTCACCACTGCGAGGATCGCCCAGAGGACACGGTGGAGCATACGGTGGAGGTCTGCCCCGCTTGGGCAGAGCACCGCCGTGTCCTCGTAGATGCGATTGGCAGCGGCGGCGACCTCTCGCGCCCGGCCCTGGTGCAAGCCATGGTCCGGGGCGAGTCATGCTAGCGAAGGATGGATGGATGGATGTTTGTTATTCTTTCACGCCAAAACTACTGAACGGATTTGGATGAAATTTGGCACACATATAGTTTATAACCAGAATTAACACATAAAATACTTTTTGTCCCGATATTCTTACGGGATCGAAACTTATGCGGGTGAAAGCGCGGGGCGCAGCTAGTAAAACTATATTTTTTGCAAAGAGTTACCTTAGTTATTGTTACTTTACTAAAGTCCAAAACGTAAGCGGAAAATCACGAAAGGTTACATCCACCAACCTCCAGGATGAATAAAACATGTCATTCATAAGGGTCATTCGCAAAACATCAGAATCAGGTTATTACTACCAACTCTTGTTTTGGAAGTAAAAGAACAACAATCAACATTCATGACCAATTTGTATGCAACCACTATTTTATGTTTAGACGATACCATAGACGAAGTTTTGATACTCCCTTGTTTATACCTATTATTAGCCCGTCAACGTTTACTGCTAAATAAAGTCATGACATATAGTAACCCCTCTGCCTAACTCTTCGGGGAAAATAGGGGTGATGTTATGGTATGTCATCAAGTAAACCGAAAATGTTAATTGTAGAAGCTTTTAAAGGCATCCAGTGTTTTCCATAAGACGTTTTCTACCTACCATAATCGCTTATCTTATCCTATTAGCTTGTTTAATATAACTAGTATATTAAACAAGCTAAAATATCTCTCAAGTTCACAGCTCGAGTAACGACTAAATCTAGAACTAGCTCTTACCCAACTTGGGACCGCAAAAGGAGGATATCTGTTGGTTGTTTTGTTCCTCCGTACGATACATCAGCTTGGATTGAATACAAAGCCTTGGAAACGTTCAATATATTACCCAATTGGATTGTGTTTAAACAATACTATGTTTAAATAGTATTAAGGGGTTTTCTGAATGTGATGTGATGTGTGATAAGCAAGATTACCTGATGTAAGTGGTCACCACGACCTTAAGAAACACTGCACAGCTATAAGAAGCCATCGTGAGATGGCCGTTTTGCGTGGATGTAATGCATATTTTACCCCAAGTTATTCTTATTTTTGTGTTGGTGTTTTTCTCTGCGTCATGTTTACCGCAAATAAACGTATTTTCTTTCCTTATTTTTTTTTATTCCAGAGTCAAAAAATAAATTTCTTACGTGCCAGTAATTACACTGACACGCTTCTTCAAACCAGAACCCCGTAATGCCGCTTGGTGACAGGAATAGGTCTAGATTTTGACTAAGTGACTCTTGCATTTGAATTTCGGAGTTGTTTGCATAAATAACTCTTGCCGTGTGTACGAACCGTCTAAAGAAACCACTATGTAAAACAGACACTATTCGGTGACCTGAAAACCGTCGGCCGGACGTCCGGGGCCGTAACACCGTACAGAATCAATAGCCGTAACATACGCCACGATCGCCCCATGAATTATGCATGGCGCTATGGTGGCCTGCACTTGCATTCGGATGCTTTTATTTTGACGGGGGTTAAGAAAAGGCCACCTATTTTCCATTCGGGGGACACGTAAGCTTCGTCATCCCATCTGCTAGTAGCTACTGCGATCACTGGTTCTCTGCTAGTAGCTACTGCGATCACTGGTTCTCCTGCCAGTGTGGGAGTGTGTTATTTAGTTTACTTGAAAGGCCATTGGGATTTTACGTCAATGGAATGAACACTGTTACACCATGTCGCAAACAAAGCACATCCTTCACAAAATATGTACAATAAAGCTCGTAGTTCTACCTAAACGATTTTTAAGCTTACACGGTAATTAAGGTGTTTTGAACGCGACGTAATTTGTTGGGCAATCTTAAAAGAATTGCAGGCGCAACTTCCCTTTAGAACGCCGAACTTCATCGCGTAATTGTAGCAAGTATGTGATTGCAGCCAAAAGGCGTCGGTGAAAAAAGACGTATGAAACATTTTTCTTCTTCTTAGCGTGTCGATGGGAATAAATGGACTCAGCCCAGAATTCGGCTACGTGTATGGCGCCATTACTAGCGTCCATCAGTTCCTGTAATGTGCAGACGACAGGACACGCAGGACACGATTTTAAGTGACCCATGTCCCACGAAACATTTGAAATTAGTATTTCACTGCTCTCTAGCAACTGAGAGCAGTGGTGGCCCAGTGGTAAGGACTACGACTTACGAGTTATATGTCGTAGGATCGAACCCAGCCAGCCGCTTTACTTGGTGTACATTATTGCATCCCTACTGCTCTCAAAACGGTGAAGGAAACCGGTATATCCTAGGACCAAAAATTCCAAGAAATGTGACATCTATCAACCCGCACTGGGCCCGTGTAGTAGATTAAGGCCCACTCCTTCTCACCTCAGTGAGAGGGAGTGCAGGAGAACATTATATAGGCTGATAACTAGCCCATGTAACTGCTCTGTACCAAGGTTTACCGTAAAATGTAAGAGGAGAGGAGGGAGGAGGGAGGAGAGGAGGGAGTAGGGAGGAGACGACGACAGTAGGGTGTGATTGTGAAGCTATGTCACAAACCACGCTCCACCTCCTATCCTGCCCTCTGTGTTCCAAAACATGCAGTCAAAGTGACCTCTGCGCTGCCACCGACGACGCCGTGGAAGTGGCGAAGTTTTGGGCCAACAAGATACAAAATACAGTCGAGCAGCGACACGAAGCAGAAGAAGACCAGGAGGTAGGTAAAGCTAGAAAACAGTCCTCCAAATGTGACACTCTACCCACCAGGGAATATGAAATCACTCATATAAATATCCTGAGCTGGCCGCTTACAAACCGGACCACGTATAACCGATAGCTCATAACTAATACGACAGAGCTATCTATCTAGTTCTTGTAGCTCCTTATTCTTGGAATTTATTATTATAGCATTAGGTTTCTTCCTTGTTTTGTTTTGTTTTATACTGCAATCGGTTATTGGGAAGATTTCTGGATCATTGCGTCCGGGTGTTGAGGATTTCTCAATGTATATGATGATAATGAAGTGTTATTAATTCTTCTTTCTTTTTTTCTACTTCTTGTATTTAAGGTTCTGTACCCAAAGGATGATCCAAGAATTCGTATAACTATAGCCACTATAATATTATACTCATGCTGATTTCGGCTACGATGACTGCTGTTGTTTCCAACAACTATAGGTTACGGGTATATATAGTGGCTATAGCCACTATCGTGGTACTAAAAATCCTACTTCCTACTATAATAATTAATAATCCTACTAATATTATAAACGTGAAAGTTTGTATGGATGGATGGATGGATGTTTGTTACTCTTTCACGCAAAAATTACTTAACGGATTTGGATGAAGTTTGGCACACAGATGGTTTATTACCAGGATTAACATATAGAATACTTTTTATCCCGATATTCCCACTACGTCGAAACTTATGCGGGTGACACCGCGGGACGTAGCTAGTAATAAATAAAAAAAGCGGCCAAGTGCGATTCAGACTCGCATACAAAGGGTTCCGTACCACAAGGCAAAAAACGCCGAAAAAACACGTTTCTTGTATGGAGACCCCTTCAATTTTTTAATTTATTTTATTTTTATTATTTGTTGTTATAGCGGCAATAGAAACATACACTCTCCTATTGAAATGACAACTGTCTACCTATAACGGTGTACGTGATACAACCCGCTAATAGACAGACGGGCGGGCGGACAGCGGTGGCTTAGTAATAGATTCCCGTTGGCACGCTTTGGGCACGGAACCATAAAAACATTTTAAAAAAAACTTAGTAGAATCACAGACTGTCATTGCGCTGTTTTGTTTTTCTTTTTTGAATAACTTCCTCGTGTTCGTATTGTTTCGATGTGATATCGTCTCAGAGCTTATCGAACACCTTTTGTTTCTACAAGATACACGAAACTCAAAAGCAGTTTTGCTTTTGAGTTTCGTGATGCAACACTATCTCCGTGTTCCTGTGCTATGTACATTCCGTAGCGGGTTTTAGCCATAAGCTAGCATAGCCTAGCCTCCCATCTGATCTCACTATGCCACAGCCTAAACCCAAAACAAACAGAACTGAACTACATAACGCATAACTAACATAAAGTACTTTACAGCGTTGGCTTCAGGATATTTAGCCAGGATGACCACAAATGAGTAGACCTAGCATTTCGCAGCTGTGACCCTGGCTAAACCAACTTATTTTTACCGCCCGGCTAAACCAAAAGCAACCCTAACATTAAAGAAATAGGGGAGGTTCATAGTGTAAAGGTAAGTTGGTATGGTTAAATAATGTCATGGGCATTGTACCCCAAACGGCTTATAAGTGTGGGTGTATAAATACTTAGTTCGCGTTTTGTAAAAAACTTTGCTTTCCACTAATGTTTGGTTTTGGTTTAGTTCGTTTTTAAACTTCTTTTAGTTTTTATGGAGTCCTTGAAAATGTTTAATTGTTCATTTGAAATTGCAAGAGTTAATTGCAGGCTACATAGAATGGGATGTTGTTGATAAAGTATCCGTTTAGCTTACCTATCCACTTCTTGATTTACTGGATCTAGCATCTCTATTGTACCTTAAAAATCTCCTATTTTTTTAGTTTGAGAGACACAGGGGGACTCTGCGCCATACATATTCTGTATGGTGCACATACAGATGCTCTATGGTGCAGAGTCCTCCTGTGCATTTTATCAATCTACGACATGTCAAGCGAAACAAAAAATCATTTCTTTATTACTGGTCAGTAAATTAATAGCTCCATTTTTTTTCATTACTTACTAACTATGATAATTGCCTTCAAACCTGTGCTTCAAACTATCGGCAGACTAAGTTGTATTGCAGATAATACCACTTTTCATACCTGTCCAAGTAATAAAAAGTGAAGATAAACGACACCGCAAGTTTCATCCAATTGAATAAAGATCCATAACTTTAGAGATAAATCACAGCGAGTCGTATCCATTGCTGTAATCGAGGAATGAGGAAAATGAGGGAGAATGCAGTATATCAGCCCCACACGAAAGTTTTTGGAAGGGCCCTAAGAATCGGTCAACGGCTAAAAAAGTTCATCCTGTCTTCTCCCAAGGGCATAGACAGTATGTTTATTTTATACAAGGAACAGAATAGATCTTCTTTTATTTGTTTAGTTTTTAAAGAGATTATGGAGGAAGACTTTTCTTTTTGAGTCAATGGTACTTTTTAGATTAGCTGAACCCAGTAGGTAATCACGGGTGTCAGCTGGGCTAACAGTATATCCTATTATTATATTAGAATGTACTTCGGCTGCCAAATGGCACTACTGTGTGAATATAGAAGATAAAATTGGATGGCATTGCAGAGGTCACCTTGACTGCATGTTTTGGACACAGAAAGCAAGATAGGAGGTGGAGCATGGTTTGCGACATAGCTCCACAACTACACCTCGATCTCAACTTCAATTCCCAACTTCACTTAAAGTGGACCAATATTGCCATGAACACTTCTTTAGTAGTTACATAAATGTTAACCGATATTTTGCGGTATCAATTTGATTCTCTGTTATAACTAACACCACAACTTTTCTGTTCCTAAGCTCGAACCTTTAGCTTTACAAAATGAAAACCTAATCTCATGAAAGGCCCGCGTCATCTAATATTCCGCCACAACTCCTTAACTGTTCATATTACTTGTTAATACTACATGTTCGAGCGACTCCGGCGCCGCGACACTATTTATTAGCTAACTTTCACAATAAATCCGACTGCTCGACCGTGACGAATCAAACGACGTGTAAGTATACGTACCGACAGAACTGTTATGATGCTATTAAATTTGAAAACCTTGATCAACTGAAGCTTTAGAAATCGGTTCTTAGCCTTCAGCATTCAGTAGCCGCAACTACCGTCGTCAGCTTGTCAGTTCATCTAGCTGGAGAAGTTTCATCATTTTCTACGTTTACCTACTGGTATATTGTATCCACGCAAGGATTCGTCACCTCTAACCATCCTTCTGTGGCAGATATGGCTAGCTCATTGCAACATTAGCATGCTCTGTAGGCTTTTTCAGGATTCTTTAAGCTTTGTTAGTAGCCACTCTTCAGGCCCTGTGCAATGCGCGGAGAATCGAGTGCTATGACGCATCTTTGGAGAGGCGAATGCAGTTGTAGATTATTACATAATAATGATGGACACAGAGCCTTCTGCGTGTCTTTTCAAAGACACAAGTCTGTAGCTCCTGAAAAACAAAACATTCAAGATAAAGAAATTCCTTCCAGAAACCACTTGTCGACACGGCAGTACGTAATACGTGTTTGGCATCGATTTATTCCGTGCACCTTACACCTTAATCCTTCGCCTCAGCCACTGCGGAGCGGACACGTCCTGAGTTCCTGACGACTGACTAGAATAATGCGCAATTTTATACGATTTATATCTGATGCCACTTGATGGAATTGAAGAGAGGAGAGGATTTGGAGGTATGATCATGTCAGGTACTTGCTGTACTGGGAGAGGTTAGGAATAATTGAATATGGCCCCAAAGGTTCACTCGAGGTAGTAGAGTCGACCTCGTAATTGATTTATTACCCTAAGGTTCAATGTGCCGTCAAAGTTACGTAGTAAAACCAAAACGACTATTTTGCTTTTAAAGCCAATGTAAGTTACTGGGAATTCATTTCAGTTACAATTCCCAGGATATGATATCATTTAAATAGGCAGTTTATTCGACCTATTAACATATTTAAATGATATTATATTTTACCCACTGTGTACCCACTTGGATTTCTATGAGATTACGGGGAAATGAGACCTTTTGAACGTCTCTAACGACACCAGCGATCAATCCTATTGGTGATAGATGTTCTAAGGCGACAGTAATCACCATCCATAACTTGTTTTGCCAACCTACCTAATTACACCTTGTTCATTTCCCAGCATCCAAAGCCGTACTTCAATCAAAACGTTCTTCCTCATCCGATCAACTTACGCTAAAATAAACTTAAAAGCTTTTTCAAAGAAACAAGACTCAAAATGTAAATAACATTTAATAAAAGCTTCCAGACATGAGATCCTTTGATGATAGAGCCTGCCAGAACCATCAGAGAATCATTTGTATTAAAAAAAAACTCGTAATTTTCCGTTCCATTTAAATGACGAATAAACCATCCAAATTGGAGTATGTACTGAATAAAAAAAGATTCTTAAGGAAAATCGTTTCAGGACGCGACGGGAAATCGTTTCGCTGCAACCCATTCATGTGTGGAAATATACGGGGATTATAATCGAGAGGAGACGCTGGTAAGGATTTCCGGTATTTTTTGGCTAGTAATCGAGATACTTTATGATTGCTCTTAAGGAAACGGACCAGCATTTTGTTCCTATCATTATGTGTTTACCCCAGTTTTTATTGCCTCAAGTATGAGCGTAGTAGTTCCAAATGGTAACTTGATCAGTGCAAATCATAACTCAGGCGCTTCTGAAGGTGCCAAACTTCTCGAAGATTTCTGCACAAAATCTGTTTAGATTGCCATCTTTGCCAGCTAAGAAGAAGAGGCATGAAACAACAGTTCCATCTGCCTTAATCATTATTTTACAGCACTTTTCTCGTTCCAGGAACTCATTTCCTGTGCACCTTAAACCAGCCGTCACTGCAGGCATCCAGGTTATCTCGCCATCTCTTTCTGGGACGGCCTCGGTGACGCTGTCCATCTTCAGGTACCCATTATGTAGAAACGTTTGCCCAGCCCTTACCGATCTTTACCCAAAACATGACATCACATCAATTACTTAATAATTGTACCAGGAAGGCAGGAACCCTAACGAGTCATCTATCTCCAGATCTGACAGCGACGCGGGTCCGTCTCCTCACCTCTCCCGTACATTCCGGTCGCGGCATTCCTGCTCGCGACATTTCCAATGATATTTCGATCGGCTGATATGAAAACAGACCGTGATTGAATTGTGATTGAGGTTCAACAATCGGAGATGGGTCTTTACAATAACTCCCAAGAGGAATTCCTATTATTTTCCAATGACTCGTATTGTGGGGGGCGTCCGCTTAATATCATTGAAATTCAACGTTTGTTACGGTCCTTAGGATGGATAAAGTTTTAAACTCGTGATGAGGTTGATAGGATCACATCAACGAAAAATTAAAAACCTTTTTCTTTCTTCAGTACAACAATAACAAAAAAATGCCAGTTATTACTTCTAGCTATATTACTAGCGACTAGTAAGTACCTAATGTGTCTGCTCCCCTCCAAAGTATTATATGTGACGTCACGAATAACCCAAGTTCTGTATACGCCAATTTCAGCAAAACACAGCTGTGAAAATCCTAAGTTATAAGGGTCATTGTCGCGTGTACCCTTTGTTCAAGTTAGCAGACTTGAAACAATAAAATTTAACGACAATGTGTGGCTCGATAAAGTTTTTTTTACAAAAATAGCAACCAATGTACTGTAAAATAGTCGGTAGAAAAATAGGAGTCTCCCTTTTTTAGTTTTCATTTATGAATGTTTTTTTTAAACTCACCAATGTAAACTTTCCAATAACAGTGGTCGGGGGTTTCCATTCATGGTAAACCTTACTGCTTTGTAGGCAATCATGTTACCTACAAAGCCAACCTTTACCAACTAATTAAGGTATTCGGAGAGTTTTTCATTTGTTGAAGCAAATAACACCTAATCATCAATTTTGGAGCTCAGAAAAATCTATGTATCTACGCCAGGTCTTTGACTTTATAACATTAGAATCGATGGAGGAATATTCAATGGACTGGCAATACAAAAATACAACAAGTAGTTTAGATACTAGCCGTGTACATGGGTCAACTGGTTTATAAAGCTTACGTAGGTATATTTTTTAGAACGAAAAATACTTACTACGGGATCTAAATACCTTGCCATTCAAATAAAAAATCGTTATCTTTTAGTAAAAATAATAAACAGACGAATGTGAGAAAAATTCGCTTATCTATTAATTATTTAGAATATTATATTATGTATACTTACGACAGTACGAAATCCTACTTTTCAAAAATAGATAAAAAGTTGTTATAATTTTTAGAACTGATAATGTGTCGAATATACAGGGTTAAATTAAATTAGCTAGCGAAGCTCTGCAGACGTGATGGGTCGATATCTAAACATGATAAAACAAAAAAGAAACGCACCTGTAGAATAATAATAACATAATGCACACAATTGATTACTTGTTGCAGACTTTTTTACGTTCATAAAAAAGTTTGAAAAGAAATAAGGATTCAAACTGCACTGTTTTTTTCGCATTATGTTACACAGAACAGAAGGACCATAATATTACAGGCTTGTAGTATAGGTACACATACAATATCTCACGCCTTCGTCCCAGGGGGTAGGCAGGAACTACAGAACGTCACCTGCTACGATCCTTCCATACTCCTTATACTTCATTTACGTTCGCAGTTCTATTTAATCGTCATAAATAAACCAAAAAAAGATGCACAATGACGGAATGTTTTCACCAACATGACCTACAACTTACTATCATCTACCCTAAGTTGTTCCATTAATCTTGTACTAATAAAGAGCTCCATTGTGTACTTGATAATACATATCAGTAGGGTGCTTAATGTTCCGTGAACTTCGACTACAATTCCTTGTCTATTTGTTTTGTTAGTACATTCCTCTTGAGTTATTTGCCCGCAATATTTTCTGGTATACTTTGGGCTTTCCTTGTACCCACTTTGCGATGATATGTGGTTTGCAAAAGTGCGTTTCTCTTTTGTTTAGAGATAGGTAAATTATTATAGTGGTTATCATAAGCTGTATGTCATTGGGTGCTATTGAGTAGCGGTTTTATTATGACCATATTATATCGACTCCGTTTGTAAATGAAAGAGAATTTCGGATGGTTTTGCTTTTTCCATTTGTCCAGTTCTTGTTTTATTAAGTAAGTGGTTGGATGACGTTGTTTCTTGCTGTGGCCATTTTGTTCTATTGTCGATTACAAAACTTAACTAGACGGCTATCTTTTTTTCTTTCACTGTTTAATGTGCTTAATCTCTATATTGATAATTTGCCACTACTTTAGAAACTTAACGTTTGTGTCTTTCTTTATTTTTTTAAATCGACTGTATCTAGCTGATTTTGCTATTATATATTGAAAGTAGAAAGAAAGAAAAAATACGTTTATTTGCGGTAAACATAACGCATAAAAAGAACACATACAAAAAAATAGCAAGTCGGGGGAAAACATGCGTCACATCCACGCAAAACGGCCATCGCTCACCATAATGCTAAGACCCTATACGAGACAGAGCCCCAGCGCTGGTTTTCAGCAACAGCCGGCGTTGACGTGATGACGTCAACCAGTGCAGCATACACTCGCACAGTGAGCATATTGTATTGCGTACTTTTCCAGTGAATTTTAATTTTCACCTGACATCTCTTTGTCTATCACTACCACCACTCACCACTTATTTCTAAGTTGTAAGTATAATTTTAAACGCAACTACCTAGGCACTCCACTCATTTTAGCTTCTGCCCTTTAAAAATCCTAACTGGAGAACTGTGTTCCACCCTCCCATAAATTGTATGTTAATTGTAGCACTTTGTTGTTACACAAGTAATGGCGGTCACTGTACACTGTTTAGTGTTTAAGTATTATTATCAAACATTTTATATTATTATTTTCTTGTTGTAGATTTAAATAGACTTAAAATATTTTTAGGAAAATAGTTACATCGATGCGCAAACTGTAACCATGAATGAAGTGGAAGACCTACGCGGTCAAAATGTATGGATTTTTAATTTTTTAATTTTGGAAGTTGGATTATTATCAGAATCCAAGGTAACTACATGGTACTTCTTATTCAACGTAAATCATTATAATAGGGCGGGTGTTTTGGGGGACTGTCTTATATAATTTTGACGTTTGAAAACTGCTGATTCTCAGCCTAATTTGAATAAATGACTTCTGACTTTGACTTTAATAATATCAGCGTATTATTGGCCTACTGCAGGGCAAAGACCTGTTCACATACAGACAAAACATGAGCATGGATCACCACGCTTACTTCCCAGCCTTATAATGATTATAAGAACAGGCTGCCTGACAATGTTTCCCTTCCGATTATTATCATAATTCAGCTGGAAGACGTGAGGACGTCTTTCTACTGAATTATGATACAAAAGAGGCATATGTCCGGGAGTGGTCCCGGGCTCTAGTAGTCTCTTTCTGTTTCCCACATTTCTGATCCTTTCAACTGAATTTGTTAATCATTTGGCACCTGAAATAAAACATGCAGAAAGTTATCCACAAAATATAAAACCTTTACACCGGCCAGGCCAAACTAGATTTACCATCTAGTATATAAATTGTCATGTCCTTGTTACTGCGACATGATTCATTGTTGTATATATCCTTTGCTCACACGAGCGTACCAAGCCCCGTACATCTAGGCACCTAAATCAAACCCTTGTAGAAACATAACATCACGCCCGTGCTCCCCGAAGGGTTAAGCAGAGGTGTAATTGTAGATACGCTAATATTTTCGCTAAAGGGTATCATGTTACTCAGCATCGAGGCTTTAAAGGTCAGATAGGCTCCATGTAAAATACTGGTATCCAGCTCCGGTTAGACTGGAAGTCGACCCCAAAGGTAAAGGCAAGGCTGATGATGATTTCACCAGTTATGTTTAAGTACCATGTAATACATAGAGAATGAGCCTATAGCCGTTCACCGCGCAACAATCAGGATTCTGGCCTGCTACTGAGAAACTCCTTAGCGAAAAACCCAATAACACTGCTTATCACGTTCAGAATATCTCAGATAGTCATGAATTTGGTCTCAATGTTCTGCCAACCTAACCCTTATAATACTTCGCCTAAGTTCTCACAAAGCTGTATTAATAATTTTCGCCTCTTAATCAACTTATTACAAACTAGGTCACTGAGCTTAAAGAAAATGTATGCATGTACCGTGTTGGCAGGAAGTACTTAAAATGCAAAATAATAATAATAGCCTAGCCGCCGCAGGAGACGCGGGGACGGGAGTCAACAGCCGACTCCCGGCCACCGTAGGCGCGGGCTTGCGGGCGGCGAGCTATGGGCAGCTCGCCGCCCGGTAAGGACCAAGCCCGGGTCGACGGCGCGTTGTGTTCCACGCGCGCCTCAAAGAGCTGTCAGCACGAACTGACGGGGTCCGCTAGGGCCGATGCCGCCGGGGCTGCGGGTTGTTCGAAAGAGATACCGTGGCCCCTGGCACAGGCAACTGAAGGAACACGGGTGGGTTTTAGTCAGTAAAAGTCTGACACTCCCTTCTGTTCCGCCCAGAGGGGGAGGAGTCATTTGATGATTTCCCACCCAGAGAAAAAAAAACAGGGCTATAATCCTCTAAAGGGGCAGAGATCATGGGAAGTAGCCGAATTTGTTTGATGAGGGAAAATACTAATGTGCTGAGATAGGTAAGGATTTTCTCAGAAAAAAGTCTTACAACTTATCGACTGTATAACTTTTTGATTGTAATCTGAGGGAAAACCTGGAAACTCCAATGTGGTTATGTTTACTCTGGTGAAGATATTATTTTTAAGTTTAACACATAATGAGGTTATTGGGCTTAGGTACGATATCAAATTAAGAAACACTCGGTATTCGAGATCGAGAGTTGGAGTTCGAAGTTTGATTAGGTACTAGGTATTTTGTTTCCAAAAGACAATTTAACTATAAATATTCTGTCATAACACAAAAATCGTCTTATTAAATAAAAATCTTTACATTCTCTCACTCACGTACAACGCACATCCTAAACCGCTAGATCTAGAAGCATGTGCATAGAAGTTCCTTATTTAACTTATAATTTAATTTCACATATAATTATATAAATAATGTATGCAATATATTGTAAAACATTTTAAAAGAGTAACGGTGGAGTTTCTTGCCCATTCTTCTCCATACGAAAACTACCTTTTGGAAGGGGCGACTAGAATCAATTTTATTCTAATTTTATTTTTGACGTTCAAAAGTGCCTTTTATGTGCCTATTTGAAATAAATGATTTGACTTTGACTTTGACTTTGACTTTAACTATGGAAGGATTTTTTTCAAATTCTTCGCCTTGAGTTAAATAGGGGTTGACAGTTTGTCATTTTGGCCGATGGGAAATCTCGTCGAGTATGTCTTAACAAGTGCCAATTATAATTTCTCCATTTTACAAGCATATTCCCTAAACATATTAGGCAGTACCGTTTGTTTCCTTTACTTACTGGCGTCGTAAATAGCAATGATACCTAGAACCTAGGTACCGAAACTAGGTTATTGTAGCGCAGTAACGAGCCAGCCATCCGTCACTATTTGTTACAAAGACACTTAAAGTTAACTGCCCGAGCGCGAGGTACGCAGTTAAGACACTTAGGTTGTGTGCAGGCGGGAACCTTTAAGTTGCCACACGAAGACCGTACGTGGCGTGTACCTTGATATTTTTGTTGTCAGGACAAAATAAAGGAGCCTTCTTACGTATTTTGAACATTACCTTTTTCTGCAAACTGAGAAGAACTACTTTTGCAATAAAAACTTCCAAGAGCATTCAAATCAAATGTTTATTTATTAGAAATACAATGTTTTTTATAAAGATTTCTAGGGTTTTTACATAAATTGTGTAACGCACAGTGACTTACTACTCGTATGATGGTGTCAATAGCTTTTAATAAACTAAAAATTAATAAATAAATCTTACGTAAACATAGAACTTTAATATTTACTTAAAAGCTTGAGGCGTGAACGTCCTTCTTACACTTAAAGATAAGCCTCTCTACGTAAGTTTTATTTAGTACTTTTAAGATAATTAAAAGC
The DNA here is from genome assembly GCA_947507525.1 of Apamea epomidion. Lineage (NCBI taxonomy): Eukaryota > Metazoa > Arthropoda > Insecta > Lepidoptera > Noctuidae > Apamea > Apamea epomidion. Next base: position 970,284 of record OX382233.1, read on the forward strand.
TTGTTTAAAAAAAAATGTTTGGCTTTATTTATTTTTTACTGTATCATTTTGGGATCACATGGCGATTTCATACTTCATTTGTTTTTAACCGTATGACCCACTGTTCATACGGACCTACCGTATAGTGGTTGGCGGATGTTGATGTGTATCCTAGGCACAGCGCAGCACCGTGTGAATACTCGCTCAATGTCGAATCAGTAAAGCTACGGCTTCCTAGAAGCGGTGGCCGCCAGATAACGTCTGCAATTTACCGGCGAATGAGGTCACTGTACCGTTATTTATGAAAGTAAATTGGTATGTTTTCCTAGAAAGCGTTTTTTGAAATCGTAAACTTAAACCCCTCTGCCATCATTTTAATGACGGCCGTTACATGGCAACTACCGCTCTTTTAGGAGACCCTAGCATAAGTGAGAGAAAACCCTCAAAACATACTCTTCGGGTATCTATACAAATAATAAAACTGAAGAGTTGGTTTGAACGCGCTAATCTCTGGAACTACCAGTCGGATTCGAAATATTATTTTTGCATTTAATAGCCCAAAGGCTTATAGGCTACTTGCATCACGCTGTGACCGTTAGGGCACAAGCAAAAAGAAACAAAATCAGGAAGTACGCTAAGCGAAAACGAAGTAATAGCGCGGGCAGGTGATGCGATGTGATGCGATGTGACGCGATGTGACAGGGAAGGCACGGGCAGAAGCTAGTTCCTAATATATTTCAAGTTCGCATCCTATTGATTTCAGTAAACATTAACTCATACTTAGTATGAGTAAATGATGTAAACTCTAACTAATGTTACTATTCCTAAGTTACATAAATCACACATTGAGTCTTATGAAGAAACAGGAACTATATTCTATTGCCTGACACCATTGGGAGTTTGCAAGTTTGCGTCAAGTTTCAAGTTGCAGTAACTACGATTGAATGAGTTGCTTTCAGCAGAAATGTCATCGTATTTCCGCGAGGAAACACTTGTGTTGCAGTGTAAGGCTGGTTATAGACAGCCAGCACTTTGTAAGCGATGGGAACTATAGAACTGTTGGCTATTGACGAATTAAAACAAAGGTTTTTGATATTATTCTACTGTTTTTTAACACGGTAACTAGTATTGCTGCACGTTAAATTTAAACTGGTAGATTAAAAATAAAAATTTCAAATACACGATTGTATGAAATTTTTGTTGTTGAAATTAATAATTCCGGCTACACAACTCGGAATTTCTAATTTCACGTTAAAAAATATTTTACATCAGGTCGGTTTGCAATTCGGTACTTATAACATCAGAAGAATATCTAAACCCAACAATCAAACATAACTAGACGTGAAACAAAGCCCGCGTTATAATAATTTATTTAGAACAGCATAAAGGTTAAGTCGAGTTTACGCGGCGACTACCTTTGATTGCGAACAAAAACCGCCCGATCTCCCATCAAATATTAGCGTACCGGAATAATATTAAACGTGAAATAAAAGAAGGGCCTCAGGGCCCTCGGAATTAAAGCGATGGTCACTTTGCGGCGACGGCAGCGGTTGCGGTAGCGACACTCGTAAAAAACGCAAACTTTCAGCCAATAATCTGCAAAAAGAAGGCAACAAAATAGAAATCAAGCACTATTTTGACGAATCAACGTAAATCCATAAAAAAATAACACAAAACATTGATTACAGGTGACGTAGGTAAGCGGGTTTCAGTAAATGATACATATAAAGACAGAAAGAAGAAACGGACATTCACAAGAGGGTAGAAAACACAACAATAGACAATAATGAATCAATAAAAAATCTGCATTACTATCTTAATGGATAGTAGTTGGTGGAACACTGACATACTCGAATAACTTATTGGCCTTTGCTAACATTGAAAACGATATGACAGTAGATCCATCACTTTCTCGCGTCTTCACACTCGCGGCTGTTCCCGCGCCTCCGTATCCGAACCCTTAGACTACTTCTCGCGTTAAATACGGCTTACCCACACTCAACTTCACTCCAGTGGAATTATATTCGGCTGTCGTTTTCCTCAGCTAGCTAATGAAGTATTTTTTTCCTTTTTTTGTCATTATTTAATACTTCAAAGTAGAGGCGACATCTGTAGGATGAACGCGTATTGAAATAAGAAAGATTTTTTGAGCATGACTGTGAAAAATAAAATGTTTTTGATGTTTGATTCTAAGAAAGATGTTTTGTTTATTATAATCTACGACTAGGTAAACATCGTGATAGTTCTCGTGCCCTTATCCTAATGCATTTGTGGTTGGCGCAACATGTGTTTTTCTTCCATACTACAATATTTACTGGGTAAACAAACCAAACCTACACGCTAATTGCGTAAAACACTTTTGAATTACAGTCCGAAGGATTTTGAAGGAAATCCCAAATCCATTACTTCATATGTTTGATAGATTCGTCTGCTCACCAACGTAAATAACGCAATGAATGTTGTTGAACTGTCAAAATGAATGGCATTGCCATTGCAAGTTTTTTTCGCAATCATCGGAATAATACCCTAAAGACGAGTACGTTCCGTGTGAGAACCAAACACTGCTACCATACGTGGAACTCTGGATGCTATACATACTTATTCCTTGATTCCAATAAGACAGGCGCACTTCATCTGCTAATCTATGTAGTCTACTTCGTCCACTTCGTCGAAGTTGGCAACAGTTCCTATTACACTTGTTACTTCACTTGTATCGCTGTTCGCCTACATGTCGGCAATATCAAAGTTTTCTAGTTAACAGTATCGTGTTGTTGACGCTAAACTGTTTCTAAGGTAGCTACAGATAACATCTTGCCTCATAATTCTGTGAAGGCTTCTTGTTTGATCTCTTTGTCAATAACAAAATGATTATGATTGAAATCTTAGGATCTGTCGCCAATGTTTGGCGATATTGCTTATGGTCCATTCACAGTTATTTTACCTCTGATTTTACATCACTGTCAAAATTACAGTGGTCTTTATATTCCTTGTCATAAAGTTGCTGTTGGATTACTGCTACTGACAAGTGTGTCAAAATCACAAAGATCTTCTGTTCTCGTTACAATAAGGTTGCTGTTAATTTGCTGCTGTCAGAGGTGTGAAAGGACTGTACCAAGTAAATCCCGATTTCTCTATGGCCGAAAAACGAAGAATTCATCATCGTCTATCTAACCATTTCCAAACTGTGTTGGGATTTGCTTCCGGTCTAACCGAATGCAGTTAAATACCAGTATTTCATTGATATGGAGCCGTTGGAAATTCCGTAAATGATTACTAAGTGTATGCGGCGTCTCTCAAAAATACAGTTGTCTGTCAAACAAGTCTGCTGCACTCAGCAAGTAAAACAAACTTCTAACAAGGACACACCAGAAAGCCTCGAAAAACAATACTTATAAGCACTTGTAAGTAAGAAGCCCCGACCTCTATTCATCCTTAAACAATTCAAAGCAACAATACATGCGCCGTCATACCATTCATCTTCGCGAAGTTTCGTTACATCACGAGAGCACAAAAATTATGAACCGTAAGCAGTCCAGGCATAAATCATTATATATTATCATAAATAAATATTCAATGGCGTCCCGTATTAAATTTCATCTCTCTGTGTGTTTGGCGAGCTTCCAAAGGCCACGATTGCCTGGTACAAGGAGCAAATTGCTAGAAGAGACTGTAATATCATTTTAAGGATATAGGCCATTTCTTCTTAAAAACGATAACGCATAGGATTACCCACCAATATATACCGGGCATATATCTACTCAGCTTAAAGATGTCCACTGCTGGACATAGGCCTCGCCCACGCACCTTCACTTTGACCGGTTCTATGCTTCTCGCATCCAACGAGTTCCTGCGGCCTTCACAAGGTCGGCTGATGATATTATAATATATCTAATAGCTTGGAAACAAAATGTTTCAATGTCTCAAACACCCTAAGATGTAATCAAAAGTTGAATCCGAAGCATTGTGGAAGGGATACCCATTGGTGGTGTAATCGATAGACTTTAATCCAAACATAATAATATAATAGGTGAAATTATAAATAGGGTCTGTTGCAGGTTTTGCTTATAATTTGTATGAAAAATACTACTCAGGTCAAATAAGGGAAATAATTATAGCTTTGGTTTTATGAAAATCACTTACCTTTTCAATATGCTCGCATCTAGTCTCCCTAACTCCTCGCCACTGACTATGCAAAATCCGGTCCAATGTTTTCTCAGCGCACTTCACTATACTATCCATTTTCTATCCATTAAGGACTCTTGATTCTTTCTCAAATTGTTTGTCCGCAGCTTCGCTTCCTGCTTCGGGAACTTCGGCTTTTGCGTCTTTGTTACACCACGTTATTCGGTTCTGGTCTACTTCTTTTGTAGGATGTGGGTGCACAGTTTGAAGTAGTTTGTTTTCGATCTAATGTAAGGTTTGCAGTCACGTATGTAGTACTCCGAATGGTTTCAGGAAATTATTTTTCTTATGCATGTTTGTTTGAAAGTCTCGGATTGCATTTTGTTTGAATGTGATTGTTTGTGCAGTTTCAGCTGGAAATAGAATTTTCATAAGTTTCAGTGAATATCAGAATGTGAAAAGCTGTAAATAGAAATATAACGTAGTTTACATCGTCTCCCACTCTTCGATTGGGAGCTTAAAACTCACACACACTTAACACATTTTATAAAAAAATTACACACAGACCGAAAGTAGGAATCACGGAAGAAAACCGACGTAGTATTTTAAGCAAAAAGTATTAAATAAAGAGGAACAGCCAAACATAATAATCATACCCCATTACCCTTCCAACAAACATACAAAAAACCAGGTAAGTACTTAGCCTGAAAACTGACCAAACATTGTCGGAGTCTCTAAAACCCAACGAACCGAATTAACATTTGTTTTTCGACTTCATTACCGCAAATCACCTTCCCTTCCGCGGCTGTGAACACTCAGCTGTACAGGGGAAGCCAATCAATTCGAGATTACGTTATTTTGTTTGTGCTCATTCATCGTTTTACATTAATGGCCCAAGCAGTAGATGAAGAAGTAAGAAGTAATACACGTACGGTGCCCTCCAAAAGTTATTTGACATTTTTCCACTTCAGCTGCGACGCCACATTTTGATTTAAATTCGTAATATTAGTTTCAAATATTTGAACTCTACACTATAACGTTTTTATTGACTTATTCAACTTCCTTTTAAATCATAATGTGGGATCACAGCTGAAGTGAAAAGTGCGAACTAATTATTGGAGGGCGCTTTGTTTTATACAGGGTGAAAAATTATAGAGAATTCGTTTAAGAGGATAGCCAACAACTAGCTCTGTTATCTAATTAAATATCCATCACACAGAACCTTTTATTGTTCAGTAGAACTTAACCCTGCACCTCGTTGCCGTGTTCGTCTCCTAAAAAATAAAATAATTACGTGGACAGCAAACCTGTTAACATTTTTTTTTTTAAACGTTGTTCCACACTAGGAATTTCTCCTGTATCGTGGGTGCGTTTACAAAAATTTAAACTCACATACACAAACAGCCAGACCCGGAACAACTACCTGTAGGCCATACAAATATTTGTTCCGTGCGGGAATCGAACCCGCGACACACAGCGCAGCAGTCAATCGCTTAACGACTGCGCCAACCGTGCCGCCAAATATTACATTAACTGTGCGATAATAAGATCGCAGTGGTATAACTTACAGGCACGAAGAACATATAACAGGTATATCGACTTACTGATTGACTTACTTACTCAATCACATCCAAGAAAAGAGGGATTCAATGAAGGATTCCAGGATTAACTTGGCACGTGTAACAAATATGTGACGTAAGAATAGCAAAACCAAGGCCACAAAGACCTTTAGCATGACGATTATGTTCGTCTTCCGTTCCAAGTTCCAGGAACATTTTTTCTTCTCCAGATTCCTCCAAGTTCACGTGAACATTATGATAAAGTGGAACACCTGCGGGTCGCTGATTTACCGCCACGTTGGTAAAGCCAGCTATTAGCCCTGCGACTAATCGCATTAACTCTGTTATTGTCGCACCGCAGCGCGACGCGTTGAGTCGACAAAGCGAGGATTTGCGTTGGCGAGGTAGCTGTTGCGATTCTACGGATTTGCGTTGGCGAGGTAGCTGTTGCGATTCTACGGATTTGGACTTCATTTTGTTGTGGTTTCGCTGTTTTTTTAAAGGGTCAGTTTTCAGTGTTGAATGTTTGAACTGGATGCCTGTTTTTGACAAAAAATTCCAATTGCTCTGTAAACATAAATTCAATATTATTGTTTGAATTTTGAAATCTGAATAATAAAAACAACTGTCAAACTTTTGATAACGCTTCAGTACTAGAAAAACTAAATACCATTTCTCCTACACGTTCACAAAATGAAAACATTTTACTCCATCCGTGGAATTTTCATTTCAGCTGTCATTCCAGAATTTTTAATTTTCAATCCAAAAACAAAATCTGCACGTTGCACAGTTCTCATAAAATCCGCAAGTTAATTATAATGAGTCGTATGCTGGCTAATCGCAGTGACGCTTTGTCTGAACTGACAGAACAATGTGGTGGTCCCATTCACGAGCAGTCTTTTGTGAGAGCTCGCGTTTAATTTATTGCACCTTTCTTACTCAGGAGTTGGGAACGAGTTTGTAATAATTTCTCGGTAATCGCATGCTCTGTGCCTCTTGATTTTTATAAGTACCATCTTGGAGATATTATATTTTTTTGGTTATTTTTAACTTGACTGCACTGAACCTATGATTTCTTTGCCTAAATTTTGTATACAGATCCCACTACTGGGACACAGGCCCCCCCCTAAGAGAATGAGCCGTAATCCACAATGCTTGGGTTGGTATGTTTCCTCGCGATGTTTTCCTTCACCGTTTTTGAGAGCAGTGGTGATGAAATAAACACAAATTGCACAAATTAAAACGCCTGCCTGGATTTAAACCCACGACCTACAACTCCTAAATCGGGGCTATTACCACTGGGCCACCACTGCTCTCTAGATAATAAATATAATATAATAAATGAAAGAAAAGAAAGAAATATTGTTTATTCTGCAAATGCTTAGGTATCCTTACTTACAAATTGACCATTTACATATTTCTGGCATGCATGAGATGCTTAATTTTCCATAGGCCTGATTCAGTACGTAATGAAGACAAAAAATATTTTGCTTGGATAGGTACCGAACTTCTTTGATTTGATGTCAAATTTGAACTGGCTATAAAGCGTTTTTCATTAGCTCCAAACTGTTCAGAAGTGTGGTCGCTGTAGTCGCGAATCAGTCAGTCAGTTGCGGGACACGGCCCGAACGAGCACGCAAACTGTTGTATCCATACGTTCTCGATTTCGATTCTAGTTGTTTAAAACTTAAAATATAAGAGAGTATACTCTCCATCTCGTACGCTCTTAGGGTCATTACATGTCGAAGATGCTAGCGGTCGCGGTCGCTATCTCGACACCTTGATTTCGAAACTCACTATTTCTACATCGATGGTGGTGTGAGCATGTCGGTTCTGCCGCACCTGATAGCTTACTCGAGTGTTTTTGTGCGTGCGTGTCTATTACCATGCATTTGTTTTACATGGAGCTGACATCGAGGTAGCGAGCTAAACCGCGATCGTGAAGTATCGTATAGTGAGGGGCACGTAATTAGGTACTCGTACTGGCAGCAATGACTGACACTGATGCCAACAAAAAAAAAAAAAACAATATGAGATGTTTTGAAAAGGAACTGAAACAAAATCAAATCAAATCATAAGTCATTTATTCAAATTAGACTGAGAATCAGCACTTTTCGAACGTCAAAATAACAAAAGACAGTCCCCCAAAATGCCCGCTTTTCTGGTGAAAAGTGGGCTTTTGGGGGACTGTCTTTAAGCACTAGGAAGAAGAAGTGGCACAATAAACTCCCCAGCATCACAGCTATCTGTTCAAAAAGGAGCCATGGTTGGGTCAATGTGCCAGTGAAGTGCTTACGTCAGTCAGTTCAGTCAGAGTAAGCAAATTGACTACATAATTAAATTGTCCGTATATTCGAATTTCAACTGTCATTCTTTAACACTTGCATGAAATGGCTATAACACGGCAAATTAACGTGGTGCTAATTTGCAATTAATTTCCCGGACACATACGTTCATTCGTACTCACATATTTAATATTGCAAAAAATCGACCTTCCTTTTCTTTTACCTTATGGGTATGTATGTATTTTTTAATTAAGAATTTAAGATAATTTTCAAGTTATGGAACAACCAACTGAATGCCATACTTTACAAAGTTCAAATTCCATTGCCACCAAAACTTATTAGGACCTTTTTGTTACAAATGGTCACTCATAATACATTTCACTAAAGTAGAACTGATTTAGTGCCGATGGAATGTAAATTATCTGAGATTATGAACACTGCCATAGATGGTTCGATAATTTCTATATGAATGAGCATTTCTCTAGACTCAATACTACGATATAATCGTTCCCTGTAGATTTTCGATCAGATTGTTATAAAATTGCCGCCTTGACATATACTCGTAATGCTGAACAAAACCATTACAAAAACCCAAAAAGTTCCTCCCCTGTCATGGCCACACTAGCAAAGCATCGCAATTAGATTCAATTAACGCCAGGCATCGTTACGGCCAGTTAATTATTCCACCTGGAGGCTCCGCGGCCGGCCGGGGGAAATTACTGCTGCTACTCTATCGGCAAGGTTCGTTCCACTGTTTATAGGGCCCCGATAAGGGTTATTAGCTGAGAAATCTGGGAATTTTGGCTGCTCACACAAAAGGCGCTGCTCGCTTTTATCCCCCAAAGAATAAGATGAAGGTGTATAGTGTTTATGCCGTCAACCAGGCACCCAAACTCCAGGCTTACTGAAAAAACCTTATGGAAAAAAGGCAATAAAACTTTACCCGGCTTGGGGGGGCGTGAGTTTGATCCCCAGGATCAAACTCAAGCCCCCCATGGCACTTGCCATAGACCAATGCGGCAAATAAAACATTCCTGAACAGCTCGTTCAGGAATGTTTTATTTAGTATGGATGAATCTAATAAGGCAAGGTAATCCTTGGAGATATAGGAAAGGTCATTTATATAAAATGAAGAGGTAAGTAAGGATATTGTTTAGAATATTTTCGTCACAGACCTTAATTTTCGTAAATGTAGAAGAATCACCATGTTTTTGGTTAAATACCAAATAGATTAACCGCTTGAATGCCGTAATTACACAAACAATTAATAAACTATTGTGTCTCGCGTGGATCCACGTTCGAAGGGTTAATTGATTTTTTAAGTTTTGCGATACCAATTTACATCAGGAATTAGGAAGACTTAACAATGCTAATATTAGGTATTTACCTATGAAATTGGAGATTTGTGTGATAATTTTAAAATATAAAAATTTTGGTAATTTTTTATTTCAGCTAATCAAACTACTGCCCCAAATTATCTATACAATTGTGCCATTTTGATGGCAGTTTGTTTATCCCTTAGGTGCTTTATCTGGTTCCACCCACTGAGACGAACGCTTACGGTTATCGTACAGGATCCACTTTTCACCGCAGGTAACAATTCGATTAAGAATTCCCTCGTTTCTATGCCGATTCAGTAGTGCTATGCATGCTTCGACGCGTACATCTCGCTGTTGGTCGCTCAGTTCGTGTGGCACCCACTTATATAGCTTTTTTATCTTTCCGATTTGACGCAAGTGCTTCAATGTTGTTTTGACGCTAACTCCAAGGCCCGCAGCAAGCTCAGCCGTAGATTGAGTTGGACCCGCTTCCACTATCGCCTTCAATTCGTCGTTGTCGACAATGGTAACCGGCCGACCGCGAGACTCGTTCTTCAACCCAAAATTTCCAGATTTAAAACGATTACCGTGTTTATGCAAGCAGTGTTAGGCCCGTACACGTCGTTAATGTTTCGTGTTGCTTGCGCAGCGATATTTCCACGTAGGAACTCGTATTCGAAAATTGTACGAATTTTCAGTTTATCTATGGCGCCAAAAACTACCACAATGTCACAAAAACAAAAAACTATCTTAAAACAAATGACTGAATTTGAAATTAAATTATCACGTCTTTCGAATAAAATTTATTTGAATTTCGAATTGCGCGCCAATCCACAGATAATTAAATCTGAAAATGCTGGGTATAGAATTTCCAATTACATAGGTAAAGATCTATTAGTAGAAGATCTTACGCTTTCTAGCGTGAAGTAAGACATTTTATCTCTGTATGAGGATAGCCTACCTTGAGGAGTTGATAGGAGTACTCAAAACATACTACTTAAGTCAAGCTCTTTTGGTGTTAGGAAATCATACGATGTTTCGAGAAATTCAGAGACCTATGACCGACACCAACCAGCACTGGACTGCGTGGTGCGTGTGTCCCAGCAATGGGAAAATTAAGACCGGTTATACTAAGGACTTTCGAATCGTTAAGGAGTCAGGCAGTGACAGAAAGTTGAACCTATTTTCCCGATACATAGACCTTTTCCCGATACATAGACCTAACAGTAAAAGGCGCTCGGACAAGAACACATTTCCAGCTAGAAACAGCGCTAAACAAAAGACTAGTTCATCTAAATCACGACGTACTAATCCATCAATATTGGAGTGTACAGCAGAAGTGCGATGCTGCAGTAAATCTGCCTCCCTCGGGACGTAATCAGTAGAGTAGTAGGTAAACGAGGTGCCCGATGTTCGTACGGTGCTTATCCGGTTGTTGGCTGGTGTTTGTCCGGCATGATACACGCTGATACGAATTGGTAATCGACGGAGGCGAATCGGGGACGAAAATAATGTGCTCAATATTCGTCATCCACAATGTAAAACACTTTCATCGTAGTTTGATGTTTACGCAAGAATTGTAATTAGTAGGAAGCAACTATAACAATATAAAAAAACCTCCTTTTGTTAATAAATAAAAAGACTATAATAGTCTAAAATCACTTTCTGTCGGCCCCAATTTATTTATTTGTTTTACTTTTATTTATTTATCCATTTACTTCAGGCATCACGGCCCATATAAACACATACAATACAAAGTTAATATAACTTAAAAATACTATAAATACATACAAAATTATAATTACACTAAAAACTAACTAACGCACACGAAGTGTCGGCGTCGTGTTTCGCTGACAGGTGTCATGTAGCCGGCCACGAAACCGGCGGTACACAACACCCTTTTTTTTTTTTTTTTTTTTTTTGTGGATGGGAAATCATCAAATGACTCCTCCCGCTCTGGGTGGAGCAGAAGGGAGTGTCAGACTCTTACTGACTAAAACCCACCCGTGTTCCTTCCTTAGCCCTTTACGTACCAGGGCAGCGGTAACCCTTTCGGACAATCCCGCTACCCCGGCAGGCTTCGGCCCTGTCGGGCCCCGTCAACTACGCTGACATCTCTTTGAGGCGCGCGTGGAACACATACACGCCGTCCAGCACGGGCCTGGTCCTGATCGGACGGAGAGCTACCCATTGCTCTCCGCCCGCAGGCCCGCGCCTACGGTGGCCGGGAGTCGTCACGCGGCTCCCGACGCCCGGAGCGTCTCCCTCGGCGGCTGAGGCGTGAGGATCTTTCCCTCGCCCATCCCGCCACCTCCTTCGCTAGCATGACTGCTTCGCAGAAGGAGGTGACCGCCTCCCACTCCCTCTCGCCCCGGACCATGGCTTGCACCAGGGCCGGGCGCGAGAGGTCGCCGCCGCTGCCGATCGCCTCTACGAGGACACGGCGGTGCTCTGCCCAAGCGGGGCAGACCTCCACCGTATGCTCCACCGTGTCCTCTGGGCGATCCTCGCAGTGGTGACACCCGGGCGTCTCCTCCCGCCTGATGATGTGCAGGAACCTCCCGAAACATCCGTGTCCGGAGAGGACCTGCGTCAGGCGGTAGGTGAGAGCGCCGTGACGCCTCTCTAGCCACTCCTCAAAGAGGGGTCTTATCGCCGCTATCGTGGCGTGCCCTGCGCTGGGTTGCGATAGTCGCGCCTTCCATTCCACCATGAGACCGCGCCGGAGGTCCGTCCGCTCCGCAGCGATTTGCCGCGGGTGCAGAGTTTCCCCCCGACGTAGTGCCTCCGCGCGCCAGTCATACAGGCGCGCGAGGACTATCGCCTCCAGATCCCATGGTGGCAGTCCGGCAAGGGTACACAACACCCTTCGGCCAGAACTCTTCCTTGAGGAACTTCTCGAGATGATGTGTCGGAACACGCACCACGAACGACTTGAAGTTTGTGTTGTGATGCGACTCCAACTTCTCGACCCTCAAAGTCCAGTTGATCTTCACACGCATGTACTCCACGATCACCTCAACCTTCGTGGAGTGGTGCAGTCTGGACACGTACAGCTGCGTCGTCGGGATTGCTGGACGCAGCAGCATGTTGAGAATAGAATACTCTTAAATAAGTATACCACTCGTATATAAATTACAGATATTAATCTGCCTAGCCTTCTCCCAACAATGTTGAGGACGTTAAGGTCCACGAATGATAGCCGAGAACAACGGCTTAACGAGTTTCCCGAGGCACGGAGACGATTCACGGACCAACCGCGGCAAGCGTAGCTTAACCTGATCGATCGACCCGAGCCGCTGTTATTACTTAGCCACAAGTCCCAGAAATTCCTATAAATTACAGATATAAATGTAGTAATTTTACAAAGGGTGACGCAATGGGCAATGCTTATTTGATTGAACCGTGGAATATTGCCATTACTAGTAGTATTGTAGAGGAGGTCTGTGTACCAGCAGTGGGAATATTATAAACTGATTATACTAATAGGAGGCTATGTACATTTAAATCCCTTTAACGTCTTGGCTACGATAACTTACAATAAATATATAAATAATTCACATTTTTCATTTTTGAAAGTATAACATTTAAGCAAGATTTTTAATATCCAAAATGTTTATTTATTTTCTATTCAGTAAATAAATAAACGTCTTCACTTAAACACTCAAGTCTTTATGAAAGGTCTGAAAAAATATGTTCTGAAAAGCTTTAGAGATGTTTTCAGAGGCAACATGGAAAAAAACGTGTTTTATTAGCTGATTGGTTTAATTCCGCAAAAGTGTCTTTTGATCCAAACTCATTACATTAGCGTGGCTATTGAATGTTTTTATTTTAATTATGGTAAAAGTGGATAGGATTCTTAAGATATGTTTTTCTCGATCGCACACATCTGTAAATTACTCTAAGGATTTCCTTTTCTTTAATTTGTACAATTTCAATATGTGAAAGGAGTGGTGGTAATTAGAAACAGTCAGTGAAAGTAGTGGTGGCCCAGTGGTAACGCCCGCAATTTACGAGTCGAGTCGGGTCGTAGGTTTGATCCCAGACAGGCGCTTTACTTTGTGTAAATTATTTCATCATCACTGCTCTCAAAAATTATATTTGTCTTAACCCAGTTTAGTTAGTCGGAGTAATAAGCTAGGCCGATATTAAAAAAAAAACACTCACCAAAATCTATTTGACTCTGAATCATAATGTAAAAACACTGGCCCTACTTGGAATATCGTTTCCTAAGTAAAACTATTCAACGATCAGGAGCAATCCGAGGTCCTCTCCAGCCGAATCCATTGCCAGTCCAATGAATACCATTATGTGAGCACATTATCATATAGGATTGCCAAACTGAGTTCTGAGTGGCACCTTTGGGTAAGTTTTACCCATCTGTGGGCAATTATTTAGGGATATAGGAAGGTACTCGAACTCCGCACCAACAAACTTTATATTTGTATGATCCGTTTCCACAGACATACCGTGAAAACGGTTTTATGAGGAAAACTTTTAAGTACAACACTACTGTACACTATTTATAAATAAACTAGCTTCTGCCTCTGACTTAATCCGCGTGAAATCTCTTGCTCCCCCCCCCCCCCCGCATGCCCGTGGTATTACTTCGTTTCGCTTAGCGTTCTTTCATAATTTTTTGTTCGGCTTCTTAGGGCCCTAGCGTGATGTTAAATAGCCTGTAGCTTCCTGGAATCAAATGCAAAAAAAAATATCCAAATCTGATAGGTAGTTGCAGAGATTAGCGTGTTCCAACAAACTAACTCTTCAGTTTTATTATTAGTCAAGATAAATAGATAGATTATTGAATAATAATTTAAAAAAAAAATGTAATAGTAAAATTGGTAAGTAATTGGTAATAATAACTGGCTAATAAGAATAATAATGATAGACACATAATATGAGAAAATGATTACTCAACTGAGATTTACTTAAAAGTGTTCAAAAAAATAAGTGTGTTCGTGACTTGTACCTAAGATACTCGTTGTCCGATGGAATTCAAGGCATGAAAAATTTGTTGCAAATTCCTTTTTGCAGTATCCTTTCAATACGCCTTTAACTATGTTTTCTGCCGGGTAAATAATAAAAACTTTTAAAAACAAATTCCATCAAAACACTGCCATAGCAATTCTAATTCAAATTCCTCAAAATTAATCCATTTCCGACAAAAAAAAACGTTCAATTATAATAACAGTGGAAGTTTTCAGTCTCTGAAGTAACTGTACGAATCCCTTCGGGAACGTTTTCAATGAATACCATTACCGACAAAATAGATCGGTAGGACAGAAGGCCAACTTCTTACAACGAGCGAAAATAGGCGCACGCACACACAGAGATGTACGTATGTACGACGATCTTAAAGGGGATGCGATAAGGTAGCCCGCGAAATTCAAATTTACTTACGTTTTTTGCAATTCGCAGGCCAGTGTCAGGTTGTATGTTGCTTAAAATATGATTCGCGAGAGTAACAAATATGATTTTACGGAATTATAATCATTAGAATCAGCAATACAAATCTTTGTGTTAGAATTGGCCTCAAATGTCATGATTTCATGAAATAGTCATTTAATAGGGTAATATGAACTTAGAGTATTGTATTGATTATTTTTATGATTATAATTCTATGAATAAATATTTGTGACGGCCGCGAACTATATTAAGATCAACAAACAACCTGATACTGACCTACCAATTGTAAAAAACGTCCGGAAAACTGAATTTCGCGGGCTTCCCAACGCAACAACGCTTTCGCCTTAAACAAATGCCTCTTCCAAGTGCATTCACACTCCTGAAGCGTATCTGTGTGTGTGCGTTCTCGCTCGTTGTATGAAACCAACCTTCTGGACTCATCTATGATGTGCCATTACCGACCGGCAGTTATTACCATACGGAATTACAGAGGATTGACCTGCACTACTTTGGGTAAAGAAATCTTTTGAAAGCATTTTTATTTGGTTAGTTTTTTTCAGAATCTTAATGAAGTAACATACTTGGGGATTGATTTACTATAATAGTGACGTTACACGGTTCAACCAATTTACTTCAATGACACATAAATGAAAGATTCATTTTGGTTGCTTCATCCAAATTCAGTTAGGCGAGCCGTGTAGTTCCGGCCTGAGCGTTTAGCAGGTTGTTTACGGAATCAGGGAGATCCTAATCTTTATTTGCATGTATAATTTTGTTTAAAAGATTATGTTGATAATAATGGTCAATAGATGTTCTTTTATGATAAGATCATAATAAAATTATTAACAGATGTGATAACGGTAAATTGCTTTTGATAAAGTTATCACAAAAAATTGTGCAGTATAACAATGACGGGGTAGGTTTTTCAGGACAATATTGATGTCGACTCCTATATATACCAGCCGTATCTTTGATAAAAAATCTCAATAGCAGTTATAGATTTCTTCAAAATTGAGCTCTTGGGTACTTCAACAAACCTTTTCTCGCTGTCCATATTCAGTTTTCGATTTTCGCTATGCAGTGTTATCTCAAAAATACACCAAGATTCCTATACCTCTATTTGCGCATTCAATCTATACAAATGCCCTCGAAAACCTCATAATATCCGTGCTCTCCTTCTTTACCACAAAAACCTATACACATACACGTTCGGCCACAACCCGACATTACTCGAGTCTTCACGATTTGAATTTCAAACTAAGCTCCGAAGATTAAACTTATTTGGTCCATTATTTTGTTACCGAATTTGTTTTTTGCACGAACCTTACCTGCCAGTACTCTGTGTTTTGCATTCTTTAAATTTGGAACGTTCCCGGAATCGGCATTATGGCGGCCTTTCCGTTTGGTAATAGATCTTAATAAGCACGTCGGAAGGCTGCTTTATTTGTACGTTCGTATAGTTTTTAAAGGTTGTTGAAAGTTGAGAGCACTTTCTTTTAATATAAACGTAGTGTTGCTTGAGCCGATTGGCTCAAGCAACATTACGTATCTATTAACTTTTAAGTTAATATTAGTTTTGATTCTAGTATGCTGCATCTGGCTAGACTGGAAGCCAACTCCAACATACAAGGGAAAAGGCTTGGTAGATAATGACGATGGTGCTGATTCTAGATAATTAAACAAACCACGAGATGTGTTAATAAGAAGTATTAAAATTGGCAATAAAGTATATAACTCTACGTGATCGTAAAACCACGGACCAAAACCCTTCTATTTTATACAAAAATGTATATTTTACACAAATCGTATACACTTTTTAGTTCGTTTCGTTAGACCGGAGCATTACGTTTGAATTCGCACATAATGAGCAAAACCTTTTGCCGACAATTCGAGTGAACATTCCAGAATGCTAGAGTGTTCATATTTTTACACGTGAATTATGCTGAATACGAGTTTAGAAACGGCAAAGGGCGTGTGTTGAAGTGTAGACATTTTTGTTAACATATTTTATGTGAATGTGGCGATATTTTAACTTACAGCTTAGGATAAACCTGATTTTTTCTTTCAGTAGGTAAACTGTAGACGAATGAGGAACAAGGTATAAAGTTCACTCATCCTCCATAGAAACGGGAGGATCCTCCGACCAGACAGGTGTCGCGTCTGATGGGCTACTCCCGACGATGGATGTTGGGACGTTGTATATATGCTAGTTGAGCAGTAAACTCTACATGCGCGATGCAGGATATTGCGTGACGTCAGTATGATGCGTAATCCGCATGTGGCGATGTAGGCGTCCGTAGGCGGCGTCTATGAAAATCAAACTATGATAGCGCTAATTTTGTGTAGTGGATGACTTTGGATATGCATGCCGTATTGCTTTGTAGTTGACAGGTCTACACAGTCATCCCATACCTGTTATGCTGTAATTTGAAAACATTGTAAAAGCCTTTTTTTTTTAAAAAGAGTAACCGTGGAGTTTCTTGCCGGTTCTGCTCCATAGAAAACGACCAATTGGAACCGTGTAGCTAACTTCTGACGTTTCATAAGTGCCCATGTTTTTATGAAATAAAATATTTTTTGAATGACTTGTGATAAATTTCGTTTCAGACACCTCCCTATCCTTAACAGTGGTTAAGAGAAACTGCCCTACAAAAATAACTATTGAGCAAAAAAACAAGCAATATATTTGATGAATACTTGCTCTTTCCCTGCAATAACCATTAATATCTCTTCCTATTAGCTTTGTACCATAAAATATCCAAACCAAGATTATTTATTAGACCCTAAACAATATCTTACGTATAAAATAAATGTCTTTAGGCTCGCCCACTTTTACGTGCCACTTACACCTAAAAAATGTGTGTACTATAAAGCTCTGTTTATTCCTCCAGGGTACACCAGCGTGATGTTATGTTATGCCTTAAAGCAGATTATCCAACTTTTAATTTATGCCGTCTTTATCTTACCCAGCTCGAGTTATGGTAACAAATAGGATAGCTTCGACCCGTGGCTGCGCTTGCATGAAATTGAGAAATGAATTATCTATTATTGATTTCATTTTTAAAATTTTTAAAAATCCCCGTTTTTCACATGGTGAAGAGGTCTTTTGATAACACGGTTAAGGTTTTAGGAAATAATGGCGTATTGTCAGGTTCAGTGGTTTTGACACAACTGTTTAGTGAAACAACATACTGGCAAAATGTGGGTGTACTATAGGTAGGGACACCTCTGCCTAACCCTTACGTGCAACAAGGCGTGGTGTTATGTTATGTTTATGTAGTTAATATGTATGTGACTGCTTCGTTGGTGCAGTGGTGGCTAGGGTGTCTGCGTGGGGGTCCTAGGTTTGATCCCCAGATCGGGAAAAGTATTCCATTAAGTAATAACTGCACTGTTAATGGCAATAAGCTTTCCTGCCAAAAATGCGCGGAAATTATAACCGGCGAAAAGTGGTTGTACTATACAATCTATACATGTTACACTCTATATTCATGGGTTTTGACCATTCGTTTAGTAAGAACATCATTAAACAAAAAACAATTATTCATTTTCTACAACATAATTTATCATCATGATCATTATCTCACCCTTATTCCAATTTATTTGTGGTCTTCGCAACATGTTTTCTTCTTCCATACTTCTCTATTAGTCGCCATCTTACACCATGAAAGTTATGATAGCAAAAAAAATATCCGTTCCTAATCTACCGTAAAACATATTACATAATTCGGTTCCGACCGACCAGATTCTACCGGGATCTTCACCTGCTATCCTTTACAAGTTTTTCCACGTCCTACCCGCATCTAACCGAGTATACCAATCGACTGATATTGAAAATAGATTGAAATTGGATTGAGTTGAAAATTGGAAATTTTGCAATGGCGTTCCCCTGGGCTTTGCAATAGCGGTCCCTTGGGCCCTGGTTGCATGCCCGTTGAATATATTTTTTCGAATTACGTCGAGCGTAGTATAAATATTTGTTTGTGTCCCCACAGTTTGTTGAATTTATAGTTTATGGTGGTTTCTTGGTTGTTTGAAGGGAATAAAGAACATGATTTAGTGTTTAGAACTTTCTACTCTGTTCGGATGTGACCTGAGCGTTGCTTCTGAAAATTGTTTTACGATATATACTATTACAACATGTATTGTATAAAGGGCAGGTGTCCGCAACTCCGCGTCCAATCATGTATTTTGCGTACGGTTTACCGGGTGTTATATCTGTGGGTTATAGAGTCTGTAGAGACTATCGAAATATTAAATCTTTCTTTGAGGTGGTTTTATAACGAAATATCAATTTTACTTTAGAAATTGCTACATCGGAGAAACAAGACCATAAAAATTTCAATTATTACACCCACAATGATGATAATTAAATTTCAATTATTACACCCACAATGATGATAATTAAATTACATCATAATTACATCCTTACCTACATGAGCAAAACAAATTAACAAACATTTTTTCTTGAAATCAGAGTCCCACATTTTTTTTCAATCAAACTACTACACTCCACTCTAAATACCCGTTTTTTTTCTCATAAGCCTCGACGTAATACTGGTAATATGATTTTCAGAGCTCAGACACATTCCGCGCAGCACAAGTTCTATCGTACTTGCAAGAAGCTCTGCCGGGCTGCGGCTGACTTTACAATCAGAGAACGAGGAGCATCCGGGAGGGTTATCGTGCAGCTAGCGACCGGTTGTGGTTGCTAAAAGAATCAAGAAAGGAAAATATTTTATTTGAGACACAAACAGCTACAATACTAAAAAAGGAGCATTTAAAACTAACAAAGTGACATAAATATCAAGCGAAAAATAAATAAACCAAAATAATTATCTGTGCGAGGACAAAAAGGCCCCAACTCCAACTCAAAGGTATACTTTAACATCACGCTCACATTCTGATACATTTGTATTCATGGGTGTAAGATATTATGAATGGGATCTTAACATAGTTACATAGTTAACACATGTAAAGAGAACGATTTAATAATAAGAACTTATAATACAAATAGGTATTCAACTATCCAACCGTCATCAAATACTACACAACTAGCAACTGGTTGCACAATCACAAATGTACCAAACAACCCGACACAGTTGCAGTTGCAAGTTGCACACTACAGTCCCGGTCGGGGAATTATGCGAAATTTAATATAAAACTATGCGCCATAACTCAACGTCCTGTGCCACATGTGACATGCTCCCGCAACTTTTTGCAGCCATCCTTTTTTTATTTTTAAACTGTAAAATTTCCAACGAGTTCGCGGAAAGTTTTGATTACAAAAAGTGTCAAATGTAAAAAGTGCGCCTTTGATGTCGACTGCTCCGGCTCATTTTATTGCAGTTCATGAAATTCCTGTGGTTTATTTTATTGTTTGTTAGGTGGTTGATAAATTGTAACTATTGGTAGAAAGTCAAAATTAATAGTCAGAGCTAGGCAGGGAGGCAGGAGGCAGGAAGGCAGGTCATACGCAGGTGCGTAGGCCTTTCCCGCATTTCATGAATGCTGATAGTCCCTTAGATAAAATTTCTTAAAGCTTCTTAGCAAAAAACAAGATTTTATGTTTCACCCACCCTAAAAAAAAGAACTCGAAACTTTATTCTCAGCATTATAGGACCCAATTTATAACTTCATTAAGCTCCATTTGTAAGTTCCATTGCGACAGATTTAACTACTGAAAGTTTCGCACAACATCTTTAATCTTTTAAAGTCGGTACCTTAACGATCTTTAAAAGAAAGAACATTAACAACTCGGCAGAAACTAAAAACAGTTAACCAAAGAGTAAAAAGCCAAACTATCAAGTAAGTAATTACCTACTAGTTTTAAAGATGGCCCCGGTGCCAACATGCTCACAGTTCAACCAGAAACAGTAGGTTAAAAAACAATATATACCTATTATAAGGCGGTTTACGTGTCTGTCTGTGTGACCGCGTTGTTCTTCTAAACTACGCAATAGATTTTGATGCGGTTTTGAACACTAATGCCATCATTCAGAAAAAATCCAAAAGATTTACTGTGTAGGTAATAGCAAACTAAAATATGGCGTCGAAAAATTCATCCGCATCGCTGTCGCCTGGTAATGTACCTACCCAAGAGACTGGCGGCATTACCACGTTGTATGTGGCAATACTTAGCCTCTGGCCAAGGTAAAAGCCAGGCCTTGGGTCATGGGAAGTGTCAATCAGCCGTTCCAACTATAAATGTTTTGTGAGATTATCAGAAAAAGTTATAACATTTAATCATAGCGTGTGTAAAACTCGACAGTGTAACAAAGGATTGCTGTTGTGTGGACATATTCAGTCCCAAAAGATTTTTGAACCGATTCCAAACTTCAGGGTGCATTTATAACCTCATAGAAAAAACAATATTCACCCTGGAAATCGAACACTCTTAATTCAAAATCGGCGGCTACATATCTCACTACAAAATTAGCGATCTAGAAAAAAGTCCGTTCTATCAATATACACTCATAATCAACGTTCCCACTGTTGGGACACAAGCCTCCTCTCGGTGAGAGGGAATGGGCCGTAATCCACCACGCGTGCGGGTTACTAGATGTCACATATTTTTGAATTTTTGGTTCCAGGACATGCCGGTTTCCTCACGTTGTTTTCCTTTGCCGTTTTGAGAGCAGTGGTGATAAAAATAATTTACGCAAAATAAAGCCAGGCGCTTTACTTTGCGTAAATTATTTTACGGGTACGAATCTACGACACACACTCGTAAGTCGCGGCTGTAACTACTGCGCCACAACTGCTCAATAATATGGAGAGAGTTCTATATCAATATGAAATTCTGCAATTCCCCGTTGATAAACAAAGTGACTGTTATATTAGTCCTGGTCACAACACCCCACGAATGCCAAGTCATACTTACTTTTACATTATTGTGCTATTTCCTTATATATTTACGACTACAAAATACTTTAAAAAACATAAATATTGTTATGAACACACAACACACAATTGAATTTTATGTATTTATAGAACATTGCGTAAAATTGTGACTTGCAAATAATTATATACCCATTCTTATACTTACCTAGGTATTAAAACTAGCAAGTCAGTAATTTCAAAGTATTATATAAATTAATCCAGGTAATCATTTCATTACCACCTGTCGATTTAAATATTCAACATTGTAGGATATGCTACCTAAATATTAAGTGTCATTGTATTTGTCATGATAAGCTTCAGTTTTTGTTACGATAATAATAAAAGTCTTGCATCAGCAATTCATGCATGGCATTCGATAAATCATATGAACGGTCGTTTTAGAATGCTCGCCTGTGCATACATGAGATACAGCCCGCTGACAGAAAGAAAGAAAGAAAGAAAAAGTATTTATTGCGACTCGCACAGGAAGATCATAAAACTAAACTAAACTAAACACAAACAAAAATAAAAATAAAAAACCCAAATTATATAAAAAAAGTAGTTAAAAAAACCAAATTATATAAAAAATAATCTATACATATAATAAAACAGTAACGAAAGAAAAACTGTACATTAAGAATTTTCGAGAAAAAATAAGTGGCTTTTATTAGAAAAACGTAACTGATGACAAAAAGTGAATTTTTTGAATTTTTGTCTGTTTGTCTGTTTGTCTGTGTGTATGGTACGGCTTCACGCCAAAACTACTGGATAGATTGAATTGAAATTCAGCAAAAATGTTTTTTGTAAACCAAGGAAGGCTTTAGGCTACATATTATCACGCCGTATGTTATGGGAGGTAAGCAATATTGATTTTAAAAGGTTTTTGTTCGTAATTGAATGCACAAAATAATTGAATACACAAAATGACATGTTATTTATTTAGTTAATAATAATTTTACTCTGGGAACATAATAATCACGCTATTTTTATAAAGGAGCGGGGCAGTAATATTATTAATTGCAAGGGAACAGTTATTTCAACAATATGTCAACGGGGAATTTAGCAGTAAGGTCAGGCGACCGTTAACCGCACTACATGGTGCGAGTTCAAATCCTATGATATTGTTTTAAAAAATCGTAACATTCTTTTTTTTGTTTTTGCATTTTTATGTGCATTAGGAACGATACTGTTATGAAATCTGAGAACTTTACATGTTCTATCTAATTGTATGGAGAGTTTCACACCAATATTACTAAACAGATTGATTGGTGGTACAACAAGCTACACTATCATGAAGTCAAGTCAAACTTTTGGTTCTGAAAATGAAAAAATGAAAAATGAATGAAGGTTCTGAGTTATATCTTACCAAGCACATTCGTTGCAGGTAATTGATTCAAGAGCTATGAGTACCGTCGTCAATGACCATGTGTCTAAGTTTACCTCAGAGCAAAAGCAAATTTTCGACACCATCCTTGAAAGCGTTGGGCTCGGCCACGGTAAAATGTTTTTCTTGGATGCTCCTGGTGGAACAGGGAAAACATTTTTCACCGCTGGCATTCTCGCAGAGGTCAGGAGGCAAGGCAAGATTGCCATTGCATTAGCATCGTCAGGAATCGCCGCAACACTGCTTCCTGGTGGCAAAACAGCGCACGCAATGTTTAAAATTCCCATAGATTTAGAGAGTAATGAAATACCTGTTTGTGGAGTGTCACGCAACAGTGACAATGGGCGCGTGCTTAAAGATTCCTCTTTAATCGTGTGGGATGAATGCACTGTGGCGAACAGAAAGCAGTAGAGGTGGTAAACAAGACTTTGCAGGACATCCGCAGGAACCAGCAAATGATGGGTGGCGTTACAGTTCTGTTTAGCGTCGATTTCCGACAAACGCTGCCTGTGGTGACGCGAGGAACTAGGTCTGATGAGGTGAATGCTTCGTTGAAATGCTCTTTCTTATGGCCACATATTCATAGGTTGCGCTTAACCATGAATATGAGAACACAGCTTGGCGGGAATGTACACGCAAAATTGGGCGAGGGAACGCTACCAGTAGACGGTGGCCAGGTGGTTCAACCTGAGATACTTGGGAGAGTGGTGTCCACCTTAGAAGATTTCATTCGCCTGGTGTACGGGGACATCAATAGGATACCGCACCAAGATAATTCTTGGATGTGAGAACGAGTCATTTTAACACCCAGAAACGACCAAGCTTCAGCGATCAATGAATGCATTCTCGCGGAAATTGAGGGAAATGAAGTGATCTACACTTCAATAAACACTGTTGTCGACCAAGATGACGCCACACATTACCCCGTAGAATTTATCAATTCCCTCAGTGCAAGTGGACTACCAGCGCACACCATTAAGCTAAAGGTCGGTGTCCCAATTATGCTTCTTTGGAATCTCACTCCGCCGAAACTGTGCAATGGGGAAATATCATTGAGGCGGAAATTGTAACGGGTTGTGGTGTCGGCGAGACAGTGTTTATACCACGTATACAACTGATTCCCCACAATTACCCCTTTCAATTCAAGCGCGTGCAGTTTCATGTGAGCGTGTGCTTCGCCATGACAATAAATAAGTCGCAGCGGCAGACACTGAAGGCTGCGGGTGTCGACCTCAGGACGGGCTGCTTCTCACACGGACAACCGTACGTCGCTTACTCCCGCGTCACCAGTCCTAACTCGCTGTACATGTTGAATGAGACCGAGGGAAAAACAACAAACGATGTTTACACAGAAGTTACAGTAAATTATAACAGTTCTGTTATTCGACGTCTCCTAAATTTCCTTATTAACCTGACGTTTCTTACCAGTAAATTAACTACATAACTTTCTAATTTTGAGTTTACTAAGCCAAATAGTTTTTGAGGGATCTAAGCTATAGTATAGTATGGGACGCATCTTTTGAGTGTTTCTGTAAATCAACAAACTATCACTAACTATTATTAAAATTTAATTAAAAAAATACTTATGCGATACGTGGGCAAATCCACAGGTACAGATATAGTTTATGAAGGTTTTTTTATAAAGTTATTTGCAATATTATTGTTAATTCAGTGTACCCTTGGGATCCACTGCGGAATTACGGGAAGAAATTTTTTTTGTTGTATAGGTATTAAGTCTCGGCAACATACAGGCTATGATTTATTTTGGAAAATGGAACACCTGATGCAGAACCGCAACAGACCAGCTAAAGTATAAGAGATATAAAAATGGTGCCAAAGCAAAAAATATTCCACGTGAAGAGCATTTTCTGCTGTGAGAAGGAGAGTAAATTTGAAGATCTGGAACACCTATTGTGGAACTCCAAAGCCCAGCGACACTATAACATATATAGGAATGACGTCTTAGCAAAAGTTGTTAAGTCTGATGGGCATTTCCTGTTGACTTACAAAAATGAAAGATCTAGAACTACTTGAATCGTCTCGCGCATCACGCTGTTTTCCCGTCCCCGGGATCTTAGAATTCGACATCAGACGTTTCACATCTTCGATTTTGACGACCCCGTTGTCGCTGGCATAAGCAACAGCATCCGCGTACGAAGTCGCGGGCAGCAGCTAGTAAAAAATAAAGTAACAAAAAGAAAAATGAAACAGAAAGTCCTGTACGAGGCCAAAAGGCTCCTATCTCAGCATGATGCTACGACATTTAAAAAATAAACGTCGCAGCGCTGGTATTCTGATAGGGCCCGCTGTGATGTCACGGGCAGTTACAGTAATAAATAAATAAATAATCTATCTTATTATTTAAAATATTATCAAATAAAATTAATAGTTCATTCTTAATCTGCGCCAGACGTAACCTCAATACTTGTCTAAGCCTTATATGTCAGAAGCACTCTGTGGCATTGGTGTGACAAGTTTAGGGACGCCTGCGCCGAAAATAAATACGGTATAAATTACGGCTTTGTAGTGGAACAGTATTACAGTGAATATTCTATAAAAGTGGAATGTGGTAGTAAATTAACGGCATGGATGAAATGGAGAAATAGAAGTGAACTAATGACGACAGTGTTATAAATTCTAGAGACAAATGACAGACAACGAACGAAACAAAACAATGTGTAGGCCAGCAATAACAATTCGTACATAGATGCTGCAAGTTAAAGCGAGGGATCAACAAAAACAATAATTTAAATTAATTAATTTTCGAACATGTACCCATCGAACACAAAAACAAGAAGCGAGCGTGCCTGTTCAGTGAACAATCGCTGCCAAACGCTCGACAGACTGTCGGACCGACAGACAGCGGAGTCTTAGTAACTATTTAGGGTCCAGTTGGCACCCTTTGGGTACGAAACCCTAAATACGCTGTTTTGTTAACGCTAGACAAAACTGTTTTTCTGGTTATCACGTCTGGTAACACTATTTTTTAGTTTTAAACGATTTGATATTAGTAAACTTTAATTATTTAAACAATTGGGGATGAAATATTGATTAACAATTCTTTAATGATTTTATTTCTGTAAGTAGGTTTGTAGGTACAAACACTTTTACACGTCAATCATAATATTGAAAACTAGATGAGGTCGGCGTTTCCTATCCGATTACTCTGAGAAGAAAGGCCGAAACAAACTCAGGTCACAGTCTCTTTGCAAGTCCAGACATAATCTTGGTCAGATCATGTGACGACCTTGTAAATTGTTATCTGAAATGGTCTTTTGAGGACCCACACAGATATGAGTGGACCTGATTCTTAGATCTTATACTGACACTGTCTCCATATTATTAATCCCAAACTAACATTACCCCACATTCCAAACGTTACTGCTACTACAACCAGATGCATGAGATCCCCCACAATTCTTCCATCTGTGACTACTACTATCCTCTCAACAGTGTCCCCGGGTGGCTGGCTCAGTGAAATATTTCCGTCGTTTGTCACTGTCACCCCCCCCCCACACCCCCTCCCTGGAGGATTGGACCGGCTCCACACTAATTGGTAATCAGTTCGGCTATTAGAAAATATTGGCGCGCTTAAATCATGACTTTGTGCGGACATTGGACATGCTGATTGGACAAAGAGAAACAAATTGTTTGTAATTATTCGTTTTTTTTTATTAATATTGTCATCTCACTTCTTGGTGTCAGATAAAAATACTGTCGGCTGAATTATTTTTCGTAAGGCAGAGGAATGCTGAAATGGCGACCATGACAGACAGAACTAGATAGAAAGTCTACTATGGGTAGCGGGTAGTCATGATATGCAAGGGACAAGATAATTGTGGAAATCTGTAGTGTACGTCTATCACTATGATAAAACACAGATTTTCTATAGTCATACTTGTACCTGTACTGTAATGGAATAATTATGAAGTAAAATATGAAACTACCTCCACAAAAAACAAAACAAGTTTCGTTTCCCCAAGCTATAAAATCAAACACTTTTAAGGGTCCAACTTTAGAAATATCCAAGACAAGAGGGGTAATAATGTCGGGGGGTTGTAATTAAAAAGTTACACCCCACAGGGTAAGTGTGCGCAACTGAACGACAGCTGCGTTTTATTCCTTATTTCCTCAAAGGGGATGAAAAAATGCCTGAAAACTTTACGCCGTAAAATATTAAAATCGCCTGATTTTGTTTATGGTACTTATCGTTGAAACGTAATCAATTTTCTCGAGTAAACACAGGCTGCTGTATATTAAAACTCGGACTTGCGATAGACTCTTCCCATGTTGTGGAAGTGACTATGAGGTAACTTATTGAATGTACCTGGCTGTTAATTTTTTTTTTTCCTTGAAGCCTGGTGGCTTTTTATCCCGAAAATGTTCGCCTTCAAGAACTTAGTGACATCTCTGATCCTTGGCTAATGTTGTGATTTTGCTGTAAATATAAACTATACCTGTTTCATAAACTATTTGTATGGGCCATGCACAAAAAGAATCTCATGTTGTTTAAGTAGATCCATAAGCAATAAAATTTAGAAAAATTTCTACCAAAGAAGATTCAATATTCTCTTCCTATTTCTTTTAGTTTCCATCACTGTATTATCTATTTTATAAGAACTACTTGATAGAAACTCTCTTCCTCCTTCACAAACCCCCCCCCCTCCACCTCCCACCTCTCTTCCCTCTGACACATTATGTAAGTAAATAAGTTCATGTGAGTCGGAGGTTTTTGTACATTAGTGGTAAAAAGGCGATGAACAATGAGCTCGTTCCATTATAACATGAAAGGCAGCGAAAGGGCTAATAATGATACCGCAGATAAACACCGCCATCAAGCCGTTGATACACCGGGACTTATACTTTTTGATAAAAAAAGGGGAGGATCCTCCGACCAGACGGGTGTTGTGTCTGGCGGGTAACTGCCCGACGATTGATGTCGGGAAATTTGTATGTATGCTAGTTGCGCGGCAAACTCTGCTTGCGAGATGCAGGATTTGCGTGACGTTAGTATGACGCGTTGTTCGCATGTGGTGTTGTAGATACCGCTGCAAGTCGTAAATCTCCAAAACTCTTAGACTGTTCCATTGTGGTTACTTAAAAAAAAGTACGTAGAAAGAAAAATCAAAATCAAAAGTCATTTATTCAAATTTGGCTGAGATACAGCAGTTTTCGAGCGTCAAAATTACATAAGACGGTCCCCCAAAACGCCCGCCCTTCACCACTTCCTAGTGCTTTCGCTAGGAAGAAGAAGTGGCGCAACAAACTCCCCAGCAGCACAGCTGTCTGTTCAGTTAGCAGAGCAGCTAGCAGGAGCGTAAGCGTAGATACGCTAAATATATTTTATAACTCTATTTTTTTTTTTTAAACGTTGTCCCACACTAGGAATTTCTCCTGTATCGTGGGTACGTTTACAAACATTTAAACTCACATACACAAACAGCCAGACCTGAAACAACTACTTGTAGACCATACAAATATTTGTTCCGTGCGGGAATCGAACCCGCGACACGCAGCGCAGCAGTCAATCGCTTAACCACTGCGCCAACTATGCCGTAATTGAATTGTGTTTTTTGTTAACGGTGATAAGAGAATAGGCAGGCACCAGGCACCAACCAAAGCAACCTTGGTGATTATGGTAATATCCTAAGTATTAGTAACATCAATCATTATGGCAAAAAAATGCGATTACATTACCATTTAACTGCAAGTTAATTACCCCAAGATGCAAGATCAATCGTCACTTAGCGTATATTAAATAAATAGCTCCTTGCTCCTCTGAGCTCTCAGTGTACCACTGTCTTATCCTGTGAGTATTATTTAGCGGGATATCAAGCAGCTTTGTGCGACGTAAATTGTGCGCATGACGTGTAAACAACTGACTGGAGATAATTAAACACGAGCTCATCTGTATCGAGTCATCAAACTGGAGTTATTATGTTTTAATATATGTTTAAAATATGAACATCATTATGGGAAGAGGTTGAAGACAAGGGGTTTGGTCTAAATAAATGAACATAATGATACAAAAAGTCATCTTAATAAGTTGCACAATGTATAATCAGCCTATAACGTTCCCACTGCTGGAACACAGGCCTCCTCTCTTCGAGAGAGAGTGGGGCTGTAATATAGCACGCGGGCCCAGTGCGGGTTGATAGATATCACATGTCTTCGAATTTTTGATTCTTGAACATACAGGTTTCCTCAGGATGTTTCCCTTAAACGTTTTGAGAACTGTGGTGATGAAATAATCCACACAAAGTAAAGCGCCTGCCTGGGATCAAACCTACGACCTGCAACTCGTAAGTCCAGGCCGCTACCACTGGGCCAGCACTGCTCTTTATAAGTTACATGATGATACCTCTATTACATACTGATAAACTCACTGCCTCTGCTTACCCTGGAGAAGCAGTTGTTGTCACTGACAGTATGACAACTTTCCTAAGGCTGAAATTATATAACCATCACATAGGCAAATAGTTCTTATTGATATATGACTTGCAAGTGACATTCAACCTTAGGGTGGTTTACCAACCTCTCGTCGTCTATACACATGGAATATCTATGTGATTGCTGTTACGCTACCGATCTTATGTAGACACAAAACTAGAGAGTTTCATATGGTTATAATTTCACCAAAGAAATCAAAGAATATCAATTAAGGAAGTCCTTCCTGCAAACGAAATAAATTATATTATGATGATATAACTATGTATTTCCTCGAGCGACCACTCAAAATTCACTCTCCTTACTACAAAGTAGATATCAACAACGTTAAATAAAAATCAAACCACAATTCGTCAAAAATAAACTCCACAAAATGGTCCCTCAGATTCGAAAACAAACAGAGTAATAAATGCATTGTTATATATACTCGTAAGTAAAGAAGGGAGATTCTGATGGGCTTATAAAAATTAGGTCAGTCGGTTGAAATGATAAAATGAAGAGTAGCAAGTGAAGTGATTGATGGTGGAGACGTGAGGGTCCTGTGAGGACTGAGGACTGGATGGAAGACGCGCGCAATGGAATAGGAAATGCAAGAGTAAATTTGATTATGAAATGATTTTTGAGACGATGTCTCTTACGGGTACAATTTTTTATAGTGATTTATATTAAATAGACTACTGGCTATAGTTCTTCAGAAAGGTCAGGTTCGTAGTACTCGCAACCGGGTGCGTGTATGATGTATGAAGATAAACAAGGTAAAAGGAGTATGTAAGGATCTTAACTGGTGGCGTTCTGTTGCCTCTGCCTGCCCCCTTGGGACGCAGACGTAAGCTTACGTATGTATTCATGTATGTACTGGCTAGAATATGAAATCTAGTGAAGCCAGAATCTAACAAGAATCTACAATCTAGATATAAATGCATTATGCGTGTGGTAGTATCAAATGTTATTATTTAATCACTGTCAAATAATATGACACATTCTCTGAAAACCAATTCTATTTGAGACTTTATATTATCAATTCTATTTGAGACTCTATATTATCAATTCTATTTGAGACTCTATATTATCCATATTATATTTGAGACTCTATATTATCAACTAGCTCCTGCCCGCGACTCCGTCCGCGTGACATTTCTTGCCCCCGCCCCACCGCGTCGCATCGCGTCACCTGCCCGCGCTATCACTTGGTTTTCATTCAGCGTTCTTTTTGACTTTTATTCTTTTTGTTCGGCTCCTCGTGCTGCCTTATAATAGCATTCCTCAAAAATTGGGCTATCAAATGCAAAAAGATTCTTTCGAATCAGAGGAGCAATTCTCGTAATTTTAAAAATGTTCACAAATTTCCTTACATATTGACAAGTTTTTGACATAAATTGTTTGTCGCCGAGATAACACTGCGACTAAATTTTGAACGTTTAAAATTATGAGAATTGGCTTTCAGGCTGGTAGTTCTAGAGATTACCCCCTACATACAAAGTTTACCTCTTTATTACAAGCTTTTATTTAACTTGCGATGTATGTATGATGTATGTATGTATGTATGTTCAGGTGAACTCTTGCAACTCAATTTTAAAGCAGATATCTTCAACCGATTGAGCTGAAATTTTGCATGCATGTGTAAATCGGATAACTATGAGCTGATCATTATTATGACATGGAACTGATCTGATGATGGAACCATAGGAACTCGGTAGTTAAACGGCACAACCCCATCGAGTTTGGACTCGTTTGATCCGTCTTGACGAGAACTTTGGTGCTAGATGGTAACCAGGGACTAAAGATGAACAGGTAGCTTAAGTGCAGTAAACGCATATAGCGGAAAAACACTGCTAGGCGCTACGAACTACGCCGTAGTTAATCTCGAATCAAAAATACTAAAAAGTTAAAAAAAAAATCAAAAACAAGCTTTTATTACTTATTAATAAAAAGGACTAAAAAGTTAAAAATAATTTAAACCTAATAAGAAATAAATAATAAAAGCGTGTTACATTTTGATAGAACATTAAAGAACATTTACAAAACAATGTAACACGCATGAATGAATGAATGAATTGCACCGATCCCAGCGTGGTTTGACCAGACTCGATTAATCGAATGAACCCCAAGATTCGCACTGGCTCCTATAGCCTCATGTTCATGATGCTACAACCACCATTGCATATCAAGAAGTAGACCGAGAGGCGCGGTTTTTGTAGGGAAGACGTGCCCGTAGGAAAGGATAGGATTTTAGAGCCTACCGGATATGCGTCCTAGAGTAAGCATTAGACTAGTGGAGAGATGGGTAATATTTGTCTATGGATGGGCATCTTTTAACGACGTCGCGGCCAGGTGCTTCAGGTCCAGCTTAACCTGTGAATCTGTTGGCGGGATTTCAACTGCTTTCTCGGCTCTTTTCTACGTCCTTGCTCTGCTGTGTTAAATGTTGCTGTTTTCAATGTCTTCGTCGTAGGCCTTGCTACTGTCAGCGTTTTACTGCCAGTGTTTTTGTGAATCTCACTAGCAGGTTTCTTGGTCGTATTCCACCGTATCCCTCCAAAAATTGATTCCCTTGTCGAAGTATTTCATGTCCTATTTTAAGTTGTCGTTCCATGTGTAAGTAGGTCGGTAGTGTATGCTGCAGGTGTAGTTCGCGGCGCCTATGAACACGTGCGAGCTTGCACATCCTGTGTGTGTTGATGCGTTTGGTTACTGTTTTTGCGCCTAAGGTTTCATGCATGTGCTTTTGTCTTGATTTATTCCTAGCGTGGCTAATCAAGTCACTCATGCTATTTCGCTCATATAGCGAGTACATAAATTCTTATACCTGCAAGCCATTCTTCATCTAAGACCCTTTTAAGCGTAAATATGTGGTCGTCTGTTGATCTATTGTTTAAAAAGGCAGCTTGATAGTTGCCCAACTCCGTTATTCATTCGCATCTTTAGGGTTGTTGTTTTAGGTACCTGCTCCAGCCACATGTAGGCCAGACTAGGACGTACCAGTTTATCCTAAAGCATGTAAATTCTAACTAGGTTATACCGATTCGACCTAGGCTAAACTGGTTTATCCTATCGGTAACAGGATGAACGAGTTTGGCCTAGACTATACTGGTTTGTCCTATCGCGTGTAAGGAGAACTGGTTTGGCCTAGGCGAAACTAGGTCATCCTAAAATCGGGTTTGGCCGGTAACATATGTATGAAAACATCATGTACGTAAGGAAAAATTTAAATCTTTTCAGTAAAAGAGGTGACAGACACACCTATACAACTAGAAATAGGGACCAATTAGTTCAACCAGGTTTCAGACTGGCTAAAGTAGACTCTTCCTTCATGGGGTATTGTTTAAAATGTTACAATAAAATACCTCCCCACATACTCCAACTCAATGAAACGAAATTCAAATCTTACATAAAACGCACACTATGCAGCCAAGCAAAAATATTATAAGTTGGGGGATTACATCGCTGACAAAAATGCTTGGCTAAACGCTGGTACTGCTCCACAGGACGCATAAATAAATTGATTGCATTTGAAAATACTTCACACACGCCCTACCTACATACTGTTGAAGCTGCTGAAGATTTTAAAATACTATTTTTGCATTATATAAATTAAATTTCCTAGTATTGTATAATTAGCTACCATTTACTGGGTACGTCTTTCATTGACTTGAATGTGCCTTGGCGGCTGAGAGTATGTCATGCTCACTCTAATGTCTCGCTGATGGTGGCGCATGTGTTGGATCATTTAGCTCCCTTCCAAATGGTGAAGGAGGTGAATGGTGCTAATCTATGCGTCATGTTCGTGAACGGGCGCCGTCAGTAGGGACTGGTTTAATTTAATATTTGAATTGTTTTTTTTTTATCTCTTCATTACGGACGCTTTTAACGTTCTGCGTCGTTCTCACATGCTTATGCATGTTTTCAGAATCAGAATCAGAATCAGAACTTTATTTGCTATGAATGTAGGTACAGGTATAAGATGTTTTACATAAATTAAAGACATCAGCTACAGTCTACCTTACGGCGTGCAAATTATTACATAATTAAAAATATTAATACATACAAACAAAATAATGTCAACAAACAAAACAAAAATTATAATGAAGTCAAATAATAATATAGTCAGGTAAGTCTTACAGGGTCAATTTTGAAATTAATTATAACAATCATAATCTGGATAAATTCGTATCATTTAGAAAGTCTTTCACTGAGTAATAACATTTGCCTAGAAGTAGTGCAGTTACCTTAGATTTAAAAATGTTTACAGAGTAATCCTTATAACCATGAAGTATTTTATTATAGATGACAGGTCCCATTGTCATAATACTCTTCCTTAACAGTGCTGTTTTGTAATTACCCGAATGTAGCAAGTTCTTGTATTGGGATCTCAAGGGGCCATTACGTGGTCTTATATTGGCTAGTGCCGGAAATAAATTTAAATTGGTTTTTACAAAATGAATGATGAATTTTGAACATGAATGATGTAACCAATACTTTATAACAATATTATTATGATTTAAAAGAGTGTCCATGGAGTTTCTTGCCCGTTCTTCTTCATAGGTACCTACTACGCTTTGGAATGGGCAAGTAGCTTCATCTTTTTGACTGACCGACCTTGACAATTTAAAAGTGCCTTTAATTGGTTTATTTGAAATAAATAGTTTGAGTTTGAGTTCTTATCATTTACATCCTTTTTTTAAGTTTGTTTAAAAAAAAAAAAAAAATCTTTTAATTTTTAATAGTATAGATGAATGGAAAAGGCTATTTTGTTGTAAATCATTACAGTTTACATAAAATTCAACAGAACACTTTGCATTTCAAAAAATTTGTCACTATTCAAAAAGCAAGAGATCGTCCTTATAAATACAGTCATATAAACAAGTCATCAACAATCTAATGCATAACGAAAGCGCCTGAAATAATTTAATTTGTTACGTTACATGCTATGCCAAAGTTATTTACGACTTATCTCTTATCTCACGGCAAATTGGGATGGCGTGTGTAAGGGATCAAGGAAACAAAATGGCTTTAAATATTTTTTCAGGATGAATTTTCTTGGCTTAATATTAGGTACCGTTCACACGTGCCACGACCACACCACATCGTCGCGGCAAAATGTAAGCAAGCAGTGGTTACGTGTAAATAATGTCGCTGCAACATCTTGCAGTTGAGTTGGGGTAACTACAAAATATCGATGTTGCGTTGTCGCTAGTAGTTGCGATGTGGTTACGTTGTGGTTAGTGTTTGCAGACAGACAGATCGTTGTGTTTGCGATGTGGCCGGATAGTGCGCGGTCTCGGTGGTTGCGTAGTGACTGCGACGTGGTTTTGATGTGGTCAGTATCACCCACACGATTGATTCTGAGGGTCAAATGTGGTCCGTGTGAATAAACTATTCATTTTCATACAAATTAGCACTCGCCCACGTGTTGTCGTTGTGATTTCCTTGTAGTGTGGGTGTGGTGTGGTTGTGGTTCTGATACGTTTGATCAGGCCTTTATGAATGAAACTCAATTGAAATAAGAACTTTTATGTAACGCTAAAAAGTTTAATCATCTATCCGTTAACGAAATAAATAACTTATTGATTATTTACAAAAAAAGGCAAAAATAAATATTACAAACACGGTGTGGGATGACCACTCAACTAGGTGTCCCTATTTTGAAGCTAGTCTTAGGAATATTTATTCTCTTCTCTGTATTCACAAATTGCAGGAAATCTAACCTTTTAGAAAGATAAATAAATTAGATTACGTAGGTATCAGAAAGGATAAGACCTACGTTTGGGAGAGAGAGGAAAAAGGATCAATCG
This sequence comes from Apamea epomidion, assembly GCA_947507525.1. Classification (NCBI taxonomy): domain Eukaryota; kingdom Metazoa; phylum Arthropoda; class Insecta; order Lepidoptera; family Noctuidae; genus Apamea; species Apamea epomidion. Next base: position 1,005,462 of record OX382233.1, read on the forward strand.
AAACAATAGCTATTAAGCCACAATAGGGCCAGTAGTCCCTTATATAGCCGGCAAATAATTTACCCCTTTTTTCTAACCTTAACTTCGGGTAAGATATTCGCGAAAATATTATTTCTCTCTCCCTAAAGAGAATTGTAAGAAATACTTACCCTCGCATTATTTATAATGTTCGCGAACTACCCTCGGTATCCGTGCCATATTTTTATTTGTACTTAAATCAAACTGTATAGAAGAGGGATATTATTTTCTTATTTTTAGTAATATCCTCAAGCTGAGTCGCTTATAAGAGGTGGCTAGAATTTCATGTATTATGATTAAGTGTGCATACACACGAGCGACACGCGTTGACGTCGGAGGTAAGTGCAACCGTCGACGCGTGTCGGTGACAGCCGTCAACGCATGTCAGCGGCAACCGACGTCGCGTCGGCTGCCGTCGATAACATGCCGGTCGTGCATTTGAGCACCGTACGTATTCAAATACACGAGCGACACGTGGTCGACGGTGGGCATCGACACGTCGCTCGTGTGAATGCACACTAAGAAATTATGAAGCAGGAAGGTAAAAGATAGTTAATATACTTTGCTTTGAATAGAGTCCACGAGTGGCTTGATTATTAGCTATTTTCAAACATTTCCTGCCGATATTGAGAAAAATAGCAAAATATACTCTCAAAACTAATTTCGAAATAAATTTTAAGGAGTTTTATCCTGATTACAACAGATCCGCCAAGACACCCACCACATTATTTATAATCCCCAACTACTGATTTAAGGGAGGTGGGGGACCCACCTCCCTGAAATCCCTCCAGAATATACAACAAGGACATTTTTTCTTATTTTAATATAACAATATTGCGAACGTACGCCCAAAATCAATTTCCCCGGACTGGCAAGATTATATCCCTTCAAGCCTCTTTTAAATTAAAATAAAAAGAGAAAGGAAATTCTTTACAGGTAAGAAAATTGTGGGCGCAATATGAATCGGTTGGAAGGACACCGTTACGGTATTATTTTGTGATGAAAATTATTTTAAAACCTGTCTCCTTAGCTTTTCTTTGCTGAATATTACAAAATACCGCCCATAGTCATTGTGATATTAATTGATTTTTAAAAACACGTTTACACCTCAAAAATAAATTATGTTTTAAAACTAGATGAGGTCTGTGTGCCCTATCCGACTACTCTGAGAAGCAACACCGAAACAAACTTAGAGGTCAGTCTCTTTTGAACCGCAACAATTATTATTCATGTTACCAGATAAAAAGGGCATTATTGATCACAAAAGGGATAAAATATATGTAGATTGGTCTTTGTCGTTAACCCATCATGGACCCGCTACGCTACGCAACGCTACCGTTGCTGTTATATACCGCGCCTGCTATGCAGTCGTAGTAAGCGGGAGACACCGTCGTAGTAAATGAGCTACACCGTCGTAATAAGCGAGCTACGCCGTCGTAGTAAGCGAGATACGCCGTCGTAGCATCGAGATACGCCGTCGTAGTAAGCGTGCTACGCCGTCGTAGTAAGTGAGCTACGTCATCGTGGTAAGCCATCTACGCTGTCGTACTAAGCCAGCTACGCCATCGTAGTAACCGAGCTACGCCGTAGCAAATGGAGATTTCCTAAGTGTTGTCTCAATTCTGGAACACTGATGTATAGTGAAGTAGAGTATACCTAGTGGAGGAGAGGTACACCCAAATTCCGTCAGTTATATTTAAGTTCCACGTAACAGAGACCGAGCCCGTCGCCATCGACCGGCCACAAAGTCCAACTCCGAGCTGCTACTGATAATTCCTAATGGAAAGCCCCAATAACACTGAACACGTTTTTTTACTTACCTAATTACTTTTGTCCTAATTATTTAATTGGAAATCTATGGTGCAGATAATACGTTATTCAGGCTATAAATGATTAGCTCCTACACCATTTCAAAGTTCCTCACCACACATAATCAACATATTATATTATATTTATTATTGTTTTCTTTTGGCAATATTTGGCAGTGTGTATATTTTGTTCCACAGTACTTTTATATCAGACAAGCTCTAGACGTGAAGACCTGTAATTGGCTGTCAGGTTATCATACTGTTATTTATCACTATTGTATTTAGTTGTAAGTCTTCCAAAGTCATTAAATAAATAAATAAATAATTTCCACCCCAGAAAAACTATCTCCGCCACAACCGCAACACACTTCTAAGCTAACCAAACTAAACAGACTATTAATCGCGGCACTACTTCCAGCAGATTGCACGCTACAGGGTGTAAACAAAGTCATTTGTTTCTCGCCCACGCTCACTGATGGCGTAATTAGGACGCACGGTGGCTGATGGGATCAAGATTACGTACGGATTTCGCGTTAATTTTTATGCCTATCTGTGGGTGGAAGGGGAAGGAATGGTGTTGTAATGGCCGGATTGTTGAGGTATGTAGATTTGATACCGGTGTTTATATTTTGCTGTGTCTACATTTACACCTTTGGGAAGTTGTGAGAACCTAAGGTTTTAGAACATTGACTGCAAGCTAAAGTTAAGTTTCAGAAAGATAATTGGGTATGTAAAAGTAGCAATTTTGATTATTTAAAACATAAATAATATTAATTGCGTAACACACCAACAGGTGCAATGGCTTTTATTTTGACAGTTCAACAACATTCATTGCGTTATTTACATAGCACGTCGTGAGCAGACAAATATTTATAACATATGAAGGAATGGATTAGCAATATTCATTCAAATTTAGATTGTGATTGACAGTGTCTAACGCAGTAGGATGCGGTTGTGATACGACAACTAGCCATTGAGTTCCATAATTTCCTAATTTAAAAACAGTAGAACAGACCTCTAAAGGACTCAAGGGCATTGAACCTTCGCTACTTTCGTCGTTTGCTTATCCATGCGACTATAAAAAACAAAAAGGTCTCATTCATTGACCTCCAGACGAAATAAAATAAAGAAAAACCTTTACTTTCTTGGCAACACATGTCGATAATGGTGCTTCTCCTCCCAAATGTACTGAAATACTTCAGCTGCAGCAAAACACTCGAGCAGCATTAAGATCATACTTAGTAATTAATGTTTTAACTGTGTGTGTTTGTATGTTGAAAAACTAATTAATATTGTAGCAAGTACATGGGTAAAATAAATTGGGAGGAAACCTGAACTTCGGCGGTGAGATATGAAGAAGAATGAATTCCTTCTCTGTTTGAAAAGAGACCTTCTTTTTTTTAGTGTGTCGATGACTATCGAAATTGTATCGGCCCAGATCTTAGCTAGAAGTATAGCATCATCAGTAGCATCCATAAGTTCCTTTAACGTACAGGTATCAGGACACGCAGGCTCCTCAATCAATTCAAACAATCAACGCAGTCTATCGCAGTCCACAGCTGGCTGCGCCACAACACCCTGTCTTCCGCCTTCCCCATCGAGTCTGTCGCAGCTACCTTTTTAAGGTATATACATATTACTTTGCAGTTGTATAATTTACAGGCAGACATCTAACCATATCGACTTTGCAGTTCGCAAGTACCAACTAGCAGTATGATTTTATATCTAATTCGCAACTGCATCGTCTGAAAACTGCAGAATATAAATCGAAACCCACACAAAGCCACAGGCCAGCACTCGTATAACACAAAGGCCGATTCCCTATAAATCACACTTGGTGCTTCATACCAAGCAATATTTTTGGCGCGCAAAAGCTTCGCCGTATATTTCAGAAATGTGAATTTTCCAATGAAATGCCACGTTATTTCTATTCTAATGTGAGGATGAAAGAAATATATTTACTTGCTTATCCTCGGGAGGTTGTTTCTTTGAAGATATATTCATATTCAGTGTTCTTACTAAAGTATCTACCTTAGTAAGAAGTTCTATGCCACAATATGGCCTTGGGGGATAAACATATTTGGAAGTTGTCCATTTATTTTTCTGATCTTATAGACCTGGCGGATTTTTAGCAAGAAAAGAAAGAACAGGTTTAAGGATTTATACTTTCTCTTTTACCATCGTAGAAGATGACTGTGAATATTTTTAGATTCTGAGCAGCAGTATTCTTCTGCGGTTTGTGTTCAGGATTTTTAACAGCCTTCAGACTCCTGAATTGAATATTTCAATTTTTTATTTCCGGCTTCAATCATTTCTCCTTTCGGTATCCGAAAGGTAACAAAGTTAAACAAACCGTAACATAATCCGGAAAAATAATTATGTTTCAATTTATTCCATTTCAATATATCAGAGATCATTGTGGCGTAATTCCGATCCCGGTGGTGTGTTTAATGATTCACACTTTTTTCCAATTAGATTTCCTGTGCTTAGGGTAAATAATTTGTCTCTTTTGATCAAATAAGCCATATACATATAGCGTCTAACATGGCTAGGTTTTTTGTCTTAATACTTCAAAATGGAAAAATAATAAGATATGCGTGACGTCACTCCAGATAGAGTAGGATAATTCTTCAGTAATCCTGACAATTTTGCCAAAACTGTACACTAAGTGTGTTAGAAACTCAATATGATTCTATTAGCATAGGCCTGTTTTAACCCATCTTGATAATCCCTTAATCACTCGTTACGACACCCTTGGGGGGCCTTGCAGACTAGTACAGTAGTTATCAACATTAAGTAATTAATTTGACGTTAACAGATTCCGGTACATTTTGTTCAGACAAATTATTATAAGATTGGATCGAGCTGAGTTGTAGAGCGGTAAACAGGGACCGGCGAATTTTCAGTCCACACGAATTCTTGTTCAAGCCGGGAGCCGGGAGAGAATTTGAATTTATTTTAACGTTCCTACATGAGGCTTGTAGTGCGGGAATAGTGGCCTTGTTGAGTACGGTTTACTTGGAGATACTTTGTTGTGAAGTGAGTACAAGAAGTAGCCTTTTGTTTATAAGAAAAACTGGTGTGAATTGAAAAACTAACTGTAAATGCTACTCACCCCAGTATATCAAGTACTAAAAAGCTTTGGACTTACTGTTTCGCCCGTTAAGAAGCACTGTTATTTATTTATCAAGCAAGGCACACCAACGACATATTTACAAGAAATAGGTAATAGGTAATCAAGAGTCTTCAATACAGTCAAGGGGTAAGTAGCCGGGTCACGATAGCCTAAGTATTGAGCATTTGCAAAATGCAGGCGTTCATCTCCCAAGGATTCTTGCCTTGCTGTTCAACCTATGTGTCAGTCATTCTTATCTGCCGGCTGATTTAGTGAAAACAGTTATGGTGCCCGTTCCTAAGAATAAGACCGGTGATATTTCGGATATAAGAAACTACAGACCAATTTCCTTAGCAATAGGTACAGCTAAAATTATGGATAGTTTACTTGACAGTTATCTGGGTAGTAAATTAAACATTAATGACAGACAGTTTGGTTTTAGGAATGGGTTATCAACCAAGACTGCGATTATGACTCTAAAGAGCACAGTGATATTCTGGGAGGAGAACACCTGTGTACGCATGTGTCCTGGATTTATCCGGGGCCTTTGACCTTGTCGCATACGACAAGGTCAAGGCAACATTTCCTTTAGGAAAAATTGTCCAATGAAGCTAACCTGCCACCAGAATTAATTAATATGTTTAAGTTCTGGTACGGTAACCAATATAACACTGTGAGGTGGGCAGGCGCTTACTCAGATGTGTACAGGTTGGAGTGAGGGGTGAGGCAAGGGGGTCTGACCTCGCCTAAGTTATTTAATTTGTACATGAATAAGCTGAGTGAGGAAATCAGCAGCACTGGCGTTGGATGCACGATACATGGTGTGTCTTTTAACAACATCAGTTATGCTGACGATATGGTGCTACTGAGTCCGCCGATCAGTGCCCTCAGAAAGCTATTAAATGTATGTGTATGCTATGCTGGAGCCCATGGACTAAGCTATAATGCAAAGAAAAGCGAGCTGTTAGTTTTTATGGCACAAAACAAGACATATGAAGTGGTACCACCTGTCTCGCTATGTGGTGCAACTCTCAACTGAGTAAAGCAGTTTAAATACCTTGGTCACTGGGTTACAGAGGATGGCACTGACAACTATGATATGGAGACAGAACGCAATGCATTGGCCGTACGCTGCTACATGCTGGCCCGCAGATTTGCTAAGTGCGACAATAATGTCAAAATAACTGTTTAGGGCATATTGCTAGACTTTCTATACCTGCAGTCTGAAGACCAGATACAAGCAAAAGACGTTTAATGCCCTGCAAGTGCAATACAACAATGCTTTTAGGATACTGCTGTCGCTGCCACAATTCTGTAGCGCGTCAGGGATGTTTGCAGCACCGCATACTGATGACTTTTTTGCGATCATGCGTAAAAAATCCGCATCATTACTGCGTCGGATGTGAGACAGCGACAACAGTCTCCTGAGCATTGTTGCGAGTAAGACTGAAGGTCACCTGATGCGGCACCTGTGCGCAGTGCATGGACTGCTGCCGGGTGTCTCGAGAAGATGGCTTCATAGATATAACTAGTACTTCTTAAGTTACACTGGTTGTTATTATTGTTCCTTGTTTGTTTATGTGTATGTCTTAGATAATTATACTAACATAGTTTTAAATAATACAAAAAAAAAATTGGTTAATGTGCCTGACTTAAAGATAAATAAATAAATAAAATAGTGTGCTATGTGTATGTCTGTGCTATGTGTATGTTATACCATTTATAAGCTTTTAGGAACGAAGTTCCTTATCGCTAGGTATACTTTGCCCCCTGGGCGAATGAGAGCTACACCAAAAAAAGTGTAGCATTTTGAGTGTCACTTTATTTTTTTATTTAGTTACTATCATGCGTAATTAATTCATTTCATTGTGCCTCTTATTTAATACATAATATACAGCGAAAGGAACTTCGTTCCTGCCGGGCGTCTCACGACACCTCCCGACTTTTTTGTTTTGCAGAAGGGTGCTTGTGGGAAAGCGCACCTGCACAGTACTTACCCTAAACACTTTACAGACCACAACAAGATAACCATAATAAGATGAAAATTATTCCTTGTCCCGAACTCCCGGCCTAACCCGTCCCCGTCTGGAACTTAAAGTACTCAGAACTTCTGGGGAATTTACATTTTCAATGCGAAATTATGTCCTCCGATGTCCTGGAATAAACGGCAGCGGCACTTATGCAAAAATAACTAGCAACTAAGTACTTGTTAAGGCTATTACCAAGCCTGCTGATTGACTTGAAAAACCGTTGCAGGAGTTAGCAGAGTTGCAGAGTTGCAGAGCTACAGAGCTCGCCTCTGATTTCAAGGAGCGATTCATTGAAAATTGTTTCATTTGGGACCACTCTCGGTCGAGAGTTGGGAAATGCACTGGATTGGATGGTGGATAGATATTTTGTGATTTAGCGGATCTGTGTTGTTGGGATATGTAAATATGTAAGATGCTATTGAAGGAAATATGTAGGGGCTGTTGAGAAAAACTTGTTTCAACGCTCGAAAATTCAAGTGTTTTTATACTACATAGTTCCACATCTTACGCAGTACCTGCCACGGTAAATAAAGAATACTTCAAAACAAATGCAAAGTTGTTCCATTGCTAGTTAAAACCATTATAATTAGTGTGTAGGTTTATCAAGATACCAAGTATGTATTTTCTAGAATATTACATGTCGTCAACAGAGTACACTTATCTAGTAGGAATGCTTGAAGCGTTGTCTTAAATGCAGATGTATAGATCAAGCTTTTTAAGTGTAGTGGTAACTTATGGAATAATTGCACTGCTTGATATTGTGAATGTGCTTCACAATGTTGAAGTGAGGATTAATCTTATTTCTCATTTCCTTCCTACCACCAGTCTTTCCTCATCCGTCTCATATTCATGTATGTACTCGTACTTTTTAAGATTAGTCAGAAGGACTAGAACGTAGAGACTGGGTACTGTAAGGATGTTTAAATCTAAGAAATGTGGACGACAACTCTCTCTTTGTGAAATACGGACAGTGGTACGTATAGCTCTTTTTTGAAGGACAAAAGCTCTTTGGCAGTTATAATTATAACTGTTCCCCCATAATTGTATGCTATATCTTAATTTATACTCGATTAGCGCGAAGTACATGTACGATTTTTAAATGTTTAATGTCAATTTCATCTCGAAGGATTCTTAACGCATAACACGCAGATGATGTAGATGCACCAATCGCTGCTAGTTCCTTTTTCCAATTTAATGAGTCATCTATGTGTATTCCCAAGAATTTAGCTTCTTTCACGAGTTCAATTTTGTCTCATTTAGTATCATTTCCATGGTGTCTTTATTACAAGTAGTTGTTTTGAAAATCATTATCTTGGTCTTTGTACTATTAATTTTCAACTTATTTACAGTAAACCATGAATACAGATAACTTATAGCTGCATTAACTTTTCTCGTAAATTCTTTTGTGTCATTTGCCCCAATAATGGCATTTGTGTCATCCGCAAAAACAACGAGTTGATGTCTGGTAGAATTTTGTTTATGTAATTTATTAAGTCATTAGTAAACATAATGAACAATATAGACCCTAATATCGATCCTAGCGGAACACCGGCACAAATGTTAAAAAAGGTGATTTATAACTTTGTCTATGTCCATCTTGTATTTCACTGATTTCTACAATCATTTTTCAATTTTCTAGATAAGATAACAAAAGTTGGGAGGCTTTGGCTCTCCGTAGTGATTTAGTTTAGCTAGAAGTAAATTGTAATCAACAGTGTTAAATGCTAAACTTCAATCTAAAAATACGCCAGCTACTCTCATTTTATTATTAATTTTATTGATTACATCATTAACAAGCGTGTCCTGTGCCAAAATTTTTTTGATATCCGAATTTTCTTCTATGTAAGACTTTGTTTAAGTTAATATGAAGTACAAGCCGAGATTTGATATTTTTTTCGAATATAATTGAAAGCGTTGGCAGCAAAGAGATTGCCTGTAATTTCTAGGATCAGTCTTTGTGCCTTTTTGTGAATTGGTATGATCTTGGCTATTTTTAGCTGTTCTGGAAAAATTCCTTCATTAATACACTTATTAAAAAAGTAAGAAAACGGTTTTGCAAGTATATTTCAATTATCTTTAATAACAGATACAGGAATTTCATCATATCCACAAGAACGTTTATTATCCATATTTCTGACAATATTAGAAATTTCATTTGGAGTATTAAGAGTAAAACAAAGTTCGTTTTCGACCCGTTGTGTACTCTGCTGAAGTAATAGCGTCGCTTCCTCATTTTTGCTGTCACTGGTAAGACATTTGTTATCAAAAAGTTTTGCTAGCGTGTTAGCTACTTTTTCGGGATCATCAACTATTTTGCCGTCAATTTTAAGTGGTAGATGTTCCGTATGCATAACTTTAGATAGGTTTGTGCAATAGTAACAATTTGCCATATTTCTTTGCTAGAGTTTGTTGAATTCTTTATTTTTTACATAACCGTTATTTTTTTAGCTTTCATGATAACCTTTCTATACAGGATTATTGGAAAAACACCAACAACCTCTTAAGAGGTCATCGTACCCCTAACCTAACCCTGTGTATTCTCATGTATTTATTTTTGTAATTTAGAACACTGGTTTCAAGATTATTATCATTATGAGCGCTTAAAATGCGTTTCATTTTACTAGAGATTTTTGGTGACCCATTTTAATTTAGTAGTCTTTATAAGGCTAATTTTACGTTCCTTTTTTGTAACTATTTTTAAAAACCTCTGAGAATTTCTTTTAAATGTATTAATTCCCATAGTATTCCAGTTATGTCTCAATATTCGCTGCCTAAAATTTGTGTTGTTATTAGAACTAAAAACTCTCTTATTTATAACAATATGCTGGTTGTAGTTACTTGACTTGCTTGTCACAGTTTCCGACCAAAAATTACCTAAAATACCTCCATGTCCATCAGCCAGACCATTATGGTCTACTTGACATTCTTTTACATAATATTCTGGCAGGTTTGTTAGGATATTGTCGATGCACGAATATGAGTCGTTTCGAATAAAAGTTGCAGTGTTAACAATATTCCTAAAATTGTAACATGATAATAAGCTGACACATTCAGTGCACTTCTTACTATCTACAAGTAAATCTATAATAAAGTCTCCGTATATAATGCATTTCCTATTAAATAAATGTTCGAGCAATTTTTCCATGCGTGTCATGAATAGTTCAAAACTCTTGTCATAAGGACTACGATAATAATTATCCACTTCAGAGGGTCAAAACATAAATATTAAAAATTGCCAAACGAAAAGGACATCCACTGTCAACCCTGTTAGCCCGAAAAATCACTTGAAATAACTTAATGAACTAAGTCAACCAACAGTTTCCGAAGAAAACACAAAGAAAGAATGCAAGTAGTCGCAACTTGCTGCAAGTCGGGACATTGTCGAGTGCTAAGTATTTTAGCTGTCACAAGTTCTTGCAAGCTTTGAGCCACTTCAATAACATGTTTTTGTTGGCTTTCCAAAGAATTATTTCATAAGTTCGAAGTTTCAAACTGTGCTTTAAAGAGATTCTTTGTGTGTCCTTTTACTTGTTGTAACTTCGTGAAATCTGAAGGTATGCTCACCTCTAAGTTTACTCACCAAATAATTAATTTGGTTAATTTTGACGTTTCCAATTTTCGTGATCACATGACGATTACATAACGAAGGCATGAAGCGAAAACTGTATTTGAACGTCAAAAAGTTTTTTTTTTTTCATTAAAGACTGCTTAACCGGGCTTGCCTGTGGATGCCTCAATTAATTTATGACTTGACCATGACCAGGGCTTAAAAACTACGCGACTACATGCTAAGGGCACCTATAATAATAATAATAATATAACATCTATCGAGGCTCTCGTTAGGCGGTTGGATCAAGGGCCTGATTCAGAAGGCAGTACTCCTCGATACGGCTCGCATTGTGAGGAGGTTTCTATCTCTGGAGCCCTAACCACCGGTAGCTTGGACCCTGCTCCCGACACCGGTGGATCACTATTTTTTTATATTTTTAAATGTTTTTTTTTTTTTTTGTTTTTGTACTAATATTTAAAAATATAATAAAATAAGATATTAAATGAATAAACGACATAATAATAATAATAATAACATCCCGTCCCGCATGATGAGAACCTCGTGAAAGCCGAGAACGATAAACAAATCAAGTATCTTGACTTGGCTCGCGAGGTTGTCGACATGTGGGATGTGGACTCGGCGATCATTGTGCCGATAGTCGTGACAGCCAATGGCTTAATAGTTAAGAGCCTCGACCAACACCTGAGCAACAGCTCTCGTTGGACAGCTGGATCAAGGGCTTGGTTCAGAAAGCGGTACTTTTGGACACGGCTCGCATCGTCAGGAGGTTCCTCTCTCTGGAGCCCTGACCACCGGTAGCTTGAACCCTGTTCCCGATACCGGTGGGCTACTATTTTTTATATTTTTTAATGTTTTTATACTTTTTATATTCTAATATTTAAAAACATAATTTATATGTTTACATTCAAATAAAGGAGATAATAATAATATTCTTTATGTCGGACTACACTTACAAGTACACATAATCCATATAATGTTAATGACAATGGCATAAAAAACTATGTTAGTAAACTTTTACAAACTATACAATAGAAATATTGGATCAGGACCGCACTTCACCGCAATGCTCCATGAATGAGCAATCCACATCCATTCTCCCTCCAATAAGCTATTGGGGCTGCCACCCATGGGGTACGGACCTTGGTTTAGGGTGACGGAGGGCAGCAAGGGACAGGCCGGATCGGATTTATAAATGAATCCGGTCTGGCCAAAAGTACATCATTGCAATACCATTTATTTGTCATACATTCACATAATGTAACAATGAGTAACCTTAAACCCTATCTATCTCATCTCATATAACTAGAAAAAACACTTCTTATAGCTTGAAAATGTATAAAAAGATTCATGAAACCCAGTAATACAGTTATACAGACTCGAGTCTTCACTTTGGAAGAACCAGAATTAGCCACACTTTAAGTTGAGTGGTCCAAATCGTAGACGCTGCCTATCTTCCCGGCAATTAGCACAAAATGAAACCAGGAAAAGATCTATTCTTGGTCTAGATTTCAGTTCTGACAATTAGCAAGTTATAACTTTCTTTGAGCCGAGCACGTATTGGATTTAAATTATTTAGTTTTTTTATATTTTTGACCCAGTTTTTGCAAAGATGGCTAATAATTACAGGAAATGACTGAGTGGTTTTTCATTAAATAATACTTATTATGATACGCCTGTTGCATAATCTGAAGACTACTTCATCGTCATCTGCCTAGCCTTTTCCCAACTATGTAATAATATAATAACTACTAATACAACTATAATCTGAAGACTACTTAATCGTCATCTGCCTAGCCTTTTCCTAACTATGTAATAATATAATAACTACTAATACAACTATAATCTGAAGACTACTTCATCGTCATCTGCCTAGCCTTTTCCCAACTATGTAATAATATAATAACTACTAATACAACTATAATCTGAAGACTACTTCATCGTCATCTGCCTAGCCTTTTCCCAACTATGTAATAATATAATAACTACTAATACAACTATAATCTGAAGACTACTTAATACGCATAAATTGTATTTTCGGGCTTAAGAAAAGTTTAGGATTATAAAGCTAAGCGCACATTACAGCTGCATCGACCCGCAGCGCATCGCATGTCAATACAAAAAAGAGATTGGGTCCGCGTGTAGTGTGCGATTTTCATACAAAATCTACGAAAGTGATTTAGAAGGATTTTTGCAATAAATCTGTGACAGACTCAGCTAGACTTCGGATCATAGCTCTCTGCTAAACTTTGACGTCAAAACTTACGTCTAGAATAAATCTACAAAATCCATAAAGAAACCCCAGTTAGAACATAACAAATCCCACCTCCCATTACACCGTAGTAAATAGATTCCACGAAATCCAGAGGCGCCGGCAATATTTTTCAATACACTTTATTTTGCGTGATTTTTTATGGAAGCTCATAAACGTGTATTGTGGGTGACCGCGGGATGACGTATGTGTTCGGGGTGATTGATGCCACAGCTTTTTCACTGTCCGTTGATGTAATTCACTTGCTTTGTCCAGTCTTGGAAGGATTACTTGGATGGGGAAAACATTTTACTGCCATTTGTTTTTTCTTTGCGTCTTTTCTGTGGAGAAAATATTCACTGAGTATATTTTTGTTGAGGGAAATTGTAAAGCCTGTTTACAAGATGTTAACAACAAAAAGTGATGTTCCTACACTGATTAGGAAAAGCTGGTTTCTCTGTAGTAAAACAATTACAGGCACAAAAGCCCAAAAGATCTTCACAAATGTCTATATTTGTTGTAGAAGCCAATTTCCTGTGTTGTACGTGATTTTAAGACTAAGTAGAATAACGAATATCTAGATTATTTCTTTTCTTTACAAAATTGGAAACATGTCTTGAATAAATTAAAAATTTAAAAATCCCGCGACACAAAACAAGATAAACAACTATGAAAAAATAGCCACATATAGAACAAAAAAGGTATAAACGTGAAACCCTATAAGAAGAAAAAACTAACCTTGAAATTATGACCCTACATACTTATGTAGGGTCACAAATTTTTTGATTAAATGTTGTCGCGTCGGGGGACCGCTCTAATCATTAGCCTAACGTTCTGTTAAAGTTTTAAATAGTAGCGGTAAATCGGTTCATCCGTTCGGGAGCTACGAAGCCACAGTCAGACACACACACACAGAGAGAGACACGTCAAACTTATAACACCCCGTCGTTTTTGCGTCGGGGGTAAAAAAACTATGGAGTCAATTTCCGGTAGGTTGATTGTTAATCTTTACTTTTGTCTATACAATTTGTATGCCTCGGTAGGCAATTTGGCCAGGATATTATTATTGATAGAAACAGGAAAAAATGTTGATAAAACTAACGTCTAAACACAACTTAGCGACAGTAAAATATAACTAATATAAAATAGGTACAGTGAATATTTATTGGTATTCTACCGAAGCTAAACTTATTATATATAAAGCCACTTCCATTTTTTTTCTCTTATAAAACAAGAAAGGGACAAACATTATTATCATCATCATCATCATTACTTCGGCCGAAAGACGTCCAATGCTGAACATAGCCCCCCAGCACCGCATTTTCAACCGGTTTTGTGCTTCTCGCATCCAGCGGATTCCTGCAGAACATAATTATAAGAGCTGATAATTTCAGGTGGACTAAAGTTTTCATACAAACATAATTATTTGATATTTCAAAACGTGTCAAAATCAAAATCAAAAGTCATTTATTCAAATTAGGCTGAGAGTCAGCACTTTTCGATCGTCAAAATTACAAAAGACAGTCCCCCAAAACGCCCGCCCTTCACCACTTTCTAGTGCTCTCGCCCAAAATACCGGCGAAATTCAAAGCATGAACTAATTTGACATCTCCAACTTAGTTCTTACCTGTCACCGTCCTTTTCTCGAACTGTCGGTCGGTAAGAGATGTCAATTCTCTCATTTTAGTTTTAGGTCCCGGTCACACGAACTACAACCACACCACATCGCGGCAACAAAATGTGGGCAAGCAGTGATCACGTGCGGATAGTGTCATGTTTGTCTCTCCTTACCCTTTATAATCCATCCAAAGGTTGTCTTTAAAAGATCACTCTCAGCGATAAGACCGCCCGTTGTGTCACCCTTTGTAAAATTTCTATATTTATGTCTGTAATTTATATAGGTAATTATGGAGTACATAATAAATAGCATTATATTCTGCAACTTCTTGCAGTTTGTGGTTGCGTTGTCGCTAGTAGTTGCGAAGTGGTCACGTTATGACTAGTGTTTACTGACAGACAGAACGTTGTGTTTGCGATGCGGCCGGCCGCTAGTGGTTTCGTTGTGGCTGCGACGTCGCCTTGATGTGGTCGGTATAGCCCACACGGTTGATTTTGACGGTCAAATGTGGTCCGTGTGAATAAACTACTAATTTTCATGCAAATTAGCGCCCGTCCACGTATTGTCGTTGCGGTGAGGTTGTGGTACTTACGTGTGATCGGGCCCTTAGTGTTTGTGAACTAGGGATTCGGCCCTATTACCTACTCAAAGTTCTTTAGTCTATAGAGTATTTTCATATAGAGCTTCTAGCACGAGTGCGCAACGTTTCACACATAATATTTACTTATGTTTTTTGTTAGTTGTTTTATGACCCTATTCGTATCACATATCTTTGGGTGATACCTATTTATTATGCTTGACGCATAAAAAATAATGAAAACGCGTGGAAAGTTGGATTTTCTATTCACAAGTCGTTCGTAGGCGAAGTGGGCTTCCTATTTCCGGCGTTCGCGTGGGAGCCGCACAGAGGTGTACCAAGTAATAACAACACCATTGTTGACCAGCTAGACCTTTATAAATATGAACACAAAATATGAATGAATTAACTAACCAGATACGTCGCTTTATCGCCGGCTGGATAACCTAATTTCATACGGTGACCTTTCCTGAAAGTGGCTGTAAGGTAATTCACTTGTCAGGTCAATGAACTGTGGTTTAAACTATATGCCTGGCGTTCTTGGTTTTCCATGAACAAGGCCCAATACACGAGGTGGGCTTTGTTATTTTTTGCTTAGGAATAGATAAAATGAGTTAAATAATAACTGATCGAAAATACAAGTAAAATCGATTCTGGTGACAATAAGGATCTGTGTGGTGAATATTATTTATACAACTTTTCAAGCCTTAGGGACCGTCTCCACGAGCGAGAGAATCGCGGCGATATTATCTTCGTGCCATCCAATTCTCGCCGCGATGATATCGCCGTGTGGAGACACGGAGAGTGTGTATAGAAATACGTGGCACGACGATAATATCGCCGCGATTCTTACGCTCGTGGAGACGGCCCCTTACAGAATACCTCTTGTCGATCCCAATCGGCATTTAGAGACCAGTGATGGGCATGATGGCCGTAACAGATACAGAAGGGTTAGGCAGAAGTGTACCTTTAGTACTCACATTTCGACAGTTTTGTTTAAGTCCCATTTAGTAGGGGGTGAGCCCACTGCCATCAGCCGGGCATAAATACAGACTCCGGGCTGCTACTAAGATATTCCTGATGGAATACCCAATAACACTATGCCTTTTTTTTTTTTTTTTTTTCAGGATGGTAAATCATCAAATGACCCGTCCCGCTCTGGGTGGAGCAGAAGGGAGTGTCAGACTCTTACTGACTAAAACCCACCCGTGTTCCTTCCTTAGCCCTTTATGTACCAGGGCAGCGGTAACCCTTTCGGACGATCCCGCTACCCCGGCAGGCTTCGGCCCTGTCGGGCCCCGTCAACTATGCTGACATCTCTTTGAGGCGCACGTGGAACACATACGCGCCGTCCGGCGCGGGCCTGGTCCTGATCGGACGGAGAACTACCCATTGCTCTCCGCCCGCAGGCCCGCGCCTACGGTGGCCGGGAGTCGTCATGCGGCTCCCGACGCCCGGAGCGTCTCCCTCGGCGGCTGAGGCGTGAGGATCTCTCCCTCGCCCATCCCGCCACCTCCTTCGCTAGCATGACTGCTTCGCAGAAGGAGGTGACCGCCTCCCACTCCCTCTCGCCCCGGACCATGACTTGCACCAGGGCCGGGCGCGAGAGGTCGCCGCCGCTGCCGATCGCCTCTACGAGGACACGGCGGTGCTCTGCCCAAGCGGGGCAGACCTCCACCGTATGCTCCACCGTGTCCTCTGGGCGATCCTCGCAGTGGTGACACCCGGGCGTCTCCTCCCGCCTGATTATGTGCAGGAACCTCCCGAAACATCCGTGTCCGGAGAGGACCTGCGTCAGGCGGTAGGTGAGAGCGCCGTGACGCCTCTCTACCCACTCCTCAAAGAGGGGTCTTATCGCCGCTATCGTGGCGTGCCCTGCGCTGGGTTGCGATAGTCGCGCCTTCCATTCCACCATGAGATCGCGCCGGAGGTCCGTCCGCTCCGCCGCGATTTGCCGCGGGTGCGGAGTTTCCCCCCGACGTAGTGCCTCCGCGCGCCAGTCATACAGGCGCGCGAGGACTATGGTGGCAGTCCGGCAAATAACACTTTGCCTGACGTGGGAATTGAACCGAGGACTTCATGCTCGGTAGTAGTGCTTGCGACTACTATACCAACGAGGCAGTGCACGTATCACTATTTGCTCTATAAATAAGATTTAAAAAACGAAGTGTTGATCTACTATTTCATTGTGGCTGACGGTACCTGTCAGTGTCAGAGTTATTAGTTATTACAGTCTGACAACTGGTCTTTTAACGTTATAATATTGTCAACGAACACAATCTAGATAATTGAGTTGGCACATTCACATTGCGATCGTTTTGTGAATAAGGGCTCATAAGGGCTGCCACATTTTTTTTTTTTTTCGGGGAAATAAAGTACACTCATATTTTTTTTACGGTAAAAAATAAAGTATAATGTGTAATAAAGAAACAAAGTATTATTTATTTGACTTACCATTTTTTGTTCCTCGTATATTTTTTGTTGACTTTTATACTTTCGCCTTCATTTTACTTCCTTTGTTTCCATTTCTCGGAGCATATTGTCTGTGTAGCCGTCGTCCAATTCTAACAGATCCGATTCTTGTATTTGTATTTGAGGTGTATGCCATGTGCTACAGTTACCTTCATTCGTAACTAAAGAATACAGGTTGTCTCATCAACTCACAAGAGTCACTACAATCTCTTCACAGCAACACGACCAAAAGAACAAAAATGAAAATTACATAAACTTCAAAACCGACATAGCTGGCAGAGTCAGCAAGCTGAAGAGGGCTGGCCATGTTTGTCGACCGATGGCCGGAGGAGCAGGCGATTCCTGGAGTGGAGACCGCGTATCAGCAAGCGCAGCGTGAAACACCCCCCAGGTAGATGAACCGACGACCTTAAGGGGGTTGGGACAGACTGGCTCGTTATTATTTATCGATGCAATCCGTTCACGTAAAAATCACTAAACATTTTTTTTGCACGCACTCTATGCAGGTAGGCATATTATAAGTTAGGGATTAAATCGGTGATAAAAATGCCTGACTCAATGCTGGTCCTGCTCCACAAGCACAACTAACTGATTAACACTTGAAAATACTGTTGGAGCTGCTGAAGATTATAAGACTATTTTTGCATTTTATAAACCGAATCTCCTTTGTATTATATGATTGCTTAGCACAGGTGTGAGTACTATGTATTATAAAGCTACCAAATGGTAGCTCTGTAGTACATAGCAATCAATCAAGTTTGTTTGAGCAATTTATCAGAAAATATGTATTTCATTGACTTGAATGTACCCTGGAAGCTGATAATATGTCATGCTCACTCAAATGTCTCGCTGACGGTGGAGCGAGTGTTGGATCATTTAGCTCCCTTCAAAATGGTTAAGCTTAATGTTGCTGATTCATACGTCATGTTCGCGAATGGGCGCCGTCAGTTGTGACTGGTCATCTCTTAGCTTATTTTTTTTTTGTTTGTGTTTGCTGTACCTTGAACATTTTTAAGGTCTTTTTTACATCGTTCTCACATAAATACAATATTAATGATGTAACTAATATTTTGTAACAATATAATTTTAAAGAGTGTCCATGGAGTTTCTTTCCCCGTTTTTCTCCATAAGTACATTCTACGCTTTGAAATGCGTAAGTAGCTTCTTATTTCTGATTGACCAACTTCTTGACACTTCAAAAGTGCTTGTAAATGGTTTAATTGAAATGAATACTTTAAGTTTGTTTGAGTTCGAAATTGTTTTAATAAACAGTAAAATGAATTCTCAAAAAATAGGTAAAATAAAGTATTGTTACGTACTTTATTGTTTTCATAAAGTATTATACAATACTTTACTTACTTACTACAGACGCTAAATCTGCTTAAAAAAATTGTCACCAAGTAATTCATTTTCGTTTAAAAGTACTTGCGTATCTTATTACCACAAGGTTATGGAATAGCCCAATTGTATCTAAGTAACTAAAACAGGCAGACGCTGCCGACCTCTCCTTCAACATGGCTTCAAATACCCACAAATATAAAACCAACGTTAGAAGCAATAACATGTAACGATCCAGATACATTTGTTTACGAAAATAAAATAAAACAAACATCATTAGAGAAACGGAAGTGAGCAATGGCTTTTTCCTGTCGCACTACATAAATATGTATGTTGGCAGCATTGTGCGTACGTACGGTAGGTAGTGCCAACTGAAATATATTGTATTTAGATTCAGTGCCAGTTTCTTTTACATAAAATATGGGGATACGGAATAAAATAATTCGATTATGCTATTTAAACGGGACCCTAAATATATTCTAAGTCGGTAGGTAGTTGTAAAAGTGCATTAACAGACGAAGGTCCACGGACACACGTACGTACGTAAGTTGGGAGAAGTAGATAGACGACCGAATACTTTTGATTGTACTGCAGTCAACATGTATTACTCAAAAAGATTTCGAGATTCGACAAGAATTTATTTGACTGTCTACAATTTGCATTCCATAATACTGTATCAATGTGCAACTACAATTAGGAACATACATGATCGGCCTATAATGTTCCCACTGCTGGGACAAAGGCCTGCTCTGTTTTAGAGAGGGAGTGGGCCACACGGCCTGTGCGGGTTTTTAAATGTCACATCATGTCTTCGATTGGTTGGTAGAACCAAACATTCGAAGACATGATGTGACATTTCAGGACATGCCAGTTTCCTCACGATGTTTTCCTTCGCCTTTTGAGAGCAGTGCAATTATTTACACAAAGTTACACGCCTGGCTGGGTTTGAACCCACAACCTACAACATTAAGTACCCAATGTATATGTAATGTTTTGTGGCTACACATTGATACAATATTATGAAACAAAGATTGTAGACAACTAAATGAGTTCTTATCGATGTCAACAACTTTTTGGGGCTGATTGTGCATACACCATAAGATTACAATTTGATAATCTGAAAATAACAAAGGTTCGCTTTTCAGGAAAGTTTCTAAGCTTTTTTGCTATGCTATGGGACTTTTTTTTGTGGTGCCGCTAATATGTCCTTGCGACCTTGTATGATGTAGGTCAATTTGATTCGAGAAAGGCATTTATGCCAAATACACCTTTGACCATCCTCCATACAGATTACTTGAAAGCCTATTTCGGTAATAAACTTTTACGAAAGGTGTTATCATAACTTTTTTGGTAGTACACTTAACAACAAACTGCAATAGGTTGATCAGCACTAAAACGATGTAAGTAGCGTGTATGTGAGTTCATATTTAACGTAACTTTATACGTTACGTTAATACTTCTAATACTCTTAGAGCAAATATCGCTACACTAACTCACCGCTATAAACAGGAGGGCCAGAAAACCTATTGCTTTCAAATGCTTGAGAAACACACATAGAAATAAGTACACAAGGTGTTGGAAAAATCATTGCAGAGAGAGACACTAACTTTAAGCTAAACTATTTTTTTGTCTATACTTAGCATACACATTAATCAATAGTTGCAGGGCCCTAGCATGTCTACAGTCGGCGCACCACATAAGCGCGTGATTGACGGCGGAAAGGCGGTTCGGGGTACCCTGGAGAATTACTGCCTGACTATTTTCAGTAACAAGGTAGACTAAATATTCCTATTTTCACTATCAATACCTATACCTTAACCTAATTGAGCTCCAAAAAACTGGGGCTTCTGACCCACTGTGCTAGCTTCCCAAACAGCTGTAATAAACCAGCCCATTCCGGTTTTATCCAGTCATTACTGGCGCCTATAAACACAGGCGGTCTCCACCACGTGACTGGACTATGTACGCCTACTTTATGGCCCCACACTTATCATGGAACTTTATATGTACACTTAAATATTGTACGTGCTTTTGGAGGGTAGTAATTATTTTTTTATCTTTTGACTTGCTTGCCCGGTAGTGGTATAAGCTGTTTTGTTGTATACTTCTTAATTTTTGGCTGTTTTATCTTTTAGCAGTTGCTGGGAATTTTGTTCATATTACAATCAACAATCTCTATTATGAAACCAACTAGCAGATCTACAAATGAGACATAATACTCCTTTAGGTATACCTCCGGGCATTACATAAAAAATGAATATCCTGGTAACACACAAGTTCGATAACTGTCAACAAACCACTGGGGCTGGAGACAGAACCAGCTAATCTTCACAGTTAAAACATTCTGGTAGTAGTAGAATTCTGTTGGAACTTCATGCTCTGAGGCGTATTAGGGAATACTACATGTTGGTGTAGTAATGTGCGTTTATTATGATGTTGATCCAAATCCGTTCAGTAATTTTTGCGTGAAAGAGTAACAAACATCCATCCATCCATCCATCTATCAATCCATCCATACAAACTTTCACGTTTATAATATTAGTAGGATATTTTTAATTGTTTCTTCATTATAATAGGGGTTAAAGTATGAAATTGCCGTTTTATTGTGATAGGTACTTCGAATTGACGTAGAACCTTCATGGTTTGAGATTTTTGAGTGAAACTTTTTTCACATGGTACCTATGAAGTTCTTCTTTTAAAAAATGTGCAACATTCGATTATCGACTTTCAGTTGTTTTTTTTTATTCAGCTTAGACCAGAAAGATGGATACTTCGAAAATTCGAGTTATTTTTGAATACGAGTTCCGACGCGGAACTAACGCGGCAGAAACAGCTCGCAATATCAATGTTGCGTTTGGAGAGGGGACTGCTAATGAACGCACCGTGCGATTTTGGTTTAAACGCTTTGGTGATGGAAACTTTGATTTGAAGAACGAACCACGTGGAAGACCGCCCACACAGGTGAATAACAATGAATTGAAAGAGATGGTGGAAGCCGATCCGAGCCAAACTACCCAGGAATTAGCGGCATGGTTTAACGTTACCTTACCAACAATATTGACTCATTTGCGTCAAATCAATAAAATAAAAAAATATGATAAATGAGTGCCTCATGATTTGACTGATCTGCAGAAAGAAACGCGTGTTGAAACTTGTGTTGCCTTGTTGAATCGATACAGAAATTAAGGAATATTGGATCGAATTGTGACATGTGATGAAAAGTGGATTCTTTACGATAGCCGTAAGCAAAAAATGCAATGGCTGACCCCAGGTCAAACGACGCAACAGTGTCCTAAAGCAAAGCTTACCAATAAAAAGGTAATGGTAACTGTTTGGTGGTCTCAGCATGGTGTTATTCACTATAACTTTCTACGATCTGGTCAAGCAATAACGGCAGATGTCTACTGTGCCGAACTCCGAACAATAATAGCAAAAAACAATAAAAGCAAGTGATGCAGCCCCGACTCATGAATCGATCTTCACCATTATTGCTCCATGATAACGCGAGACCTCATACAGCACGAGAAACCGTTTTAACTCTACAGGAACTGCAATTAGAAACCATTCGTCACCCTCCGTATTCGCCAGACCTTGTTCCAACGGACTACCATTTTTTTCGTGATTTGGACAATTTTCTACGTGATAAAAAGTTTTCTTCTCAGGAGGCAGTACAAAATGCTTTCACACAGTTTGTCGAATCTAGATCACGAGAGTTCTATCGCAAAGGCATAAATGACCTTCCTATTAGATGGCAGCAATGTATAGATGATAATGGTAATTATTTTGATTAAATAAATATGATAAATTAAAAAAAACCAATTTCAATTTTTCAGTACAAATCGGCAATTTCATACTTTAACCCCTAATATTTTTTTAATACTGTTCTCACATAAAGAAGCAACAAGAATAATGTACCCAGGATTGTGTAATAATTATCTTGATTTACAATAGTTTCTTGCCCGTTCTTCTCCTTTTGATTTTGAGTTTGATGAACGAAAACGGAAAACAAGAAAAATAAAAAACCACAGTTTTCTAACCATACTGGAGGTCATCATCTACCTAGACCAAATATTACAAAGATAGAATCATAAAACTATCAACTGGTATGAGGCGAAAAGGCAAATCTTCAACTCTTAGATTCGATCTTTATTTCGAGCTTTATACATAACGCATTATATTGATTATCTTCATTGGTGGTCAAGATACAAGAGTCTTAATATTAACCAATAGCGGTCCGTTATAATATAATTATAGCATAATCAGCCTATACCGTTCCCACTGCTGGGACACAGGCCTCCTCTCGGTGAGAGGGAATGGGCCGTAATCCACCACGCAGGCCTAGTGCGGGTTGGCATTTTGAGAGCAATGGTGATGAAATAAATTACAGGAAGTAAAGCGCCTGTCTGGGTTCGAGCCCGCGACCTACAAGTCGTAAGTCGATGTCGTTACCACTGGTCCAGCACTGCTCTCTAAGTATACAAATCCCCATCAGTTGAAACTGCTGAAACAGTAGAATTATGAAAAATTACTCAATTTAAAAATGCTCCCATAGGAACATTAGACGCACGCGACTTCAGTTTTTTTAATACCTATATATATACACTTTGACGTACTCAAACTACACGACTTAACCTACACCACTTAACTCAGTGGTATACACAAATATTCAATCAGGCAGATACAGATCTAATCTCAGATCTGCCTGACTTAGTCATAGGCAAACAAAAAGCCAGCGCTGGAAAACGACTGAGTGTATATCTAGATTAAAGTAAATCTAGAACCTAGACGATAATTTTGATATTTCGTGTTCAGGCTGCTTATATTAACAGGGTTAGCAGGGGTTGAAGTTCTAGTACTAATGTGTTCGGAGAAATGCCAAACTAACATTTAGGCGAACGGAAGAATACTAGAAATATAAAAATAAAATACAAGAAATATAATAGAATAAAAAGAAATATAATAAAATAGAATAGTACAGGTACTTTGTTTCGCTTCCAATCGTAGTACTTACAATCAGCCTATAATGTTCCCACAGCTTGGAAACCGGCCCCCTCTCTTCGAGAGGGCTGTAATCTACCACTCGGGCCCAGTGAGAGACGTCACATGTCTTCGAATTTTTGGTTCTTGGACAGTCGGCTTCCTCGCGATGTTTTCCTTCACTGTTTTCAGAGCAGTGGTGATAAAATTATTCACACAAAGTAAAGAGCCCTGGATTCGAACCTACGACCCGTAAGTTACCCCTATCACCCCAATAGCAGTAAAACAAATGTCATATTAATTTGTATTCAGTAAATATTAATTAGCAGTGAACGCTTTAGTGAACAAAATATCCGCCATAAATATTAACGATCAGACGTCATAAGTTTACCACAGTATAAATAAAGTAAGCAGTGTTACATCTCAGCAGTGTCCTTGAAATAATTACTTACGGCCACTCGGTAGATAAACACGCACTCCGGTTGTCTTTTGACAATTCAATAATATTCACTCCGTTATTTATGTTGTTGAGCAGACACATTTTTCGAACATATGTATAAAGCAATGGATTAGCAATATCCGTCAAAATGATTCAGATTGAGGTTGACAGTGTGTTACGCAATTAGAGTGCAGGTTCACAGCCGAGTCTCATGTTTTAGAATCTCTTTGCAATCAATGTTCCCCAGTAAACAAAATGTCCACTTTTACATAAACAATTAAATTAAAATCAGGGACAAAGCGAGCAGTGCCAGCACTAGCAGCGCGCGGCGCGGCGAGCGGGCGAGTATTCATTAAAACTTAAATTGGGATCGCCGCGTGATTGGCAACGACCATGTCGGGTATGCGGATATACTTTGTTTTTATTGGGAAACTGGGTCATATGGGGAGTACTGTGACCTCCAGCTAGTTTTTACTTTGCAATGTTAAAACAGTATTCCGATTCTCGTGTGAATGTGTAAATGTCTCATTTTATGACATGACAATTATTGCTATTGCTGTGGTGTTAGAGTTTAGTCAGTCAACAGAATGTTAGTGAGACTAACTGCCCGGATGCGCCCAAAGTATTGTACCTACGGGAGGCTCTTTACTTGCACCCCTTTTTGAAATAATGATAAATATCCGTTCGGCGCATCCTGCCATTCAGCCTCGCTACTGCCGTGCTGACTGGGTAATACTGGCTGCCGAGCTCATTAAGTTTGACCCAAAGGGTGCCAACGGGACCCGAACCTTATTACGGACGAACTCTGCGGTCCGTCCATCCGTCCGTCCGTCCGTCTGTCACAGGGCTGTACTGTACTGTCTTTTGAACCGTAATAGGTAGAAATTTGAAAATTTTCACGGAATGTGTAATACTATGGCCGCGTTAAAAACAAATAATAAAAATAAAATAATGTTGTAAACTAAAGTCTCCCTTCAGTTTTTACTTTATTTTATTTTATATATCACTATATATCCATACAGGATACGTAAAGTTTTTAAAGAAAATATGTGTGTGTTAATGTTCTCTGAAATAAAGTTATTATTATTAAATATTGTACGGTGGTACGGAGCCCTTTGTGTGCGAGACCGACTCGCAATAAACACCGCTTTAAAAAAATAATGACATTGACGTGTTAAAGTGTTTATATAACCTAAGTACTTGTGTATACAAAAAAAAATACTTTTAGAACTGCAGGTGCGTTGTTCGTTTCAGCGCCCACGACACAGGTTATGTCCTGTTGAGGGCAAAGTTATCAATACACACTGTTCAACAAACATTATTACAAAATTCATTGTCGAAGCATCGATTTAAAACTCCATTTTGCTTATCTAATCCTCCATCTAAAAATAACTATGTCCAACGTATATTTGCAAAGGTCAGGGGAAGAGCTCGGCTAATCTAAGTTTTAATGGATATAGATGTCCTTCGGAAGAGCCCAAGTCCGGCAACTTTGTTCTGCCCTTGTGGACTAAGTTGGACCAAGAATTTGTGTGTCCTTTGGACTTTTGGATCGAGTTATTTACATCCCGGATTTGGTTAAGGTGTATCTTTGCAAGTGTTTGGATCTTGAACAAGCTGGAGAGTGAGGTTTTAGGAAAATGTTGTGCGGTAATAAACAAAACGGCATAGAGTCGTAATTTCCATGAGCGTTTGAAGTTGAATGAAATGTTTTGTAACTGTCGCATTACCTATCAGTTG
Organism: Apamea epomidion; assembly: GCA_947507525.1. Taxonomy (NCBI): domain Eukaryota; kingdom Metazoa; phylum Arthropoda; class Insecta; order Lepidoptera; family Noctuidae; genus Apamea; species Apamea epomidion. The sequence goes on from OX382233.1 coordinate 1,031,413, forward strand.
TGTACTACAACAGTGTACTAAGACAATTAACTTGAAAGGTAAGTGTAGGTAATTGCATAAGCATAATCAGCCTACAATGTTCCCACTGCTGGGACACAGGCCTCCTACCTGTGAGAGGGAGTGGGCCATAATCCACCACGCGAGCCCAGAGCGGGTTGGCGGATGTCACATGTCTTAAAATGTTTGGTTCTAGGAGATGCCGGTTTCCTCACGATGTTTTCTTGCATCGTTTTGAGAGCAGTGGTGATGAAATAATTTACACAAAATAAAGTGCCTGCTTGTGTTCGAACCCACGACCTACAACTCGTAAGCCGCGGCCATCACCACTGCACCACCACTGCACCACCAGTGCACCACCAGTGCACCACCACTGCACCACCAGTGCACCACCAGTGCACCACCAGTGCACCACCAGTGCACCACCACTGCACCACCAGTGCATCACCACTGCACCACCAGTGCACCACCAGTGCACCACCAGTGCACCACCACTGCACCACCAGTGCACCACCAGTGCACCACCACTGCACCACCAGTGCATCACCACTGCACCACCAGTGCACCACCAGTGCACCACCAGTGCACCACCACTGCACCACCAGTGCACCACCAGTGCACCACCAGTGCACCACCACTGCACCACCAGTGCACCACCAGTGCACCACCACTGCACCACCAGTGCACCACCACTGCACCACCAGTGCTCTACAGGTAGGTACTTGCTTTAGTAATAATTATAATTATAATAAATTATAATATTATTACCGAACAGGAACACGCACGATGTGTCAACAATGTTGATGATCATTATCATGTGCATGTTATTTCCTTTGCTAAGCTTATTGGCATTTGCATTTTGCATTGGCATTTTTTTTTGAGCTTATTACATGAACGTTTCTATAACCCGCTGCCGCTTATAACTTGCAAAATTATTCAAAAAAACTAATAACCCGCATTCCAGTTCGACACGTGTCTTGAACCATGTACGGTCTCCCGTCAATCGTAAACGGCACTGACACAAAAGGCACCCTTTCCTCGACTCTGCTAATTCTTTACCACCGGAAGGATTCCGAAATCTTATTGCAGTAAACCCATTTTGTTGGGACGCACTTATTTTTTATGAATAGACGAGTATTTTGGGAAGGATTTCCCGTTTATAGCCTTAGGAGGCTGTTGAGTGGTTTCTATTGCTCGTTCTCGAGAACGAATCTGTTCTGTTCTAATATTTGTATGGGGCTTATTTGGGACCTTCACGGATCAATTTTCATGTAAATTCTGATGGAATTTACGTGGGTTTTCTCTTTGTTGTTTGTAGGTTTGTGATTTCCTGGAATGCTGTGTGATGAGCTTTCATCTTTCTCTATCGGATGTACAAAGCAGAAGCAGTTAACTTTCTATTTTTAAATCTAAGTAAATGGTACCGTAAGTAAAACAGACAGCCCGCCTACATCAGTTGGCCCACGTACCACCCACTGACGTAATAATATTTCGCGCGATGTTATCGCGCACTGGATTTTCAACTCTCGGTGTTGAGCCGAGCATTGAGAATCCAACAGAGCGCATCCCAGCGCGTCAAAAAAAGCACACTGTTGGATTTTTAACTCTCGGTGCTAAGCAGTGCGTTGAAAATCCACTACGCGAAATAAAGCCGCCGCGGGAAAAACGCGCCCGTGCGTCCCTGGGCTTACTTAGCCGTATGTCTGAAATGCATGGAATTAGTATGTACTATGAGACGGAAATGTCACTACATTATGTACTTATCAAGCATAGGTTTAAGTAGACACAGGTATCAAAAATATACCACTGCACATCTTTCTTCATTCATCATCATCACATAAAATCTTAAAAAAACCGGACACGAACCGGCCTTGATGAGGTAGTATTCAGTAACCATCTGGCATTCCGGCAATTTTCCCGTGAGCCGTAACGGCGAACGTACGGATTTATTTTACGATCGCAATAATCATAACAGAGGCACAGACATGGAGAACAAAAATATATTGTTTGTGGGCAAGTTTAACTATGCCCGACCCACCAACAATGTCTTTGTGGAACTCGCTAAGAAATTTAATCTTCAGTTGCTTTGGCAATTTGCGAAGTTTTGAGGGTATTTTGACGAACATTGCTTTATATTTGTGCCTCGGTAATTTTTTTTTGGGATAAGTTTTGCAGTTGAATATTGAGTAGGTAGGTAAATTATTTTTATGGTGTGGTAAACTATGAAACCGTATAGTTTCATTTATTTAATTACGAACAACAAGCTTGTGTAACATTCAACATTGGCTTACAGCAAATTAAAAAGGGTTATTCGAAGATTATTTGGCAATATGAGCGTAAATACGACAGTTCTTCACCATAAATGATTGCTAACCTTACTTTCAAAGGGCACAAGATGACCATTAATGCTCATTTGTAATATTCGAGCATTGCTATGGAACGACGACAATGTCAAAATAACAAGTAGGAAAGGTTCCGATTTTCCACAAAAACTCCTTCCTTTGCGACCGCGTATTTCCGACGCTTGGACAATTTTCTTGTCGCCAACTTTTCGAATAAAAATATACACGATTTTAGAGCAGTCCAATCCACTCGCAACTTCAAATCGATGTAAGTATATATTCAGAAAGTTTCAGTAAAATGTAAGTGGATTTTGCTAGGTTTTATTAGTTTCAAAGAGGTTTTAAAAATGGTTTATTGTGGAATTGTGAAAATTTAATGTGTGTTATTGACTGACTGGTATAGTGCTACAAGATCTTTTGGCGCGTGGCCAAAATTGGAACTAACGCCGCCATCTTGTTATTTCAATACATTTCACAAAATAATTACACACATATTTACCAACAGCGCCCCCTGTCAACGTCATTAGAGCGCCAAAAGATCATTGTGTGTGTAGCAGTGAAAATGAGAATGAATTGGTAGCATGGAAAATACGTTGTGTAAATTGGACAACGAAATTGATTTCTCTTCAACTCGACTAAAATCCAATGTCATATCTTTAGTTACTTTTCTGTTGGGTGAACCTAAATAACAAGAGCCAATCAGCTAAAATGTTATATGCATTGATTAGGCTTTCTGTAACCTTATTCTACCCTCATATAGCTACTTTGTAAATAAATGGAGAAGAATCCTAAAGTTCTCAGGTGGTATCGTTAGTAAGCGGCGCACGTGTCAAATCCCGCGCCATTCAATCTAGCGGGAATTAAGTGGGGAATGCGTTACGTGGACTATCTGTATCGAGGCCAGGCAACTCGAGGGAGCATTACTAACCGACTTTGAAAAAAGAGGAAGTTTGACTGAGCTGTGTATATGTGACCTCATATCTGCAGCATTTTCGGACGGACTAAGGGATGGTAATCATAAGGGTATGCCTTCCGGTTCAATCTGATGAAGAACTAAGAAAATATAGAAAGAAAACTGTGTATTCTACAGCGGTGTATTCACTAGGGGAAAATGTCCCGCGACACTGTCTCCAGAGCGAAACGTGTCTCCAGAGACAACGTGACGTCGCTCGACATTTGTCCCCTGGTGAATACATGGCTTTCGTCTGTGATTACTGCAGTCGTTTATCTCAGGTGTTCGGCGCCTGCCAAAGAGGTACAGGCAGAGGCAATACAACGCTGCGCAGCACAGCACAATGTTTGTGCGCCTTGTGTCATATTCTACAATTGCGTCTTGCCATTGCCTTAAATCTTCTGTATACACCAGACCTATAACCTTAGAAAAACGTGCTGTTCATGAACCTAAAGTACTGCCTAACCATTCAAGATACGACCGTTTTAACCGAAAACAATAAACTTTTTCTTTCTCTCTCTTATCCACCTTCCTTAACACCGTCGTCTTCCTGGCCACACACCCTAGGACGAATCCTACGTATAATTAATTACCTACACTTCTGCTGACCCCCTGAAAGTCACGGATGCTTTATTTATCATCGAGCCTTATAAATAGTGATGGAGTTATATTTCTGTGTATGTTTATATTAATAGGATTGTTTGGTCGGAGTCATTAATTACGGTGGGATCATTCTTCATCAGAAATATTTTCCTTGGCTGACCTACTGATAGTCTAGAAGCCACATCTATTAGCTTGCAAGGCAAACTATAGTGTTCGAGGAAAATGAGGCCCTGGCGCAAACGCGAATATTGTGTTCAATTTCATGCATTCTGGTTGTAAACCGCACATCAGTATCACCCATAGATATGAATTTAAATAAAATTAAGTAGGTAAGTCATATACAAAAAGAGTACATTCGTCGGTTCGTCAAATTTATGTAAATATACGCAGCGCGTTAGTGCTAGCGCCAATGAAGACTCTGCAGCCCGCCATCTTCATGTCATTTCTTGTCATCTTTTATGACATCAAATCATCAACCAGGCGTGGCTTCCTTTTCATTGTTCTCCTCATCAACTCAGCCGTTGCGTCTCAGCTTTCCGCATCCAATCTGACCCGGACACCTTTTCAAGAACCACATGATGAGAACTAAAAATTGATCGTTTTGTAAATTATGGCTATCCTTGTCATTTTTATTACATTAAAGCAACACAGCAAGAGATTTACTTATAAGATATTCACGTAATATATTTTCTGTACAAGTCTTCGTAAACAAAAACTGTATTACATGGAATATCGTTTACTAATACCAGAATGCTGAACAAAATACTCCAAATAATATTAAAACACATATTCCCGATGTTCAGTTGTTTTTCTCCGTTCATCTCCCTCGGGAACTCCCCGCTCTAACATTATCTAAAGGAAATCATTCCGATACAAAACGTATTTTATTATGAAACTAGGACGCATGTTTTTTATATAGAAATGTGTTGTTATTCTAAAGGGATTTTAATGTTGTTACGCACAATGATAAGATAGTTTGTCAAAAAAATACTGATGTGGTTTTTGGCAGAATGGTGTATTTATATTATTGTACCAAAATGTAATTCGTAAAGAAGCTTAACCTAAAATTACTCGGTTTTCATACATAGATATGTACATACACTCCCGCCTTCTTCCCATGGGGTAGGCAGAGGCGACAGAAACCTGCTACGATCATAGGTTTTCATATTTTACGTAATCCTCCTTAAAACAATAACGTCATTTAAATGTCTTCTGACATCACACGCAGACCGAGTCCCGGTTCGTTCAAAGTGGTAACAGAAGTCCTGTCCCCGATGACGCACTTTGGAACACTTCATCATTGTTAGGTAAAGTATAAAAGTATTAGGTGCGCTTATTAGATTCAGTCAATCACCCGCCAACGTGTTTTCTATGCCAAAATTGTGGTGCGGTTGTGATAAAATGGCTTGTGTGTTTGACGACCGACACCTGCAGTTGAAAGTTCTATTGGCAGATGCAAACTTAATAAAAGAGTTTTATGTAAATTGCAATGCTTTTTACATTTGGAAGCAAGAACATTGATTATTACTGGGTGTTATTTCGCTTCTCCCGCCTGGAACAAGATTACCAAAGGCGTAAGTACATTTTGGTATTTTTTGAGTGAGTATCCTCATATTTCGTGACATTTATTAATTTGCAACGTTCTAAAAGAGTATTCCGTGTCATTTACGTATGATTTTATCCTTCCAGAATGCGAAAAAAACGAGTTTGGAATTACGTAATTCTTTAGGGAAAATGATAGGATATCTATGTAAGTTTGAAGTCAAATAAAATGGATTTATTATGACAAATCTACTGTAATCAATAGTATATTTTGTTCTTATGTTGGTTATACTAGTCTACTATGATCAGTTAACGCATTTGGGGGATTTTTTTTTTTCGAATTACTGTCATCTGTCTTCTAAACCATCGATATATTATGCTTACAAATATTTAGACACTTATTATAAACAAGGTAAAGTATGTGATTATATAAAGTATTTTATAAGTGCACATACAGTGTCTACATAGTTATTATGTACCTAGATAATAATACAAAGTATATTCTGAAGTAAGTGTACCATGTTACAATAGAATCGTTACGTTCGTTATCATTTTATAAGTGTTCTAAGTGTATGTTTGTTTGTGTGTTTATGTACGGACACGAATGGGGAGATAACAGAAACACTCAAATATTGAAACATAAAATATAATATAATTGGTTCCATAATACACGTTGATACATCAAATAGATACACTAATTGGCTAAAACATCGTTTTCCATTGATCCACCTACTTGGAAGCAAAATCTTAATTAAGTAGGGACAAAATATAATTTTAGGTCCTTCTCATTAACATTTCAATAGTACCCACCGTATACTTGATAATTATGTCATCCATACCTTAATTTAACACACATTTTATACTAAAATAATAAGCAAAATCTCAGCCACATTTACCTCAATGCTTGTTACGGTAAATTAAATGTTGTTAGTTGATTACAAACCATAAGGTAAATTGGAAAATAATACCGTTAAGTCAATTAAAACTCTTTTTAATAATTTTAATAGCCGTTCGTGTAGTAATAAATTACAAATACTAATTTTTCACAGCATTGTCAAATCATTTCTAATGTAGTTTCAGGCTGGGGTTTTTCAGGGTAGCGTTAATTGAGGATAGAGTAATCGTGTTAGTGTTATCGTGAACTGAAGAAATTCGGGATAACATAAAAACACACACAGGTAATGAAAACAAGAGTTAAATTAATCTAGATCCTTATAATATTTACGGGTATACTCATGCGCATATTTCGACAATTTGTCCTGTGTTCTCGTCACCAGACTGGCTTTCTTGACTGGCTTTTCAATTTAAGTTCAAAACTTGACGGTAAATCCAAAAGAGCGCATCAGAGAAAACCAAAAACATACAAATAAAAGGAGAATGGACAGGGCTAACCTCAAATAATTCCTATTTTGGGGTCCTAAAAATACTTAATAGCGAAGTATCTGCGACCAACTTGGATGTAGCGCTCACTGGCCGCTGGCGCGGCTCAGCTCACTGACTTGCACGTTACGGTTGGTCATGATGAACTATCTCTGGCATGAAAGACATCGTTCAAAATGCTACAGTCAAATTATTTGGGTACGGGGCCCATAGATTTTAGCCATTGTCTTTTACCTCACTTAACTGAAATAATCCAGCAGTTGTTTTCACTGTTTAAGTCGCTAACACATACTCTACTAAAAGCAATCACTATCTTACTTCACAAACACTCTCGTCTCCCATCCCTCTCTCTCTACGAAGTTGAGCCTGATGCCTCCCACTGGATGGGTGATGAATGACTGAGGCTTGAAGGTCAGCTTCGTCGGCATACCAGCAGCTAGCTCCAGACGGTACTTCTTCAAAATGGTGATGAGACCCGCAAGCATCTGCATTTTCGCGAACCGCATTCCTGGCCACAAAAAATATCAATTAATAAATGACATTACCGGTACCACTGCATGCTGAAAGCGCAAGCTTATATGGCAAAGTATTCTTGCCCGTCGAAGGTCAGACATTTACAGGCAAATCCTTTAATGGACTGATGAAACGTACTGGGGGTCACTTCCCACCTAGATTTGTCGAAGACCTGAAGAAGTTCTTGGGTACACAAGATATGCAAAGTGGAAAATTGGGTTTTTGCCCAACTTCCAACCAAAGAGTAATTATTAATCGGCATATAATTGAGAGAAAGCATGTGTAAATGATGATAGCCTTTATAATTATATACATCAGATATATTGTGTGTGACAGTCACATGACTGTACTATAATTTAAAATAATTAGGTACTGTGTCAGAAGTTGATACAGCACCGGAAAAATAAGTTGAAGAATGATTAAATTAAACGACCTTTCTTAGAACATTTCTATTTATATTTATTCCTTATCTTATATCTATACTGGAAGTGGCGGTTTTTCGCAAAAGGCAATAACATTGAACTTGCCTGGGAATTGAACGCGATATCTACTCCTCACTGATTAAATACGCACTTAATAGGATACACGTATTAGCACACTCACTTTTACACCCTGTGCGTGTTTCTAAACTTTTAAAATATACTATTATATTTATTATAAAAGCGAAAACTGGGACGGATTTTGAATTTCTACAAACGTCATACGGTTGACATTCTTTTTTGTCTCGTCTAAATTTATCTTGTCATTAAAATGTTAGTGATTGACATAAAAAATATCGACTATTTGTACAAATACCTTTATTCAGTTTTTTTTATAAAAAAAAAAGATTGTTTTTTATTTGTTATACTGACAATAATCGTGATTTTCGGCTAGGATTTTCAAGATGCTGTTGGAGCTAACCCGCGTTCTACTTAATATAGATGCGGTCTTTTTTCCTCATTAAATAACGTCGAAGGTCTATTGGTAATATGGGGACTCCTCAAGTTTTAACATATTATATTGCTATAACATTGAATGTTTTACGACTTATAACGAATACTATAAAAAAGAGCACGGCTTGCCGTGGATTCGAACCAAAGTATTGCCCAGTGTCACCTTTCGGGTTCGAATGTGGAAAAACTGTTTCTGGGAATTGAAACTCTCAATTATTTATAGCCGCTTCAAGCGATCTTAAAACGCCCGAGCTAACTAGACTTCTAGTGTATCGTTATACTTATATGTGCATAGGGACGAAGCTCTGACGAAATACCGGCAATATATTGTGCAGGACGGTATTTCTGACATCTGAGGTAATATTCATCAATTTATTTCTATTACAGTTTGTAACTACGCGTTTTGCAACCAGTGCAAAATATAATTGTATTGATATCTTGTTCGTTTTCACGATTTTCAAATCAAATCAAACTTAACTTATGGAGATATCTGAATATAAAAAATACTGATGAAACACTACTAAAACAAATCGTAACATCGATAGCACCAAAACTCAAAATGCATACCACCACATCACTAAATCATAGACAATTTCGAGCGGCCATTGTTGTTTACATCTTTGGCGAATTTTAAAACGCCGGACTTTAGTTGACTTTGCAATACAAATATTAAATATAGTTCTGTATCTACATATATCAGTGTTTTGTCAACTTTGAGGTTATCTCATTGTATATGATACAACCGAAATATTGTTTAATTAAAACATGATTGTCGTAATATTTATCTCTGTAGTATCTTTATATAACTAGTTCATAATATTATCATCTTACCAGGGTGAAAAAATTGTGAACTGTCTGAAGCATGATAATTATGATAACATCAAACAAATAAAGTCGTTCGTTGTGAAACAAATTACTATTTAATTAAATGAACAATATTGTGTATATAATCTCTAAATCAGCATGAACTATAGATTAAAAGAAAAGGTCATGTCATGATTAACAGATTAGACAATGGGCTAGGGTGGTAGCAAGGCAGACTGGCTAAGGTGTGCTGGTCATGCTATATCACACATAGATTCTCTTAATGCACCTGATGCACTGAACGAAAAACATTATGGGGTCCAAGATGCTTCCTTGGGGGACGCCAGAACCAATTTGCAACTTTTGGGTTTACAAACAGATTTTCAAAAAGTATGTCATTTAATCATAGTTCTATAAATAAAAGCAATCACATCTTCACGGTAGTTGATCGCATTGATTTGTAGTTGACCTTCACATAACTCGTTTCGTCAGCTGTTGTGTTTACTAAATTAGACGCGACGGCGAATCGGTCTGTATGCAGATGATTTATACAATTGTTTGTATAAATCATCTGCATGCAGGGGGACCGCTACTATTTAAAACTTTAACAGAACGTTTGGTTAATAATGAGAGCGGTCCCCCGACGGGACAACATTTAATAAAAAAAATTCATACGTACTTACGTAGGGTCATAATTTCAAGGTTATTTTTTTCTTTTTATAGGGTTTTACGTTGTCGGGGGTTTTTTTAATTTTTAATTTAATTTTTTATTTCATACTTTTTGTAGGGACTCCTTGTTATTTCATTTATTTTAGTTTCTTGCGTTTTAAGATTCAGGTAATTTGGTATTCAATCAGGTTTTTTGTAATTCGCCATTTTGTGGTAGTGGCCATCTTGGGTTTGAAATTTGTCATATAGTATTCTACTAGTCAAGCCCTTTCATTTGATACTCATATAGAGGGAGTTGTGAAAAAAAAATGTATTTCGCCATTTTGTGGTGGCGGCCATCTTGAATTTGAAATTTATAATAGTGTATAGTATTCTACTAGTCAAGCCCTTTCATTTGATACCCATATTGAGGGAGTTGTGAAAAAATATGTAATCCGCCATTTTGTGACAGCGGCCATCTTGGGCCGATTTTCATCAAACATAGCTAAAAACACTCCCGACAAATTCACCTTTCAAACAAAAAAACAAAATTAAAATCGGTTCATCCGTTCGGGAGCTACGATGCCACAGACAGACATACACACACACACAGAGAGAGAGAGAGAGATACACGTCAAACTTATAACACCCCGTCGTTTTTGCGTCGGGGGTTAAAAAATAAGGAAAATATACAAAATCCAACTACTATGGTTCATTTAACAGTTTAGAGTGCTAGTTTGATACATTCCTCACTTAGCTCGATTAGCGAATTATATTCCAAACTAAAAACATACAAATGCTTATAGCTCAAAACACAGCCTTAAAACGAGCAGTAAGTCACATAAACCAACCGATATAAACTCTTGGTCATTTTCCAAAATGCAGGTAAACATACGGCTTAATGTTTCACTCCTCCTCACCCAAAAGGCAGGTAAACATACGGCTTAATGTTTCACTCCTCCTCACCCAGAAATCTCTCTGGATTTCACTTAAGGTTCTGGAAAAAATCGGATTGTGATGCAGATAGTACACCGGCAAATGTACTCACATTCCTCTATCTAACTTCGCGCCGCCAGGCATTGTGTAGTCTTCCATCAAATCACACGGGATCATGCCGAGAACTAGGTAGTAACGAAAACCCTCGTCTATAATAGCTTTCAGATATGGTAAATCCGAAACACAATCATAATTCAGTTTATTCTCATGATGAGCTAAATATACATGTATTTCTTTTTCTGCTTTGTTCTGCATATCCTTATTCTTTGCCAATTCATTTGTATGAATTGGCATATGGTTACACTCTATAGTATAACCCAAAGCTGTTGTGAACATTTTAAACCCGGCAGGGAAGAAAACATAACACTGAACAAATAATAAATCATCATCACATCAGCTATTATTATCACTTTTTGGCTTTTACTATACTACTCTTTTTTAAAATAGCTCTGTAAGAAAGTACACATGTAGTATACAACTTGTATTTTTAACCGATTTCAAAAAAGGAGGAAGTTTCTCAATTCGACCGTATATATATATATATTTTTTATGTGTGTTCGCGGATAACTTCGTCGTTTATAAACCGATTTTCATGATTTTTTTTTGTTGGAAAGGAGATATCTCAAAGGTGGTCCCAATATAATGATCTGATGATGGCATCCCAAAGAAATCGAGGGGAACATTCGAAAATCGTAGGGGCGACTAGTGCGTTTGTAAATTTTTTCATTAAGTATTTTAAAGCACTACAATTTAATTAAGTCTATCTGATGATGGAGCCGAAAGACCATCGAAGGGACTCCTACGCGATTTACAGCAGTTACCTTGTGTTTGGGCTTGATTAATTTGTATTGATGAGAACTTTACATCTAGATAGGTTGTGACTATCATTAGGGGTCTAATGACAAAGACGAAGGACAGATATGGGAACTCTTCAACAGTTTACAGTAGCTACCTTGTGTAATCTAGCAAGTATATATGATTTTGTGTGTGGTACAACTAAAAAGTGAAAAATAAAAACGTTTTTACAAAAAAAACAACCGACTTCCAAAAAAAAATACTACAAATTGAAAAATAACTTTAATTTCGGAAGTCGGTGTCACAAAAACGAAAATACGGAACCAACAACACCGGTTTCCGAAAATAACGTTATTTTTCAATTTGTAGTATTTTTTTTGGAAGTCGGTCGTTGTAAAAAAGTTTTTAACAATTTTAACAACAAGAATGTCTATGCATATATTTCTGACAATATCAAGTTCTTGTTTTTTGTAAGACAGTAATTTCGTGCTCATGCGATCGGCGGTCTTAGTCAAGAACCCATCACGATTTTAGATCACAAAAATCTAGTCGTGATTCCAAGTTTAACCCAAGGTGAGTATAACATCTAATATTCTAACAGGTAAAAAACAGAAAATTATATTTTTTTGGTCGACTGAACAGAAACGAGTAAGTCTAATTTTAAATAGAGATTTATGACTGAGCATCTGATGAGGCTAGACATTGATCCTGAGGAAGTTTACAATAAGTTGGTGAACTGGTATTTGATACTTCCTTTAAAGCCCCTGCATAACACCAGTTCAAACTATAATTGTGGCTCTAAAAAGGCAAACAAAATTAATTAATTTAGACTCGAAAAAAGGTTGTCCATAACCCTTATAGTAAGTTCTTAAATCTGGAATGATTTGAATAATCTTTAGTTAGAATAATTATGGTACATACATATAATTATGAATAATAATTTGATCATAACACTAGACCAATAGACTTCTATTTGCCAAAAAGACCGACAAAAAATAACAAAACCAGTCAACACGGGTGCGGTGCTATTCTTAGAGTCAACGTTGAAAAGTCTCATGATCGGGAAACTTCAGTGCCACCAATATTTCTTCAATATAACACTTGCTACAGGTCGGTTACTAGATTATACAGATTATTTTTTCGTTATTCTTTTTCAGAAAGAGCGTCACTCTCCACAAGATTGAACGACAAACAGTAAATATACGTAAAATAAATAATAGCAGTCCATTACAGGTCTAGGTACTTCATAAATAAACCCTGTATCGTGAGTTGAACCCGTCAATATTAATGTGTTCCCTCGTTACTGAGCCGCGGGGCTTTTAAAACTTGCTCAAAATTTCATACAGGTTAAGTAGCAAGTTTGTAACTTCAGGAGGTTAATTTGTTCTACTCTTTAATGTAAGTGATGTTGTATGTTATAAAATTCATTAATTGTTTTTAATTTAACAGCTCGGTCACAAAAGCATACAGTATAATCCAAGCCGCTCACGAAATCGTGTCTAAAATTAATGTAAATGAAAGAAGTGTTTTAGGATACTACAAGCCTGTATTATGGTCCTTCTGTGTAACATAACTAGCAGTGCAAACAAAATAGTTTGATTATTACTTTTCAGTTATTTTAAACGTTATAAAAACATACACCAATTAATCAATTGTGAATTATTCTTGACCTTCATCCAAATGTCCTACTTTTTCAATCCGTGTGTAACTCGAAACGTGGAAACAATTTTTCAAAAATAAAACTCACCAATACAAGTTCTTGGTCCTTCTCCAAACGGTAGATATGCATACGGATTAATATTCCGCTTTTCCTCACCAAGAAATCTCTCTGGCCGGAACACTTCAGGTTCTGGATAAAATGCTGGATTATGATGCAAATACAAGACTGGCAAATGTACTCGCATGCCTTTGTCCAACTTCACACCACCGGGCATTGTGTAGTCTTCCATCAACTCCCGCGGGATCATGCCGAGAACTGGATAAAAACGAAGAGCCTCGTCTATTACAGCTTCCAGGTACGGCAAGTCCGAAACACAATCGTAATTGAGTTTATTCTCATGACGAGTTAAATATGCATCTACCTCTTCTAACACTTTTTTCTGAATGTCATTATTCTTTGCTACTTCGTAAAGAGTGTAACTCAAAGTGGTTGATGACGTTTCAAATCCAGCAGCGAAGAAAATAAAACACTGAGCAACCAACAGTTCATCAGTAGCTTCTAACGTAACTTTATGATTTTCACCGGTTTTAAAATTCTTCATACTATCACCAACTATTTGATGGGTTTGTTTCCAACGCATTACGAGGTCTACGAAATCATGTCTTCCAGAAGATTTGTATTCCCTTTGCGTCATTACAGAAGTAATCAGGTTGCGGAAGAACTGCAATTGTGTTTTCAGTAACTGAAATCCGAATAAGTAAAAGATTGAAGGCCAAATTGCACGAATTACTCGCATGTAGACTACATATTTCGGCGGATCCAAAAAATCTGTGATTTTTCTAAAAGGATTATCGTTTTCTTCTTCCGTCATCGTGTTCGTCTCTACGCCGAATGCACAAGCTCCGATACATTCCATAGTATATCTTGAGGTCAACGACCTAACTTCGAGCTCCTTTGACACTTTTGTTTCACGTTCCAACATTGTCTCGAACACGTGCGAACATTTTTCGATAAGATGAAACATATTCTTCATCTTTGCGGATGAGAAGAGTGGAGTCATATTCTGTCGTAAGACCCTCCAAGTATCGCCATAACTACCGAAAAGGTTCAAAGATAATGGTTCCTTGTGACTGTGCTTAGATAATTCTCTTCCATGAAAGTAGTAGAAGTCCTTGGTCACGATCAGTTTGATAATTTCTGGATCTTTTGGAATAAGTACGGGTTCTGTACCATAGAATACTCCAATAAACTTTTCGTTAGGAAATTCATTGCAGCAATCTCGAACTGTTTCTCCGAATGATTTATTCTGCAGTATCAAACCTGCGTAATTTCCCAATAAGAACGTAGGTTTGGTGTGTGGTACGTTCCTGTCTTTCCAGTAGTCATATTTCCTCGTGATCAAATAGTAAATAAGTAGCAGTACCGAGACAAGCAGGAACAGAAACATCGTGTGGTTTCGTTGCGCGACCTTAGTGTACTGACTATTAACTTGTTGTTCGTTATTTGAGCACCTATATTTGTTGAGTGTGAGGATATTGCCTGTGTATCATCTTCTTGTATTAGTGTGTGTAAACCTGTTGCCGTTAAGTGTGTTTTGTATTTATTCAGTGTTAGATTACATATTACGTCATTAAAATTATCACTTTTTTACTTATGTGTTAGTTTGGACTTTTGATGTAGATTCATTATTTGGTTTATTGTACTAACCTAACTACTCGTAAGAATATTCACACAACAAATTCATTTGGTTGTTTTGGTATTTTTTCTACATCTCCTGAGTAAAGACGAAGGATTACGAAAGTTGAGCAAGATATTATTCTAAGCGTATAATGACATAATTGACAAATTATTAAAAAAACAGATTTAACAGAATGCAAATTTAATATTATTCAATATTCTTTTTATAACAATGAAAATCGCTAGTTATCATTAAAAGATCATTGGGCGTAATCTGACCCGGTTTGTAAAAACTTGCGTACAAAAACCAAACTAGATTTAACTTGCTAAGTTATACCCCACTTTTAATTTCTTGTACCTACCTACCTACTTTTTTTTGTTTAACTATGGGAATAAAAATTACTGGTCAATAAAAAATCGATGTTCATACAGACCGTAACGCATATCAAGAAACTCTGGTACGGGATATACAGCAGCCGTAACGCACAGACGAGCAAACTCTGTCAGAAGCTTGCTGTGTTAAACGTATTTTCGTTTTTTTTTTTTTCGTATTTTTTTTTTTTTTTCCAATACAAAAATGTTTAGTTAGCAGTAATAATTAATGGCGCAAAATAACTCAAAGTTAATAATAATGCCTGATTAAGAAGTTAATTACTGGGTACGTCTTTCATTGACTTGAATGTGCCTTGGCGGCTGAGAGTATGTCATGCTTACTCTAATGTCTCGCTGATGGTGGCGCATGTGTTGGATCATTTAGCTCCCTTCAAAATGTTTAAGCTGAATGGTGCTATGCTTCATGATCGTGAACGAGCGCCGTCAGTAGGGACTGGTCAACTCTTTGCTGCCATGACTTATTTTTATTTAATTTAATATTTGAATTGTTTTTTTATCTTTTCATTACAGACGCTTTTAAAGTTCTGCATCGTTCTCGCATGCATAATTTTTAACATGAATGATGTAACCAATACTTTGTAACCGTATTATTGTGATTTAAAAGAGTGTCCATGGAGTTTCTGGCCGTTCTTCTCCATAGGTACCTACTACGCTTTGGAATGGGCAACTAGCTTCGTCTTTTTGACTGACCAACCTGACGATATTTTTTTGACAACAATTTAACTCAAACTATTTATTTCAACTAAACCAATTACAGGCACTTTTGAATTTTGACCATTCAAAAGTGCCTGTAATTGGTTTAGTTGAAATAAATAGTGTGAGTTTGAGTTTAATTGTTGTTAAAAAAATATACATACACAATAACTTGGAAAAATATAATTTTTTTTTTTTGGCTAAACAAGCCTTACCCGGTACCCACAATAATGCAACCCATACTATCGTAAACTAGGGACATTAATTAGTCTATTCCACCCTATTTTATTTCTGTACAGCGTGGGTATAGTTTCATACAATGGTGCCCAGTCATCTTTACCTCGATTACTCAGAGTTATAACATATTGCATCAGCCCACAATCGTGGTCACTGGAAGTAGCCTCAAAGACCTGAGAACCTATATACTGCTACCTCTTATGTCGGTATTATTTTAATCTTATTATAACATAGTCTGGAAATAAAATTGAGCCATACGTGACTTTGTAAATCGTGATCATCGAACTACTCAGCCTGTTCAGGGACAGCAGTTTTATATGATGGAACATTATTTTTATTATCACCAGCTATGCTCACATCTATTGAACGGTAGAGAGAATCAGCAACTAGTTTCATGTCCACTTTAGATTATATACTAAACGTTCCCTATTTTATAAAGATGTCATTAACTTCCTTTGCCTAACTCCTCGGGGAATACAGGCGTGGTGTTATGTTGTTTTTCTATAACTTTTACAAAAAGTAATGATAATTATTGCAAGTAAAACCACAGACAATTTGCTAAGTTATATCCATACTAATATTATAAAGAGGTAAAATTTGTTTGTTTGTTTGTATGTATGTAGGAAGTAATCTCCGAAATTAATGATCCAATTCTAAAAATTTTGTAGCTGGTAGAAAGCTACATTATGTGTCAATGCTATAGGCTATAAATTTTGTTTACATCATGCATTTTAGCTGAGCTATCACAGCTTTTGTCTAGCAAGTCTGAAAGAAATACCTCTTAAAACAGAATTATTTACATGCGCTGCCTAAACAGTTGTATACAATTAAAAACAATGTATGGCAATCTGGTCCGCCTTAAATAGTTCTACAAAAAAGTCCGCGACACCATATTTCTATCTTTTATATTTTATCTTTTAATATCACTTTTATGTTTTAATAAGGTATTTTTGGACATGACATTTGGATGAAATATAAATTTTAAATATGAATCCTTATCAAAATAAATTATTTTATGATCACAAGGATATCAAGGAGATAAGATTTGCCCTTTACAGTATGTCAACTAGTCATATAGTTTCGGAGATAATACAAAATTACTAAAAACGCAAAATGCCGCTAAAACATTCATGAATACAACTTTCATCACGTGCATATGCTTTGTGCAGATGTTTTATCCATTCACCCATAGATGGCGTTGTGCAAATACGTCATTTTTCTGAATTGCGGTGTCTAAACTGAAGAGTTTGTTTGTTACTTGGCTTGGTTGGACGCGCTAATCTCAGGAACTACTGGTTTGAATTAAAAACATGTTATTGTGTTGGATAGTCCATTTATCGAGGAAGGCTTTAGGCTATATAACATACGCACGCTGCGACCAATAGGAGCGGAGCATTAATGGAACAAACTTAAAAAAAGAACAAATTTTACGTATGATGTTAATAGTTACGCAAAAATCACGTATGATGGTATTGTTCCTCTTTAAAAGATCTAAAAAAACTCTGCGACAGCATGTCTATCTTTTAAGATTGACTCACTCATAACCTCTTTTTTATGGTAATCAAATTTGTTCGAAATTAATGCATTATTTGTGAAGGTGTTTTATCAACATGATATATTAATCCTTATCCAAATAAATACGTTATTCATCACACACAAGTATTTAATTGTGAACAAAACTGCTCTTGACATTACTTGATTTCAATTAACATCTTAGGAGATATCATAATTTAAAAAAAACTCCGCAACAAAATCTATATCTACATACTAATAATAAAGCTGAATAGTTTGTTTGTTTGAACGCGGTAATCTCTGGAACTACTAGTCGGATTTAAACAAATATTTTTACATCTCATTTAACATCACGCTAGAACTCTTCGGGGTCGAGCATATAGAAAAAAAAGTCAGAAAACGAAGTAGGTAATAGTGCGGGCGGGCGATGCGATGCGACGGGGTGGGGCGGGGGATAAGAAATTTCACGCGGGCAAAGTCGCGGGCAGGAGCTAATCTATTTATAATAAGAGAGACAATAATATCTAATTATCTAACAGGTAAAAAAACAGGAAATTACTTGATTGACTAAACTGAAACACGTGTAGGTACGACGAGTCTAGTTTTGAATTAAGATTCATGACTGAGCATCGTAATGAGGTTACACTTTGATCTGAGGACGTTTAATCATTTTCAAGAAACGTTGATAAACTGGTCTTAGATAAAATAAACCCATATGAAGACCGTTGATAATTTTATATCAAACCAAAATAAGATTGTGGCAATAAATAAAAAGGCAGTTGAAATTTTTAGATTCGTAAACAGCTTCACGTTAGAAGTAGGTTCTTACAAACTGATATGATTAGAAGATCTAGGTATCTTTAATTTCAGCCCACTATAGGTATATATGAATAATAATTGGATCACAACAATAGATACATATCCGCTAAACTTCTATATGCAAAGAAAAAAAGAAAAAGTATTTATTGCGACTCGTACAGGATCATAAACTAAATGTCAAATAAACCCACAGACCAACAGAGGAATTTGACACAAAAACCAAAGGCATCACCGGAGCTGTTCTTAGAGACAACGTTGAAAACTCTCATGATGGGAAGCTTCTCTGGCACCAGTACACAACAGAGCAATATTAATAGTTGATAACAAGATAACGCAGATTTTTATTGACTTTATTTTTCAGAAAAAGCTCCACACTCCCCAAGATTAGAATAATAGTAGTCCTCGAATAGGTCAGTTCTGTATCGTGAGTTGAACCCGTCAATAAAGGGTGTGTGTAGGTGATGTTAGGTAGTTTCTGCCTACCCTCATGGAAAAAATGCGTGATTTATTGCATATGTATTTATAATACAAGCCTGTAATATGGTCCTTCCGTGTAACATAAGCAGTAAAGCGAAAAAAAACAGAACCCTTATTACATTTCAGTCTTTTTTTTTATCGTAAAAAAGTATGCAATTAATCAATTGTGCATTATTTTTGACTTTCATGCCAGATCTATATCCTTTTTTTTCAATCCATATATAACCCAAAACGGTAAAAGAATTTTTTTTTAAACTCACCGATATAAGTTCTTGGTCCTTTTCCAAACGGTAGGAATGCATACGGATTAATATTCCGCTTTTCCTCACCAAGAAATCTCTCTGGACGGAACACTTCTGGTTCTGGATAAAATTCTGGATTATGATGCAAATAGAAGACTGGTAAAAGTACTCAGATGCCTTTATCCAACTTCACACCACCGGGCATTGTGTAGTCTTCCATTAGCTCTCGATGAATCATTCCAAGTACCGGGCAAAAACGAAGAGCCTCGTCTATAACAGCTTCCAGGTACGGCAAGTCCGAAATACAATCGTAATTGATTTTATTCTCATGACGAGCTAAATATGCATCTACCTCTTCCAACAATTTGTTCTGAATGTCATTAATCTTTGCTACTTCATAAAGAGTGTAACTCAAAGTGGTTGATGACGTTTCAAATCCAGCAGCGAAGAAAATAAAACACTGAGCAACCAACAGTTCATCAGTAGCTTCTAACGTAACTTTATGATTTTTACCGGTTTTAAAATTCTTCATACTATCACCAACTATTTGATGGGTTTGTTTCCAACTCATTACGACATCTACGAAATCATGTCTTCCAGAAGATTTGTATTCCCTTTGCGTCATTACAGAAGTAATCAGGTTGCGGAAGAACTGCAATTGTGTTTTCAGTAACTGGAATCCGAATAAGTAAAAGATTGAAGGCCAAATACATATTTCGGCGGATTCAAGAAATCTGCGATTTAACTAAAAGGATTATCGTTTTCTTCTTCCGTCATCGTGTTCGTGTCTACGCCGAATGCACAAGCTCCGATACATTCCATAGTATATGTTGAGGTCAACGACCTAACTTCGAGCTCCTTTGACGCTTTTATTTCACGTTCCAGCATGGTCTCGAACACGTGCGAACATTTCTCGATATGATGAAACATATTCTTCATCTTTGCGGATGAGAACAGTGGAGTCATACTCTGCCGTAAGACCCTCCAAGTATCGCCATGAGCACCTGAAAGGTTCAAAGATAATGGTTCCTTATGATTGTGTTCAGATAATTGTCTTCCATGAAAGTAATAGAAGTCCTTCGTCACAATAAGTTTGATGATTTCTGGATCTTTTGGAATCAGTACGGGTTCTGTACCAAAGAATGCTCCAATAAACTTTTCGGTCGGAAATTCATTGCAGTAATCTTGAATTGTTTCTCCGAACGATTTCTTCGCAAGGATCATATCTCCATAATTTCCCAATAAGAACGTAGGTTTGGTGTGTGGTACGTTCCTGTCTTTCCAGTAGTCATATTTCCTCGTGATCAAATAGTAAATAAGTAGCAGTACCGGGACTAGCAGGAACAGAAACATCGTGTTGTTCCGCTGTGCGACCTTAGTGGACTGACCGTAGGTGTCGGTCCAGTCTTGTTGTTAGTTATTGGAGTACCTATACTGTTTTGAGGATATTACCTATACCATTGAGTGTATCCTTATCTACATGTATTAGTTTGTGTAAACCTAATGTCCGAATTTGAGGAGAATTGTATTATTCCCTTTACATGACGTTCCGTTTCAAATGATATGATTAATATAACCTTGAATTTCAAAAGTGTGTCACGTCTTTCAAAAAACATGTAAAAAAATTATACTTTTCCGATTCTACATTAATTAAAAATAACCAGAATATAATAGAATAGAATTTTCACTTAAACGATTATCATTTTTTTAGAGCAATAATGGCCGTTCGCTTATGATAATTATGTCAAACAAAATAAAGTGCCTAGTGTTTTGGTTATTTCGATTTTTTTTTAAATCTCTGATACTTTGGTTTTCTTTACAAAAAGAACTTTTGTAGGAGTTTATATAATAAGTGTAGTCTATAAAAACCAAAGTTTAACTTTGATGCAGCATGGTACGGGATTCTATACATCCATAGGCATTGTCCTTTGTCACTGTTGTTTTTATGAGTGTACTCGTTTGATGGTTTGAGTTTAAACAATTATAGTGTTTATTTTTTAAAGTTGAAATAAAGTAACTTAACTATGTGTAAGAATATTTAGGTTGGACCAAGTGCCATCATCTCCTTTAGACCAGTACATATGAAAAATAGTAACCACAAAAACGTGGTCGTGGCAACCATCGAACTACTCAGCATCTTCAGGGATAGCTCTAACAGAATGATGTTTTGGTATAAATAAGATTGGAGTATCACAATACATTTGTGCTTCTAGTATTTCAAATAACTGCAATTTGAAGCATTTTTGACAGGTTTGATCAAAAATATCAATAAATCTCCGAACCGATCGCCTACGAAAACTTGTTCCCACTAAAAAAGAAAATCTAGATTTTCTAGTACTCACCAATACAAAGTCTTGGTCCTTCTCCAAATGGCAAGTAAATATACGGGTTAATTTTCCGCTTCTCCTCACCAAGAAATCTTTCTGGATGAAACACTTCTGGTTCTGGATAAAATTTTAGATTGTGATGCAGATAATACACCGGCAAATGTACTCGCATGCCTTTATCTGATTTCGCGCCGCCAGGCATTATGTAGTCTTCCATCAACTCCCGCGGGATCATGCCGAAAACTGAATAGTAACGAAGAGCCTCGTCTATAACAGCGTCCAGGTACGGCAATTCCGAAAAACAGTCAAAATTCAGTTTATTTTCATAACGAACTAAATATGCGTCTACTTCATCTAACATTTTTTCCTGAATCTTTATATGCTTTGCAACTTCATAAAGAATATAACTCAGGGTTGTGGACGACGTTTTAAACCCAGCAAAGAAGATAACCAAACACTGGGCAATTAACAAATCATCAGTAGCTTCTAACGTCGATATTCTTACTTCACCAGTTTTAGTGTTCTGTAGCTGTCTCCCACTATTTGCTTGCTTGTCTTCCAACTCATTACGAGGTCCACGAAGTCATTCCGCCCAGAATGTTTGTATTCTCGTTGAGTCATTACAGAATTAAGCAGGTTATGGAAAAACTGGATGTGTTTGTTTGCTAGATTGCCTCCAAAAAAGTAAAATATTGATGGCTAAATTAAACAAATTTGGAAGAATAAGGTGACAAGCTTTGGCGGATTTGCGAATGCTCCAACTTTTCTAAAAGGATTTTCTTTTTCTTCTTTTGTCATCGTGTTTGTGTCTACGCCAAAAGCACAGGCTCCAACACATTCCATAGTATATCTTGCAGTTAGTGACCTAGCTTTGAGCTCCTTTGAAATTTTTGTTTCACGATCCAACATTTCCTCGAACAGCTGAGCGATCATTTGTTGATGAGATGAAACATGTTCTTCAGTTTGGCAGATGAGAACATTGGGCTCATATTCTGTCGTGATACCCTCCAATTATCCACAGGGTAGCAAAGAGTTTCAAACCTAAAGGCTCTTTGTCGCTGTGTTGAGATATCAGTCTTCCATTGAAATAGACGAAGTCTTTCGTCACAATCAGTTTGGTAATTTCTGGATCTTTAGGAATCAGTACGGGTGCCGTTCCAATAAATTTCTCGTTTGGGAATTTATTACAATAATCTTGAATTGTCCCTCCGATGGTTTTTTTCTGAAGAAGCAATTTTCCATAATTTCCGAATAAAAAAGTAGGTTTCTTGTGTGGCGCGTTCCTGTCTTTCCAGGAATTATATTTTTACGTGATCACATAGTAAAGGAGGACCAGTAGCCTCACTGTTAGACAGAGAAACATTGTGTTGTTTCACTGCGCGAAGTTGTCTAAGCGTCGTTCGTAATTACAGTCGAGTGTTACTGCGTCTGAGTCAACTTTATATTTATATCAACGTCAGATTGCATATGATATCATTTATCATGATTGGCTTAACAACACACTGGTTACACCGACAGGTTGAAGCGTTATCATTTAAATACACTTGTCAGTTGTAGAAAGAGGCTGGACTGCATCATTCTTCTCAAAGTATTAAGTGGATTTAAATAAATAAATATTGGCTTGCTGGGTTCGGTAAATGGTTTATGTTGAAGTCGTCAGTTGAAGAGTGATATCATAAAATATACTTGTTTAAAAGTTAAAACACTTAAGTTAACTTAATTGGAAGATATATTTCAAGCAGATTGAACTACGAGTAGATGTTATACCACGGTATAACTAGAAAATAGCTGACCACGCATTCACCTTTCACGCAGAGATTGCATCAGTCTCGGCCACAGAGAGATAACTTTGCATATCTTCGACCATTTGTGTTAAAATGATAAAGATAGGGAAAACACTACGCAGGGAAAACATATATATTTTATATCATTAATCGATAATAATAATAATAATTTATTTATTTGTACACTTTTGAGAACATACATAAGTACACAGGATTAATAATATATTGTACAATAGAGTCACATTATAGGGCGAACTGATGCCTCCTAAACTAGGCCAAAAGCCTGTGTTTTAGGAGCCAAGGTTCCCCCAGGTATGACATACAACTGGTATTGAGTGTCGTGCAGGTACTTATAGTAACACAAAATAAATTAAAATAACAGCGCCTTAATTTAAATACAGCATTAGTTCATTTAAGAGACAATTGTAATAAGATTCTCAGTTTCGTCATACGTTAACTTCTGCAACCAATCTGTAAGTTTGATTTTGACTTCGTGTTTAGTTAGGGAGTATATGGGTATAAGTTTATGTATTCTATTGTACAGTCGAGAACTAGTGGTCGCATACTGTCGGCTGGCAAACTTGGAACGGCATTGGACTAAATCGGGAGTGCCTTTTCGATTTTTTAGTTTAGCAAGATCTAGATGTAGCGTAGAGTGTCTTTGCAGCATAGCACGGAGCACAAAAAGCTGTCTCACAGTCAATACTTTGGCTTCTGAATAAAGTTGATTGGTTGAAAAGTCCCTGCGCTTAAAGTGCATGACTTTCAAGATCGCCCTTTGAGCTCTTTCAACTTTGAGTAAGGAGGATTTGTAGGTTCCACCCCAAACCGGGATACAATATAAAATAATGGACTGGCAAAGACTCTGGTAAACCATCAAAGCTAGGTCGGGATCAGCAGAATGCCTAAGTTCCTTAAATATATAAATTAATTTTCTGATCATTGTACATAAGGCTTCGATATGGGGTTGCCAGCTAAGTTTGTAGTCGATGTGGACTCCTAAATATTTTATGTCTGGGACCAAGGACAGAAATGGGCAGCTGCAGTTGGGTGCCTCACCTGAGCAAATATGGGCTTAATTTGACCTGATTCAAGTGGAGGAGTTGACGTGTTAGGTAGCGAAAATCTAATGACCTTTGTCTTTGTAACGTTAAGGGTAAGTAAATTCTCTGAGAGCCACTCCATTACAAACCGAAGCGACTGTTCCGCCCCTTTACTAGCTCTGTCCCAGTCAGTATCATAAACCAACAACGCTGTGTCATCAGCGCACGTAAATAGGTCGCAATTAGGAATATGTGCATGACACAGGTCATTGATGTAGAGTAAAAAGAGGGTGGGTCCGAGGATGCTACCCTGCGGCACACCGAAGCTGATAAATCTATCATCACTCCTTGTAGAGTCGATTTTAACCTGTTGAGTACGATTGGAGAGATAATCTTTAAATATGTCCAATGCAAGGCCACGAATCCCAACACTTTCCATTTTCGAGATTAAGGTGGGAGCAGAGACCGTGTCGAATGCCTTGGATAAGTCAAGGAAGATACCGTAGCATTTCATGCCTTTGTCCAGGTGGTTAACTAATGTTTTAGTAAGGTCAGCTACAGCATCCTCCGTTGAGATTCCAGATCTAAAGCCGTACTGATTGTTTGCAATAATTTTGTGTTTAGAGAGATACGCAACGAGACAATTGTTAAGGATCCTTTCGAGGATCTTAGATAAAGAGCTTAGTACGGAGATTGGACGGTAGTTTGTTTCATTGGCTCTGTCTCCACTCTTAAAAATTGGGTGCACGACTGCTTTTTTGAGGATGTGGGGAAACATTCCAGTATCAATAGCACGATTGAAGATATGTGTGATGGGTGATGATACAACGGAACTCGATTGTTTCAGTACTTTAGCTGATATGTTATCATAGCCAGTGGCACAATCAGAACGCAAGGTGCTTATCAGCCTTTCCACTTGTGTTTCGTCCACTGGCAGTATGACGAGAGACTGGCAAGGAGGAGGAAGTGAAGGGGTTCTAACATCATGGTTAGATCTTGGGAGAGGAGTTACTTGAGAGGCTAGTTTACGACCAATATCAGTAAAACAGAAATTGACACGGTTTGCTGAAGTTTTAGGATCATCAGTGAGTTGAAGAAGCTCTCTGGGAGATTGCAATTGAGTAGTAGAGTTGGTAATAGCTTTAATTGCGCTCCAAGTGGCTTTAGGGTTATTTCTGGCCTTTTGCAATTCAATTCGATCATGTGCTCGCTTTAGCTTTTTTAATAAGGTGTTAAGGTAATTACCATATCTTCTATAAGTGATTTGAAGGACCGTATTTTCAGGATCTTTTTTTAATCTGTACTGCATCCTGTCACGGTTGCGTATACATCTAACCAAGCCCTGAGTCATCCATGGCTTTATAACACGAAACCTATTTTGAATGCGTGTGCATAGGGTATGTGAAGCAATAACCTCTTGAAGTAATGTTACAAATAATTCCGCGGCCAAGTTAGGGTTGATCTCATTCAACACCG
This sequence comes from Apamea epomidion, assembly GCA_947507525.1. Classification (NCBI taxonomy): domain Eukaryota; kingdom Metazoa; phylum Arthropoda; class Insecta; order Lepidoptera; family Noctuidae; genus Apamea; species Apamea epomidion. The sequence continues at coordinate 1,057,257 of OX382233.1, forward strand.
GACTGAAATCAGTACTTTCAAGGTCTTGTTGAATTGCTTGGAAATTGTAACGGAAAGATGTGATTGGGATATTCTTGAATATAGAACCCTTGATTCTCAGGGCCAGGATGATTGGCAGGTGGTCGGTGATGAATGTCTGAACTACCAAAACACATGCTGTATTTTTTGTTTTTAACAGAACATGATCTAGGCAGCTACCTGATCTGGTAGGGCGAAGGTGTGCTGGGAGCAACCCAAGAGTGGCAGTAAGTGTAAGATAATGATCTGAGTTCCGGTCATGGTTACTAGGTTTAATGTCTACGTTCAAGTCTCCAATAAGAACCACATTTTGGTAGTGATTCATAGTGCACACTAAACTGTTTAGGCTATTATAAAAGAGATCTAAATTAGAAAATGAGGGGGAACGATACAAACAGATGATAACAGTATTATCTGTGGTGCAAACAAGGCAGTTAGCTCCGTGGAAAATGGGTTCGTGCACCGCACATCGTAGGGACGTCTTAGTGAATACTACTACTCCGTCGTTTTGTGACCCATTATTTAAAGTGGCGTGACAGGTATATCCCTGCATAGAAGGATTAGGTCCAGATACTTTAAGCCAGCACTCAGTGAGTACAATGACATCGAAAACTATTTTAGTGATGGACAACATTGTGGTGAATTGTTCGAAATTCTTATTAATACTCCTAATATTAATATGTACTATTTTTAAGTCTACATTGGGATGTGTAATGAACTCCGTGCATCTGTCAGGTGAGCATTCATACGATGAGGCTATAGAGATATTGTCGAGTTCGTTGGATATAGAATTAATGCTAGCCATTGGAAGTTAAGGGGGCAGTAAAAACAATTGCACATGAAAAGAAATATGCATACAATTTAAATATTATCCTGAGAAAAAAAAGTCGTAATTTATTATGTCTAGGAATATCTTTTGATAAAAAATTAAAAGACTTGTTGAAGTTAATAGTGCCTAACGTTGGGTTGCAGTAGTTAATCGTATTACTAATATTAAGAACATTTGGTGTGTATACTGTATGAGCATGCAAATTAGTAAAACAATTTTTATAATATTTCAAACACAAAAGTGGGTTTTTAGCCCTAAACATATAGGAATAAAGAGCATGCAAATTATAAGTAGTAATGTAGAAAAACCTAAAAGATAAAAAAATTGATGTGCAGTATAGTCATTGCTTGTAAGCTAGAGCGAGCAAACATTTTTCGGACCTTATTTGCGTCGGTTTCTCATTAGGATCATTGGGATTTTTTTTTAGGAAGATTTTACCATAGGAATTCCAGCAAGAGAACTTGTTGGCTTTTGCCAAAGCCCGTGTATCATAGAACAGCTTTTTCTTTGATGGCATAAGGTGTTCATCTACGTAGATTGGCTTCTTCTCTCCTACCAACCCAATAATGTGCGTGTTTAGCTTGTCGACTACAGGGCGCTCTTTATTGAAGCTACGAACATTTGACAGGAACTCATTCCTTTTCATAACCGAGTTGAACTCTACTACGATAGGTCTGGGTATTCCCGAAGTCCCCGGTAGGCGGTACAGGTCACGCAAGCTATCCTTTTGGACTTCTACGTTAATAGCTTTACCCACCGCTGATACAAGAGATAGAAGATCCTCTGAATTTTCCTTTGGTTTCAGTGGAATGTTTCTGAACTCAACTGTTGATGGACGTGATTGAAGTTGCAGATCTTGGATGTGCTTCTCAAGCTGGTCAATGCGATAGACATTTTCCATTTTCTGCTTCTCTAGAACAGCCAATCCTGTCTTCATCTCTTCGTAGCATTTATCCGCGAATGTTATGCTATTTTCCATTTCTGCGTGAGATTTTTGCATCTCTGCACACTGAAATTTCAGCTCACTCATGTCTCTAACCAAGCCCTTTAAGACTGCATCGTGCTCTGTTTTCCAGGAAGAGAGTCGGTCGTCGTTATCGGCTTTCCACGTTGCAAGCATCCCCATGATTTCATTCTTAAACTCAATTTTGAACTCGTTAAATGTGCAGAAAAATTGGTTTGTTTCAGTGTTAGGGGAGTCCGCAGTGCGCGGGCGCTTGCTTCTAACGGTTACGTTTTGTTCCGACACGTTCATGGTTACTGGGGTAGATAAATCGGGCTCAGATACCGATTGCCCTTGTCGAAGCAGAGGGTTCGTTGATTTTGGTGGCGTACGTTGGGTATTCATTGCTTTCTAATAATCGGGAAATAGCTTAAAATGTTAGAAATCTAGTTATCTCTTGTTAAACTCAGTTCCCAGAACGGAAAAGATCGATTTCTAACAAATTCCCTTACAAGTGAATGTAATAATTGCTAATGAACCACCAACAATTTAAAAATAAAAGAGATTTTTAGACCCAGCATTCCTTCCCCAGGATGCCATATACATGTATATCCTTGCCTATCGAAATCCGTACTGTGTATGTATTAGGCGTCAAAATATTTTTTTCACCGCATATATCTAACAAACAGAGTTAAGATAAATATTGTCAATTACCATTTCGTACCAAAGACCGTAACATGCCAAAGCATTACAAGATAACGCTCAATGTTTTAAACGATTACTTTTCGTGCTTAAAAATATGCAGCAGTAAAATGGAGGGGGAGAGGGAGACCGAAGATAGTCAAATTAATTGTGCGAGGAATGATATGAATGAACGATAACGTGAAAGCTAAAAGCATTGAATGGAAGAGGGAAACCTTTTGTGTCGTCAACTAACAAGGGCAGCCAGAAGAAGAAGTATACATATAAGGAGCTTACCCATGCAAGTTCTTGGCCCTTCTCCAAACGGCAAGTAAGTATACGGGTTAATGCTATGCTTCTCCTCCCCGAAGAATCTTTCTGGGCGGAATTCTTCAGGATCCGGAAAATATTTCGGGTTGTGATGCAAGTAATACACTGGTATATGAACTCGCATGCCTTTCTCCACAACCAAACCACCAGGTAGCGTGTAGTCTTCCATGGTCTCTCGAAATATCACTCCAAGAACTGGATAAAGGCGCTGAGCTTCGCCAACCGCAGCCCAAAGGTAAGGGAAGTCTTTCACACATTCGTAACAAAGTTTATTGTCATGGTGAACCATATATGCGTCTACTTCTTCCAACACTCTGTTTTGTATCACTTCATTCTTCGCCAACTCGTAAAGAGTGTAACTCAAAATAGTCGCCGACGTTTCAAACCCAGCGTTGAAGAAAACAAAACACTGAGCAACTAATAAGTCATCGTCAGCTTCCAACGACACTCTTTGAATTCCACCAGTTTTAATATTTTTAATACTATCACCGACAATTTGTTGGCTTTGCTTCCAACTCAATATAAGATCCAAGAAGTCATTCCTCCCAAAAGGCTTGTTATCTCTTTGATTCATCACCGAAGTGATCAATTTCTTGAAGAAATCCATCTGCCTTGACATTAGCTGTAACCCTAAACCATAGAATATCGATGGCCAGACACACCGGACTCCTCTTATAAAAGCTGCATATTTTGTCGGACTTGTAAGAGCTGCGATTCTGCTAAAGGGATTGTGTTGCATTTTTTCTGTCATAGTATTGGTATCCACTCCAAAGACACAAGCACCAATACATTCTATAGTAAACTTGGCTGCCACGGATCTGGTTTCTATCTCCGCTGATATGCTGTTCTCCCGATCCAGCATTGATTCGAACACGTACGAACACTTCTCGATGAGATGAAACATGTTTCTCATTTTCCCTGATGAGAAAAGCAACGTCATATTCTGACGTAAGACCCTCCAATTGTCTCCATAGGTAGAAAAAATGTTCAATGCTGCTGGCTCCTTGTAACGATGTTCTGATAGTTCCCTTCCATTGAAGTAGTAGAAATCCTTTGTCATGATTAACTTGATAATTTCAGGGTCTATGGGGATCAGCACTGGTTCTGTACTATAGAAGGCTCCTATGAATTTCTCGTCGGGGAGTTTTTTGCAAATATCTTCAACTCCTTCTGCGAAGTTTTTGTTTTGGAAAATGATTTCACCATAGTTTCCTAAGAGTGGTGTGGGTTTGATGAACGGCACTTTCCTTATTTTCCAGTAATCAAACTGACGTATTGACACATAATAAATTACGAGTGCTAATGTCACTATTAGAAAGAGAAACATGGTGTTGTTCCTGAGCGTGATTCTCGTTGACTAAGCTTTATGCGTGGCATAGGATTATATGTTTACGATTACCATATAATGCGTTATAGCACTGTATGTAATTATTATTAATGGGCATCTGATTATTGCGTGCTTTCATTATGTTTTGTTAATTTTATCAATGCTATGGCACGTGGCGGAAGTTATTTATTATTGAATAAATATCCATGAAGTAATTAACATTCCTAAAATTAGTTTATTAAATACCATTTGCTAGCTACAATTCATTAGAATTGAGTTTTAATTGTTTTGTTTGTATTCTTAGAGCTGTAAAATAAATCAAATTTACTTGTAACATTTATTTCTAACAGTATACCTATATATGGCATAACAACCAGAAGTTATCAACTTGCAATTTTGAGCTTTAAGATAGAAATGAGCTACACGGTGATTGATTTAAGTCAACACTGAGGCAGACATTTAAATCTGGACACCTTTTATAACACCTAATACACAATTACACCGATACATAATTATATGTTTCAATGATCTTAAGGAAATAATTTGTTTTTAAAAGAGACATTGACATTTGCTATTGTTTCGGCGTTTTGTCTCAGTTTCAGAGGTTATATACATATCGACAATGTCATCTATATGTATAAACAGATCGCTTAACAGTTTGATTTACATAATCTTCATAATGATAAAAGATTTTTCTTAATAGTAGTAGTTTTTTATATTAGTTATGCAGATGACATGGTCCTGCTGGGTCCCTCGATAAATGCATTGAGGAAACTGCTTTATATCTGCGAGCAATATGCAGAAGCACATGGACTTAAATACAATTCCAAAAAAAGCGAGCTGCTGATCTTCAAAGCAGGCAAACATCGTGCTACCCATGTGCCTGCAGTATACCTCAATGGCGTTGCACTAAGGCTGGTTGACAAATTTAAATATGTGGGGCATATTGTGACGGATGACCTCAAGGATGACGGGGATATAGAGCGGGAACGCAGGGCGTTGGCGGTGAGAAGTAACATGCTTGCTCGCAGGTTCGCTCGATGTACAATTCAAGTAAAGATAACGCTATTTAAAGCGTATTGTCAATCTTTTTACTCGAGTGGCCTGTGGGTGAGCTATACGCGACGATCCTATGACACCCTGCGGGTTCAATATAACAATGCTTTCAGAATGTTGTTAAGGCTACCGTGGCGCTGCAGTGCCTCCGGAATGTTTGCAGAAGCCCACACGGACGGCTTCAAGGCCATAATTCGCAAGAAATCGGCTTCTTTGCTGTAGCGTCTGCGGGGTGCTAAAAATAGCATTCTGAAAGTCATTGCTGCTCGATTTGACTGCCCCATTCAAAAACACTGGGTGAGGGTAGTGAATGGATTCGTATAGATAAGTACTAACAATACTAACATAATTGTAAGCTAACATTGTTGCTAATATACTAACAAGCTATGGATTTTAATTATCTGAAATAAATTATTTTATTCTATTCTATTCTATACAGATCGACGTTCAAACTGAAACTATGAATTCAGCACATGATTGTACACCCCGTTATTATCATCGTCGTCCATAGCCCGACCTCACCCGCTGCTACCTAGCAGCGGGTGAGGTCGGACTATGGACGAGAGATGCTGAATGTACGAGTTACATACTCATATTTAAGCAGTTTTATTTCTATCGGAATTTGTATTCATAAATTAATGAAAGTATGTTGTGCTCATTATTATTATTTTAACGTTCGATAATAATGATGCACTGTGTCCTTTTTAAGATGGTCTTGTACGGACTGTCGATGTCGGTTCCCACTATGTACAGATCCTAACAAATGACGTCCGGTATGGCGCAGTTCCTATATATGTGTAAAACGATTCTGTATTGTCAGTTATAATCAGCCCACTGCCCACACCCCCACTGTTCCCACTGCTGGGACACAGGCCTCCTCTCTTCGAGAGGGGAATGGGCTGTAATCTACCACGCGGGTCCAGTGCGGGTTGGTAGATGTCACATGACTTCGAATTTTTGGTTCTAGGACATGCCAGTTTCCTCACGATGTTTTCCTTCACCGTTTTGAGAGCAGTGGTGATGAAATTATATACACAAAGTAAAGGGTCCGCCTGGGTTCGAACCCACGACCTACAACTCGCAAGTCGGGGCTGTTGGCACTGCTCTCATTGTCACTTAACAGTAGTACATACGCAATCGACTCGTGTAATGAGCCGGGTGGTACGTGTCATGTTAAAGGTCTGATTGATTATGTCTTAATTGCCTCTATTAGCTCTCAAGTGGCTGATAAGAAGTGACCTCTTCAAACTTCATCGACACATGTCTAAGATAACGCGTTTATAGATAAAACATTAAGATTATATCATTCCTATACATATAAAGCAGCTGACTTACAACAGTCAATGAAATGTAGCCTGTTTTTCCTATGTAGCATAAGCATCATCAGCGTATAATGTTCCCACTGCTGGGACACAGGCCTCCTCTCGGTGAGAGGTAGTGGGCCCTAATCCACCACACGGGCCCAGTGCGGTTGTTTTTGAATTTTTCGTTTTAGAACGTGTCAGTTTCCTCACGAGGTTTTGCTTCACTGCTTTGAATGCAGTGGTAATAAATAATTTACACAAACTAAAGTGCCTGTGTGGGTTCGTACCTACGACCTACAACTCGTGAATCGCGGTCGTATCCACTGGGCCACCACTGCTCTCGTATCGTATCCTATCCTATCCTCTATCCTATCCTCTATCCTATCCTCTATCCTATCCTTTATCCTATCCTCTATCCTATCCTCTATCTTATCCTCTATCCTATCCTCTATCCTATCCTCTATCCTATCCTGTATCCTATATTTTCCTTTGTATCCACTTGAAACTTGTATACAGTATACAGTATACAGTATTTTTAGTTCTTACCGTTAGGAATTTTTAGAAGCAGCCCGATGCCTGGATTTGTACTAATGCGTAAATGTGGATATAATACACACTTCTGCATATCCGCTAGAGTAGTATGTTTTAGTCTCTCTTTAATAAGTTACAAGGGATATTTTGCAGAACCCACCCGCTGAAGGTTAGATGGAAATGTCGTAAGTGAATAAACAGTTATCCCAATCTCGTGCACAAAGACAGGGGCAAAGGCTAGTCTAGTAACTAATAGTTTTATAATCTGTATATTAGCATAATTACATAATCTACATATTATATTCTTGTGATTATCAGTGTTGTCCGTGGCTGAATAATAACGGCCGCACAGGTCGATCGATCAGGTTAAGCTACGCTTGCCGCGGTTGGTCTGTGGATGGGTGACCATCTTTACATACCGAGACCCGTCCGTGCCTCGGAAAGCACTTTAAGCCGTTGGTCTCGGCTGTCATTCGTGGATCTTTGACAGTCGTTACGGGTAGTTAGAAGCCCGAAAGTCTGACAACCAGTCTTACCAAGGGGTATCGTATTACCCAGTCCCTAACTTGGTTGTGGAGGTCAGATAGGCAGTCGCTCCATGTAAAATATTGGTATTTATTTTATTTTTATTTATTAGGGACAACAAACACCAGTATATTAAATATTACACAAAATTGGTGTACTAAAATAATAGAATTAACAAATACACTACTCACGACGTTATTCACAGATTACCATATAAAAAATACTTAGCATAGGTACTGATAATAATTACAGTACGGGCAAACTTAAAGGTACTCAATACAAAGTTAAAATGATTACTCGGTTTGTTATTAAAATGTATCTCGGAGAACATAACATAAATTGAAAACATCTAAAAATATCTGCATCATAATACTAGGGACAAATTTAAAGGTTTGGAATCAAATAAAAACGGCATGTAAAAAACAAGAGAGAAAAAAAAACGACAAACTTAAGGGTACATAAATACATGAGGTGTAGGAATCAAAATTAAGTAACATCAAAAATTATGGCTGTTCCTTTAAAGTGGAAATAATTTGATTTTTGAACCTATTCTTATTCAGAAATATAATATCAATTGATCCAAACTTTTTATTATAAGTGTCGACCAATCGGTGCAGCGGTGAGCGTGCGGCTGAGTTGGTATGACAGAGATTAGTGGCAAACAAACATCGTAGCCGTACTTCTCAACTCTGTACTGTGGGACCAGGTAGCACAAACTTTTCACAAGACCAGAACAGTCAAATTTGTTGCGGCATATACTGAAAAGGGTCATCATTTCTAGAAGTGTGCGTCTAGATTGTAGAGTCAGGATATTATATTTTTCGAGCAATGATTGGTAGGAAACCTTTTTACGAAATCATCTATAGTGCACAGAGCAAAGGTATTTACGTTGGACTAACTCCAGTATTTCTATATATTTTTTGTAAAAAGGATTCCAAATAGGGAACTGCGTACTCTAATTGTGGTCGGATTAACGACTTGTATAAATGCAGATAAGTGGAAGGGCGGTGGAATTCTCTAGATGCGCGCATTACGAAGCCAAACATTTGATAAGCTTTATTGACTATATTATTCACATGCGCATTAAGATGGAGCTTGGAGTCTTACTGAACACCAAGATCGCGGAGACCAGTAACATTATTTAAGACATTATTGCCAAAACAATAACTAAATTTGATAACTCATTTCTTTTTGGTAAACGTAATACTATGACATTTAGAGTAACTAAGCTGAAGTTTGTTAGAAGAGCAGTATGCCAAGAAACGATCAAGGTTCTTCTGAAAATCTATACAATCAGATTGATTGGTGATATTTTTATATATCTTGTAAGCCAGCGAAATTTCTCTTATATGCGGATGCATATAAGAGAAATTTCGAAGATTGAAAACAATTTTTAACGTCGTTAATAAATAAAAGTAACAATAATGGACCTAGAATGGATCCTTTTGGGACTCCAGATGTGACTTGAATAAGGCTAGACTCATAGCCGTTTATCACCACTTTTTGAATCCTATCAGTGACGTAGAAACAAACCAGTGGAGCAGATTTCCTCTGATGCCGTTAAATGCAATTTTGTCTAGTAGTAACTTGTGATCCACTTTGTCGAAAGCTTTGTGGAAATCAGTATATACCGCATCAGTTTGCTGTCTATTATTGAGGCTTTCAAATAACTGCGATGTAAAAATGAGGAGGTTACTCAGGCAGGACCTATCTTTAAAAAACACATCTTGTTCTTTTAATATCACGTGGCGCAGGACGGGGTAGATCTCGCTATGAATGTATTCAGCTGCATCAGGTTAAACTGGAAGCCGACCCCAACATAGTTGGGAAAAGGCTAGGCAGATGATGGTTATCAGTGTTGTATTATGTGGTCGTTTACATAGTATATCTATATCTGTATCATAGTATATCTACTAATTAGTACTTGGCTATCACGTGAGTAATTGGCCTCGTGGATTAATAATAACAGCCACACGTGTCGATCGAAGGTTAAACTACGCTTGTCGCGGTCGGCTCGTGGATGGGTGACCACTGACCATCCATTACATATATCCTCCGTGCCTCGGAAAGAACGTTAAACCGTTAGTCCTGACTGTCATTCACCGATCATTGACAATCTTTACGGGTAGTCGGAAGCCCAAATAGTTTGACAAGCAGTCAAACTATCAGCCAAGCGTGATTTGAATGTTAATAGCCGCCATTTGATTTTTCTTTGCATTGTAAAATAAATATTGATTAAGAATTATTTAGAGAAATATGAACGCAACCTTCTGTCATGTTGATGAACGCGACGTTCTATGTATCAAAATTAATATTGTATTTCGACTCTCTGGTTGCCACACACAATACAAGCTTTGCAACGATAGCTCCGCAGTATTATTTTAATGTTTCTCATACTTAATCTCCGTCAATCCGTAACTCACATACATAAGTTTTCATCAATAATGATGAAAACTTTTTAAAAAAAAAAAAGATTTGTAAGATATAAATCTTACAAATCTTTTTTTTTTTATCCAAAAAATCTTCACTAAAATCAAACAATTGAACATCACAATTTGTATAATTATTTTGACAATTTGACTTTCCAAAAGTCCTTTGAAGTGTCAGAAATTATTCAAATCGCTGGAAGTGCTCGAAACTCGGAATAGGGACGGGCGTCGATAAGAGCAGATAATTGAGGGCCATCGTTATCCCATTATCAATGGCGTTACAGAATATTTCCCGGTTGTCCTTTAAAAAATAATAGCGTAGGACCTTAAAGATTTTTGCGATGATTGAAATTAGGTTTATGTTTTAATAATTGGCTTTCACGCCTGCTTTGTCTAATAAAAATATACACGGTTAAGTCCGTGTATATATTTTAAATATAACAAAGCTGAAGAGTTTTTTTGTTTGAACGCGCTAATCTTTGCATTTGCATTCTATAGTCTGATCCTTGAGGAAGGTTATAATTAGACTATTTGATAAACATCACGCTATGACCTATGGAGCGCGAGCGGGCGATGCGATGCGACACAGTGGGGCGATGCCGAGGGAGTTTAAAAAACTGCTGTTAAATACATTTTGACCCCGTAGGTATTGCAGTTTTCTATGAAACAGCATTTTTTTTTTTATATAAACGGCGCAAAATGTCTATCCTAAAGGGTCTAGCATCATGTACTGAATCCATGGTAATAGGTGCATGTTTTACAAAGCGTACCTACTCTGATGCTGGCAGTGAGTAAAGAAATGTCTAAACGATCGACAATAATTACAAGGGTAAAAGTTTCGCTTTCAGAGAAACCAAAAATTGCTGATATTTCCTTGTTTATAGGGTTGTCCTCTCTTCTTTTTTTAATATATTGTATATAATACCTACCTATAGATAACTGTTCAGATAAGAATGTAAAGAAAGAATGTGTTAATACATTGTAAATCGCTTTTAAGAAAATTCGCCAAAAAAGCGGTTCAAGTATACGAAAACGTTTAACTGTTAAATCATTTGCTTAAAAAGACTTTTAAATTCACATTTCGATATCGATCACTTATCATGCCAAAGTTTGTACCCGCCCTGTGTATTAGCCTCTTAATTCAGTATCTGATCACAACTTGCATTACCCCCAGTAATTATATGAAAAAACATACAAGAACTGAAATCCCAGCATAAAATGGCACATAAAAGCCACGTACATAACAGTAAAACATAGAAAATAATAACCGACCTTTTGTCTATGTAATCGTGTAAAAAAGAGTTAGTCGTAACACTCGGCGCGCGGAGTTTTTGCCGAGTTGTAACAAATTGCTTAAAGATTACAACCTTATTTTTTCTCGTAAAGCTCGGGACTCTTCAGCGGATGTAAAAACGTTGAAACCCGAGTTTTGTGTAGCTTGCGTTTGTTCAAATGTTCCATACTTACGAAGGAAGGACGATTTGAGACATTTTTGTGGCTTTTTTTCAGGTTATATCTGTAGTTGTTAGTTGACCTGGTTTTAAAAGGCAGGTCTAGAATGTCTAATGATGGTCTAATGCTTGGTTCCATACCTATTAATATTGCAATTTGAAAACATTGTAAAACCAATTATTTTTAAAAGAGTAACCGTCGAGTTTCTTGTCGGCTCTTCTCCATAGGAAACGACCAATTGGAACCGTGCACCTATATAGCTTCTGACGTTTCATAAGTGCCCATGTAGGTTTATGTAATATAAAATATTTTGATTTTGTCCTGAGTGTCGTAATAAACAAGCAAATAAATATGAGTTAAACTTTTATTACGAACACGTAGCATTGGAAGGCCTTCCACAAGGCGGACTGATCACCTTGTGAAGGTCTCGCTGGATGCGGGAAGCACAGAACCGGTCGAAGTGGCGGTGCTTGGGAGAGGCTCATGTCTAGCAGTGGACGTCTTTCGGTCAGCCGCATTAGCCGCATTAGCCACGGCAGTAGCATTTCAGAATGATGAAAAGTTTTATTATGGTTTAAGACGACGTAGCAGGTTGAAATTATAGTTTCAATTGTATTGTTGTTTGTCTCTACCAGAAAAATATTTACTTCTGCCAGATAAACTTTAGGATGGAGAGGAATTTGAAGTGAATACAATGAGTGTCTTTTTTGTTGAAAGCTAATTGGTGATTAAGATTAATAACCAACTTTTTTAGTAAATTTGTTAACTACGAGGAGTCACCCATTTAACCCCTACACTGCACCACTCATTATTTTAAAACATACCTCTTCTTAACTCATAAATGAGTTAAGAAGAGATGGAGATAATAATGCTCGTACGACGTGTCGTACGAGCATTATTATCTCCATCTCTTTCTACCATGTCCGAGTTAGAACTCCCCATTCCCCTTTATTTTGCAAGAACTTTGCTAAATAAAATACGTATTTACCTATTTTACGCTCTCCTTAGCTTGAAAGCCCAACACCGGAAGGAAAGGAGCGTTTGAAGCGATTTATCTTCAAGCCGACGCCGTTAGGGGGCTGGTTGAAATGTCTCGAGACCAATGACGGGGATACAGAGTGGCTGGATGTGGCATAGTTCTAATTTGGCAAATTGATTTTGTATAACAGAGGGCTGTATTGTCATATTTTTAAGAAGTTACAAAAAATTGAAATTACAAAAAAATCATAACCCTTCCTTTTGGATTTGCCGTAGTCCGATAAAATACTAGTAGGTACTAGTAACTGTGTATGTTTGTTAAGCCTTTTTTAACCGAACTATTTATCGTTGTTTATTGGGGGTTTCACATCTATAGTACCACGTGTAGAATTCGAACTCAAAACCTCTATCTCACCAGCCCACACTTTACCCTATAGGCGCTTTCATTTCAGCGTGCATCAGGCGACAGGAATGGTACGTATGTTTATAGAAACAAAGCTATAGCAAAAATAATTAGTATTCATGCAATTAGAGGAATTGTTTGTTAATGAAACCACAATACCAATAAACATAATGAAACTGTTCATGTGATTGCTAATTCGTGTTTTACCAACACTATTAATGAATTAATTCAAAGTAATTAATTACATTATTGAGTACGATCAATGATCATCCACTAATACTAATAGCTAATAGTAACTTTCTTGGAAACAATACATTAAATTTTTTATGTTCTCGTCATTAACACAATCCTTTTTTTTTTTTTTTTTTTTCTGGGTGGGAAATCATCAAATGACTCCTCCCGCTCTGGGCGGAGCAGAAGGGAGTGTCAGACTTTTACTGACTAAAACCCACCCGTGTTCCTTCAGTTGCCTGTGCCAGGGGCCACGGTATCTCTTTCGAACAACCCGCAGCCCCGGCGGCATCGGCCCTAGCGGACCCCGTCAGTTCGTGCTGACAGCTCTTTGAGGCGCGCGTGGAACACAACGCGCCGTCGACCCGGGCCTGGTCCTTACCGGGCGGCGAGCTGCCCATAGCTCGCCGCCCGCAAGCCCGCGCCTACGGTGGCCGGGAGCGCGAGGGTGCAGCGATTGCCTCTCTCTCGCGCGCTCCGCCTCCTCCTTCGCGAGCATTACTGCTTCGCAGAAGGAGGTGACGGCTTCCCATTCACTCTCGCTCCGGACCATGGCCTGTATGAGGGCCGCACGCGAGAGGTCGCCGCCGCCGATCGCCGCCAAGAGGACACGGCGGGGTCCCGCCCAAGCCGGGCAGACCTCCACCGTATGCTCCACCGTGTCCTCCGGGCGATCCCCACAGTGGTGACACCCTGGCGTTTCCTCCCGCTTTATCCTGAACAGGAACCTCCCGAAACAACCGTGTCCGGTGAGGACCTGCGTCAGGCGGAAGGTGAGGGCGCCGTGGCGCCTCTCTAGCCACTCCTCAAAGAGGGGACTTATCGCCGCAATTGTGGCGTGCCCAGCGCTGGGTTGCGACAATCGCACTCTCCATGCCGCTATGAGATCCCGCCGGAGCTCTGTCCGCTGTGCCGTGATTTCTCGCGGCAGCGGAGCAACGCCCCGGCGTTTTGCCTCCTCTCGCCTCTCCCATATGTGGGCGAGGACTTTGGCCTCCAGATCCCATGGCGGCAATCCGGCAAGGAGGCTCGCCGCCTCAGCGGAGACCGTGCGGTATCCTCGAATGAGCCGGACAGCCATGACCCTTTGGGACGCGATCAACCGGCGGGCTCGTCGCCGCCTCAAAGATCGCGCCCATACCGGTGCCCCGTAAAGGGCCATGGCCCGCACGACCCCCGCATAGAGCCTCCGGCAGGAGGCGTTTGGTCCCCCTAGATTGGGAAGGAGCCGCCTCAAGGCAGCCCCGGCCCGCTCCAGTCTGGGAGCCAAACGTCGGAAGTGCTCCACGAAATTCCACCGGCTGTCGAGGACGAGTCCCAGGTACTTCATCGTCAGCTCGACGCCGATGTGAACCCCTCCCGCCGTTATTTGAGAACCCGACGGTGGATTAACACAATCCTTAAGGTTCGAATTTAAAACCCAAACCGTTGGACTATTACCACTATTATTTACAGCAATTTCAAAATTTATATTATCAAAAGAGCGAATGTACCTTTTGCCAATTTTGATCATGTAATGATAAATGATAAGTATGAAACTCTATGCCAGCATCTGTGTTCCCTTCCACGTATAAGCCAGCCTTCGCAGCAGGATTAAATAGACATCGTCTGGGCTTGGTCTTTTTATCATAGACCTCATCCATCGCATTCCACCAGGCGAAATCGAGGTCAAGAACTGGCCCATATATCAACAAAAAATAAAAAAAACGTCCTTAGACCATGTCAACTACGTTCAGACACAGTCCAAAACCACGCTCTAGTCTCACGCATATCTCGTACTGCAGCATCTTCGTCACATCTGTATAGGGGCAGCAAACAACAAGAATACTTTGTAAGCGACCTAAGATTAATGTACGTTTCACAATAGAAACGTTTTTTCAAAGTGAGTTGGGCCACAGTCTATTTTGTACCCCTTTGGAGTTCGATGAGAATCTACAGGAGGTTTTTTTGTTTTAATGGGTGTGTCTGTGTTTTATGCACAATAGGTCCCTGGCCTATACCCAGAAGTAGGTGGAACAAGGCTGCGAATGATGAAGATGATGATCATTGTGTTTCCAATTATACCCAGGACGAGTGCGGTGCCTCTAATGAGTGCCCCACTTGCAGGAGTGCCCTATGTGCCCATTCACCTGCACCTTGGATGACCACATCCAAGGCGCAGGTCAACGGGCACTGAAGAACAAAGAAGAAACTGAACTGGAACTGAAGAAGTGGCATTGAAGAATGCCCCAGATGGTTCTGGGCATTCTCCAATGCCACATATACCGCAGTCAACGTGGGCACCTACTGGGTCAGAGTATATAAAATATCGAAGACGAGTACCATCGACACGAAAAAAAGAAGAAGAATGTGTTTTGTGTTGATTTGATGGTGATAGAAGAAGGAACTAAGGTACAGGCCACACCACGACCATTAGCCGTGCTATAGCCATTTCATAACACTGTCAAAGACAGTTGTAATTTATGGACAATTCAAGTTGGCAATTTGATCCCACCAAAAATATTACATGTAAAAGTTGCCAAAACTCTATCTCACTTTTACTGTTAAAAAGTTGTGAGATCGAATGTAGAGCTAAGCCCATAACTCTACAAGGCCAAAACTAAGTTTAATAAGTCTGCTAACTACATCTTATCCTGAGAAATTAAGCTCTCTAACTAATGCCAGAGACCTTAATTTTGGGCGGAGCGGGTATTTTCAAACCCTCATGGCTTCGGCTTGGATAATTCCAGGCCGATACGTTCAAACGCTTTGGGAAAAGGTAAATAGTGCCCCTGCTTTTTGTTTCTGGCTCGTCTTGGCGGTGGCACTACCATGCCCACAGATAAACTATTAATAATTGAAACATTACCTAATTGTTTTAGAAAAATATTTTTTTTATTTTTAACCGACTTCAAAAATGGAAGAGGTTTCTCAATTCGACCTATGTATAACTTCATCGGTAATAAACCGATTTTGATGATTCTTTTTTTGTTGGAAAGGAGATATCCCAAGAGTGGTCCCATGATAAGGAAACCATTTGATGATGGCATCCCAGAGAAATCGAGGGGAACATTCGAAAATCGTAGAGGCGACTAGTGCGTTCGTTAATTTTGTAATTAAGTATTTTAAAGCACTACAATTTAATGATGGTCTGGAGTCGATCTGATAATGGAGCCGCGAGACAGTCAAGGGAACTCCGCAACGATTTACAGCAGTTACCTAGTGTCTGGGCGTGATTATTGATAAGAACTTTACACCTAGATGGGTTGTGACTATCATTGGGGTCTAATGATGAAGACGAAGGACAGTTAAGGGAACTCCTCAACAGTTTACAGTAGATACCTTGTTTTTAAATGAAATCAAATCAGAAGTCATTTATTCAAACTAGGCTAAGAATCAGCACTTTTAACCGAGTTCAAAAAAGGAGGAGGTTCTCAATTTGGATGTTTATATATATTTATATATTGTTATGTGTGTTCGGGCATAACTCCGTCATACATGAACGGATTTGATAAAAATTCTTCCGAACAGACAACGGAACTCTTCGATAAATGCCAGCATATCAACCGCGATTGCTGCTATCGCATATCCATTAACAATGCATACATATGTATGCATTATTAATGCAATCACATAACATAACATCACGCTTGTACCCTATAAAGGGGTACGCAGACGTGTTCAGTATCCTCATTTCTGTCAAAGTTGTTATTAGGGTACCTCTAATCTTGCAAGTATATGAGCTTGTGTCGGTACAACTAAAAAGTGAAAAAAAAAACACTACAAACAGAAAATTAACTTTAATTTCGGAAGTCGGTCTCAAAAACACTATAAAAAGAAAAAAATAACCTTGAAATTATGACCCTACGTCAAATCAAATGCTGTTCCGTCGGGGGACGGCTCTAATTATTAGCCAAACGTTCTGTTAAAGTTTAAATTAGTAGCGGTCCCCCGACAGGACAACATTTAATCAAAAAATTTCATACGTACTTACGTAGGGTCATAATTCCAAGGTTATTTTTTTCTTTTTATAGTGTTTCGCGTTGTCGGGGGTTTTTTAAATTTTTTATTGAATTTTTTATTTCATGCTTTTTGTAGGGACTCCTTGTTATTTCATTTCTTTTATTTTCTTGCGTTTTTATATTCAGGTAATTTAGTATTTAATCAGGTTTTTTGAAATTCGCCATTTTGTGGTAGTGGCCATCTTGGATTTGAAATTTGTCATAGTGTATAGTATTCTACTAGTCAAGCTCTTTCATTTGATACCCATATAGAGGGAGTTGTGAAAAAAAAAATGTAATTCACCATTTTGTGGCGGTATACACTATGATAAATTTCAAATCCAAGATGGCCATCTTGGATTTGAAATTTATCATAGTGTATAGTATTCTACTAGGTAAGCCCTTTCATTTAATACCCATACTGAGGGAGTTGTGAAAAAATATGTAATCCGCCATTTTGTGGCGGCATCCATCTTGGACCGATTTTCAACAAACATATCTAAGAACACTCCTGACAAATTCACCTTTCAAACCAAAAAAAACAAAATCAAAATCGGTTCATCCGTTCGGTAGCTACGATGCCACAGACAGACATACACACACACACACACACACACACACACACACACTAACACACCCACACACACACAGACACGTCAAACTTAAAACTTATAACACCCCGTCGTTATTGCGTCGGGGGTTAAAAAAGGATAATGCGGAACCAACGACACCGACTTCCGAAATTAAAGTTATTTTTCAGTTTGCAGTGTTTTTTTTATTTTGGAAGTCGGTTGTTTTTTTTTTGTAAAAAAGTTTTTATACTTGATAATACTATACTTACACTTGTATACTACAATGTATGTGAGTTTAAATGTTTGTAAACGCACCCACGATACAGGAGTAATAATAACAAGGACAAATAATACTAATATAAGCTCATATAAACGCACAATAATGGATAGAAACACTTTGCGGTACACTAAACGCGAGTCGATGTAACAATACAACTTTGTATGTGTCTCGTTCAGTGTCCTTCAATTGGTTAATAGGCTTATGAATTAATTAACAAGAAAGTATCGACAGTAATTATTATTGCCTATATTCAACCCATTCATTAATGCTTGCACAATTTCAGTCTACCTGAAAGCTAAAAAATCTGATAATTTTATTAAATTCATTAAAAATCCTCAAAAGACTGTCCAAATTTTAGCTAGTCATTGAAACTTGTACTTATTTCTGCCAACGTGAAAGCTAGATATCACATCCTGGACCAGGCAAAATAAACAAAGGGTTAGATAAACACGAATTAAAGATTGCATTAATGATATGCTTATATTTATCAATGAATATATGAAAAAAAGTCTCGATCACCAGTCGCACGGTTTCAAGTCACATAACATAATATAATCAGCATTATAATATTCCTACTGCGGGGATAAAAGCCTCCTCTCATTGAGAGGGAGAGGAGAGGGGGCCGTAATCCAGCACCGTGCGGGTTGGTAGATGTCACATGTCTTCGAATTTTTGTTTCTAGCACATGCCGGTTTCCTTACGATGTTTTCCTTCACCGTTTTGAGAGAAATGATGATGAAATAATTTACACAAAGTAAAGCGCCTGTCTGGGTTCGAATCTACGGCCCCCTCGTCCCCCTGATCGATTTCTGTAACGGCGGCCAATCTCAATGGAGATTAGCCAGGTTCGCCGGAGATATTATAGTGATCAAGTGTGTGCGCAACCACAGATGCACACTTTGTTCTTTTAATCTCATATGTCCCCGGGCGAGATCTCTTCCACGTGGAAGCCTAATAAATATCTGATATCAAATCATGTAACAACAGATTTGAAGGAATATAAATAAGTATCAATCTAACACAATCCCTTTCTCATATGTGTACCGAAATAGTTCGCTATTCCTATCACCACACGACTATACATTACCGAGATTAGATTGAGCGTACCATTCAAAATGTAGACCACTCGTTAAGCCTAAATATGGTTAGGGAGACAAACGCGGGTGCTCCGCAGACAAATATCGCTGAGCGCTATATATCCAATGATCGTCTGACATTGAGGATAGGGGCCTATGATGAGGGAAGAGAGGAAAACGGTTGGTGAAATGTTTGTATGATAAACTCATAGGGGGTGGTAATTACATACTTATGCAGGTTGGTAATTTAGTCACCTGCATTTATCAGTTTTTGCCTTCGCTTTTGCTTCTTGTTATATAGGTACTTACATTCAATTCGTGATAAAAACTTTAAATACGAATCGGTTTTTGCAGTCAACTTCTGAAACTAAAGTTAATTTGCATTTTGTAGTGTATTTTCTTTTTCTTTTCTTTTTTTTTCATTTTTATGTGGTTGTTTCTGTCACAAATTCTTGTTTATTTTATTTTGTTTCTTGTTATGTATTTATTCGATGTATATTTTGCAGAAATCTACTTCGTCTATGCATGTTGTGGATCCACAATATAGACGAAGTAGATAAAATACGTAGGTACAATTGAAGCTGATTAATAAACCAGTCATCAGAACTTGACCTGTCTGAACATACATGCAAAAAAGACACGGCACATTGAGAACATCCTCCTTTTTTTAAGTTGTTTAAAAGATGGACTAGATGTAACTTTCGTTCAAAATTTCATCATCTCTGTTAGTCAGACAGGAAACACAACAGTCGGTGCAAGAAAAGTAAATAATGTGTAATTTTAGTGCACACGGTTTAACAGGTAAAAATCGATAGCACATATCTGTGATTTGAATATTTGGCCATAAATAATTATGCACTTTGTAAGTGTGATTCGACACGTATTGTTTCATTCATTGTTTTCGTATCTGTATCAATTTATATCAAGGTTATCTCACATATTTTTATGAATGCTATGATACCTATCATTAAAATATTTAATCTGCCTCTAAAAATATGCTGAGTCGATTGATTGAAAGGTATGCTGTAAAATCGGTAGAAGTTTATCTGTTAAGGGCCGTCTCCACGAGCGAGAGAATCGCGGCGATATTATCTTGGTGTCATGTATTTCTATACACTCTTAGAACGTGTCTGCACACGGCGATGTCATCGCGGCAAGAATTTGAGGGTACGGCGAGACTATAACACGTGGAGACGGCCCCTTTTTTTTTTTTTTTTTTTTCAGGATGGGAATTCATCAAATGACCCCTCCCGCTCTGGGTGGAGCAGAAGGGAGTGTCAGACTCTTACTGACTAAAACCCACCCGTGTTCCTTCCTTAGCCCTTTATGTACCAGGGCAGCGGTAACCCTTTCGGACGATCCCGCTACCCCGGCAGGCTTCGGCCCTGTCGGGCCCCGTCAACTACGCTGACATCTCTTTGAGGCGCGCGTGGAACACATACGCGCCGTCCGGCACGGGCCTGGTCCTGATCGGACGGAGAGCTACCCATTGCTCTCCGCCGGAAGGCCCGCGCCTACGGTGGCCGGGAGTCGTCACGCGGCTCCCGACGCCCGGAGCGTCTCCCTCGGCGGCTGAGGCGTGAGGATCTCTCCCTCGCCCATCCCGCCACCTCCTTCGCTAGCATGACTGCTTCGCAGAAGGAGGTGACGGCCTCCCACTCCCTCTCGCCCCGGACCATGGCTTGCACCAGGGCCGGGCGCGAGAGGTCGCCGCCGCTGCCGATCGCCTCTACGAGGACACGGCGGTGCTCTGGCCAAGCGGGGCAGACCTCCACCGTATGCTCCACCGTGTCCTCTGGGCGATCCTCGCAGTGGTGACACCCGGGCGTCTCCTCCCGCCTGATTATGTGCAGGAACCTCCCGAAACATCCGTGTCCGGAGAGGACCTGCGTCAGGCGGTAGGTGAGAGCGCCGTGACGCCTCTCTAGCCACTCCTCAAAGAGGGGTCTTACCGCCGCTATCGTGGCGTGCCCTGCGCTGGGTTGCGATAGTCGCGCCTTCCATTCCATCATGAGACCGCGCCGGAGGTCCGTCCGCTCCGCAGCGATTTGCCGCGGGTGCAGAGTTTCCCCCCGACGTAGTGCCTCCGCGCGCCAGTCATACAGGCGCGCGAGGACTATCGCCTCCATGGAGACGGCCCCTTAGTGAAACCTATTTTCAAACGTTGTCATGTCAAAGTTACGTGTTTAATAAATCTTTCTATATTTTCTTCGTATTTTCCTTTTCTGAAAAAAAATCACAGTCACTCTAATGTTAATGTCGATTTCCTCAATAGCAGTAAGCAGTAGATTATCACATAAAACTCGTCGATAAACATTGCCAGAAAAACATTTTCATATCGCAAAATTCTCGTTTCTCAGTCCCCAACAGTCGTGGTTCTTTCTCAGTGCCCATTCGAAAGCCCACAGACTGTGTCGGACATCAGTTAAGGGATTCGCCGGGACACGTATGGATGTGTGTTTCTTAAGAGATTCGAGATGCAGTGGGCACTTACGAATGGGAGGATTACCTAAGACGGTGCTGTTTATTTCATATGCTATTTTATTTGGCGAGGGTGGGCTTTTGGCAAGTTTGGGTAGGCTGACGCTGATAAATTATAAGATACTCTCATGGCGTCGAATCTTATTTTTCATGAGTAGTAAGGTGCTGCTGCACAGGTCGATCGATCAGGTTAAGCTACGCTTGCCGCGGTTGGTCCGTGGATGGGTGACCATCTTTACATACCAAAATCCCTCCGTGGCTCGGAAAGCACGTTTATTTATTTTATCTTTGACACTCGTTCCGGGTCGTCAGAAGCTCGAAAGTCTGACAACCAGTATTACTAAGGAGTATTGTATTACCCAATAACTGGGTTGTGGAGGTCAGATAGGCAGTCGTTTCATGTAAAATACCTATATTCAGCTGCATCCGGTTAGACTGGAAGCTGACCCCAACATCGTTGGGAAAAGGCTAGGCAGATGATAGTAGTAAGATGTCGTTGTTGTTGATGTGAAGTCGGGCTGTGGATGATGGTGAAGATGTTCAGATAAATGTGCTTTTTCGTGTCGCTGCACAGCAGTATTTTAGACCTTGTTGACCCAAAACTTCGCCAATCACCTTAGACTACCATTTATAAGTCTTGATAACAACACATTCTTTTTATGACCAAGCATCTGACAGTTTAAAGGAATTATGGCATCTTCTTGACAATCATATTACGCTGATCAACGCTAAGAAAATTGCTGTATTGTGATAAATAAAAAGTACGTAAGTGTGTGTGTACATATGACATATTTAAATGTGATTTAGATTATTTACTCTGTTATTTTGTAATAGGTAATTTTGCACAAAATATTTTACATAGGTATCGAATACCTTTTACATTGGTAACTAACACGAGTACATCTATAGGTAAGACTAGTCCAAAAATAAAACAAGATTTTTTTTTCTAGATATTTAGTAGATTTTTTCCATTCCAAAGAATTCTAACTGTAGTAGATATAGTAGCCAAATTCCTTAATTGGTGTACACGTCTAAGCAACGTGCTGTGTTTCGATTTAATGAGATCAATGTATCGACATAGGAGACGTCTTAACCTTGAGAATAAGGCTGGAAAGGCACCAGGAAACCCCTTTGCAGGCGTTTATGATGACGACTGATAATACAATTTTGTACAATAATTGTTAGCAAAAGTATTTTTGTGATTAAAGCCGGAACTATTTCCTGCCGATAACCAACTGTTCCTAATTCTTAAGTAGTTGAAGGCGATAATTGCAAAAGCAATTAAAAAGGCATTGTGTCTCGTGTAGATCCACGTTCATACGAAGGGTTAATCCTATAAACCTGAACCCGAAAGTTAATTACTATAAACCTAACAGCAATAAGCAATAACTAAAATCAATCAGTCACGATGACGAAGCAGTATATTCCATTAATTCTTGTAAAGCAATTTGTGAATCAACCGCTAATACTATGTTGTGAGCAGATCACGTTATTCATAAGTGTTTTTGTTCAATTTGATAACATACCTACCGCATACAGGTAACCCATCAAAAAAGTTGCAAAGTCATGATGATTGAGGAAAAAATAACGAAGTATTAGGTAAGGTGGGTCCACATCGCGAGAATTTGTCAATCATTATTTTGCGAATTAATCACAGTGATTCGACAGGACGGTCCTCGTTGGAACGTTCATGGTGTGGACGCTCCCTTAGAAAAAAATCGAGCAGTTTTATTCCAATCGACGTCCCACCGGATGGACTGATGACTTGGCGAAGGTCGACAGCCATTGGATGCTAGTGGACCAGAACAAAGCATTGTGAAAATCTATGAAGAAAGCTTTAGTCCAAGAATCCTAGCTGGCATTGTGATGATGTTGAATGATGACCCACTGTATGGTGGATTAGCAATCACGTGGTCTTCAATTTTAAACTCTTCTGCTCAACTCTGCATTCCCGTTTCGTGGGATGTTCCACATTCATTAACATCTTACCTAGTAATATTAACTATGAAGAGGTAAAATCCTCTGTGTCCCCATCCTCTGCGGCCGAGAATTGGCAGGCGGCGGGGCCAATGACCTGACCCGTCGCAAGGGGACCAAGGGTGCCCAGACACGGCGTCGTCTGGCACCCATGTGCTGGTTTGGTCCCTGGGGCTGATCACAGCGTGCTATGTGTTCCGGTGCGCCGGTGATGGGGAGTACTCCCCAGAGGAGGGTCCGGTGACGGACAGCCGCGGCGGGTTCACGGATAAGTCTAACGCGTGCCCGTGTTCCCGCCGTAAGCGGCAGAGGAGGACACCGTGGAGTTTTAGTGGGTTAGAGTCCCACATAACTGCACTATCTCTCCGTGGTAGTGCAGAATGCATGAGCATTTCTCCAAGATAAAGAAAGACTAGTCATCAATATTCTTGTTTCCTCCTGCAACACAAATGTTTCCAGCATACGTTTGTATATCTTAGTCTATGATGATCCTCACTAGCTTTTCTATTTAGGACATAAAACTAGAGCAAAAGGAAAGACGGGTCTATCTCCTCGCATGCAACCACACTCAACATCATCATTCATTATTTCAGCCAAAAGACGTCCACTGCTGGACCTAGGCCTCCACCAAGCACCGCTACTTCGACCGGTTCTGCGCTTCTCGCATCCAGCGCATTTCTGCGGCCTTCACAAGATCATCGGTAGATTTAAAGGTCTCGTAATGTTCTGGAGTGGCGACCGCGTACCGGAGGACCTGGTGTAACCACATACGGTAATGAATTTAACATGTACCTACTCTAAAACAAACCAAAAGCAAATAAGAACTAAAATCGTCTGTATGTAACATTTCATTATAAGGTGAGAGCCCGCTAGATACAATGTAAAAAGCGTTACTTTTTTTATCTTTTTCTAAAGACTAACGAACTAAAATACTCATTCGCTTTGCTACTTTTTATATTTTTATTCTCTTTTTATTTTATTTCTCTGCTCCGCTAGTTTTTTTTCTATGTTAGTTTGTAGTGAACATTCGGTCATTTTATTATAATGTTTTTAGAAAGAAATACAAATGTTTTAGCACACACATAACATTTCAAAATACAGTGATAGGATTAGGATGGACAGCAAACTGTTGTTCTCCTCAATGTACACTAATATGTTTATATATATTCGTTTGTATTAATACCATTGTCAGATAAGATACCCTTTATTGATTTATAGCATTTATATTGTTTACAAGGTGTTACAGAGTTCCTTATTTTTAAAAAAAAAAAAAACGTTGCCCTACACTAGGAGTTTCTCCTGTATCGTGGGTGTGTTTACAAACATTTAAACTCACATACACCTACAGCCAGACCCGGAACAACTACTTGTAGGTCATACAAACATTTGTTCCGTGCGGGAATCGAATCCGGGACACGCAGCGCAGCAGTCAATCTCTTAACCACTGCGCCAATCGTGTCGTCATGTCTTATGTCCATGTCCCAAACATGAACCCTACAAAGGCACGGCAACATTCAGAAAAAAAAATGCTGTTCCATCCATGTTGGCCCCGCAGGTCGCACTTTTCTATAAAACAGCAGATTTTTTTTGACAACTGATCTTCTATCCGAGGGGGTCTAGACTCGTGTGCTAAATTCATGGTTTCTCTTTGCGCGTCGATGTCCCTGTCACCCTGTATTATTAATTTCTACTACTTGTCATAATTGTAGAACTTAAAAATTATAATTGGAGACAACCTCGCGACCGACTTAAAGTAGAAGTCCCATTTTCAGATTGCCCCGATTGATTGATTCCTACAAAGTCAAAGTTAGGTCATAGGACCGGTCTAGTGGCAAACACTGCGGGGGTTCACGTTCAACAATAACTTATCGATAGCCGATGGAGTGGACCGACGACTTAAAAAGATGGCTGTGACACATGCGAAGTGGAGGACCGGGTATTGTGACGCAGCCTGTGACAGGCTAAGCTGATTAATTGGTTGAATTCATGAAATCATAAAATTTTATATGTTCATAAACGGTCACATCGATTAGTTAATCGGACAATGGCTCCCGCCCTCTATACCGCCCACTAAGTCGTCTGTCCATCTGGCGATAATCCCAATTTCTACCTAACTTCAAATTATTATCAGTATTCCACCCAGTATTGAAATTAATACATAATTTAAATCGGCCTGCAAGGTTATGAACTCATAAATTGTTGTATAATTGTATTATAATACAGGGCTAGGCGCGAATTACACACGGCAACGAACATTAATTGTATTATACGGTCGATAAATCGCTTTTTAACTGCCTCTCGTCCTTAGAACTGAAAGCCTAAAATACTTTAAAAGGTTATGCAGAGGGTAAAGGTCCTGAACTGCAGAAAAGATTAGAATTAGTTAGCATCTATGTAAACACACTTTGCATTAAAAAAAACGATAATTTAAAAATATTTATATTTTGCACTACACCTGACTGACTTGCGATAACAATATTATGTTGTACCACTGAAGCTGAAAAGATTGTGACTATAGTAAAGGTGTCTAACGTCTTGACATTAATCTATACCAACACTGCAAGACACTGAAACCTCCACTGAACTTTACCAAAAGTTGAAATGTCTCATGTCACAAGTGTACCTTTTCAGCAATGGTGCCTGATAGCGAGAAAAAGATGGCAAAGTAACCGTAAGTACATCGAAACAGAAGAGGCCCTAGCACGAACGCGCTTCGTAAACGTAAGTACATCGAAACAGAAGAGGCCCTAGCACGAACGCGCGTCGTAAACGTAACTTACCTAAATTCGAACGATTTTTTTATTGGAATCACAACTATCCTAAAGCATTTTGACAAGTGACTCACAAATTTGAATAAAGTTTTTGGTGTAAATATAAAATTGAAAATACTCGTTTCGCGCATAAAACGAGTATTTTCAATTTTAAAATCGTTCTAATTACCGAAACGTTCTTGCTAGGCCCAAGGTTCTTCCACAATGAGCTGTACTGATGCATCTCCTCATATTTGAGTTTAGTAATTTTAACAGAATTTTAATAAATACGGCTATCATAATACGAAGACATTTTCAAGTTCCCGTGTTCCACCTACCCAAGTTGTTGTGTTGGTTGTATTTCATGAGTGAGGCCGTTGGCGAGTTTATCACATAAATTGTACCCAACACACTTTCGTTACGAATGTGGGTAGTTACGTCGGCGCTATTTTATTTATACTTTGTTGCTTGAACTTTTGGAAGGCTTGGAGGACCGTTTTCATGTTGTACCTAAGTATATTTACGAAAAACCATGTTAAATATATTTTCAGATTGTTATTATGTTTGCGTTTGATAAGTCACTGATTGGAAAAGTTGGTCCTTATCATTGATAATTTTTATTTAAAACCTTCAAAAAAATATAATATAGAGATTTCGATATAAAGTTATTCATATTGAAAAATCAAATCAGTAACATTTTTCAATCAAACTTTTCTTACTCGATATCAGAAATGACTTCAAACTAAGTACCTAATGAAATGCGAACAATTCAGTTCAGAGGGCAAGTTGTTGTAATAAAACTAAGGCCTAACTCTTATAGGGCTAACTCAAGCTTGACCTTGCGACTTCGGATCGGAGTTCGAACGAATAACGTGAAGGTAATTAAGGTTGTTAGTTGTTACAATTTGCTGGACCAGTTGGGGCCGAGATGGTAAGAAAACATTGAGTTATTTTATTAGTTCTGGAACTGGAGTTCATTACTCTGTCTAATAAAACAAAAACAATTGGCAAAAACTGTTCTACTGTAGTTGGGCTTTACGTGAAGCTTACTAAACTTATTTCACTTTTGTGGCCTTTTATAAAAATGGTCCTACAACGCCGTACTAAAAGACCAAAACCCATGGGTCTGCACGCCGACAAACTAAGACTAATTCCTTCAAAGTTATCAATTCCGTAACTTAACTCTGAGCTGCCGGGGCTGGGAACATTCGAGCGCCTCTTAAACAGTTCTTAATGACTGTCGCTCGTTAAGGCGAAAGGTTTTGGCTGTTCTTCTGAATTAACAGTTACAACGCTTCGAACTACCACCGTAACCTGACCTGCCTCCCCTCCCCTCATATTTAAACATTCTTACTAAATCCTGGTCCTATGGCTCAATTCCCGAGGTCGGTTTACGCTGGTACCTTATTTTGCGGCTCGAATGTAAAGTTTTATGCATTCAGAATAGCCCGAAAATTGCTCGTCTGACGTTTTCAAAGCGTTCGTAGATGGGGCTTTATTTTAAAATAGTGATTCTTGATAAAGGACGAAATATGAAACGTGTGGAGGTAATGTTTGGAGGGAAATAGAACATGGACTCGAATGTGAGCTCGTTACCGGGAATGGGTATTCGAGGTGAGGTAATAGGTACATAGTGTTGTACGGTTTCGTTTCTTGGAAATAGATACATTTGTTCGTGATGGCCATGAAATAAATTCATATATCTTTCAAGCGTCATATTACTTATATCAATTTGGGACATCAACGTTCACTATTCTTCGGGAAACGAGAAGGTCAATTCTCGTAATTTAAAACGTTCAAAATCTAGTCGCAGTCTCTTCACGGCGAACAAACAAATGTGAAAAACTTGTCAAAATGTATGGAAAGTAGGGGTATTTTTGACAGGTTGAGACTGAGATCTGAGGACCATTTCTCCTAATTTTAAGAACGTTCACAGTCTGATCTCAGTCTCAATCTGTCAAAAATACTTCTAATTTCCCTACATTTTGACAAGTTGTTGACATTTCTATGTCGCCGAGATGAGACTGCGACTAGATTTTGAACGTTTTAAATTACGAGAATAGGCCTTCTGACTGTGAACGTTCTTAAAATTACGAGAATTGCTCTCTGATTACAAAGTCAGTAAAAATTTTACTGTGTTGAATTGAATTAAAGAGAAGTAATAAGTTCAGGTCGATGAACCATATCATCTTAATTAAACGAGCTTTATGCTTTTGCTAAAAATATTATCTTCTATGTATGACTTTAAAACCCTTTCAGCAACGCAATTAGGCATGGAACGAAAGAATCTATACGAAGACA
Source organism: Apamea epomidion (assembly GCA_947507525.1). Classification (NCBI taxonomy): domain Eukaryota; kingdom Metazoa; phylum Arthropoda; class Insecta; order Lepidoptera; family Noctuidae; genus Apamea; species Apamea epomidion. Next base: position 1,085,711 of record OX382233.1, read on the forward strand.
CATCTTAAATAACCCAATCATTTAACCTGAACTAGCGCAGCTTTATCTAAATTATTCAGAACCCCCTTGTTTCTAGGCTACAGATACGTGCCGAGGCTAGATGCAGAAGGTTCATACCACGCACTATTGAAATTCGATGTGACTAAGGAATGTTGACTGATCATTAGCCAGCACCACCGCCTTTTGTCCTCTGCCATACCAAAAGCTTCGCAAATGCTTCACCATCCTAGTGACAAAGCCGTAATGTTTATTGTGCCAATATTGTCGCCGGTAAGACGGATACTTATCTCCGTCAACTGACTGTACCAGCACGCATTGACTTGCCTTAACTACCATCATTTGTAGAGCTCCAGTACACATGTTTGCTGGGACGCACCGTTATGCAAGTATCCGTAGCAAAGTCGAGATAAGTATTCGTCGTACCTACATGCAACGTGCTCGACTTACACGTGAGAGGCGCCAGCGCCTAATCACTGAACCCGCGCACTTATTCTTAAAATTTAAATAGTCCGCACAAGTCAAATGATCAGGCGCTGAAAGTCGAGTGGTGTAACAAACTCCCCAATAACACGTCTCTCTTTGTGAAGGAGGATGATGTGGTACTTCTGAGTTCCTATACCCAAGCCAGCCTACACAGGCTATTAAGACAGGCAGACACGGCGCCGCTGTCGCCGTAATCCTTACAGACAGATGGGCCACTGTTAATACTGATTAATTGCTGGACAAATCTACCCGACACATATTTTGGGGATTGTATCGTCTTCAGCCTGGCAAATTGCTTAGCTCTATGCCGTCTAGATAACGTCTTGTAGGCTGTTCATTGGTGGATACGTATAGCTCTGTAATACCAGGGGTTATTGCTTGCTGTAGAACGAGAGATTTGGACTAAGATTTTATATTGATTTGACTATACGACTACGGAGTCAAATAATTTATAGTACTTAATATTTCATGAGGAGCCGAGGTAGCCCAGTAGAAACGGGCGCCACTTACGAGTTGCATGTCGTAGGTTTGAACCCAAGCAGACACTATACTTTGTATAAATTATTTCGTCACCACTGCCACAGAACACATAATAAATCGACGGGTGCAAAGTAAAAAAACGTTAACTACAATTTTGAGATTTTTTGATTATTGCAGTAACTAACTAAAACTATTATATTTTACAACATGGCAAAAAAAAATACAAATATCGGCTCATTTTTTGTACCTTTGTCACGTAAAAGAAGACGTTTACTCATGTTTTGTAAAATTGCACGACGTAGATGCGTTTAACTACCGCTGGCCGTCTTTACGCAGGGCGCGCGGGGGCGCGCGGTCATTGCTATTACGAGTACGTCATCAGTCCGAGAAATAGTAGTTAAAGCAGAGAATCCTTTTTTTTTTTTTTTTTTTTTTTCTGGGTGGGAAATCATCAAATGACTCCTCCCGCTCTGGGCGGAGCAGAAAGGAGTGTCAGACTTTTACTGACTAAAACCCACCCGTGTTCCTTCAGTTGCCTGTGCCAGGGGCCACGGTATCTCTTTCGAACAACCCGCAGCCCCGGCGGCATCGGTCCTGGCGGACCCCGTCAGTTCGTGCTGACAGCTCTTTGAGGCGCGCGTGGAACACAACGCGCCGTCGACCCGGGCCTGGTCCTTACCGGGCGGCGAGCTGCCCATAGCTCGCCGCTCGCAGGCCCGCGCCTACGGTGGCCGGGAGTCGGCTGTTGACTCCCGTCCAGGGCGTCTCCTGCGGCGGCTAGGCGCGCGAGGGTGCAGCGATTGCCTCTCCCTCACGCGCTCCGCCTCCTCCTTCGCGAGCATTACTGCTTCGCAGAAGGAGGTGACGGCCTCCCATTCACTCTCGCTCCGTACCATGGCCTGTATGAGGGCCGGACGCGAGAGGTCGCCGCCACCGAAAGCAGAGAATCCTAACACAATATTTTATAAATATGATCTACATGAAGTAGAACCCAAGCGAATTGACTTGGTGCAAAAAAGTAATACTCGTTCTCGCCATGACTTTACAATTAATGATCCCAAAAAATGTTTTATTGAACCCATCATGATTACAAGTGCCAAGTACAAAGACTTATTAAGCCTTTGCCAGCAAAATCTGATACCTCCTAGGTATCAACGCTTTTATAAAAATTTGAAACATGCTTCCTATACTGACGGTTAATGAGACTGAATATTTTTTAAATTAGTTTTAAAATAATTATAAAAACTATATTTTCTTTCGTAAATTTGTAACTGTTGTTTCAGAAAATTGTTTAATATTGAGTTGAACTTTTATTTTACTTGCTTTTATCATAAGAGATATACCTATTTTTTTAATAAAAATTAACGAGTAAAATATACTTTAGAGGATTTATGTTTGTTAAAATACAGAATTACTATTATGATTGTGATTACTCGTATAACTAGGTTATTAAAACGATTATAACATTGATTATTGTGACTGATGTTAATTATTTTTAAGTATTGAAACTTTAGAACCTTTCTTGATTTAATTTTAATTGTTTTTATAAGAAGTTTATAATTTTTACTGTTGAATTCTCTACCAAAGGACCTGCAATTACACAAATATTCTCTAAGTTTTTTATTCCCAGAAAAGTTATGATAAGATTACTTTTTTACTAAAATGTTTAAATCATTCCTTAGTAAATATTTCATATAACCTCCTTCTAAATCGTGTACCTTGCACAGACAATAAGACGTAGAAAAGATATCTGCGCAATTATGTTCTGAACTTGGTGTACTTAGGATTTAACACAGTCATGAACTAATTTTAATAAGAGGAAATGTTGCAGTTTTTGTATTTACTGAAATATAATAAACATACTTCATTAAATCCAGATTTTTTTATTCCCATGTAGAAACGACCAAATGGTAGTTAACACAGTTGTCATATTTTTAAGCACAATGAAGATGCAGACAACTGCAATATTTCGTAAATTAAATATAAAAACAAATATACATGTAGATGCCTTATTAAATAATGTAGCAGTGATGAAAATCTCAATAAATTTGGTGCAAAATTAACAGAATGGGAGCACTTTTTCCTATTATGCGCTCTCCTGAAAAGTAGCTGTTTTGTATATAACCCTTTTTACTTTGCACCCGTCGAAATAGTACACCACTGCTCTCAAAATGGTGAAGGAAAACATCGTTAGAAAACGGGCAACTTGTAGAACAAAAAATTGGAAGACATGTAACATCCAAAATTAATAAATAATAAATAAATCTACCAACACGCACTGCCTTTCAAGACTTGAGAGTAGGCCTGTGCGGACACAGGCAGCCTATAATGTTATTGTTAGTGGTATTGCTTCCCAGCAATGGGAACATTATGAAATGCTTATGCTAACATCCCATGATCAAAACTCAATAATAGTTTAGCGCCTGGAAAATGTATTTTAGCAATTTGCTTTTGATGTCGTTAAAACGCTTATTTTTATTGTTTCTAATTATATTTTTTGCTTGACAGTAATATTTTAATGAGTAGGTACCTACCTATTATAGAGAATGTGAAGGTATTCCGTATCTTAAATTGACACAACATCTCTTTAATCAGTCGATTATTTTCATTTAAGTAGAAACACAAATAGATAAGCCTGCTACTACGTAAATAAGAGAAAATTAAAAAAAACCTTTAAAACAACTACAATAAGAGAAACGATGACTGCTCCAGTCGACAATATAAAATTGCAAAGTGGACATAGAAAGAATCTATCGAATGTCTGCGATTTCACATTTATTAAACGTACGAGTATGAACATTTGAAACTGAAACATTTCTGTACTTTAAAATATGCTTCAGACGAGGCGAACAGAGATATAGATTTCTGTTGGAATTTTATGATTTTGCAGTTATACAAGAATTGCTTTGCTTCGCGTTTCTGTCTGCTTACGATTTTAATTTTGAGAGTATGAAACTTGATCTCTTTTCATAGTGTTGTTGCATTTGAAAAGCGCGTATTATTTATGTAAACGTTAAAAATATATGGAACCCAGGTTCGCTTGATGTTCCGGTTTTCTTTAGGTAAAAAATTTCATGTTAAGTCATGTCATCTTTTGTCCATCTTCGTTACATTTTTTTCTCGTAACAAAGATGGATAAAGCATGATACAAGCCCCGACCCTACCCGTACTGAAAATTACATTTACAAACCAAAAAAAAAGCAACCCAACCTAATTAATTTAAAAATTAAATTAAAGCACAAACCTTCCGTTGGGATAATTTAAAATTTAAATAGAATAAACAGTTGAAATCAGCGTCGGATTAGTATTCTTTGCCCATCCCCCTTCCCCTCTCGTGCCTAATTATTAATTAACACGGGAGGATAGGACCACGAAATAGATGGAAACAGAAAGTCGGCTCCAAATAACGAGATAAAACGCACGCACACATAGACACGCTTCACGTACAGCGAGTGCACGCGCACTTTCGATTGGCATTTGTTTGAGATCACCGTACGTACGTACGCGTCTGCGTGTGTATGTGCCTGGTTTTGCTTGTTGTATGAACCCTACCTTCTGTATCTACCAATTTTGTGGTAGGACAGCCCTTGACAAATTGTCTGTTTGTCTCGTTATTATAATCCAGTTAAGCAGGTAACGGGTTTATTTAAAAAAAGGGATCAAAAAGACTTGAGGGTATTTTTTTAAAAGGCGATTTAATTTTGCTTTGGGTCAAATCTCATTGATATTCATATGAACGTGTGTCCTAGATAAGGACGCCTGCGTGGGTTGCGTTTGCTAAGATATTTAAATGAGTTAAAGGTATTTAATTCGTGTAGGCGTCTGTACACATATCGGTAACTAATCCTCAAAAAGTTAAGCAAAAGATAATTGGAATCACAAGACAAAACAACTGAAGATCCTACTGGCGGCCATATTTATTGAAATTTATTTATATACAAGCTAAATATTTGCCTTACTTGCGCCTTATGAAATCTACGACGCAATAAATCCCACAAAAGAAGTAAAACCTAATACTCGTAGGCGTACACAAAGAACGGATTTCTCAAAATAACTCTGAAGGTGGTTAAATCGGGCAAAGAGGGTTCTGTGTGAACTTTACGGCTACTGAGCTTACAGAGATAAATCTTAACTCTAAATGTTTCCTTTCATTCTGAAACACGATAAAAATCAAGTATCCCTCATCTACCCGCTCATCACAAATAACCCTTACAAAATTTATATTTTCCTACCCTCAGATAAATTTTACGACAGTTTAAAACTCGAGCGGTAACCTACAAGGGTTTGAACCTAAACTATAAGGCCTTAAAATTGATGGCGACCATCTGTCAGCTGTTCCATGCAAATCAATTAAACTTCAACAAACTTAATTATGGGCATACAAAAGGCCCCCGTCTTTGTCCCAAAGTTCTCTTTCATTTGTGGATCACATAACTTCAGTTCGTTCGCTCTGTCGTTCATTCGTTCAATTGTTCACGATCGCTTCTGTTGACATTGTCTAATTCTGACGTCATCAATCTATTTGGATTGTTAAGCCCTTTGGACTTTAATTAGGGTTTTAAAGGACGACTCTACTTTGAGTTGGTTCCTGCAAATATGGTAAGAATAATTACTACATTAAAATTGTTGCAGTGCTATTTTGATACGGCGGCATTCATAGCTATAAAGTGACTTCAATGCAAAAACATAGAAAGGTGAAGAGAGAATTGAGTCTACTTTTGATGGGATTAAAAACTGAAAGCTGGTCATAGGTGACAGCACTGTCCAATGTCTACAAATCGCCATTGTTTTGTTTATGTTTGCTTTTGTTCCGATTACAAATTAAACGATACCTAGATAAATATGTATGACACTTGGATTGAAGCACTATTAAAAGACGAGCTAAGGAAAATAAAAGCGTCAACCACTGGTAAAAAAGCAGCTTTACTGGAAGAGACAATTAATTATGAACGTTTTATATTTTATAGGTTACCTTGTGTTTGTTAACTTGAAGTTTACGGAAAATGATAAATGAAGTGAGCAAGTGGCAGTTTTATCCTCATTATGACTATCAATGCCTACAGTAATAACGTGATAGATATCAGTCTGTATGCATCATAAACAAAATCGAAAATGTTTTATTCTATTTGTCAATCAAACCTACCCCAACAAACAACACCAAAACAAAGCCTCAACGTGCACGATGCATCAGCCGGGCATCAAAGTCCAGTCAATCACGCGGTGGTATCGCCACCGCACTGACGTGCACCGTGCAGCACTAAGGCGCTTTCAATTACCTGCTGCGGGTGTGAACACCGGAAGAAACAGGCACGCGACCCCTTGGCGATGTACTGGAGACCACAGGAGGGACGGGGACGGAAAAGAAACTGGTTTAGGATAAGGAAAAGTAATAAATAGCAGCGGCACAATAGAATGAACGGACTTTGGGATGATTTTCACAGTGTAGCTATTCTGTAGGATTAAATTGCGTCTAAAGGATACAAAAAAATGTCAATAATTCAATATTAGGTTGATAAATCAGTCCTTTTTAATCGAATGACACAAATTCACTTAATCCTTCAAAAATAAAGCGTTGATGTTATAATATGTATTATAACGTTTATCAAATACATTATTGTAAGACATCTTACATACCTACTCAATAAATATAAACGCCTACAAGATTAAGTAAGGCAATTGTCATCAACATCAACTTCTAGCTAATCGTGCACGCTCCAACTTAAATCTTCGTATGTTTCCTCTCTACCGAGTTACACTTCACAACAAGCAATGTTTTTTTAGTTTTTGTCTGAGAGCGATTACTGCTGACTATGATTGTTCCTGCCACGTGAATGAAATCTGGTTACAATTTAAAAAGTTCGGAGCAAAATGTGGTTTGCGCTGTCTAAGTTCATGAATTAGGCTTGCGGAAATTATGGTCTTAAGATATGAAATTTATTATTATAGTTATATGATTAATGATGTTTATTTCTGTGAGTAGGTAACACTTTATATTAAAAAAAAAACATGATGTGGTCGTCCTTTCCTATCCGACTACTAACGTCTAGCTTGTGGTGGACTGAATACCGTGACCAACCTCATTTTTAAACTTCAGCCACCTTATATAAAAACGTTTCTTAAAGTTAAGAGACGTTTAAACTTCTGCAAGTTCAGAACGTATGCGAACTTGGCAGGAAGGTATGTTGCCTAACCCATTGTATAATTGAATTTACTTTGTTAGTTATTTTAAGACGCAGTCTTACCAAGGGGTATCGTATTACCCAGTAACTGGGTTGTGGAGGTCAGATAGACAGTCGCTCCATGTAAAATACTGGTATTCAGCTGCATCCGGTTAGACTAGAAGCCGACCCCAACATAGTTGGGAAAAAGCTAGGTAGATGATGATGAGTTATTTTAAGACGCCAAAATCGTGGAAAAAATCCAATAAGGACATATTCGTGGAAAACACTTTTGTGCGATGTTGTCGCTAAGCGACACAGCCAATAAATCTTGCAAGAAAAAACTTATTTTTTTCACGAATGTGATGATTTTACCACTGTTTTTTAATAGTCTTGTATCCAATTAATCTCTTTAACTCCCTGAACAGATCAAACCTCATAAACAAAACCCTCGTTCGAAAACTAATTTAATCGAAAACAAATACCGCTAGCTGTTCACTGATTGGTGGATGCGGCGAACTCATTACCATGCTGTACTGCACCGCAAATATCTGCCACGATGACGTCAGCAATTTCATATTAGCTTTAGAAATTAGTGGAAAATTCATTGTTGATCTACGTCATTAAATGCTGATAATTATAGGTGTTTTGGTGATTTATTGGGTCTGGATTGGTGTATGAGACTGCTATGCAGGGACAAGCAGAAGGGGTCCTGCATAGCAGTTGATAAAACCTGAGGAGGTTTGCAGGACAAACAATCACCCCTTGCTATCGCAGGTGTCATTAGGTGATGGTAACCTTCTTCGTCCGTGGTAGCGATTGAAATACCACCAAAAAGGCTGTTGGTAAGCTCCACAAAGTTTGTAAATTGTAAGACATCATTCGTGTCGTTCTATTGGTAGGAAACGGCGATGCGGTTATAAGTGATGGTTTTTTGAGACTGGTAATACAACTGTCTGTGTGTTTATAAACAGCCAAATTACGCATTTGGGCCTATAAACACACAATCTGTACTGACATACGAGCAATCACAGGCGAAACAACATGTTTATCTCGTATTCCGATAAACTGAACAAAATTGTAACAGAACTGGCGCCATTAATTACTCCCGTGACACTCTGACAGTTGAAATATAACGTCACGACTGCCATGTGCTAATAAAACTGCTTTACTTGTTTCAGGCTGGTTACACACACGCGACTTTTAATCGCGGTACGAAGGAGAGATCGATGAGTGCTCGTTTGGTTTTCGGACACAACTACATGGACCCCATGGGGGTCGTGGACTCGTGGATCGTCGTACTCTTTTGAAAAAATACTAGCATTGCTCTTCTCACCAAACTAAAAGCTTTGGTCTTGAACTCGATACATCAATTTTATTACAGAAATAAATGACTAACGAAAATTATTGTATAATTATTTACCCTACCTGAGAATCAAGCCTTACTAGTGACAGCAGCGTTTTCAACCGCTAGACTGTGCAAGACAGCTATAAAGCTCAAATATAATAGAAGGAAGGCCTCTCTCGCTGCAAGGCATGTAACCAGCCTAAGTCGTTAAACCTTTAATAGGGCCACAAATGAAATTTACAGAATCAAAATAAAACGGAGTCGACTTCAAAAATTTATCACTCCGAGAAATGGGTAATTGAATAAAGGGGAATCAAAAATTGGAGCTGTCGGAACTTCTCGTACATAAAGTGAGAAGTTACGAAACGTGTGCTGAATAGGTAGGTGTGTGGTTGTGTGTGTGTTACATCTAGTGAAGAAAAGGGCCTCTTTTTTTGCTACGCCTTTCTACATAATACTATCTACGTATTGCTACGCCTTCCTGTGGCGTGCTACGCATTACTACGATGTGTAACACCTTGCTATGGCACCGTGCTAAGCATTGCTACTGCGTGCTGCGCGTTACTACGATGTGTAAAACCTTGCTATGGCACCGTGGTACGCATTGCTACTGCATGCTGTGAATTAATACGGCGTGCTACGCATTGCTACTGCGTGCTGCGCGTTACTACGATGTGTAACACCTTGCTATGGCACCGTGGTACGCATTGCTACTGCATGCTGTGAATTAATACGGCGTGTTACGCATTGCTACTGCGTGCTGCGCGTTACTACGATGTGTAAAACCTTGCTATGGCACCGTGGTACGCATTGCTACTGCGTGCTGCGCGTTACTACGATGTGTAACACCTTGCTATGGCACCGTGGTACGCATTGCTACTGCATGCTGTGAATTAATACGGCGTGCTACGCATTGCTACTGCGTGCTGCGCGTTACTACGATGTGTAACACCTTGCTATGGCACCGTGGTACGCATTGCTACTGCATGCTGTGAATTAATACGGCGTGCTACGCATTGCTACTGCGTGCAGCGCGTTACTACGATGTGTAACACCTTGCTACGGCGTGCTACGCATTTCTACTGCGTGCTGCGCGTTACTACGATGTGTAACACCATGCTACGGCGTGCTACGCATTGCTACTGCGTGCTGCGCGTTACTACGATGTGTAACACCTTGCTATGGCACCGTGCTACGCATTGCTACTGCGTGCTGTGCGTTACTACGATGTGTAACACCTTGCTACGGCGTGCTACGCATGATTACCGCGTGCTACGCATTGCTGCTTCGTGCTGCGCACTGCAACGGCATGCTACGCCTTGCCCGGATTCAAACCATTACTCTTGGAATATTTTTGAGAGATGCAAAATTCCAGTGTAATTTTTTAATACAATTCAATTTAAAGCATTACGACACAAGTGTAACAAAAATGATTTTAAATGACTACGGACCTACGTACGTGTACATCAGCAAAAACATTTTTCGAATCGATTTATTACGAGTTTAGAATACAACTGTAAACTGTTCATTTGACAACTGAATTCTGTTCTTTTGACAATCTTTGACAACACTCAAATCAACTATCAGATGGTTCTTGTTCACCCTTCAAATTCAGCAAGAAAATGTACTTTCAAATCAACACACAAACTTTACAGCGGATGTGCCAACAAAACTCTTACATGCTCAGGATTCAAACCCGGGGCTTTGCATGGCGTGTCGTCAAATGCGTGGCGATTGAAATTCAATGAGGTTGAGTGTAGGAATACCTCGCAGACACATGTTTTTAGACTTTAGTTTCAGGATTCAGAAGTGAATTTAAGAGATTTCTTTGTTGTGATGTTGTTTGTTAATTTGTTCGGTGTGTGTGTGTTGGGTTTACTTTTGTTTATATATTTATTATATGAGGCTGACGATCGACAAACGAATCGGCCTGACCGATCCGTCAGCCGATTTTAGTCTCAGAACTAGTCTAGTCGACCATGTCAGATATAAAAATAATGAGCTCTGAAATGAGAGTGGTTTATTCATTTGACGTTACTTGTAACGCCTGGAGGGCCTCTTGGCAGTCAGCTCCACTGTCATTCTTGCGGACTGAAATAGAAATACAATTACTTATTCGCAGAAATTTATAATATACACCACGAAAAACTACGATAAAAGAATATTAAACTAGTTTTTTCTTTCCATCAAAAGCCTACTAAGTTTAAACTTAATTAAGCTCCGAAAATTAAGCTAAAGTGTAGAAGCAATTACAAAAGTGATCTATTCAAATGCTTAAAAACTTTATATTTCGGGCATACCTAGTCCGCACGGCGTATAATTATTAAGCCGACCCCGACAAAAACTGGTATATACTAACTTGGGGAAACAGGCACGTATTTGGAGTGTTTAAATAAAAGGGGCTCTTGTGACAGCTATTTACTATCTAACTTCTCACAACATTACAACATGGCTGTATTCCATGAAGGGTTAAGTAGAGTTGTATTTAGTCCCATGTAATTTCCCTTGCCACTAACGTCCCTTCAACATGGGCATTCAAATGGACACTAAAACAGAGATGTTAATCAAAGATTTGCCCTTACCGTACCTACTTAAGTACGTCGCGCGAGTAGTGTCAATCCTAAGCTGTGCGACGTCGCACACTGTGAATCATTCACTCACTCAAAACAGCCGCTCTATTCTGTACAAATCTCACTGTGATAACTTACGTGAAGTGAGCTTAAAGTGAGCTGTCATTCCACTTGATGCTATAGGATTGGTACTATTGACAGCTCACTTCAAGTTCACTTCACCTATGTTTTTGCTTGATACATCGGAGAGACTTTGTTATTTTTATCGGAGATTTACTATGAATTCCAAAATTTAAATAACGCTAAAGGTATTAATTTCCGTATGTAAGGACTTTTTTTTCAAATGAATTACGATTTCGAAAATAAATATTTTGACATATGGTGACGATGACATATTATAACAAAAATTAGGTCCCCATGACAACGAACAATATTGTACCGGCAATGGGTAAAAAAACAGCTGTGTGACAGATGACAACTTATGCACAAACGTGATCATCATTTAACGTGGTAGAGCATATTTTTCGATGAAAATCGATGCACAAAAATGGATGATTTCAATATATAATCAGCAGACACATGATGAGGTTTTTTGTTATCTTCTGGGCGTAAAATCTTCGTAAAGATATCTCATATAATATAATACTTATCAACTTATTTGCCAAGAGTCGTAGTGATATTTCAATAGCTCACGTTCATAGATTCTTGTAACAAATCCATAATTTACATTCACAGGGACAAAGTTAACCACGTCAGATAATGACACCCTAAAACTAAAGGCAAACCTATTTACTTCTTAAAATTGTAATAGTAAAAATGCTAATGTAAAACTCATTAAAAAAAATCGAACACTAAACTTTATCTCCATTTCTCGATCAAAGCAGCCTCCCAAAAACCAATATCTCCGAAAAACTTGTCCGTCGACCAAATGGCAGCCATTTATAAAGGAATCGCTCCTCAAGCGATCAATTAATCAAAAGGGTGCATACAGATTAGTCCGGCCCTGTACTAAGATTAATTACGCTTGGACGGTTCGGGATTAAACACTTGGAAAAGTCTATTGGCTTTAAATTTACGGTCTAATTAGGTTTCATTAAACTTTCTTAAGTACAATTCGGGCCTGTCTTAACACTTTGCTTTGGAAATATTTCAAGTTTTGAGCTCTTCGGGCTATGTATTTGATCTCTGTAGTTTGGTGAGGGAGATAGTGCGTGGTCGGGCTGGAATGGAAATATACGATGTGTATTTTGGTTTAGCTTCAGTTTCCCATTTAGAAATAGGAGTCACAATTTATACAGGGTCTAAAGTTTATTTGTTTGTTCCCGACGGCTAAAGGATCAGTTATACAAGAAATTAAATTAATGTATAATTCTGTAAGAAGATTTTTAAGACACACGTCATTATTTTGTTGGTCAATATTTTCAAACTAAATGGCGCCGGCATGTCCTAGCTAACTGATATGAAATGCCCAAACAAACTTAACGGTCTAAATAGATATAGATATAGAAATATAGTAGAAAATAGTCTCTTTTAAAGTCCAAACATTACATGTATATTATTATTAGGATTTTATGTAAGTTTAATAATGCGGGGCCATGTCTGGGAAGGCCTCTTGAAGAAAGAGCCATTGCAGCTTTGAGTTGACCTGTTCCAACAGACGGCATGCATGCATCAGTTATTGTGTAGCTCAACCCTATTTTAGAGAGCTCAACAAGTTTGTTCTATTCCTGATCCTTGTCGAAATTACGAACATTTTTGCTAAAACCATGTCTCGATACAAATGCAACATTAGTCTCAATACAAAATAGAGAAAAAGAGTTATTTTTCTTCCTGTTACGTTTGCTTCCCTAAGCAAACGTAACTAGTGCTTGCCAGTACATTCCCGTATTTTAATTCTAAAAATGTTTTGTTCGACCGACACAAAATTTACCCGTTTTCACGCCAAACATACTCGTAATTGCGAATAAGCGACTTAATTCTTTTAAAACACATTCAATTTTCGACTTTATCTCTACCTACATAACTTTTGATTTCGTTTAGAAGATAACAGGGATTTTTAGAAATTTTCAGCTGCATTTTTAGGGCTGTCATCCGTAGCGGTTTATTTTTACCTACACGTCACATTGTTTTATGAGGCGGAATTTAAATGAAAAGGAACTTCGATTAAAAGGACTTTGTTGTGGGAAAATTAAAGGACAAAAAACATGGTTTTAATGTTTTTATTGGTTCGAAACAAAAGTTCAGTCCTTTGAGCCGCAACTGATATATAATTCAGTCATTACCTTATTGTCGACGGCCATGTAAGTTCTTCCGACCCTACTTATGCAAATCTAACAACGCAGATTGCATTGGAAGAAAGAAAAAGAAACTAAAAAGCACACGTTTCTTTTATTCAGTGCGGGCGTAATTCGCTATTTGTACTGTGCATTCGTACCATTGTAGCCATGAATAGAATTAACCGTCCAGTGGTGGGAGTCCCTCATTACCATGGCAAATGTCCAGTGCCGGGGACTCCGTAACTCGGACGTATTTGCACTTAAATCGACTGAGCGACTGCCGTGTTAGACGCTTCCAAATTTGAATTTTAAACTAAGCGTTCCGTTTTATGCTGAAGGTAAATTCTGGTAGGTTTTTTACACACTCCGAGGTAATTTGGTTTGTGAATAATTTATAGAGCAAGTACATAGGCTCCTTGTGTTTTGTTGTAAGGAAATGGGACGTTAGGATTATTTGGCTGCGGTCGGAGATGTCTTTGTTGTAGCTAATGGATTTGATTAAAAAGAACAGAAACAGTTCAGTGCCTGTACGGTTTCGACTTAAAAATCAAATGCATTTGCAAAGTATTTTACAAAATTAACTCAAATACAAATCGCAAACCGAACCGAAGTTCAAATAGTCAAAAACAGCTATATTTCAGAAGCAGCTACAGCAGCAAAATGTGAATAAACCTTGATAAGGATCGATGGAGAATTAACTCATTAACTCTGGAATTTCTTTAAGTTACGTAGGTACGTCATTATAATCAGCCTGTAATGTTCCCACTGCTGGGACACAGGGCTCCTCTCAGTGAGAGGGAGTAGGCCGTAATCCGTAATGTATACAATCAAGTATCAAGTATTTTCTAACTGAACAGACAGCTGTGCTGCTGGGGAGTTTGTTGCGCCACTTCTTCTTCCCAGCGATAGCACTAGGAAGTGGTGAACGGCGGGCGTTTTTGGGGGACTGTCTTTTGTCATTTTGACGTTCGAATGGTGCTGATTCTCATCCTAATTTGAATATAAATGACTTTTGATTTTGATTTTTGCCGGTTTCCTCTCGATTTTTTCCTTCACCGTTTTAAGAGCAGTAGATGAAATAATTTACATAAAGTAAAGCGCCTGTCTGAGTTCGAACCTACGACCTACAACTTGTAAGCCGCGGCCGTCAATGGGCCACTACTGCTCTCCGGAGTATAAACTAGAGAAAATAAACTAAATAGACCAATGCAGTTGGATAAAACATAAGAATATGTTTAGTATTCATATCTTTGAAAATAAAACACCTCATAATTCTTTTATATCATTTCTACCCGCATAACTAACGAAAAATACTTGGAACATAAAAATATCTTAAACACAGCGTTCATAGTTACCTCTTCGGCTATATATCATGCAAGCTATCGACGACGACCGAAATGAAATATGCGCGGCCCGCCCAGCCTTTAAATATAATCGCCGGCCAAGAGGGAGCCTGGCCCCAGCCTAGCAGTTCCTTATCTTGGAAGAGGAGGGAAGTGTTCTTTGTACAGGGTCAAATTAAATTAGCTAGCGAAACTTCGCAAACGTGATGGGTCGATATCTAAATATGATAAAACAAAACAAAATATTTGACGATAATTTTATTTTGAGGTTAACGACCTTAGGTAGATGGGTCCCGACACTTATACCTACATGATAAAATAAAAATAACGAAATTTTCTCAACTCATACTTCGAGTAAACCAAACGTAGCTCAGTCCCAAAAAAAATCATCCAAACAATTTTTTTGTTTTATTATGTTTTATGTTTAGATATCGAAACCCATCACGTCTGTCGAATTTCGCTAGCTAATTTAATTTGTCCCTGTATTGCGTTGTAAATAAAACAAGGTCCAATCAAATTATCCAGCAAAAATCCACAGACGTGATTGATTTACACGTGATGACACAAGAATAAACTTGAGACATTTTTCAATAACCTGTATATACTCTTAAAGTCTTTTTCATTACACCCTAACAAAAAACTTATTCTATGCGGTGATTTCAACATTGATCTTTTAAAAAAGACCACATGCTTAGACCAATTCAAATATCTTATAACAGGGAACAATCTCAAATTTGAAATAAAAGTTCCAACAAGATTAGGCAACGGGACTTGCATAGATAATATAATTCACAATGTGCGAGGATCAAAGGAGAAGTCTTAGAGCTGGCGGTATCCGATCATACGGCACAACTTTTACGATGTCCAGTTAGACGAATATGCATTTTAAATAACTGGTTCTCAACTAAACGAGATTACTCTAAAGAAAATGTTCAAAAATTCATAGACAACATTAAACCTATCACTTTTGCTGACGTATACGAGGAAACAGATCCTCCTAAGGCATTCAAATTATTGTATGACCTGTTTAAGCGGCTACATGATTTATTCTTTCCAAATATAAAAATACGGATATCGACTAAAGAGAAAGCAAAATGGATTAGTCGTGGCATCAGGATTTGCAGTAAGAGAAAAAGAGAATTGCTGTGGAAATACCGGTCATTACCAAATAAGCAAAATAAAGCAAACTTTAAAAAGCTTTCAAATCTGTTGAAGAAAGTTATAAATCTCACACAGAGAGCCCATAATAATCGTTTAATACATTCAGCTCAGAATCTATGTAAAGCAACATGGAAAGTTATAAACAAAAATAAGAATAAACTTAATTTGCCAGGCGAAACCATAATAAAAATCAAGTCACATGACAAAATCTTAACAAATCCTCTTGAAATAGCACAAGCTTTTAACGATTAGTTTGTGGATCAAGTGAAACCAGTTACTTTAGTCATTAATAAAAATAAACATAAAATAAGTAGTACAATTACTTCAATGTTTATGTCGCCTACAATACCATTAGAAATTCACAGAATTATTATGTCGCTAAAGAATACGTATAGCATTGGGTATGACGATATAAGTACGAACATTGTTAAACGGGTATCCACAATAATTGCTCCTGTGTTGAGTCATCTTACAAATATGAGCATATGCCATGGTTACTTTCCAGAAGAATTAAAAATAACAATTATAAAGCCTCTCTTCAAGAAAGACAACAGAGAAGATATGTCCTGCTACAGACCTATAGCATTAGTACCGATATTTTCAAAAATATTCCAGAAAGCAATAAACTATCAACTCACTTCTTACTTTGAGAAAAATAGCCTATACGTTGATAACCAGAAAGGTTTTAGGAAAAACAAATCGATTGACATGGCCATCTATGATTTCTTGCATATAGTTAGCGGCAGAGTGGATAAGAGACTACCAACTCTGGCGCTTTATATGGGCATGTCAAAAGCGTTTGATCGTGTAGACCATAAAATACTGATAAATAAACTTAACGCATATAATAGGGATAAAGTATGAAATTGCCGTTTTATTGTAATAGGTACTTCGAATTGACATAGAACCTTCATGGTTTGAGATTTTTGAGTGAAACTTTTTTCACATGGTACCTATGAAGTTCTTCTTTTAAAAATGTGCAACATTCGATTATCGACTTTCAGTTGTTTTTTTTATTCAGCTTAGACAAGAAAGATGGATACTTCGAAAATTCGATTTATTTTTTAATACGAGTTCCGACGCGGAACTAACGCGGCAGAAACAGCTCGCAATATCAATGTTGCGTTTGGAGAGGGGACTGCTAATGAACGCACCGTGCGATTTTGGTTTAAATGCTTTGGTGATGGAAACTTTGATTAGAAGAACGAACCACGTGGAAGACCGCCCACACAGGTGAATAACAATGAATTGAAAGAGATGGTGGAAGCCGATCCGAGCCAAACTACCCAGGAATTAGCGGCATAGTTTACCGTTACCTTACCAACAATATTGACTCATTTGCGTCATATCAATAAAATAAAAAAAATATGAGAAATGGGTGCCTCGTGGTTTGACTGATCTGCAGAAGGAAACGCGTGTTGAAACTTGTGTTGCCTTGTTGAATCGATACAGAAATGAAGGAATATTGGATCGAATTTAGGCATGTGATGAAAAGTGGATTCTTTACGATAACCGTTAGCGAAAAATGCAATGGCTGACCCCAGGACAAACGCCGCAACAGTGTCCTAAAGCAAAGCTTACCAATAAAAAGGTAATGGTAACTGTTTGGTGGTCTCAGCATGGTGTTATTCACTATAGCTTTCTCCGATCTGGTCAAGCAATAACGGCAGATGTCTACTGTGCCGAACTCCGAACAATGATAGCAAAACTAGCAGTGAAACAGCCCCGACTAATCAATCGATCTTCACCATTATTGCTCCATGATAACGCGAGACCTCATACAGCACGAGAAACCGTTTTAACTCTACAGGAACTGCAATTAGAAACCATTCGTCACCCTCCGTATTCGCCAGACCTTGCTCCAACGGACTACCATTTTTTTCGTGATTTGGACAATTTCCTACGTGATAAAAAGTTTTCTTCTCAGGAGGCAGTACAAAATGCTTTCACACAGTTTGTCGAATCTAGATCACGAGAGTTCTATCGCAAAGGCATAAATGACCTTCCTATTAGATGGCAGCAATGTATAGATAATAATGGTAATTATTTTGATTAAATAAATATGATAAATTAAAAAAAAACGAATTTCAATTTTTCAGTACAAATCGGCAATTTCATACTTTAACCCCTAATATATCAAATTTAATAGAATCTTATCTTTGTGATAGGCAACAAATAAGCCACAATTAGTAGAATTTCTAAAAAAAAACGAAATAACATATAAATCTAGCCAAACAACGATAAACTGTGGAGTACCACAAGGCAGTGTATTTATTATTTATATTAACGACTTTCCCACAGCATCATCGTATCCTATGACAATGTTTGCAGATGACAGCACTTTACTTTTTAATAGTGACGAGGTAAGCACATTAGAGGCTGAGATTAATTCTACCTTACTATCAGTTGTGAATTGGCTGCACAATAATAATTTGGTTATAAATCTTGATAAAACGGTATTCATGAAATTTCAACAAAGGGTAAATTACAATCTGGACTTAAATATTAAATGCAAGGACAAAATTATTAATGAAACAAATGTGACTAAATTTCTTTGACTAGACATCGAAAACACGTTAAAATGGAATTCACATATTGACAAAGTATGCAGTAAGCTAAACCAACATTGCTATGCTTTGCACATGTTACGTAAAACGGCCAATCTAGCGACAGTCTTAACGGCGTATTATGGTCTAGTAGCCTCAACATTGAGATATGAAATTATATTTTGGGGCAATGCCACCGGTAAAGATATGGTATTTAAGTGCCAAAAAAGGTGCATAAGAGCTATTAAATAATTTGCAGACAACAGACAGCTGCAAACCGTTTTTTAAAAATACGAAAATATTAACTGTGCCATTGCTGTACATCTATGAAACGTCTATGTTCGTCAAGAATAATTTACATAAATTTGATCGAGTCACTAGTCAGCGCCGTTGTGATCGGTTACAAACAGTCGGATCCCGAACCGCACTATACAGAAACAGTATTTTTGTAGTGGCTCCGAAGGTCTATAATAAATTACCAAAATGTATAAGGAGGGAAGATAGTGTCCGCAAGTTCAAAAGTAAATTGTATTTATTTCTAATAGATAAGACGTATTACTCTATCGAAGAATTTTTAAAGGATAAAATAAGACATTACCAGCCCTTTAACATAATTTACAATTGACATGCATGTAAAAATAAATTATAATTGACTTATTATTAATTAGGTAATATTACATTTAATTGACATTATTTACAATATGATGAAATATGACATTACTAGCCCTTTATTATAATTTACCATTGGCATGCATTTAAAAATAAATTATAATTGATTATTTATGTATTAATAAAACATTTAATTGACATTATTTACTTGAACGTGACTTTGTATTTTATAGATTCAGACTTATTACTGAAAAAACTAATGTTTGTACACCAATTTTATTGGTAGGACATAGAGCTCGCCCAAAATGTATATTTAAGACCTTTTTGTAATACCTGTGTTCACAAATAAATAATGATTGATTTGATTGATTGATATAAGTTTAGAAAAGCCGTTTTTTTTTTTTTGTTCTGTTGTGTTTTGATTTTGATATCTACCACGTCTGTGGAGTTTCGCTAGCTAATTTATTTTGACCCTGTACAAAGGTTCAAATATAGTAGAACTCTTCGTAGCGAATCTAGTCTGAGAAAGTACCATTTTACCATTTTGCTGCCTGCCCCTATCCTGCCCTCTATGTCCCAAAACATGCAGTCAAAGTAACCTTTGCGCTGCCACTGACGACGCCGTGGAAGTGGCAAAGTTTTGAGCCAACAAGATACAAAATACAGTCGAGCAGTGACACGAAGCAAAAGAAGACTGCTGCCAAGAAGTTTATCAGAATTTTGATTTGAAAGGTGCAACTGTAATTGAAGGGACATAAGACCTTATTTTTACCAAGCCTCTTTAGGCTCGCGTTGCCCACGGCCCACTCCCTGTCAAAAAGAGAGAAGGCTCGTGTCCCAGCGGTGGAAAAAATATAGGCTGATTATTGAGTTAAGATATTTTTGTTTTTTTTTTCTGTGATGGCAAGGCAACGCACCAGCGATACCTGTAGTATTGCCTGTATCCATGGGCAGCAGTGACCACTTACCATCAGATGTGCACAAAAAGCTAGGTTATATTCTGAAGAGTATAACAATAAATCCAGCTCAGGTTAGTCAGTTACCAAGGTGGCGGACTGCCAAGGGGCTGCCATTTATGAGATGGCAGTACTTAAGTGTCGCTTTTAAAGCACATAGGGTTTGTGAAGAACTTTATCTATTGAAAATGAAGAAGCTAGATATATTTGAAATCTGTGAATGAGATGAGCTCAAACCTTCTTTGTATTTGATACGATTATGTTAACTCCAACAACCTTACCAAAACGCATGTGCCTCTAATTCTACAGCAGCAAAATCAAAATATTTTATTTCACATAATAATAATCTTTATATATATATATTTTTTTAAACCCAGATTATAGTACGTATAACAGTTTTCATAAAGTAGGTAGTATTAAATATCTGACAATCCAGTGGGTGACGTGCTGCTCTCCTTGCTAGGCTATGAAATAGCCTGTATTAAGGAGTAACAGTGCCGAACCCAGCTAATGGTATTACTACCATTTTTTTTTACGTAGAGTTACATTGGCACTTATGAAACGTCAGAAGTTAGGTGCACGGTCTCATTTGATCGTTTCCTTTACAGAAGAGTCGGCAAGAAACTCCACGGTTACTCTTTTTGCCGTTGCGATAAATAACTACAGTTTAGATTAGTTTTACGTATCTAGTCAAATTATTTCACTATTATTTAACGACATGAAGTGAGTTGGCTTATCCGACCATACGCTATGTGAATGTTAACAGGGTGTTTTCTGCCATTCTCTGCGGAACCCTAAAAGCTAGCCGAGCCCAACGTCGATTTATGCCTGTCTAGGATATGGCGAGAATCGATTCCTTTGCGGAGAGCAAAGGAATCGATTGGATTTACCCGGGTTTTTCATTCCCGGTTGCGACCGAAATGTCGCCTGTTTATGAATATCCGTTGCGTAAATACCGTAGGCCTCCTTTTGCTTTGGTGTGAAGAAAAGTAACCGATACAGTACATTTTCCAAATCTATAAACCGGGTCGAATTAAATTATCTAGCGAAACTCTGCAAACGTGATGGGTATCGACATCTAAACACGATAAAATAAAAATAAAATGGTTTGATGTTTTTTTTAAGGTTCAACGACCGCTGGTTGTGTTGTTACTTGAAATATATGTTTTCTTTAGTTTTGTCGTGTTGACAATTAATACCCATCACGTTTGTGAATTTTACACAGTAAAAAGCTGATTTTTAAACTAACATTTCACGGACTGCACTCACTGCGGTCGTTGACCTCCCCAAAAAAAAACATTTTATTTTTTATTTAAGTAATCGTATTGAGATATCAACACCTCTCACGCCTGCGGAGTTTCGCCAGCTAATTTAATTTGACCCTGTATACGTATACATATTATGAACTAAAGTTTCTTTTCGTGTCTGTCTGTGTGACCGCGTTGCTCTCCTATACAGGCTGATTTTTTAAAGACCAGCCAAATTTAAGGATGTGGTACAGACCATCAAACTGAACAACTTTCTCCATGGGACCAACATCGTAATCGCGAATAAAAATTCAGCCGTCCCATACATTTAGGTCGAGTAGGTATTGAAGTTTTCTATGGGACAGTTGATTAAATTTTCGCGATTACGCTATTTGTCCCATGGAGAAAGTTGTTCAGTTTGATGGTCTGTACCACATCCTTAAATTTGGCTGGTCTTTAAAAAATCAGCCTGTATAATACGCAACGGATTTTGATGCGATTTGCATCCACATAGAGAACTTATTTCTGAAGGTGTACCTACTATGTGTGTATGTACCACAATAATTTAAAACTTAGTTACATAATATAATAAAGAATTATATTTATTTTATTATTTATATACACACAGAAAATACATATAGATATGACATAATTATAATATGAGTACAAAGGTACTGCTTATTTCTTAAGAAATTTCTTCCAGCAGACCTGCGAAAGGAGAAGTAAAAAAAGAAATGTAGACAATAGTGTGTGAGAACAAGAAGAGAAAAATATGAATGTGTGAAGTCTAAAACAAAAATATTAAATATACCTAAACATATAAAGCAAAAAATAATAAATAAGTATACTTATATTATGTGAATAGTATTATTATATTATGTAAGTTTTAAATTCGTCGTTTTAATGTAAGTTAATATGTACGAGTAGGTCGTGGGTTCGTACCCAAGCAAACGCTTTACTTTGGGCAATTTATTTCATCACCGCTGCTCTCAAAACGGTGAAGGAAAACATCGTGAGGAAACCGGCATGTCCTAGAACAAAAAATTCGAAGACATTGTGACATCCACCAACCCGCACGGGACCGGCGCGGTGGACTATGGCCCACTCCCTGTCACAGAGAGGAGGCCTGTGTCCCAGCAGTGGGAACATTAACGGCTAAGAAATCTCGAAGTTCAAGTCGTAAAAACCATTTGGCTCAATAAAACCTCGGAAAATATTTCAACTTCTCAATCGTAATAAATTAAACTGGATCTGAACTGCAGTTTTTTTTTTAACTCTGCACGAGATTTTTATGAACCAATAACGAAGTGCATTAATATTAAAAGGACCAGGAATTATAATTAAGTACTATATCCGTGCGATCGTTAATTAACTTCCACAGTTAATTTTAAACGCAAAAAGAGAATGTTATAGCGATCTGCATCCAATTATATTTAATTCAGTGCTTACGTATCTTAATGTACCGACGAAATTCAAAATGACTCAATATTTAATAGTAGGTGTTTATTTATTATAATAAGCTGTGGGCCAAAATAACCACCGCGTGGAGCCCTGACACAGCTAGAAGGCGTCGTGGTGGACCCCGTAGAAGATGGCAGGACGAGCTGGACAAAACAAACGACCAGTGGTCCACTTTAGCCCTGGGTCGAAAGAGCTGGGAGTCATGGGGAGAGGCCTTTGCCCAGCAGTGGGATGATGCAGGCTAACAGTAACAGTAACAGGTATTTATGTGTTTACCACTTATGTAGGTATGTACACACCTAAATAAACAGACAAGAAAAAAACAGATCAGAAGAATAGGTACAAAGGTGATGCTTATTTCATAAGAAGTCTCTACAACATAGCATCCATTTCGTCCGTTTGGGTTATAGTCCCATGTTACGCGGAGCGAACCTATTTCATCAACCGGGCACTGACCGCCCAAAAAGCATCTTTTTACAACTTCATTACAAAACATCGAGATTCCTATACTCAGTATCTATAACTCTGAAATGAATCTATTATGCATAAAAACCCTTCCGGAAGAAACTCCCTAAATGATGTTGAAAACCGCATCAAAGTCCATTGTGAAGTTTACGCACAGACGAACAGACAGACGCGTAGTGACAACTTACGCGGTGTCCTGCGTGAGCGACGCGAAGCAACACGAGGCGACGTAATGCGACGCGATGCTACACGCGACAATTGTCCTACGTGATTTTGCATTACTTCTCGAATCGTGGAGAAGTACAGTACAATTTTGCTCGAAAGTTCATATTTAAAGTACAGACTTTTAAAAAAATATCGTAAAAAGCACAGAAAGAAAACACACAGCACAGCAAGGGTTAACGAAAATGTGGATAGTGATACGGATAATTAAAGCAATCAACTTGCTTTTAAGAAAAACGTAGACTTCAATGTAAAAAGTTGGGGCCTCCATTATCCGGTTATTATATGTAATAACAATTCTGGAAAATCTCTGTCTACAATATAACTTTGAGGGGCTTAAGGGATAAGAGAACGGGCAAAATGTGTTCTTGATGGTTCCAACATAACATAATATCACGCCCGCTTCCCCCATAGCTTAGGTAGAAGAGTACCTACATAGTATACCCACAAAAAAATAAACCAAAAAAAATCAAGTATCTAGTTGTCTAAATTTGCTTACTAAAATGCAGTTACACATGTGATAATATATCATATAGGCCTATATTCTCCAAAGGACAGGGCTGTATCTAATACACCCACATTTTACCAGGTATATTTAAGGTTCCATTGGAAGTCAAATCATTTATTTCAAGTAGACACGTAGAAGGTACTTTTGAACGTCAAAATTAATAAGAAAATTTAATTGATTCTAGTTGGCGTTCCAAAAGGTAGTTTCGTATGGAGAAGAATAGGCAAGAAACTCCACCGTTGGTCTTTTAAAATGTTTTACACGACGTCTTTCGGGCATATTCGTAGACTTCCCCAAACACCACCACTTCTATGCTTTAGTATTTATTTAAGGATTACCAACGAGATATTCGCATCTGCATACAAAATTAAATTATAAATACATAAAAAACAATACGCATAAGAGATTAAAAATATTAAAATTACATTAATAAAATACAATAAAACCAAGCATTAACTTGATTTTCAATATGATGTCTGAATTCACTAGGTAATATGTGCTGTTCTTCTGGCTTCCAGCGGATTCCTGCGGCCTTCACCAGGTCATCGGTTCATAATAAAAGTGGGGAAAGACTACTAAGAGTGTTTTTAAGTTTCCAATCACATTTTATCAAAAGTCCTTAACAACAAAATCCTACTAATATTATAATCGTTAAAGTTTGTGCGGATGGATGGATGGATGTTTGTTACTCTTTCACGCAAAGACTACTGAACGGATTTCGATGAAATATGGCACACAGATGGTTTATAACCAGGATTAACATATAGGATACTTTTTATCCCGATATTCCCACGGAATCGAAACTTATGCGGGTGAAACCGCGGGACGCAGCTAGTAATAATATAATTCTGTTTCATCTAAAAAAGAAACAAAAAAAAGCATAACTCGCTACATCGCCTCACTTCAACACGCACCGCTATTACGCCTGCCCAGTTAATTACTTAAAAAAAAAACTTGTTGAAAAGTTCGAAAAATTAAGGTGTATCAGACCGCCGAACAAAGCCTGTAACAGTATCGTTAGAACCCTCATTACAGGAGAATGAGACCTCATTTTACTGTTGTTTTCTATACTAGTTTTAGTCCATGGATTTGTTTATATCCTGACTCGTTGTACCTACACTAGAATTTGGTCGTATGAGGCTTGACGAGGCACACTATTTCGTCGGTAATAAAACTAATAACAAAATAAGTTAATGATTTCCATTCCATCTCCATCATTTGAGTTTTTATAGCCACGAAAAATTAACCTACATAAATTGTTTACAAGTCACTCCTACCTACCTTTACTTACTTAATCAAGATAATATTTACATTATATATAAGCTAAAATTTAAAATAATAATATGTACATGTGAAAAATTAGTAAAAGAATCAAAAAATTCGTCTGCATCGCATTTACAAGATAAATTTCAAATTGATTCCGCTAGCCGTTAGCGCTAACTTTGTAGTACCCACATTCATTAACGATAGAGTGATCAGGTTTCAAGGAAACCAATTACGCTCGCGGTTATATATTTTGACAAACAAGACAGGTCCTATAACAACATGTGGTTAGCAAATTTTCCAACCGTTGCTCTCAAACGTAAGCTTCCAAAGATACCATCAAGCATATCATTTTAGTCCATTGTCTCCTGTATAATTGGTGCCGGGTATCGAACCCAGGACGGCGCTAATTGAATTACAATAACGCTATTATTCCACCGGATCAATGGGCACTTCGTAGACAAAAGGCTTCCTAATGGCTTGAGAGTCAGCCTTAGAAATATTAATTTTAAATGGGTATAATTAATGTGAATTTCTTTGAACCGAAAAAGTAATTTGGTTTTAATTATGGAAATCAATTATTTTTTGTTTTGTGTCTGCGAAGTAGTCTCGCTAAAGAGGGTTAAAGGAGATCAGCCATATTGGAGCAAATATCCAAGTCCATAATCCGAGAAAATCTTAGGTAACACCTAAGACGGGGAAGTCCAGCTACGCATTAGTCACTACGGCACCAGATCTCTACGACCGCTCCTACAGCTGTTTATTTAAATATATTTGACATACCTACCTACGCCACGTAAGCCAAGGGTGTCCCGTGTAGTATCTTAACAATAATCAAAAAACTTAGTAACACAAGAACGGTAGGACGAATACATACACGAAATAAACATGTATTTATACTAAGTTATTCATAAAGGACTTGGTCAACCGACCTAGACCGGTCCACATAATTTGTTTGGCCCCCAGTTACTTCACCAGTGGGGTAATTGCGTAACACATTTACAGTTGAATGGCTTTCATTTTGACAGTTCAACAACATTCATTGCGTTATTTACGTTGTTAAGCAGACAATTTTTTTGATCATTTGAAGCAATGGATTAGCAATATCCTTCAAAATGATACAGATTGTGCTTGATAGTGTGTTACGGAATTAGGTTGCTGGTCTGAATGTGGAATATTTATTATGTAAAACATATTTTTAGATCAGCATTTTAAATAAAATACCCTTTTGTAGGTATTTAGCCAAAAATAGAGAACTGAAAAAGTCAATTGCATGCAAAGTATTACAAAGTTCATAAAAAACAACATTAAAGTGACATTCAAAACTGTTTCAATATTTGCTTTAACCCTTAGTTATCATAATACAAATCCAACATTTACAGATAGCCTGTAGGTATCATATTGTAATGTTTCTTAGAAAAATTGTAAGTATTGAACAAAACCGTACAAACAATGGAACAAACAAGTACACTACAGACCGTACCAGTAATCAGTAAGCCTGTAATTTCCCTCATACCCTCCATTCTCTCCAGACGATGATACCCAAAAGTATTTCATCCTGAAAAAACAACTGTAGGTAATTTTCTCTCTAGAAAGCTAAAGCCTCTTCTAATAGAAAGATGGAACAAGCATTGATCCCCAATCTCCACACTTCTATACTGCATGTTGCCGATTTTAAATTAGTAGGAACACAGAACTGGTGCCCTGATGAGGCTTAGTCGCGGCAGACCAAGTAGGAGATGGCAGCACGAGCTGGATAGGTTCCGGCAAAACTGGAAGGAGGACGCGCGAGCTCGCGACCGATGGAAGGAGTGGAGGCCTCGGCCCAGGAGTGGGACAGCGTAGGCTAATAAAAGAAAAAAGGTAGGTAAGTATTGATTCTTACAGAGTTAAAATAACATTGGTAGTATGTCAAAAATGTTAACTAACATGTTTACAAACGAGTTTTAAAGACCTTCAAACAGCCTCAACCGTTAAAATACAAGCAATATTTTAATCAGACAGATGTCTGCAATTTATCAAACGAAAATCGTTTCTCACGTTCGAAGCTCGTCTTATCGTCTCTATCACGAGCCATATAGCCACATAAGCCAAGGAAATGCAAGATTAGTCACTTTGTCGCTCAGCAAGGCAAGTAGCATTTCTGTACCTCGCAGGACCTTCGAACTTGTTGCCATCATCACATTTGTGCGCGTTCAAACCAACAAAAAAAAACAAACCATCTCTTCAGCTTTATTATTACTCAATGTCAAATCATTTATTTCAAATAGGCACATAAAAGGCACTTTTGAATGTCAAAAATTAAATTAAAATAAAATTGATGATAGTCGCCCGTAGTAATTATTGACAATTCACTTGGCCCAAGCCGAAATAGTTCCATTCATTTCTAGACCAAATACCCTGAGATGAAGCAGTTTCCAACATTTTCAAGTCAGCTACACTTTAAAGCACTCGTGCGCCTCTGCAATTTGCCGCGGACTTTATACCGCCTTCATATATATTATCAGCTATACAATAACAACAAGCAGTACTAGCGTGCGAGTAGCGTGCGTGCAGTAGAGACAATGTACCTCTTGCTCGTAATACCGTTGAGTATATTTTTATTATGGCTGTACATAAAATGGATTGGAATGAAGAACTATTGGAGCAACCTTGGGGTGCCCCAAGGTCCGGTCCATCCCATATTTGGAAGCATGTCGTTTTTGCAGAAAAAGAATCCGGTAAGTGAGACATCTTTTATTCTAACTTCTACTTCTAACTTTAATTTCGTTTTGACGTCTTATGCCACCTGAAAAACAAATCCTGAGCTTATGCAATGAGTAAAGAGTTTTTTTTTTACATTTGTTTAAATTTAGCCAAGTGGGGAATAAGTAAGCACCTATCTATTTTGTTCACTGCTGGAACACAGGCCTCTCTGTGAGAGGGAGTGGGCCGTAATCAACCAAGCGGACCCAGTGCGGGTTGGCGGATATCATATGTCTTCGAATTTTTGGTTCTAGGACTTGCCGGTTTACTCACGATGTTTGTTTTCCTTCGCCGTTTTGAGAGCAGTGTTGATAAGATATATTTATTTGCTAAAAACATGTACACATACAATAATAAAACAGTGCATGACATAAATAAACATTCGTTCAGACATGTAGCATGTTTTTTTAATATATCATTTAGTCCAATATTTAGTGAATTAAAAAAAAAAAATTAAACATTGCAAAAATAAAAATATAACGTAAAATTAGCATCAATTAATAAAATGTTAAAAATACAAAATAATAATTAAAAATAATAAGCATATAATAATAAATGTCAAAGTATATCTACACAGTCATGTCAAACGTAATTAATAAAGTAATAATTTAATGTATGTAAGTAAATGGTTCTGTCAGAAATTCATCAATATTATAGTATGCTTTTTCAGTTAGAAACGATTTTAGTTGTTTCTTCAATTGCACATTATTAAGCTCTCTCCAACATTTAGGCAACTTGATATAAATAATGGGAGCCATGCAGAAAACACTTAAATGAAATCGGCATATAGTATTCTATTAACTCTTTATCTTTTTTTTTGACAATAGCTTAATTACCGATATTTTTAGGGTTTCCGGGAAAATACCTACGCTGATACACAGATTTATAATATAACTTAACGGACAACAAATTTCCTCGGACACTGCTTTAAGTATTTTTGTACAAATGCCATCGTAAACTACACTGTTTGTATTATTAAGGGCTGAAATGATTTTTAATACATCGCTTGGCAAACTTGGAGCCATGAACATGAAATCTTTTCTGTTTAAAATATATTTTGTGAGTCTGTCTCCCGCATTAATGACGGGCTTAATTTTATCAAGTTAATAATGATTAAATACTTAATGAAATTATCACGGACCCAAAATGTATTTTAAAAAAAAAATATTAAAAATTTAATAAACCCCCGACAACGTGAAACCCTATAAAAAGAATAAAATAACCTTGAAATTATGACCCTACGTAAGTACGTATGAAATTTTTTGATTAAATGTTGTGTGTGTGATAGTCACGGCGCCTCCTACACCATCGATTAATAGTACATACTGTGCTAATTGGGCATTTCAGTAACTGAGCTGTGTGATCCGACAATGTGAACCCCAATGCTGAAGCCTTACAGAGCCTATTAAAGTTATGCGCAAAATTGTCAATACATGTTTTGCTCTTAAGACGAGTTGGTTGATAAAGCGCCAGTTTCAAGTTAAAGCTTAATAACATATTTTCGAATTATATTGATTAATTACTCCGTTTAAGTTCAAATTAAAATCAAAAGTCATTTATTTAAATTAGGCTGAGAATCCGTACTTTTCAAACGTCAAAATTACAAAAGACAGTCCCCCAAAAACGCCCGCCCTTCACCACTTCCTAGTGCTATCGCTGGAAAGAAGTGGCGCAACAAACTCCCCAGCAGCACAGCTGTCTGTTCAGTTAGGAAATACTTGATTGAATACAATACTCGTACTAGGTACCTATGTTAAGTAATTAACATTACAAGACACAGAACATAAAATTTAATTATTTGCCATATATGTCAGCTAGCCACGCTAATATACCAACATATATAATAAAAACCATACGTAGTCAAGCTAAAAAATAATTAATTAAAATTAAAATGTAAACAAAAGCTTACTACCCAAATAAAAGCCTCCAAGCATAAAGGGCGTGACAGCTTACATATTTATACATTGCTGGGTTCTGTTCACATAGCTGTCACTTGAAGTCACAAATGATAAACTAGGACCATCGAAGTAAAATAAATAAATAAGTTAATACTAATAACAATAACCTGTCAGTAAGCTAAGTCTAGAGAAAGAACATAAACATTGTCTTGAGTTAATTAGGGTGACCAACAATTCTTATCGTGTAAGTAGTCGTTGATGGAATAGTATGCCTCTGAACAAAGGTTGGATTTTATTTGAGCTTTAAACGCAATAAAAGGCAAGTCTAGCAAAGAAGAGGGTATCTTGTTATAAAAGGTTATAGCAAGCCCAACGAATGAGTTTTGAACCTTAAGAAGCCGGTAAAAGGGGGCACGTGGTTTGTCCTTTTTTCTAGTGTTAACACTGTGAATATCACTGTTTTTAATGTACAAGTGTAAATTTTGTCTAATATATAAGATGTTGGCGAAGATGAATTGTGATGCAACCGTGAGAATACCAATATCTTTAAAAAAATCTCTTTGAGAAACTCTGGCACCTAGCTGGTAAATTGCTCGAACAGCTCGTTTTTGAAGGACAAATATATTTTGTATATCAGCGGCTTTGCCCCACAGCAGAATACCGTAGGACATAACGCTGTGAAAATAACTAAAATAGACTAAACGAGTTGTATCAATGTCAGTGTATTGTCTTACTTTCCTGACGGCGCAAGCAGCCGAACCGAGCCGTCCTGCTAGACTTGATATATGAGGTCCCCACTGAAGTTTGGCATCTATTGTCAGTCCTAGAAAAATTGCCGAGCCTACAGTTTCAAGCACCTTTTTATGTAAGACCATGTTGGGTCCTAGATTTCTAACATTCGGTAAGGCAAACTTTACATATTTCGTTTTCTTGGCATTGAGAACTAGGTTATTTGACGTAAACCAATGTGTAACTATTGAGAGTGCACGGTTTACGTCGTCAAAATCTTGTCTATTCCTGTCTACTTTAAAAATAAAAGAGGTATCATCTGCAAACAGTACAACGTCACAGATGCCCTTCAAATGGAATGGTAAATCATTTATATATATTAAGAACAAGAATGGACCCAGTATTGAGCCTTGCGGAACACCTAACTGAACTGGTAGCCCGGTAGATTTTACACCATTAACATTTACACATTGGACCCTATTATGTAAATAAGAAATTATAACGTTGAGAGCTTCGTTGTGGACACCGTAATGACGTAACTTACACAAAAACGTGTCATGGTGCATGCAATCAAAGGCTTTGGAGAGATCACAGAAAACTCCAATAGCATTTTGCGATTTCTCCCATGCGTCAAATATGTGTCGCAGCAGAGCAACACCCGCATCTGTAGTTGAACGACCTTTTGTAAAGCCATATTGCTTATCATATAGGAGGCTATTCAAATCAAAATGTCTTAAAAAATTGCTTGAGTTTTGAAAAGATTAACTTTTCAAATGCCTGAAATTGCCAACGTCATTCTTATTAGCTGAATTAAATAATGGTATGACTTTACTACTCATACTGAGGTCAGAAAAAGTTCCTAAATCAACACATTTATTAAAAGTGACAGCTAGATAGGGGGCTACGATGTCTATTATATTACATAAAAGTTTAATGGAGATGCCCCAATAATCACCGATGTTTTTAGACTTAAGTGTATTAAAAACATAACTAATAACTACATCACGCGGGGTCACATATTCAAAACTAAATAAAGGACTACATTTAGGTACACTGTTATGCAAAAGGTTTCAGCTTTAGACGGGGACGAACTTAAGGAGCGAGTCGTAGTTATCGGTATGTTGGCAAAAAGTACTCTATATTAAAGTCTCCTGCCAAAACAAAATTTTTACAATCCTTTTTCATTAAAATATTTAATATCTGTTCTAATTTACTAATACATTCATTAAAATTATTTATATTTGGTACTCTATAAATGCACACACATACTATTTTGTGAGTAATTAGTTCAATGGCGCAACATTCAAAGATACCACTTGAAGATATTTTTGCTATATTTGGCAACTCTCTCCATTTATGCACGTACCTCACTACTATGCACGCTCCACCTCTTTTGGTTCCTATTCGACTGTAACAGGCTGCTAAGCAGTAGTTGTTTAAATTCAGGTATTTTTCATAGGTTTCCATCATAAAGTGCTCTATAATGCATAGCACATCCTCAGCTATGTTTCTGTCAATTAACTCATGTAAAACAGCGGATTCGACAATCCACCTCCGACAGCTACATAAGAATCTTTTTATCGGGAGACAGTATTGCGTTTTAAGGTTATTTTTTTCTAAAATTATCACCTCTCCCTGACCCCCAAAATATTAGTTTGTATTTGGTTGCCATAGGTTATCTATAATAATCGTAAGTTTCGTTTTTACCAATTTAAATAAAATATGTGACTTCGATTTGTCTTGGTTTAAAAACATTGTAAACCAAGACAAATGAGAGTCACATATTTTAAATAACGTCATAGAAAATTCAATATGGTGGATATTCCTTAGGCCCATCACGTGTTACAAATGTGTTATAAACTCAAATGACCAATGATTAGCCAGAATGTCTACATTATCTCAATTTCAATGGTGGTCCCTACACGACGCGATTTACTTACGTTTTATTAACTAGTTTGTTATTGGTTGCGTCGTGTACGGAGTACGGACCGAAATTGATATAGAGCCCGATTCAAACTTTATGGCGGCTTGAAACATGAGGCGAGTCGCTGTGCAGTAACAAATTCTCGTGTCACCGGGGGTGAGGGGTGCGGTACTGCGCAGCGAGTGGCGCCCTTCAGGCAGGCATGCTTTTTTTTTTGATAACATAAATACCAAAAGCCATGACTTCATCTATCCGTGATGATAAACTATTGACCGTGATTGCTTTGTTTTTATTTAAATTGGATGTCACTATCATGTAATTATGATATATGTTACAAAATAATCGCAGAATTTCATGTAACAAGTCACTATTTATAATAGCGTTTATAATAATAATAACAGTGATTACATAAAGTGGTTGTAATTCAATCATTATTTTTAATGATTCCTTTGTTTCTCTTGTATTTACCTAATTGTTTGTAGTTATTTTGTTGTGTATTTTGTATCATGTATATTTGTTTCTTATCGTCTGGCACTAAGAAGTATGATATGCATGCTAAAATAGTGTTAATTTCCCTAAGGTTTGTGGACAGGTGTATTTAGTTAACTCTTCATCTCAAAAGTTAAACGCAAGTAGAATTTACGTTTTCTTGGAACGAAGTTCCTTATCGTGACTTGCGGTAGGACTTTACTAGTAAAAATCGTCACGTAAGGAAAGAGTGTTATGGCTCCTCCATGCGACTTTCTCTCTTTCTATTATATTTCTGTCTGGGTCTCAGTCGCCAAGTGGGCAAAATAAACTTCGTTCCAACCGGGTGTCCGGCGACACCTCTAGTTTTTTTTTGTACACGCACACTTAATAATACCAGCCTATATTGTCTTACTGCAGGGCAAAAGCCCTTTTCTCATACAGAGAACGCACGAGCATTAATCACCACGCTTGGTCAAGGCGGATTGGTGATTTATTTATTTAAATTACACACACAATAAGGTACAAAGGCGGACTGAAACCCTTAGGCATGGTGGTGTAGAATGTAAAATAAAAATGTTAAAAGACAACATAATGAATTTTAAATAACATAGGTACACCAGTACATAAATAGGACGATTTCAAAGTTAAATTAATTATAAGTCGTTTAAAACTTCATGAATATCCAAGATACAATTTATTTCAAATCAAAATCTAAAAGACACTTCAATAAGAAATATTTTGTCAAATACATTCTTATTCGTTCCGTAAAAAATCACTCAGCAGGAATATGATGAATGAATATATTTTGAATACATTTACCTGCTCCAAATGTTACGTTGTTCCCTCACAACAGATTTATCTCTGTCATCTGCGGGAATCATTTGTCTTCCTAGCAACTAGTGTGCTTGAAGTCATCTTATCAAATCAATTTGTACATGTATCTAGTGTTCATGAAAATAACGTGAATAGAGAGTGTTAGGTTATACAGCGAAATCAGGGCACATTTTCTTCACGACTGCCCACAAATAGCATTCGTACTATGTACATAGATATAGCTGCCTCAGAGCTCTATGGGTCACAAACTCGTCTGCAGCATCCTAGATTCTGGATTTTAATCCCGTTAAAAGATAATAGGCTCGCCCCTTATACCTTCTATGGGACTAAACCAAACTAGCTGAAGGTGAAAACACTACATACATATGTACCCCTCTATCTACCGCTTCGAGGCATGAGCGAGTTGAGTTTTTACTAAATAAAGATCTTTTGTTTATTTCCAGGGCATATGGCTGACTGAATTATACCAGAAATACAAGCCGTCTCCTTACGTGGGTATCTGGGTGTTCTGGCGGCGCGGCCTGGTCGTCAACTGCCCCGACCTGTCGCGCAAGATTCTCGTGAAGGATGCTGACAACTTCAGGAACAGAAACCTGGCGTCAGGGAAGTCTGACCCCATGGGAGCCCTCAACTTGTTCACTGTGGATGTAAGTTATTTATAGCACATAACGGGCTGTACGCTCGAGGTAAATATTTACATACTTTTTACTTATAAAATCTTTTACTTCCGTAACATAATTAGCTCATAATGTTCAAGTTGCTGAGAGTCACGCAGTTCATCATTGCGGGTTTTTGGTTTGGACATTATTGGTTTCATTTTCTCATGATGCTTTCTTCTACCGTTTTAGAGCAGTGATGATGAAATAAATTGCACAAAGTAAATTATAATTTTATCCACCAACCCGCACTGGGCCCGCGTGGCGAATCACAGGCCACTCCCGCTCATAGAGAGGACGCCTGTGTCCCAGCAGTGGGAACATTATAGGCATTCTTAATGTCCGCTATAGTTTCCATACAGACCATCAGACCATCAGACCACTATGACAAGCTTTACTTACTTTTCAGGATCCATTATGGAGTTCCGTCCGAAGGCGCCTGACAATGGTCTTCACTGGTTCCAAACTTAGGGGCTGGACGGAGCTGTACCAGAGTAAGGTGGCCGATCTGGTGTACCGCATTGATTCGGATAACGAGAAAGGAAAAACTATCGATTTGAGGGTATTTATGATTTTCGTTTTTACTTAACTTACACCTGTTTTGCAGAAGTTTATTTAACTTCCAGCATTTTTATTTCTTTAGAAATACACTGTCATACCGGTATATAGGTAATAAGTGACTCAGAAGACGCTCCACATAGCTGAACTTTCATACCGGTATATAATAAGTGACTCAGAAGACGCTCCACATAGCTGAACTTTCATACCGGTATATAATAAGTGACTCAGAAGACGCTCCACATACATAGCTGAACTTATATACCGGTATATAATAAGTGACTCAGAAGACGCTCCACATACATAGCTGAACTTATATACCGGTATATAATAAGTGACTCAGAAGACGCTCCACATACATAGGTGAACTTTCATGCCGGTATATAATAAGTGACTCAGAAGACGCTCCACATAGCTGAACTTATATACCGGTATATAATAAGTGACTCAGAAGACGCTCCACATTGCTGAACTTTCTCTAGATGCTGCCTATGATAAGCAGATGTGCCATATTTCTGGCAGGTACTTGTAGATCAATATTTAGCTCAATAATTAAAACTGAAGTGTTAATCGACTTTCGTCGCTGACTGTACCGGAGGTAGTAGTTTTATAATGTAGGTATACTATAAAACTACTACCTCCCACTTGAAGTAATACTGGAGTGAAGATATTTTATTACTAAATTCCCTATTTGTGTATACAGAGCATATTTGCGGACTTCACTACTGACATCATAGGAGAGTCATCATTCGGCATTCAATGCCAAGCGACAAGGAACAACACCGGCCCGTTGAGGGAGATGACCAAAGAGTTCGAGAAGTACAGCACTTGGAGAGGCCTGGCCTGGTCCTCCATCTTCTTCTTGCCAGAAGTGGTAGATATATTTAGGTAAGAAGTTTGTTTTGTTTATGGAATTGGCTGATAAAACCTCTTTGTACCACCGTGTACCTATTAATGCCGCCGAGCAGTATTCAGTTTAAAGGGTATGGATGTCGGGTGTCTTATGTCTCATGTACCTAACAGGCACTGGACACAGGTGAAGCTTTGTGTCCGAACTATCTGACTGTCTGTCTGCCTTTTGCCTCTGTATCTGCATTCTATTTCCTATTGTTGAAGTCTTGTTCTTATTTGACACAGTTGTGAAGCAGACAAAGTATTTTGTTTTTGTGTTCCCTTAGTCCGAGTCACATAAATGTATTTTCTTTGTTTCTTTCCTTGGGCAGCGGATTATTTACCACCAAGTTGTCATCAGCGAGCCACCCAAATACAAATGGCTCAAACCCCACATCATTTCCTCGAAACAAATACTAATATTACTGTAATTTTCAGGTTCTCGTTTTGGCCCAAGCATACCGTGGACTACTTCAGAAAAGTCTTCAAGATGATGGTGGAAGAGAGAGGGGGGTATGAGAGGGAGATGGATGGGAAAAGAGATCTGCTCGACGCGCTGCTGAAGATGAAGCAAGATGCTAAAAAGGATAACCAAGGTAACCAGAAATTCTGTAATTTTATTTAAGTTTTTTTATTATTTTACATTTGACAAAAGAAAGGTTTACCCAGTTATTATCAATTATGCAATGGGTAAACCAGCTAATGATGATCGGACAGGATCGACTGTCCATATATACGATGCTGCAGTGACTTGCACGTCACCTACAGTCGTGAGTCATTAATGTAAGTGTTTCCATTAGGAATTACCTTAGTAACAATCCGGAGTTTAGAACTTGGCGGTTTAATACCCCCGTTTCTCGGGAAGCACGTAAAGTCGTTGGTCCTGCGCCTGATCTCTCCCCGGTCGTGTCGGATTCCCGTCCCGTCGGACTATGAGAGTAAAGGAACAGAGAGTGCACCTGTGTTTGCGCACACACTTGTACCTATACCATAATATTTTCTGCGAACGTGGCTAATCTCCGTTGAGATTGGCCACCGTGACTGAAATCGGTCGGGAGGCTATGAAGTGTTGAAAGTACGGTGGCTTTTGTTTTGTACCTATTTTATTGTAAACCGTTTCTTCGAAACTATGTACCTGCAATAATAATCTTCAGCTTCCCTACATAATTGATGTGGACACTTGATGAAGAGGTCGGTAAGTTCCTGATGTGCATATGAATACGAGAAATACAAGTTCCGTGTATGTATGCGCAAGGTCAACAGGTTAGCAGCGCATTAAACTTATACTATGTTACATAACCGATTGATTTTAAAAGCACAAAAACTCATAATTATTACTTATATTTTATTAATAATAAGAATTTTTGTAAAAACTTGTTCCGGGCCAAGTTTTTACAATGCTTATTAAGGGAGAAGCGGCAGTGTAGCCCGCGAAATTCAAATGTCCTTACGTATTTTGCAATTTGCAGACCAGTGTCAGGTTGTATGTTGAACAAAATACGCGTTCGCCACCGAAAATCGTTCCGAAATTTCATATATTTTTTCTTTTTTTTAGATATGAATTTGGACATTTTACTATCGAACGCAATGATCTTCCTCCAAGGAGGGTACGAGACATCTTCTACTTCTTTGATATTTACCGTTATTGAGTTGGCGAACAATCCTGAACAACAGGTAAAATCCAACAAACTATTTACAACGGTACAAGGATCATGTGGCGCGAGGCCAAAATCGGAACTAACACCGCCATCTTGTTTTTGCAATACATTTCACAAAAGAACTTCACAAATGTTGCTTGTTTACCAACAGCGCCTTCTTGTCAATGTCCAAAGTTGCAAATGTCCAAGCGCCAAAAGATTCGTGCAGCACTTTATTTACTGTGTAGTATTTTTATCTCCCGAAGCGACGCGCGCTTTACTTGTGGTAACCAAGTGCACAAACACTCGCCTTAATTACATGTGGCATAGAACTGGCGAAGTTTGGCGTACGTACTGCTTCCGTATATTCGGTAAACTAACCATTTCCTTGTTTTTTTACAGCAAATCCTATACGAGGAACTCGTGCAAGCAAAAGAATTACTAGGAGGCAAGGAGTTTGACTCAGAGAATTTAGCTCAACTGCCTTATCTGGATGCTGTGATTAAAGGTACAGCATTGTACAACTTTTTTACTATACTTTACTATAACCTATCGTCAGACTTTCAACCCTTCGACTGTTCATGACGAATGCTATCAATATTCGTATACGAGTAACAACCCACGGTAAACAAATCGGGTTTTCGAAAGAGACCGCCATACAGGATGAGTGACAAAGACTTTACGACGCCGAACTCTTTTATAGAGGTATTTGGAACTGGGTGTTCACACAACCTCCATAGAAAAGAGAGGATCCTCCGACCAGACGGCTGTCCTGTATGGTGGGCAACTACCCGACGATTGATGTCGGGACGTTACATATGGAATGCTAGTTGCGCGGTAAACTTTGCTTGCGCCATGCAGGATTTCGCGTGACATCAGTGTGATGCGTATTTCGCATGTGGCGATGTAAATGCCGCCACGCTTTCTTCAACTCTATGTGTTATATTAATTACAGCCGTGTCTACTATTCGAATGAGAGCACTGGTGCCCAGAGGCAGCGGCCGCGACTTACGATTAGGTCGTAGTTTCGAACCCACATAGGCGCTTTATTTTGTGTAAATTATTCCATCACCACTGCTCTCGAAACGGTAAAGGGAAACATAGTGAGGAAACCGGGATGTCCTAGAACCAAAAAGTCGTAGACATGTGACATCTTCTAAACCACACTGGGCCTGCGTACTGGACCGGACACTCCCTCTCACAAAGAGGCCTGTGTTCCAGCAATGGGAACATTATAGGCTGATTATGGTGTACTATTCTGGTTTATTTACCGACTGACCGCGGCAAGTATAAATTAATTTCATCTTTCACAGACTTTTTTCTTCTTGTTTTTAGAATCCCTAAGAAAATATCCAATTATGGGCTGGATGGACCGCCTCGCACTCAAAGACTACAAAGTGAACGAACAGCTGACTATCCCCGCTAAGACAGTGGTCTATGTGAATGCTATCGGCATGCACTTGGATTCCACATACTTCCCAGAGCCTAAAGTCTTCAGACCTGAAAGGTTCCTGCCTGAAAACGCGAAAAATGTCGTCCCTTATAGCTATTTGCCTTTTGGAGAAGGACCTAGAATGTGTATAGGTATGTTTCACAGATTATTTTCTTTATAAAGTAATCGACTTGACAGTGCTACATAAAGTCAGGGAACTTGATTGATGAGCACATTAACTAACCAACTAAATTGACCATAAATTCAGTTCACAACTGTCAGTCGTATGAAATGGCTAAGACATGGCAAATCTACGAATTGTGTTATTTTCTCAAGAATTCCTGACTTGAATACCTGGATCACAGTGCCATGTTTCGAGCAAGTTTCGAACTAGCATCGTCGTAATTAAAAAGCAAGCCCCTTTACCTCCAGACCATCACGACGAGCATTAATTTAAAGATGAATTTATCCATAGGGAATTAATATCAAGTCTACCATAGGACAACTTTTGACACGACCGGGCAGCCAGTCAAGTTAATCCGATTCACTAATTGTTAATTAAATTGATCATTAATTGTTACCGTTGATAAATTGACAAGGTGGAGATCGGAAGTCATTATCTCTTGTCCTATTAAGGCCATTGATACGGGGTTGAATTAAAAGTGATTGAGGCATATTAATACACCGCATTTGGAAGCTCCCTAATCCTACTAATATTATTAATGCGAAAGTTTGTAAGGATGGGTGGATGGGTGGATGTTTGTTACTCTTTCATGCAAAAAGTACTGAACAGATTTGGATGAAATTTGGCACACAGATAGCTTATAACCAGGAATCGGACGGGACTGAAACTTATGCGGGTGAAACCGCGGGGCGCAGTTAGTTAATCCATAATTTATCTCCTGACAAGTTCTGCCAATATTGACATTTTAGCTCTACTTGTATTTGACAGCCTGGTTTGTGTTGTGTGCGCATGCGCAACTACTGCGCATTCAGTCCTAGTTTCCATTTCCTGAACGGGAAAAGTGTTTTTAGGTTTTTCTATTTGTAATTTCTGTGGAACTGTGCGAACAATTAAAACCCGGCTGATGGCGATAGGTGTGCCCCCTATTTTATGAGATTAAACTTAACGGGCGAAATGTTGGTGAGGTACTAGACCTCTACCATTCCCTTCAAGGATACAGACCTGACATTATCAAAACCTTGCTGAGCGATGGCCGTTTTGCGTGAATGTGAAGCATGTTTACCCCCAACTAGTTGTTTTTTTTTTTTGTGTGTTTATGTACTTTTTTATGTGTCATGTTTTTCTTTTTTTCCTTATTTTTTTTTTTGTTTTCGTCCACAGGTAAACGCATAGGACAGAACACAGTTCGCTACGGTCTAGCAGCCGCGGTGCTGAACTTCGAGCTCAAGCCACTGCCTCAGTATCCTGTCCCCAACGATATCCCAATTGAGAAGAAAGGCCTGTTCTATGTTCCCGGCATACCACTCTCCGTAGAATTTAAGCGAAGGAAGTAACACATGTGATTTTGTATTTATTTAGATAACCTACCTACCTATTTCCTTAGCGCGTCTATAGTAAAAAAAGCTGTCTATTCTGTAAAAATCTCACCGTGAAAAGTTCGGTGAAGAGAGCTGTCAATAGTGTCTATCCCAAGCATCGGGTGGAATAATAGGTCAGCGGGGTAATTGCGTAACACACGTTGTTGCAGACACATTTTTCGAACATATGAAGCAATGGATTAGCAATATCCTTCAAAATGATTCAGATTGTGATTGATCGTGTGTTACGCAATTAGGGTGCAGTTCAAACTCACTTCGCCTAAGTTTCTTTGGTAAGACTTTTTACAGAAGAGACCCTCGTGTTGTAAAAATCACATATTTTCTTTCTGTGATTTCATTCGTTCAATGTTACTTACGAGTTGTTTGATTTACAAAATGCGTACCTATGTTTCGACTTGGTGACGGGTCTTTTTACACCCTGTATAAATTGTGTCAGCCCGTTCGAATTTGAACTTTGTCATGTACGAGATTGAATTTGTATTTCTAAAACTTGATAATTACCTATGATTTTCATTTCAAGTTTAGTATGGATTATGTTGCACACGGTTACCGTATATACAGACGCCAGCACATCAAGCTAGAGAAATGATGATAAATGATAAATGATTTTATTTTGTAAGTAGGTTTGTACAAACACGTCAATCATATTTCAAAACTAGAGGTCGGCGTTTCCTATCTGACTAGTCTGAGAAGAAAGGCCGAAACAAACTCAGAGGTCACAGTCTCTTTTAAAGTCCAGACATAATCTTGGTCAGATCATATGAAGACCATGTAGATTGATGTCTGAGATGGTGTTTTCAAGAAAGAACCAAACAGTTTGAAAGGACCTGTCCAGTCAGTGCACGCATTTGTCAGAAATCGTGCAGCTCAACACAACACTTAAACAGCTCGACGATTCGACGAACAATACCAAAGAAAGGACATTTGGGTAGGCCACATTAATTACTCAAACTGCCAGACCATGACAAAAACTAATGGAACAGAGAGAATAATAAAAAATAAAATGACCCACATAGTCTTCACATTCACAATAATTAAAATAATAGAATACTTTACAAAGTAAGCAAATGTCATAGTATATATCAAATTCATTAATGTCAAAGTGTATATAAAAAAAAAACAACAACAAAACAAAAAAAATAAAAACATTCAATACGTAAAAATTGGAAGCAGCTTAATCCCAAACCTTTTTGTCCTCGATATAGATAGATTTTCAACTTTACCGCTAAGGTATTAGGTTCAAAGTTGATTGGGAAAATTTTACAGTTTCAGGTAGCTTGATGTGCTGACATGTGTACGTGGTTTTCGCAATGCACTAAGTCGTGACCTGTACGCTTATTGGGCTTGTTTGTAAGCATTTAGTAGGTAATTACGATAAAACTGTTATAGTATTTATATTGTTAACAATAAATATTTGGATTACATACTAAATCTTGTTCTGACTTTCGTTTTTTTTTTTTGCTCATTAGGTTGCACTTGTCCATAGATGCATATCTTAGTCTGATCCTTACCTATCTTAGTGCATAGATGTCTGGACATCTTTATAAGTTATCATAATTATATGTAAATGCATATAAAAAACTATATTGTTATTATTGCAGTTGAACCAGGAAAACATACCCAATTGCCTCATAACTGTCTGTTTATTAATTTATATAACCAGGCTGGTTCGAGGTGGCGCTGGAAAAATGTTCCTGGAAGGACATGGGGGAGGCTTTTGTCCAGCAGTGGGACAGTATAGGCTAAAAAACACACTAGGTTTTTGTGAAAAAAAAAATATAGTAGACGAAACTACTATATTTTCAATTCAATACAAAATGGCGAAATAGGCGCAATATATTAACCCCATAAAAGCTGAATTAACGGAATTTTGTAACCTTAATTTAGGGTATAATAATAATTATGAATATTTAAAAAAAAAGGATCTGAGAAGCCAAAATTATGCATTAATAAATTTATTTTAAAAACATACTTACTATATTTTTTCGCCAATTACTATATTTTTACAAACATTGGCTCCGAAAATATTATATATTTGATATAGAAAGTTGGTCTTGGTTGCCACCCATCAACTTCTGCCTAGCCTTTTCCCAACTATATTGGAGTCGGCTTCCAGTCTAACCGGATGCAGCTGAATACCAGTATACGATACGGAATACCATGGAGCGACTGCCTCGCGACCTCTACAACCCAGTTACTGGGTTATACGATACCCCTTGGTTGTCAGACTTTCGGGCTTTCGGGTTTCTGGATTGCCACCCAATTGTCATAAAAACTTGAAGTAGTAGGTAAAAACGTACAGCTTGTAAACCAGATAAACCAATCAATATGCTGTGTCTAGCATGACAAATACTTAATGAGACAGTATTTATCATCACTATGTACGTAGTGTGTTAAGCACATTATCGGAACATTACAACGCAATCTGAGTGACCCAGTATCTAACGAAGACGATAAAAAAACACAAATCATAAATATCTGATTATACAAATGAATAAAAACCAAAAGATGTTGTGGCAAGGAAGATGCCCGTATAATACTACTTAATAATACTTTTCACTTATTTTCAGTGCACTGAGTGATGATGGACATTAATACATAGGTAATAGGATATAAAATAATTCTAACTTAATAACAAAGAACATTAATAAAGCGCTCTTCCTCTCTCTACTTATTTAAAAACGTGCTGTGCCCGACAGGGTTCATAATTGTTTCTATTGTTTTTCTTTTAATTACCACCTGAAACTGTACATTATGAATTGCAATAAACGATTTGAGATATCAAATAATTAGGATATGCACCTCTTATTAGGTAAGTATAAAT
The DNA here is from genome assembly GCA_947507525.1 of Apamea epomidion. Lineage (NCBI taxonomy): Eukaryota > Metazoa > Arthropoda > Insecta > Lepidoptera > Noctuidae > Apamea > Apamea epomidion. The sequence continues at coordinate 1,128,969 of OX382233.1, forward strand.
AATTAAACATACCTACTGGCGAAAGTGGATGTGCTATAGGTACACATCTGCTTAACTCTTCGGTTTATCATCATCATCAGCCTGCAGCAGTCCACTGCTGGACATAGGCCTCCCTAATTGCACGCCACTTAGCTCAATTTTCGGCAGCTCCCATCCAACTGCTACTAGTCGCCCTACAAAGATCTTCGCTCTACCGAGCCTAAGAGCGTCATAGCTTACGTTTGCCGATTCGCGGTCTCCACTCAAGAACACGTCGTCTACCCCAACGGTCGTCGGTTCTACGGCTAATATGGCCGGTCCATTGGCACTGCAGCTTGCTTATTCTGTGAGCTAGCATCGATATACACAGGCGTGATATTATGTAATGTTATTATAAAACCAGGTGTTTCAGTGTCTGAATGAGTTTTCTGTGCGTCATTTTATAATTTAAAACGTTTTTATGTCACTCGTTAAATACCAGTCTGTATACAATTACAGTCACATATCTACATTGCAATGACATTGCAAGTTTCCGGAAATAGCCAATATGTTAATGAGCATAATACCGACGTAACAAGGCGTCTGCTATCATCATCGTTATTATACATTGATATGAGATATCTACTTGTTATTGGTAGGTACCAATAAGATATACCTAGGAGGTACATTCACATGCTTCGAAAAGTAGACGCTGTCATCCAACTTATTTCAATTTTTTACACGATTGTACTCGTATACAAACAAAACTAACATTCTTTGTTTTTAATCATTAAAACAAAAGGAAAGTATAATACTTACCTCACCCACCATCAAAATAAACAAAAACAACCTATTTCCAAATAAAACACTACAAAGTGAAGAATAACTTTAATTTCGGAAGTCGGTGTCGTTGGTTCCGTAGTTTCGTTTATTGGCACCGACTTCCGAAATCAAAAGTTATTTTTACTTTGTAGTGTTTTTTTTAAGTCAGCTAGTTATTTTTTGTAAAAAAAAGCGGTTTTTTTTTTCACTTTTTAGTTGTACCTACCCCACGCAAATTCATATAACACTACCTACGCAAATGTCAGTGACAGGAAGTTATTATAACATCATCAATATATACTAAGTTGAAAAATTACGTATTATTGAAGCTAACTCAAAAACGACCGGCAAAGTTAATAAAAAAATTGTGGAGACATCCATTAAAAAAAGGATTTTCAAAAACGACTAACAATTTCCAGAGATATCGCGTAACATACAAACATACAAAAAAAATACAGTCAAATTGACAACTCCTCCTTTTTGTAGTCAGTCTAAAATCGAAAGTTATTTATTCAAACTAGGCTGAGAATCAGCACTTAAACGGCAAAATTACATAAGACTCTCCCCCAAAACGCCCGCCCTGCACCATTTCCTAGTGCTTTAGCTGGGAAGAATAAATGGCGCAACAAACTCCCCAGCAGCGCATCGTTCCCGCTCTACTGTGCCATATGTTTTATGAATGAATGTATTATTATTTTCATTAGGTATCTGTTAAAAAAGAGACCCATTTAACATTCAAAAAGGAGTCAGGCAGGGTGATCGCATCTCACCAAATCTATTCAACGCAGTTTTGGAGCATGTCTTCAGACAGCTAAATTGGTGCGATGTCGGTATCAAAATAAACGGCGAGTTTCTCAATCATCTCCGCTTCGTAGATGACATTGTTTTGATAAGCGAAACACATGCAGATTTTGAGAGCATGCTGAAGTCTCTAGATAAGGAAAGTCGAAAATGTGGGCTCCACATGAACGCGGAAAAGACATGCCTTTTAACCAACAGCATAAGAGTACCAACCGTGATACAGAGCACGCCAATTGGGTACGCAGATAACTGTGTTGACCTTGGGCAAAGCATTACATTTAGCAAACCGACAGGAAAAGAAATACATCGCAGAATAAAGACTGCATGGAGAAGAGTCGTTGAAAGAAGTGTAATCACGCATCCCGATTCGCTTGAAAAAGAAAGCTATGGACACTATTATATTACCTACTCTACTCTATGTTCGTCAAAGTTGGACACTAACAAACAAACTTCAAGTATCCCAACGAGCAATGGAGAGGAGTGTGTTAGTAAATAAACTCCGAGACCGTAAAAGAAACAAAGACATACGACTATGCACTAAAATAATTGACGCAGTGAATTTAAATGGCGATGGCCAGGACACGTAGCCAGAGCCACAGATGGACGATGGAGTGAGAGGGTCCTCCATTGGTACCCTCGCGAGGCACTACGCACCCGAGGCAGACCCAGGCGCCGAAGGTGCGATGATATTGGCCACCTGGACTAGAATGGCTCAAGACGGAGAGGAATGGCGAAAGATGGAGTACGCCTTCGCCCTTAAATGGGCACCCAATACTAATTGAACAAGAAATATTTATGTTATATTATTCAATTTATAAAATCAATTATTATTTATTTACGAGTGTTTGTTAAAATGCATGATTCAATAAAATTATTATTCAGGTTTTAATTAGGAATGAGATTTGATTATTTTATGATAACATTGTAATTAATTTTAAAAGATTTGGGAAATAAAAGACTTAAATAATAATAATCTGTTAAACAATATTGATAAGTGATAACACTGCCCGTGTGATGATATCTACATAATGTGCACTCCTCACTATTTCTGACTTCCGAAACACATGACGATCGTGAGATTTTTTATCTATATAGCTATACTAATGATAAAGCTGAAGTGTTTGTTTGTTTGGACGCTCTAATCTCTGGAACTACCAGACGAAATTGAATTTTTTTTTTTCCATTTGATATCCCAACTCTTAAGGAAGCTGGTGTACTAATAAAACTAATTTCGATTTGTTTGTTTGTCTGAGAACCAACATGTGCAAAAAGAATTTTATGTATGCGCTTTATAATTAACAGGTACCTTTGCGCCAACTTTTACTATTCGTTTTATACAAGCTTTTAACAGGTAAACAAAAGTCTATACATAGTTCATAATATCCATAAAGCCCTCGAGTTTGGGCTCACAAGATTTGTTTTAACCAAAGTTATGCACTTTTATCAGCGGCTTGAGATACCACTAGTTAATGTTGCTTACTAGCTTCCTCAATTCCAGAATCACCATAAGCAGAGCAGTATAACTATAGATGAAAAACTAACTTGGAAACCTCATTTGCAAGAAACTTGCAAATGACTAAGTAAATCAGCATATTTGCTATCTCAACTCTCAAAAACAGTAAATATTTACACTGTTAACAGCCTGTCATGGACTAGTCGCGTCAGTTCTGCGATATGGTGTTATTTTTTTGGGGGCAGTCAACAGCTCGGGAACGTGTTTTCAGGATGCAGGAAAGATGTTTACGTTTAATGTGTGGTTTAAAAACAACATAACTGCATACCATATTTTAAAAACTTAAAAATATTACCCCTACCAGCTTTATACATCCTGGCAACTGCATTATAATTGTAAAAATAAATCCACATTTGTTATAAAAACTATGTGCACTAAATAAAACACCGTTGCGTGCTCTGTACATAAATGAATGCCTTGCATGCCTTGTGAAATGTAAAACTTCTCTAATGAAGAAAAGCTTCTTTAGTGTTGCTCCACAAGTATACAATGAAATATCCGATGAAAAATGTATGCCATTGCAGAAGTTTAAAATAACACTTAACGGGTTATTGATTGCAAGACGTTATTATACTCTAGATGAGTTTTTTAATGAGAAATCTCTCTAATTATAATATAATGCTGACATAAATTTTAATAGTTTACATTATTAATAGTCATTTGAAATTAATTGACATTAAATTCTAACATGAAATGAAACTGACTATGAACTGTAATAAAATTTCATTTGTATGCGTGCGTTTATACAATTAGGTACTGAAATACTTATATTATTCTGTAATAATAGTCACTGTAATTTAATAAAGTCAAAGTCAGAGTTTTTATTTGTAAAACATAAGTGTAAAAATAGGTGTTAGAGATCTCTATGTTTTGCCGTTAACGGCGTACAAATATCAAGTAGGGAAATTACACAAAAGCATACAAAGTTACAATTAAATATAAAAATTTAATGACAAGCTACGAGTAACAGAGTTAACTATCCTCTATCAAACTTAACAATATTGCATACAAAATTTGGTTAGAACATTTAAAATGTTATAAATATAATAATATTTCGTATGTATTAGGTAGGTACTGTTAAATTTTATTTATATTTACAACTGACAAACATAATCACAAATTAAATAACTAATTATTACCGCACATATTTTTCCATATATTTATTATTTATAGGTATTCATTAATGGAATAATATGCCTTTTGAGTTAAGAAATTTAAATATTTTTTTAAATCATTTAACTCGTGTTTTCCTCTAATATTCTCCGGTATTTTATTGTACAACCTGGGTCCCACGCCTAGAAAACTTTTTGTGTAAAAAGCTGTGTTGTGTGTATTAGCGCAAATCTCATTGTTGCGACGTTTCGATTTCAATGTTTTAAATAGATATGAGTTTGATTTGACGAATACTGCTGTCTCATAAATATATAAACATGGTAGGGTTAGCAACTTGTACTTTTAAAAAAATGGCAAGCAACTGTCAGTTGATTTTAGCTTCAAGACAGATCGTAAACATTTTTCCTGTGCCTTGAATGCGATGAGTTTGTCTGTACAATGTCCCCAGTATATAATATATAATTCCATAGCGTAAAGTACATGTTACGTAGGCATTTTACGCTACTAGGACGACGGACTCATTTACATTTTTTCTCAAGTTATAAAGTGCATAAGAGTATTGATTTAGCTTTTTGTAGATGATTTCAATGTGAGATTTCCAAGATAGATGACTATCTAAATGCAGTCCCAAGAACCTGACCATACTGGTGTCAGCTATTGTTGTATTATATTTTTATAAATGACATTTAATTGTGATTGATTTGTCCGTTGATAAAATGCCATTATTTTTGTTTTATCTAATTTTATTTTTAATTTATTTATTTTTAAACTATTGATTATATTTTGTAGGGAACCGTTTATGTCATTTTCATATTTTTATATCTTTACATGGCACGATTACACTGTGCTGTCATCGGCAAATAGAACAATTTGATGTTCAGTGCATTTTGGTAAATCGTTTATATAGATAATGAATAGCAGGGGATGGTGATTTGGCAAAACATACTGAATAAATCACAGCCAATTTAACAGATGTAGCTTCAACAGTACGGCCGCTATCAACTTTCAAAGTTCGGAAGTCCCTATTGGAAGACCCTTTACTTAAATATTGATCTTCTAACAATGACAAGCATTTTCAGAGCACACCAAACTGATATTACCTATCGGCAAACTCCGATAAACTGTAGGTTATAAAAATCTGTATAAATAGCACTCAGTGTTGATCTAGAATCACATCAGTGAACACGAGGGAGTCTGTGATCAGACAAATTTACGACAATGATCTTAATCCTCCTGTTCTTAGTGATTTTTTTCGTTTGTGCGTGGCTGTTAATACGATGGCAGAGGGTTAAAAGTTACTGGTCAGAAAGGGGCGTCCCTCATAACCCGCCGCATCCGATATTCGGTAGTCTAACCTTTTTGCAGAGAGAAAATCCTGTAAGTACACTTTTTTTTGTGTTCCTTTTGTTATGCTTAATACTCAATCTATGTGGTTCTTTCCTCCAAAGACCATTTTAGACACCAATCTTCACGATATGACCAAGATTGGGTATGTCTGGACTTTAAAAGAGACTGTGACCTCTGAGTTTGTTTCGGCCTTTCTTCTCAGAGTAGTCAGATAGGAAACGCCGTCATCTAGTTTTTAAAATATGATTGACGTTTAAAAGTCTTTGTAGAAATCTACAAGTACTTGGGGCTGATTTTTCCAACGCAAGATAATTTTATCCGAGGAATAATTTTGAATTTTTGATGTCAATTTTATTCTACGAATAAAAATTATCTGTCGATTGAAAAAGCAGTCCTTACAGAAATAAAAACATTTACTTATTAAATCATTACTTTTAAAGCATGTTGACATGCAGCACCTAAGAAAAAAACTGGACTACTTAAGTAACATCGTGTCTTTATTCCTAACTCGCACTGGTCGGTTTTCTTGCCTTAAAAATTAAGATAAATAATTATATTACTAAATACTTACCTTATGTTTTTATTTCAATAAAAATATCAAGTTTGTTAGAGCTTTATAAATTATTTTATTACGGCACTAAAGCAGCTTTCAAAATTAACCTAATATTTCATAAGCATAATAAGCTTAAGGTTAAGGTTAAACTCACATGATTTATTCTTAAAAGTCAGACCTGTTATTCAGGGGAAACATTTTTAACCTGTGAAATAATGAAGAGGATGGGTAGAAAAGTCTGTCAGTCTGCCAACAAGAAATAAAAGCTTTATTACAAAAAAGGAAACAACCGACTTCCAAAAAAAAACTATAAAGTGAAAAATAACATTAATTTCGGACGACGGTGTTTTTCTATTTTCGAGTCGGTTGTTTTATTTAAAAACATTTTTATTTTTTAGCAGTGACCTACCTGACCTACTCTACATAAATTCGTACACCTTCACTTGCTATAGCTATATATACCTTTTCAAACAAAAAAGGGATTTTTCAAATCAGTTTTTATATGAAGGAGTTCTGAGGTAACAAATATATATTTTTTTAAGTACCTTCGAATTGAGAAACTCCTCCTTGTTTTGAATTCGATTAAAATGGGGCTACCTATACTCCTTTCTAGCATTGTATTTACGTTTCAACCATTTTTTAAGCCAGGAAATATATCAAAATTCATATTTCTGCATTACCATTTTCTATAGTACATTTTTTTCTTCTATCAGTCTTATTCTGAATACTATAAAAACTTAAATATACGTAACCATCACTCTGTTCTTGGGTAACACTGTTATTTTTAGGCAAAATGTTCGTTGCAGCATTTTTTCTAAAATACAGCGTAGTATTTTTGGCGAACAATGTGTATGAGTCGAAAAAATATCTAAAAAAATCCGAAAAGCCGGTCAGTATTTGATAAAGAACATAGTGTATTAATGCTTCTTTTAAAATATTTAACAAAAAATAGTAGGAGTTTATCTAATACCAATTATTTTTAAAGTGGAGTTTCTTGCCTGCTTTTCTCTATAGGAAACGACCAATTGGAACTTTTCATATATGATTATATGGTCAGAGAAAAACTTCTCTTAATAGTCAGCCCATGATTGTAGTAAGTCCACTGCGAGTATAGGCTTCCTGATGACCATGACACTTCCACTCCATTATACGCGAGCCCGCGCGTCCTCCTTCCAGTTTGACGGAACGTATTCCACCATACCCTACCCCGTATTTACCATAATTATTTTTGTTTTCAGTCACTATGGATGCGCAAAGTATATAAACAGTTCAAGACTCCCTACGTTGGTATCTGGCTGTTATGGAGACCAGCCCTGGTCATCAACAGCCCTGAAATAGCTAGGAGAGTGCTGGTCAAAGACGCTGACTTCTTCCGGAACAGATACCTAAGCTCTGGCAAGAGTGATCCTATAGGAGCTCTGAATATATTTACTGTTAATGTAAGTGGGGTGTTCATTCCCAATCAATAACCATGCTTGGTAAAGTAATGTGTGGATATGCGAAGCTGTGCTCAGTTTTGTCGGAAACTATGTACAATCATCTCACCATGCTCCTGCTCGTATCCCAATTGATTCGCGGTCGGCGCAACATGTCTTTTTTTTTATTCAGTGCAACAAAAGACACAAAACAAGTAATAAAAAAAACATAAAAAAAGGTGAAACATAAAAAAAAAACAAAGATTAAAAAGCTAAATTGACCCATAGACACCTCGTACAAGTAAATAACGGTAGTCTATAACGGTCGATCACTACTGGGTGGTGTGTGTCTCATGGTTGCACCAAATGGGAGTCCAGCTCAGCATATGCCAGGTACAATACCTGACGCTGGTATTCTGCTGCATCCCGTTAGTGACACACGGATGTCGAGAAGACACATCTGAGTTTCAACAAAATGGTACCTACATGAACAACATCATCATCAACATCATCCAACATCTTAATTGACTTGCTTTTAAAACCGACAGAAAGATTTTGAAATTTTAAACTTATTAAATACTTGTGTAGTGTTTACTGGATTACTTGATTATCACTGACACATTATTATATATATGTCTGTTTCTTCCATACTTCTCTATTAGTCGTCATCTCGGTAGACACACCCTTTAATGAAAACTTTAATTTATTTAAGAGAATCAATATTGCCATCCAACGTAATGCTGCCAGCCTATTGGTCACATATCCCATTGACAGCCATGCGGACGAATTTTTTGATGCCCAATCAGCTCCTTCGAGCCTTTTAATTTGTTTTTTTTTAAATTATATACTTGTATATAATATATACAGGGTTATTTTTTAAAGACCAGCCAAATTTAAGGATGTCGTACAGACCATCAAACTGAACAACTTTCTCCATGGGACAAATAGCGTAATCGCGAAAATTTTATCAACTGTCCCATAGAAAACTTCAATACCTACTCGACCTAAATGTATGGGACGGCTGAATTTTTATTCGCGATTACGATGTTGGTCCCATGGAGAAAGTTGTTCAGTTTGATGGTCTGTACCACATCCTTAAATTTGGCTGGTCTTTAAAAAATCACCCTGTATATGGTGGAGTCATTCGGTTGACTATTCAGAACTCTAGCGCCATCTTGTGTTGCTAGACAGAGTCTAGCCTGAGTTCGTGGAGGTGGACGAGAGCTACAGTACAAGAGCGGTGTGAGCAGAGCTCTCGAGGACATCGAAACATTGGACATCGTACGAACAACATGTGCTTAGAAACTGTGTCGCGTTCCGTATCGTTAAGTTGTGTATCTACAGTGTGTGATTCACTAGTGTGACTAACTTGTTCGTCAATTATTATCTGATTTGAACTGCAAACCGTTACGCTATTGCGCTTTAACCAACACTACCCATAGTACGCCCACAGGAATTAAATTATGCCTGATGTTAACGAGAGACAGACATACCTTCTCCGACATATATTAGGGGTTAAAGTATGAAATTGCCGATTTGTACTGAAAAATTTAAATTCGTTTTTTTTTTTTAATTCAATATATTTATTTAATCAAAATAATTACCATTATTATCTATACATTGCTGCCATCTAATAGGAAGGTCATTTACGCCTTTGCGATAGAACTCTCGTGATCTAGATTCGACAAACTGTGTGAAAGCATTTTGTTCTGCCTCCTGAGAAGAAAACTTTTTATCACGTAGGAAATTGTCCAAATAACGAAAAAAATGGTAGTCCGTTGGAGCAAGGTCTGGCGAATACGGAGGGTGACGAATGGTTTCTAATTGCAGTTCCTGTAGAGTTAAAACGGTTTCTCGTGCTGTATGAGGTCTCGGGTTATCATGGAGCAATAATGGTGAAGATTGATTCATGAGTCGGGGCTGTTTCACTGCTAGTTTTGATATCATTGTTCGGAGTTCGGCAGAGTAGACATCTGCCGTTATTGCTTGACCAGATCGGAGAAAGCTATAGTAAATAACACCATGCTGAGACCACCAAACAGTTACGATTACCTTTTTATTGGTAAGCTTTGCTTTTCCATCACGAAAGCGTTTAAACCAAAATCCCACGGTGCGTTCATTAGCAGTCCCCTCTCCAAACGCAATATTGATATTGCAAGCTGTTTCTGCCGCGTTAGTTGCGCGTCGGAACTCGTATTAAAAAATAACTCGAATTTTCGAAGTATCCATCTTTATTGTCTAAGCTGAATAAAAAAAACAACTGAAAGTCGATAATCGAATGTTGCACATTTTTTAAAAGAAGATCTTTATAGGTACCATGTGAAAAAAGTTTCACCCAAAAATCTCAAACCATGAAGTTTCTATGTCAATTCGAAATACATATTACAATGAAACGGAAATTTCATACTTTAACCCCTATTATATATATATATTAGTGTTAGTTTGTAAAAGTAGTAATTAATCTGTGTATATTTAATACAAATTGTTTACGATTAAATAAAAATTAGTCAATTTGGAATATCTAAATTACAACAACGTTTCATTGGGTTTAATCACATCACTAGTAAAGATAGTGTGGCAACATTTTTTAACGAAATGACAGTAAGAATTGCAGTAAATTACTGCACTTAATTAAAAGTCGGACCATAGATACTAAAAGCTTGAAGGTCAATCCTAGATATGAACAGGCACTGCATTTTAAGAAACATGTTATCACTCTAAAAAATGTCTATGAAACGAGTTTATGAAAACATCTCCTAAATAAAAAAAACGTCTAAAAATATTTTATAGGCCGATTCAAACTTAATGGCGGCTCGGAACATGAGGCGAGTCGCTGCGCAGTAACGAATTCAACTGTCAGCGGGGGTGAGGGGTGAGGTACTGCGCAGCGGGAAGCGCGCTTCAGAGCCGCCATAAAGTTTGAATCGGGCTGTACACACTTGTTCGGGCCTTCCTGATTAGGTCACGTTTGGAAAACTGCTCCATTATTTTAACGAAGACATGTGTTTTGTTTGTAGGATCCAACCTGGTCGATACTGAGGCGACGTCTGACATCAGTGTTCACGGCTGCAAAACTGAAGAGTCTCAACGGGATCACTATTTCCAAGTCAAAGGCTCTTATAGATCGCATAGGTGTTGACTCCAAAAAGGACACGCCTATTGATCTAAGAGTAAGTGTCTTAAATAATATATATTTTTCGCTCTTTTTGGCACGAAATACATGAGAAAAGCTCAGGCCATAGTAACAATATTATCCAGTCAACAAGATGGTAGCGAGAATGACTACCAGCTTACACCAGACTTAATTTACGGATAGCCACTCGTGGAGGTTATGTTAATTTTTTTTTTCTTTGAAGGGCAAAAGGACCAAAGCTACAAATAAAAATTGTGTATTTTATATTATAATCAATATTAGTCATGACAGTAACAATCCTTCTCCTTTTAGGACCTATGCACAGACTTCACGACAGACGTGATTGGAGAGTCAGCTTTTGGGGTGACCAGCAACTGCTTGGCAGATGGATACAGCATCATGAGGAAGGTGACCAGGGAGTTCATGGAGTTCGGCTTGCATCGAGGACTGTCCTGGTCTAGCATCTTCTTCTTCCCTGATCTGGTGGATATATTTAGGTTAGTTTCATCACCAGATAGTCAGAAATATAGGCTTTTTCATAGTGCGCTCCTTTGTATGGCCAACTCGTGCTTAAAAAATAACGTCTCGCTCCTTAACAAAAGATAGCTGCGGTCTACCTAAAAAGGGAGAGTTTATAGGTAGACGCAGCTATCATCATCAGCATTCATCTTATACAGGATCCACTCAAAAAATCTGGCTACTAAAGTTCGCGAAGATATTTGTTACTCAATCACTCATAAAGGGCTAAATGAATTTTAAATTATTTGTCGTAAATAATATATGGAACATTATATTCGGTTACATTAGCCAGTTCCCCAAGGATACCAGTAAAATCGCAGACAACGGCTTGATTTTGTATATTTTATGTATCCATTCGCCATTCTTTTAGAGCAGTTTTGGCCCAGTGATGTCGCCCCAACTAACAAGTTCGCAAGTCGTGAGTTCGAACCACCAGGCCACCATATCAGGCACTTTAATTTGTGATTTCATGACCACTGCTCTCAAAACGGTGACGAAAAACATTCACGAAGGTTTCCACTGTTTTGAAAGGAAACCGGCATATCCTAGAACCAAACATTCGAGGGATGTGACATCATAGGCTGATTATCCTTATGCATTCTTTCAGATTCAAATTCTTTCCCAAGAAGACTATTAAGCTGCTACGTACAATCTTCCGAACTGTGATCGAACAGAGAGGAGGATATGAGAAAGAAGTCAAAGATACTCGGGATCTGCTCGATGCGCTGCTGAAGATCAAGCAAGATGCTGTAAAAGATAATGAAGGTAAAGATTCATGCATTAATCCGTCCATCATAGTCAACCATAGGAATTAGCCATTACCAAAAGAAATTCTGGTATGAATATCCTCTGACTGGTGATTTATGATGATTGTAAAAGATCTATATAGAGGAGTAAACTGTTTTTGCTCTCGCTCATGACCAAGAATCCCAATAATTTCGAAAATGACTTGGCAAAGTGCGTTATCAGCAACGCATCTTATCTTTGCGTTACCTCGTGCTAGTGAGGTGGTGCATTGCCTTAAACAGCGTCTTAAGTTAACTAAGAAAGGTCCTATTTGTCTATTCCCACTATCATAAAGCATTGATTGTCCCGGTATTAAGAAATTCATAAGCCATTTTCTCCAGTATGATTGTTTTTCAACTAACTCATTATCTTCCTGCCCGTGTGGTCGGCGGAACATGTGTTTTTCTCGCACTCTCCTCTGTCCGCCGTCACTCTATCATTCATTCCTTTGTCTTCCATATCGCTCCTCACACAATCCATTCATCAAATTACAAATCAAATTACTCATTCACAAAAATTTTGTCCTAGATATCACCGAAGACTTGCTGCTGGCACAAGCAGCAATCTTCCTATTAGGTGGTTTCGACACTTCAGGAACTACGTTATGCTGGGTTGTTTATGAGCTGGCTTGGAATCCACATCATCAGGTATAATACTTACTACATCAAACATCATCATTATTATATGAATCGGTCTTCTGCTGAATATATGCCAGCCATAAGGTTCCAATAAATTTCCATAATCTCTTACTACTGACCGCCCCGTTGGTCTCGTGGTCACCAGCGCGACTGCTGAGCGTGGGATCCTGCGTTCGATTCCCAGGTCCTGCGCCTGATTTCTTCCCGGTCGTGTCGTTCCATCGGACTAAGAGAGTAAAGAAACAGAGGGTGCACCTGTGTTTGCGCACACACTTGTACACCATAATATCTCCTTCGTACTTGGCTAATCTCCATTGAGATCGAAATTGGAATCGAGAAATCGGTCGGGAGTATTATTATTATAATCACCGTGCTTGGAAGAAGGATTGGTGATCGCAATTTTAAAAACGCTTTTGCGCATTCCGTTGATAATGCATAACATTTTGTTGACCTGAAGGACTATTCTCGTAATTTTAAGATCGTTCACAGTCTGATCTCAGTCTCAATCTGTCAAAAATACCTCTAATTTCCCTACATTTCGACAAGTTTTTGACATTGATTGTCACTGAGATGAGATTTCAACTAGATTTTGAACGTTTTCAATTACGGGAACTGGCCTTCTGTCCAAACGGTTCATTTTGCAAAGTTATTAACCTTTCAACGTTTTTCTTAGGAACGGCTTTACCAAAATATCTTAGAACTCAAAAGAAAGATTGGAAACCGTAACTTCGACGCAACAATTCTCTCTGAAGCTAACTACATCGACATTGTTATCAAAGGTAAGACTGTTTCTCAACATTATTACTCATACAGGATTTTTTTTAACCAGTCCCCAAACGTTTTCAGCTAATATGATTCTAGACGTCTAGTGTAAAAATGCTAAGTAGGTTATTAAAATAAAATTGGTTGCTCCTTAGTTTTGTTCGCGTAGGTATTGCACTTTTCTATGAAACTTCGGAAATAAAACAGGATATTCTACATTACTTATTAACATCACAATGTTAAGTGCGACTACGATAATGTAGTCTTTTGAAATATCAGTTTAAAAAATCGTTGTTTTTTTTTGTGTTAACTTTACAAACGTGATGGGTATCGCTATATAGACATGGTAACACATAAGAAAATTTTCTCAACTGATACTTCAAGTAACAATATTAACAGCGGTCGTTGACCTCCAAAAAATCTATTTATTTTATATTGAAGTTTACCTAGCCAATTTATAATAACCCTGTATGGGAAAAGGACACACAGAGGAAGAATAAAATACTGCGCCTTGTAAAATTGTATTACCACAGCTTCTTCAACTGTGTCTTTTAGTATGCAATTTGGATACCTACATTTTCCGATGCATAGATATATCGGAGAAGGCATGTCTGTATCCGTTAACATCAGGCATATTTTAATTACTGTGGACGCACTATGGGTAGTGTTGGTTATAGCGCAATCGAAAAACGTTAACAAGTTAGTCACACTAGCGAATCACACACTGTAGGTACACAACTCAACGATACGGAACGCGAGACAGTTTCTAAGCACATGTTGTTCGTACGATGTCCAATGTTTCGATATTCCTGAGAGCTCTGCGCACACCGCTCTTGTCGCTGTAGCTCTTGTCCCCTCACGAACTCAGGCTAGACTCTGTCGAGTGCCACGAGATGGCGCAGGCGTTCCAAATAAACGAATAACTCCGACACGGCCATCCTGCTGGACACACGTCCTCGTGTGCTAATCTGTAAGGAACCTACCCACAAAGTATCACATAGCTCGGTCACTCCTCACCACATTTGATACAGGCAAAAACACAATGAAAACTTGAACAAACTAACAACAGCAGAGTTCAGAGCATTACCCACTATTTAATTCCCAAATCTCAAGGTTACAATAAAAATATTCAACTAAGATGCATGTGTCTCATACTATCTAGTAACCTCCAGTTACTCAACTCGTCAAATTCATTTACGCATCCACCTCGGATCGCCAAGTCACTCCTGAACTTTATGGTTTCTCACGAAGCGCCACGAGATGGCGCTGGCGTTCCGAATAAACGAATAACTCCGACAGATATATATTTCATTTTATTATCGTAAAAGCGTAAACTGCTACTTGAGAGCTTATCTTAAAAAAAACATGGTTTCCTGCTGCAGTCACAAGTTTATCAGTGAAACATTACATAATAACAATCTATATATACTTTTTTATTCCGGTTATTTCGTTATCTGACTTAACTATAATTTGCTTGTGGTTAAGAAATAGCAGCCGCACGGTTCGATTGATCAGGTTAAGCTACGCTTGCTGCGGTAGGTCCGTGGATGTGGTGGGTGACCATCTTTACATACCAAGACCCTTCCGTGCCTCGGAAAACACGCCGTTGATCCCGGCTGTCATTCGTAGGTCTTTGACAGTCGTTACGGGTCATCAGAAGCCCGAAAGTCTGTCAACCAGTCTTACAAAGGCTTATCGTATTACCCAATAAGTACTAATAATAATGAACAATTTTTAAACGAGTAAAGAAATAAGTGATATTAAATATAATTAAATAAATAATAAATGAAAAGATATACCTGCATATAAAATATTAATAGAATATGTAAGTAAATGAATGGTAGTATAAATACATACATAGATAATAGGATATAAAATAATTCTGATGGATAAATTCAATACTAATAATACATAATTATGAATAACAGATATATTTTAATAAGTAAAATAACAAAAATAAATTATAACACAATACTTAATAATTATACTACATTAATAAATAATAATAATGAAAAATGTTTAAGCGAGTAGAGAAATAAGCAATATGAAAAAAAAAAAAATGAATAGATAGACCAGCATATAAAACATTAATTAAATAAGTGAATGAATGGAAATATAAATATACAGGTATAAAATAATTAATAGGATATAAAATAATTATAACTTAATAACAAAGAACATTAATAAAGCGCTCTTCCTCTCTCTACTTATTTAAAAACGTACTGTGCCCGACAGGGTTCATAATTGTTTCTATTATTTTTCTTTTATTTACCACTTGTAGTTGTACATTATGGATTGCAATAAACGATTTGAGATTTGAAGTGGGCTGTGGAGGTCAGATAAGCAGTTTCTCCATGTAAAATATTGGTATTCAGCTGCATCCGGTTAGACTGGAAGCCGACGCCAACATATTTAGGAAAAGGCTAGGCAGATGATGACTTAACTATAACTTATAATAATAAGTAACACTTGAAGTGTATGGCAAATAAACCATTATAAAAAAGTCCTAAACATAATTATTATTTTAATAATTCTATAAATAAGTGTTATTAAATTGAAAACGTCGTATGTTCTACTCGTCATAGAGTAGAGGGCGTAACGGATTATTAAACGTTTTTTATGTGAAATTATGTGCAAGGTTTTCTTTACAAAAATGTAATTTAAAAAAAAAAACAAAATTGCATTTCCGAGCTTTAAGGAGGGATTCATTTGATGAAGTCACTCCTCAAAAAAAAAATAGAAAAAATATTTTAAAAAAAGGCTTAACACTTAAGGGATTAACACTTCAACCTTAGCATAATCAGCCTTTAAAGTTCCCACTTCTGGGACACAGACCTCCTCTGTTCGAGAGGGTGTGGGCTGTAATCTACCACGCGGGCCCAGTGCGGGTTGGTAAATAGTGGTACTTCAACCTTAGCATTCCAAAACTAGACCCAAGTTCTAGACCGCAGGTTTTAGCTAGAAAAATCCTGTAAAAATGTTCTATCATTGTGTTGCGAGGAAGTTTATTGCGCCTGTATTCCTTCGTGTCGTCCTTGCTTGCACCGCACGTTATTAGATGTATCATGTCAGCGTTCGAGAGGTTCAGTTCTTCAGCTGATGAATAAATTCTAGTTTTGATTTTGCAACTTTTAAGTATAATGTTAATAAAAATATCAAAATGATCGGAAGATCAGTCTATAACTTATACATTTCCTTCTTCAGAGACCCTCAGAAGGTACCCCCCAATGGGCTGGCTGGACCGCATAGCCACGAAGGACTACCAGATCGACGACAACCTGACTATTACGGCTGGCACCGCGGTCTACGTGAACGGGGTCAGCATGCAAATGGACCCCCAGTACTTCCCCGATCCCCAAGTCTTCAACCCCGACCGGTTCCTGCCCGAGAACGAAAGGGATATCCTTCCGTATACCTTCATGCCGTTTGGTGAAGGACCTAGGAGCTGTATTGGTAAGACACAAATTTTTTTTAAAGATTTGGTCTATACTTTTTTGTTCGTATTTCAAATGTCTCATACTACCAACATCCAACGTTTGATGAACGTTAAGCATGATTTTCCGATTCAGAAATCACAAATCAATCAAGAATACAAATTATAATATTGTTAAAAGAATAACTGAACGAACCCAATTCAAGAATACCCACCTAAAGGCCGATTTTTCCAACGACAGATAATTTTATCCGAGGAATAATTTTTAATTTTTGACAGTCCTTCCATACAAAATCTGTCAGACGTTAATTTTATTCTACAAATATTTTTTTTCTGTCGATTGAAAAATCAGCCTAAAGAAAACCTACACTGCTACAAGGATCTTTTTTGCAATTGTTTTATGAAAAGGAGAGAAAAAAATAAGATGGCGGCTTTAGATCCGATTTTGACCACGCACCAAAATATCCTTCTGTCGTTGTTGATATTTTTGATATAAAGAGATGATATACATTATACCCCATTTTTTTTAAATCACTAATCCATGCTTTCGTTTCTAGGCATGCGTTTCGCGTACCAGACTCTCCGGCAAGGTCTGGCAGACCTCTTGCTGAACTACGAGTTCAAGGTGATCCCCAACACCCCCAAACCCAGCGAAGTCACAATTGAAAAGAATGGAATGTTCCTCATGCCCGATGAGAAGATATCTGTCCAGTTTGTTAGGAGAGATAATGAGTTTGTTGCCTCGGTTTAATAAAATATTTATTTAAATAATTATGGCTTATGTTTTTTTTACTTTTCCCTAGCTATGGGACCTTTATCCAGCGATCAATCCACATAGCCGTTTCCCAACTATGTTGGGGTCGCCTTCCAGTTTATCCGGATGCAGTTGAATACCAGGATTTTACATGGAACGACTGCCTATCTGACCTCCACATCCCAGTTACTAAACCTGACCTTTGCCCAGTAGTGGAACAATAAAAGTTGAAAAAAAAAATTGTGTGACTATGCTAAAACCTGGTACGGTGGTCAATTTATTGCATATTTTCGTGTTGCTTCTAGAAAAAAACTACAATACAACGATAATTATTGATTACTACAAGCAAACCACATGCTATAGGATATATAGACTGACTTAGTCAAGACAGACAGTAATTTGCGTATCCTTATGCAAATTAATGTCCGCATAAAAATATGTACTTACCTAGATTTCTGTAAAAGAAGTGATTTTTGGAACACCTATTAATACTCCGAGCGCATAGAGGAGACAATTTTCCTTGACGATGCTTAAAATAGAGTAAAACAGACAGTAACCAGATTCGAACAGGATTTTTGATTTGGCGAAGGTTATATAACGCAAAAAATCAATCAAGTTTTTGTGACGTTGATACTAGTGTTGTATTAGCTGAATAATGTCTATTTATTGCACAAAAAAGTCAGCCAGGAGAAGATAAAGGATAAGAGAGAAAGATGAAGGCATACACATACTGTTGAAAAGCATGCTTGTTTGTTAGTAAGTAGCATGCTTATATAGTATGCTCTCCGTGTGTGTAAAATCAAATCAAAAGTCATTTATTCAAACTAGGCTGATGATCAGGACTTTTTGAACTCTAAAATTACATGAAGTCCCCCAAACGCACGCCCTTCACCACTTCCTAGTGCTGTAGCTGAGAAGACCAATTGGCGCAGCAAACTCCCCTGCAGCACAGCTGTCTGTTCAGTTAGAAGAACTTGATTCTATACAATAGTAAGTAATGATCATATTCTTTTCGTCGCACATGCTTATTGTGTGCTAAGGTAGAATCTGCTCGAAACTCGCATGATTTTGAGTATTCCAGGCTTAAAAGACGACCTCATTAAATCCCCAACATCCTTCAGTACATAATATTCTTTGAAAAAAACTAAACAACGTTTTCGTGTTCCTTACCCCCGTTATCCTCGATCTGCTTGGCTCACATCCCCCTCTCCCCTCCCTATAGATTAACACCCTTCCAGTTTATATATCATTACTGGCTATCGATGTCGCCACCTATTCTCATTAACGATAGTGCCGCGATCGTTACCGATAACTGTTATTTATAGCCGTTATTCAAAGGATTATATTTTTTCGTTCAGATTTTTTAGGAGAGATAAGTTTTTTTAGCTGATTTATTAGTTTATTTGTTCAAAAAACCATTAGTTGAATGTTACTACAAATGATGCCTTAACTTCGTTAAAACTAAAGCAGATTTCAACGTAATAGGAACGAATATTTGCTGCCGTATATGTGAGTTATGTATGTGCAAAATATGAATGCACTACTTTCATACTGTTCTGCTGTTCGCAAGCGTGACTGCTGAGCTTGAGGTCCTGGGTTTGATTTCCAACTCAAACAGTGTTATTGAGGTTTTCCATTATAAATTTTCTCGGTAGCAGGCTGGAGTCTGGGTTGTGCCCGGTTGATGGTGACAAGCTCGCCCCCTGTTACATGGCACTTAAACATAACTGGCGCGATACTAATGTGGTTACTATATAAACTAGGTAGTTTCAGACAAAATCGTTTGAGACAGACAGACCGACTCCTGAGCAATAACATAACATAGTGCTCCTTCGGTCTTTTAACATAAATGGGAGCATTTTCTAAGGAGCTCTTGAACCGATGGGACAGTAAAAATATAAAAAATAACGTTTTAATACCGTTAAGAGTGTCCCATGCCTAACATAGCCATTACAGCTTAATCGTTAAGATAAAGGGATGGCTTCTTTTTATGATGCCTCGCGGGTTTATGTGTTGGGGCTTGTGCATACTGTCGCACTTTGTGACAGCATGTTGCAGTCGCATTTAAAGCTATACTCACATTAAAAAAAATCCGTTATCGTAATCGATGTTTGCGTCGTTAATGGCTTTAAAAACCGTTGGAGGCTTTGGTGTTCGCTGCACTACTAGCATAATTAGCCTATAATGTTCCCGCTGCTGGGGCAGAGACCTCCTCTCTGTAGGAGGGAGTGGACACCACGCGGGCCCAGCGCGGGTTGTTAAATGTCACATGTCTTTGAATTTTTGGTTCTAGCGGACAATCCGGTTTCCTCGCGATGTTTTCCTTCACCGTTTTGAGATCAGTGGTGATGAAATTATTTACACAAAGTAAAGCGCCTGCCTGAATTCAAACCCACGACCTAGGACTCGTAACTCGCACATTCTCTGCACTTATATGCGTCAAAACACTATATATCCACACATTTCCTGCGAATTGTCGCGATGTCCGTGTTCGCTCGTGTGTACACACCCTTAGATAATGATCCCCTTACAATCTATTAACGTAAGGTCAGGTCTCTATATTAAGGCTTTTGATAACTGAGGGTTTTTTTCCTAACGTATCTTTTCTTTGGGGATGAACGCACTAACTATAGATACAACTTGTGCAGTGGTACCCTCTCAGGAAAACAGTATGCGAACCAATTAAAAATTTACGAAAAAGCTTTTTAAATGCAGGGTAATCGCGGTATCACACTTACAGTAGCAATGGCTTATAATAATTCGCATTGTGTTTGAATTATGTAGTACATTTTGATAGCTCAACAACATTCATTGCGTTATTTACGTTGTGAAGGAGACAAATTTTTCGAACATATGAAGCAATGGATTAGCAATATCCTTTTAAACGCTTCCGATTGAGATTGTTAGGCAATTAGGGTGCTGTTTAGATCTTTAGAATATGCAAAAATCTCTAAAAACATATTGAAAGTGTTTAGACAACACAAACATGAGTCGAATAGTTGACAACTATAATAGCTTCGGGATTTAGAGGTCGTTGAAATGACCTTAGCCTTAGTCTTAATCATTTGGAAACTAGTTTCAATGATTTTTTATTTTTTATTTTGTAAATGAAAACAAGCTGCAGTATATTAAAAATAAACGGAAATAAATGAACACTAAAGTCGTCAAAAAATAAAAGGCCCGTTTTGACATTGACAGTTCTAGTAGTTAATAAAGATCAAATTCGCAAAACACGTATTCGTTTGTATGAAACTGACAGGTGTCAAGAACGCATTCTTTAATGTCTAAACGAGCCTTTTATTTTTTTACTACTTTACGCTTAACAAATATACTACCCACTACATTTTTTAATGATTACGACTTAGATATTTACAAACTAATGGCAAACGTAACTGTAGTCAGAACAAAATCTATATACAAATACCAAACTATTACGTATTGTATATGAACGTATATACGCCACTTATAACAAAAAAAAACTTTTTTTTAATTTTGTCTGTCACTGTCTGTTTGTTCCGGCTAATCTCGGAAACGGCTGGACCGATTTTGATGGGATTTTCCCTGGCAGATAGCTGATGTTATGAAGTAAGATATAGGCATACATTTTGTCCCGGTAGCACGTTCCCTTGGGATTATTTCTGCCATCGCGCGGGCGAAGCCGTGGGCAGAACCACCAAAAGAAAATAAAAATAACAAATAAAGACTCTTGTTTGTGTGTCGTATCCTACGGGTCCTACAATAACAATAATAATTTGCTAAAGCATACAGAATCTGCTGCTGATCCTTTAGAATTTTAAGTATATTACTTTTAAAAGAAATGGAATGTCGAATATGAAAAATTAATCTTCCATGACTTTTTATAAATCCAATCATTACTTCACAAGACCCACCAATGTCTCATCAATTCCTTACCCCATAGATAACGAAGAGCCCTTCTCCTTCACAGCCAGGTAAGCCTTCATCCACTAATGACCTCTAAGCCTCTAAATAATCACGCTTGGTCTCCGCAAGTCCTCGCGATGGAAGGCTTCCGAGGATTATGAGACTAATTGCCAATCGAGATACAACTCTCCTCAGAGAATTTGCAAGGTCAGGAGCTGGGCCCAGTTCTATTGCTTTGATTTAGCCAATTAAATTTGGGGCATCGTGATGCATTATTTAAGAGGGAGAATTTGTCAAGGTCGATTGTGTGTGGAATGATGACGGTTTCTTTGGGTTATTAACAGCTTTTGGTTTAAGTATCTTTTCTGACATTCAAGCATAGTTTTCATACATTAAGGAGATACCTACAACCTATTAAAACTCTAACAATAGCACTTGTCTACATAAACTTTTTACATTGCAGAATTTCAGTACGGAGGAAAATCGAAACCTCTATACATACACCTCTCAGCATAATCCTCTATACATATTACATACATACTGCAGCATTGGTGAATGCTACATTATAATTTTATCACGAACGACCTTCTTTTATAACAAATCCAACCTTATTTTTAATCAGAAAGGTTATTTTCTCCATATTGAATTTTGAATCTAAAAGTGTCATGTCTTTTCTCTTACGGAGATATTTCATTTGAAGTTTTTTTTGGAGACAGGACGGAAGTCCATAATATAATTTTTTTCCGCTTGACTATGTAATAATATGCCACGATATTAAAGGTATCGATATAACCCACTTGAGTGTGATAGTTTTCCTTTAAACTTCGTTATATATAGGTACTACTGCCGTGACATTTGAATTTCTAACTACAACCGTTTAGTTGGTAGAGGGGGGACACTTGATTCTAACGAAAATTGGTACTTTAAAGCTTGATAAGTCACGAACGGTTTACTTAATCAAAAAACGGTCTTCCCAACCCCCTAATATTTTTGAAAGGCCTATCCAACGATATTCCACACTATGGGAAGGACGAAACAAAAAATTATCATCCCCACTTTAGGGAGGTAGCCTAAATAATGTTTTTTTTTTAATTTTATTTAACCACTTTTTTGGCGTCATTAACGTGTATACTCATGCCAAATTACAACTTTCTAGTACCAATAATTTTTGAGCTAAACCGCGGACAGACAGACAGTCAGACAGACGACATGGCGAAACTATAAGTGTTCCTTGTTGACTACGGAACCCTAAAAAAAGCTTTTTACTAAAGAAAGTATATAAGGTACCTACTTAAAAACATCTTTTAAGATTTTGTCTCTCTGTCTGTTTGTTTCGGCTAATGTCCGAAACGGCTGAACCGGTTTTGATGAAATTTGGTATTTGGATACTTTTAACCCTGGGGAAGGACATCGCCTTTTTTTTACTTATTATCGACATACCGCGCAGGCGAAGCCACGGGAAAATTATAATATGCCAAGAAACTGTAGGCATCATCATCAGAATTATTATCATGTTTACAATAAGCGGTGCGTTTAATAAGTTTCACAGGTTTTTAGAGCTAAATAAAGTATTATTCATTATTTCACTTAACCTATTTTACAATTTGGTTTTAGCTCCACAACGAAAACTTCTCAGGGTTTATCAGTAAATGGAAATAATATCATTTCAAACCATCAATAATCAACGGGGTCATATTTCAATATTCAAAAAGAAAACTGTAAAATAATTCAAAGGAAACCCCACTGAAATCCCAAGACACGTGGTTTAGCGCTGCGCCAAGAAAAAATCCTCTTACAGTTAATCTGACAGCGAACGGTCCGGTCCCGGCGCTCCGGTTTGCATCCGGACGAGAAATATGGAGGATAGAGTTTCAAATGTTATGTCCGGGACGTTTTTGAATCGGTTATTTAGTTGGTTTTGGAGTAAAAATGGTGAAAAGGATCAATACTGTAAAGTTCATTCAATAATTTGAGATAGGTACTAGAAAAGCTTAACTAGAAAAAAAATAGTTTTGCGATTACATAAAGAAGTTAACAAAAACTTCATCAGTTTCCGACTACTGGTTAACTTCGGAAAGCATTCTAACCGTCGATCCTGGTTGTTACACTTTTAACAGTCATACAGACACCAGCACACCAAGCTACTACAATCTTTCAAATTTATTTTATAGATTTTCAAGTTTATCGCTAAAGCATAAAGGTTCAAGATTGATTGGGAAAATTTGATATATTCGGGTAGCTTGACCTGCTGGCGTCTCTACCTACTGCGGTTCCGTCGAGGTAAAGTGGAGCCACTTTACCAGGTTGGAGTTACGTCTTCACACTTGTGTCCGGAGACGGTTCAGGGACTTCCAAGTGGACCACGAAAGGTACCCCTGCTGGGAAATGCTTTTTTGTTGGTAGTTAGTAAGTAAGAGGGGGAAGAGTATCCCGCCACAGTTTGCGACGAGTGTCAGCCGGGCGTCCGGCAGTACGCTGTGGAGCTATGTCGCAAACTATGCTCCACCTCCTATCCTGCTCTCTGTGTCCCAAAACATTTATTTATTTATCAATCTTACAACTATCATTACAGGCCTTAACCTAATGCGACAGTGTAGTTATCAACTTAAAATTAACTTATTTAACCTCACATACCTAACAACAAATAATATAACTTTTTACCTTATATAACTAGCTATATTTAGACTATATTTACATGCATCCAAAGTGACCACTGCGCTTCCACCGACGACGCCGTGGAAGTGACAAAGTTTTGGGCCAACAAGATCTGAAATACTGCCAGTGACACGAAGAAGAACAGTTCTCAAAGTTTAGATCCAGTCACAAACCAGAAAGCCTGAAAAGAGCAGTAATTACAACAGTCTGACCTAAAGAGAAAAAGAAGAGATATTGCCCAGTAATCGGATTTGAGAGGTAAGATAACTGTCGCTCCATATAGGTACTTATAATGTATACTGAAAACGACCATAAAAAGGCTAGCAAACAATTGATTTTGATTGTAACAATTTTGTGAACGTCCCATTGTGTCACCCTCTGTGAAATGTCTACTTTTACAGGTATCTAAAACTCATGGCGTATCTACATTATTTACCTGACAATTCTAATTTGCACTCTATGAGTGGCTTTTGTGGACAGGTTGTTAATTCAGATTTGTTACAGTTGTAATGGTCATCATGTCATTTGGTTTTAATGTGTTCTTATTTCTATTATTTTATTTATCTTAAACCGGAACCGGTCGAAGTGGCGGTGCTTGGGGGAGGCCTATGTCCACCAGTGGACGTCTTTCGGCTGAAATGATGATGATGATGATTTATCTTTTAAATCCATTAAGTATTGTATATTTTATGAATGTGAGAACGTTGCACGTCTTGTAGACTGTAGATTTGTAGACCATTTTCTATTTTGTTAGTACTCTCTGACAGGCCTACACTGTCCTCGTATACCTGTTATTTGAAAACATTATAAAAGCCAATTATTTTCAAAAGAGTAACCGTGTAGTTTCTTACCGGCTCCTCTCCATAGAAAATGACCAATTGGAACCGTGCACCTAGCTTCTGACGTTTCATATTTAGTAGGTGACGTTTCAAATAAAATATTTTGATTTTAATGATCATAAGGAGTATTCTATTCTACCCATATATTTTGTGAAATTCATTATCAAGTTACCTTCAAAGAAACCTACTAAAATACACAGAGAACAAATCACTGGAATTGGCAACATTGATACAGCGATTACAGTTTGTCCCCGGACACTAGTTCCGGGGGCTTTGTTCACACCTTCCACCTAACTTAGAGGATTTTTGTGCAAAGCCCTTCGCGACACAATACTTGAGTTGTAAGCTCTTACACGTGAACTGTGAGAAAGTCTTTATTACATTTATTTATAGTGTTAGTAAAAGTTAGAATATGTGGTTCGAAATAATCCTAGTAATATTATAAATGTGAAAATTTGTCAAATGTTTGTTACTTAATCCCGCAAAAACGACTAAAAGGATTTGGATGGGCACACAGATAGTTTATAACCTGGATTAACACAAAGGATACTTTTTATCTCGATATTCCCACGGAATCGAGACTTATGCGGGTGAAACCGCCGGGCGCTGCTAGTCAGATAATGATTCTATTGAAGATTTATTTACTCATCTACGAATTTACCTAATTGCAAAACGTGTTAATTTCGAAATATTATAAAAACTTTTTTATAAAAAAAAAACAACTGACTTCGAACCCAACGACACCGACTTCAGAAATTAAAGTTATTTTTCACTTTGGAGCGTCTTTTTTGGAAACAAGTCTCAGTTGTATTTCAGCTGTTACTCAAAAAAGGGATGGTAGAGAGAGGTAGAGTTTTAATTTGTAACAACTGATATCCACAGTGTGCACTTGCGATGTACGAGAGCAGTGCTGGCCAAGTAGATCAGCCCCGACTAAGGAGCTGTAGGTCGTG
Organism: Apamea epomidion; assembly: GCA_947507525.1. Lineage (NCBI taxonomy): Eukaryota > Metazoa > Arthropoda > Insecta > Lepidoptera > Noctuidae > Apamea > Apamea epomidion. Next base: position 1,154,845 of record OX382233.1, read on the forward strand.
AGTTCGGTTCGTATCCAGGCAGGTACTTTACTTTGTGTATTTAATTTCATCACCACTGCTCTTAAAACGGTAAAGGAAAACATCGTGAGGAAACCGGCATGTTCAAGAACCAAAAATTCCAAGACATGTGACATCCACCAAACTGCACGACATCCACCAACCTGCACTGGGCCCGCATGGTGTATGGCCCACATGAGAGAGGCTCAAAGAGAGGGGGGCCCTGTGTCCCAGCAGAGGGAACATTATAGGCGGATTGTGTTTATACAATTTATCGGTTAGTAAAGTAAACATAAAAACTTAAAATACCTAAAAGTTAAATACCACAAATCTAGACACAATCACAAACATTTTTACTATTTACTGCCCACACGACCTCTTTGAAGAGCAGTTACACTATTACACATCTCTATTCAAACATGCACAACACCTACATATGTACATATGTCGAACCATGCACGTCACACAACATGAAAGTAAACAAACAAACAACTTCATAATTCCCGTTAAGGCAGGTAGTTCTGAACCCGGACCGGCACCGCCCCGGGCCAGCACCGGCCACGGCGGCGGATTGAATAAACATCCACTGTTTGACATCAAACGAGCTATTGATTGTCGGTTCAGATTGTAAATATACTGCTCTATTAATTCCTGAAGGCGTGGTGATGGTCGTACACAAAATATTGTGGTCGGTATCCGAAGATCGCGCAAGCTTGAAATTAAAGCAGAGTTTGTCGTCTACAACAATTATATCGTTTAAAATGCGGAATAACCATCGCGTTGTTAAGTCATTATAATGTGCACGCCTTGATAATGAGTTCTTGCGAATAAATAAAGATTGTTGCTCGCTATTTCCTACTGGTTAAAACTGAAAAGCTACAGCAGCCGGTCGATAAAGGAAGTATCATCACCAACATCTGGTAAAAGATAAATCGTGGGCTAGGATTTACTTAAATACTAAACACCACTGAAACTGCAAAACTCACAAAATAACATGAGATTATGAGATTCATGAGATTTCGTGCTGGAAAGCACACCCCAAACACACTGTTTCATAAAATGGGTGAAACAAAAAAATGTATATGAAAATGAAACAATAAATCATGCGGAACACGGTGTATCGAGCGAATGGGCACGTAAGGTCGCCGTAAGAACGTTAATTTATTTTCTGACAGTGCCTACGGCGGGAATATGAAAATTTTCTCCGTAGGGAGTCGCGGCAGACGGGCGAGACTTGTGTCCTTTGAACTTTCCATTCAATGGCTTCAGGCTTTTACATTCAGACTCTTCCATTTCGCTTGAGCAAACAAATTACAAAGTGGATACGAAAACACGGACGAATGGTATTTCTTTAATAGTGTTTAGAATCTAAGCCCAGTTAATTCGTAGGCGCGGGCCAGCGCGCAGGCGCGGGCCCGCGGCGGAGAGTAATGGGTAGCTCACCGTCTGATCAGGACCAGGCCCATGCCGGACGGCGCGTATGTGTTCCACGCGCGCCTTAAAGAGATGTCAGCATAAGTGACGGGGCCCGATAGGGCCAAAGCCTGCCGGGGTAGCAGGATCGTCCGAAAGGGTTACCGCTGCCCTGGAACATAAAGGGCTAAAGAAGGAACACGGGTGGGTTTTAATCAGTAAGAGTCTGACACTCCCTTCCGCTCCACCCAGAGCGGGAGGGGTCATTTGATAATTTCCCATCCGCAAAAAAAAAAGAAAAGCCCAGTTAATTATTTAATTATACACCTTGACTTGCGCCAAAACTTTGATCATCATCATCATTTCAGCCGAAAGACGTCCACTGTTGGACATAGGCCCCAAGCACCTCCACTTCGACCGGTTCTGTGCTTCTCGCATCTAACGGTTTCCTGCGGCTTTAACATGGTTGTCGGTCCACCTAGCAGTGAGAGGCCGACTTGAAAACTTTGATATAAACTATTAAGTTTAGGCGCAAAGTGAAGTTCTACTTTCAGCCTCGTGTAGGTATATAGAGCGAGCCTAATGTCATTATTATTATAGGTAGAACAGGCACAAATCAGGGGGCCTACTCCGAAGTGCAAAGTGCGAATGTTCGGATCGGACCGACACATGGCCGAACCGAATATTATTGAAAAATGCGAAAAAAGTTCGGATCGGCTCAGTTGGCTCGGGACCATAGTCAATATTCGAAAGAGTGTAGGAGTGTAGGATCGGAACCGACCGAACCAAATAGTAACTTAGTAGCAGGAAACAGCCGAACATTCGGCCGATACTTGTTCGGAGTACACCCCCAGGTCTACTACTGAGTTTCTGATCATACCGGATGGCAGGGACATCGACGCGCGACCTGAAACCATGAATTCAGCAAATAACTCTAGACCCCTACCGTAGAAATGTTTCGTCTTTATATAAAATAAAAAAACAGGTTTCAAAATGTATGGAACAGCGATTTTTCGGTGACAAAAAAGTCGGTTCAAAATCCAGTGCTGAATCCACGGTACCAGGTTGCGCGTCGGTGTCGTTGCCACCCAGAATATGTATACGCAAAACTTAATAACACTTTGCCTGACCTGGGACTTGACTGGACCCAGGACTCCACGCTTAACAGACGCGCTGGCGTCCACTATACCAATTAGGTAATTAAACAATAATATCTATAACTAAAAGAGAATCCCAGCCTTTTCTAAGCGTGTGAACCGCCAGTCTGCTCCTCCGTTACCCAACTGGTCCGGTTTAATTGGAACACAGTAATTTATCGTGGGATCTCTGTTATCCGATTACGGACCTATCGAAATTGTATTTGAACGAGGGAATTAATATAACTATGCACATACGATCGTAAGTCGGTTATAGTGTCTGATTGTGACAGTCTTGTGCCTGATCTAGCTAAGCTTGTCAAAGCAAATTGTCTTGATCGTCTCTTAATTTAATTGCTAGGACTGTGTATTTATAATAATAATACATTATAGCAATTTTATAATTAAGATGATGACAGTTTAAAAGATACTGTTTATACTGTACTGCTAAATATATAGATCCCGATAAATAAGAATACAATAGAATAGTCTTTATTATGTACACCATATAAACTACAGATATAAATATAGAAATTATACAAGGGTGACACAATGGGTGGTCTTATCGCTAAGGGCGATCTTTTAAAGAAAATCTTTGGACGGATTAAAAAGGGGAAGGAGAGACAAATATACAACCATCTATGACGGGGATCGGAACTGTTTCTCTTAAACACAGGTTATTTGTAACCTATCTAGGAGAGCAGTACGGCACCCACTAACTAGATTAAGAAACTTCATGTTTGTGCTTTATATTATTTTACTCTGCCATGTAGGTAATCTAGTCCTAGTTAATTTATTATTTAAAAAAAAAAAAAATACTGTAGGTTGTTTGTGGTGTACCATTTACATAATACAATAAATACATACATAAAGTATATAATACTAATCTAAATAAATATATATATAATATTAATAAACAAGTATCTGTAAACACACCACAAATCAGAAGAAAATTTCAACAGAAAGCAACGTTTTCACGAAAAGTTTTAGCCAATTTTAACAACATCACACATCAGCGAAAACTTTCCAAATAAAGGTTACTTTAACTCCGAGGTGTAGAACAAAAACATCCAAAAATCAAAACACACAATCCGTCGGCGTTACTTTTTCAGTGAGTTGAGCTCAGTTGAGCTGCGTTGAGCTGAACTCACGATAACAAAGACAAACATGGCCGGCGTGCAAACAGCTGTTCGCTTGTTTTGTTTCACTTTCTGATGACGGAACACTAACATTGTTAGCTCTGTTCATTTGTTGTGTACTCAAGCTTTTTATCTGGGGTTAGTAGCCTTAAATATACAGGGTCCACCTTTGAAACTCAGGGAAACTGGAAAATTAATGCGAGGTATTAAAACAGAAGTTTTGAATTTATTTCTGCTTGGTCTGCTCAATCTGATGCTGGATAGATTTGTCCTTTGTTGAAGTTGGTAGCGAGGCTGACTTCTAGGTCTGTATCGTTTAGGATGTCTACGTCAAGGGTGTACGGAAGTATCCTCATCTTTCACACTCGTCAAAGGTCTTCAAGTGAAGCCGGGGATCATTTTCACTAATATATATACATGGTAGGTGAGCTTTACGGAAAATCGCTTAGAGAGGACATTTATACTTGGCCTATGGTACGTTGCCGATCATAGCATAAGCTTAATTAGCCTATAATTTTCCCCCTGCTGCGACATAGGCCTGAGTATGGTAGAGTGGAGTATGTAGTAATCCACCACGCGGACCCGTGCGAGTGCGGGTTGTTAGATTTCAAGTATTGGAATTATTGGTTTTGGTACATGCCGGTTTCCTCACGATGTTATCCTTCACTGTTTTGAGAGCAGTGGCGATGAAATTATTTGCACAAAGTAAAGCGCCTGCCTGGGTTCAGACCCGCGACCTACAACTCGTAAAACGGGGCCGTTGCGACTGGGCCACCAGTGCTTCTAGACTGATCATAGGCCTCTCCCTAAAGGACACCTACTTCTGGTTGTTAGGTATCTATCCTTGGACCGTCTCACGCTACGATTGTCGGCGCATGAACTCTTGTAGCCTATCCTCTGCAAGCTACGTAGGTTAGTCGATAATTCCCAGTCCAAACAGTAAAGGACTAATGGAAAATTTGCATTTTCTGCCACAGCGTAGTACCAAGCTTGGAAACTGCAAGGCTTAATAATTTGTGATTGAATCGCTGGCGCGCGCCCAGCTGGCGGGGCGAACGATAACGGTAACATGACCAGGGAACCTATCACTGTCATAGTTTTGGATCGAGGGGAGATGTACACTGATGCTGATGAGGTTTTGGAAAATGTGAGTTTACACCTATCGAAAAAAACATGTCAGTAGCTAGTCCAGGAAAAAAAGTGTCTTGGCAAGAGTCCTACGGCCACCTCATGAAATGCTGTCACAGGCTTCTATCGACACCTGAAATAACAGCAGCGGGGTAATTGCGTATCACACTAACGGTAGCAATGACTTTCAATTTGACAGTTCAACAACATTTATTGCGTTACTTACATTGTTGATCAGACAAATTTTTCGAACACATGTAACAACAGATTTGCAATATCCTTCAAAATGATTCGGATTGTGATAATTAGTGTGTTACGCAATTAGGGTACTCGTTTGTTGATGAATAGCGTACCTTAGAGACGACATTTGAATGTGTCTGTAATATTAACAAAATGAATAAATCCGTAAACCTGTTTGGGTATGGTGGTAGGTAGTAAGAATGTCCCCGGACCGACACTGGACGTTAATGAAAGTCTTCCAGTTTCGACATATTTTTTAAAATAAAAATAATATCACTGTTTTAGTATTTTACCAACTCTTACTCAGCTATACATACAAACTTACAGAGCTTACCTTTAAATTTTTCGCGAAAGAATCCCGCGGAGCGACGGGCCTTAATTAAATAATTAACATTTTTGTACTAAACTGGAGTTTTTGAGAAATATTCCTTTATTAATAACATTTTGTGATAAATAACTCAGATTTTTATCAACTTAATTGACTTATTTTGTTATAAAACTTGCGTTCCTGAAAATATTAGACAAAGTAATTATTTTATAATGAAATCATTTCAACCAGCGTTGTTTTAATTATTTTTCCCTAGGTCAGGCTTAAACCCGATTAAATTTGCGTCAATCTAAATGTTAAAGAAATTAGTGAAGTCGTATTATTTATGAACTATTCACTGTAAAGCGCTAGAATAACATTAAAACGTTAGTTATTTATCTGTACTGCAACTTGGAAGCGATTAGTGATTTTGGACCTCTGGGAATGCAGCCTGTAGTAGGTCAGTGTTCAACTATTCATCTCACCCAAAAAAATGTTTTGACAAACTAAACGTAAATTGACACAGATTTTGATGATCTTATTCCAAAGAAGTTTCAAGAACCTTCTAACCCGCTGTCGCTATTCCCTTGAGCCAGCGATAAAGTAGGTAAGCTGAGTCGCCTAGCAAAGTAAACAGTGCTAAACTAATGAATTGCCCGGAACCGGTGTATTTTATTACGACTGTATACCATGTGCAAGCTGCATGGTAATACTCTTATTATAGCGTTTTTGTAGGTACAGTCAGCCTCAAAACGATGTATATCTCGACATGAATTCGATGACGTTTTGAGACTGACTGTACGTTTATCGAAATGAACTTTAAATTTTGCGAATGACTGGGGTGTTACTCCGATTTACCGCATATACATAAATCATTCAATAATACAGGGTAGCAGGGACGTCAACGTCGACAGAATTTTGATTTTTTTTTAAGGATTAAATTAGGTACAAATCCTTTAAAAAAAAATCAAAATTCTGTAATGAATAAGTAAACATCAGGAAACATCATACTGTTATAACATCATCTAACCCAAATGATTCACCAACAATAGAGGCGATCTGGCGTTAATGGTCACTTTTCTACCCTAACCTAACCCATATGATTCAATAACAGTAGTAAATATCAGGAAACATCATACCTAATAATTGTATGCCTACGTACTACTATGCTAATGAACTACGCTACTATGCTATGTAATTAAATTTATGCCAAAACAAATTAAGCCTTCAAGATACATATGCCAACATAAACTATAGGTATGCCAAAAAAAATATGGCAAAGTATTATTATGGCAAAACAAATTATATCAAAATCGTTATGCCAAAGTATATCAGGAAAAAGAATATTATGCGAAAAGAAGGGATCCCCTGCCTAACCCTACGGGGGAATAATATGCGTCATGTTATATCTGAATCAAACCTGCAGAGAAATCAAACTACAAACAGCCAACGAAACTCAAATTCAGATTAGTATTGATTTAGTTATTTAGATTAATATCCGACCTACAAACTCGGCTTATTATACGAAGGGTCAAATCAAAATGGCGGACATTCTCAGTAATATTCAGCAGTTTCAGTAACATTGTAACAGTTTAAACTAGGTTAATTGTAATTTCTAGCCTGAATCTGGCTGTTTTGTGATTGTTTACTGTATGATATGAAGGTAGATATGCTGTCTTGTAACAGCCGCACGGGTCGATTAATCAGGTCAAGAAGTCGGTCTACGCTTGCTGAAGTCGGTCCGTGGATGGGTGACCATCTTAACATTCCAAAGCACGCTACACCGTGGGTCCCGGCTCACATAAGTAGATTTTTGACAGTCGTTACGGGTCTTGAGAAACCCGAAAGTCTGACAACCAGTCCAAGGAGCATCGTATTACCCAGTAACTGGTTTGTGGATATCAGATAGGCAGTCGGGCCATGTAAAATACTGGTATTCAGCTGCATCTGGTTAGACTGGAAGCTGACCTTAACATAGTTGGGAAAAGGCTAGGCTGATTGATACATATATGCTGTCTTGACAAGTACAGACGCCAGCAGGTCAAGCTACCCGAAACTGTCAAATTTTTCCAATCAACCTAGAACCTTAATGCTTTATCGATAAAGTTGAAAATCTATTAAAGAAATTCGACAGATTGTAGTAGCTTGGCGTGCTGCGTCTGTACGTATTATTTTAGTCCCGTGTTATTGTACACAATATGCTGCTCGATCAAACTTCTGAACTCAGTGTAAATTAAGGCGAATTCTTATACTATTTTTTTTTACCGATTGTCATCTTTCACTGTTGTCGTAGTGGTTCTATGGCAATTCCTAGCAAAACAAAACCGTCTGGAAAGATAGATCCATGGGGCGAAGAACTCCAAACAAGAGGGTAAGCAGTAGCGCTTTCCGAGGGATTTAATGTTTTTCTCCATCATTCGAAGCTCCGTCCTAACATATTCGCCAAACCCTCAGAAACACACTATCGATCCGCTAAACTTTCCACTAGGAATCATTTCAAAAGGGTTCAAAATTATGAAACGTCATTAAGCTATGCCAGAAAAAAATATATAATATAAAAATCCCTTTGAAAGAGCGGAAAAATATATTGAATATTCATGACACTCTTGTATACCCTTAGGCAGACTGCGGGTTGGAAAAAAGTTAATTGAATTTCCACAGAATATTTGGAAGTCTATTTAGATTTTGAGTGAACGGCTGAACGCCTTTATTTCTGAATTGGGTAGAAGGCTGCCGTTTGTACTGGCGAAGTTATTTCAGTTTCATTTAGATACAGATAGCCTTGAGGAACTTCATGTTCAACTTTCTTTGTAGAAAAATAAGTAATTAAATTAAAATGACAACCTAATTGCGTAACATACTTTCAATCATAATTTGAATAATTTTACTTCATATGATCGAAAAATGTGTCTGCTCAAGAACGTAAATGACGCAATGAATGTTGTTGAACTGTCAAAATGAAAGCCATTACCTACTACTGTTAGTGTGTTACGCGACTACCCCACAGTGAATGCTTATGCAAATCCCGCATCCCCGGCCATAGGCAGAGGTGGAACACCTCGGTGGTTTTAGGCGGTAAGAGTCCGGCAAACTCCTCTGTCACCCCCACGATGGAGGGAAGTCCATGAGGATTCCATCGCGCACCAAAAAAAAAGTCTCATTGGACACGATATGTTAAGCAAATGAAACGTTATTGGAGACATCTTTTCACCATTCGTGTTGACCAATCGAATGAAAAATTGGGGTATCCGGGGTCAAAACATATTCGTGGTAAGCGCCAACGATGACGACGTACTTCAACCACCCAGACAGGACGAATGAAGCCAATAAAGTAGATTACTTCTCATCAAAATAAATGTATTAGATTCCAATAAAACAGGGACGTCGCGACACCGTGTCCAGAGGTCGGAATAAAATTAAATTAATGGACACTACCGATACTGAGGACATACAAGAGGAAACAGAAGGCCCACTCACTGTTATACACGACAAACAACATAACATCACGCTTTGTTTCCCTGGAGGGTTAGGCAGACAGAGGTGTACATTATAGGTCCACCCACATTTCGCCTGTTATGTTTAAGTCCCATGTAGAAGACGGCGAGCCTATTGGCATCAACCGCGCACGACTCCAGGCTCCGGGCTGTTATTGAGAAAACCCTGATGGAAAAACCCAATAACACTTTGCCTGGCCTGGGAATCGAACCCAGGACCTTATTCTCAGCAGTAGCGCTTGCGACCACTAGACCAACGCCGCAGTCAAAGTCAGTGGTTATACCTACCCGTATGCGCAAAATACGGTACGCGATTGTAACATTAAGTGTTGCCAGTCGTATCGGACATTAATTTTATTCAAAATACCAAGAATCCATACCTGTTAACTTTTATTATTTAACTAGCTGCGCCCCGCGGTTTCACACGCATAAGTTTCGATCCCGTGGGAATATCGAGATAAAAAGTATTCTATATGCCAATCCTGGCTATAAGCCATCTGTGTGCCAAATTTCATCCAAATACGTTAAGTAGTTTATGCGTGTAAGAGTAACAAACATCCATCCATCCGTCCATACAAACTTTCACGTTTTTAATATTAGTAGGAAGTAGGATGTAAGTACAATGTATATGCTGTTGACATACCTATTTTAAATAAATAATAAAAAACAAACAGACCGTTGTGTCATTTATTAATAAATAGGAGGATGTTTCAGTCCCCTCCCGTATTATTTTGAGTTTAAGCCTTCTACATATTTTCGTGTAGTGACTCGGCAACAGAGTACAGCGACAGAGGAAAGTGGAATTATTCAATTTCCGTAGAAAGCAAACCAAAATCCAATTGGCACAGGTTTACATCGGTTTTACTTGATCAGACGTCGGCGGGGAGTAGCACTAGTACATTATTATATTCGGTTTAGTTTAAGACTGTATGAGAAAAGGAAATATTGTAATGTAAGTTAACACACTTGTAAGATAACTGTAATAACATTTATTATTCATTCACTGAAACGTTAACTACGATAACATCCGTGAAAAACCCGTTTATCTGTTAAAACTATTTCGGAATTTTTTTTTATGGGAATGTAATATTTCCCCAACTTTGCAAATAGTTAAGAATATTAAGTACGGAATGGATAAAGGTTGAGCCGTGGTGGCCCAGTGGCAACAGCCGCGACTTACGAGTTCTAGGTCACGGGTTCGAACCCAAGCAGGCACTTTACATTGTGTAAATTATTTCATCACCACTGCTCTCAAGCCGGTGGAAGGAAAACATCGTAAGGAAACCGGCATGTCCTAGAACTAAAAATTCGAAGACATCTACCAACCCGCACTGGCCCCTCTCACAGAGAGGCCTGTGTCCCAGCATTGGGAACAATATGAGTGTATATGAGTGTATAAAACATGGATTGTGCGTGCGCTGACCCCATATGTAGGTATGGGTAGGCGTTCATACTTACATCTATTTGTACAGACGAGAAGCAAAGTTTAATGGAGTCATTCCCATTGACGTCACACAATCCTACAGCGCACAAGCAACAGTCGCCTACCTAAAACATTGCTTAAAAGTTGCTCCAGCCTAAAACATGTAAAAACTGTTTCCGGAATTCATATATTATCTACTAATAAGTGTATTGATTTCTAAGGTTTCCTATGTCGTGGTCAAATTGTGATAAGCGTGGGTTGGGTTAGATTTCCGATCGAGCAGTGTTATTAGGTGAAGGAAAACATCGTAAGAAAACCGGCACGTCCAGAACCAAAAATTCGAACACATGTGACATCTACCATCGCGCACTGGGCCCGCGTGGTGGATTACAGCCACTCCCTCTCGAAGAGAGGAGGCCTGTGTCCCAGCAGTGGGAACATTAAAGGCTGATTATGTATTAGGTTTACCATTAGGAAAATCATAACATAATAACCTGCCACAAACTCGAAGCATTTATTTCAAAAAACAATTTACGAACACTTTTGAATTGCCAAAAAGTCGATCAGTTAGTCTGATAGTGGTAGCTAGTTAAATCTGACTTCTAACAGTCAGCGGGGTACTTGCGTAAAACACTAACGGTAGGAATGGCTTCATTTTGACAGTTCAACAACATTCATTGCGTTATTTACTACGTTGTTGAGCAGACAAATCTTTCGAACATATGATAGGAGATTAGATATGTTACGCAATTAGGTTGTCATTTTAATATTAGCAATATCCTTCAAAATTATTCAGACCGTGCTTGACACTATCAAGCACAATCTGTTACGCAATTGGGGTGCTGATTTGTGCCATTTGAAATGATACAACGTCTGCTCAGTGTGAATATTTCTGTATTTTATAATCGTGTACACGTACAAACTTGGTAAATATATTAGTAGCAATTTTTAAGAAACTGATAACTTCTTCTAGACAACCTTTTGGTTTTGAGGCACGATGAGAACTGCCTTAGGCACTAGACGACACTCTAAACATTATGTTTCCATTCTGTTCGGTTTGAAAAAAAAACCAGGACTTTTGGCGGGAACTGTCAAATGAGATACTTTTAAACTTCATGACTATACTGATACAAAAATCATTTGAGTCAAATCAAATACTTTACATTTAATATTTAGTATTTACAATCGATAAATCTTATTATTATTTGGAAATCATGACATTCGGCCGTCCGACACTGTGTTGCCTCCTGGCACACACACAACAATCTTACATATTCAATTAAATCATGACACATTATTATTAGATTATTAGCAATAGGTTTACTACATACATGGACTTACAATACATTACTGGCTACATGTTAGGTACCTACTTCTAGCTCTACCGTACCTACCTGTCCTTCGGGTTACACAGGCGTGATTTCTTGTTTAATTCCCGAAAGGTAAACCAATTTTATAATTGGATCCCATTCACAGACTACACAGCTTTTTCGGCCCAAAATTCATTTATTATCTCAATTTACTTGTTATAATTTAGCGGAACTTAAGCCGGGACTCAGATGTTAATGAATAGAGTTATTTATGCTAAAATATTAAAGTCTTTCGGGAAGACTGGCTCGTAATGCGGATGGCGAATATTAAGCAGTTTCTTGATAATAATGTTGCTGAATCTACGTTTTACCGAGTGGTTAGAATAAGCTTGTATCTTTGTGTGAGAAAACTATCACAAAGTGCTTATGTAAGTACCCGGTCTTATTTAAATGCACATCGAGTTTTAGAGAGATACACACAAACACAATCGTTAAATCGATGTGTGATAACATCGTGTTTCTGGGACGAAACCCAACACAAAAATTTGCAAAAAAAATTGTTAAACGCATGTCAACGCATGCTTTTGGTGTCTGGATTAACAACAGCCATCAGCTCAGTTGACATATAAATAAGTATAATTTTGACTCTTTTCGTTTCGGAACTAACGCCGCCATCTTGTTTTGTCATTACAATTTCACAAAATGTTTACCAACAACGCCAAAATATCCTTGTAACTCTAGTAGCCGCATAGGTTGCAAATACGAGTATGTCCCAGAAAAAAAAACGTGTGCGATCGAGGACCAGAACGAGCGAAGGATCAAAGTTCCTTACGCGAAACTCGCACACACACACACACACACACACACACCCACACTCGTATATAATAGAAAGAGACAGAGAGAGAAAGTCGCACGGAGGGGGGCATAATGCTTCTTCCGTAGGCACGTGACGATTGGGTACTACCTACCAGTCAACTCCTACCGCAAGCCGCGTTAAGGACCTTCGTTTCAATAAGATTGAAAGATTAATATTCATAAGTAATAGCGTAATAAACATTCTTGCTCCCGAGGAGTGTCGTAAAAAACGTTAGAATCGGATCGTGCGACCGTCCGTGGGTAGGCTGCGGGTCGCTGCGGGTCGCCGCGGGTTGCCGAGGGTGGTCGCGGGTCGCGGGTCGCGGTCGCCAGGAAATTGGACGCCAGCGCGAACTATCGCGGGTTTCATCGAGATGTATCGAATAAAACAAAATGAATGGCCCTGTGTTGGACTGTGTTGATTAAATGCGAGTTTAAATTGTACAGTCCATAGGTCTACTTTAATTATAGATGCTGGAGCAAATAAATCAGCATTGAAATTGGATAGTCAGTAGTTTTATAAAATAGGTAAAATAGGTATCTATTTTATTGATACCCAGTATATTATTGGCTCATATTTCAAAGTCTCTTGCGGCAGCTGTAACTTTTGAAGTTACAAGTCTTTTTAAATTACAGTGAGGAAGCTTTTGTATACATATTCAGCCTATAATGTTCCCACTGCTGGGACACAGGCCTCCTCTCGGTAAGAGGGAGTAGGCCATGATCCACCACGCGGGCTCAGTGCGGGTTTTGCTTTTGCTTTTTGCTTTTGTAAGACTTTTTGAAATGTCTAAAAATGTGAATAACCTAAACATGCTTGTAGGTAGGTATTAGAAGTTGACACATGCCTTCGTGGTGGCGATCGAACTCACAACCTCTCGCAGGCTGACTAATTCATATTCTCACTGACTAATTCACAACCTTGCCAAAAACCGCCCAAAAACACTTCTACGTACCTAAAGCATAGATTTTGGTGTACAGAATGTACCAAAATCTGAAGAACGAAATAATAGAACTCAAACATCCTCCTCCAAAATTAGTCGCACAAACTTAAATAAATCGATTCAGTTCCTGAAGAACCCGCCATCTTGATCAGCAGCTCAAAGGGCCTTCTGAAGCGTGCGATGCTGTAGATAAACGCAGCTTTGAGCTCCGTTCACTTTCATGAAAGATCTGCGGTATAATGAGTCTCTCTGATTGTCTGGCAGCTGATATTTTTGTATTTTAGGTACCTACTTTGAAGTTCAAGAGGCTTTTGAAGTCTTCAATTTCAAATACAACTGGACTTCTCTAGGCGGTCTTAGTGATGTGCTAGATTTGTAAATAGATGCCACGTTTTTGTTAAATGCCTCGCTGGTCTAGTGTTCCAAAGCGCTAGTGCTAAGCGTGAGGTCCTGGGTTCAATATCCAGGTCGGGCAAAGTGTTATTGGGTTTTACCATTAGGAATGTTCCCAGTAGCAGTCTGGATTTGTTCCCACTTGATGACAGATGACAGTAGGCTCACTACTTATTATATGAGAATTGTACGTAACAGGCGAAATGTGGGTGTAACTAAGGTACTTACACCTTTCTGGGAACACAAATTATGTTTATTTTTTGTTAACAGTTCTAGACTCTGGTCCAAAGATGTCGGGATGGTCGACTGATTTCCGTTCCTATCTCAAAATGGCTACCTTTTAACTATATAACTCAGCAGTGCTGATTTCCAGTGTCGACATTCGATGATGCCAGTTTTCCTAAAAAAATATTAGATGGTGACCTTGGAAACAGTAGGTAACAAAGCCTCAGTATAACAAAAGATTTTCAACACTCAGCTATTGTGAATGGGGTCCAATCCCATGAATAAGGATATAATAATACCTACAACCACGGGATAACGTATTTATGTTGGACATAAAGATCCCTGTAAATAATCCCGTAAGAAGGTTTGCGTAAAGGAAAACTAATAGTTCTCAGTTAACCCTAACACGCGTGTTGATAGTTTCTTTAACGTCTTAGTTTTGGATGCTGAAAGCATTGGATCGGGGTGGTGGTTGGCATGCTGAAGAGGTATTTGCAGCAGTAGGATGGTGGTGACTGGTGGAGTGGTGGCTGAATATTAAGATGATGATTATTATTCGTTTAGTGGAAGTTGTAAATAGTAGATACCCAGTGTCATGGACAGCGGGATGGCAAGCAGCATGTTTCTGTGCGCTTATGTACCTATTGAAAACCTACTAGGATTTGGGCAGGACTTTTAGTTAGACGAGGAGATGGTCGATGGAGTAAAGTTGGTTTCTTTGGCCAAGGTTAGGTCAAAGAAACCGGGGCCGTCCAAAAGCGCGTAGGGTTGATGATATTGTCAAAGTCGAAGGAAACACCCGGATGAGGGACGCACGAAGCCGCGAAGTATGGCAGAGAAAAGGCAATATACCCAGCAGTGGGTGATTCTGGGCTGAAATGATGATGATGATGATAAGGTATATTTATGTAGTTCATATTAATTTCATGATAAAACCCATGGAATTATTTTGGAAGTACTAAGTATTAAAAAAATAAGCTCTTTGATAAAACCTCACTAGAATGTAATAACGTAATGACTAGACCGTAGCCTGCTATTAGTTTACGTTTCGGATCAGCACCCTCATTGCGTACCTAACACGCTGTCAATCTCAAACTGAATAATTTTGAAAGAAATTGCTAATCCATTGCCTCATATGTTCGAAAAATTTGTCTGCTCAACAACGTATATAATGCAATGAATTTTGTTGAACTGTCAAAATGAAAGCCATTCCTGCTGTTATTGTGCTAAGTCATTACCCCGCAGAACAAGGATCGAACCCAACCCAAGCCTTCTCGTCGATCAAAATTGTCGCAAACAATTAACAAATACGACAAAAAAATACCTACATATTCAACTTCTACCTACACCTGCCTACCTACCTGCCTGATTAGCAATAACGACACAAACAAAGTAAGTAATGCATGGATATACCTACCTATGCAATTCATTTACAATCAGCAATTAGATGCAAACAAAC
Organism: Apamea epomidion; assembly: GCA_947507525.1. Classification (NCBI taxonomy): domain Eukaryota; kingdom Metazoa; phylum Arthropoda; class Insecta; order Lepidoptera; family Noctuidae; genus Apamea; species Apamea epomidion. Next base: position 1,170,308 of record OX382233.1, read on the forward strand.
ATAGGTACCTACGAAAAATGTAAACAAAACCATAGACTTCAAATGCGAGGGGTTCATTAATCCATGTCAATGAAACTCCGAATTTGTAATTAAGTCCGGTAAAATGAAAAAATAAAGCGTTTGACAGCCAAGCGACCTAAATATCGGAGGTCGGGAGAGAAAGCGGAGCTAAGCGGAGCGGAGCGAGGGATGTAAACAAAAATAACGTTGTTTTGTAATCGTTTGTATTCCGTTTGAGTGTGTGGACTGACAGTTGGAGGAACCCTCACAGGTCCCCGTGAGTTAATCCCATTCAGGAGGTGGCGTGAAATACTTAATTCAATCAATCAATTGAATCAATCTACAACAGTCCTTTACTGTACAATAGTCCCAATTTACGATAAACCAAGGCTATCTTTCACGTTTGCTGTAAGTTTCTCAAATGCCCAAATGGTAAGGTTTTCCCTCCCGATCTAATGTTATTTTGATTTGGTCTGATGAATACGCGCAAAATATTAATTTTTTCCATTAACTAAGTCAATAATAAATCACAAAGGACTCCTACATTAATAATTGAGCCTAACTTTCGTTTCGGACAAGCTTAGGCATCGGTATGAGTCAAGTGCACAAAATCCTCCATGAACATTTAGAGGTCAGGAAGCTTTGTGCCCGGTGGATACCTACCTCATAATTTGCCTAAAATACCTCAAAAGCTAAATTAAACTTACTAAATGTACTGTTGGCAACAAACTAAATTATCACGAAGCTAACTATTTATAACAAAATAAATACTGATATTAGTGACGTGAAATGGAATGTCTTACTGGATAATTTATCAGCTTAAGAATCTGTTTCTACATTTAATGAAAAACTTTATGAAATTATAAAATCACACACATGTAAACCTAAAAATGTTAATTTCCCCAATTGGTTCTCCAAATCTCTCACACATACCTACAAAAAGAAAACTCAAGCCTGGGTTAGGTGGAAGAAGTATGGGAATTTATGTGACTATGAGGTATTCTCGAGTAACAGGATTTTTTTTTTAAAAGTAGCTGACATTTGTAAATATATTAATGCAATTGAAGACAGTGTTGCTAACAATTTTAAAACATTTTGGACATACGTTGCTAGTCGTAAAACTACAAATAAAATTCCATCCACGATTCATTACAATCAAAATTCATCCAATGATCCTATTACTACTTGCAACTTGTTTGCTACATTTTTCCAGTCTGCTTATGAGCCCTCAACATTTGGCTATAACTCGTGGGAACCACCATCTAGAAATGCGGACCACGATGTCTTCATGCAAAATGCAACTGTCTCTTGATGAAATACATAAGGAATTAAAATCACTTGATTCAACCAAGAGTCGTGGTCCTTATGGGATTCCTTCGGTTTTCCTGAAAAACACGTGTGATAGATTATTAATTATATTATTTAATAAATTTAACCATAAATTTAAAAAATTAAACCCTTAATTATATTATTTAATAAATGTTTGTCATGTGGTATTTTCCATCAAGTTTGGAAACATGCAAATATTGTACCTGTTCATAAGAGTGGTTCTAAGCATGACGTCTCGACCTATCGACCTATCTCTATTATCTGCTTTTACCAAGCTATTTGAGAGACTGGTTCATAATAAATTATATCCTGCTATTCGCAGTGTTTTAATAAAAGGACAGCATGGCTTTGTAGACAGATCTTCCATTAGCAATCTCATTTTCACGTCCGAATTGTTTGATAGTCTCGATAATAGACAGCAGATTGATGCGGTTTACACAGATTTTCAGAAGGCTTTCGATAAACTTGACCACACACTACTAGATACATCACGAAATTGCTTACAATGGAATCAGAGGGGACCTTTTACGGTGGTTTATATCTTACTTATCTAACAGAACACAAAAGGTGGTTGTTAATGGCTTTTAATCTTGCTCTTTTCGGGTCACCTCCGGTGTACCACAAGGTTCCATTTTAGGCCCTTTATTATTTATTTTATACATTAATGACATAAAGGACTGTTTTCAAAATTCAAAATTTCTTCTCTACTCGGACGATTTAAAGGTCTATAAAATTATGTCAGACAATCAATGGACCAACCATACGACCCAGTGGGTCCCGCTTAATGGCAAACGACATCGCGGCAGGCCCAGACGGAAATGGCGGGATGAGCTGGACTCCTTTCAAAAAGATTGGTCCTTGGCAGCTCTGGACAAAGAGAGGTGGAAAGAGAGTAGGGAGGCCTTTGCCTAGCAGTGGGACATGAACGGCAAATAAAATAATAAAAAATAAATATTTCTAATAAAGTCGATTGTTTTAACTTCCAGCAGGATTGTGACCGTTTCTCTAGCTACTGCTCTTCCAATAAGCTTTACCTTAGTCTTCCAAAGTGTCATGTTAAAACATTTACAAAAATAAAAATATTACTGAGTTCGACTATCGTCTTGCAAATACGCCAATTAGTAAAGTAAGTTTTCTCCGCGATCTTGATGTTCTGCTAGATTCGAAGCTCCATCTGGACGCGCATATAGAAAAAATTGGTAATAAAGCCCACCAAATGTTTGGTTTTGTCATGAGATCTTCCAGGGATTTTCGTCGACCTTCCACCTTTTTATACGTAAACAAATCAATAATTAGGCCACAGTTAGAGTTTCCAGTACCTATTTGAAACCCTCTTTTTACGTGAAATATAGTGAAAGATTAGAACTAGTACAGCGTAAATACCTTCGTGCTATGAATTTTAAATGTTATCGGAATAAAATGTCATACCACTTACTTCTTATAAAGTATGATCTTCTGACCTTAAAGTCAAGATGGAAACTTCTGGAAGTTATGACTCTGTTCAATGTGTGCCGCAATCATTTTGATTGTCTGGACTTAGTTAGGAGTCTGTGTTACCTGGTTCCTCGTACATTTCATGTACGTGAGGTACGCACTCAACGTACCTATATTTGCTACTAGCCTCTGTAAATCCAACGCTGGCACGCGTTCACCACTTCATCGTTTGGTTGAGACATATAACAATGAGTTTAATTCAATCACCATTCTTTTTCTTACTAAAAATGCATTTAAAAAGCAAATACAAGCAACCCTAAAGGATCAGCAAAGTAATTTATAATAACGTAATGCTTAAATCCAGTTGTATGTTTTTCCTTATATAAATAAATAAAATTTCAAAATTATTCCTCGAATAAAGTTATCAGATGATGGAAAAATCAGCCCTTAGAATTTACAAAGATGCTAAAATATTATCGACATTAAGGCAGACCCAGGAGAAGATGTGCGTGGAGTAGGAGTGGAAAGGAGAAAGGAAAGGGGTGCCTTTGCCCTGGAATGGGACAACATAATAATTACATATGCTAAAAGTAAATTATTAGTATTAAAGATTTATTTTTACTTTTGTTAGCAACATTAGTAGGTTACGTCAAAACAAAATCAAACGTCAATGAACCAGACTGTCAATGTGTGCTAACAACAATACGTGAACTTGTGAAAATCTTAACAATTTTATGATAAATCCTATTTCCTTGTATTAGATGAAAAGATGGGAAGAGTAGAAGCATGTAGAATATGTTTAATTACTGATGTTAAAATGGAAAGGATTCAAGGATCCTTAGAAACGAATTTCAAGTCAGTTTTTGGGCACAACGTTAGTACAAAAACTTTCATCTTCCCCGTTTCCGTTGGAATAAAATAGACAAAAACTCACACAAATAAAACACTCTTTTGTTTCCATGGATTGTGGTGGTTTTTTTTTGTTGTAAAAGATGGCAAAAGACAGGTATACTTAGTAATAAAAGAGGTTGGCCAGCAACTTGGATCCTCGGATTACATTATACTATTATTAAATCTGTAGTTACCAATATTAACTTATCCCTATTATGCATCGATTGTGGTTTGTATTTCCAAGTATTGAATGACCTGCTGTACTAGATCCAACCATAATTTCAGTGGTTAGTTAAAACATTACTGAGACACGGTCAATAGTAGTGGGCATCATATCATTGCTGTCCTGTATCTGTCAATGTTTTCTCCTGTATACTGGACATTAGTACAGCCCTTTCACAGTTATTTTACCTCTGGCAGCAGCAACCTTATTGCAGTGAAAATAAAGATCACTGATTTTGACAGTCTTGTCAAAGGCAGTGACCCAACAGCAGCCTTATTGTTACAAGATCTTATCATACCTTGTTAAAGAGAATCATAATTAAAATTATACACCTGCCTGTACCTACACATTTCAATGTTTATACATTAACATTTCATAGAAGGGTGCTCCATTTCAGCTAGATAACCTATACTTGAACATAAGACTGATATACGTGTAGGTCACAACAAATGAGGTTGTATAGGTACTAGCTCTAGAGACACAAAATTCACACTGGCAATAATTTTACAATTTTTCAGATACTTTACTCCTCAGATCTACCAGACTATTCCTGTTATGAATGTTCAGCATTAATAACCAAGTTCAGTAAGTTTAGGAAAAAGTATTTCACAGCCCAGGGGCTCTTGTTTAATATTCTGCAGAACCATGGTGTAGTGAGTACCTAGTCTTCTAATTTTATGATAATTTTGGTGTGCGTTACCCTGGCAAAATGTTGTGCATTTGAGAGGTGAGACCATAACAAACAATTAGTGTATCATGAGGAGCAATTTGTTTACTAATAGCAAAATTTGTGTGAATTGTAGTTTTCAAGTTATTTGAGAAAAACACATTTTGCTGAAGTAACGTTTGAAACGTTACCCTGGCAAAATCGATTTTCAAAAATTTGTTCAGCCCGGAACCAAATACATGAACAGATAGCTTTTGTTGCGTAGTAAATGTTTGTAAATAGCAAAATTTGTGTGTGATATGGTTCTTGAGTTATTTAAGATTTTGCTGCGGTAAGGTTTTGGGATTCCCAGATCTCGAAAACAGCTCAACGCAGAAGCAACCAAATCAAAAACTAATGTTTAACAAATTCAAACAAATTAAGGTCTCTTATTGGTATTTTTTTCAATCTTCTGCGTCGAGCCGTTTTCGATATCTGGGAAATCTCACACTTCACTGCAGCAAAATCTTAAATAACTCAAGAACCATAATTATCACACACAAATTTTGCTATTTACAAACATTTACTACGCAACAAAAGCTATCTGTTCATGTATTTGGTTCCGGGCTGAACGAATTTTTGAAAATCGATTTTGCCAAGGTAACATTTCAAACGTTACTCCAGCAAAATGTGTTTTTCTCAAATAACTTGAAAACTACAATTCACACAAATTTTGCTATTAGTAAACAAATTGCTCCTCATGATACACTAATTATTTGTTATGGTCTCACCTCTCAAATGCACAACATTTTGCCAGGGTAACGCACACATAATTTTGTCAGAAATGTTTTTTTAAGCTGGTGTATGTTACCCAATTATTTCTTTGTACAGGTCACAGAAAAAGAAATAAAGAGCATTGATAGAGAAGCATCCAAACTGAACTCCAATATGTCAACAACTCTTATTAAAAGTGACCAGCAGGTAGTAGAAATGAAAATAGAATGTGACCCAATGGCTGATGTACTGGAAATGACAGTAGAGGATGAAATTGACAACAGTGGAAGTGAAGACGAAGTTCCTTTGCATTCTGTTAAACAAATTGAGCATGTAAGTCTTGTACCTATCTTGTCATCTGGGTAATTTTTCCTGACCTCTGTCAATGTTCCTTGATAGCCAAAGCTTAGGCCCCTGTCTCACCACCGGTGATTAACGTGAAGCGGGTCGAGCTAGCAGCTAAAATCGAGTTAGCGAGCGATGAGCTGCGAGTGCGCGAATTATTCGCTGGTATGCGTATTTGGAGGTTCTTGAGATATCAGAAGGTTGAAGAAAATACTCGTTGATGTATGAATTGAAAGATGTATATTTTGGTAAAATAACGCGACTTATATACTATTTACAATATATGACCTAACCAATAAAAACGTGTACATTAAATTAATCCAGCATTTACAAAAAATATAACGAATAGAATTAACGCATTTTTGACCAATCACACGACAGCGGATTGTTGTCAAATGGTTTCCGCACGGTGTCGCCTGTGTGTTCGTGAGCGCGGCGCGGCGCGTGTGCGCCGAAGGCATAAATATAGGTGCCTAGTAATCCGCGCTTCCTTTCCGAGGCGGTCACCGTCGTGTGAAGATCTATGTTAGCGAACTTATCGGGCGCGGCGATAGAAGACAGGAAGTCGCCGCGAACCGAGGTTGGACAACCCTGGTGTTCCTGGAGAACACGATGTCGGCGTGTGGCATCTGCAGTCCTGATACTCCTGTTTATTTAACGGCTTGTCAAAACGTGGCGTCAGTTCTTCTCAGGGCTGTTTGCTTCCGTGTTTCTTTATCAGATGTCTAAAACGTGGTACTGTGCTATGATGATTGTTGTGGCTACACGTATGTACGCACGACGACATATCAAGCTATACATTTCCAGTATAAGCTAACTTCCCATTGTATGAAAAGCCTATACAATGAGAGGTCAGCTAAAACTGGAAATATATAGCTTGATATGTTGCCATTTGAGAGCAGTGGTGGCCCAGTGGTAACGGCCGCGACTTACGGTCGTAGGTTCGAACCTAGACAGGCGCTTTACTTTGTGTAAATTATTTCATCACCACTGCTCTCAAAACAGTGAAGGAAAACATCGTGAGAAAACCGGCATGTCCTAGAACCAAAAATTCGAAGATCGATATGTGACATCTACCAATCCACACTGGGCCCGCGTGGTAAATTATAGCACACTAACTCTCCTGTGCCAGAGCCACGGTATCTCTTTCGAACTACCCACAGCCCTGGCAGAAGCGTGAGTCCCTCAGGACACTATTGCCAGCTCACTTCACCTACGTTTTCACAGTGAGATTGTTATGATTTAGACCGGCTGGTCACACAGGCTTCTGAAGAAAATTATCAATAAGGTCACTATTATGTCCTTCTAGGACAAAACATGTTGTTTCTTAATGAAAATAAGGCTTATATTAACTCAAAAGTTGTAGAATTTGTACCCATGGTTTATTTTTAATGTTTGTTAATACCATGAACAAGAAGCAACACACATCTAAAAGAAACAGTCACAAGAATACTGAATCTTATTCAGGAAAATTTTGTATGAAAATGAGAAAGTTACAGTTACGAGGAAATAATGCCAGAAATGAAAATTTTTCTCCAAGATTTTGATGTTGCCAAACTCACTATAAGATCCTCTGAGACCTTTTTCAATAAGTTTTGTACTTTTATACCCCAAAGAAATCACTGACGAGTATTAAATGTTTTTTTTGATTAGGTTATTAATTACTGAGTGATCAAAGCTTTAGTAAGCTCTGGCATGCTAGCCATCTTGCACGTTTTTTACCAATAGAACACGATTTTACTGGCAGTTTTAACTAACAATTGAATTTATTTATTTCTAGGAACAAGCAGATGCAAATGGAATAGTGTATTTACAAGCAGATGACTTTGACAATGAAGTAAGTAGAGTTGGTTTCTGTATTTTTTAAGAGTTGAACTGAAGTTACTCTTTCTCTGCCATCTTGTGCAAAACTGGGTCCTATAACTATACTAGAAATTAATGGGAATATATAATATAATATGTCTGAACTTTCTCAGAAAATAAAAGTATTCTATAGTAGAAATTAATGGGAATATTCATTTGTTTCAGCTGCCAGACCTGGATAACGCTACTGTAGAATACAATCCTTCATCTAAAAGATCTTTAAAGATTTTAGAAAATCAGAACTTAATGTTAACCAACCAACACACAATAATGTCCAAACTAGCTGACCTCTCCGCCAGATTTCAGAGTATCTCTAAATCTGATATGTTAACAAGAACTTGTGCTACTTATAAACAATCAACAGCCAAAGCTAACTCAGGTACATCCGTCATCGAGAATAAGAAACAACTGGACGAGTTTGAAAACGAACTGAATGATCCAGAAAAGAGGCAAATGCTGCGTGACAAATACTCAATACTATTTAATGGGAGAGGTGATGGTTTTAACTGTGCATACATTTTAATTGACGCGCTGTTTTCTAGACAATTCATGACTCAGTGCTCTTGGGCTGGAGGTTCCAGAGGAGATGAGTGCAAAGTTCCATTCAGAGCATACAAAAATACAATCAGTTTTTTTCATGAGATAGTACATGACTGCGATAGCAACTTCTCAATGATGGATTGCTACAGTTTCATCAAATGTATTTTAAGGAATTCCAATAAAAGGAGTACAAGCAAACTGGCTAGAATGTCTGCTCGGAAAAGAAGAATTAAAACGTCGGACATTATTAAGACTAGAGAATTACTCAATTTGGAGGCAATTTGAAAGTTGCAGACAGTTTACATTTACAGTACCTGGGTGGGCGTAATTATGACGCATTGCGCTTTAGAATGAAACTCACAGGTATGAGTGGGTGACACAAAGACCTACAAAGCAGAGTATTTTTTTTCAAAAATTGCCTTTTACGGCCGGGTATTTACACCTGGATGAAGGCCGCACGGAACCGGCAAGTATGGCCGAAGAAAGGGGAGTATTGGGTATTTGCAAGCAATGGCGGCAGAAAACCTCGTATTAGCAAGTCGACCCTGACTTGCAGTTGTTCAGGTTCAATTGATACTTAATACATACGAATGAATATGTGTAATCCAACAGAACAAAATTTTCTTCGACGTAGTTGCTTCTAGGGCCGACGTCCACGGACTGCTAAAATAAAAAAATAAAAACTACTACTGTAAAATACTGGTATTCAGCTGCATCCGGCTAGACTGGAAGCCTACCCCAACATAGTTGGGAAAGGCTAGGATGATACACGGACTGCTCGAGCAGTTGGCGATTGATCAACATAGACGGACCACTCTTGCAGTCCTAGTCAACAGCTTGAAGCTGCCATTGATAACTGCTGGAGCAGTTGATACCAACTGCTCGTCATTCAAATCAGGTAACTGCGCGAGAGCGGTCGACAGCTCGAGCAGTCAGACTGGCGACTGGCGACTGCTGGACCGCACGACCGCCCGAAGCAGTTGCAACTGCTTGAGCGGTTTCGTGTATGTGTGTACGTAGAAGAGTGTAGTTTACTATGCAGTCGCAGCTTGAAGCAGTCCATCCTGACTGCTTCAAGCAGTCCGTGTATGTCGGCCCTAAATTACTTATGAAACTATGTAATTTGGTTATCTGTGACTGATGAATATTTATTATATATATTTTTATTAGCTTTTGTTAGGTAGGTACTTTATTTTAATTATTGTATATACTTTGATTATATGTGAATTTACACCAGGTTTTTACGATCAATGATACTATGAAGAAAATTTTGTTTGTATGTCCCGAATAATATCACGTATCTACTAATAAAACTACATTCGTCGCCACCCGGTGGCAACTGGGAATTTTATTCCCGATTGCCACCTGGTGGCAATCCATGTGGCGACTGTGAATATACCATTTTACGGCCCTGTTCGTAAGATAAAAAGGCTATTATTATTTGTTAATCATATTTGAAATCTGAAGCTATATCTTAATTACATGATTGATTAAAGTTCTGATAGTTTCATAATAAAAAAAAAGATTTACTTTAAAGTAAAAGAAAAAATACAAAAATTTGCTATTGATAAATTAGTTTTATTACAGAAACATTTTATGATTTTTTTTTTTTATGAAATGAATAACTAAGTTTATTTAAAATTAATATCTTTTACTCATATCGAGTCATTATCACATTGGGAAACTTTACCTGTACAAAATGCATAATGCATTGTATGAATGATAAATAACCTTGAACATACTCCTTGGCACAAGGCGCGTCACTCAACGCTTGCAAGAAGTTACATGTTTCCCTATAATCTGATTTAACACTTTGAGGGAAGTTTCTCATCGGACTTGAGAAGTATTTTACAAATTTTTGAGACGCTTTCATTTGAGTGTCATTTAGAACGATATGGTCAGCACGTCCGCCACAGCCACAGATGATACAATCCTCGCACACAGTTCTATAATGAATGAATAATTTTTTAGCTCGTATAAGCCTTTCCCTTTCAACAACTTCCAACCAATGGCCTCTGAAAGAAAAAATAGAATATTATTTCAGATGTCTGACCTATATGAGCTGCAGTTGCTACAAAAGTTCATTGTTGTGTTGGAATTTCTTTCTCATTCTTCTCCATAGGAACCTACTACACTTTGGAATGGGCAACTAGCTTAATTTTCTGAATGACCAACTCCTTTGACAATTCAAAAGTACCTATGAGTGTTTAATAGAAATAACTGCTAGTATTTAAGTTTGGAACTATGATGATATTAACAGTGTGATTATGACAACAAAATAATAGGTAAGAAAATCAGTTTTCTGTTCTCTAGCATGACCTAAAAGAAATGGAAGTCAAGGCATCACCGGGCAATGAGTATTGAAAACTTGATATAAGAATAAATTATGTACTTACATATAAGAAAAGGTTAATACAGCTCCCTTTTTTACTGGTGCTATGGTCACCAATGCTGCGCTGTTTCGCAGCCCCACCACATATGAATTCGGTAGACAGGAATTGGGCAGGCTACCAATGAACGGAAAATATCCTTTATTAGGGTGATTGTGCAATATTGTGCGGCCCTCAGTGCACTCTGAGCTGTAATGCTGCAGTTGTACTGGAGTACAATAAAGCGACAGGTGCATCAACACCCTGGACACTGCTTGTATGGCTGCACTCTTTTCATCGGGAGAGTTTGGTAGAAACGATGTACATGTATCCAAATAATGTATAACATTGGCAAAATACATACATCTGTTAAACATCGCTCCATATACGAAATGTGTGTCATAATGAGAATTCAATAAAGAAAGCTTTTGGTCACCAAAAATCTCAGCAACAGTATTGTTTTTCATTCGCTCAACACCTAAATCTTTAGATGCTGTGATAAACTCATCCCAAGAGCTACACAGTTGACGAATTTTGATAGTAGCTTTAACAGGTAGCTTAATATCATCTAACATAATATCCATGATTTTACATTCAAACTTATGCCCTTCCTGCATGGCTTTATCTTCGCATTGTTTGTCACAAAACATGGCAGCACAGCATCCTTCACAAGGTATTAAATTAAAGTCCATCTTGAGACAATAGTGGCATGAAGTGATATGGTTCATAATATGAGTAGCTCCTACAAATGCTGTCTCTACTGCTACAACAGTACCAACAGGTATATCTCTAGCTGCAACCACTTTTGGTAGTCCCGATTCCATTACAACTTCCACATCTGATGTGGCATATGGTATATCAGGGTTGCGGGATCCTTTGAGCTTGAAAAATTCTTCAGCGAATGGGGTGGACCTGAAACACAACTGATGATTAAAATAATGTAAACAAAAGTACTTTCAACAGAACAAAAAAAACAGAATGTTTGTTGCTCGTAGTTACATTCAAGTATAAATATCCAATTATACTTCAAACAAAGACACTAATTTATCACCCTTTTCTCAATTTATTAGACTAAGGAATACAGACCTGGATGAGACACACAGCCAAAAGGGAGGAGGCCTCAAGTACTCAGCAGTGAATGGAATAAGGCTGTTGATGATGATCTCAATTTATTTGTACTATTATCTATCTATCACAATTATCTCTATCTAGTATTCAACTTTCACACAATCCTTCCTTCTTTTATTTGGGCTACCTAATGTTGCCTTTCATTCATCTCTTTTGTAGCCCGAGAATCCCATCCACTCAAGTCAGAAATAATGGAACATTCATAACATTAAGACAGATTTTACAGCTAGTTCCTATGTCATAGCAACCATATTGCCAGCAATGGAGACAGCGCATGCTGCATCATGATCCGATGATTTTTTTAGTTTAATAAAATCAAAAAACATCTGGATCAATGATGTTTGATGCGGTTTTTATAAAAAAATATCCTCCAGACAGAATTTTGGTCAATCAAATAACTTTACTCTTTAAAAATATTGAGGAAACACTTAAGAAAAGTATGTTTTTGTACAGTTTAAATATGCCAGAGGAATATACCGACTTATACTTACACAGTCATGCGTGCAAGCTGTTCTATCCATGTATATTTACAGGCTTCTGCTTTCATCTCCTGTAGTTTGTTGAACAAGCTGACGTTGCAGTCTAGTGCGAGGCAGGTCTCAATATCCTTGACACAAGCCGAAAACTGCTTCGTTTTCAACAACAGCTCGGCTCGACTGTAGTAAGACAGCCTCATAGCTTCAGAATTAAGTGGTGCCTGCATTAGAGCCATATTGTATTTCACCAACGCCATCTGATATTGCCCTTCGCAGAAGGCTTTTTTACCTTCTATTCCATGCTGAAGAGCTTCTGAAGCGGATTTTTCTCTTATTTCTAATTTCATATATAAGTTTTTAGTTTGTTTCATTAGTTTTGTAGCCAGTACCAGACAATCTGTTACGTCCTTATTGCGCAGTGCTTTGTAAATGATGTCCAGAGGACTTCGGTCATAATTTCTATAGAATGTAGGTAACTGTAGCATTTTGATTAGCTAGTTGTAATTTTAGCACTTCACTTACCTAATTATTAACCGATTAGGGGTTTGGTTAGAAAAAAGTTGCAGCACTTCACTGATTTACGTTCACACTGATATTGTTTGTCGTACTCTAGTATGGTACTCTAGTAAGATTACTGATTCAAGGACATTCAGAAACAAATTATTTCACCCGTTATATTATTTTACTCTATGATTATTTCGAAAAATTTACGTTCGACAAATTCCCCAAAAATACTATTTCAATGTTGCCACTTGCCAGTCGCTAAACCACAGAATATATATACCTTCGCTAATCTGTCTAAAGAGCTTATTACACCATCCTAAATATCGGACCCGATTTAGTCGTTCCTAAATTCAGGATAGTTAAATCGCATTTAGGAAGGAAGGATCCGATTTAGGACAAGAATGGTTTCCGACGTCCTAAATCTATATCGAATTCTAAATCGGAAGGGTGTAATCACATTTAGGACGCTCAGTCGCCGGTCGCCTGTCGTCGCGAGCGCATGTTTTTCGTTGACTGTATGCATAGGTAGTAAAACAAAATGTCTACAAAAAAGGAAGTGATTCAAAATATATTGGAATTATATAAGGACATGCCTTATCTTTGGAACAAAAATGATCCAAACTATATAAATAAAAATATCACGTTCTTATTCTCTTTTTAATTTCTGTGGAGCCAAGCGCTAGGGCTACGATAATACCAATTTTTTGTTTTTTTGTTAATATTGGGGCCATTTCGACACACTTCTTTTTAACTCGACATCACTCGTCGATCGTCCTTACCGACTGATTCAGTGTCCTAAGTCAGTGAACGTGTAATCAGGAGCTCCGGTGACTGAATTTCTTGTCCTAAATCGGATCCTAAATATCGGGTCCGATATTTAGGATGGTGTAATAAGCCCTTTAGTTACTATTAGTTGCCAGTGTCAAAAGCACAGAAGGAGATAAAACACTGACCTATAATAAACAAGTAGATTGGTCACGAAATAAGTCTGCGCGTTTAATCTGGACGCTTATTTCAGGTGTCAAGAGAGTGTGCTATGTTCCGTGTTTTCTAAAGTAAATAATTGCTATCATTACGCCGAAAGCGATTAAAAGCTAGCAGGGATATAATCTTGAAGTTAAACTCGCGCACTCTACGCTGTGCTCCATACTATCGATGACAAGACGAAGATTTTCGCCATTTTGGCGCTGGCAGCAACCAACCAACCAACGAACTCGAGTATCATCTTTCTGACTGGAAAACTTCAGAGATGTTAATTGTAATCCTACTAATATTATAAACGTAAAAGTTTGTATGGATGGGTGTATGTTTGTTACTCTTTCACGCGTAAAAACGGATTTGCATGAAATTTGGCACACAGATGGTTTATAACCAGGATTAAAATATAGGATACTTTTTATCCCGATATTCCCACGGACTTATGCTGGTGAAACCGCGGGGCGCAGCTAGTATGATAATAAACACACACACACACACACTATTACGATAATTTACATAATATCACATCACAAGTGCCTGTAGACAATAAAAACGGACTAAGTTCTCGTGGGAGCATCACCTGTATACGAATTTTGTACCATAAAGTCGTTTTGGAGAGCTTTCTCCCACTCTTTTCGTCTTTTAACATCGATACATGGGTCCCCATATTTTTACAGTCAACAAGCAACATATTCAGCCTATAATGTTCCCACTGCTGGGACACAGGCCTCCTCTCTGTGAGAGGGAGTGGGCCGTAATCCACCACGCGGGCCCAGTGCGGGTTGATAGATGTCACATGTCTTCGAAGTTTTAGTTCTAGAACATGCCGGTTTCCTCACGATGTTTTCCATCACTGTTTTGAGAGCAGGGGTGATGAAAATAATTAACACAAAGTGAAACACCTGCCTGGGTTCGAACCCACGACCTACAACTCGTAAGTCGGGGCCATTACCACAGCGCAACGGGGCATATTAATTAATTGTGCCACTTGCTTACGTAAGATGTCGCTGCTATGCTATCCAAACTACAAGAACACATTGACAAAATATAAGAAATTTAAGAAAATATTGACTGACACTATATTATATATATGTCGGAGTTGGTTGTCAATTACAATTGTGGGTAGTCAACAGAATTTGGCATAATTTGTGTTTAATACTCAATACTCAATACTAATTATATTAATTTAAGTGTTTTTTACTATTGGTTATTGTCCAATAAATCGAAACATGATTTATTGAGTACTCGCTGTACGCCCTAATTGATTTTTGGCAACTTATTTCGATAAATTGTACCCGTTGGTTTTATTCAAAATAACGGATGACATGTTACTTTGTTTTTAAAATGATTTACTTTGTGAAATCACCATTGTTTATTTATGACAATTAATATTGTATTATTTGATTACTTTATAATCTAAGTCTTATTAGATTTAGCGTATTTTAGTGTTTTGTATCAAGTAAAAACTTGACGTGGGTCATTGGACAGAGTTGTCGTGGAGGGATTGCAAGGTGGCATCATCCTATAAAAGAGCGTGCACTCGTTTTGCAAGTGAGTTCTTTGACACAGCCGCCAATCATCGCAACCCTCTGGTTGTCGCGGCCGCAAAATACACCCCCTCCAAAATTAGTAAGCTTCGCCGTCCAAGGCATGTTCTCGTTGACCCCGATAACCCCATAACTCTCCTCCAGCAGAGCGATAGGGCAACCAGCACATTACACAAATACAAATTACCGACATTCCGACCTCGCCGCCGAGGTCCCTCGCGATACCCCCAAGTAAACTCTCCCCCCCGACCCTTGCCCGCTGAAGTGCCAGCCCGCGCCGTAGATGAGCTAGTAGCTTTAAATCCCCCGACTGTGACCTCTGAGTTTGTGTCGGCCTTTCTTCTCAGAGATAGTCCTAGGAAACGCCATGCTCATCAAAGCACTAATAATATCAATTCGATCCAGCCTGTCCCTTTGCTGCCCTCTCCCAGCGACGCCCTAAGCCGAGGTTCGTACCCCACAGGGGGTGCCCTTAGCGTGCAGTCGCCTAGTTTTAATTAGTTTTAGTCCTGGCTGGAGGCTTTAAGATTTCTTAAGGCAACCACAGGATAGTCCGGTTAAGTAGTTACGACCTCTCAAGGTCAACTACGAGATGCCATTTATAAAAAAATAAAATTTGCTAGTGAGTCGGTCTTCGGATTCGACTCAATACAGAGCACCTGCTCCCGACAAAACTGTCGGTTTACCTGGTACAGCGCTGCTGTATATTTACATAGCTGTGTTGGCTTGCTAAATAGCGAGTAGATACACTTTGTGTTGGGTGGCTTGGCCGCTATACGAACTGTGACCCCAAAGGGTTTGTTCGATTAACTATTTTTAATATTTAGCCATTATTGTGTCTTTTGTACTTATAGTGTATTTTTTGTGTACTGTAATTTTTATTACAGTGCCCTTAACTGTTTATACCGTCCTGTTTAGCCCAATAACATGGGAACTCCAAACCCTGACGATATACCGCTCGGCACTCCTGATCCTACATATATATACTATATTGACGCGTGGGAGTTTTACTCGTGCATTTTAAATGCATCCCTTGATCGATAAATACCATAAACAGCAGAGGGATTTTTTATGATCTAATGGAACTGAGAAATATAATGGAACACTGTGTGTCTGTCAGTGTCAGTCACAGAGTACATTATAATATATAGAAGTGTCAGTCAATATTTTTACCCAAGCTTGCGGATAGAATTCTTATTTATTTTATAAATTAAATCCTATAACTTTGCAATATCTGAATGATGTAATAATATTATAAACACTTAAGAAGGCTTTACGATGAACTCTCTTCACAACACCATCAAACGTAAGTTCGAAATATTTTGAGGTTATGTCTTACGTTATATTTATTTATTCACAGTTTTCTTATTTAATTTTCAGAATTTCGCCTGCTCAATCTCAACACAGCACTGAAAACCATATCAGAATGCAAGCCTATTGTCCCTAAAGTTGTAAAAGCTAAGAATGACTCTGTTTATAATCCAACAATTCTTTCATTTGCACCAAGGAGTATTGGTGTAGAAATCATAGATAAGCGGAGATCTAATGGGATAAAACAGGACCCGATACCTTACATACCTATTGTAAACCCTCGTTCTATCCTGCCACTGCTGGACAAGGAGTGGAAAAAGGATGAGATTGGTCTGCCATCAATTAGTCAGGAGGAGATTCAGGCTGCAAGGTTGATTGTCATCAGGAGGAAGAAAATGAAGAAACATCAGAGAAGGAAGCTATGGAAGAAGATGCGATACACCTGGGCTAGGGTTAGTATACATATAAACAGAATAAGTGTGTATTAATAGAAGAGAAAAGTTTTGTTTTGTTAGAAGATACAACATAAGTAGGTAATGATAATTATTAAAAAGAAACTTACTACTCAGAGAAACATCAATACATCAGGGTACTATTATAATATTATAATATTGGAACATACCAAGATATTTCATTAAAATAAGTAATTTGTATTTCATTATTTGTGGAACATTGCCATAGGTATTGTTGAAATAATACAAGTCATGAGTGAATGAGGTACGGACGCCAGCAGGTCAAGCTACCCAAAATTGCAAATTTTCCCAATCAACCTTAAACCTTAATTCTTTAGTGATAATGTTGAAAATCTATTAAAGAAATTTGACAGATTGTAGTAGCTTGATGTGCTAGCATCTGTACATATACAAAACATAGTGTGCAGATCTTCAGTGTGTGAAGGTGCTACTTAACAGCTTGTAAACAATATTCAAGTATTTCAAACTCCAAAAACTCAAGCATTTATTTCATTTAAACCAGCTCTTTTGAATTGTCAAAGAGTTAGTCAGAAAGTTGTAGCTAGTTGCCCATTCCAAAATGTAGATCTATGGAAAAGAACTGCCAAGCAACTCCTAGGACACACTTTTAAATCAAGATATTACAAAATCCTGGGTACATTATTCTTGTTGCTTCTATAAGTAGAACAATGTAGAAAAATAAAATGAAGAAACAATTCAAACCATAACATCAAAAATAAGCCCTAGCAGTTAAGAGATGACTAGTCTCAACCGATGGACATGACGCGTGGATTATCATCATCCAGCTCAAAGAGCTCTTTGAAGTCACTTATATGTAATTTTTAAGCTCTGGCCTCACTGAGACGAATCACGCGACTATTCGCACCAGTTTGAACACCACAAAATGAGTAAGTTAACACAATCAGCACGAGCAATTTTGTCCCGTATCGCGTGCCGATTTTGCATCAGTTAGCTTCATCGCCAATCAACTTAATTATAGCCAATCAACTAATTCCTCTCGCACTAAATTTCAGATAAAGCAGCATCGCCGTCAAACCAAAGAAAAGAACTTCCAGAATGCATTGATTGCCATGGTGAAGGATGCCAACGAGTTCCAAGCGGAACAGTACGTAGCCAACAAGCTGCAGAAAGCCAACCACACACCGTTACCAACACGCTGGAAGCACAAGCGTTTACCTGAGTTCATCATCAGACAGTTACTGGGGATTGATAAGAAGATTAACTACAAACATACTGATGTGTATAAAGCTTGATTAGTTTCATTGATTAAAAATTAAAGTAGATTTCATTTAGAGGTGGGTTTGTTCTTTACGTACATAAACTTACGCCTTCTGTCCATGGGGGAAGCACAAACTACAGAACGCCATCTGCTCCGATCCTTACATATTACTTTTGCCTCATTTACATTTATACATCTGGTCATACACGCATGCCGGTTGTGTTGCGTTGAGTACTATGCACCTTACCATTCTTTAGTTGATTATTGGTGAAAGATCAGAAGACCTATACATCATGGACTTTGAAATGTACTCAGGAACTTGACAGTTGGTGGGGTACCACTTGCCAGTGTCTGACATAAAAAAGATAGTGAGGTGAATTTTATTTATCGATTTTTTGTGCTGTGGTGACAAAGAACCTATGTGTCACTGACTCTGGCAGGGCTACCATCAGGGATTTTAATTTTGATAACACAAAAAAATTGTCGCTAATTAATCGAAATTTGTCGCCAAATATCAGAATTTGTCGGTCACTGGTTCAAAAGATATTAAGGTCTCTGCACACCACAGCTACGGGACGGCGCGGCGGTAGTGTTCACACTGCGGGCGCGATCACGTCCCGTCCCGCCGCGCCTTTCTGTCATCAAAATAAGATGTTGAGCGATTCAG
This sequence comes from Apamea epomidion, assembly GCA_947507525.1. Lineage (NCBI taxonomy): Eukaryota > Metazoa > Arthropoda > Insecta > Lepidoptera > Noctuidae > Apamea > Apamea epomidion. Next base: position 1,189,025 of record OX382233.1, read on the forward strand.
ACATGGAAACGCTATTGCTCATCATAGTTGCGCTAGCTAAGAAAAAACAACGTAAACGGAAATGGGTCCATGAAATAAATCAATAACGCGTTTGCGTCCCGCCACGCCCCTCCCCGCCGCTTCTGACTTGCATTCCCGCTCGGCGCGGCGGCAGCGGGGCGCGACGGTTACCGTCGCGTTGAGCGGGGCGGCCCTGTGTGGCGTCGTCCGTAATATCTAGTACATTACAAGTATTACAACTGCTCAGTGCCGCGTCGCCGTCCCGTCCCGCCCCGCCCCGCCCGCTGTGTCGCAATTTGTCGCCAAGTCACAGATTTAATCGGGTCTTAGTTTAGGAGATATAATGAGTTCAATTAGTAAGGTATAGTCCAAGAGCTAGCTCGCAGAGTCCACGAAAAATTGCCAATAAAAAATATTTCTATTAATATGTGTAATATACTTCTAGTTATAACGGTCTAAAGTCCTTAGAAATGTTCGAGAGATAAATTCTAAATTAAATACATGTTTTTATGTTTAAAATTACTAGGTTAGAGTGGCTTAGACTTCTTTGAAAACATTAAACCTTGCTCTTGGTCTATTTGGTGTCAAGATGTACAGTCGCATGCAACTGTTTTACCAGTTTACAATGTTAAGCTCTAATATTAACGTTAGAATAATAAAAAAAATATCGTACCTTTAGTAAAATGTTTAAAATACTTACAACGTTGAAAACGTATTGTCAGTTGTAATCAAATGATATTCCAAAAAGTTCGTTTGATGTGTGTTTTTGTATTTGCGGAATACCTAGAGATAACAACACTCGAGTTCGTAACTATTCATAATAAGTTCCACTTTAATTAAACTGGCTTTTTTTTTTTTTTTTAGGTTGGGAAATCATCAAATGACCCCTCTAACTCTGGGTGGAGCGGAAGGGAGTGTCAGACTCTTACTGACTAAAACCCACCCGTGGTCCTTCCTTAGCCCTTTATGTTCCAGGGCAGCGGTAACCCTTTCGCAGGATCCCGCTACCCCGGCAGGCTTCGGCCCTGTCGGGCCCCGTCAATCATGCTGACATCTCTTTGAGCCGCGCGTGGAACACATACGCGCCGTCCGGCACGGGCCTGGTCCTGATCGGACGGTGAGCTACCCATTGCTCTCCGCCCGCAGGCCCGCGCCTACGGTGGCCGGGAGTCGTCACGCGGCTCCCGACGCCCGACGCGTCTCCTGCTGCGGCTGAGGCGTGAGGATCTCTCCCTCACCCATCCCGCCACCTCCTTCGCTAGCATGACTTTAACTTTCGGGACGGGCAACTCGTTCTAAGTAGCTCGTCTGTACACGCGCATCTCTCTTTCTTACTTATACCGTAAATGAAACGGAGCGCATCGATCTATCTGCCAGCGACTAAGTGGTAGGTGCACATTGTGTTAGATACATAATTACATATATTTATTGTAGATTTGTTTATAGGCAATGAATACAGCTTTTCTTTGGTGGGTTGAAATTGTAGAATACGTTTATATTTATTTAATTCGAAACAAACATTCCTCCACAAGACGTCATAGATACTGTCTAGAAACTACATAAAGTATTTTATACTTGCTTGTACACACTGTATGGGGAAATTGAATTCTTTAATATCTTTTTAATTACACACAGACTGAATCTGTAACTTGGCGACAGAATATGGGATAAAACACATCTTCGCTAGGTGCCCTAGTTTTTGAGATATAAATGTGGCCCTGCTGGGCAGACTCTCCAGATCGACCACGTATACACTTATATCTTTTGAACCAGTGACCGACAAATTCTGATATTTGGCGACAAATTTCAGTAAAGTGACACAGAACCTATGTATTCTCGTACATTATTTCACATGTGTCTACTATAGGTAAGTAAAATATGTTGTAGCAAGCATGATGCACACAATAAACGGGCATCCAACAGCTTGGCTATACTCTTACACATAATCATTTAATGACGTTTGTAATCCAAGTGGCCGTAAGTGCGACTGCTGATTCCTGGGTTCGGTCTCCAGGTCAGGCAATGTGTTATTGTGGGTTTCTGAAATGTAGTGAAATGCAAGTTTATTAACACCCTACTTTTTCGAGACTGCGGGCGTGATTTTTTGTCGTATATTTACCACAAACGATGAACGATATTTCGTACTTATCAGGTAAAAATCATGATTGAAAAATCAAACGAGCAGTTAATTCTGAATTATTTATTCATTCATTCAAATAATCTTACATTGAAAATATCGTACCCGACTGGGTGCTTCTATACGGCACGGGTAAGGCATGCTACGTACTTGTTCAGGTCGGCAGTAGGTATTTGTTGAAGAACAGAGCTGACCCGAAGCAAATCCCCAGAACATTCGATTATGTGCCTACGTACGCCTGTTTAGGCACTTGCGTAGGTTACATGCATCGTGTAAACGACGGCATCAAAATATGTGCGGGTCTGTGACTTACGCACCGCGTATGTAACTCGCGCAGGTAGCTCGCACCTATACAATTTCAAGTAAATTGCACCATGCATATGGTTGCTCCATACATGAGCTGCAAATGGGCCAGAAAGGTTTATTAAAAATTAAGATATTTTTTCTTCTTCGTCTCTGGCATGACAGTATTTCAAATCAAGATAATTAAACAACAAATAATAAGCCATTATACCCTAGGCCGTAAATAAAAAACATTTTTAGAAAAAAAGATTTTTGAAGTGGTTGTCCCTGTCACTCATAATTTTATGTCTCTTTCTAAAGAGCTAAAAAGTTATTTTTCAGAACCCGGGCGTACATAAAAAGGGTATTTTTATGTACGCCCGGGTTCTGAAAAATACATTTTTCATGTTTCTTGTAAACCAAGTAGTTCTTTAGTCTTGATAATGTCGGAGACTTTCCTCCGTCGTTTCCGATGAGTCGACATTCTGAGCAGTTTGCTAGTACACCGTTTTGTGGCATTTTTCAAAATGCATCTGATGAAAGTGTGGCAATCAATCATAGAAAAATTGCTATCACAGTCATGTAATATCTCATGAAAAAAACTGATTGTATTTTTGTATGCTCTGAATGGAACTTTGCACTCATCTCCTCTGGAACCTCCAGCCCAAGAGCACTGAGTCATGAATTGTCTAGAAAACAGCGCGTCAATTAAAATGTATGCACAGTTAAAACCATCACCTCTCCCATTAAATAGTATTGAGTATTTGTCACGCAGCATTTGCCTCTTTTCTGGATCATTCAGTTCGTTTTCAAACTCGTCCAGTTGTTTCTTATTCTCGATGATGGATGTACCTGAGTTAGCTTTGGCTGTTGATAGTTTATAAGTAGCACAAGTTCTTGTTAACATATCAGATTTAGAGATACTCTGAAATCTGGCCGAGAAGTCAGCTAGTTTGGACATTATTGTGTGTTGGTTGGTTAACATTAGGTTCTGATTTTCTAAAATCTTTAAAGATATTTCAGATGAAGAAGGATTGTTTTCTTCGACTGTGTTATCCATGTCTGGCAGCTGAAACAAATGAATATTCCCATTAATTTCTAATATAGAATACTTTTATTTTCTAAGAAAATCCAGCCAGATTAACATACAAACATATAGATAGACAACCATCTAGTGGTCGTAGATACAGACAGATTAACATACAAACATATAGATAGACAACCTATACTGGAAGTGGCGGCCTTTCGCCAAAGGCAATAACATTGAACTTGCCTGGGAATTGAACGCGATATCTACGCCTCACTGATTAAATACGCACTTAATAGGATACACGTATTATCACACTCACTTTTACACCCTGTGCGTGTTTCTAAACTTTTAAATATACTATTATATTTATCAATAAAAGCGAAAGCTGGGACGGATTTTGAATTTTTACAAACGTCATTCGGCTGACATTCTTTATTGTCTCGTCTAAATTTATCATGTCATTGAAATGCTAGTGAATGACATAAAAAATATCGACTATTTGTACAAGGAGTAATATTAATACTCCTTTATTGAAAAAAAAAAAACAATTTAATGTTTTCTATTTGTTATACGGACAGTAATCGTGTTTTTCGGGTAGGATTTTCAAGATGCTGTTGGAACTAACCCGCATTCTACTTACATAATAAAGATGCGGTCTTTTTTCCTCATTAAATAACGTCGTAAATCTATTGGTAATATGGGGACTCCTCAAGTTTTAAAATATTATACTGATAGGTACAACATTTAATTTGTTACGACTTATACCGAATACTTTAAAAAAGAGCACGGCTTGCCGTTTGATTCGAACCAACGTATTGCCCAATGTCGCCTTTCTGGTTCGAATGTGGAAAATCTGTTTCTGGGAATTGAAACTCTCAATCATAGCCGCTTCAAGCGATCTTAAAACGCCCGAACTAACTAGACTTCTAGTGTATCGTTATACTTATATGTGCATAGGGACGAAGCTATGACGAATAACCGGCAATATATTGTGCAGGACGGTATGTTTGACATCTGAGGTAATATTCATCATTTTATTTCGATATTTTGTAACTACGCGTTTTGCAACCAGTGCAAAATATAATTGTATTAATATCTTGATCGTTTTCACGATTTTCAAATCAAATCAAACTTAACTTATGAAGATATCTCAATATAAAAAAATAATGATGAAACACTACTAAAAAAAATCGTACCATCGATAGCACCAAAACTAAAAATTCATACCACATCACTAAATCATAAACAATTTCGAGCGGCCATTGTTGTTTACATCTTTGGCGAATTTTGAAACGCCGGACTTTAGTGGTAGTAGTACAAACATATAGACAAGATAAGATAGACAACCCAGTTTTGCACATGATGGCGGAGGAAGAGTAAGTAACAACAGTTAAAGTTTAAAAAATATACAGAATTCAAGTCCAGAAACTCTAGTTACCTCATTGTCAAAGTCATCTGCTTGTAAATATACTATTCCATTTGCATCTGCTTGATCCTAGAAATAAATAAATTCAATCATTAGTTAGTTATTTATAAAGCATAATGTTCAGTATAAAATCAAGTCCTTTTTTTGCAAAATGGGCTAGCTCTTGACCTCAATCTCGTCTGGTGTAAAAGCGATGGATGAAGTCTATGATGGAATGAGCAAGCCCATTCTATTCCAAAGCTTTGGTAACTTATCAAAAAAATATCTACTCAGTGTACCTCGCGATTTTTATGGAGTCTAAAAGAGCAAACGTTTTTAATCAAGCAAGTAGAGACAAATCTTACAGTGAGTTTGGAGACATCAAAATCTTGGAGCAATTTTTCATTTCTGGCATTACTTTCTGGTAGCTTTCTTATTTTGTTAGATTTTCCTGAATAATTTTCAGGATTCATGCAACTGTTTATTTTAGTTGTGTGTTGTTTCTTATTCATGGAATTAACATTTACCTGAAATAAAATCAAATATTACATAGATGTATAAAATCTATAGTAAGGAAAAGAAAAAGAACAATTTTATCATGAAAGATGGAAAGAAAATATTTGGGAAGTTTCATTTTCAACCATATCAATTTTTTCAGCCAATTAACATTACATTGTCCTTCCACAGTTCCCAACAGCAACCTCATTGTAACAAGAATGAAGATAACTGTGATTTCATAGTGTTGCAAAATCAGAGGTAACTGTAAATGGACTATTCATATGGGCTGGTTTCCACAACTCCATGTCAATGCACGTATTTTGCGTAGGGGTTGCAAACTCGGTTATTCGATCCACCCCAACTCCTCATGTGCATTTGGATTGAGTGACCTTTTTTTTATTTCGTGACCAAATGTGATTGTACATTTAGTCAAAAAATAGTCAAAACTCATAGCCCAAAGTAAAAAATTTGTCACTCTCAAAGGTCTTCAGTTATTGCCGAAAATGTGGATCAGTCAATTCAGACATTTTGCAAAAACGGCTATGAGCTAAATCTCAACAAAAACTTACTCTACTGACTAAATTTATATCTTAGAAATTTGTAAAGAATTTGTCACAACATTTTTTAAGCCCATCAAGGCATTTAAAGCTTCTTCCAGGTATCTTTGGACAGTATCATTGGATCACTCAGTACAGACACCATTTTGTCTGAGAGACGTTGTAATAAGGTTTCGGATGACTTTTTCTATAGATCTATTGTTTATCCTAAAATGTACGTGTTCCGAATATATTTGTACAATAAATATCTTAACACAAATACCTTTTGTTAAAAATTTATGAGTAACTCAATGTTTTTAAATTTGCTGAACTGAGTGATCCATAAGAATACTTATAGGTAACTTACCTGTTTCGTATTGATTTACACAAACTACGATTAATTTTCGTATAACTTTATGACTAAAGTTTTACATAAAAATAATTTACGTATACAGCTTAATTTACGAGATATTACATTTTTAATTTTATTGCTAGAGAAAAGTGCAGTAGGGTGACCATATAATATGAGATCATCGGAAATATAACTGATACAGTAAGTACCCACCTAAATAATCGTCAGTTGTAATATCAATTAATGTAACCGGGACTTGACTCGACTTTACAGGAGAGGCAAAAAAACTAAATTCTATTCACAAAAATCGTGGTAACTTTTTGTGTTTTCATCCTATTGCAGTGCTGTTTAGAGCATTCTTCTCTTAAAATGTAGTTATCTGAAAGAAACCATAATGAAACCTTATTGTATTTTCGAAGATGACATGGTGGTTACGTTTTTTTTGTTACTATAACGTAACATAAAGAATATACAATCTAGTTTAACGTATATCAGACAGTTTTCAAGGCGTGGACATACGTTGTGATAGGTTGATTGTAGGAGTTACTTCACTTGTACTAAGGTCTAATTAAGAATAAACTCTATCTTTTAATTAATTAATTCAAGGAAAAACTTCTTCGTTATGAATACAACAGTTGCAATGATAGAAACATAGTTTAATTGTTAAGATGACATTCACCTTAAATTGCCCATCGTCCCTTCCGGAACCAATCGGAGAAGATCACTGGCGTTCTATTATTCTCACTGAATTAATGTATATTTCTCTATGCCAATAGTACAGACGCCAGCAGGTCAAGCTACCCGAAACTGTCAAATTTTCCCAATCAACCTTGGACCTTAATACCTCAGTGATAAAGTGAAATTCTATTAAAGAAATTTGACAGATTGTAGTAGCTTGATGTGCTGACGTCTGTACTTTCTAATTCCATACTAACTAAACATTTGACATACGACACCACTACGATCAGTCTAAACATTATTTTGTATTTATTATATTTTTTCTATAGGCTGTTTCAGTGCCAGTTTAAGTAAACAAACCCAGCGCGCCATTTTCCATACAAGTTAATATTTAACAATACAAGTCTGTTTTTTTCCTCGCAAGTGTGTTGAAAAGCGCCGGGAAATTAAAACAGCAGCTTATAACTTTACTTAGGTTACCATTCAATACATACAGTTAAATTTAATGAAAACAAAGCAAATTCCTTACCATTCAACAGCGAAAACTGAACAAAAAACACTGCAAATTGCAATTACAGAAACGATTCAATTCAGAAACAAAGTTGTCTTTTCCGCCAGCCAAAACACAGACTTATAAATAGTAGTCTATGGCACAGACCATATCACAGAGCATGTATGGACCGTATTGTAAATTGTAATCAATCTTTGGGCTTAAAGTTTTTTTTTGTTTGATCCACCCTTTCTGGTTAGGTAAAAGATTCTAAGTACATACAGCCTATAGTTCGAATTATATTCAGTAACTTGCCAGTTGAGGAGTTCCCAGATTTTGACAAAAAAAGATAGTGAAGTGGTCGAACGAAATTGAATAAACTTAAATAATGTACTTGCATGCATACTTTTTAATTTAAATTTAATAACTTGTCTTATAAACACGATATACACTATTAAAAGTTGTAGAATTTGTTATATATTTTGTTTCCCAGCAGTAATTTAAAATAAAACAACTTAGGTATGTTTTGTTTGTTCATCTGAATCAGAAAGAAAAATTATTAAAAGGCTTCATTATGGTTTCTTTCAGATAACAACATTTTAAGAGAAAAATGCTCTAAACAGCATTGCAATATGGATGAAAACACAAAAAGTTACCACTCTTTTTGTGAATAGAATTTAGTTTTTTTGCCTCTCCTATAAAGTCAAGTTAAGTCCTGGTTACATTAATTGATATTACAACTGACGATTATACAGGTGACACTTACTGTATCAGTTATATTTCCGATGATCTCATATTAAATGGTCACCCTACTGCACTTTTCTCTAACAATAAAATTAAAAATGTAATATCTCGTAAATTAAGCTGTATATGTAAATTATTTTTATGTAAAACTTTAGTCATAAAGTTGTACAAAAATTAATCGTAGTTTGTGTAAATCAATACGAAACAGGTAAGTTACCTATAAGTATTCTTATGGATCACTCAGTTCAGCAAATTTAAAAACATTGAGTTACTCATAAGTTTTTAACAAAAGGTATTTGTGTTATGATATTTATTGTACAAATATATTCGGAACATGTACATTTTAGGATAAACAATAGATCTATAGAAAAAGTCATCCGAAACCTTATTACAACGATCTCTCAGACAAAATGGTGTCTGTACTGAGTGATCCAATGATACTGTCCAAAGATACTTAGAAGAAGCTTTAAATGCCCTGATGGGCTTAAAAAATGTTGTGACAAATTCTTTACAATTTTTTAAGATATAAATTTAGTTAGTAGAGTAAGTTTTTGTTGAGATTTAGCTCATAGCAGTTTTTGCAAAATGTCTGAATTGAGTGATCCACATTTTCGGCTCGAAAATTTTTTACTTTGGGCTATGAGTTTTGACTATTTTTGACTAAATGTACAATCACATTTTGTCACGAAATAAAAAAAGATCACTCAATCTAAATGCACATCAACTCCTCAAGAAATCCCAGCAATGTTTTGATGTTACTGTCCATTTCACGGAGGGTTATGGGTTACCGAAGTACTTTGCCCTGTATGTGGCAACCACCATTTTTTAGAAGCACATAAGTTGTTGTCTTGTTGTTCTCCATACAGGCCCTGCACAGGGGACTGTACATATGGCTAATCAACTTTATCCATCAGTGTATGACCTTGATGGATACAATATACAGAGATTGCTTAGCCAGAGATTTTATATAATACATAATAAATTGTTAATTACCACAAAGTTCAAGTACATTGCACTGTATACAGATTGAAGTTCTTAATTTAGCATTAGTTAGAAAAGTACAATAGGTTCAACCCTGTCCCCTGAACTAGGCTAGGCCTGTATCTTAGGGGGCAGTGCCTAGCTGTAGGGTATGCTCATATAATGCTATTGTGGCATTTTCTTTGATATAAGACACTTACATGCTCAATTTGTTTCACAGAATGCATAGGAACCTCGTCTTCACTCCCACTGTTGTCCATTTCGTCCTCTACAATCATTTCCAGTACCTCTTCCATTGGGTCACATTCTATTTTAATTTGTAATACCTGTGAGTCGCTGTTAATAGGGGTTGTTGACATGTTAGAGTTGAGTTTGGATGCTACTCTATCAATGTTCTTTATTTCTTTTTCTGTGACCTGTACAAAGAAATAACTGAGTAACATACACCAGCTTAAAAAAATGCTACTCACACCCAATCCTTAAATATGTTAAAGATTGGAAGACCCTTTTAGCCTGTCTTCAATTATTTATATTATTTTTCCATAAACTCATGTTTGTTTACATTTTTGGCGAATATGTCGCGATTCAAATTTATAGTATTTATTTCTTTAATACTTTTAGCACACAAATGTACAGAGGCGTACTTAATGTCATAGGCATTTTCTAGTGCTATGGTATTATAAATTTCTAAGTGTTATGGTATTATTATTATGTAATATGTGAATCACGCTAGGGGTTTGGTCTGGCCGGCGCGGGCAGGTTGCGGACACGTACTTAGAATCTGTCAGTGTCCGGTGTTCACGGTTCGCCCGCAATCTGTCCATGCCGTGTGACTGATCCCTAAGTGAAATAATGGTCGTTTAACAGGTTAGTTTTTTTTTTTTAAAATATATTATGTGTATGTAACAGGCGCTTCTCGCCATCAAACTCAAAAGTTTGGCGAGTAAAATTGTAAAACCAACAAAATAATGTATTTTTGAGAATAATATATATATATTTTTTTTAATTATGGAGACAGACAATAAGAAATGACAAGAAAAGCATTACTGAAAACATAAATTATCATAAAATTAGAAGATATTGTACTCACCATACCATGGTTCTGTAGAATATTAAACAAGAGTGACTGGGCCGTCAAATACTTTTTCCTGAACTTAGAGAACTTGGCTATTAATGCTGAACATTCATAACAGGAATAGTCTGGTAGGTCTGAAGAGAACAGTACCTGAAAAATTATTGCTAGTCAGAATCTCGACTCTAGAGCCAGTATGCACCCTCATTAGTTGTGATCTACATTGGTTTTATTACATTAGTGTACATAGAATACTTGAATTTGAGCGCTTTCCACGAAATATTGTAAAAGCGTAAATATTCTAAGGGCGGGCGTTTTGGGGGACTGTGTTTTGTAATTTTGATTCGAAAAGTGCTGATTTGCAGCCTAATTTAAATAAATGACTTGATTTTGAAAACAACCTTAGTCATCTTTTACGAGTCAAGCAGACCTTATGCCATGAAAAGGAAGGTTGATTTGTCTATTTCTAAGCTAACGAAAACAGGGAATGGGTGGAGGAAAGAAGAAAGTTTCACTTTGTAGTACTTACGTTGTGCCCAAAAACAGACTTGATATTCGTTTCCAAGGATCCTTGAATCCTTTCCATTTTAACATCAGTAATTAAACATATTCTACAAGCTTCTACTCTTCCCATCTTGTAAGTATTTAGGAAATCATTTAGATGAGCAACGTTTTCCGTAGGTAATAAATATGTCTGATTCTTAATTTGTTACTACATTAATGTACTCAAATTATTTTGAGGTAAACACAATGCTCCTAAATCTAATTTACACTTAGTTTTAATAATTTCTTAGCATTCATCCCAAAACAAACAAATTCCTGCAAATTCCAAGACTCGATTTAAAAAAAATAATTGGATTCATTGACATTGACAGTTTGAAGTTTGACAGTTGACATTATTTTTAATACACAACACAACAGACCGAAGAAAAAAGAGACAAAGGTACCTAACCATTAAACATGAATTACATTCGGGGTAGGCAGAAACTATAGAACGCCACCTGCTACGCAGCGACAGCCGTCGACAACATGCCGCTCGTGTATTTGTACACAGTACAAACACAGTATAACATAACACAGTATGAAATACACGAGAGATAGTGTCGCTCGTGTGTATGAGCACAATACTCCTTTGGCTTCGTTTACGTACACACACGCTGGTTGCGAGTACCTACTGCATCATGGAATTAGTATGATGTGCTATACAAAGCGAGTCTACAAATCTACGATTAATACTTAATAAAATGACGCAAGTGTATACCACTCGTACCGCTCAGCGTGGAACTGCCGAACAACCATCATCCACTCGTCTCCGTACTCCCCCCGCCCTCCATATTGGTGCCCAAGATTGCTTGGGGCCAACGTAAAGCCTTTGTAGTTGTTTTTATCAATAAAGTGTATTATTATTTATTTATATAACCACTTGTCTAGTCTGAGTCGTCTCTTTAGCGCCGTTCTATAGCATAATCAGCCTATAACATTCACACTCTTCTCACTCTCAGTGAGAAGGAGTTGGCCGAAATTCACCTCACGGGCCTAGTGCGCGTTGGTGGATTGGTAGGAGCGCCGTCCGATTTACCTAGTGCTCAATAAATAATCGTAATATTTCTTTCATCATTTATTTTTTAAATTATGTAAGTAAATCTAAAAGCAATAAAATAGTCCAATGAAAATTTGTTCAGGATCTTCAGATAAGCTCCTTATCGTGGGGTACACGTCCAACGTCGCCTACAACAGCAACGGCCATGTATTTACGAGCTAAAAAAATAAACGCACTTTATTCTGACGGACAGGTAAAAGATGCACTATATCTATTTAATTAATCGCGGGAAATAAGCATCCTTATTCATTATTAACTACCTAGTAGTTTCAACTGGCCTTCATTCGCACGCGATAGATCTACCTACCTCGTTGATTGAGTGATGGTAGATGATCTGCATTATGAAAACCTAAATACTAAAGAGAACTAGTAACAATAAGTGTATGCACGGTGGCTGGGACATCAACGCGCAAACTGAAGCCAGGAATTCAACACAAGATTCTAGAAATTTTAGAGAAAAGTGCTATAGGTACCTACCTAGAATATCTATGCGGTCAAAATATATGGAACAGATATTTTTTTAATAACCTATCAAACATTTCCCCGCCCCCTGCGTTGAAATTTATCATCGGTTCAGAATCATGTACTGAATCCATGGTAACAGGTGGCGTGTCGATGTGACTGTATATATTATATACATAGCTTTCGTAACTACTCACTGTCCAACTCATACTATAATTATAATCCCATATCAGTACCGAATATACCAAGTTTCTGTTAACTGCCACCTGCTTGACTCACTGCGTCCTTTTTTAATAAACCTAGTTAAGTTTCCTAATGGCTAATATTGCGCTAGTTACCGAAGACATCGATAAAACGACCTTTACTACAAGCATGAGACTACATTGTATAGACGACTGTGAGTTGCACCTACGCGACACAGGAGATCGGTACACGGTGGTGATACAAAATATACGCAGTATAAAAAAGAATTTTGATAATTTCTCTGTTCTTTTATGCCGGCTGAATTTTTCGCCCGATATAATTATATTCACAGAATGTTGGCTTGACGTCACGTATACCTGTCCCGAAATTGATAATTATGATTCCCATTGTTCTAAAAACTGCCTCAATCAAAACGATGGTATAGTCGTATATACCAAATGATCTCTTCAGGCCACTGTCGTGGAACCATCGTGCAGGGACTCGAACTGTTTGGTTGTCAATATCGGAAACGATCTTTCACTGATTGCCGTATATAGATCTCCATCATTTTATAACATTAGTAACTTTTGCGAATCCTTGACAAAACTGATGGAGTCGTGTAAAGCAACCACGTGTGCTATTGTTGGGGATCTAAACATTGATATAAAATCGGGTTGCACTGACAAACGCGCCGCTGAGTATCTGGACTTAACTGGCCACTATGGGTTTTTTCCAGGCCACACTTTGCCCACGCGTGGCGGCAGCTGTCTGGATCATGTTATGCTTAAAACTCAGAAGTCAGCAACTGTTATTGTGTGCGACACGGGCATAACAGATCACGAGACGGTTGTCTTAGGCGTTCGCAAAGATTTTGCTAGGGCTAAGGTTCAAAAACGACACGCAAGAATTGACTACATAAAGTTGAAAAAGGATGTTGAAAACGAATCTTGGGACTGGCTTCTTGAAAAGTCCAATGTAACGATTGCATTTCAAAAATTTGTCGAAACTATATCAACCAAAATTAAACAACACACCAGCAACTGTGTCTCCCGTAGCGCAGACAATATTATCAAGCCGTGGATAACTAAAAACCTCTTAAGATGCATAAGACGACGCGACCTAGTGCACATTAATGCAAAGAAAAAAGAAAATTGCGATAATCTTGTTGTCCAACAAGAATATAAGAAATATCGAAACCACTGCAACAATATACTGACAAATTTGAAACTTGACCACGACCGCAAACTTCTTATGGAAACAAAGGGCGACTGTAAAAAACTTTGGCAAGAAATTAAAAAAATTTGCAATATCAAAAATAAAAAAACCAATAAGATCGAGCTTTTGACAGACACCGCAAATCCTGTGTCCACACTAAATAATGTGAACGAATATTTCTCTACTGTTGGCCAAACCCTTGCAGCGAAAACACTCACACAGCTGGGCTTGACTGAAACTGAATTAGCACGTAACAACGACCAATACAGTACTGTCAACCCTGGTTCAAACTCTTTCTTCCTTACACCGACTGACGATGAAGAAATATTTTCTATTATTTCCCATCTGAAAACGGCGTCAGCAACTGGTTATGATGGCATTAGTAATACATTCCTAAAGCAATGTGCACATGCTTTAGCTGGTCCAATTGCTTTCTTATGCAACCTAAGCCTAACTACGGGTATAGTGCCTGATTGTGCAAAGGTTGCAAATATATGCCCGATATTTAAAAATGGAGATCCCAAGGTCCCCTCAAATTTTCGTCCTATTTCTCTGCTGACAACTCTCTCTAAAATCCTTGAGAAAGTAGTGAACAAGCGACTACTCGCATACCTGGAAAAAAATAGATTATTATCGGACAACCAATACGGTTTTAGGGTCGGCAGGTCCACGGAGGATGCAGTAACCAACCTGACCGATTTCATATCCCTCAACCTTGGCCAAGGACAGGCATGTACTGGCATCTTCCTGGACCTCGCCAAAGCATTTGACACAATTTCTAGGGAACTTTTGATTAAAAAAATGTCACTTCTGGGAGGTCGTGGCGTTGCTTTGGACTGGTTTACCTCATACCTCAACAATAGAGCCCAAAAAGTCATCTTAGGGGAATATTCTAGCGACTCAACTGTGGCGCATTTTGGTGTGCCACAGGGAAGCGTGCTGGGACCAACCCTATTCATTGTCTACATTAACGGACTATGCGCCATGAAAAACCCCCAACCTAAAATTTTTACATATGCGGACGACACTGCAATCCTATTTTACGGGAAAACTTGGGATGACGTTCAGCTCTCAGTTGAAACCGGGATCAAAGCTGTTGCGAACTGGCTGCAACATAATCTCCTGACGCTGAATGTAGACAAAACGAAGGCAATAAACTTTGCCATCTCAAAACGCACGTCTCCAGGAAGTGTTGCTTGTCTACAGCTACACTCCTGCTCTGTCCACTCTAGCCCAGAAAATTGTACTTGTCCATACATCGAGCAAACAGATACGATTAAATATCTTGGAGTCTTTGTCGATCACCGTTTATCATGGTCCACACATCTAACTGCTTTAAGGGGTAGGATTAGAAAGATGCTTCGGATCTTTAAGCAACTGGGCAAGATTGCAGATGACTCAGTACTAAAAATGATTTATTACTCTCTGTGTCAATCGGTGCTTAACTACTGTGTAGTAGCATGGGGCGCGGCTGGTAAAACCTCAATGATTGGGGTAGAAAGAGCTCAGCGAGCTCTGCTCAAAGTTGCCTATAGACGACCGTTCCGGTACCCCACTAATACGCTATACACTGAAGTGGGGGTTCTTAGAGTCAGACAGCTTTACATCCTGTCTGTCACTCTGAGATTCCACCAAACCTCTCTGAGCACTTGCTCTCTGTCAAGTCGAAGGGTATATTGGGAAAAGGCTCGATGCCGTAAAACAATCGGCAGAAAGTGCTACAGTTTCATGGGACCTCACATTTACGCGAAACTCAACGACCAACATAAAATTCTGCACCTAACACGTAATAAATGTAAAATTACTGTAACTAAATGGCTTCTTACACTGGACTATGACTCAACCGAAAGCTTATTATCCTAAAAATGCATGTAACCCACATATACATACAAACAAACACAAATACACACCCCCACACACACATTTTATATATTAATAACATATTCATAATTATATATATAAAAATATATATAAATAATAACATATACATATATTAATTTATATTATATATCACAAACTTGCACAACATTCATACAAATTCATTATTTGGGCAATCTTCTTATTTTGATTTTGTTACTTTTTTTATTTTTTGTATTCCTTGTTTTAAGATTACGAGTACTATCTTTAATTTAAGAATTAGTTGTAACAAAAAAAATTGTAAACGGAGCGAAGGAGCCTGGAACTCACGACACAGGGAATCCTAGTGTGAGTTTCAGGAATCAATGCATTAACTGTATTTTCTTGAAACAATAAATTATTCTATTCTATTCTATATATGTACAATCAATTATCAAATAGGGATAGATAATAATAATAATAATTTGCATCTGTCGGGCATGGCACCGGCCGGGGGAATCAATCAGGCATATTACGAGTATCTCCGGGTGTTCACGTCTAGCTAACGGAGAGTACTTGCATAGACACATACTTGTAGCCAGGATAATCCATCAGCAACTTGCTCTGAAATACAACCTTGTGGAATCGGAGGTGCCGTACTACAGATAAGTGCCCGACACAGTTCTCGAAAATGGAAATATCACATTGTACTGGGATCGATCCATAATCACTGACTATTGTTACCAATAAGCCTGATAAAGTGGTGGTGGATCGATCAGAGCGGCGCGCTATGATTGTTGACATAAACGTCCCGCATGATGAGAACCTCGTGATAGCCCAGAAAGATAAACAAATCAAGTATCTTGACTTGGCTCACGAGGTTGTCGACATGTGGGATGTGGACTCAGCGATCATTATTCCGATAGTCGTGACAGCCAATGGCTTAATAGCCAAGAGCCTCGACCAACACCTGAGGAGGCCCTCGTTGGGCAGCTGGATCAAGGGCTTGATTCAGAAAGCGGTACTTCTGGACACGGCTCGCATTGTCAGGAGGTTCCTCTCTCTGGAGCCATGACCACCGGTAGTTTGGACCCTGTTTCCGATACCGGTGGGCTACTATTTTTATGTATATTTTTAAATGTTTTTATACTTTTTATATTCTAACATTTAAAAATATAATTTTTATGTATTTATATCGAAATAAAGGAATAATAATTTGCGTGAACCTACTTTTGCTACCCAGAAACTTTGCGGAATTACTTATGTCGTTGTTATGAATACAGTCAATCATTTCCATGGAATGCTTTGCACTGTCTATTTGAAAGCCATTGACTATTTGGAGGGCTAGCCCCTCAGTCACCTTCACACAATCTTCGTCGTGGAGTGCTAAGCTTACTTCTGAAATAAATACATTTCAATTAGCAACAGCTTACAGCCGTGTCCTACCCGAATGCGACTGCCACGCGAGTACGCACCACTAGCGCTCGCGCTCGATTAAAATATGGCATATAACGTACACGCGCAAGCAATAAAATCACGTCTGTATGCACGGCGACACATCAAGCTATACATAACACACATCAAGCTATACATAACGGTAGCGGGATCGTCCGAAAGGGTTACCGCTGCCCTGGTACATAAAGGGCTAAGGAAGGAACACGGGTGGGTTTTAGTCAGTAAGAGTCTGACACTCCCTTCTGCTCCACCCAGAGCGGGAGGGGTCATTTGATGATATCACATCCTCAAAAAAAAGCTATACATAACCAGTATAAGCTGACTGCTGATTGTACGGAAAATCTATACAATGCAAGGTCAGCTAAAACTGGAAAGATATAGCTTGATGTGTTGCCGTGTACCTCATAATTCACGACAGCATAATCGCGCGACCATCGCTTTCTATTTGGATACGGTGTGAGGGCACTTTTACTGTACCTAATCCAACAAAAATAGATCCTAGCGATGCAGCGTCGGAATCGAATTTGGGAACTTCAAACTATGTTTTTTTTTAAATTAGGTGTAGTACCTAACTATTCCAGCCCATAATGTAGGTAACATTATGGGCAGGAATAGTTACACTTACAGAATAGTGTGTGTTACTTACTAAGCCTCTTCTTGCCAATATCAATCTGGTCAAAGTTAAGGTCCCCCACATTAGACAGGAACTGAGCCGCAGCTTTCGCGACGTACCACGCTGAGCATGCACGAGTCTTTGCTACGATGCCTGGATAAATAAACCTTTATTAAAACATTGCAACTTTGCTACGTCGTGCGTCAAATGTAATGAATTACGAGGGGCTGAAGGGGGCTGGAGCTATACGAATGGTCATTGTTGCTAATTTATCAGCACCTTAATTTCGTAACACAATTTTGAAGGATATTGCTAATCCATTGCTTCATATTATGTTCGAAAAACGTGTCTGCTCAACAACGCAAATAACGCAATGAATGTTGTTGAACTGTCAAAATGAAACCCATTACTACTGATAGTGTGTTACGCAATCACCCCGCTGGTCTCTGAAATATATAAAGGTTTTACATTTAACCTCAACGATTCAAAACAAGCTTGTATTCGTCATGATAGAGGCTGGACACTTGGACAGCACATGGGGCTAAGTACATATTTGTCAAGACAAATCAAAACTAGATGGGACTATTCTGGAGTTCCTACGGGGCCATCTACGGGGCCGGCTTCAACTGCGGTACCTACCATATTATTTCAACGTCACCAAAATTTAGGTAGGTACGTATGCCTTTTTAGAACAATCTGAAAACCATGTGGGCTCGGCTGTCATTGTGTCGTAATGGCCAATGGCCTGAACAACATCTCTCGAGGCTGCCGGATGGTAGCTGGATCAAAGGCCTCACCTCGATACGGCTCGCATTGTGAAGAGGTTCCTGTCTCTGTAGCCCTAGCCACCGGTAACTTGGACTTTGTTCTCGACACCGGCGGACCACTATTTTTGGAACGAAGCTTGCTGTAAGAGTAAATTTGTAGAAATCTTCACTTAACGAAAAAGCGTTATGCCCCTTTCATGCGACTTTCTCTCTCTTTCTCAGAATAAGTAATATTCTAATTTATACAATGTAATTTATGTCTACTTAAACAATTAAAAAATTAATCCTTATAATAAAAATAACTGATCAACATCTTACCAAATACGCCAGTCTCATAATACGATATGTTGAAAGCCTTATATGTGGTGAATATGTCTCCTCCTGTTATGCGGCCGAGTGGTTCTTCTTGCGTGCGGTCCATGGAATGACTGCCTTCCTGCACGTTGCCAGTTCCACAGGCGTGAGCTACTATTGAGTGCCTCATTAGGTCCCTGAACAACAGTAGAATACAATGGAGATTGAACACATTAAGAGGAAGGAGAGCAAAAAGAGTGAATCGTATGGCATTCATTGGCGTTCGTTATTTTCAATTTCATCAAAACTTGGCTAACTGCGATGCGAACGCTAGTGTGATTGATGTGCTTTTAAACTTAAGCAAAACGTGTGAAATATCTTAATATGAATTATAGAGTTCTAATAAATAGAGGTTGCAGGTAGTCATGGACACTTACGAGATATCATGAGTGCCGCAGCCGGGCACCACGACACATATCCACGTGTCGCTGTCAGGTCCCAAGTCGTAATATTCAAACCCTGCTCGCGGTCGAGAACACGTCAACATCCTTGAGTCTGGCCTTTCCTAGACATTGACTCAACATTATTAATATTATATAGGACTAAC
The DNA here is from genome assembly GCA_947507525.1 of Apamea epomidion. Taxonomy (NCBI): domain Eukaryota; kingdom Metazoa; phylum Arthropoda; class Insecta; order Lepidoptera; family Noctuidae; genus Apamea; species Apamea epomidion. The sequence continues at coordinate 1,208,262 of OX382233.1, forward strand.
TACAGACTATTTCATTAATTAATATTGAATCTGTATAAATTACTCGTAACGCTGTTTTTAAATTCAGGGGAATGTAAGCAAATCACTAATCAGCACCCTAGTTGCGTAACACAATGTCAATCTCAATCTGAATGGCAATGAATTGGTCTTTCAAAATGTGAAGGATATACCAATTCACTGCTTCATATGTTCCAAAACTTTGTCTGCTCAACAACGTAAATTATATACGCAATAAATGTTGTTGAACTGTCAAAATGTAAGCCATTGCTACTGATAGTATGTTACGCCATTACCCCGCAGGTCATTACCTATTAAATACAATAAGTAAAGGTGGTGTTTGTTGCACAGAAATTAATAAGAACAGAGAGCCTTAGATAGGGCTCCTGTTCTTATTAATTTCTGCGCAACAATGGAAACACTAACACGTCTAGGCTCGATCGCTTCCGCCAACTTAATAGTCTCTTCGTATGGGACACCTATACTGGCTACAGTACAATGATCAGTCTTGAAGTTGTAATTAGCATAATTGTTGAGAACTTCTCCAGTCATGCCATCTATCCTTGATGGGTCACAAAACATAGAGTTGGAGAGGGGGCCCGCCCAACAGGCTTTTTGTGCTAAGTCTATGACACGTTGTAATGGATCGATGCGGTGCAGGTCGTCCTTTATCAGGGGTTTTAAGTCATCCATCTCCCATTCTCGGAACCAGCATCTGGTAAGAATTCGTATCTACTAGAACTAGAATAATCAATAACGCGTGCTCAAGTTGTTCCAGGTTGAGCAGCAGCCCAACCCAGAACTACTTGTAAGTTTCCGCGTGACGTTAGTTAGGTATATTAAATTGGTTCTACCTAAGAACTGTATCCAGCAAAAAACATTTCATTTCCGCAAAAGCAGTGACGGGGCATTTGAGAGTGTAGGCTATAGATTGTCTGTCACTGGTGCAGGTGAGAAAGGCTCCATGTTGCGCCATGTAGCGCATTTTAGCGAACCCAGAGAATGCACAGCTGGAGGCAGTGCTAGCAGCTCGGAGGAAGTGGCTCGCGCCGAGGGAGTCGTCTATTTCGTGCCGGGAGCCTGCCTGTGTGACGAACAACAGATTATCAGTAAGGAAACACCGCTTGCCCAGGTGAGACATGCTCCACATCGCCTAAATCATTATAAAAATCGCAGCATCGGGGCTCATGCGCGGTGACTTAAACACTGCGAATAATGATAACTAATCTGTATCTGTGTGCATAGTGAAGGTGGTGAACTTGTGATTAAGGTTTGTATAGATAATAATAATTGAAACTAGCAGAATTATCGTCAGCCAACAATTTTCCTTTACTCATGCGCAATTACTACTTCAAATAACAAAAAAACATGAGATTTTTTCAGAAAAAACATTTTTTTTGTTAGGTACCTGGTACATAATAGTGCAAGCACAGATCTGACCCCCGAGTGGCTTAGCTCCTGCAACCCCCATCCCATTGAGCAGGAATGAACGCTGCACTTCCACGGGACCATAATCTGGTTTGGGCCCGCATACGTTCCAGTTACGGTGGGAAACCGATAACATACGTTTCGGAATTTGATAAATAATTGCATTCATGATGCATAACGTAAGTTGCTAAAAATAGGCAATAATTAATATTTCTAATAATGAAATTAGTTGTCAGATCAATAACATTGTGAGGGTAAGTCAGGGTGTCATATATTTTACTTTACTCTATGGGGTAAGTATTCTGTGATTGAAAGCTAAAAGAATAAACCTTTTGCTCTCTGGCATCGATAACCAAAAAGGTAGAATTTAATCGAAAAAGAAAACCGTTATGAGCTGTTTCTGTTTTTTATCTGTGGTGAGCACGAATTTCTTTATTTTTTTGGCGCGAGTTCCGGAAGGCAATGCCGGTATTTTGCACTGGTATTTGTTGATCCAAAAATCAACATTTTTCGTTTAGTGATTTATACCGAATTGTGCTTTAAATGTGCCTATTAGGCAAAACAAATTTTTATCACTTACAAACTTAGGGGCGCTTTCAGTAGGTAGGTACTTACTTAGGCCCTGTATTTTTTTGTCTCTGCGGGTCACCAACCACGGCGTGTTATTTGCTATGGATTTCTTACAATGGATTCTTGAGGGTAACCGAAGGATTGCGGAGTATTTTAGGTAAGGACCTACCTACTTGCGGTTATCGCAGCAGTTGCAGCGACATGACTAGATTGTTGCCTATTACTGGATGTATTCTGTGCTTTAAGTGAGTCCTGCAGCCTGCAGCACAGCCTACTATACTTAGGTCAGTCAGACAGAATGCCAGATAGTTACATATCCCTACCTAGTGTTAGCGAAAGAGAAAACAAGGGTTCTTGAAGTCTTCACTTCTATAAAGTGTGCGGCTTTAAGCAAAGATAACTGATTTAAGATTTATTAACATTATTTAATACCGTAGGTACCTATTTAAATGCACTCACGTGTTCACTACAGATAACATATTTGCATCAATATGATAGATCTTTCTTTTATCTTTCACTCATGGAAACTTATCAGGTTGTCTTTATCGAATAATATTATTACCCGCGATAGTTATACCGTTCAATTAATCTTGTTATTTAGAAAGGTTTACTCAGGTTATCGTGACAAGGTCGAGGTGTGTCGTCAACAACTCATTGCCGAGGTTACAGGGTGTATTTTAGCACGCCGATTACGAATTTGCTGAAGGCTTTAGGGAGGAAAAGTTGGAGCAAATACACCGCGCACCTGCGACGCGTGGCCCTGCAGCCAATCTATCAGCCACTGCGCTAACCGTGCCGTAAGATCTTGAAAACAGAGTGGCCTAGGTACAAGGGTAACACAATGCAGCAGTGGACTACTTCATTATTACTGTAACCTGTATTTTTCAACAGCAGGTTAAGTGCCTCCCTATACTCTCTTTGCACTTCTCTCTATATAGGGCTAGTTGGGACACGTCATTATCGAAATATTTCAGCTCTAGGCGCATGATAATAAAATAATCATATTTTTTCTTATACACAGGAACATTCCATCTTCAATTTGAATCCCATAAAGCAGCACGCAGTACGACGTACCGACTTTCGAAAGTGCTGATTATCCGCCTAATTTAAACAGGTAAATTACTTTTGATTTTGCAATTTGATCTTCTGCTGGCGCATTCTACTTCTGACAGCGACTGTTGTCATTGCCAAGCCGCGGCAGCATCAGCATTACCATTATCTTATCAGGTAGGTATCTGCAAAATAGATGCTGGTGTTCACCACAATTAGTTTGCCAAAAGCATAGCGGTAGGTATTAGTTGCATAAGCCCGTTATTGTTCCTTTAATATTATATATATTCTTTTATTCACTCAAGTAAAATTAGTCATACACAATATATAATACATTACATTACACACAACAGACAATACAATACAAAACCACCACACTTACTGCAGCGTCGTATGATACATACCTCATACGACGCTGCAGTGTGTATTATATATTGTGTATGACTAATTTTACTTGAGTGAATAAAAGAATGACAGTCGAGCCTGTCCGCTATCATCACCAGCACGCAGTTGGGGCTGCCGCGCACCCTGCGCACCAGAGACGCACCGTTGCATACAAGCAGTCGACGCAAGCTTCAGCAAACATGGCCGAGGTATTACTTAAATAATATGCTAAATACCTTACCTAGGTATTTGATTTTGGTAAACTCAGAAACCATGTCCCAAGATAAAATCCCACACATAGAGTATTTTCCCACGTTAGAACGAAATAGGCTCAGTACACAAATCAGAGATTTTCGGCAGTTGCAGTATCATCCTATCACTTTTATGATATAATCCGCACTTGTTATTGTTATCGGAGATAACAGTGTAGGTACTTTGTAATTGTGATCGTGTGACTATGATCTGCGGAATAGAAAAGACACCTAGGTGATTTTCTTAATGTATCCATGTGCTGATCCCGGCGGCACTAATCATGCATGCATGCTAATCCCACATGCAACGCGTTCGTTATCAATTAGTTTAAGGTATCTACACACCCGAAAGGCCATTGTCACTCTCAAAATAAAAAAAAATATTTCGCGAGCGACCTTGCGGCTTTTTGGTTAAGTACCTTAACCTAATTGAGCTCAGTATCAGGTTGAGTGCTAATAAAACATATACGCGCTCCTAACAAACGCATTGACCGACGTATAATTACATAATCAATAAAATCATCAATACAACTCTCAAGTCCAATTTGCCCGATTGAATGATCATTTCATGAAATCATGACATTTGAGGCCAATATTCTAAAGTAGAGTTTTAATGATAATTCTATTGATTCATCAAAAGTTAGGTCACACTAGTAAAGCTCAATGATCCTTCAATATTCTCATACATACTTATAGCAATATTAAACCTGCTATTGGCTCAATGATAAGCTATCACCGCTGCAAAACAATAAAAGGTTGCGAGTATTTTAAATCCAATTAGTGGTCCCTTGACAGCCAAAAATTGCATCGAGCACCGTCTCTGCCTAAAAACCACAAGTTTTAATTTCGGTGAGACACTGAGACCCCGGTGAATCGCCGTTAAGAACAAGCAGACTTCACGCCGCTTCCCTATTCTTCTGAGGTTTTTAAGGGAAGTAAGTATATCGGGTAGGTACGCTGTTCGTTCCAAGTGGTTTTCCCGCTTGATTGGAGTTCATACGTTTATTGCAATACCTACAAAAACAAGGAAGTAAAATGAAGATGGCATATCAAGACGATTCTGAATATCCAAAATCATTGGACAACAATGATCCTCTGTGTCACTTTAGGCAACGATTTTATCTGAAGAATGACTACATTTACATGTGTGGGAATTCCCTAGGACTCGCCACTAAGGACGCCGAAGAATGCGTGTTAGAAGTCATGGAACAATGGAAAGATGAAGGTATCAAGATATGGATGGTCGACGGCAACAAATATTATTTATATTCAAAGTATTTGTCTAAGCTCATGGCACCTATAGTTGGAGCAGATCCTGATGAAATATGCATCTTTGGCGGCACCACAATTAACATCCATCAAGGAATCAGCACGTTTTATAAACCCACTAAAGACAAATACAAAATATTGGTAGACGACATCAACTTCCCTACAGACCGTTACGCGGTGGATAGTCAAGTTAGATTACAGGGTTACGAGCCAAAAGATGCTGTGAAAGTCGTCAAAAGTAACGGGAAGTTTATGGAAGAAGACGCAATTATAAACGCAATGACCGATGATGTGGCGTTGGTGTTTCTTCCTACGGTGTACTACAGAAGTGCCCAAGTATTAGATATGGTAAAAATAACTAAAGCAGCTAAAGAAAGAGGCATTCTTATAGGATGGGATCTTTGTCACGGTGTTGGAGCTATAGAAATCAATTTGAAGGAAGTCGATGCTGATTTTGCTATATGGTGTACTTATAAATATTTAAACGGAGGTCCTGGTTCGACTGCAGCTTTCTACATCAACAGAAGACATCACAAAAGGTTGCCGGGTTTAGCGGGATGGTTTGGAAACAAAATCGAGTCTCAGTTTTTATTGAGACAAGAGTTCGATCATCAGCAGGACGCGAATGGGTGGCAGATTGGTACTCCTAACGTTTTATCCATGGCTTCTTTGGAAGGGGCTTTGAGAGTTATTAATGAAGCTGGTATACTGAATATGAGGAAAAAGTCTCTACATATAACTGGGTACCTGATGTATCTTATCGAAAAGAAGCTAATAGATTACGCGTTTTCTATTGGCAACTTGAGAGAAGATAGCAAGAGAGGCGGTCACGTATGCTTGGAACATGATGAGGGCTACAGAATCAGCATCGCGTTGAAGTCTCGAGGGATTGTGCCAGACTTTAGGGAACCCAACGTCATCAGGTTGACGCCAACGGCTTTGTACACTAGTTATGAAGAGGTTTATAAACTAGTGGAGATTCTACTGGATATTGTCAGGACCGAGAGTTACAAAGTAATCGGTAAGAATCGGAACTATGTTGTTTAACCTACTCACGTTATGTATTTATCAAATTATTCATACTCAAAAGGTTGTATATTCTTCTTATTATTTTCCGTACACTTAGTCAAATGATATATATCGAAAGACTTTCAGTACTTGGGAGCAACATTGTATTTGTAATGTGTATAAATATTAATTTAAGAAATAAATTAAATTATTGATGAAACTAGGATTTCCATACAAACATTTAAAATAAAGATTTCAAATGAAACAATCAGAATTTGGTTTTCTTTATATTTTAAACTGAAAATAGGCTTATACTATTTTACTCGAGTTGCAATGTGATTATATCAACATGCCATAAAATTTATTCTATCACAAGTCCAGAATTATATTAGACACATCTTTTTGGAGGTTCTTTAACAAAAAAATATTCACACTTTTACTATAATCACACCACAACGTTCCATTTATAAATAAAAAAATAATTATGTATAATAATTAACAAAATTTCAAAACGTCATTCCTTCTCAGTGTTGCCGGCCGAAATAAAAAATATCATTTTTTTTTTATACTAACAACATCTGTGTGTGTGACTTTTCGTACTTATAACTTATTTGGGATGTACAATAATGAACCCTATTTTTAATTTTTAATAAACCTTAATAATAACAGTTTTCTATTTATCATTATTATTTATTACTATTTACAGTAATTTACATCACAAGAGTATGTTGTATGGTGGTTGTGGACAATACAACTTTTTTTTTCTTTTTCAACATAAACTAACGTAAGGAACTAATATGTAGTAAGACCAGTCCGGCCTGAAATTAGGTTTAAACAGACGTTTTATGAAAATTTACAAATACGATTACTCATTTTTCTATTTTCTTGAAATTGGGAAAAAGTATTCGAGATTTTTTAAATAAATCTTATTGAAAACCTTCAGTCAAAACCGTCACGTTCTTCATGAAATGCTAGCTGGAACTATGCTTACTCAGGAGTCCTAATTAACAATCGTTAACTTATTGTTATAAAACAGTAGTTGAACATACAATTTAACTTGGCTGTTGAGTCGAAATGCTTTTCTAGGACACATCTATTTTATTTAAAAACTACATTTGTATGTAACATCAAGTTTAGCTATCTACTACTACTGCATCATTACATTACTAACAATGCAGAGACCTCACAACGTACGATACTGGACTTTACGGATGATAAGTTTGAAAAATATCTCGATCACCTAGCAGTCCGTAAAATGAGTATATTTGAACTCCTCAAATAGCAATAATGTTAGGCATACTAAGTCTTAAAACAGGACTCCCGAACGCCACATGTAAAATTTCACAAAAAGCACTAAAACAAAACACTTTTTAATTTTTTTTTTACATTTTTTAACACCGCATTTTTGCTGACCTACATCAGTGACGAATAATTGTTATCTCGATTGTATTTGTGAGCGTTGTTAATGGCGTCAAGTACTATCGTCGTACTATCTAACGTCACTATATGAACTACTAAGTAAACAGTCAGACGTACTATAGTCGAGGGTAATCGCTAGCACTTGACGGATCCGTTCGTTTGTAACCACCATACTTGTTACCGCTCACAGCACACACGACTGAGTGACAGATGGTTGCGTAGCTGTCGCTTTGAGCCTCTGTAACAAAGAAAAATCTAATTTAAATACAGACCAAAGGGAACACGTCAAAGAAATACAGAGATATCTAGCGAGATAATTATTTACTATCAAAATGCTTTTGCCTTCCACACGTATGTAGTAAGTAGGACCAAATTAATCGGCCTTTGCTTAGTTACTGCCACCTGGAATTATGAAAGAACAAAAAAAAACTGACCTTTTTCTAAATAGTATAACCTAAAATTACAACTCAGGTATTAACATAAGCTGGTATAAAAGTTAATTACTATTTCTATCAATAAGAAACAATTCTAGAATAATAAGCAAAACTTCGTGACATTTCAATAAATAATACAGTCCGATTCAAACTTTCGGCTCGGAACACCGCCCTAGGAGCTAGGAGTACCACCTAGGGAGGAACTGCGCAGCAAGTGCCGCACTGCAGAAACCGCCATACAGTTTGAATCGGGCTGTATCAGCCTATTATTACTGTCCCACTTTTAGGCAAAGGCTTCTTCTAAGACATCATCTGAAGTCATGAACATTTCAAAATAAAGAAAAAATAAAATAAGGAAAAGAAAACCCACACACAGAAAACCGGTTTGCTATCTTGGCCACACCGCAGTAGAAACAACATTCTGGAAAATAATTCAAATAAAGTACTATTTGTTGATATTCCGCCTTTAAAATACCCAGAAAAACCTCCACCTCTGTACCTATTTTTTTCTGTTCTGTTTTTCACTGTCTGTTTATATATGTGTGTACATAAATGGTAAAATAAATAATAAATAAATAAATTTAAAAAAGAATTTATGCATTATTGGGACAAGACTACTATTACGTTTGAATAGGTTATGAAATCACTGGTAACAAGGGATGGTAAATTAATTGAATGGCCCTATACTGTTTGGAAATTTGGTGACGCAATAACATTTGAACAATAAGTTATCCAAAACTAAATTACGATGTACTTAGTTGTAATGAAATCGAAACCTTTCACGTATGTAATACATCCGGTCGCGTCGTCCAGTTCGCTTGTATTTTAGTTGTTTAAATGAGTCCAACCTGTAATATTAACGAATTCTTGTTGAAGAAAGAAGGTCCTTGACTCGACGACCAGTCGTCCAGGTCGTGTGCAGGCGGCGGGTCTGAGCTACACGCTACACTTATCTACGTACAGTTGTGCAGGCGCACCAAGGGCCAATCGTCCAGGTCGTGTGCAGGCGGCGGGTCTGAGCTACACGCTACTCTATCTACGTACAGTCGTGCAAGCGCACCGAGGGCCAGCCATCCAGGTCGTGTGCAGGCGGCAGGTCTGAGCTACACGCTACACTATCTACGTACAGTTGTGCAGGCGCACCGAGGGCCAGTCGTCCAGGTCGTGTGTAGGCGGCGGGTCTGAGCTACACGCTACACTATCTACGTAAAGTTGTGCAGGCGCACCGAGGGCCAGTTGTCCAAGTCGTGTGCAGGCGGCGGGTCTGAGCTACACGCTACACTATCTACGTACAGTTGTGCAGGCGCACCGAGGGCCAGTCGTCCAGGTTGTGTGCAGGCGGCGAGTCTGAGCTACACGCTACACTATCTACGTAAAGTTGTGCAGGCGCACCGAGGGCCAGTCGTCCAAGTCGTGTGCAGGCGGCGGGTCTGAGCTACACGCTACACTATCTACGTACAGTTGTGCAGGCGCACCGAGGGCCAGTCGTCCAAGTCGTGTGCAGGCGGCGGGTCTGAGCTACACGCTACACTATCTACGTACAGTTGTGCAGGCGCACCGAGGGCCAGTCGTCCAGGTCGTGTGCAGGCGGCGGGTCTGAGCTACACGCTATCTACGTACAGTTGTGCAGGCGCACCGAGGGCCAATCGTCCAGGTCGTGTGCAGGCGGCGGGTCTGAGCTACACGCTACACTATCTACGTAAAGTTGTGCAGGCGCACCGAGGGCCAGTCGTCCAAGTCGTGTGCAGGCGGCGGGTCTGAGCTACACGCTACACTATCTACGTACAGTTGTGCAGGCGCACCGAGGGCCAGTCGTCCAAGTCGTGTGCAGGCGGCGGGTCTGAGCTACACGCTACACTATCTACGTACAGTTGTGCAGGCGCACCGAGGGCCAGTCGTCCAGGTCGTGTGCAGGTGGGCGCGCGTCGGTGTGTTCTCTGCGGCGCGACACTTGTGGAGGCTCGGAGTTGATAACACAACCCTCGTGGATGTGTACTGTCGCGATGTCAGATCCGGGGATCTCGAACATGACTTCTAGGAGTAGGTTTTCCTGTAAAATGAACGAAATGTTAGAGGAAATCGACTAAAAGTGGAATAAAAACTTGATTATCTGCCCACTGCTAAGACTATCATTCAGCTTGTAAGTGTAAAAAATAAGCGTAAGAAAAAATTCTTATCGGAACATAGACTTATTAGGGACGGAGTACCACAGGGCACTGTGTTGGGACCTTTATTGTTCTTAATTTATATTAACGACTTGCCACGACGTATAAAACATCCTATGGTCTTATTCGCTGACGATAGTACTGCCTTGATTAAATGTACAGACCTAAAAACTTATGAACATGACGTAAATAATACTTTATCGGACATTATACATTGGCTTGATCAAAATAATTTGACGATTAATATAAATAAGACTAATGTTATGCATTTTTATCAACGGATACCACAGCAAACTTTAAATTTAACTCACAATGGACAAAAAATAGACTAAGTGCAAGTTGCAAAATTTTTGGGTATAATGATAGATAGCCACGAACTAACCTGGAAGCCATACGAAGCAAAAAATTAAGTACAGCAGCGTATGTGCTTTTTAATCTATCCCGGAAAGTGAATATGCCCACTAGATTAGTTGCCTACAATGGTTTGGTGGCGTCAATTCTGAGATTCGGGATAGTACATATTTTGGGGAAATTTGCTAACATAGCCATCACTATACATTTTCGGAAAAGCTGTTTTTTGTAAAATCAAATATGCATCTTTTTAATAAATCGTCTGACAAATAGAACACGACCACTTAGAAGGCAGTATACAAACATGTTACATGTTAGTGGTCATAACACTGCATTATTAAGGAAAAGTTTTATATGTATGTGCCCAATTATCTTTAACAAAATACCCGATGGAATAAAAAACAAGTCCATTCCACTGTTCAAAAAGAAATTGTCAGTCTTACTAATTGATAAATGTTATTACTCCATTTGTGAATTTCTAAATGATAAAACTTTATAGCTACATAATTAATCCTGACATCTTTAGTTCTTTATTTTATTGACTATATTATTAGAATTTTTCATATTGACAGTGTTTTAGTCTATTAAGCACTTGTACTAAATGTTTGCATAATTTAAGGTAGAATGTACAGGGATCTCTAATTATACATGCAACCTTGATAACATTTGACATTTTTCTATTAATATGTCACATTGTTACTGTTATTTAAGCATTTTGTCATTTTTTGTATTAATATAGATATATATATATTTTTGTGTATTTCAAACGATTTCACATTTCTGAATTAATATGACATTTTTACTGTAGTTCAGACGATTTGACATTAATTTGTATTTTGTATTATCATCATTTCTTAATTGTTACTTAAAATTATAATTTGATTTGTATGCCCATGTGACGGTAGAACATGGAGTACTATTATAAAAATAAAACATATTATGTATAAGTACTAATTACCCATGTTTGCAAATGAATAAATGATTTAATTTGTAAACAATGTTTCAATATGGTCATACTAACAATAAGAAGATTAATTTATGAAATGTATCTTTTTACACCCGTTATTACTTCCATAGATGAGAGAATGAGTCACGAACAAAAACTCTTTGTTTAACTGGCCACGTTTTACTTGACATTTAAAGACTGAATAAAAAAAAAACTTGAAAAGATTTTTGAATGTCAACAACTTCAGTTTAGTATGGTTTAATTAAGTTTGTGATATACAAGGTGGATTTCTGAGACAGGGCAGTAACGGCAAGCACGTTAACCGTTGTAGCCACAAGAACAAGGTCTAAGGAAACTGTCTTAACTTTTAGAGACATGTTGAAAAAAAGAAAACAGTCAGTAACAAAATGGACAGTTTTCACAAAAACAATTTTTCATGTCAATGTACTTATTTTGTTTCTTATCTATCTTATACGCCCTTACATGTTGATCGTTTTAATCCTTAAAAGGGGTCATTGTACTCATCACTATGAACAACTTTTACTCCGGGACCAACCCTGAAATCGTGAAAAAAAAAACAGTTGATCCATACATTATGTTGAGTTATGCGAAAATAAATCTATGGATGGACAGATTTTTTTGTCTAACCCACACAATGGGGTAGACGCGAGAAAAAAAAATCATCGCCACTTTACGTGTAGGGAGGTATACAAAAAATGTTCGTGATTTTATTTTAGCACTTTGTCGACGTGGTAAATCCACATATCCATGCAAAGTTTCATCTTTAAAAACATATTAAGTATATGAAATTATTCTGATTGATCAACCTCAAGAGTTCGGCTTTGATCATCGTGGGAGAAAATGGCACGTTATGATTTTGCAACAGTTCTGCATTTTAATTTTCAAACTGGACATAGTCGGTTTCTTTTCAACTTGCACACAATGATAGGCAGCATTATCCATAATTATGACTGAGTTAGATGGAAGTTTAGGTATTCATTTTCGATCAACCCAGTTGTAAAAATTTGTAGAGTTCATGTCTCCATGATAATCCCCCGTTTTTTAATCTGATTTAAAAATTAGCAAAGCATCGTCAGCAAACCCGTTCCGGCTACCAGCGTGAACTATTATTAAACGCCTTCCTTTGCCTATAGCTGTATAAATTCCAGGCTCCGACGCAGATTGCCAACATTTTTGAACATTGTGACTTTGGTTAACGTAAGTTTCGTCCAAATAGAATATATTTCGTTTGTCTTCTCTGAATTTTCTTATGGCCCTCAAATATTTCACTCGCCATTCAACAATGTTTGGTCTCTCTTTTTTAAAAGGGATCTCTTCGGTTTACGTTTTTTAAATGAATATCCCAGTTTGTGCAAAAGTTCTCTTAAAATAGTTAATCCGCAATCTAAAATATTATCCTCTTTTAACACGGCATTTAGTTTTCGTAGACTTGGAATTTTTTTCTCTACCGTATAAAACTGATTTATTTTTCTTCTTATCACTCCTAAACAAAATCATCAACTTGTATTTCCTTTTTTATTTCTTTTGGTCTCCGCGGAGAACAAAATTTTGCTTCCCCTGTATTTTGCAAGGAAGTTTTACTTTCAGCAATCACTCTCCTTACACTTCGTTCTGATATCCCTGTTGCTTCTGCTACTAATTTATGTATATTCGCATCAGTTTTATATTCTAAACTATTGACATCGGCTTTTCGTTTTTTAAAAAACGTATGCACTTTAAATATTATTTCCTTAGATTGTCTTTTTATCGGCGGACTCATCTCGCTATTGCAATCTCATGTGCGTTTTGTCTAAACTAGCCGGAACTTTCAACGCGTGTTGCCGTCGTGAAGTACGGCGCCGCACTGAGTAATGACAGCAAGCGCCCCCGCCTCTCCGTCCCACCGCTCACATACCTAAGGCGCGGCCAACTAGTTCCGCGCGCACTATAGCTAATAAAGATGGAATGAAATTCACAAAACACGTACTTGTTTGTACGTACGTGCGTAAATACGTGTTGTGTGTACTCTCTCGTCGGCTGCACTGTCAGACCATTTCCTTGTACCGACAACGGTTAAGGTACCTGCTCTTACTGCCCCATCTCAAAAATCCACCCAGTACTTGTGTTTATGACTGTCTTTCTTTGAATTAAAACAGAATCACTTAAAAATAAAAAGTAATTTTTATATAAGTACGTACAAACATATTGTTTCTAAAATAAAACTAAGCTAAGCAATTGGGTTGAAAGCATACTATTTTGATAAATTGGGCTTATTCTATTTTTGAACGAGACGTAGTTTTTGGAATGTCATTAACCGCCGCCTGTGCCAATCATTGACAGGTTGTCAATGATTGGCGTTGTCAATGATTGGCACAGTCGGCGGTTGTAGCAAACACTGTTGTTATCAATCATAATTCATATATTTTCATTCAACGAGGTAATTTCTCGACGAGCTGAATGGCGTGCGCTTCGAAAGGCATGTGCCCACTGTAGGTTGGTGATGATGATTACGGCTTACCAACTAAATATGGGTAAACCTAAAAAGATATGCGCTTCGGTAATCTTTGAGTGTCTGAATTAGCACGAACGTCGCGCCACGGAGTAATCACATAGCTATGCTTATGTGGAGACAAAGGGAAAGCTTTCAAATTTTGTAATGCCGCGCTTAGTAGTAGTGCACCTATCAGCGCGTAGGTATGAAGTTGTCTATCTGTCTATGATAGGATAATGCAAAATAGGCAAGCACTTTTATCGTTGTAACAGCTCTTAATATTAGTTCTCATTATCGCACGTTCGTATATCCGACGTTAGACGATGATTCCCGAAGTGCATACTTTTTTTTGGGAAACCTGTACATACACAGCATTAAACCACAATACCTTATAAATCTCGCGTGTGTGTCATTGAAACAATAGAAAACTATGTGGGTTTTGTATTGTTTGAATGCCACACACGCACATCACGTAAGCCCGCTCACCATGATGGCCCGCAGGCCGCGCGCGCCCGTCTTGCGCTCCATGGCGAGCGCGGACACCGCCTTGAGCGCGTCCTCGCTGAACGACAGCTCGCACTTGTCCATCGCGAACAGCAGCTTGTATTGCGATACCTGTAACAACGTATTGTGTATGACGAATATGACTTCTCAATCAAAGCATTTTATTCAATAAAACCGTTTACCGGCACTTTTAAACTGTCAAGCAGTTAGAAAGTTGAAGCCCGATACAAAATGTAGACTTCTATGGAGAAGAATCGGCAATAAACTCTATGGGTACTTTATATAATTAAATCAAGTTAATAAAAATCGTGGTTACTCTTCTTATTGTTTTTTTTTTCGTGATCATTATGTTGACATGAATGTTTTCTAAACTACGGCACATACATACGTGTTGTTGCCGGCAATGGTATTAAAATGTAGTAATTTTTTCTTCTTAGTTTATGGGTTTTTAGACATGTCTTCCTATATTCCACGACAATGTTATTGCGTCTTGTCATGATACAACATATTAATGTAACAAGTTTCAACTTACCATAGCGTTTTTTGGTTCCGTTAGTATCCGTACGAGCAGGTCTTGATTGAGACTATGGAAAGGTACTAGCACGGGAAATCTGCCTACGAACTCCTGCGGAATAAAATTATTTCATGTTAATAACATTTTCGTAATTTTTTACTAATTTGTCTTCATCTCCACCTTCCGTCACCCTATCACGCATTTTCATTCTTACTCCACCTACATATTCTGTACACCAGTGCCAGTCCATCTCCATCTTTATTTTATCTTGTAAATATATCTTTAATTGATTTCAAATTACCTTTTTTAATTTAGTTTAGGTTAAAGTTAGGATTTTCTTGTCGCTTCCGAAAATAAAGAAAAAACATATAGTAGTATTTGACGGTTATGTTAATGTCACATAGATCAGTTAAATATACAGATTATTTAGTCATTTAATTTTATACGGAGAAACATTAATTGTATGTTTATCGAGTAAATATATGTATTTAGGAATTTTGTATTGTATTTCGATATCGAAAATGAATGTAGGTGGATTCAGTTTGTATAGGTAATAATTTGGCAGGCCATGCGAATTTGATCTTTATTAGGTATCGTCGCATTCGCAGACGTCAGGAACGCATTTCCTCGACGGTCGGATTGTAATTCAAATAACATAGACTCACGATAATAGTACTCACATTATTTCATTTTTCCGAGGAATAATTTAGTATTAGACCCCGAATAAATCGGGACAAGGGAACGACGAATTAACATTTGCTAAGATCTTGTTTAATTTTTGCTAGGACCGAACGTCACCATATAGGTCCGGGCACTGACCGGTATCATCCCGAAGTCGATGAGGTCGCGCGCCTGCACCTTGCGCAGCCAGGCGTCGCGCTCGTCGTTCTCGGCGCGCGCCGAGTCCAGCGGCGACGCGTCGGACGCGGCGGCGGCCAGCGCGGCGCGGCGGCCCGAGCGCGGGTCCCAGGCGCCGAAGCCGAGGTACTTCTCGTTGTTGCGGCGCTGCACCAGCCTGCGGGCCGCGCGCGTCAGGGCGATACTATCGTCGTGCCGAGACGCGTCTCGCCGCGCGGAGACGCGTTCTAAGAGAGCGTATACCGATACGTGGCACGACGATAATATGGCCGCGATTCTGGCACTCGTGGAGACGGCCCCTTCGGGGCCGACGGCGAGTCCGCGAATGTCTCAAATGATTACCTAATTATATTTAGTTTTTTGGAACGAAATTCTTTAACGGAACTTGCGGTAGGAATAAACTGGAGAAATCTTCACGTAACGAAAAAGCATTATACCCCCTCCATGTGACTTTTATTGAATATAATAGAGAGGGCCATAGTTTTCCAGGGTGCTAAAGCTGATAATAAGGTCAAAATGAAAATCAAAGCGGCAGCAAAATTTTGAAATTTTTTGTCATGTGTGTCGTTTTCGTGATTTTCGAGAGTACTAAAGCCGATATTGTGGTCAAAATGAAAATCCAATATGATTGGCTGCAAAAATGTACAAATTTTCATCATTTTGAAATTTTCGCAGCCGCCATCTTGTATTTTTATTTTGAACTTCGTTCCTGCCCCTGGTCCTCCGACCCTAAACTTTTATTTATAATAATAATAATTCATTTATTTGTCAAGTAACAAGGACTCATTAATACACAGAAATTAAATATAGCACAAATCTTACACTAGAACATCCTGAATACATTATACATTACATTACAATAGGTACAACACAAAACAATAACCACACAAAACATTTTTTTTTTATTATTATTATTATTTTTTTTCTAGTCATTGTTTTCAAAAACGATTTTGTTTTCTTTGTGCATCTCACCTGTCGAGTCCGTTGTACGCGCCGCTGGCTACAAACAGTATGTTGGTGGTGTCGACTTGTACAGCGTCGCCGCGCAGCTTGCGAGAGTTGCGCTCCGGGACCGACACTACCGCGCCTTCTAACATCTTCAGCATGCCTTGTTGTACGCCCTCGCCTGAAAAGATAAAAAGAAGTGTTACTTTTGACACAGCCGAAAAAACAAGGCGAAACATGGATATTGCCGCCGAAAATGACCGAAAACTAAATTCGGTCAAGAATCCGCTGGCAACAGTCTGCACACGCGCCTGAGGGAGCACGGCCCCATAGGCACGAGTGGCCACGGGCCCAGAAGAGAAGGGCGTGTACCGCGAGGGTTGGATCGAGGTGGCCTTGGAAAAGGATGCTTGGAAGGATTTCGGAGAAGCCTTTGCTCAGCAGTGGGATAGTATAAGCTAACATAACAAGTGCTCGACCAACAATTACCAAAGCAATCATATTATCAATAGACAGGGCTATTAATAAATAAATAAAATTGAAGTGTCTGTTACAGATTCTTACTAAAAAAAAAAACAATGTTTAAAAATATTGTCTGTCTGTTTCGGCTAATCTCAGAAACGGCTGAACCGATTTTGACGGGACTTGCACTGGCAGATAGCTGATGTTATAAGAAGTAATTTAGGTAATTTGTTTTAGAAAAAGAGTTAGGGGTCCGCGCAAAAAAACAAATTGTTATCCGACAAGTATGCGAACGAAGTCGCAGGCACAGCTAGAAATATTACTAAAAATTGGGAATGTGTGGCTATATGGACATACAAGCTCTAACCTACACTTACGTTTCTATTAGATTAATTTTATGTAGGTAATCTTTCCGTCACTATAGTTCAGGAATCAAGAATGTTCTTACCTCCAACATCCCTAAGCTGGTGTATCCCCGGCACGGCGCCAATCTTATCGACCTCGTCTAGGAACACGATGCCCGTCTGTGCTCGCTCAACACTAAACAAAAATAAACAAGTTATTATTTTTACTCTGACTGCACCTTTTGGAACGAGGGTAAAGGTAAAAATAAGGATTAAGTTTATTTTATTTTATTTTTTTTATTTTAAAGAAAGCTTACAGACTAATAAAAAACTTAAATATCATGCATAAATAGGAACATTTGCTAATTACAAGCTTCCACATGTACAGATCTACTTAATTAGAGTTACATATTACTTGTTATTAGAGTTACATATTATTATAGGAAGTAAAGTAAATAAAATATGGCATGCTATGTCGTACATAATATTAATACATATTACGCTTTGCGTGTCTGTCTGTGTGACCGCGTTGTTCTTCTAAACTCCGCAACGGGTTTTGATGCGGTTTTTACCATCGTTTAGAGAATTTATTCCGGAAGGATTATTTGTATAGTCTACTTCATAAACATCTTACATTTCATTCATTCACTGACAGACAACGCACAACCTTTGCCGCTGTGTAGAAGCTTGAATTTTGCACAAAAGTTCCTTAACGAAAGTGAGCATCCTTCCTGAGTAAGGATTTTTTAAAAATTCATCTCTTATAGGTGTTAAACAGGGGATGAAAGTTTGTATGGAAGTTCGTCTTTTTATCGATGGGACATTCCATTGGGCACATGGCTTGTGTTTGTATAACTTACTTGAAGTTGGCGTCCTGCAACAACTTAGCGATGACACTCTCGATGTCTTCGCCGACATAGCCGGCCTGCGTCAGCGTCGTACAGTCGCAGATCGCGAACGGCACGTCCAGACATTGTGCTATCGTTTGTGCTAGTAGAGTTTTACCTGTATACAACAAGAAATTTTGTTATATTAACCGGTTAAATGCCGTATTACAGAAAGAATTAAAAGCCATTGTGTCTGGCGTGGATCCACGTTCATACGAAGGGTTATACTACGCCTATTCGTTACAAAGAAAGAATACAATTTATTTGGCAATAGATCGTGAAACAAAATACAGAACAACGTGAAATGTTTTAACAACAGTGTGTGCCTCACGGCGGTCCATGTCAACCATTCATGCTAGGCAGACCGATGTTGCTTTTCCGAAACGTTAAATGTTGAACATAGGCTTTCAAACTCTAACCGTTTATTTCAATTAAACCATTTTAGGCACTTTTGAATTGAAAAAAATATTATTATAATTTTTTCAATTCAAAATAAATTATTATAATAATTTGTCAGAAAGTTGAAGCTAGTTGCCCATTCCAACACGTAGATCTCTGTGGAGAAGAACGGACAAGAAACTCCAAGGACACTCTTATAAATCAAGATATTATCACAAAATCCTGGCTACATTATTCTTATTGCTTCTATATGTGAGAACATTGAAAAAAAGAAACAATTTAAAATATAAAATTAAAAATAAGCCAACTGCCAACAGTTAAGAGATGACCAGTCTCAAGTTCTCAACCGACGGCGCCCGTTCACGAACATGACGCGTGGATCGGGACCACCCAGCTCAACCATTTTGAAGGGAACCGAATGATCCAACACACGCGCCACCACCAGTGAGACATTTATGTGAACATGACATATTCTCAACTGCGATGCTCTTTCAAGTCCACATCAAAATATACATTTACAAAATTAAAAATGCTTCTAAATTATACAAAACTATAGGAATAATCAGGAAAAGGTATTTAATATTGAAGTATTAAGAATTAAATCTTGATTGAATAAAATAAACATTAAGTTCGTAATGTCAGAAACACAAAAAAAGGGGAAGCATCTCTTCTAAATATTGAAATTGTAACTTCTAAATATTGAAATTGTAATCAACTAGTGAGCCCAAGTGCCTGTGGAGCAGGACCAGCATTAAGCCAAGCATTTTTATCTACGATATACTCGTCCAACTTTTAATATGCTTGTCTACATAGTGTGCGTTTAATGCATGTTTTAAATTTCTTCTCATTTAGTTAAAAACACTGTTAAAACACAAACACTGTTATAAAAACCAAGGAGTAATTTGCATATTTGTTTTGATCATGTCTGGAAGACAAATCCGTGTCCCCAGATAGGAGGACGATAACACGACGTAATAACCTCTAGTCGCATTACGCAGCAAACATCAAACAAAACATCAAGGTTTCTCTACACACGGACACGGTCACGGTTTTATCAAAGAATGCCAAAAAGAGATCGCTATTCTAAACTAATGTGTTAGGCTAAAGTGAATTATTCTGCAATAATTATATTAACTAGGTTCCAGGAAAAAACTTTTAAGTATGTGCTTGTAAGTTCCAATGCTTCCAAATAAAGTAATTGCCGATTACATTTCCTTTTAAATTAGCACACAATTTAATAAACAATACAAAATGCAAATAAATCCACAACCTTGCATTCAGCATTCATCTCAAGACAAAAAACCAAATAGAATATCAAAAATTATGTTGCTCAATATTTTGTATCAAAAATAGTGTTTTTTAAACAGGTAACACACGCTAGTCATACAGAAAGCTCATTATTTTGTGTAATTGCGGCGGGGCAGGACGTGTGTTGAATAATGTAGTGAGTTTGTTAACTGTTGAGATCGTGTTATGAAATTGTTGCAGACGAGAGTGCTTACTCATTTATTGTTTGTGTAACTTTACGAGTTCTTGTCAAACGACCCTTTTGTGTCGATTTGTTTTGTTCGTCTCGTTTTCTTGGCTAATAGCCAGGGTCCAGGTCAGGGGTATAATGTTATACAGGGTGCCAGGGACATCGACGCGCAAACTGTAACCATGGATACAGCACATAAGTTTAGACCCCATAGCGTAGAAATTTTTCGTCGGTTATTAAAAAAAAATATTGCTGTTCCATACATTTTGACCGCGTAGGTATTGCACTTTTCTATGAAACATGTACTGAATCCATGGTTACAGTTTGCGCGTCGATGTCCATGCCACCCTGTATAATCAGCCTAAAATATTCCCATTGCTCGGACACAGGCCTCCTCTCGGTGAGAAGGAGTGGGCCGTAATCCATCACGCGGGCTTGTGCGGGTTGATAGATGTCATATGTCTTCGATTTTTTTATTCTAGGACATGCCGGTTCTGTCACGATGTTTTCCATCACCGTTTTGAAGGCAATGATGATGAAATAATTTACACAAAATAAAGCGTCTGTCTCGGTTTGAACCTGCGACCTCGTAAGTCGCGGCCTTTACCACTGGGCCACCACTGCTCCCAGTAATGTTAAGGAAAGACAAAAAGTTATGTTTTCGTATACTGCTACGTTTGCAGAAAGACAAAGATGTAAATGGACAGGGGGTCTACTCTCTTAGTCTGTCAACGAAAATACAGGCCCATCCGAAAGTAGTTGGTCTGTCTAAACAAGGGTCAAATTAAATTTTTCGGACGGGTAAAAACACATCGGCAGTAGGGACAACTGTCAAACCGTGTTGTCATTCATTCTTATTTCGGTCCCGAACTAATCTAATGTCCGTATGTGATACGGAGTTGGAATGGGAGTAGTAGTCTATCGCAACCCGCAGAAAGGCCATACTATATACATCAAAGATGCCTTAGAGACTGACAAAGGCGAGCTTTGACTAATCTATTTTGTACTAACTCCAGTTACTAAATCTGTCTAGTAAAAACACCTCTGCTCAGCGGCTGAATTTGCCAACCATTGCAACCCGTCAAAAAAAATAAACCATTACAAAACAATAAGAAATACTTACTAAAAAACTAAACACGACATTAACAAATCCATCTTCTATCTCTTGCAACATAACCGTCGCGGTGCAAACATAATGAGAATCCTTTAATTTGCACTTTTCGCTTTCGGCATGCGAAACAGTTTCGAGTTCGTTTAGCATTCTGATCTCGATTTTATGGTCATCCCACCCAGGAGCGAATGAGTGAGGAATTAACGAGTTGAGTGTTGTAATAGTTGCTTTGGTGAATTTGGTTTAATTTAATTTAATCATATTTTTGGTATTAAAAATTGTGCTTAGCCATCTATATTGAGTAAAATTGATTTGCAGCATTTTGCACGAGGACACCCTTAGTTTTTCAGGGATTGACGGTACGATAGGTCTCAATGTATAACGAATGGTCAGCCGCCATCAGACAGACACTCGTAGCAACTGTGTAACCGTGCAGGGCCCTAATTCACTATGACCACTTAACGATTCCTTACTTCGAAACCACGTCACCTGCTATTAACGTATTCTCTATGACACAATGTCGTGGTTTGAACTGTCAAAAGACATGTTGACCGTACGTTTGACATTTCGTTTTCTTGCCGTAAATAAGACACGATATTGACGTCGTCTGTACGCGATAAGATTTCGCGGGGAATAATAAAGAATTATTGGGGCCCTTGGGTGCCGATTTGCGTGTTAGCTATTTTGCCAGCATTATTTTTACACCGAAGCAGTCACTTATATGGGTATTTGGCTTTCTACCCATATAAGTTACAAAATATAATTTAACATTGGCCTGTTATATCACTGATCAATACTCTTTTATATAGGTACAGTCAAGTAAACAATGACTAAGTAAGTATATTTTTGCTCGATAATAATTCCATATTTTGACAGCCTACGCGAGTGTTCTGCAAACATTTGTCTACACAAATAAGACATAAGCATGCGTAAGGTTAGTTTTATTATTTGATATCAATGTTTTTATTGGTGTCCTACTGATTGAGCCAATCTCTTTTGATAGATGCTGTAATAGTTTAGTAATATACAGGGGACATCGACGCACAATCTATTGTGAATCCATAGGGATCATGTACGGAATCCAAGGGAATTCAGTACATGATTCCTGCTTTGAAATTTTTCGTCGGCTCTTAAAAAAAATATTAGTTGCTAAAATGCACTTTTCTATGAAAAGGCATTTTTTTTTTTAATAACCTACGAAAAATGTGTACTCTAGGGGGTTGAGAATCATGTACTGTATTCATTATTACAGTTTGCGGGTCGATGTTCCTGCCACCCTGTGAGTTTTATTATACTTGTAGATAGCAGTATCCCCCCAACTTATACAGTTAAGATTATGACTACAGTGAGTATTCCTGTTTCATCTGTTTGTGTACGGAAGAGGCTCGTTTCTTCGCAGAAGTCATAAAACGAAACTACCAAAGAGATTAGCTACGGAATCAAGATGTATGCGGTTGCGCAGTAATATTGCGATTATTACTAACTATCTAATGAAGTAATTATAGAATTATTACTCGATTAACGAGGTAGAAAGGAACTTGTGTGCTAGCTAATGCAATAGATTATTCGAGACATTTACATCCATTTAACTAAGGATTATTGCATCGGCGAAGCCTAAATTACTACACCATAATGTCAGTTGTCATCGCGGACAAAACCTGGATGAGGCTGGCACTGGAGCCTTGTGATTTACATATGAAAAGAGAGGCCTATGCCCAGCAGTGGGCGAAGTCGGGCTGTGGGTGAAGATGATGATGAATGTCAGGACTGTTTCAATTTTAGCAATAATTAAGATGGAATAGCTAAATAAACTCTATTTACACATGACTCAAATGTTATATAATAGTACATTGATACCACGATTCACCCATTGGGCAAGTCTATTGACTCTTAATAAACATGAAGGCCGCTGACTTTTTACTTGTACTTCAATAATTAATGTATGAAATGTACATATTATACTGCACGGGCCGCGGTATGCCATTGTACTGATGTTTATATTATTACTTCATAGAATTGTAATCGTGATAATAATTTACACTTGTCGCGGTAGGTCCGCGGATGGGTGAAAGCACGACCCGGCTGTCGTTCGTAGATCATTGATAGTCGTTACGTGAAGCCAGAAACCCGAAAGCCTGACAATCGTTCTCACCAAAGGGTATTGTGTTACCTAGTAACTGGGTTGTTGAGGTTAGATAGGCAGTCGCTCCATGTAAAGTACTGGTATTCCCCTGAGGCCGACCCCAAAATAAGAAGTAATTGCTACTTGCAATTCAAACTCAACCTTTATGTAATAACTCAAGCCTTTATTTAAGGGCTTGTAATACTTCAGTTGAAACTCATATTTTGTCCCCACTTCCCCGCGCCATGTATCACTCTATCCCGCTCGCACTGTCAAACTGATTCAGTTAGGGTGAACTAGACTATTGATGGACGTAGGCTTGGTAATAAATGATTATATTATTATACGAAATCGACGTCTTCTGTATAGAATAAATATATAATAAATAAAACATTATTAATTAGTATATTATAAAGGAACTAGCAAATAGTTAATTTATAATGTACTAATGAATAATTTAGGTAATTTACCAAGGTTACCTACGTCCAACAAAAAATAGGTGCTTCGAAAATCATCGTCTATCTTGTAAAATATGAACGCGCGATGATGAGATCTAATATAGAGTTGTAACAACTTTCAAATTGATCGATCAGTTGACAACTCTCAAATTGGTTGTCAAATAGACATGCACTTCTACAAGTACTTTTGACTCTATCGAGATCTGCACCCTAATTGCGTAACACACGATCAATCGGAATCGGTTTCATTTTGACAGTTCAACAACATTCATTGCGTTATTTACGTGTTGAGCAGACAAATTTTTCGAACTTATGAAGCATGTATTAGCAATTTGCTTCAAAATGATTCAGAATCCGATTGATCGTGTGTTACGCAATTAGGGTGCTGGTTTGTTTTGGAGTCGCTGCAGCGGGTTACGCCCCGGCGTTTTGCCTCCTCTCGCCACTCCCATGTGTGGGCGAGGACTTTTGCCTCCAGATCCCATGGCGGCAATCTAGCAAGGAGGCTCGCCGCCTCAGCAGGGACCGTGCGGTATCCTTTTGGACGCGTTTAACCGGCGGGCTGATCGCCGCCTCAAGGAACGCGCCCACACCGGTGCCCCGTAAACGGCCATAGACCACACGACCCCACATAGACCCTCCCCCCCCCCCCAGATTGGACAGGAGCCGCATCAGCCTTTTCACACCCTGTGTATATTATTATTTTACAACGGTTTAGGCGCCTACCCTTATTTTCCAGGTGGATATTTTAAAGGAAACATCCTTTCAAAAATCCACCCGTATGATGAAGCCTATACCAAAGCGTAGTATGTTCCTATGGAGAAAAATGGTCAAGAAACTCCATGGACACTTTTAAATTATATGGTTACAAAATATTGGTTACATACCTAATTAATGTTGAATTTTAGTGTTTTTGAATACTTTATGTGAGAACGAAGTAAAAAGGCAAGCACTTTAAAAGCATCCAGAGCATTAACAATTCAAAACTAAAATCAGCCGTGGTAGCTAAGCCCACGTTACACGAGCGTAAAAATTCGCGGCGGGAATTTATCGGATTTTGAACTATCGGTGTTGAGCCGAACAGAGCCCCCCAGCGCGACGAAAAAACACACTGTTGGATTTTTAACTCTCGGCGCTAAGCGAAGCAAAAATCCAGTGCGCGATGACCAGTCCCAACTCCCGGTGCCCGTTCAGGAACATGGCTGCTAGGTACTCACCGCAGCCCGTGGGCCCCAGCAGCAGCACGTTGCTCTTGTCCAGGCGCAGCTCGTGATGTTGACGCTCCAGCACCTCGGCGCCGCCGGTGTTACTGCCGTGGCTTAAGTGGAGGAGATCTGGAACATTGGACGTAGGTTCGTAAATTACTTATATAGCTCATGACTTCATGATGACGAGAGTACAACTGAAGCGGCTAATGCTTCGCTTTCCAAAAAAAGACCAATCTAGTAAGGCTGCGAATTTTGTTATGTTAGTAAGGGGCCCCGAAATGATCAATTGCAATGAAATTATCAATGTTTTGTGTGTGTATTATTGTCAATCGCTTCAATTGCATTTTGTAGACGATCATTTTGCGCATCAATCACGTAAAAAATACAATTGCACTTGATCGTTTCAGGGTCCCTTTTTAAAAAAGCGGAAATAACTGGTTTTGGGAGATAACTGTCCAATTACTGAATGCTTCTCCCCAGCTAGTATAAATACAATTGGACTTTGTAGCCAATTCATATTTTTATTAGTTATATTTATCGAAATTAGGATGCAGCGTATTTTGATTTATATGATTACAGAATACAATCGATGTATTTGTAAACAATAGGTTACCAATTTTTGGGCCAACGCAACAGTAACATGTTTGCACTTGTCACATCCCTCCTATTTTATTCTATAATTGGCAAGTCATATTATATGTCAAGTCACCTCATCATGCTCCTGCCCTTATCTCAATTTATTCGTGGTCGGAGCAATATGTCTATTTCTTCCACACTTTTCTATTAGTCGTCATCTCGGTAGTCACTCCCTTTCAAGCCATATCATCTTTCACAGTCCATCCATCGTTTCTTAGTCAATATAAGTCACCTAAAAATTAATATATTCGACCTTTCATAACGAGCAGGTCACATCACATCGTTACAACTGTTCAAACACATTCAATAACAGATAATTGCTAAGAGCTTGCTGAGCAAGTTTGATTAAGCCATGGACTGAAGTTGCGCGTTTCACAAGACAGGTGACGAATGACAATGCTTTTAAGTGTTAAATGGTTTACTCATCGGTTGTTATTGATTCGTTACAGATATTCAGTTTGTTGTTTTTATGCAAAGTTGGTACACTGCAAAATATCTAGGTCGATATTGTAAACTTCTTTTGTATTTCTAAAAACATAGCATATGTTTGTATACTGTATGTTTCGGCACAACCGGGTGGCAAATATATAAGTATTACATTTTACCGCCCGGCTTGTGCCGAATCATGGCGATCGGACTCTTGTGTAGGATCAGCATAATCAGCCTATACTGTTTTCAGTGCTGGGACATAGGCCTGCTCTCTTCGAGAGGGAGTGGGCTATTATCTACCACTTGTGTAGCATCTCTAAGCACAATTAACCGCTCTGATTCTATCATCACATCGTCAACTAAACTTGCTGCCTAAATACTTTCTCAAAACCAAATTGAATCAACACGAACGAAATCAGGACCGTGAAAATCGTAACGAGAGGCATAGATTGTTCTAAGAAAAAATCTGTCATAAGGTCACCTGCCCACTGAGGCGGAGTGACCACGTTGTTCGGGCATTCGTCACACTTTCATGCTATTGACAATACTTTTCAGTAAAAAGCATCTGCGCTTGCGACGCGCTTTTACGGTGATCTAGTCTAAATGACAATGAGGTTTCGCTTTCGTCGCTTAGGTATTTCAATTTGCTACTACGACGTTACAGCTAGCGTTATTTCTGAAAGTAAGTAAGTACATAAATTGCTGTAAAAACTCAAATTAGTTGTTGTAATCGGTTGGGCAAAGAAACCTCTAGCAATCGTAAAAAGAAAACTTGACAGTATAGATTTCATTGAATAAACATTAAAAAATCGGATAGAACATTTTGTATTTTTATACTTTCCGTTAATTAGCAATACCGTGGAGTATAATCAAATTACAACATGCAATCAAATTGCACAACTTGTTTAAACGTTATGTGTTATGTAAGTATGAGCCAATACCTTCTTTTTGGAAGATAAAGATACAGGAACTTGCTTTTATATCTATCAAAGTTAGCCGTATAGTCCGAGAAAGATCTTTGGCGCCCAAATGTCGTTTACAGAGAGACGCTGTTGGTAAACATTTGTGAAATGTATGGAAAAAACAAAAGGAATCTGCTGGATACGAGAAGCATAGAACCATTCGAAGTCGCGTCGCTTGGTGGAGGCCTATGTCCAGCAGTGGACGTCTTTCAGTTGCGATGATGATGATGATGATTGAAAAAACAAGATAACGCTGTTAGTTCCAATATTGGCCACGCACCCAATGATACTTGTACAGCTATAAGTCGTACTGCTATGCTAACCTCTGTGTGTGTGATGTAGCGGATGGTGCGCATCCGCGGGCGCGCCGCTGGTGACGTTGTTGTAGATGCGCTTGTAGTGGTTGTACACGGCCACCGACAGCACCTTCTTAGCGTACTCTTGCCCCACGACGTGCTTGTTCAGGTATTCGAAGATTTTCTTAGGAGGAGGCGGAGGTTTTCTGGTGAGAAAAGAAAATACAACGTTAGAACATAATGTATTGCTTACCACGCGTCGAAGAAGTCGGAGAATCCTACTAATCACACTAATATTATAATGGCGAAAGTTTGTGAGTGAGTGTGTGTGTGTATCGGTGTGTGTGTTTGTATGTTTGTTACTTCTCCACGCTAAAACGACTGAAGGGTTTTGGAAGAAATTTGGCACACATATAGTTTATAATCAGAATTATCACATAGGATACTTTTTATCCCGATATTCCCACGGGATTGAAACTTATGCGGGTGAAACCGCGGGGCGCAGCTAGTAATATTATAAATGTGAAAGTTTGTATGGATAGATGGATGTTTGTTACTCTTTCACGCAAAAACTACTGAACGAATTTGGATGAAATCAGGTACACAGAATAGTTTATAACCAGGATTAACACATATAATTATTTTTATCCCGACATTACCACCGGATCGAAACTTATGCGGGTGAAACCGCGGGGCACAGCTATATAGTATTAATATAAAATAGCGACCCACCCTGCTTCGCACGATTTTACGACTTGACAAAACATCTAGATTTCGTTATCTAAATCTATGTATACTAATAAGAATACTGAAGAGTTTGTTTAAACACGCTAATCTTTCGAACTACCGGTCGGATTTGAAAAAATATTTTTCTTTTGAAATCCCAATTCTTGAGGAAGGTTATGGGCTATTTAACATCACGCTATGACTCTTAGGAGGCGAGCAAAAATTAAAAAGTCAGAACGCTAAGCGGAAACGGAAACGAAGTGATGGGCAAGTGATGCGATGCGACCGGGTGGGTGGGACGAAGCTAGTTTTATATTAATGCATTACATAAACATTCTAGAATAAATTCTCTAAACGATGGCGAAAACCGTAGGCGTATCAAAATCCATAGCGTAGCGTTTATATAGGGACACTTTGAAGTGAAAAAAAAATAGGTGAGTGATGAAGAGCTGCATGAATTTTTTAGACGGATCAGTTTTCAAATCATTTTCAAACTAGCATGGGTGAATTACAACAAGATGGAGAAACTCATTCAGGACTGATACATCCCAAAAATAGTAACAAATCAAACAGTGATTTAGATATCATTGTCGTGACCCATTCGTTATCAGATAACGACATAATTGTTATCAGTCTAGCGCTACATGTATTAGGTCAGCGAGTACATAACTTATAGATTGTCTACTGAGTGTATGAAACATTTAAACATTTCCTACATTTTATTAATTACAGTGAAAAACATGGAACAGTGGCTAGACAGACAGACAGAGTGGCTAGTTATGGATGGATGAGTGTCCGAGGATCAGGCTCAGTGGTGTGAAGGTATTGTCGTATATCCAGCAGTACACTGCTACTTATGACATAAGTAGTCGTGTTGGAGGATACATGCGAGTTTTATGGAACTTCACGTTCACCCATCAGATTTTCTCTATGAGCGATTTCATTTCATTTTTGTTGCTACCATACTAAACAATGTTAAGTCATTGACTGCTACCGTGGTCACACGGTGTCCGCCAACAATAGATTTTCTATTGTGTGACTGTCTGTTGTCTGGCAGTTAACGTGTTAATATTAGATATCTCTCTTTTTATCTTTATAACCACCACCATATATCTACAACCATCACACCACAACAAAAATGACTTACGGTTAGTCAGTCAAAAACCACAAAGAAAAAAAAACCCAGATACATTTTTACGGGTCCAGTGACGAGGACACCGGGCCCTACATTTAACGAGCGACAGTGAAAGTTTAATCCTTTTAACATGACACACGAATGCCCACCAACAGGCAACGTCTCATTTTACGTCCTTATTTAAAACAAAGAACTTGGAAAGCGAATGAGAAGAAATCATGTCAGATTTTGCTAACCATATCACAATAAACAATAACAGCCTACGTGAGCCTGTGTATGAAGATTTGTAGAAGATCTTAGGTGAAGATCCAGAGCGACTTTGACATTGCTAAGTAAGCGTTTCATATGAATATGAACCTTATTCTTAGGCATAAAATAATGTTT
Organism: Apamea epomidion; assembly: GCA_947507525.1. NCBI lineage: Eukaryota > Metazoa > Arthropoda > Insecta > Lepidoptera > Noctuidae > Apamea > Apamea epomidion. The sequence goes on from OX382233.1 coordinate 1,237,882, forward strand.
AGTTGTATTCATATAAGCAAATGCGAGCAAGCGTCGACCACGAATATGAATGTTAACAATAAACGAATAATGTTCATATTCGTAAGACGGTTACTTAGCAATGACGTGTAATCTGCGAATCTTGACCTTACGTAAGCACAGTCGGTAGCATCAAAAATGGATGGTATGTTATTGCAAGTGTCAAGAGTCTCGTATAAATACTTGCAATTAATAGAGACACAAATTTTTGGAAGAGCATTAAAAAAATGTGTGGGTCTGTCATTAAGCAGTTAGCCTACTGTATTGTTTTACTCTGTAACCAGATGGGGAAAGTGTTACTTTAGTATTTATTATTCTTTTACTCAAAGATTATGTTTGCGATAGGACAAAGATATTGACGACATGGTTGGCGCAGTGGCTGAGCGATCGACTGCTGCGCTGCGTGTCGCGGGTTCGATACCCGCACGGAACAAATATTTGTATTGCCTACAGGTAGTTGTTCCGGGTCTGGCTGTTAGTGTATGTGAGTTTAAATGTTTGTAAACGGACCCACGGACAGGAGTAATTCCTAGTGTGGGGCAATGTTTTATACATATAAAAAAAAAAAGATATGGAAACGCGGTCGTAAGGCTGTCTAACAATGTATTGATAAACATTAATATTTATAGTTTCTATGTTTACTATTACGTACTTACGTAGTACCTACTATTAACATGATACTCTTACGATGGGAAAATTTACATGTTGGTTTTGCAATTTTATTTGATAGCGTAGTAATGGAATATTAGACAAACTAAACAAAAGGGTAATTAATTATACATTCATGGTGTCAGATGCGGCGTTCGTAACGAGCTCAAAAAGGTTTCAAAGGGTAATCTCCGTCTGCAAACTAAGTCGGATATCGTGATTTTTTCCGGCGTGCTGTTAAGAATTTAATTAATGTAGGTACCTACTTATATGGAATACTAAATCAAAAGGACATCATTTTATACCCGAAAATTAAAGAGCCGGCCAAAAAAAAGGTAAGTACTATTTTCTTATGGGAAATAAAACCTTGAGCATTTTATACTATTACAGCGAAAGTCTAAAATTAACCCCCCGGCTGCTATTTGAGATTGCAAATGCCAAAAATCATATTTTTATAACCGGCACTTTAATTTTTGAGTACGAAATGAATGATGACCTTTAGCATTTAAGAAAATTTACGGATCATTTTCTTGAGATAAATCATGCTGTTTTTGAACCCTATAACAATGTGATTATTCTCCAATGAAAGAAAAAAAAAAAAAATTAAAATACGTTTCGTTCCTAATAAAACAAACAATTGTCAGTACCTACTTATCTAGGTAGGGACAATGTCGTCAGGTCGATAGCTTCAAACGAGAAGATTTACTTGAGTGAAAAATTGCTATGAATTCAATGTGACATTGAATCTGACGCTGAAGTTAACTGCAGAAAAACAAGAAACTAATTTATTTAAAGCTTTTGAATAAATTATTTTTGCTGCATACTTCATACGGAAGCTTGTATGCTAATTATGCATTGTGCATTTTCCGCAGTAATTATGAGAAACTAGAAAGTATTACTTTTTATATTTAAGTACAACATGGGTAGGTTTTTCTTTTTGATTCCTCTTCGATTAACAGTTACCGTTAAATAACTATTAATTGAGAGAGCAGTGATAGCCCAGCGGTCACAGCCGCGACTTAAGAGTTGTAGGTCGTAGGTTCGAACCCAGCCAGGCGCTTTACTTTGTGTAAATTAATCATCACCACTGCTCTCAAAACGGTGAAGGAAAACCTCGTGTGGAAACCGGCATGTCCTAGAACCAAAAATTCGAAGAAACGTGACATCTACCAACCCGCACTGGGTCCGCGTGGTAGTTTACGGCCCACTCCCTCTGACAGAGAGGAGGCCTGTATCCCAGCAGTGGGATCATTATAGGCAGAGTAAGTAACAATTAATTATAATGTACCTATTACCTAAAGCAGTTGTAATAACTTTTAAAATACATCGCGACTCAAACTATCTCCAAACCAGCTGAATAACTCTCAAACAAAAGCCAAACAGAGTAAAACGGGAGAAAATGGAACACAAGTGTGACATTTGTCATACATATTTACAATTTACATACCTACAGTTTGTTGAGATTTACATTTTCCTCAAAAATTCGAGAGCAAAGACCTTTTTTAGTAAAACATGCGTATCGCGGCAATCGGTTTCGAAAACCTTCGTTTTGGCGATTCAAGATAAGTGGGGACGTTCAATGAACCTATTTGTTTCAGTGCTGCGTAAACTTGTTGTAATAGGGTTGTACGTGAGGTTTTTAACAATCGGAAATATTCGGAAAACTTCGGTCACAACATCTATACCTAGCCGTAGGTTTTTTATTAATCGAGGAAACGTTCGTAGCAATCTTGTTAGGCAAATGGATGATGAATGAGAGTATTATGTGGGTCGGTTTCCCGCCTTTGTTTCCCAAAAAAAAAAACAACTTTGTACGTGAAATTTCGGCCTCCGACCCACCACCGCGTCGTGACCTCTGAGTTTATTTCGGCCTTTCTGCTCAGAGTAGTCAGATAGGAAACGCCAACCTCATCTAGTTTATTTTTTTACTTTTTTGACGTGTAAAAGAGATTCTGATATCCTATTTACAGAATAAACAATTTCATTTAATTTCGTCGCATCCTATCCGCCCGCCCGCGTGATGTTAAATAGCCTACAACCTTCCTCAAGACATGGACAATATCAAATGCAAAACTAATCGGACTATGCTTGCCTCAATATTTTTATTGTCGTCAGTCGTTGACTTGCCCCCGAATACGGTAGTCAACTGCTTAGCGTCGATAAATTGTCGTCTATGCGCGTTGAAACAAAGTTTCTATTATACGGATATATCAACTAGTTTGGCCTTTGACGCATTTCTAGTCTAATTGACAGCTCTGTGTGACTCTTACATATTCAGCAACCCTAGTATAAAAAGTGTTCCGATATAAAAGCAAGACAGATGAGTTTATTGCTTGGTCATTGTTGCCGTATGACAACGTATACATAATTCATGTGTATTTCACACCTCTGTGTGTGTTCTGGCAATTTTTATGTACGTTATTTGTAGCTAGCCAATTTTACGGCGGCAGTTTGTCTAGATTTGACTTTGGCGCTATCACTGTGCGTGTGTCCAATATTATGTGGAGTCAATGACCGCTGGTAGTGTTGTTACTTGAAATATGACTTGAAAACATGTTTACTTTCTTATATCGTATTTAGATATCGAAACTCATCACGTCTACGGAGTTTCGCTAGCTAATTTAACTTGACCCTGTAAATAAGTATGTACTTCCAAAACAGCAAATCAAGCTAGTATAATGCTTATTTACCGGCAAAACATAGAATCTAGTTTGAATCAGAATTGTATTACTGTCGCAAGGTTAGATCAGTGGAATTGTTTGACAAAACACGACGGTGTACGGGACTAGTCACGATTCTGTGTCACTCCGGACGTGTTCTATGGTGGTGTAGCGAAATTTCTAAACGGATTAGCCATCTTATCTCAAAAACGTAGGTTTAATTTGAGTGGACTTGGTTAGAGGCATAGAAGGTAGGTAATTTATCTTGTGAACGTTGTTTACCTTCTACCAGCTTTTGCTCGCGGCTTCGCCTGCGTTGACGTTCGGAATTATCCCACAGGAACGTTCTACCGTAATAAAACAATCCTATGTCCTAAACCCAGACCGCCCATGGACCATGAGGTGATGGCCTGTGGGCCAAATTTCATCTAAATCCGTTCATCCGTTATACGGTAACAGATAGGCCGAGTTACTTTCCCATTTATATCTAATATATCTATCTTATCTATAATATCATCACTTTTATGTTTTTTTATAAAAATATTTAAAAATGTAATACGTAAGTATTTAAATGAAATAATAAGCTGAAGAGTTTGTTTGTTTGTTTGAACGTTCTAATATCTGAAACTACCAGTCGGATTTGCAAATTATTTTTGCATTGTACAGCCCAATTCTTGAGGAAGGTCATAGACATTAACATCACGTTACAACCCTTAGGAGCCGAGCAAAAGAAAAAGGCAGAATGAACGCTCACCGAATACGAAGTAATAGCGCAGGCAGGCGATGCGATGCGATGGGGTGGGGGGAAGGGGGGACAAGAAAGTTCACGGGGACGAAGTCGCGGGCAGAAGCTAGTGTATGTATTACTAGCTGTGCCCCGCGGTTTCACCCGCATAAGTTTCGATCCCGTGGGAATATCGGGATAAAAAGTATCCTATATGTTAATCTTGGTTATAAACCATCTGTGTGCCAAATTTCATCCAAATCCGTTCAGTAGTTTCTGCGTGAAAGAGTAACAAACCATCCATCCATCCATACATACAAACTTTCACGTAGGACTACAGATATGAATGATATTCACACTTAGATGTCATTTATTGCTACAAAACTGGACTGAACCAGTCTTGTTAATTCGTTCAAACTATTTTTATTTAGACAACTGTGGGGTAATTGCGTAACACACTAACAGTAGGAATGGCTTTCATTTTGACAGTTCAACAACATTCATTGTGTTATTGACGTTGTCAACCAAACAAATTTTTCGAACTGATGAAGCAATGGATTAGCAATATCCTTCAAAATGATTTAGATAGAGATTGGTAGTGTGTGGTGTAACTAGGGTGCTGGCGTTGATATCTGATATACTTAATACAAAAGTATTCAACAATTACACCATTTTTAGGGTTCCGTACCCAAAGGGTAAAAACGGGACCCTATTACTAAGACTTCGCTGTCTGTCCGTCCCGTCCGTCTGTCTGTCACCAGGCTGTATCTCAAGAACCGCGATAGCTAGACAGTTGAAATTTTCACAAATTATATATTTCTGTTGCCGCTATAACAACAAATACTAAAATCAAAATAAAATAAATATTTAAGGGGGTTCCCATACACCAGACGTGATTTTTATAGACAACGGTACGGAACCCTTCGTGCGCGTTTCCGACTCGCACTTGGCCGGTTTTATATTATTAATTTTATCATCGGCATTAAGCAACATTTACACTAATTATAATCAATCATTACAACTTCCTTTCCTCTATAACTATACCTATCGTGATTACATAATACTCGTATGTAAAATCTTTTATTTATTTACTTCCTTTCATACAAAACCGTAAACATTAGCATATATTGCTCAGTTTCCGTGTCGATAAACTTTGATAACTGGTTGATTAATTTTATTTTTAACATACGCGTTTGTGAAAATCAATATAAAAAAATAGATACTATTTTTCTTGTATACAGCGTGGCAGGGACATAGACGCGCAAACTCTTACTATGGATTCAGTACATGATTGTGAGCGTTCAAATTTCGTCGGTTATTTAAAAAAAAAACTAGCTGTTCCAAACATTTCGCCGCGCAGGTGCACTTTTCTATGAACCTTTTTTTTTTTTTGATAACTGTCAAAAAATTTCTACCTAGACCTAGAATCATGTGCTGAATTCATGGGTTTGCGTTTGTCTACCATCCTGTATATGTGGTTACCACATTTTCTAAAATAGAAGCCTTTGAAAAGAGCCTTATTCACCTCATCACCATAAACGACAGTTTTATGGTAGGTAATAACAGTAACTTCAACAGTGCCATTTTTACCTTAGTGCTCAGACACAAGAGCGACACGCGTCAGCGGCACATACATCTGCAGCAGTCAAAGAATGTCGACGGCTACCGGCAACGCATGTCGGCGACAGCCGTCGAGAACGTGCCGGCTGCCGGCGCTCGTGTATTTGAGTATGGTGATCAAATACACGGCCGTCGACTAGTGTCGACAGCTGCTATCAACGTGTCGACGGCTGCGTGTATGAGATACCCTATACCTACCATATACCCCCAAGGATCTATAAAAAATATAATGGACTCACCTGTAGAATCCGGACTTATTATCCGCATTGTCTTTAATGCTCTTCTTAGTGTCAACCTCACTGAGGACCACGAAGAAGTGGTGACACTTATCACACTTGACGAACCGTGTGGAGCTGACGAACGTCTCCACATGGGTGCAGGGGTCCCCGCACTTGGGACACGTGAGGACGCCATTGTTGCCCGACCCTGACTTCTTGCCGCCTGATGTTGTGCCTGAGGAGTTATGGAAAATTATGATAGGTGAATAACGCAGTAATATCAGTGGTCATTTCCTATAGATGCTATCAATATAGGTTGCGAGCAGGTAGGGCGAGGTAAAGGGAAAACTCGTGGATTTACAGCAGTTCTGGCGAAAGTTGAGCTTTCTGTGTGTGTGAAGTGTGAACGTACAGCGATAGTACAGAATAAATAATAGTACTACGGAAAGTGTAATGCAGCTTTCGCTAGAATACTATATGGAGACTAGTTCCAAGCCTCAGTTAGGGAAATGCTAAGAATAAACAAGAAGTTGCATAAACTTAGCTAATTACCAAGAAACCGCAGAACATGGTTAAAACAAATGTATGTAATTCAAATGTACAGTATTGCATAAAAAATCATTAAATGGCAATGAACTATAAGATTATAATGTATAAATAATTTAGCGTGCAATCGCCTTGCCATCTAATGAGATGGCCATTGCAAGTATTGCACGGAACCTATTTCCGTCAATTACCGCCTGAAAACAACCTTCAGAAAGATAAGTAATCGATGCAGGTTTCCTTTCATTATAGTAACAAACACTAAATTAAATTTTAAGTGACCTTTGTCGGTCCAAATTAGTCGAACGCTGACCATTGTGTTGTAAGAAAGAGGACCTAACTCACATAAAGGTCACTGCAGTGAAGATTCGTAACGAAACTGTGACCAATTGATCATTGACGTGTTATGTTGTTTTTTTGGATGACTTTAAATAACTCTTTGATAAATAAACATAAGCCTCGGTGAAGTCAAACCTAACGCACGTGAAAAACTGCCTATAAACGACTACTTAACGACCTTCGGGGTTAAGGATCTTGACTTGATAGGCACTGTATTGCCAATAATAAATAAGTTATGGATGCACGATGTTATGTGTGGCAGTTGTATTGTGCCGCAGAAGACAGAGTAGCCAATTAATCAGTTGAAATAGCACTCACCAGTGCTTAGGCCGTAGCAGCACTGATGTAGCAGGATCGGCTGCAATAACAACATCATAATGGTCCAGTGAAGCTTTTGGCCCGGGCCGCCTAGTTTATTATGGTGATTAATTGTACTAATGGGGCAGTACCTTATAAATTATACCAGCATATTATTGCCCCATTGCATGGCAAAGGACTCTTCTCATACAGAGAAGGCACATTGACCACCACGCTTGCTCAAGGCGGGTTGGCGATTTGAGACTTATATTAATTAGTCCAGGGGGTCTACTCCGAAGTGGTAAATGTATCGTATCGGCCGAATGTTCGGCCGTTTCCTGCTCAGAAGTTACTATTTGGTTCGGTCGGTCTCGATCCTACGCTCTTTCGAATATTGACTATGGTCCCGACCAAATCGAGCTGATCCGAACTTTTTTCGCATTTTTCAATAATATTCGGTTCGGCCATGTGTCGGTCCGATCCGATCATTCGCACTTTGCACTTCGGAGTAGACCCTCTGGTTTCCTACGATGTTTTACTTCAAAATGTCAGTGATTACAAAGAAAGCTCATAAAGAGTACAGTTATAAGCTGGTAGTATTCTCACCTGCAGCAGCAGCTTCTTTAGGTGGGTGTGGATGCGGCGGTCCGGGCGGCTGCTCGGTAGGGCTCTTGCACATCACCGAGCAGGTGCTGAGCCCCCGCGTCGGGCACGTCCGTCGAAGAGCGCGACATTGCGGTACACCTGCAGACAATTGAACACATCTTATGAATATGTGGAAGAACAAGCAATGCACGAAAGGTTTGAAGAGATGATCTTTTTGAAAGCGAGATTATAATTTTGGGTCAGTATCAATTTTGGGATCACTGGGAGAGGTATTGTGCTCGCGGATTCTCGGGCATAGTATTATAAGGGTCACTATCGTGCTCAATTTTATTCCTTCGCCTTATATTATCTCGATTTCAAAGTCTAGAATTGCAGTACACCTGAAGGTTAATTCTCGTAATTTAAAACGTTCAAAATCTAGTCGCAGTCTCATCTCGGCGACAATCAATGTCAAAAACTTGTCGAAAATGTACGGAAATTTTTGACAGATTGAGACCGAGATCAGACTGTTCTTAAAATTACGAGAATTGCCTCTCTGCTGACAATAGAACACATTTTATGATTTTGCGGAATAGAATATAGAAATATAGAGCGAAAAGCCTGTAAATTTAGATGTTTTTGGAAGTGTATATCGATAGTAGGTAAGTATTGAGTTTACGACGATTTTGAGATCGACAAAAGAAGTATTGCTGTAATCGTGTATCATTGTTCCCTCCCTACTACAGGATAAAGGCCACTATCGTGCTCGATTTGATTCCTACGCTTTATAATTTGAAATTCAAGTTCACGTTGCTTGCCGTTGGCATTGTTTAAGTGGCCTCACCAGCTCAAGGTAGTTTTCAGACCGAAATGGGCGACTAAAGAGAAAGAGAACAAATGCTTTAGCAATTTGTATAAAAAAAAAAACAAATAGCTGTGGTTGCTACACTAGAAGAAACGTTATGCTAAGATTTCGCAAAAGCGTTTTTGTTCAAATTACACTTTTTACACGCAACTTTCGTAGAACAAAATATATAATTTGCAAATTGTTGTTTTCTTTTATAAAACTTTCACGCAAACATAAAATTGTTACAGATTACGCATAAACAAATACAGGCTGATTTTTTAAAGACCAGCCAAATTTAAGGATGTGACCATCAAACTGAACAACTTTCTCCATGAGACCAACATCGTAATCGCGAATAAAAATTCAGCCGTCCCATACATTTAGGTCGAGTAGGTATTGAAGTTTTCTATGGGACAGTTGTTAAAATTTTCGCGATTACGCTATTTGTCCCACGGAGAAAGTTGTTCAGTTTGATGGTCTGTACCACATCCTTAAATTTGGCTGGTCTTTAAAAAATCAGCCTGTATGTATGAAACTATCCAACTCTCCCCCAAGAAAGATTTTTAGTATTTTTTTTTTTTGTAACTAGTAAGTAGGTACTTCTTTTATTTCTTCCTAAATAAATGTTGCAAATCACAGTAAGTATTACTAATACGTATGTACATATAATTTATTTATTAACAAAACCTATGGAGCGTGGTCGCCACAGCCTATCCAAACTGTACTTCAGGATATTAAGCCATAATTTATTAAAATTCAAACAAGCAATAACAAAATAAATGATCAAGTATGACTCGAACATAAAATCACTAATGTTTCGGCTAGCAAGGTCAATCAATCGTAGCGGTAGGTTATTCGATTTTGCATAATCAAGGTCAATATCCGAAGTTAATTCCTATTAAATAAATGCATAATTATGTCAGCTTCATTAAACGCATTAGAGGATATTCATCCACTGAACTTGGCATTCAAAATCGTCAAGGCATGCAATAATATGGACTTTGGAATAAGACTGTGTGCTAGAAAAGGCTCCCGTAGACAGGCGCGACGTGACAGTGCGACGCGAGTCCAGTAAAAAAAAATCTATGAAATTTCATGAAAATTGTTCTACACGAATCGCGTCGCAACGTTGCGTCACGCCTATCTGCAGGAGCCTGTAACTGGCTGGCAGCTTCTTGCATTAAGACGGCTTTTAATGAGTTAAGTCTTCCTTTGGTACAGCAAACTTAGCTTAGATTTAACAACACTTACGTAAGGTAATCATCATTTGTAAGATCTGAGAACTTGTATGTAAAAGGAAGACATCCCGGTTATACACCAGTGTGCAGGTGCTAAATATATTAAGACTATCAGTATTTATTAAGCACCATTTTTTAAATTCTATAGTAACTTTTAGTTCAACGCATGGCAAGACACCTAAATTATAGGATTGACAATAAAAAAGATTGCAACAGAATTACAGAATGACACAAGCTTGATATAATAGTTCAAGGATCAAGCATTACTTGGCAACCTTCCATAAGGATAAACGGAGGCATAAATCCAAGTAAAGCAAGCAAACAAGCAAGTTAGTAAGTATATAAGAAATAAAGCTTTTAGCGAGTTCTATGTTACATAGAGCTTACACGACTGGTACACTGTCAACATTCGGAATGGCGCCACCGCTGCACCGCCAGCCAGGACGTTGCGAAATCAGTTTATTCATATTGATGACTAATAAAAATTTAAATATCGCGACTGATTACTTAATAGTAGTTTCGCAATATCCACTTTTGCTTTCTTTAAATGTATCAAATTGAGGAAAAATTAACAACGTTCAACATCGTTGTTTGGCAATAACAAATTACGAGAAAAACTATGTCGTCTACATATTCTCAATTATAGTCTGGGCGCCTGGTTGTCAATTTTGTTGCGCATCTTGCTGACACTTTCATAAAATAATGTTGGCTGTGCATGCAACACGGAGAAATGAATGTTGAACAAAGGACAAAGGCAACCGCCATTACGATAACTTTTCACTCTAATTATGCAAAAAGTTTACAAGAGCGTGGATGACTATAGTCTCTGGGAACTTGTTATAACAATAGGCACTATTGTTCATGTCCATGTCATTTTACTTTCCTGCTTTATTAACACCAGCATTGTTGGCGCTTGAGTAGTGAAAACAGAATCTTTGCACAACTTTTCTAATGTAAATTATTATCTTAAACGTATACCCTACTGTATTTTTGAGAGGATACGAAAGAAGTGTACAGCAGCCAGTTTGGCAATTATAGCAAAACCGGTTTCAAAATATCATAAAGAAATTAGATAGGTTTATATAACCATGTCTAGAGGTTTAATAATACGTAAATTAATTCAGGAAACGAACACCTCGTAGTCGCCTTCGAAGCAGTTAAAAATATTAGCATGTTGCTTGCATATTACCTTCGATATGCGTCAATTTATTTATAATCATAGAACTGAACTTGAACTGAGAACCAGATTTGTAAAAAAAAAAACATCAAAATAAAGGTCTATAAATTGCAGCAAGGTCGGAACTTGATTTCGCAGAAGCGATACCAATGTTTTAAAAGATGTTTGCTATCTTTCAGGCCATCGAAACAAGTTTGGTCGAATTCATCGTAAACAAAAGTGCCATGGAAAAGCAAATACCAACAATAATGTTTATAGATTTAAGTTTAGCAGAGTATTGGTTTTCATTTTGGATGTTGTTTAACCTAATTAAATTTTGTAAGGTATCAATTAGAACGCTTATAATGCTATGCTTTGGTCGCAAGCGGTTCTGCTGAGCATGTTGTCCTAGATTCGGTTCCCGGGGCGGGTGTGTTATTTTTATCATTAATATTAAATGAGAAAGCAAAATACACCCACATAGTCCTATTAGAGCACTAAAAAATAAATAACGTGTACTCGTGCTCAGCGAAATGTCCTCGAATGTTTTTAATAATAAATCAATATCTAAAACGTGAACTGAAGGTCGTGCCACTAATTTTGATAATATAAAAAATGCCAGCTATCATAGGTTATCTTTGGCAATTAGAAATATATACAAGTACCCGAGACCTAGATGTCTTAGGTGATATAATCAAAGATCACCTGAGGACTTCCAAGGGTATTGATTTGCAAGACTTGGTTGATCGCAAGATTAAGTATGTTGTCCTACAGATAAATGGTGATGAACTGATGACACAAATGGGAAGCACCATGACATCTTATTAAAGCAGATGCCACATCGTTATAAAGCCACTTTATTAAGCTCCACCAAAACTTACTTAAGCTTGACAGGTGATTCGTTTGGACAAGGCAAAAAAAGTAAACAGCCTTGACCCAATTCCAGGCGAGAATAACTGACCACAAATCTTGGCCATATATGCAGATTTATGGAATATTAATTAAGAAGTTACTAGCATTTCTGATGTTTTAAATGATCGAAAAGGAAATAATGGTCAATAAAATGAGCGTATCCATTAATTGCAATTGCTACTGCTTAATATTCTTCAGCGTGGTGTCAAGGTGATGATATTGTGTAAGTCCAAGTGGGTTAAACTCTTTCATATACCTTTTACGGACAAGGATTGAAGACGACTGATGGCCTTAACTGCCTCGGATTTTGTAATTTCGTACACTGAAGTTATTTTTAGAAAGAAAATAAAAATATATTTTTATTTCGGCTCCATTAGCGGCAATGCAAAGTGTTTTGGTTTCGACACAGACTTACGGATTGGTAAATATGTAGAAGAGAAACACTAAAACTAGGTTTTATTTGACTCATGCCGTGTATGTGACAAAGCTAGCGTTCTACTCAAAGCTTCTTAGTACTTTATAATATTCTGAATTTCTGCTCAATCGTGAGAAATACAACCTAAGACATCATATTTTTAAACACAGCAGAGACAAAACACACGATTCATAATGCCACCTAGTTATAACACGTTATTTAAACAATCTGGTACCAGGTTTATCGCTAGTATTTTTAAACAGTTAAATCTGTGCTGATAACTTCATTACAACGCTTGTTTATTAACTTTGAAATGCATGCAGGTTAATATTAAGCAGTGGCTTATCATCGTATAAAGTCAACCTAGCTCTCCTAAAGTTCATTCATTCATAGAGAAGAGATCTTAAAGTAAATATTTTACTATACAGAAAACTTGAGATTTACTTATCTAATTAGATAGCATTAGACTTTATTTAGGAGTCAAACGGGAATAACCTAGCATTTATGCAAAGGGGCTTCATAATTACACAATACTGAGAATGCAATCAGCTATCGCAAGGCTGACATGGTAAGGTGATTCAATTCATCGTCATTATATTGACGTCTGCATTGTCAATTCAGCCTTAAGCCCGGCAATACTAAAGAAACCGCTATATTGCACGGAGTAACAGTTACTAGGTGCTTATGCTATGCGAATTTTAAACAACTCGTACTATGCATTTGTAGCGCTAAAAGAAACAAACGCACTGTTGTTATCACCGGTCGTCTAACTCCTTACAAAGTAGCCAGAAAAGGCATTGCTTACATCTTTAGCTTGAATTGAGTAACACTAGCGGTTTTAATGAACCGTGTATCTTTGAAGGTACCGTTAATATCCAAATAAAAAGCTAGTTACTATTTGGGCAAAGCAATTGAAGTCTTCCAATAATAGCATCTCATATGATAGACTCTCTATCAATATATTTATACATATTATGATCACTCCGAAGTTTATTTATTTCCCACGGTGATTTCTGACCAAATCGCACGGATTCATCTGAACCTAGCCAACAATATATTCACGTCATTTCCTGCAAACCAACACAGTTTCCCTTTCCATATCAGTACGAGAAATCACGAATAAAACTGCTACCTACATTACTTTCAGCTTATCACCTCGATCAAACCGTTTAAACTCATAATTTAAACAGTTATGAACGGAAAAGTAGATTCAGATCAAATATTCTTTAAAAAGTTACGCAACAAAACGCTTGTATTCTCATATTGCAGTAAAAGTTAAAAAAAAAAAAAACAGGCGCTAAAAAATTCATACACCGATCGATTTAATAAATCGATCGGTGTATGAAATTTTTAGCGCGAATATACGTAAATCAAGTTTCAATGAAACGAATCGAATCTGGTATAATAAAATATTTATAAAAGTTTGCATACAATGTTATAACATTATAGGCATGACGTAACTACTTTCACTTTCCTAACATTCTAGATAATCTAGGTGAAGTTACAAATGTTATGTGCAGCTCGTCGACTATAAAACTTAACTATCAATAAGGTAAAATGGGCTTTTATGGCTCACTTTAGAGTTCATATTTGCTTGTTAATTTTTCTTTGACCGAGTAGTTTTTTTCGGCTATGTCAATCATCTTTCACTGCCATTGCCTTCTCTCTTAAGTGTGATTTAAAGGCACATTGTTGAATTAATGCGGATATTTATCTCGTGAGATACGAGTTCGGATTGCTTGGGGCGGTGTAGTTACCAACCAACATATTATGCTAATTTCAATGCGTAAGTAAAAGTAATCTACCGTTCTTGTTCTTCAGGTTTGATAATACGAACAGACCAGCCTGTTCACGGGTAACTTTGGATTAGGTTTTCAGCATCATCATCATTACAACCGAAAGTTTACTGCTGGGGGCAAGCTTCTTCCAGGGATCACAAGTATCTTCTTGTTCTAGAATGAACTAGATCCTTACTGTTTAAACGTGAAGATTTCCAACCCAAAATAGGCTACCTTCTTCTTTCGCTGGCACTGCAGTTACCACCAGGGCCCTTATTCACTATGACCACTCAATGATTCCTCACTTCGAAACCATGTCAATTCCAAAACCAGCTAATCACGCCAACCTTGCGTTCATTTCGCGCGGTTTCGTTCATTGTGTCATAGAGAATACGGCCCCAATTAGGTTACCATGTTTAACGGATTTAACAAAGTGAGGATACATAGCAACAACATTATATACCCGCACGAATACTGTGACCATCACCAATGCATTTGCCAAGCTTGGTAGCCATTTCCAATGAACAATTTCGATCAGAGTCGAAAGAAAGGGTTCATCACAAATACGAAAGAAATGGTTCATCGCTCATCCGAAAGTAAGGGCTCATCGCTCATCAGATGGATGAGCGATGAGCCCTAATAATGATCTTTAATCCCAAATACACGCGTCGCATGCCTTTCGACTGATACTTTAGAATGCTATGACGCTGACGTAGTATTGACATCAGTAAGCGTCAGATACTACGTAACATCTAAACACAATCTCACAGAGGTCATCGCATGTTGTGATTATAATTATAATAGCGCTATGCAAGATGAACATGAATTTGCAGTAAGTCATGTAATAAAAGAAAGTTTCGATTGTCCGTTAGTTCCGCCTTCATACTTTTGATATGCCAATGCATTCGAAATAACTATAAGGCAGGACGGCCTCGTTGGTCAAGTATTCGCAAGCGCCACTGCTGAGCATGAGGTCCTGAGGTCGATTACCAGGGTGGGCAATTTATTATTGGGTTTTTCTATCTGGAATTCCTCAGTAGTAGCCCGGACTCTGGTTTGTGCTTAGTTGATGGCAATAGGCTCGCCCCCTATCGCATGGGACTTAAACTTAACTGGCGAAATGTGGGTGTACTAGGTAGGTACACCTCTGCCCAACCCTTCGGGGAAACAATGCGTGATTATGCGTTATTTTTAGCAGGACCATACATCTTGGCAATAAATTCCACTTTGACTTTAAGACAAGATAGAAATTGCTCCCGATTGCTCCTTCGGCATTGAGGGGTTGTGGAATAGTAGCGTGACGGTCTTATACAATGCTCCACTAAATCAAGAGTTTAACAAACATCAATAGGAAAAAACGGGACGGGACGGGTATAAATGATAATTATATTAATAAATAAATAATTGTAGGAACCGATATCAGTGAATTAATTAACATAAGAGCAGAATATTAACGTTACGTAAGCTTTAGAAATACGGAATGAGCGGCGCCAGTGAATGTGAGACGAAAGCTATTATCATCATGACGTTGGTTTAGTCATGCTTGGATCAAGGCGTAATTGGGTCCCGCAAAGTAGTTTACACTTATGCTGTAACTAGTTATTGTGTAATAGAGTGTCTAAAGTCGCATGAGAGATTTCAGCTTCATCTCTGGGAGGGCGGTCTCTGGAAGGGCTTTTGCTTCTTGGCTCTGGCATTGTAGATTAGGATAGGCGGCTGTGTACATTAATTACCAGATGGGTTACTTGCTGGCTGTCCGCACAATAAGAATGAGGAGAGAGAAGACCAAAATTAAAGAAACAGAAGTGAAAATAGAGCAGAAACAATAGTATGCAGAAGCTCTCACTAAACCAGCCTGCTCCACTCGAGGTCATTCAACGAGACTTGCCCTCAGTGATATGCTCCGTGCCAAAACCTGCCGATATTGCTAACATCGAGAAACATAAGACCACTTTCATTTTTCTCAAACGGAAGGAACCAGGAGTATTTGCAACAAAAACGCGAGCCATGGTAAATAAAGATCGCACTTGGCACCCGGATAGGCAATCGCAGACAGAGTGCCATTTCCTCCATCTAATATTACCCACACGTGTGTTTATCGACGCCCTCGGGAAAGTCTGCCCTATTAATAGTTTATCTTTAATAATAATAATAATAAATCTTTATTGAAATAAATTAGTGTTACAAAAACCTATGAAGCCTCTGAAACCCAAACTAGGTAAAAACCTGTATGTCAGATTTCAGCGCCTTCTCCACATTCATATATTATATTTTTTATACTACTACAACTAAGATTTTTAAATGAAACACGATAATTTTGAGCATGCAGAAATTACAATAGACATCTTTGATATCTAATTATACACTTTAAAATCAATGGAGTGTATAAAACGATCGTTGTTTAAGAAAGTGTGAAAGAGTTACATAAGCAACAGGGTGTAGGAAACGTTCAATGTGTCCGAGTTTATTTACCGATTTTATAATGAGTTGTAATCATACAGTTGAATGAACTTACACCGATTATTTGATTTAGGCTATTATACTTTTTTGGGCTATTGGTAGCCTGGTAGGTATTATACATGAGTATCTTCCGCGCGTTCCCAGCCGATGGTACCAGGGGGATTATCGTGGGGTAGATTTGGGAAGCCATGAAAAGGGAAAAGGAGCATCAACCGTCCAGGAGAGTACTTATGCTGTAGACTTCTGGGAGGCTTCAGTTCTAAAAGGGCGTATGACCGCAAGTTTGGCATTTCCATGATGGTCGATGTAGAAGTAGGGACTCACTAATTAGTTTCCTAAAATTGCGACATGCTCACATTTCATTAAATTCGATTGTCTTGGAACTGCGTTAAATACAGTAGCCAGATCATTTTCAAGATTAGATGCGTAACAGCACGTAACAGTTGTTATTTTAGAAGGCACATTGCATAGAAAGTCATTGCATTGCCTATAGTGTCTAGTTTCCCTTGACAAGTTAAAAAGCAATTATAAACATTTACTTGAAACTAAGCTAGCGGAATAGTCTCGGACAGTACATTAGAAATCTGTAAACCTAGTGTAAAATTAACACTTCGAGATAAAAACTGGATTAGAAAACCTAGTTTGAATTGATTAATTTAATTTATCTTCGTTGTTTTGTTTCGGACGTATAGGTACTGGGGCAGAAAATTTATGACCGACATTTGTTCCTGAAGTTAAGTGATCACTATTGCCATTTTTCTCAGTGTGATCTTCGCTTACAACATCCAGTTTGTTGCAGCCGCCTGCCTTTTATAAGGTTGCTGGTCCATCGAGATTCGAGATTCTAGCTGGCGCGTTACGCTTGCCGAATCACAGTTTTCATTGTGTCTCCCCTCTTCCATCGTATCATCGTGTAAATCAGCTTATCAGCATGCTAACTCTGCAAGCTATTTCGGTGGCTCTTTTCGGATAATTTCATTCCGGAATATGGACTTTCATACTGCTACTGGACTTCGGACTGTCGCGATTTAGATATAGTCCTTATCAGCATGAGTCTGCTTTTACTATGCCATAATTCGTCTTTAACTGCGTGTAATAGGCATCTTCTTGGAAATCTTAAATTTAGCGGTAAATAGCCTTGCCACAGAATATTTTTTACCCATCATTAGGTATTAGGTACCTGTGCCACTGTCGGCGATTAACGACAGTGCTAGCTACTCATTGTGTTGGCGAGCAACGAGCAGCGAGACGGCGACAAGCGATTACTCGCTGGTATGCGTGTGTACTGTGTACCCTTTGATAGCTCTTGTCGCTGCGACAAACGAGTCTATTTACACGGGGCTTACGAGAAAATCGTCGATAACTATAGGCCGACCGTTTAACTGAGACGTTGCCTGAGGTAGCTGCGCGGTCCCCCCGGTGCGTTCCCGCATTGTCGAGGCGTGGGGGCTCAGTAGCCATGGCTTGGGTCACCCACGGTGAAGCCAAGAGGAACCCGAAGAGGGGCCGCTCGTCAGGGCTTTGCCAGTAAGCCGCGACGTAACGGCCATCAAGTAGGTTGCGGTGCCGCTTGGGCGATATCGACATCGCAGCTGAGGCGGGCCGCGATGTCGTTTTGGAGGCATCACGGCTGAGGGTTGCAGGCCGCGGCGGGAGAGGAGTGCCGGTATTGCGGTGCGCCGCTCTACTTAGCTTCTTTGGCCTTGACGGGGTCGCCACCGTCTGATGGCGGACGCGGTGGAGCTGCAGGGGAGAAGGAGTCTTGGTATGACGTTGGCCGCTCTCCCCATCTTCTGCGGCCGAAAATTGGCAGGCGACGGGGCCAATGACCTGACTGGTCGCAGGGGGACCATGGGTGCCCAGACACGAGGTTGTCTGGCGCCCAGTGCTGGTTTGGTCTCTGGGCTGGTCACGACGTTCTATGTGTTCCGGTGTGCCGGTGATGGGGAGTACTCCTCAGAGGATGGTCCGGTGACGGACAGCCGCGGCGGGTTCACGGATGAGTGCTAACGCGTGCCCGTGTTTCCGCCTTAAGCAGCAGAGGAGGACACCGTGGAGTTTAGTGGGTCAAAGTCCCAAATAAATGCACTATCTCCCCGTGGTAGCGCAGAATGCATGAGCATTTCTCCACGAAAAAAATAAAATAAAAGTAGCTCCGCGGTGCGGGAGGGGTGACAGTTGCCATAAGTTGACGAATCACTGAGCTCTCGCATCACCGTCACCACAACCCTCCCGCACCGCGCTGCTACCTCAGGCAACGTCACAGTTAAGCGGTTGTCCTATAGTTGCTGGATTGCTTCTTCGTCGGAGGTGGCACAAGTGCCTTAGCAATGTATTTTTACGGCCTTCGGCTACGATTCTTGTTGCTATTCCGGCTTAACAGTATTTAGTTAACACATTGTCTTCTAATTAGATTAAATAGCAACGCCAATGAACTTCTTATAGGTAAGATCTAAGATGTACGATTAGAGATACCACCTACTACTGTTATAAATCTGATAAAATTGTTTTAGAAACTAGTTTTAATTACAAAATTGTTATTTTTAATATCTACGCAATAAGGATAAGATCAAAGATATAATTATTCTGTAGCGAAACTCGCGATTTTGTTAGGGTTACTTAGACAATAAATAGAACCCAGCCTTCAGTAGGTTTAGGTTAAGCGTACGGAAGGCTAAGTTCTGTTTATCCACTCGCTATTTCCCAATGGCGGTTGCGACTTTTGTGATCACTCGTCATTTCTCCTAAGCGCTCATGGCAATGAGCTTCTATCACCTGTTCTGCACGATCTAACGAGGATAATCCTGTATCTATTAATTCAAATAGTTTTTTTTATTTATAAAGGTACACCAACAGCTTCTGTATACAAAATATCAAATAACAGTAGATAACAGTCATGGGCTTATAGAGGTATGAGGAACAAGGTGTAAAGTTCACTCATCCTCCATAGAAAAGGGAGGATCCTCCGACCAGACGGGTGTTGTGTTGTGTTTAGCGGGCAATTGCCCAACGATTGATGTTGGGAAGTTTGTATATGCTAATTGCGCAGTAAACTCTGCTTGCGAGATGCAGAATTTGCGTGACGTCGGTATGACGCGTTGTTCGCATGTGGCGTTGTAGATACCGCTACATCACATACCTACGTGCAATTGCCCGCCAGATACAACACCCGTCTGGTCGGACGATCCTCCCTTTTTTATGGAGGATGAGTGAACTTTACACCCTGTTCCTCATACCTCTATTAGGCTTATACAGTTGCCAATAACAGGTGATGAACATTCTCAAATACAGTGTTAACCTAAAGTATAAAAATTAAGAAAAAATAAAAATATCATAGTACGAGGTGCATTCAATAAGTACCTTTTTTTTTTTTTTGTTTTCGGGGGGAAACCTTCGAAAGGCAGGATGAGTGAACTTTACACCCTGTTCCTCATACCTCTATTAGGCTTATACAGTTGCCAATAACAGGTGATGAACATTCTCAAATACAGTGTTAACCTAAAGTATAAAAATTAAGAAAAAATTAAAATATCATAGTACGAGGTGCATTCAATAAGTACCTTTTTTTTTTTTTTTGTTTTCGGGGGGAAACCTTCGAAAGGCACCCGACCTCCGGGGAGAGGGGTCGGGGAGTGTGGGATTTTTACCTCACTAAAACCACCCCGGTGATCACCATCCGCGCATAAGGGTGGTCCCGGTTCCTCTTAAAAGACCAACTCCGGAACCATACCTGCGCAACGCCTGTAAGGCACATCCCTGGGGATTCAATAAGTACCTAGCCTCATCGCCAAAGGGCGCTGTAGTTTCAAAAGAGTTTTACCACAGTGTAGCACATTCTTTTTTCAAATTTTCATTCCAATCCCTTCATTTGTTTTAATTTGACAACTTATGGAAGCGAACGTATCGATCGGTTTTACAAAAATGGGAAAAGAGCAATATCGTTCGGTGATTCGATTCCTATTTTTGGAAGGGAAAACGCGCATCGAAATAAAAAAGCGCTTCGATGCTGTGTACGGTGACTCTTCTCCATCGATGGCCACCGTCAAGAATTGGTTCAACGAGTTTGCACGTGGCCGTACGTCGGTTTTTGATGAACCACGTCCAGGTGCACCGAAAACAGCTGCTACGGAGGAAAACATTTAAAAAATCCATGATCTCGTATTGGCAGATCGCCGATTGAAGGTTCGGGAGCTAGCTGAGACTGTAGGCATTTCAGAAGGAACAGTGAATCATATTCTTCACGAGGAACTCGGCATGAGAAAGCTGTCGGCGCGATGGGTGCCGCGTTTACTCACATCGGAAAACAAGTGCAACCGTGAGACCACATCGGAGACGTGTTTGGCGCTGTTTAAGCGGAATCCAGCGGAGTTTTTGCGTCGTTTTGTGACCGTCGATGAAACCTGGATCCACTGGTACACACCAGAGACCAAGGAGCAATCAAAACAATGGATCCAGACCGGGGAACGTGCTCCAAAGAAGGCGAAAACTGTAAAATCGGCCGGAAAAGTTATGGCCACCGTTTTCTGGGATTCACAAGGTGTGATCTACATCGATTACCTCGAGAAGGGTAAAACAATTACAGGGCTTTACTATGCCGATTTATTGGGCCGATTCGACGCCGAATTAAAGAAAAAACGACCCCATCTGGCGAAGAAAAAAGTGCTGTTTCACCACGACAACGCACCGGTTCACACGTCTGCCGTTGGCATGGCCAAATTGGTCGAATTACGCTACGAATTGCTGCCCCATCCACCGTATTCTCCAGATTTGGCCCCTTGTGACTTCTTTCTGTTTCCTAATCTGAAAAAATCTCTCGCCGGGAATAGATATGGATCAAATGAGGAGGTCATCGCCGCCACGGAGGCCTATTTTGCAGAGTTTGACAAAAACTATTTTTCGGACGGGTTAAAAAAGTTGGAGCATCGCTGGGCTAAGTGTATCGAACTAAAAGGAGACTATGTTGAAAAATAAATTGCCACTTTTCCAAAATTTTTGTTTACTTTTTGTAGGCTAAGTATTTATTGAATGACCCTCGTACATCAGTTGAATAAATAATTAATGCATATTATTTTGTATTGTATTGAACTTTACGACCGGAGCTTAGCGAATACTTAATGGATCGGGAAAATGCGAAGACGAAAATGTCACTACACGTAATGGGAATCCAAAAATTCTTCTTCTATACAAACAAATAAAATTGAAGTGTCTGTTTGTAATGTCAAAATAACAAGTGCGTATGAAAGGAAAGCTGTTATTTTTTAGGGCTGATTTTTCAATCATCTGATAACATTATTCGAGGCATAATTTTGAAATTTTGAGTTATTTCATACAACTGTCAAACGTCAATTTTATTCCTCGAATAAAAGTTATCTGGCATTGGAAAAATCGGCCCTTGGAATAAAAACCATTTTTTTAAATGTTGTCTGTTTGTTCCGGCTAATTTCCGAAACGGCTGGATCGATTTGGCAGATAGCCGGTGTTAAATGGACTTAAGCTTTACTTTAATTTCAGAAAAATAATTTATGTCCAAAAATTAAAACCTATGAAATCCAATTTGTTTTCGGACATGCCCGCCAACGAAGTCACGGGCACCGCTAGTCTTTCCATAAGATAAATTACCTATGCACAAATCCAAACAAACATTGGTTTCCTTTGTTTTCACTTCAAAGAAAAAACTTATCAGTCGAGTCACGTGGTATTATCATTTAAAAGTTCATGTCAACGCACCTCGTACGGTCCCTATGTAATCGTTTACGCCCGATATGGAGGGCAGAGCCCTAGCAGGTTCAGACAATTCGGTCAGGGTCAGGTGGCAAAAAATCGGGGCCGGGCTTAAGGACTTGGGTCACGTTTTTATCAGTAGGTTTCATCTAGCCTTCCATTGGTTGCCAATATTATGTAAAGTTTTTAAGTGACCAGAATTTGCAATTTGGTTGTCAAACCAGTTGCTTTGTGTACATAAATGCTTAAACAGTGGATCTTCTTTCTTTAATGTGCCTGGTCAATAGGAAGTCAGATCTGGATCAGTCAATTCAGCATCAGATTTTTACACATAAGTTTAAAAGGAATCTTATTAGATTCCTTTTAAACTTATGTGTCTCTTCCCCAAAGAGTATAGGAATTATTATTAAAAAAATAAAATTTCCAATAATGTCCCACTGCTGGGAAAAGGCCTCCTTACGCTCTAGCCACCTCTCTCCATCTAGAACTGCAAAGGACCAATCTTTATGAAAGGAGTCCAGCTCATCCCGCCATCTCCGTCCATTATTAAGTTACTTATTTTAAATTATTATATAATTAATTAATATTTTATACTTCAACATATTAAATAATTATTAAGTAGAGAACTCAAATAAATGGAAATATACCCACAAGATACATAATAATAACAACACACACATAATCAACAAAATATTTTGGATGACATCATTAAAGAAGCCAAAAAAAATTTTGTCTCAATAAAAAGTTAAGACTATTGCTTGAAATATTTGAAAAGCAAGGTAATCATGGTATTGAAGTCAAATAAGACTAACAACTTCTCATTTGATTGCGCAAGTATCCAGTTTGTGACGGACTGATGGAAAATTTGGCAAATGTAATGTGTACAGCAAATAATGGTAGTTGAATCAACAATGTCAATCAGGCATAATTATTATTTAAATATCTTCAGTGATGGTAGTAACAAGCTGTTTGCAAAAATTATTGTTTACTACCTAAACTGTTTTTTAGGCAACATCAAAATTCTGTTTACATTTTGATTTTCAGGTTGATGACCTCATAATACTTGACACAGCTGCAACAAAACTTGGCATGTCCGGCAGTCACAGTAATAACTTTGTGTATTTATAATATCAATTTAATTATTATTACTTGTGGTACTCTGATATCAGAGAGAACATGCAGAGCATAATTTACCTGAACAAATCAATTAGGTTCACCTCTGCACATATAATATACTATGTTCTTATAAGATTAAATAAAATATAAATGCAGGCTGTAAAAAGGGATGAAGACGAGAATGAGCAGTACTTCTTCTCTCATGCTAACTTATATGAGAATTGCCAATACATTGGTAAACATATTAGCAAGCCAACAAGGTGGCGCTTGCATCGGACATTTATTTAGTCATTGCAACTGTTATAGACACATGTACTCATTTACTCTTTTCTTAAATATTTATAGAAGTTCATATATATTTTATTTGTAATAATCTTTCAATAAAAATAAACAACTTTCAAGAAACTGGCGACATAATACAAAGCCACTTGAAAGATTAAATATCAAGCAAGATATCTGGCCATTAGTTTTATTGAACAACCAATATTTCAAGTTAAATTAGTTCCCTGCAATCGTAGAGTAGAATTAAAAAGAAACAATACTTAAGAAGTTAGCCTTGCTACATTAACCACTGATGTAAATTTTCTTTATAAAATTTTGCTCCACAGATACAGCAAATGCCGCAATTAAATACAAGTTTTATAAAGTCAATATCAAGCAGGTTGTTTTGTTATGCATAAGGGCATTTAAAAATAATGACTAGTATTTGCCTTGAGGAAATAATTGACTTATTTTCAGATTTGTTTTCAATAATGTCTAAAAATATTATGTAAACAATTGAAGCAAATAGTTTCCATTTCATTGAATGGAGACATTTGTTGAGAGATAATTTAAATTCTTATGGTTTTATCCGCTAGCTAGTAAAAGGTAACATTATTGCATGCATAACAACTTTCTTTTCTTATTCAATTATATATTTTGCTTGTGTGGTAACACTTTATCCTACAGTGCAGGGACATTGTAAAATAGTTGTTTTTCAAATTGGAATGTGACTAATCACAAGTGCTCAAGTTCAGAGAAGATCATTAGTGTTTATCAATATTAGGTGACAAGTTCCTATTAGAAATTACGAAATAAAATACCAGTTTCCACTAATTATATGCGGCCAGTGTCATTCATACACGTGACTCCCTTGACCTTGCTTCCACATTCACCTTGATAGGGCCTGCTCACCGCAATCGAAGGACAACAGCTTCACTACTAACTAATTACTACGAGAATGTCCAGCCGCCAAACACGCGCCATCACGCGTGTATCGAACGGGCACTACACCACGCAAGATAAGCAACAGAAAACATCACGTTTTGTTATCAAACACCTAATCGCGTACGCATTCGAACACAAAGAACATCGCTAGATACTGCGACACGAACCTGGATCAACGCCAACCAGCAAAAAACAACATTGTATAGAGAAATTATAGGCACTCACCTGATATTTGTGAATTTCTTCTCACTGCTATCCTTCCCACGGATACGAAACTCAATCTAACACTACTCATTATATAAACTTCGACAACGATTCAGTAATAACATCAGCCCTCAACCGAACGACAGAAACGTTATACGAGCCAAATAGAAATTACAATAAGTCGCCGTAATAAGCGAGTCGCAATTTTTATTGTATTTGTTTGTCAGTGAGAGGTCTCTGTCATGACGCAACACTTTTAGTCAACATCAACACTTTTCGCAAATGTACAATTAGACGGTGTAAGTACGAAAACTGCACTTTACTATTTTTTTGTATGATTTTACAAAAACAATTTTATTTTTTAGATAATGGAGCGGCCATACTGATGTTCACAGCTGATTTTGATGTGAAAGAAAATGAAATCTTTGTACCACGTTGTTTCGATGCCACCGCTCTCTAGCGAATAAATAAATAAACTTAGATACTGTTTTATCGTAAGAGCGTAGAGTTGCTTTATTTGTGGCACTAGATGGCGTAGATGATTTAAAGAAAACCGAAACAACAGAGCAATGAAAAACGAAAATAACAATTAAAAATATTATTTTGCGAAAATAAAGGAACTGAATTTTATGTAACGTATTGAGAATTGCTTCGTGAAGCGTAAATATTTTTAATAATCTTGCTTCAGACATTCGAGAATATCAGTCAGTTTTACTTTTTTTTGCATTCAAATTAGAATCTGGTCACCCCGGACGTAAACGTCAACTTGTTATTTATCTTCTGTGATGAAAATTGTTCAAAATGGCTGAGACAGAAACCGATAATAACAGTATTATCAGAACCGATAGAAATAATAAGAGTACAGGGCCTGCTAATGGGCCCCGTCGCGTTACTATCTATAAAACTGAGACCGGATTTGGTTTCAACGTGCGCGGTCAAGTGTCTGAAGGTGGGCAGTTGAGATCGATTAACGGTGAACTTTATGCTCCTCTGCAGCATGTCAGCGCTGTTCTGGAGAACGGGGCGGCAGAGCAAGCTGGGATCAGAAAGGGGGACCGGATACTTGAAGTGTGAGTACTTAGAATAACATGTTTTCCACCGCCCAACATTCGGTTGAACAATCTTGGTTCGCATTGGATTTTCCCATAATTGTTTGTGTGACTTAACATAGCAACGCATTTCCCGCCGGTCCTTTGTGTTTAAATACTTCTTGAAATGTTATTCTTCTTATGGAGCCAAAAGTTTACATGATATTTTCGTTCATACTCATTTACATAATGTTTAGTGATTCATTCAAAACTTATTTGATTTTGCTAACGACAGTCGCTTAATTATGGTAAATTCATTGTATCTGCGTACGACATCAGTACATGAGCCATTATTATTGTAATTTAGGTTCAAATATGTACATGTTTCAGTACACATTATGCCATTTGGTAATAATTCAGTAACTTTAGCTACACACCTACAAAGGTTGCTGTGAGTGACTGATCTCAACAGGGTCAGTGGTTTCAGTGACACATACAACTATTAATAAAACTAACTTGGCATAATAATTGCCCTAAAAAGACAAGGTTTTAACATGTTTTTTTTTTCAGTCAAACAAATAAGTAGGTTGCATACCTACTAATTTGGCATATTTTTTACCTTTTGTATTGTACAAGGACATTTTTTAATAATAAGATAAAAACTGTTTTGCAAATAAAATAAAAAGCATCCAACTTCCAAAAAATACTATAAAGTGAAAATTAAATTTAATTTCGGAAGTTGGTGTTGTTGGGTTCGCATTTTCGTTGTTTGCCGCCGACTTCCGAAATTACAACTTAAAAGTGAAAACTAAAAAAAAATTGCAAATAAAAAAACAACCAACTCCCAAAAAAGACACTACTCTTTTTTGAAAGTTGGTTGTTTTTTTATTTGCAATTTTTTTTATGTTTCACTTTTAAGTTGTAATTTATACCAGTAATTTTGGTTTAAAAACCAACTACTGAACCGTTTTTGATGAAATTTCTATGGGACCAATCTGAAAGTATATCCTTACAAATAAAAAAATAATTTTGCTAATCAGCTTTTATATAACGGAGTTGTGAGGTAACAAACATAAAAAAAAACAAGTTGAATTGAGAACCGCCTCCTTTTTTGAAGTTGGTTAAAATGGATATAATTATGTTTTATGACTTAGCGCAATAAATAGAATATCCTATAACACAATTTTATTGTTAAAGTTTTAATGTAAAATAATTAAATGAAAATGAACAAACATTGAACATAGTTCATATTTAGCACAGACTAAAAGGCACACAGTACACTAAAGACATACCAACATCAGATAAAAACAAATAAAAAAATGTAAAGCCAAAGTAAGAAATTAGTAGGAAAGTGTGCCTCACAACTGCACCAAAAAGGCCCAGTTCAGCAAATAAGCCAGACAATTATTAGTGCCTGATGAAATGCTGTGGAAGTAAAATTTTATCCACCATACGCCCGCCCATCAGTTGCAGCATGTAGGTACCTACCTACTTGCAATAATTGCTAAGCAACTTGACACCAGTCCAATAAGTTTTGCAAGTTACCAAATGATCTGCTGATACACCCTAACTGTGTGAAAAAATAACCACAAGCATTTTTCTTTTAACATAGAACATGCTTAGAAATTAACTTTTAGAATAAATTTTATACAAAATAATTAAATTATCATGCTGGAAAAATTACAGATAAAGTACAGAACTTTTGTAGTGTTCGATCTATTTATTGTTAAGTATGTATTTTTAAATAAATAAAACTTATTGTTATGGTCAAAATAGGTCACCTTAAATACATAAGGCCTACTTAAATACTCGTTGACATTGCTTGGATTAAAAAAACATATTCTATGCTTACATTATGCTTGATCCCTTATCTGTGCATACTAATTTTATTTGCTTTTGAACTTTGGCCCCAAAAAGATTGTAATTTCATGATCAATGGTATAATGGCAATCATTTAAAAACCAGATCATTATTAAATTTATGTTATAATTCTTTGAGAGGAAATACAAGCCTTTTTAAGAAACTACCACCAAAGTAAAAATTGAAGTTTTATCTCCTAAAAAATCTATGGTAAATGTGGGTATTGATTTGACTCGAGACTAGATTAAATAGAAATAATAAATGAATAATTTAATACAATATTTTAGAAATTTTGTCTATCACTAATTTCATATTAAATTTCTAGTCTTAGCATTCACTAGGATATACAAGAAACGGGCTAAAGATATGCGGAAAACTAGGGATGGGCCGAAATTCGTTTCACATTAGGTTTAACCGAATTCGGCGGTTTGAATCGAACTTCGGTATTCGGCCGAAATTCTGTTCAAATGAACATTCGGTACTAGAAAATAAAAACTTACGTACGTGCAAAAACACCAAGGATTCTGCGTTATCTGGATTCTGTTACATTTTTTTGTTGCCTCTGGGAAAAGTGTGAAACCATCAAATTAAATTTTGTTTTATCACGTTTAGATAATCAATATGAGTTTGGCTAGCTAATTTAATTTGACCCTGTATAGGTGATGTACTCACCAAATATTGAAGTTTCGATGTGTCACTCTCGAAAAAGCCCGGTGAAAGTAAATGGAGTTCTGCCGAAATATTCGGTCGAAGTTCGTATTCGGCTCTAACCACGTTAGGCCCAACCCTAGCGGAAACACTATTGAAAGTCTATATTTATTTCAACTACCTGAAGCTAAACCCGTTTCTTATTGTGTAATATGAATAGGATTCTGATCTTAACTGAGAGATAAGAAGCATTGATAAAAAAGTGACAGTTAATCTATCTTGGTATTTAACTTCTGGTCTGAGAGTAAAATAATTACACCAGGATATAACATATTTTTTCTATAATATTGATCTCCTGCCATTTATTGATGATTTGATGAAGAAAAAAGACCTAGAAAGCCTTTAAAACAGGGTTCTCTAATAAACATCACGATATACATACGTATATGAATTGATATTTATTGTGAAAACTAGAAATTTTGCAGTCTCTAAATTGTTTTACTTTCCCAGAAGTGGCAATCTAATCATATGTTTCGAGGGTTCACCAAATTAGCTTTTAATGAATGTAATAAAAACTATTAAAAACATGAAATAATCAAACACAACTAAAACATAATAATAATAACTACTTACAAAAAACAATACACGATGTGTATCGAATATTTTGATATTTATTGTAAAGATCGTATTTTTACGAACCCTGCTTAAAAACGCTCAAGGTTTCACTTCTTGAAACCTTGACCATTTGTAATACCCATCTTTTACGAGTATGACCATGACATTCAAAATGCACATTTTATAGGCCAATAATCTATTAATGTTGTTCTTGATAGCTATAGCATCACACATAAGCATATACTGCCTTAGATAATGTTCCCACTTCTGGGACACAGGCCTCCTTTCTACGAGAGCATTACAGATCCAACAAACAAACATGAATTCCTTTACTAAATACGTTCACGCGCAAATTGGTTTGCGAGGTCCCCAATTACTACAGTCCTATCTTCTAAACGTGTTCATTCATCTACAAGCGCCTCTGTGGATCACAGACATCGTGTGGGCGTATCGTCATCCGTCCCGGCTACTATACGAGCTCACAAATTCGTCGCCTCAAAGAGGTCGGGTGGGCGTACCGTTGGCCTCAGTCCCGGTTGCTATACGAGTATAGGAACAGTATTAGAAGCCAGTCTTCCGTAATGCGTTTTTCGATTGCATTGATCAAAAGGTTGTTGGTCCATCTTCTTTTATGTCCGAACGGGTTCTCCGAGAATAGATCACTGCATACGGTAAAAGGATTAGGTCCAGTCTAGGTGTGATAGACGTACTTTAGTAGCAAGCTCTTTTATTGCTGGATGTACTGCGTATACTGCGTTCGTTATTTTGTTTTCCAAAAATGTAAACATATACATATGTATGTGTAAATAGAAACAATACTATAAGTATGATAAGATTCAGTTTGTGTTACTACTCCTAAAATCACAAATCATCACAAATCATCAATCCTGTGCTGTCCCACTGCAGGGCAAAGGCACTCACTAATCTCTTTCCACTTCTCTCTATTTAAAGCTTCTAATGACCAGTTCTCGTTGAAGGAGTCCAGCTCATCCCGTCATCAATTGGAAACAAAGATTTGAATAGACTTTAGATAGGTATTCACTGATCTTCAGTGGCATCTTGAAAGCCGACCTACACCACATAACTTGAGACGAAGTAGTAGCATCCAAATATGCCTACTTTTATAAAATTCCATTTTACTGGTGCGTGTTACTTCGCGTACACATGTGTCTTTCCTGACATCCTGATCCCCAAATGATACACATTGAAAAGGCTATAGGGACTGTGAAGCTCTCTACGAGCTTCATCGCACCGGGAGGAATAAATCACTCCAAGGTTTATCTCGTATGTTCAATCATTATTCCTAGAAATCATTCTACGTATTTTACATTTGGCTTGTCAGCCCAATCTGACGCCTACTCTCTTCTAATTAATTAAGTTAATGTTTGTCTCGCATTTCATACCAATAACATTTAACTGACTCGCGGAGGTTGCATGTAAGCACCAAATAGGCTATAGTCTCTACAGTACTTACCTACCAACGAGTGATGTTACATAATACATTCAACAGTTGCAGACCGATACTAATTTGTACTAGTTAACAAGTACTAGCGAATAGTAAGTAGTGCAGGCATTCGTAAGGTTTCTCTCAATAAACCTTGACTCAGTTGTCAGCATTTCTACTTACAAACAATCTTGTAGTAATGTCTTGTCGATAAAAAAATCGGCCATGTGCGAGCCGGTCCCCGGCGTTTTGTAACTGAAACTGCGATTTGTACTGTTAAAAAGTAAGCTACATGTTTGAGTAAATTGCCATAATGGCAGGAGGAGGGCTTATCGCAATCTATTTGGGGTCGACGCAACATGTTTTTTTTCATCCATACTTCTCTATTAGTCGTCATCTCGGTAGTCACCCCCTTTCTTATCATATCATCATTCACAAAATCAATCCATCGTTTCTTTAGTCTTCCCCTACTTTTATAGCTATCGACATTCACACTCAAAACTTTCCTCCCGACATTTTTCTCATTCTCTGGTCTTTCCTACCTATTTAAATAAAGTAATTTTCGCAGCTCCCCCTTCATTAATATTCCACAAGGAATCACGGATTCCAAAAAGGTTGGATCAATGTTAAATCATTTTCGTCGATCCACTTTCGGCGACGCGTGAATTTGTGAAGTTAGAATTAATCTGTTACTAGGTCCAATTTTATTTCTACTACGGTACTACAATGATGAAATAACTTATTATTTTTCACTGATCAATAAATCATTTTATAGTAAACATAGATTGCAACAACTTATTCAATTCATTTCATCCAATAAATATTATTGGCTTGCTGATAGTTTACCGCTTTTTCCTTAGTAATTTATATTTTGTGCGTACATACAACCGCAGAATACGCTCAATGTTTGACACAAACATTATTTAACAGTACCCACCTACATTGAATATTAGCTACTGCGACTAAACATGACATAAATATCACGCCGGTTCATCCCGAAGGGTTAGGCAGAGTTATACCACACACCATAGTTTACTATTATAAATGCGAAAGTAACCGTCTGTGTGTTACCTTTCACGCTAGAACGGCTGAACGGATTTCGATGAAATTTGGCACAGGTAGACTATGACCTGGGGTAGGACATAGGATAGTATATTTTATCCCGGTAGGACGTTTCCGTGGGATTATTTCCAACCTCTGTGCGGGAAAAAGCTAGGTGGATTATAATCCGTCTGTTAGGGGTTCAAAATTTGTAACAGAGGTCCCCTTATTCCTTTAATATCTAAGTACGGGCTGATTCCAAACGGAATAGATGAATACAAGTGTGGTTACATACTTTGTAATTGTAACAGACAGGCAACCAATCGCTTTATATTGATCGTAATT
Source organism: Apamea epomidion (assembly GCA_947507525.1). Taxonomy (NCBI): domain Eukaryota; kingdom Metazoa; phylum Arthropoda; class Insecta; order Lepidoptera; family Noctuidae; genus Apamea; species Apamea epomidion. Next base: position 1,269,568 of record OX382233.1, read on the forward strand.
GTCCATTACAGCAATGAATCCAACAAATTGATTCGTGGCGAATGTACCGTCTTTTCCTTATCGTTTTGGTGTAAAAATAGTTGTAGGAACCAGCAATACAATGTTAGATGTTATTGTTTCCTGTCGAAAGGATTTATTATCGATTTATCACACACAGTTTATTGTAATTTATTAGGGAAAAGATTTATTATACAAACCACAGGGAAAACATATAGGACTGAAAGTCATACGGGTCGTGTCTACTTGTCAACGGTCAATGTTTGTTCTGTACGGGATTTCGTCCCACGAATACACTAACAAGGGCTCCGCTCTGCAAATTCCATCCATTATCCTAACCTTTTCAGAGGAACTTGAGACTTGGGATGGACTAACCAGACCAACAGCTCGTATGTATACGTACATGATATCTATAAAATTAAACAGTCTCATGCACCAATACTCCAAAACAATATAAAATAATATGGACGATTTCAACTGAACTGTCTTCGGGAGTTCGGGACCAGAGACAATACAGAACATCAGTATTATACGATGCTATTGGCTAGCGAATGATGTGCCAAATAGTTTAAATTGCAATGATATAGAAAGGACGGGCATTATGATAAGTAATTGTTTCACAATGGACGGTATCAATCAATAAAACTGTTGCTGCACTGCACTTGCTCACTGGGGCATGTGTGTTCACGCCTGCATTTAGGCTTACCAGTAAAAAAAGTAATTTAAGCAACGCTCTATATCTCACCAATATCGTAGGCAATCTAAGCACACCTTTTGGGAAAGCTTAAACACGTCGTTAACGACTTTTTGACGATAAAACAAACTACCTAACTAACACTCTGGAGCAAAGCGAAAACTTCCCTGCTTTTTCGGGTCACCTGCCTTCTCTTTACTCGCATGGCTCAAACTAATAAGCCCACTTAGTTCAGTCCGCTTTCATTAGCAAGCCCTCCCAACAACTTTGTTTAGTTTTCGGGAGTTGGCTTTTATGTGGATCGATCGATTGAGATCTTATTTCAACTCCACAGAGCTTATTTATACTAAGATCCCTAAGTTTAAATAAAATTTATGTTATTATGGTTATCAAAACGTTTAATTTTCGTACAAGAAAACGCATTTAGGTCCTGTTTCTCCAAAATGTAAACGACTTTGAGAGTCAAAAGAGATTTATGCGGTTGAATGAATCGGCTTCTTGCAGTTCAACGAAGTTTAAGCCAAATGATTGGCTCTGCATGAGTATATCGATATGGAATCCAGGACACGGACACAATCTGAGAAGCCATACTTAAAAGAAATACAAGCGTCATTCTTTCGTTTGCACAATCGCCAATGCAGCAGCATAGTTTCACAATCATGTATTATGTTTTATTGCATTATCAGCGACGCTCTAGTTTTAACACTCACATGAGAGTAGGCTAGAATGCCTGACTTCGTTTCAGGTACACGTTATATTTTTATATCAAACACAGTACAAAGGCACATTAGCGTTACGCTTTATGATCCCTAATATGCTGTGGAACACTTATTGTGTCAATCATTCCAACGATTTAGCTGTTTGTAGCTCCCATAATGTTGGAAGTATTTTGGTTGGCTCAAGTTACTTGTTACCTAGGGTTAAGAGTGCCATTCATCATCATCAGGAGTTATTAAGTTTCTCCTCCGTTCCGGGGTCTTAGCGACATCTTTCCTATCGATCTATGCCATGCCCTGCTTCCTGTCTTTAGATGCTACATTCCACTGAATCAATGTCGGACAATGCAAAAGTAATTCAGTGTTTCGATATGCCAATATTATCGTGAAACAATAAAACAGCTATATATAACACGGACCATTTCCGCAAGATGACATTCCATTGATTACTCACATAGCTACAACATTTCCCTACAGTAACAATTACTTTTTATGAGACGACTGTAACTCCTTAATAAAATGTTATTACGAGAGAAAGACATTAAAAGAGAAGGGTAGTAAAATGGCGTCAATGTAACAAAGAGTTGGCGTCCAATCCCTTTTTAGAGTTTAAGAAGCATCTAAAATATAATTGCAACAACAGACTTTGCTGCCTCTTGTTTTATTCGGCTGAAGAAACTGATTGATGATACTGGCGATTACTGTTAAGTTTCTGCTTAAAAAATGTCAAGATAATTGAATCCCACAACTCTCAAGAAGGATGAGTTTCGACATTTGGTAAAATTTTCCCTACTAATTCAATCTTTAATTAAAAAATAGCGAAAAACAGAACTTTGTCAGTGCCAGGGAATTGTATATTTAAAAGCTCGTTGTTACACTCCTTCCCAACCCACATCAAAGATAACAATTCAAAGTTTGTAGGTACATTAGTATCAACGTTCGTAGGAGGCACATTCTAGGGTGTGCCGTGGGAGGATCCTATATTTAAACCCAAAGTAGATAACAAACACAACGCCTGTATTGTTAAACCATAAAACTTTTTGTATCAGTCAGTCTGCACGCCCATAACTCCAGAACACCTGGGCAGATTTTAATGTTGTTTATTTTAACGTCGGAAAGATTGATTGAGGATCCCTTTTAAGAATTTGCTATAAATAAGACCTACATACATATAAAGGTCGTACGCACGATATTTTATAGGACTGTTTCAGTTTAATTTCAGGAATGTTTATGAAACAGGCAATATGTAGGTTGTCCTGAAATATTTATGGTTTTGGTGATAAGTTTGACATTTTACGCATCTGTCCAGTAAAAATAACTGTCGCAGCGGTTGTTCAAACTACTCGACAATTGCTCGATTTGTCACCTACTATCATAGTTTCCGCAAGTATATACGAGTATACGGTGACTGCTTACCAGTTGCCGCCCCAACCTCCTTCCAATCAACTTGGTTTAAAAAGATTTCGGCGACCAATACTTCCAATGGGATGTCTAGCATTTCGCAAACCTCTTTCTGGACCTACCGCAACGTCCTCTGGCGTTATCTGGGCTCCACTCATATTGTTTTCTCCAAAGCTCATCCGACAGGCAGACGTGACCTGCTCCATGTAGAAAGAAATATTTAATTCAATTAGTACTTCGAACCCTACAACGAACCACATGTTTTTGATTGGTGCTAATGCACTGTTGGCAATGGTACGAATGGTTGGAATGGAATTCAAAATTCCATACTGCAATAGTGATTGCGGGGGTCATGAGCGATACCTATAATAATATTCTGTTCTTTGAAGCACCTCATAATCCAGCATATTATGAATGTATAATAATGAATAATTGATTATGATTATGTCTAGTTAGTCGTGAGAAAACCGGCATGTCTTAGAAACAAAAAAAGAAATTGAAATCATGTGATATCCACCAACGCGCACTGGGCCCGCATGGTGGAATACGGCATGGCCCACTCTCTCTCATAAAAGAGGAGGCCTGAGTCCCAGTAGCGGGAACATTATAGACTTACTACGAGGGTCATTCAATAAATACTTAGCCTACAAAAAGTAAACGAAAATTTTGGAAAAGTGGCAATTTATTTTTCAACATAGTCTCCTTTTAGTGCGATACACTTAGCCCAGCGATGCTCCAACTTTTTTAACCCGTCCGAAAAATAGTTTTTGTCAACCTCTGCAAAATAGGCCTCCGTGGCGGCGATGACCTCCTCATTTGATCCATATCTATTCCCGGCGAGAGATTTTTTCAGATTAGGAAACTGAAAGAAGTCACAAGGGGCCAAATCTGGGGAATACGGTGGATGGGGCAGCAATTCGTAGCGTAATTCGACCAATTTGGCCATGGCAACGGCAGACGTGTGAACCGGTGCGTTGTCGTGGTGAAACAGCACTTTTTTCTTCGCCAGATGGGGTCGTTTTTTCTTTAATTCGGCGTCGAATCGGCCCAATAAATCGGCACAGTAAAGCCCTGTAATTGTTTTACCCTTCTCGAGGTAATCGATGTAGATCACACCTTGTGAATCCCAGAAAACGGTGGCCATAACTTTTCCGGCCGATTTTACAGTTTTCGCCTTCTTTGGAGCACGTTCCCCGGTCTGGATCCATTGTTTTGATTGCTCCTTGGTCTCTGGTGTGTACCAGTGGATCCAGGTTTCATCGACGGTCACAAAACGACGCAAAAACTCCGCTGGATTCCGCTTAAACAGCGCCAAACACGTCTCCGATGTGGTCTCACGGTTGCACTTGTTTTCCGGTGTGAGTAAACGCGGCACCCATCGCGCCGACAGCTTTCTCATGCCGAGTTCCTCGTGAAGAATATGATGCACTGTTCCTTCTGAAATGCCTACAGTCTCAGCTAGCTCCCGAACCTTCAATCGGCGATCTGCCAATACGAGATCATGGATTTTTTAAATGTTTTCCTCCGTAGCAGCTGTTTTCGGTGCACCTGGACGTGGTTCATCAAAAACCGACGTACGGCCACGTGCAAACTCGTTGAACCAATTCTTGACGGTGGCCATCGATGGAGAAGAGTCACCGTACACAGCATCCAAGCGCTCTTTGATTTCGATGCGCGTTTTCCCTTCCAAAAATAGGAATCGAATCACCGAACGATATTGCTCTTTTTCCATTTTTGTAAAACCGATCGATACGTTCGCTTCCATAAGTTGTCAAATTAAAACAAATGAAGGGATTGGAATGAAAATTTGAAAAAAGGATTAAAAAGTATTGTGCTACACTGTGGTAAAACTCTTTTGAAACTACAGCGCCCTCTGGCGATGAGGCTAGGCACTTATTGAATGCACCTCGTATGCTGTTATGCTGTCTTTAGTGTCCTTTACATTCATATTTTTGGACACAGTTTTTTTCCACGTGGCTTTCGTAACTCGATACTAGATATGCAGACTGTCTTTCTAAGGCAAAGGAACAGAATCATCAAAAGTAAATGGGATTTACATTTTTATGCGGCGGCTTTAATGTGAACGACACGGAGTAAAGAGTAATGGGTCCAGTAGGATACATTGGGATCTTTTAGAATCACACAATCCTCGGTGAAAGGTTATAATGCCTGTCTATCGAAGGCTTTTATTGTCAACAGTTGCTCTCTATTTTTAAAGTGGACAACTGGACATGATATCATCGGACACTTGACACACATAATACACCAAGTAAATGCTAGCAGAAATAACTCAACTTTTATTGCAAAACATATCTATTAGTATTGAAACAACAATAGCTAGTGATAATGTTGAATAGTGCATTCCTATCAGTGGACACCACTGGTCACTTTCTCTGTTTAACGTTATAACTGTTTGTTGTGTTATTAATACCGTTACAAATAGTTAAGTCATTTTTGTTTGTTTGCGTTTTCGTATTAATTCACTGTGAGTACTTTCATTAATCTTGGCGTTCTCTGGTTTGTTGGTATTACCTTTTACGTAGGAACGTGGCCACCTTGTCAGTTTAGTCCTGTGACTCTGCAAGCCCTTGCTGCTTGTTTCTGCTTTAACAAGCTGGCTGGTGATTTTAAGTCCGTTGGCTGTGAGATATTGTTTGAGTTTCTTATTCATGAGATGCTGTTTTTGATGATATTGTTTTTTCTCAAAATTTTTGCTGATATGCTGCAAACTGATGATTTACAATTACTGAGTCTAATTTCTTATTACGGCATCTATCTGAAGCGATGGAATCTTCGTATCCTATGTAGTTTTTTTCATAATACCCTTTTCATTATAAACAGTCAGTAAATAACCATATTCGCATGAAATTACATTGCCTACGTACATCAATCGAGATAGGACAGTGTTGAAACTAGTAATTGAATGATAACACAAGAATGAAACTCTGTCATACTATTGCATAGTACTTGAACACGTGTTTCTATCTGTTTAGAATAGCGTCCAGTTAATTGATTATTATTGAAAACTATATGTAAGTATAATTGGTTCTCCTATCTACTATCACGCCGCTTTTACCACACATTGTACAGTTCAAAGGTGCATTTCATAAGTATCTTTGGGATAGGGCTATTTTAAGACTTCATATGCTTTGCTTGCAAGTCTTGTTTCTGCCAAATCTTCATCATTATCGTCTGTAAAAGGGTAAGAACACTGCTCTCTTCGATCCTTACTAACTTTTGTATGAGAAAGGTCAAATGACGTCGTATGAAAATCAAAATAATTTTATCAGCAGTCCCTATATCTTTTACCTCACGCTTATGTTTCGCTTCTGGGTTGAACCTCTTCACGGAGTAACTGACATCGTGATCCTTTACAATATGTTATCCATTGTGATCCAATTATTTTAACAATGCTTCACGGAATACGAAAATTAAGAGTCCTCTTAGTCAAGTAGTTCGCGGTATCATTCACGAATTGCATATCTTAGAACTTACCGAGTATGTGGTCTTTCATTTTGTGTCTTCCTGTCCATCCAAAGGTATACTGGTCAGCGACAAGACTGAGAAGAAGACCATTATATCCGTCACTAAGTTTTTATACTCCTTGGGTTTACAATATCGATTATATTCCATCTTTGTAAATATCTAACTCAAAAGGAGCAATCAATTAATGAAGCCGTTCTTCTATCCGAGACTTTTGGGAAGTCAAACTCGAAGAACCTTGAAGGTTGTTTTCGATTTCGTTCTACATATTCGTTGCTAAGTTGCCAGAAATTTTAATATTGGATAAGGAATTACCGAACTTATTGATTGGGGCTTTATCTACCGTATTTCCTTAGGTAATAGTAATAACGGTAGACAAACTTGGAGCATAATTATTGCTAATTAAAGACTATTTTAGTTAATTGCTTATTTAATTTATATTAATAACGCTCGCTGAACAATGTGTTGTACTTCCTATTCAATATCCTGATTATCAGGTAACTAGTACCAGCACCCTAATTGCGTAACACACTATCAATCATAATCTGAATCATTTTGAAGGATATTGCTAATCCATTGCTTCATATGTTCGAAAAAATTGTTTGCTCAACAACGTAAATGACGCAATGAATGTTGTGGAACTGTTACAATGAAAGCAATTCCTACTGATGTGTTACGCAATTCACACACAGATCAGTATTTAGCCATGAAAGGACCTTGACAGCAGTTTCATTAAGCGAAAAAGGACAATGAACAGTAGCGTATTGCAAGTTGACCCCAAAAAGTAGAGAAAATGCTAAGTGATGATAGAAAGCTTCTTCGGTTTGGTGACAAAACGCAGAGTCTATGCTGTAATCACCTACAATCAGTTTGCTAAGCTTGCTACTTAGCCCTCGTTCGTATTGACGAAAAAATATCGCGGTGGGATTTTATTGCGTATTGGATTTTCAACTCTCAGTGTTGAGCCGAGCATTGAGAATGCAACAGAGCGCATCCCAGCGCGTCAATAAAACACTGTTGGATTTTCAACTCTCGGCGCTATGCAGTGCGTTGAAAATCCAGAGCGCGAAAGTAATCGCCTCGGGAAAAACGCGCCTGCGCCGTACCTGGGCGTATACCCACGAATGTCCATTGTGTTTAAATACTCATTAAGCTACCATTTACAGTCTTTTGTTCATTTAAACACACATTTCACAACACTTAGTACGAAAACGCAACAACAATATAATTGTCGCCAGAGAAAGCGTTTCATGTGTGAAAGTGGATCCGTATTACACGGTCCTTTAAACCGGGTTTATTTTTCTTTTATCATGTGATCCACCCACGTTGTAAGTCAGAATTTCATTAGGACTTTTATGTTGATATAAAGAGTCTGGTGTCAAAGAATTTGCATCCTATTGTTATACACGAAGCTTGTTTTGAAGAATAGTCTTATTACATTTGGCGTTTTCTAGCGCAAGAAGTCTTTCAGTTTGAGTTCTTTTTCTCAGCGTGGAACATGTTTTGGTGGTATCTCAACATTACTAAAAGGCTTGTTATTAAATCTTCTTTAAACAAAACAAATAAAATTGCTCTTTCGGCTCAAAGTTGACATTTCGAGTTATTCCAATACTAGCTTCTGCCTGCGACTTCGTCCGCATGAAATTTCTTGTTCCCCGACCCACGCCGTCGCATTGCATTGCCCGTCCACGTTATCACTTATTTTTCGCTTAGCATTCATTCTGATTTATTTTTTATTTTTGCTTGGCTTCTAAGGGTCATAGCATGATGTTAAATGATGCAAAAAGCATTTTTCAAATCCGTCTGATAGTTCCAGTCTTCCAGTTCCCCCTACGAACAAACAAATTTTACCGCTTTATAATATTAGTACCTATAGATTAAAAGGCTTCGCGCAAATCCAAACATAATGTGAACCTTTTTGTTTCTTAGAAAACATAATTACCCTTTCTGCCCGTCTTGAGTATGACCTTTGCTACTCCTAAGACAAAAAGGAAGACGCAAAAACACTTCAACACCTACACGGTATTACTAACTTTCTTTTATTTTAAAATACATGCATGACGTGATAATCAAGTCAGGCGAGTCTCACGTTACATAAGTTTATTTTGTCCAAGTTTCAATAATTTGGACGCAGTACTAAAGTTGCTTTGACACCAGAACAAGACGCACCGCGAACTCGCTTGAATTCTCCTTCAATTCAGCCTATGGGAATCGTTCTGTGATCCAATCTAACCAATCGCAGTCCAGTGCTGGAATCTGTTTTAACGGGGTAATGCTGGTCGTCAACGGAGGTTGTGATACAACATGTTTAACAACATGCATTGCTTATACGAGCCGAAGTTTCGACAGAATGGTGACGAGAAAGGAAGATACACTCTGCTGGATTCTAGGTATGTGTTTTACATTATTACAACTTATAAGAGTCTCACAGATAAAGTGAAACTTCAATAGACTAGTGCTCTCATACTGCAAGAGATCCTTTTAGTTACCATGTAGTTCAGTAAGCCCTTTGCAGACGGCTTTCAAGCCATAATACGCAAAAAAACTGCTTCGCTGCTGTACAGAGTGCGGAGTAGTCGCAACTATATCCTAAGAGCTGTGGCGGAGAGCTGTACTCCAAATGTTAGGCAATTTCTGCGGAGGTTGATTAGGTACAAATCATATTTTCCTGGCTGGTCATCCTTTGTTTTAATTATACTATTTTTATATCAATGTTACTAACACTAGAACACTAGAATATAAGCTGTTTGTCTTTGTATACTAACAAAATATGGATCACTGTTGTCCGAAATAAATGAATTATAATTTAATTTTGCTCTTCGTTCCTGATCAAACGCATACCAAATTTACGATTGGAATAGAATGCGGTAGACCAATAATGATGTTCCTAAGTTTGTTGTTACTAGCAGATGGAACAAAACTGATGTCCATCTCACTCGCAAGGAAATCCCAGTTAAGAAGGAGAGGTGAAACTATTGCAGTTATTTGAAGCTACCGAATAGCTGTAATGCATCTTGCGTTAGGATTGCAGTCAGTGTACTACCAACGCTTATCTGCCACGATCAATTAGAAAGTACTCACGATGCTAACGTACCGGCAAGAAGCACCAAATCTTAACCCGATCATTAGGTAACTACGCGGATCTCACATTCCTTATGTGTAAGATTTCGTTTGCAAACGCCCACATTTTGATAATTCATTCCAAGAGTCGCCAGATTCAATCTTTAATATTCCTGATTCATTACTTTATATGTTCAAAAAAATTGTCTGCTTAACAACGTCAATAACGCAATTAATGTTGTTGAACTTTCAAAATGAAAACCACATTTTCAATTTCCATGTCAAAGGGGACGCCTCATTGGAAACATTATCCCTAGATTCTTAAGCTGTTCGTGCCCGAGCCTGACCTTTTGGTTTAGTCCCCTTGCCCTAGTTTCTATAAGCCTAATTAAATCTGGGATCAGTATCTGTTAATATCAAGTTAATTTTGATCAACCTACACACCTGCTAACCAGGGATTTGGGATCAGATTCATTATCTCAGACTTGGGTATTTATTTCGACATAGTTATTTAAAAACTAACAGAACACTGTATACGCTGTATACGGCAATTAGTCGTCAAAGAAAGCGTAGGAAGTGTTTTTAATCCTTTTATAATTACTGCCTAAAGTTAGCATCAAGATGATGAATTGATAACCGTTTAAAATAATAATTATCACGTGTCTAAAGAGAAACGCGATAAAACAACAATTAGTCTTGAACCTGCAAAAAATTGCCGCAGATATAATCACAATAAACAGCAAACTTTATTATTTATAACTTGCTAAGCACGGATATAGCCGTGATTGTAACATAACTATAGTTTTTATCAATAATTTCCTTGTACCTAACAATGTGGTTTTGCCAATCTCTACGTAGTTAGCAGCTTGATATTACGAATGCTTTACGCGTGTGTACATAATCAGCCTATAATGTTCCCACTGCTGGGACACAGGCCTCTTCTCTGTGAGAGGGAGTGGGCCATAATCCACCATGCGGGCCCAGTGCGGGTTGGTGGATGTCACATGTCTTCGAATTTGTGGTTGTAGGACATGCCGGTTTCCTCACGATGTTTTACGCGTGTGTGACTGTATTTATTTATATGATCGGTGTAATTGCTTATTAAAGTAACTTTTCTGTTCTCTATCACTGAAAGAATGTCTCCTTATCAATATCAACGTTCCTCGATCATCGCCAAAACCTGGACTATGAATACTGTTTCAAATACAACTTCAAGGAATAGGACTTTGCTCCGTCAGCTTTTGTACGGAACAATCCACATGCACATATTGCACAACGGCATGCAACTTTCTTTCTTGCCTTTGAACAAGTAACAGGCATCTGTATTCCCGGCTTCGCATTATAAGAATTAGGTTTTTTTGCCAAGCATCAAAGGGGCAATTCTCGTAATTTTAAGAACGTTCACAGTCTGATCTCAGTCTCAATCTGTCAAAAATACCTCTAATTAAAAAACATAAAAACACATAAAAAAAAACTCGTTAAAATGTAGGGAATTTTAACGAGTTTTTGAACTTGATTGTCGCTGAGATGAGATTGCGACTAGATTTTATACGTTTTTAATTACGGGAATTGGCCTTCTGTTATTATCAGCGCTAGACCTCTACCTACCCAGTATTCGTGTACGCACAATCTAAAGTTCACGGCAGACACGGGTTATAACCGGTTGTCTAACAAAATAGATCATGACTGCATTAATACTCTAATAACCTATTTTATCGGTTATCTGGCGGACAAGAAATTTAACACTCCCGTTAATGTGACTGTGTTTGATTCAGTTTATTTTGTATAGAATAGAATACTCTTTTTAATGCATATAAATTACAGATACAAATATCGAAATTATTATTAGCCATTGTTTCGTTGGATTTCGGTACGGGAAAATGGTCCTGTTTTATATTATTTTTATCCTTTTCAGCCTTTTGTTCCGCAACGCCGAACATGGATCAAACGCCCAAATTGAAAGGATAAGGTCAATGTAAGCTTTTAAAGGGTCAAAGTTCAAAACGCAAAGGTCAAAACAATGGTGACACGCAAATCAAATAAAAACTAGACATCATTATGTAGAGGTAAAATTCGTTTATCAGTGTTGTTAAGGGAATATAGTCTATCAACGTCAAAAGGTAAATTCATGTAGTCGTCATCCTGATAAGCAGTAAGGAAATAGATTTCAATAAACCTTCTAGTAATTAAAACAGACAACTGAATGTCAAATAAGTCAATGTCGTAACCTCAATAAAACCTGACATAGCTCCATTTTCTAAGGTTATACTGAACCCCTTGGACTGATGAAACACACAAGAAAATTGCGTATTCAATTAATGATATACAATTCTACCATTAAACAACTACCTTATAACCTATTAATGTGTTAGAGGTCAGAACTGCATCTAATCGACTGTCATCAACGGACGTGACCCATATAATTCAACGTCGCAATTCAAATATCAATGTTTATTGTTAAAATAAATCTAATTAATGATCATTAGTAGTTTGTTAGTGTTTCTGTTCGCGCGCGTTAGATGAACACGTATTAATATAATACCTTTAATTGTGAAATAAACTTAGTTTTTTTTTCCTAAATAATCTGGAATTTTACGGCATCTAGCGACAGGAGTTTTTAGCCGCAGTATAATTAAAGTATAAGGGTTTGTGTTGAGTTAAAATCTATTATTCTTTTAGGAAATAGCGAGGAATTTCAGAGGTTTCACTACGAAACATTATACGTGACCTTTTGTTCGAACTTTTCGGATCTCACCCTTAAAACTGGAAAAAAGGCGTAATTCTTTTTAAATCCACGTGACTACTTTTTCTTCTTTTGTGGTGTGTGCTAATGTGCCAGTGTGTGTTACAATGTCGGTCCAAAGGGGCGGTGTCGGCGACTTTCGGTACTGTTTCTATTACTGTGCAAACACAGACTTCGAGATATATGATCTGGAAACAGGACTCTGCAAAGAATACTAGGTGAATATGTTTTTTGGGATGGTCTTATGATCCGCGAAGGAATTGACAGTATATTGAGCAGAACGGAAGTTCTTAGGTTCTTATCTACTATCGCTATCAGCATCCTCATCCTCCTGCCCTTCTGCTATTTCCTTTTGGGGTAAGAATGTCTCCATCCAAATTTTTCTATCATCCATCATCTCAGTATTCACTCCCTTTTTCTACCATATTCAAAAATTCATGCATCTTTTCTTTAGTTTTCCTATATTCTTATATCCATCCACGTCCACTTTCCTAACGGTGATTTATCTTCTATAATAAGGTGATAGCTAACTTTGTGGCCTTCTATTGAAGAACTGTTAGGGTTAATGGAGGAACACCAAAGGAAAGGCCGTTATAAGGATTTCAATAATACGTTTATTATCCTTTTATATTTATATACCTATTGGAAGTGTGTTAATATTAATCTAATAGAAGGCGACTGACTTACACCACCTCCACTGGGGCTTAAATACTGTTAATGGCTCCTCAGTCTTGCTCCTTATACATTCTTTCCACACATTATAAAATAAAAAAATATTTTTTATTATCCTTTTAATTATTATTTTTATTTTTGTGTGTGTAATATTGTTATGCATGATGACTTACGAATGGATCCTTGATATCTGAATTAAAATTATTTTATTTTTATTATGACCATCCACTAGGTCTTCTAGCTCAAAATAAAAGCCGCCTTATAAGTCTGGACTTATAAGGCGGCTTTTACCAGGTTTGTTTGTAACTAGTTCCGATTTCTAAACACTACTCGATGCGGCTTCACGCTCTTCCAACGTGTTAGTTCTAGAGATCATATTGGCTGTGTATGAGTAATGATTTCCGTCAGTAGTTTATCCGCAAAATTTTTATGCGGAAAAAGCTTATCTCTGCGCCGAACGGATATTAAAATGATCTGTTATTATCATATTCATACATAACATTTTTAACGCCTTGACCTATGCCAACTTTCAGCTAATTAAAATTTGTATTTGATGTAGTTTTAATAGTTTCATGTGGGTAGATAAGGTCTATATCCGAATGATCGTTTCATTTCAGTTTTTTTGTAATCTCTTCTATAATTTGAGTCTTATCTGTAAATTGTTTAATGATTTTGACTGTGCTATACTTACCTGACTTGGCTACGTGCTATCTAGTCTTGAGCTCGTTATGAAACAGTTGGTCCGGGGATTTACTCCTGCATCTCCCCCATTTCTATTGCCAAGTAACGCGTCCCGCTAAAATTGAGGGCTCATTTTCGGCTTAACCCAAAGGTCAGCGATTCCCTGGTTGATCTGGCAACCACTTTTCTTTAATAAAACGAGTCGATTTGCCAACCACACAAAAAGATAAACCTGCACGAACGTTCAATTTAATTTCTCTTATCAGTTTTTCCAGATAATTGCAGAGAAACAATACAAAGCCCAATATAAACAGATATTGGTTTATACCAAGTTTGTTTGGTATACATGTCTCGTTTACTCTGGCCGGTCGTGGCGCTATCTGTAAACAAACCGCCAGTGTATGATGTAATATCTTGACTAAAAATACTGATACTACGTCTATGTATGTACTGAAATGTGTTATTTTCTGGATATTTTCTCTTGGCTTTCCTCCTTAGCCTTGGTTTTCTTTTGATCTTTGCTAAAAGGACACCAAATAGTCTTCAACACGAATAATTATATCGTTAATGCAGTGAAGGTATATCGTTGTACAGATATTATGTTGGATTATATCTTCACATTGACCTCAGAGATTGCAAATTTTTACCGATATTTTTATATCTTTTACACAAAAGTGAATACAGTCCAAGTGTACGATTTAAACAACATCTGGGTTCGATACGGTGTCGATAACGAATTGTTAAATACATAATGATTTATTAGCAAGTTAATAATATAGTAATAAACGGCTGCTCTTTGTTGGTTTAAATAATTTTAATATCGTTACTATTAATATTGCTTTATCATGCTGCATTGTAAAGTTCCTTACGTACTTATTATTGCTCAATAATATAATAACAAACCTTTGGTATGTTCGAAAAATAATACGCATATTAATAATGCGTAATAGGATCTATTATTTCAATTTGCAATGATAAATATAATGACTGCCTCTTTGGTTTAATGGTCGCAAGGTTTTTCCATCAGAAATCTGTCCGTTGCAGCCAGGAGTCTGGATTTGTGCCCAGGTGATGGCCATAGGCTTACGCCCTATTAGGTGGGACTTAAACATAACTGGCGAAATGTGGGACTACTATAGGTACCAGTGGCGACGGGTGAATTTATGACAGAGGTAAGCCGGAGCAAAAAAAAATTCGGGAATTGGGACTTTCATCGTAGCCACGAAAACCTACTTCTAGTTTACCTAACAAAATAGTAAAACTTTGGCGAGTTTATTATTGTGTAACCACCACTGTATTAAAATATCAGTAAATAAATAAAAAAATAAAAAAAGCGGTGTCAATAAACCGTTTCATTAAATTCCTATTTCGATCTACTTTTCTATTATGAGCTTCATGCGAATTAGCGAAAAATGATTCTATACTACTACCAGTAACGAATTCATGTAATGCTAAAAAACTTCTTATGTGTTTTTCAGTTGTGAGATGTTTCTTTGATGCATTCGTCAGATTGTTAATGTCTGTAAAACTCCCTTTATTCCATAAACTACTAGGATCTGAGAAAAGTAAACACGGGAAACAATACATTTTATTTTATTTACAACTGCCAGTCAGCCATTGATATTTATCGTAAAGAGCGACATTACAATGTTTGAAAAATCCATAGCGGCGTTTGAAATGTATAGCAAAGAATAACTAATAATAGAACTAACGTTTATAGTCATATCTGGGAGAGCACGGCTTAACTTAATTACATGTTTTTTATTTTCAAAACTTAACCTTGAAAACCATATTTCCACACCAAGCAAATAATCTGTCAAACAACAATCTACTGCCAATAATGCCATCCTAATTATTACTTTTCAAATCTACTCTAAATAAGTAATTTCAACTTAATTAGCTATCTACTTACCTCAAATACCTAATTACAGCGTACAACTTTCACTACACACAAAACAAACCAAACTCCAACAATAATTCTAATACTAAATACTAATCACTGTTTTATACTAACAAACAATTTCCAACTATTAAACTAATGAATTCAATGTATACAACGAACAAAATGCAAATCAACTACAAGTGTAAACAAATTATTACGTAAAAATAATGTACACCTGAATTTATGTCCATGTCCGAACTCCGACCCGAATGCATTACGAAATTCAGGGAAACCGACCGAATCGCGGTATTGCTCTATCTCGGTCACGCGCACGCATTTTCTATGTACTGTCTTTATAGTAACTCGGTATTCAACGGCTTACCGGGCGCTCAAAAAATAGCAAGCCATGTGACCCTAAAGTGATGTCATGACGAGTTTGTTTTGTATAGAAATTGAAGTCACGGAAGCCGTACGCGCCTACGAGATATTTTAAGCAAAATATTTTGTTGTTGGAAACGAATGACAAAATGTAATGTAGGCGTTTTGTAATGTTTTAATGTTATGGTGTATTAAATACAGTAGAGCGTCGATTATCCGAACTAATTGGGGGACGTGGGTGTTCGGAAAACCGATATTTTCGGATAATCGAATTACCTATATGTGTATTGTGTATTTGATTCAGCCATCCATATTTACGTGCAGGTAAATGAAAACCATATATACATTTATATCTTTAATGACAAAGAGGAATTAAACAAAAAAAGTGCAGACAATCTTGTAGTAAAACATGTATGTACTAGGTACAATTAATGCTCAAAAAAATCTTGAATCTTCGTCTGCCGAAGCAACTCTACCCGCATACGAGCGGCTAGGTCACGTACTTTTTTAAGGACAGGTATTTGATACTGGTCGCTTTCAGCCTGTGTTTCCAACCAACGCAAGGCAATATCTAAGCAAGTAAAGGCTTTAGAAGCACTAAATATGTTTTCATCTTCATTATCTGAACTTGTAGTTGATGATGAGGTGCTAGCGGTGGCGTCAGCCTTATTAGTCTTGAGGTCTAAAATTTCGCTATCCTGCATAATTTGGTACCCGGGATCTTCATCGTCGATATCCATCCATTGTTTTCATTGGATAACTTGGTTGCAGATACGCCTTCCTCTAACCGTTTATTAATCTCGTATTTATCTTTCATAGAAAGAACAACACGTTTACGTTTAGGCATTTTAAATCGAGAGTTTACTTTCACGCGGCAAAATTTAGTTTAAGTATCGACTAGGGGTTACTTGGAAGTGACATACGAGTACAATTAACAAGTCGCGACAAGTGCGCGAGCATTGTAGCGCGGGAGGCGGGAGAGGCACGCGCGGGTCAAGCGGGCGTAGTAGTTCGGATAAGCGGTCGTTCGGTTGAGCGACGTTCAGATAATCGACGCTCCACTGTACCTCCAGTATGATATGATTATATTTCAATGATGAATGGACTATAGAGTGGTTGTGTTCTTAATTTTTGAAGGGAAGCCGGTGGGAATCGGCTTGTGAGAGCGCCTCGCCACTGATAGGTACACCTTTGCCTAATCCTTCGGGGAAAAGCAGGCGTCAAGTTATGTAGATATTCAATGAAAGATTTTACACGTTCAGGCATAATTTAGCCGGCTTATCATACAATTCACCGCCAGTTACTTGGGAATCCGGCAGCCTGAGCGCGTAAAAAGGCGCTTATAACTTCTACCAAACTTGCTGGCTTAAGGGCCCTGTCGCCTTTCTGTATTGGGTTCCACATTTTTCTGAATACGGATCTAAAATAGCACCTATGACTCTCTAAAACCATATTGTTATCTGCGTAATATTATTGACAGCTGCCCTTTTCAGTTCGTCATCTGTACTATTTCTGTAAGTTAATTAACATGTTCTTTTGTTTGTTGCAGTAATGGCGTGAACGTAGAAGGGTCCACCCACAGACAGGTGGTAGACCTCATCAAGTCTGGGGGCGACTGTCTCACACTTACTGTTATCTCTGTCACACAAAGAGTAAGTCCTACTTCACTTAACTATGAACCCGCATCCGCCTTCTAATTTGTATCCTTGGTTAAAATAGCGCCGGGTGGTCGGAACTAATACTGAGGTCACAGTATGTTGTTTTCTATCTACTTGGCATTATCTTTAATCATCTTACACCAACAAGAAGAGAAGAGTGATCTCGCTTTTGTTCTAAAACAACAAAATTCATACTAGTTTATAAAACGAGCTGCGACCTGAGCGTAGGCTTAAAAGTGATTAAATTAAATGTTCGATTGTCCTTGTACTCGAAAAAGCTATTTACAAACAACTAAAAGTTGTGGGCTGGCACTTTTACAGTGATTTACTTCTAACATTTTAATTATCTATTAGCCGTTTACGACTTTTCCAAGGCAACAACCAATTTGGTACTCACTATGCAACCATGTTTTCTGAATAGTAGGAGCCGTTCACTATGCTGGATATCCATACTAATATTATAAAAATGAAAGTAACCTCTGTCTTGTTACCTTTCACGCCTTAACAGCTAAACGGAATTCGATAAAATTTGGCACACAGTAGACCATGAACCATGACTATGTCCTAACTAAAATCATATGACCATGACTGATGCTTTTTATCCCAACAGTATGTACCTATCCGTGGAATAATTTCCGACTATAATACGAACGAAGCCCCGGGAAAAAGCTAGTAGAAAATGAATGACTGTTTAAGTTTGATTTATGTGACTATGTATCATTTTTTGCAACTACATAGTCATAACTAGGAAGCTAGTAAGACGCCAGTAATAACTAACTACCTGAAAGTCAACTGCATATCTGTCCATAGTCAACACGTTTTTAAACGACTTCTGTGAAATATTGTGTGATATATTTAGCATTATTACTTTAACACTCATTTGTTATAGGAAGCAGAACGCCTAGAGCCATGCGACGACAGCTCAGCGCCTGTTGGCGTCATAGGCGGCGCGGCCAACTCCCGCGCAACCGTCTACCAACGTTACGACTACACCGACAAACGTTCCCTTCCCGTGTCCATACCTGACTACCGGATCGTGATGGAGAGGAATACCGGAAGGTCTTTTGTGGCCTTCAACGTTCATATGGCAGGGCGACACTTGTGTAGCAGACGGTATAGAGAGTTTGCGGCGCTACATCATACCCTGAGGAAGGAGTTTCTAGGTTAGTAATAAAGCTGTTGTAAGTTAAGAATATAGAAGGACCGAGAATTGAATCTTGTGGCACTCTCATTTTAATTCAAAAACCTGAACTTGTGAGCTATTGCCACCTACTTTTGCTGTTCTATAAGCAAATAGAAAGTAACAAGATCAAGGGTACGTCCATTCATTCCGTAGCGGTATACTTTACAGTTGAGTTTATCATAGTCAACGCTATCAGAAGCCTTCGTGAGATCAGAAAGCATACTTCAAGAATATTGTAGATTATTCGGATAAATCTTTGAATCTAAGTAAGGTGTTTGTAATGCCCAAACTTACTTATTTCAGGCTTCAACTTCCCCAAGCTGCCTGGCAAGTGGCCGTTCACACTGAGCGAACAGCAGTTGGACGGAAGGAGGAGAGGTCTTGAACAGTATTTAGAAAAGGTTAGAATTCTTTTTATATTGACTGTTTCTTGCTGGAACTTTTCCTCTTCAGCGCATTTGCCAAAACATTTGTGATCTCAATATTACACCCCTCAATTTCATACCAGGTATGCGCAGTCCGTGTAATAGCAGAATCAGACGCTGTCCAGGAGTTCTTGACAGATTCAGATGACTCCTCAAATCCCACACCAGTAGACCTGAAGGTCTT
The DNA here is from genome assembly GCA_947507525.1 of Apamea epomidion. Classification (NCBI taxonomy): domain Eukaryota; kingdom Metazoa; phylum Arthropoda; class Insecta; order Lepidoptera; family Noctuidae; genus Apamea; species Apamea epomidion. The sequence continues at coordinate 1,288,725 of OX382233.1, forward strand.
ACTCCCTGACAAGGAAGTGGTCACCGTCAGCGTGCTCAAGTCTACCAACGCTGATGATGTTTATAGAGCCGTGTGTGAGAAAATTGGGTTGTCCAAGTCGGTGCAGAAGTATTTCTATTTATTCGAGATTGTGGAGTACAATTTTGGTGAGTGATTTATGTTTTTTTTAAATTTTAATCTGTTAGGATAATAATTGAAAATGGCTGTGTTCATATTACAAAAAAAAAAATAGTTACTTAGGATGATATTGCAATCGGTGGGATCATGGTCTATCGCGTGTGTGATAAATTAAACGCACACAAATCATTAAAAGAGATGCCCAGATACTCATTAGAGTTAACGAAATATTCTTTTCGATAGAAAACTTTTGTGAAATACGAGGATTCTATTCCACAGCATTACTTCCAGGCGATGAATACGAGTATCACCGATATTCTATTATTAAATTTCAATATCTTTCTTCCAGAACGCAAACTCCAACCAAACGAGTGTCCTCACTCCCTCTACATACAGAATTACTCGACGGCATCCAGCAGTTGTCTGTCGATACGCAAGTGGTTGTTCAACCCGCGCACCGAGATATCCGTCGTCGCCGAGGACACTACCGCCGCTGCTTTTATATTCTGGCAGGTAAGATATCTAAGTAACCAGTGCAACTTTATCATCCTTCAGTCTTTATTCCAATTAATTTGAAAGCAGAATATGATTTTTCTTTCATGCATCTTACTTTCTCTGTTAAGTTGTCGTCACTGTCGTTCATTTCCTTCTACATTTATGCGTAATAATACTAACGAATGTTTACACGGAATATGTGGTGAGAGCTCATGGATTAGGCTGTAACCTGTGACAGCGAACAACGATGTGGTCGGTTTAAACTGCGTCAGTTTTTTCAGTCCTTCCTGATACGACACAATTTTGCAGTATGAAAACTATTATTGCAGTGGAACTTGCCAATAATAATAATAATTTCTTGTTCAACAGGCAGTAGAAGACGTAAACCGCGGCGTGTGCGTGGCGGGCGCGCGCCTGTACCAGCTGAAGGCGCTGCAGGACGTGCGGCGCGCGCCCGACTACCTGGGCCTGGCGCGCGCGCTGCCCGGCTACGGCCACGTGGCCTTCCCGCCCGCGCGGACGGACTGCCGGGCCACGCCGGCGCTTGCTATTACTATCGGTTTGTATTTAAAACCTTAACATGATTCTCAGCTCACACCTTGATTCTCAGCGACGTTTTTAAAATTAGTGCAAGTCAGATCAATAGTGACAATATTTGTTTTCAATCGCGATCACAAAAAACCTATCTGCAAAAGAAAGCTTCCGTTTCCGATAGAAAATGCAACCAGGCGATATTTCGTTTTCGATTTGACCGTATAAAACCAATTTCAGTCGAACTCTAGTTATGACATTGAGAACTATAAAGTAATCTTCATTGTGACAGTCAGTGTACAGTGATCCACTAATCGAATGTTTTATGTTGGGTCTTTAGAATCTATTACTATTACACTAAAACCATTTTCATCCTTAAATTGATAATGAACCAGACCAAAACTAAAATGGAGTTGAAAGTTTCACACACTTAGCTTGATGTGTCCTAGTGTGTACAAAGTACACTGACCCATTGTTCCTGTTAGGTTCTAAACTTCTATCTGTGTATTTTATCATCTGACTATACAGTTTATTTACTTATCTTCCTATGACAGGCTGGTCCGGTCTCAAGCTATCTACCTGGTGTGAAGGTGAAACTGGCGGAGCCTCAGCAGACGTGAGCTGGCGCGCTGTTCGTGAATGGAGAGCTGATGACGACGCGGCCGCGACCAGGCTTACTTATCTGAGACACGACAACCAGACGCGCACTGTCGCGCTGTTTACGCCATATGTGAGTATAAGATATGTGTTATAACCGGCAGGATCTATTATGTCTTCACCCATAAGTTTTCTAAGAAGCTACTAAGTGATTATTCACTAATAACAATCAAACTACGACTGAATAATTATGATCGTTACATTTCATTACAATTGAATAACAGTCGTCAGACCCATGATCAATGCTGTACATTTTCAGACGAATGTGATAATGATTAATAGCACAGGCACTGTAGCAGAACATGCAATTAAAATCAATTCTACCAGAAACTAATTCCTCCTTCTCCCCTCCATCATTATTATCAGCACCCTTAGTCAATTTGCTCGCCACTCCCTCTGTGAGCCATGCCATTATTTCATACGAAAAACTTATTACAAATACTTTTTGTTTCAGTACCAATTCCTGTGCAACTGCATGGACAGAATAGCTGAAGAGGCGAACTGGGTGGACACCGGCGAATAAATTACGTCACAACTCTTCACCCACCATAGGAAGTAAGCCACGGAAACGGTATTATGCCACCTCAATACCGCTCTATTTGGTAGAAAAAATATTTTGAAACTGGCAACATTATCTCCAATGTTGCCCACGAAAATAGAATTTCTACCAAAATGGCGGCACGGGAGTATTAGTTTGTTATTCTTATTCTAATATTAAATATTAATTATTTATCGTAAATCTTTTTAATACCTACCTTACCTTCTAGTGATAATTATCATTATTAAATCACTGTTTTTTGGACAAATGTCACTATAAAGGTATTTTATCAATAAAATTGAGAGAAGCAACATCCGGTTTCCGACACCCCTGATCAGTAACTAACAGTAACTCTCAAATCTATTGAAAGATAACCTCGATTTCTATAAAATCGAGGTTAAGAATGGCAAAAGACATTCTAGACATTTTATTTTTCAAAAACCAAATCTTTTTTGGCATTTGTCAAGAATCACAATCATTACTGGTTATTAGAAAAAGGTAGTATCATCTCTTCCGGAATTGGACGCAATATTGAAATGTAAACTGTAGAATAAAATTATAATAAATTTAAAGCTATGCTTATCAAGGTTTATTTGTAGTGTTATAATAATTAAGTACCTAGATTTCAATTTCGTGGAATATGGGAGATACGATGATGGCATTTAGCATTTTATTAAAATAATACTTCGAGTTTTGTAATTTATGATCCTACGATTTCCCATTCCAGGTTGTAGCTAAGAAATATTTTCTGTGAAAATCTAAATACAGCTTGCCTTAAAACTAAGGCATCACTGCCGATAGTTTGCTCCCACAAACCACAATGTATAAATAAATAAAATGCCAATTTCAACCTTAAGCAGCTAGAAAGGGAAGCTAGAACAGGAGAATAGGTTAGTTTTGATAGATTACCATAAAAAAAAATTATAATTTATTTGTAACTTACCATTTATCGTATCTCCCAGGTGTCTCTAGTGTCGACTGTCCCTAAACTCAAGGTCTCTCTCTGCCTAAGTTAGGTTTTATGTACTTACAATATTATGATACGATTTTATTTAGATCTGCTTCATTTAATTTGCTCTACGCAAACTATTTAGTTAATTTTTTTTATTAATTGAAAATATTAGTAGCAAAATTAATATTCTTAAACGATAATTGATGTAGTCTAAAATTAAATATTTTATTAACAAATCCATTAATCGAGTAACTTTTGAATCGATTATTCGAAATAGTTTAATATCTAGAAATTTCTTTTTAAATTAATATACGCATCATAATAGCAGCTAAAAGCTCATTTTTTTATTATAAGACGACTTTATTTAGTTATATTTTTTATGTATTCGTGTAGTGATCGTAGTACTGTGAATCATTAACGCATTTACCGTGATAATGTAAAATATATTACAAATTAACTTTAAATAATAATCTTTATTGTGTAGCAATATGTGTTTGTAAAAAATATTTAATTAAGTGTCTGCGAAAATTGATAGATGGCGCCTCATGAAATTATATGGCTGGTAAGCAGAGCCGCTAGATGTCACTGTTACATGTCAAGCAATCCTGAATCGCGCAAATGAAATTCGCATAGTGAAAGATATGAAATAAATATTTTTTACAAAATAATCACGAATAATATCATGAATACGATGTAAGCAAAATCAATTATATAGTTTGTGAGGTGTATGTGTTAGGTATTCGAATAACCGCCTTTATACTATTATAATTTTTAGAGTTTATTTGTGGCTGTATAAGTGATACAAGTAATTTTAACGACTAATCATCCTAAAATGGCCTCCAAATATTTAATAAAGACTTTGTCTTCAATGATGAAAGCTTATTTCCAGTTGAAAAGTTGTAGGTAAAATTGCAGTAAGTAATGGTTACTCGTAAAAGGTAAAAGCTTGTGTAGTCCACCTCGTAATTGCTTTATCACCTTAAGGTTGAATGTCACTTCACGTCTTAAAACGACAAGGTCTATTTGTCTATGTGACAGTTAGATAGTTTCACCCTTAGTGAAGTTTCAACTTAGCGCTATAAGGATCTTTTGGCGCCTGAATATCGCCGAGGGGGCGTTGTTGGTAAACATTTGTGAGATTGTTGCAGTAATTGTATTCACGAAACAAGATGGTGGCGTTAGTTCCGATTTTGGCCACGGTCTAGAAGAACCTTGAAGCGTTGTACCTAGAAATTTCATTTTGTCAAAAGTGGTAAAGTAATTACGAGAGCAACTTTACAACACAGAAAGCTGTTACGTGATTTTTTTACTATCGCTGCAATTTTACTGAATTCCCGTCTCTATCCCATTGAAGAAAAAGCTTTCAAAAAGTTGGTTTCATTCAGCATTACCGTGTTAATGTTTGTTGCTGTTAAAAGCTAATTCTAATAGTTTAAGCCTTTCTTACATATCTATTATTATACCTTTATCATACATTATATTAATAGATTTTATATGATCGTGTTTTTATATAATTATTGATCGATGGCTGCGAAATGTTTCATGAAGGTTTAGTACAAATGAGTGGGAAATAATAGACCGAATTTCTTATCATGCTATTTAAATATATTGGAAGCACGAACGTGTTTCTTTTATGAAGATGTATCGATTTTATCGCCCGAGTATAGCGTAGCATTCGTAGCAAAAAGCTATAATTGTTTGTCAGAAGTGCAGTTCAGTATTAATTGTATGAAATAACTGTTGGTGCCATAAAACGTTTAAATTTTATAGCTAGTGTTGTTATGAAGGTATTAAAGATAAATTAAACATCAAAAGAATAGACGCTTCGATATTATAGCAGAAAGAAAGTGGTACGGTAATATTTATTAATTAATAAAAAATATCGATGGCATCTGTCTCCAATTTTAAAGTATTGACTAAATTAACAACACTAGCTTACGAGCTAATTGAAACGTCAGAGATAATACACATTCGATTAACACATATCGATTAAAAGCAATATGAAATCGCACATAACATTATAACTGCCATTAAAAATCTGCTGTTGGGCGAATACGGTATGACGTCATAACGGACTGTTTTCTATTGGTAGTTGTATATCGCTATATACACACAATACCTGTGCAATTGTATGGTAGGACATAGTCACTTCACCAAAATTACTACAATTTGTAGTGAAATAAAATTATCTCTTGAAGGAAAGTTGATGCACTTTAAAAATGTAAAACGCATGATATCGTCTAAATGTTGCTAGAAATATAATGTATCGTCCTATTGTGATTGTAATCTTATGTTGTTTAAGCCGCGTTTTAAATATAACGTATATTTATGTTTACAGGAAATTTTATCGTGTTACAGTGACGTGCAAAATGTTGGTAAACCTGGTTTATTAATAAAGTTAAACTTTTGGGATATTTTATCAAGTTAAATAACAAAGGAGGGTTAATGATAATGTTTCTGATCTCTGTGTTTCTTCCTATGAGGATAATTTAAGTGGAAATAAATAAAATTTAAAACAAGCAGTGATTATTTGGCGAACACTTCTCTGGAAAACTTGCGTTATACCACTAGGAAATATGGGAAATTGGGAATATTAGTCTGCGGTGTCGGGGATAGGTTATTTTGCACGTCAGTGTAATAATCTCAGTAGTGGTAATAGGTATTTAGCTTCTCATGACAAGTTGGTAACTAGTGACAAGTACTTATTTATCTCCTGTGTCGGGTGTGCGTGGGTTAAACTTTTGAGATGCGACGCAAGATAGAAGTTGCAGCTTTATGAACAAATAAATACTAAAATACATACATTCCGTATGAAACTTGTAAGCGCTTAGCGGTGTTGAGTGTATATTGTCGAGTTTCTAAGATGTAACTTCTATATTGTGTCCAAGAATATGGGAATTATAAAATGCAATAAGTGCTTTAAATTACGTTGGCCCTCGAGGTAGATGTTTTAAAATTGGTTTTATAAGTGTTACAAAACATGAAATAGTGTATATTTCGTTAAAAGAGCATAGTTGTTGGCTTGAAAAGGTGCCATTGCACGAAGGACTGAGAAAGAGGTTATATAATCTGTGGTATTTGTTTAAAAAAATATAACTTGCTTTATGGCGAGACTCCATAGTTTTTGCTGTTTGCATATTTTAATAAAAAGCGATGTAACATATTAAATATGCTATCTCGCATGCATGTTTCTGTTGACATGTCTAACTACAAATTAATAGAATATTATCCATATTAAATATAATTTTATTCTTAGTATTTTAATAATTTAGAATACTTTTAATTTTTGTTTATTTATATTTTTATAGGTATCATAATTATTTTGGTCTGATGTGTAATTGTAAAAAGTCAATGTTAAAATGAAATTTTAGTTTTTTTTGTGGCTAATTTTAAATCTTATCCAATTTTAACCAATTAGAGGTCATGAATTATCAAAAATTAAATTAACTAAATCTTTTTTATTGCACTCCTGTGTACTAATATGGATAGTGGTATTATAGTGTAAGACTAAAATCTCATTTTTCTAATGTAACTACTCCTAGCGGCGTTTACAAACATTGGTCGGGCTACATGGCCAATATTTGAATGCAATGTCCAACGCTGTCTATGAAAGCGGTAAAGACACGTTTGACGTAAAAGTTGGCGTTGGCCGGCGAATGTTTGTAGGTGTGGTTTACTGTATAATACATTCCAATCATAGCATAGATTCACTTCACATCGCTGTGTCCGATACTTAGTGATTGTTGGGCAACTTTTTAGTGGCTTATGTGTTGCATATGATTGTCTTTCAAAAGAAAAATGAAAAATATTGTAATGAAGTGATGTAATTTATCGCAAAAAAGTTGAAAGAACGCTGGAGTATTTTCAGATTCAGTTTTCGAGTGGACATTTTGTTGGATCTTGCTATATGTGACACTAATTATTGTTATTGCAACAACTATTTACCGTCAAAGGTGTCCCCCAACTGTCGTGCAACTGTTGCCCGATATTTAGTTGCGTTCTTGTACTATGGAATGACAAGGCTTAGAATTCTGTCTTCCACTCTCTTCCCTTCGCGCTGGCTATTATGACACATATCTAAAAAGTCGTCCAACTTCAGTTTAATTAATAAATGTAATTAATGTATGTTGTTCACAGTGTTGAGTGATAAAATCAGTATGTATAGATTTCGCTTAAATAAATAAAATTGTATTCAATTTTGTTTTTTTTTTGAGGTGAAAACTTCTTTAGCGGCGTTGTGAACTTTTTTTGAACGTCAGGACACGTGACCTGATCGAAAATTCGTAAGACGGAGCTCGCGTCAGGACACGTGACCTGATCGAAATTCGTAAGACGGAGTTCGCGTCAGGACACGTGACCTGAACGAAAATTCGTAAGACGGAGAGTGAGTAGACCGCATTCCAAAATATCAAAAATGCACAACGTTAATATTCAAGTTTTCACTTCTGTCGGCACTCCCGGAGTGCAACCCGTTTTTTATAATACTTACTTATTATTATTATTACTTGCAACAGTTGCATCTTTATTTCTGTGAAGTCACAAACATTATTCTTGTTGGACAGTGGTTAATTTAATTGTTTTGTTAATTTGGTACTTCACTTAATTCGCCTTTTTTTTATCACTACTGGTCTGTGAAAACTTGAATTAGGAGTACCTAATTCAAGTAAGTATGATTACTCCCAGAAAATATCACGATACAGACCGACAGGAGCAATCACCAAATTGCTTACCCCGAAACGGCGATTAAGGCCAAACGGTAGTCTGATAAGAATCGAACCTGCGACCCTGGGCGTCAGCACCCAGCTGAACTCCGTGCACTATTTAGGTCAATCCCATAGCATGACTCCACAAATATCCTTTTAATTCAGACTTCCTTCCTAGACTGGATTGAAACGCAAGACAAACCCATTTGCTGGAAGTGTTTCAACCTTTCGTGAATTGGTAAATTACATAATACGCGTGTGAAATCCTGGACTATTTTGGCTTTGCAGACGAGTGCATAACAGAATCTTTATGAATGGAAGAGACAGTTCACCTCAGACGAAAATCTGCCAAAACAAGCCTTAGGACCTGGGCTATACGGGTCAAATTAAATTAGTTAGCGAAATGCTACAAACGTAGCCATATCAAAACAAACACAAATGAAAAAACGAAAAAAAAAGAATTGATTTATTGATAGTTTATTTGGAAAACCACTGGTAGTGAAGTAACAAAGTTTGAGTTAAGAAAATCTGGTTTTTTTTTGTTTTTTCTTGTTTAGACCAATATCCGTCGCTTAATGGGAGGTTTACAAAAAAAAAAACTGATTTCTTAAAATGATATTAAAATTTCACCACCTACCGTTGATATTTTCCCTAGAGGGTTCAATGAAGTCAATACATTGGCTAGAGCCAAATGAACCTATATGCCTACCTAACTGATGCCGTTTGCACACCAAAAACTGCTAACAAACTTAGGTAATTTCAGTAAAAAAATATTAGCAGTTTCATACAAAATGACTGCGCTAAACTAGCTCACGTAAGAGTGGACTGTGGCGCTAAGTAGTCAATCACGAACGCGGCTGCTAATTCTCGATCATAATTTATGATGACGGATTCTTCACGTAGGCATTCAATAATTTCGACTTTGATATCTAGGGTAGACAGACAGGAGGGTTGTATAAATGTTCACGCTAATGGAGATAGGTATCTCTGCCGAAAACAGACTTAGCTCTATGCACGTTTTTTATACAATTAATATACTATGTAGTTCTATCCTCTATAGGAGTTTGATAGAAAATAGTAGGTACAAAGATTTTTATTTGATCTAGATAAGATCAGATAAAAAAGGAAATAGACTGCAACGAGTCGTTGTCACAAAGTCACAACTCTCCCAGTACCGAGGTAGACTGTGACCTCTGATATTTAGGTACATTTATTTGGCCATCCAGCCACCTCTGTCACAATCAATTTATTAAAGTTGATTTTTGACAATATTTGATAGGTATATTTTTTCTTTCAATAATATTTATTTTTTACAAAATTCATATTATTTCAATACTTACTTTAATAACTTGAATGTATTAGATCAAAGCCGAGAGCACCAGTTGCTTATATTATTATTATTATTTCCTTTATTTCATCTAATTACTTATAAATTACATTTTTCAATATTTTTATAAACAAAAAGATAAAAAAAATAATAATATAAAAAAAACATTAAAAAATAGTAGCCCACCGGTATCGAGTCCACATGCCACATGTCGACAACCTCGCGAGCCAAATCAAGATACTTGATTTGTTTATCTTTCTCGGTTCTCATCATGCGGGACGGTTATGTCAACAATCATTGCGCCGTTCTGATCGATCCACCACAACTATATTAGGCTTATTGGCAACAATAGTCCTGTCAGTGATGATGGATCGATCCCAACAATGTGATATTTCCATTTTCGAGAACTGGGTCGGGCACATACCTGTAGTGTCTGTGCAAGTTGCTGATGTATTATCCTGGCTACAAGGTTATGTCTATGCAAGTACTCTCCGTTAGCTAGACGAGAACACCCGGAGATAATATGTCTGATTGATTCTCCCGGCCGGTGGCATGCTCGACAGATGTCAACCGTGCCGTCTTTCACAATAAATCTCCGGTAATTGTTCGTCATCATAACTTCGACCATAATTGCACAGACAAAACCTTCGGTTTCTCCAAAGAGCTCACCGAAACGCAGCCAGGCTACGGACGCTAGTAGATCTACATCGGGTCCATGTAGGGCCCGGTAAAAGCGTCCGTGAAGCTCCTTACTCTGCCATACTTCCATGCGATCATTAGTATCAAGCACTACTGGCTTGCGCCAGTTCTCTTTAGCGAAGGAGAGCGGAGTGAGGCTCTTGTCCACCGCGACCACATCTCGATGCATCCCCACGTCGGTTTCTAGGAAATATTCCCTAAGACTGCATATCTCGCGATTGTGGAGGGTCTTAGCGTTAATAAATATTATTATGTATCTTAATTATTATTCTGTTGACCGTTTTAAATAAGAGTTTTGGGACTTCGAAACAAGATTTATTTTTACATTTCACATGCTTGATGTTCGAGAGCCGTCCCAACGCGCTAAGTATGAAATATTCCCTAAGACTGCATATCTCGCGATTGTGGAGGGTCTTAGCGTTAATAAATATTATTATGTATCTTAATTATTATCTCCTTTATTTTAATGTAATCATATAAATTATATTTTTAAATATTAGAATATAAAAAGTATAAAAACATTTAAAAATATAAAAAATAGTAGCCCATCGGTATCAGGAACAGGGTCCAAGCTACCGGTGGTCAGGGCTCCAGAGAGAGGAACCTCCTGACAATGCGAGCCGTGTCCAGAAGTACCGCTTTCTGAATCAAGCCCTGGATCCAGCTGCCCAACGAGAGCCTCCTCAGGTGTTGGTCGAGGCTCTTGGCTATTAAGCCATTGGCTGTCACGACTATCGGCACAATGATCGCTGAGTCCACATCCCACATGTCAACAACCTCGCGAGCCAAGTCAAGATATTTGATTTGTTTATCTTTCTCGGCTTTCACGAGGTTCTCATCATGCGTGACGGTTATGTCAACAATCATTGCACGTCGCTCTGATCGATCCACCACCACTATATCAGGCTTATTGGCAACAATAGTCCTGTCAGTGATGATGGATCGATCCCAGTACATTGTGATATTACCATTTTCGAGAACTGGGTCGGGCACATACCTGTAGTACGGCACCTCCGATTCCACAAGGTTGTATTTCAGAGCAAGTTGTTGATGGATTATCCTAGCTACAAGGTTGTGTCTATGCAAGTACTCTCCATTAGCTAGACGAGAACACCCAGAGATAATATGCCTGATTGATTCCCCCGGCCGGTGGCATGCCCGACAGATGTCAACCGTGCCGTCTTTCACAATAAATCTCCGGTAGTTGTTCGTCATCATAACTTCGTCCATAATTATTATTATTATTATAGCCTCTTTATTTCCACATGCATAAAATAACAAAATTAATACAATTCATATCATGATTATAAAGTTACAATCGCATAACAAATATAGTTTCTAAATTAATAAAATAATTACTTTCCTTATACATATATAGATTTCTAAAATGTTAAATTAATTTCTAAATTTAATTTTCAAAACAATTTACAATTTTATTTACATATTTCAATATGGACCCCTCAGCGGGTGGAGGCCTCTCCCATTTTGTTCCACGTTTGTCTGTCCTTTGCCTTTGTGATCCAATTTTCCCCGGCTTTTCTTATTATTTCATCGACCCATTTTTCTTCCTGTCTACCTCTTTTCCTTTTGTTTGTTGCTCCTTGCCAGGTGGTTACTCTCTGTGTACATTTTTACTGGTCCATACGTGCAATATGACCCGCCCATTTCCATTTTTGTTTTTGAGAAATGTTCCAAAGCATCTATTATTTTTGTTGTTTTCCTTATTTCTGTGTTTCTTTCCATCGCTCTCTGGCATACTTGTATTCTGTTTTTAGTATTATTATTGTTTATCCATGTTTGGCAGCCATAGGTAAGACAGGGTAATAGGCATGAGTCAATTACCTTTTGAGAATTATAGGGAGATTTATCGGGAGTTTAGATTTTAGAGTTTCTTTATTGCTTCAGAATTTATTCCAGGTTATGTTAACTCGTCTTTTAACCTCATCTTCATGTCTTGTCTTAGAGAAAGATATTTGTTGTCCTAGGTAAACATAGCTTTGAACCTATTCTAATGTATTGTTACTGACCCGTATTGGTATAATATGGTAGTTCGTCATGACTTTAGTCTTGGTAGCATTCAATTCTAGGCCGATCTTAATGCTTACATCATTTAGCTCATTAATCATTACTTGTAATTGAGATGCTGTTTCAGAGGAGTACGATGTCATCCACAAATCGAAGGTTGCTGAGGCGTTTCCCATTTATATGAATTCCTTTCTTTTCCCAATTCAGAGTTTTCATTATGCTTTGAAGCACAGCTATAAAATTCCAGTTGCTTATATAAATCACCCTAATTATAGATCGGGAAGAAAGTACCTACCTAAACAACTAAATACCCTGTACATATAAACTGAAGCATACAGTACGTAGGTACTTGTAATTCCTCGTTGCATCACGGGCAGCCAGTTAGCGCGGCGCCGGATCTTATTGCGGCGCTAATGTTTCCTTCCAGACTTGGAGACGACCCACAAAGTAGCTAGAGCTACGTACTTGGAAGTAGGATGGGAATGTAGGGCAGAAGGTTTTAGGACGGATTACTGGTACCCAATTGCCTTTGTTTTGTAACTTTCTATAGATAGATACTACAGTGTGAGTCTTCATAATGTGCACATATCGAAATGATGAAATTTATGCTTAATTTTATCGACGAGAAAAATATAAAAAAAAAACTAAGTAGTTTTAATTTTTTTTAATGAAATTATTAAAAATTTTGTTCGCTACTGTGACCCCAGTGTGAACAAAACGGTGTAACTTTTAAACTAAACGATCTATCGCGATGAAACAAACTTCATAATGATCGGAAGTAATTAGGCGTTCTCATAAATTGAAAATTGTGGAAAAAAATCTACCCTCAATTGAAAATAAACATGTTTTTTTTTTTTAATCTGTTGTTTTTTCATAATTTTTTACAATAATCGTAAAATTTCTCAATAAGACTATTGTACATTGACATGCAATTTTTAATATTGGGTAGCTAATAAAATAAACATGTTTTTTTTTTTTTTTTTTAATTTTTTTTTTTCATATTTTTTTACAATTATCGTAAAATTTTTCAATAAGACGCCTACCTTTTTTATTACTTTAAGTTATTCTTCATCGTATTAGCTACCCAATATTAAAAATTGCATGTCAATGTACAATAGTCTTATTGAGAAATTTTACGATTATTGTAAAAAATTATGAAAAAACAACAGATTAAAAAAAAAAAACATGTTTATTTTCAATTGAGGGTAGATTTTTTTCCACAATTTTCAATTTATGAGAACGCCTAATTATTTCCGATCATTATGAAGTTTGTTTCATCGCGATAGATCGTTTAGTTTAAAAGTTACACCGTTTTGTTCACACTGGGATCACAGTGGCGAACAAAATTTTTAAAAAAATCATAAAAAATTTAAAAAACACTTAATTTTTTTTTTATATTTTTCTCGTCGACAATATTAAGCATAGATTTCATCATTTCGATATGTGCACATTATGAAGACTCACACTGTATTTATTGTATAGAATCAAGTTCTTCTAACTTAGGTAACAGACAGTTGTGCTGCTGGGGAGTTTATTGCGCCACTTCGTCTTGTCAGCTAAAGCAATATATACTACTAGTGGTGACGGGCGAGCGTTTTGGGGGATTGTCTTTTGTTATTTTGATTTTCAAAAAGTGGTGATTCTGTCTAATGAATAAATTACTTTATTTTGCATAGGTTCAGCGGATTAATTGAGTCACATACTGTCAGTAGCAATAGGTTTCATTTTGACAGATCAACAACATTCATTGTGCTATTTACGTTGTTGAGCAGACACATTTTTCCTAACATATGAAGCAATGGATTAGCAATATCCTTCGAAATTATTCAGATTGAGATTGATAGTATATTGTTACGCAAATAATTCATAGTTATCCAGTGACGTTAATTGTTAGATTTTCATATAGATACGACGCCCTATGATTGACTTTGATTGATTTGACGTTCAAAAGTGCCTTTTATCTATGCGACTATTTGAAATAAATGAATTGACTTTCCAAACGTGATTCACGCACTTGAACTTGGCAGGATGGTCTGATGAAAATAGAAATAAGACGTACTTATAATGTACCAGTAGGTACCTAGCTGTAGGTACCTATACCTACCTATTTTGTCTAACATGCTGCCGTCTCGCGTCTGTGTTAGCAACCCTAATCAGCTGAGCGAGTAATACTAATTGTAGCAACATCGCTGAGTCAACTTATGTGAGTGACACGAGATATTCAGTGGAAATTAATGACGTGCTACCTATAGATAACTCCTATCTATCGACTTTTGATCTGCAAGTTCACCGGGTGATAAAACAATAAGTAAAACAATGTTTAATTTTAATTTAGGGTTGTTTTTAGAATAATCAGATAACTTTTATCTCAGGAATAAATATTGCGGTTTGTCAGCTTTTGTATAGAAAATATGTCAAGCTGTCATAATTATTCTTCAGATAAAAGTTATCAGACTACTGAAAAATCAGCCCTAAATGTGTTAAATATTTAAATTTAATTTTATGTTACGGTTGACTATGTGAATGTATTTTAAATTTTATATATTTTAGGTAGGTAAACTAATTTTAAATTCACATTTACTCAAGGAATAACATAATATTAAGTGCTCCTAACACCTTTTGTGGACCAAAGTACTTACTTAGTTGACGGTAATATAAATATATTATTTAGTTGGGTTGAAGATGCAAATGTGAATAGAGATTTATTAATGCCGTAAGTAGTATTTTCTACAAAACCATATTAAAATCTGCATAACCGTTTTGGAGATCCGATGTCAGCTACAGATAGAAACGCAAATAATATAAAACTGCCATAGCTTAAGTAATTCCCTCAAGTAACCCTGCGCACGCTTGAATTACCTGCGTGGGCGCAACGTCTAATGCTAAATGATACGTTATAAATGTAACTGCCTAATTAAACACTACTGCTGTATCTGCCTACCCACATGGGACAAGTCGTGAGGAAATCCTCACGTGTGTTTGTCGTCACTCATTACTCAGTTTGCCGGCACTCGGGTAAACGCAGATAATGAACAGTGTACTTCGCGCCCCCGAACCGACTCCTGCGCATCCGTAGTGAGAATGCGTGTGATTGGTTAGTTGATGAAGTGAAGTGGGCTTGAATTTTTGAATGTAGATTCTTTTGTGACAGTGATTTTTTGTGTTTTAGTGTCATTGTAAGTATGGCTTGAAATATTTTTTAAATACCTTTTTTTATTGTTTTTTTTTGGAAATGTAAGGAAGAAAGTAGGTGGAGCAAAGAAATAAATGAGACAGTAGATATTTTGACGTTTACAGGTGCGCTTATTGAAGGTAGGTAGATTTTCTAACCGATAAATGAATATGAATATACTGGTTGTGGGTGTAATAACATTTTATGATTATAAACGTCAGATCTATCACACTTATAGGTGGTATAAGATTGTTACTTAAATTACAATGGATAATTAGTGAGGCATCTGTGATTAATAAAGTAGATACCTTATACCTACTATGATTTTATCAATTTTTGCCACACAACAGACCGGCTAGTAAGTACTACCTATCTACTTTCATAGCAGTTTATTAGCCTGCGAAATCACAGGGGTTAGTTATTAAATTAATTTTGGTGCTATAGTGTAACTTAGCTGGTACTTGGTAGTTTCCAGGGTTATACCTACATCTAAGCAGATTTTATAACTGAAAGACTTACAGGATTATTCCAATTTATTCAATACCTGTTGTTACAATCATCAGGTAACTTTTATCTGAGGAATACATATTGCGGTTTGCCAGTTTTTGTATAGAACATATGTCAAACTGACATAATTATATGAGTACTGAAAAATCAGCCCTAAACCAAACTTTAACAGTAATGTTCTTTCTTTCTTTTCTTTTTCTTTTTTTAAAAACGTTGCCCCTGCCACTAGGAATTTCTCCTGTATTTATTTATCTATAAAAAAAAACAAACTAACGTAGCGTATTTCTTTCCTCTCATGTATTTATCGATTTAGGTAGGTACCGACGTATTTCTTGATCATTTAATCTATAATAGGTCGGAGATACGGCTGGTGGTACGACGGCAGGTGGTTGCCGGTGACACATATTTTGTATAACTTAACATTTATTTACCTGATACTTACGTATCTTATCAGTTTTCCTTATAGGAAGCCCTGATGGGACTGTCCCAGACCCCATCAGCAGTAAGTTACGAAAGAAACTATAATAATCCACATCTACTGTTAGACATGGACTATTGGTACTTATAACAAAATTGGATGTCTATTCAATCACTAAACAACTAGGTAAATCAATTACTGAACGAATCCTGCGTAGTTAGCTCTAGTACCGTCTTGCAGACAGCAAAAGCTTCAGGTACCCATCTACTAGATTTTGCTAATGCGAAAAAAATAGGACAGATTTAAGGCATAACAGCCACACTTCTTCATGACAGGAGACCTGCGGGGTAAGCGGCAGATGGCTGGCCACGTTTGTCGAAGGACCAATGGCCGGTGGAGCAGGCGAAAAGTAGGGACCGCAAGCTGCCGTATCGGCAAATGTAGTGTGGGACGCCCGCCAGCTAGATGGACCGACGACCTTAAGAAAGTGGCTGGGGTAGGCTGGATGAGGAAGCTGGAAGGTGGAGGACAGGATGTTGTGGCACAGCTTATGGTATGTCCAGCAGTGGACTGCGATAGGCTGAGTTGATAGAGGATTAATTTGTTCAAAGAGAGTTCTTCTATGTACAAAGAGACCGCCGCAAGTCTTAAAAACAATAATACACAGGTACATGTAAGTATCTAATCATAATATAATGCACATACAAATAACTTCGTTCAGCACACGTAATTTTCAATGGGAAGGAAAACCGTTATGCAGTTGCAGCACCATATCTGTTTTATGGAGTCGTAAACCATGAATGAATAAGTTTTCATGTTTATCTTAGTTATTCTCAATCCATGCGGACACTTAAAATTTGATTATAACCGTAGATATATGTTTTACATTTTTATGATTATAGCCTTTAGTTAGCCTTAGGTACTTAAGTTTATTTCCCGTTTTCAGTAACACACCGACATCGACCTAAATGAATGCACTAATAAAATTTGGTTGTTAAAAGTGCTATTGGTTTGTTAACGCTCAGCTCAGCGCCATGTTGAAAACCGAACAGCGCGCTATTTTTTTGACATTTCTTTTGGTATCGTCGTATTGAAAGCGCTACTGGGGGCGCAGCAGTAGAATCAAGGCAAAATATCCCGATGGTTTTTCAAGAATGGTACGTATAGTAGTAAACTCCGCAGTTAGGTAACTTATCATATTATTATTACTATGTACATTTTTAGCGTTCTGTACCTATCACAAACTCTATGCCTTCTGTCTGTCTAACTGTAGGCAAAACTGGTGTACCTACTTAGTTATCCAAAAGAGTACTTTTTCTCTGACCATAAAATAAAAACAACTCGCAACTGAAATGTAAATCTATTTATGATTATATCTCTATAATTATGAAAATCTGTGCAATTTTTAAATTACGTCGTAATGTCGTTCTTCCTATAAAATGAGTAAATTATTGTTATTTCAGTAATCGACTGTAGTTTTAAGCAATTTTAGAATTTATTGTCATTACCTAACATCCTATTTATTAAGTTGTCACGAACATAACTATGTTCGTGACAACTTAATAATACCTCATACCTACAATGCGAAATATAAGTTAAAATAATACTTACGAATGTTTTCTAAATATTTGTGATATCACATTCGTCCATAATGTAGTGACCATTTAATTAACAGTTAACTGCTCATACACGCGAGCGACACGCGTCAACGGCAGAGGCAACTGCAGCCGTCGACAACATGCGCCTCGTGTATTTGAGCACCCTACTCAAATATACGAGCGGCACGTTGTCGACGGCAGCCGCCGACGCGTCGATGGCGGATGTTGACGGCTGTAGTTGCCTCTGCCGTTGACGCGCGTCG
The DNA here is from genome assembly GCA_947507525.1 of Apamea epomidion. NCBI lineage: Eukaryota > Metazoa > Arthropoda > Insecta > Lepidoptera > Noctuidae > Apamea > Apamea epomidion. Next base: position 1,306,727 of record OX382233.1, read on the forward strand.
TCCGTGTATATGCAAACCAAGGAAGGTAGCGGCAGAACTTGCGATATCCATCTGACTGACCTGTTTCTTTAATAAATTGCTCGTCAAAATTAGATAGATTTTAGCTCTTAAACTGAGAAGGAAAAAATGAGCCAGGGCATGAGTATGAGCCTTCCCATTGCAGGGTGTTCTTGTTCCATGAGAACTTTGATCATACAACCCGATTCAAACTTTATGACGGCTCGGAACTGCGCCACGCACTGCGCAGTACCTCACCCCTCACCCCTCACCCCTCACCCCTCACCCCTCACTCCTCACCCCTCACCCCCGCTGACAGTTGAAATCGTTACTGCGCAGCGACTCGCCTCGTGTTCCGAGCCGTTATAAAGTTTGAATCAGGCTGTACCAGTGAGAAAATTGCAGGCTGTCATTTGCTGTAGTTACAGCAAATGACAGCCTGCAATTTTACTGAATTGTGTAGTTACATAATTCGGTATATGAAAGTTAAGTTTCTTTGTCAAATTATCAATGATTCTTTGAATGACTTAACCTGAATAGATTTAAAATTTCAAGTGTCTTTATGTTTACTTAAACTTACAATGCGTGTGTGTAAGTACCTATCTTCCCTATTTCATTGAGATAGCGGCTCAATGGACTGATTGCGATAACCTTTTATTCGAATGTGATAACTTGATAAGTGACACAAGTGGCTATTCGCGATTATCATCTAACAATAATGTAGTCAATGTTTTTGTTGTTATATCGGACAAAATGTAGAGTGTTTTTACGCCGATATAGAACTGATAACTGAAACTCTTATAGAAGATCTGTCTAGAACTACACATTTGATTAAAGCATTCAAAACCAAGCCTCATCGCATATTGAAAGAAGTAGAGTTAAGGATAATGCTAGGATGGTAATTAAAGAAGTAGAGTTAAGGATAATGCTAGGATGGTAATTAAAGAAGTAGAGTTAAGGATAATGCTAGGATGGTAATTAAAGAAGTAGAGTTAAGGATAATGCTAGGATGGTAATTAAAGAAGTAGAGTTAAGGATAATGCTAGGATGGTAATTAAAGAAGTAGAGTTAAGGATAATGCTAGGATGGTAATTAAAGAAGTAGAGTTAAGGATAATGCTAGGATGGTAATTAAAGAAGTAGAGTTAATGATAATGCTAGGATGGTAATTAAAGAAGTAGAGTTAAGGATAATGCTAGGATGGTAATTAAAGAAGTAGAGTTAAGGATAATGCTAGGATGGTAATTAAAGAAGTAGAGTTAAGGATAATGCTAGGATGGTAATTAAAGAAGTAGAGTTAAGGATAATGCTAGGATGGTAATTAAAGAAGTAGAGTTAAGGATAATGCTAGGATGGTAATTAAAGAAGTAGAGTTAATGATAATGCTAGGATGGTAATTAAAGAAGTAGAGTTAAGGATAATGCTAGGATGGTAATTAAAGAAGTAGAGTTAAGGATAATGCTAGGATGGTAATTAAAGAAGTAGAGTTAAGGATAATGCTAGGATGGTAATTAAAGAAGTAGAGTTAAGGATAATGCTAGGATGGTAATTAAAGAAGTAGAGTTAATGATAATGCTAGGATGGTAATTAAAGAAGTAGAGTTAAGGATAATGCTAGGATGGTAATTAAAGAAGTAGAGTTAAGGATAATGCTAGGATGGTAATTAAAGAAGTAGAGTTAAGGATAATGCTAGGATGGTAATTAAAGAAGTAGAGTTAAGGATAATGCTAGGATGGTAATTAAAGAAGTAGAGTTAATGATAATGCTAGGATGGTAATTAAAGAAGTAGAGTTAATGATAATGCTAGGATGGTAATTAAAGAAGTAGAGTTAAGGATAATGCTAGGATGGTAATTAAAGAAGTAGAGTTAAGGATAATGCTAGGATGGTAATTAAAGAAGTAGAGTTAAGGATAATGCTAGGATGGTAATTAAAGAAGTAGAGTTAAGGATAATGCTAGGATGGTAATTAAAGAAGTAGAGTTAATGATAATGCTAGGATGGTAATTAAAGAAGTAGAGTTAATGATAATGCTAGGATGGTAATTAAAGAAGTAGAGTTAAGGATAATGCTAGGATGGTAATTAAAGAAGTAGAGTTAAGGATAATGCTAGGATGGTAATTAAAGAATGTGTTCCATACAATTTAGACCGCGTAGGTAATTATCGATAACCGACGAAATACATATTTCTACGATAGAGGGTCTAGAATCATGTGCTGAATTCATGGTTTCAGGTTGCGCGGTGATGTCCCTGCCTTCCGGTATATGTAGGCTATACATACTTCTCTAAAACCTTTTTTAAGTATTTCGCATGATCTGTTGTAAGTTTTAGGGGGTTCTTGAGTTGAAGAGCCATAGACCTAAAGGTTTTGTGACCTCTTCATGTCCGTTTGTCTGTTTACCATTTGTCCGATACAAGGTTGAAAATGTTTTCGAATTTAAGGCTTATGTAGGCCAGTTATATCTAATCATATTTTCAGGCCTTGTTTTACAAATTACTGATACGGTAATCAATACTATCTGCAGCAGCCTATGAAGCGATAGCTGATAGATCTCTCTGATAGTTGCCGACAAACGGCTTTCTAGATAAAAAATCATGTTTTCTAGTAATCTGACACCGAGATTAGCTTTGATATCCCCGCTACTTTGTAGGTCGAACTGCTGAAGGTCAATCAATCATTTACTAAAAGTGGCAATCACAAGGGTCTATAATTTTTGCACCCGTTTTTGAACCGGCTTTCCTTATGAAATCTTTTAACCCTCCGCAATGAAACCATACATTCATCATCTCATCTGTCAGTCTTCTAGTCAAACCGGATGCAGCTGAGTACCAGTATTTTACATGGAGCGACTACCTATCTGACCTTCACAACCTAGTTACTGGGTAATACTAGTACTACCCCTTGGTAAGACTGGCTGTCTTCTGACGACCCGTAACGACTGTAAATAACCTATACATTGCGCCAGTTATTTTTGAGTCCCAAATAACAGGATATAGCGCCTATTGAATTAAACTGGCACAAATCCAGATTTCAGGCTACCGCTGCGAAATTCCTATAGTGGAAAGTCCAGGACCACATGCATTTGATTCAGCATTCGAGTTCCGTTCAACGGGTAAAATCATTTAAATATCCTTCACAATTTTATTACAGCACATGCAGTTATATAGGGAACGCACTGCACATAACACGTATTATGTAAAGTACATGCAGCTGATGCATAGGGCCCATTGTTAGCACAAGGCCTAATTAGCATGTTAATTAAGATCATCCGCGATACACATCTTATTGCACGTGGTCACAGGGTTGCCGGCTGTTGAATGAAGTTCTTAGAGTTTGATGACGTCATGGGTTTGTAGTTATTTATATGACCTAGTATTTTCATAGTTGTGCATTGATTTTGCACTCATAGTTGAATGGTTACTGAAGAGAATCAATGAAATGGCTTTATATAAAAAGCGTGACAAGGTTGTTGCGGTTAGTTGCCATTAGTGAAATTAATTATGAATAATATGCAAAAAGTATACCTACTCCGCACAGGTGAAAGTATTCTAAGCCCGCATTTTGCCAGTAATCTATGTTTATAAAAAATGCGATATTGTAAAATTGTTGGATCGACATTTCCACAAATTGTTTTGGGAAAAGAAATCGATAATTCAATTGCACTTGATCCTGCAACTTTTTAGCTACCTTCCTCTTTTACATTATTAACGATCCAAAAGTTTTTGTAGCAAAAAGACTGGGCATAGGTATTGTCAGGTGTGGGGTTCGAACCCACGCTCCCTCTCGGGAACCAGAGCTTAAATCTGGCGCCTTAGACCACTCGGCCAACCTGACGTGACTACTTATTACCAAATTACGGAGAGCTATCAGTCGCCGTGTATTATGTAGGAATTTCAACGTTTTATCAATTAAATAGCTTCAACAATATACTGCCAATGTAAAATGGATTATTGACAAGTGTTTTGCAATTGGTACTTAAACATACAGTACCCAAATTGCGTAATACACTATCCATCACAATCTGAATCAGAATGAAGTATATTGCGAATCCATTGCTTCATATGTTTGAATTTGTTTGCTCAACATAAATAACGCAATGAATGTTGTTCAGCTGTCCAAATTAAAGTCATTCCTACTGTTACTGTGTGACGCATTTACCCCGCGGGTGCAAGTAAACTTACAGGCTCTGAGTAGTCAGTATTGTATCAGTATAAAGGGTACCGCCACGTCTAAAGGTTATCGACAATCGGACTAAATATAAGTGTACAGTAAAACAAACAAAAACCATTTTATCTTTTTTATTTTATCGTGTTTATTTATCGACATCCATTACGTCTGGAGAGTTTCGCTAGATAATTTAATTTGACCTTGTATATGTAGGCGGTGGTAAGTGAACTCTTCTGTGGGGTGATTGCGTAACACAATAACAGTAGGAATGGCTTTCATTTTGACAGCTGAACAACATTCATTGCATTATTACGTTGTTGAGCAGACACATTTTTCAAACATATGAAGCAATGGATTAGCAATATCCTTCGAAATTATTTAGATTGAAAGAAAGAAAGAAAGAAGAAATAAAATGAATTGAGATTGATCGTGTGTTACGCAGTAGGTAAGTACCTCAATAGGTAACTAATGTGGTGCTTGTGTTGTTTCCCCGGACAATCTTTTTTTCAGGCCTCGATTTCCAAAACAACCTTACCTACTTAGGGGTTTATTTTAAACGTTGCTTAAAGGTGATTAGCGACTTTTTAACCGTAAATTGTTAACGTTTAAACTTCACTTAACTTTAAGCAACATTTATAAATTAAGGGGTTAGTTACTAAATGGTAGTATCAAACTAAATAGTCTCAGGAATTCAGAGTTCAATCTGTAACATCTGTACAAATAAATTATGTGTCTGTTTGTAATATCACAGCTTTTTACCAAATGCATATAAATGTATATAGCATACTTATAACAAAAAAGAAAATTGTCTGTCTGTTTGTTCCGACCGATTATGACGAAATTTGGTATGAGATGCTTTGAACCCTGGGGAAGGACATACTTTTTATAGAAATACCACACGGGGGAAGCCGCGGGCGGAATTTGGTTCACGAATAAAAGTATTATCAATATAATTTTTCTTTCGTTTCTGAACTAGTGCTGAGCTGTCTTTAACTAGGTATCTTTGAATGTCAACATCTATATATATAAAATTCAAAGTCCTGACTGACTGACTGATACATCAACGCACAGCCTAAGCCGCTGGTCCTAGAGACATGAAATTTGGAGGGTGTGTTCTTCGTGAAGAGTAGGTATCCACTAAGAAAGGGTTTTTCGAAATTCTACCTCTGAGAGGGTGAAATGGCGGATTTTGTTTGTATGGAAATTCTTATTCCTTGAGTTAATAAACTTGAAACTTGGCACCAATACTAATCGACGTAAATTATGAAGTTTGCCATTTTATGTTTTTCTAAACTACCCCCTAAAAGGGGATTGAGGGGTTTCAAAGTTTGTATGGAAGAATTTTAGCGCGCTGTCCGATTTACTCGAAACTCAGTATTTATACTTAGGATCGAAAGTAAAGAATAATTTGTATCAGGGTTTTTCGAAAATTGGTAAAAAGGTTGAAAAGGGGTAGTCAATTTTAGGGGAGTATTTTACTGCATGGCTTGATTAACTCGAAAATTAGTATAAATAATACTCTTTGAGTAAAGTTATGAATACATCCCAAACGATTTTTTTAAATTCCACCCCCGCGGGGGTGAAAAGCGGGGGACACAGTTTAAATAATCTTCTTCATTGGGCTAATAAACTTGAAATTTTTCAAAAATACTCACCTGAGTAAGTAATAAAGTTTATCATTATAAGTTTTTCAAAACTACCCCTCAAAGGGGATATAGGGGTGTTGAAGTTTGTGTGGAAGAATTTGATTGCGCGGTCCGATTAACTCGAAACTCAGTGTTTATATTTAAGAGCAAAAATAAAGAATAACATGTATCAGGGTTTTTCGAAAATCTACCCCTAAAAGGGGTAGTTAATTTTACAGGGGAAGATTATAATGCGTGGCTTCATTAACTTTAAAATTAGTATCAATACTTTTGACAGAAAATAATCAATAATAAGTATGTAAAGTTGTCGAAAATTTACCCTTGACGGGGCAAAAAGGGGTAATTAGATTTTTAAGGGGAGGATTTGAACTTGAAACTGTATGTTACATTTTCAGACCTAAACCACTGAACTTCGAACTGATTTGGCAAAGAGATAGATGGCATCCTGGGGAAGGACATACTTTGTATCCTGGTAGCACGTCCCCGTGGGATAATTCCCGATATCCACGCGGGCGAAGACGCGGGCAGAAGCTAGTGGGTACATAAAGGGACTATGTCTTCACCATGCCTTCGCGACAATGTCTTCGTCCATCAGGACATGACAGCGTGTCATCTGATTAATATTATCCTCAAGGGACGACCTTTTCAATCAATTTTCTCATTACTGATGCAGACCTGGTAGCAGCGAATCCTTTTACAGTTATGTAGATTGGTACCTAATTAGGTTCGGTTGTAACTTGAGGGCCTACCCACAAGATCACTGCACGACTTTGTCGTGAGGATTATAAAACTTATGGCCGTTTTCAAGTGCTTGTACACACGAGCGACATGTGTCAAAGGCAAAGGTAACTGCGGCCTAACGTTGTATGCACACGAACACTACGCGGCACTTGAATGTATTGCCTGATAAAAGCGCACTGTTGAATTTACAACACTCTGCGCAGTGCCGAGAGTGGTTAATCGAACGGTGCGCTTTTGTTTGCGAGAGCAGTGGTGGCTCAGTGGTATCAGCCCTGACTTATGAGATGTAGTCGTCAGTTCGAACCCAGAACTTTACCTCGTGTAAGTATTAAATTTTATCACCACTGCTCTCAAAACGGTGAAGGAACACATCGTGAGGAAACCGGTAAGTTCTAGAACCGAAAAAATTCGAAGACATGTAGCATCCACCAACCCGCAATGAGCCCACGTGATTCAGTGTGGTCGATTATGGCCCACTCTCTCTCACAGAGTGGAGACCTGTGTCCCAGCAGCAATAAAAGAATTATCAGATAATGTGGGAACATTATCTGATGATGCTTTTATTTAGGCACTAGAAGCGCCCCGCGGTTTCACCCGCATAAGTTTCGATCCCGTGGGAATATCGGGATAACAAGTATGTATCCTATGTGGTAATCCTGGTCATAAACTATATGTGTGCCAAATTTCATCCAAATCCGTTCAGTCGTTTTGGCGTGAAAGAGTAACAACCATCCATCCATCCATCCATCCATCCATCCATCCATCCATCCATACAAACTTTCGTGTTTATAATATTAGTAAGATAAGATAAGAAGTAAGATTAATTTAGGTGTCGTCTACTGTTATTGAAAATGGGCATAATAAGTGGCATACCTACAATGTACGTATTTGAATAGTGATATCTATATTTTCATTGTTTAAGTACCCTTCTACCACCCACACTGGGCCCGCGTGGTGGAATACAGCCCACCCCTCTCACCGAGAGAAGGCCTGTGTCTCAGCAGTGGGAACATTGTAGGCTGAGCCCAATCAGCCTTACGCTTACGGTACGCTTGCCGCTTCATGGCATATAGGCAAAACCTTTGCATAATTAGTAGATTCAACTACAACTGCAAAGCCTGTTTTTGAATAATGCCAGCTAACCAGAAACATAAGGGCCGGCGCCCACTGGCGTCACGGCACGGCACGGCAAGGGATTTTTATGCGACGTATAGAAAATATAATTTAAAAGTATGACTTTAAAATTGAAATTTCAACGGCAACGGTTCCGCGGTATCATTAGGCGTGCCGCGACGTCCTTTAGCATCATCATTGAAATTTCAATTTTATTGTCGTGTGACAATAAAATTGAAATTTGAATATTTAAGTTATATTTTTATTTGTCGCATAAAAACCCCTTCCCGTACCGTGCCGCCACTGGGCGCCGGTCCTAAGTAGTTATAAAGTCTCATGACTGTTTCAGCTAATCCTCCTGAAACATCTCGGACAAGATAACATAGAGTCGCCGTAATTATTCACACTTAACCACAAAGGTACCTAGTTCTGTAATCGTCTGTTAGTCAATTAAAATTCTTTTAACTCTCTGTAACTATCTTTCATATACATATTTAGATCTTTATCTAAACAACCGCAAACGACCACAGTAACATACTGTAAACTACGTACTAATGAAACTGTTTCAAGTGAAATAAAGAGGTGCAGAAACTTAACTGCAGAGGGGGTCTATATTTTTATTAACTTGAATTGGGTTCCCTGTGTTAGGCCTTTGGCAGTTCTTAGCAGTGCTTCCTCTGATGAAGTGAAGGGCGGTCGTTTTGGAAGACTATTTGCGTGTAATTGTGACGTTCAAAAAGTTCTGATTCTTAGTCAATTTTTTTTTTTGAATCGGCTTTGTCAACAATATGTAAAAATTAAATTGCCCCTGTGTTACATTTCACGAGGCTGATATTAGGGACTTATTTAGTGGTCCCCATCAGTGTTCCCTATCAAAATAAGGTCCAAACCAGACCTGCTTAAAAGCTCTATCCAGCAGCTTACACCATAACGTCCCGTGTTTGGCAATATATTATATTTGCTGCATTACAATTACAGTTTGGTTTTTTGCAAAAAGTAGCTCAGTACACAAACTACTATCCTTGATAATCATTCCGATGTCCAAGAGTGTTTATTACTGTTTGGCCATTCCCATATTGCATAATCAACCTATATCAATCCACAGCTGGGACACAGGCCTCCTCTCTGTGAGAGGGTGTGGGCCGTAATTCACCACGCGGGCCCAGTACGGGAGCACTGGTAGCCCAGTGGTAATCACCACGACCTACAAGTTGTAGGTCGTAGGTTCAAACCTAGATAGGCGCTTTACTATGTGTAAATTATTTCATCACCACTGCTCTCAAAACGATGAAGGAAAACATCGTGAGGAAATTAGCATATCCGGGAACCAGAAATTCCATATGAGAGGGCACAATATAGCAGTGAACTATTAAGACGAGACTTCTGAACTATAACCATGTCATGTTAAGTAGATAGAATATTTATGCTGAAACAGTTTAGCACAAATGGTTGATCTATTGTTTTCAGTCGTTACTACTGCTGCTGTTTCTAGGACGGCCACTGTAATGATCAGCAATTATTTTGATGACTTGGCTCTACTTTTGTGTAGGATTTATTTTTATCGTTTGCCGACATTGTGCATGACTTGATTCTTGTTTAAGTTACATATATTGTCGGGCCTCGTGCTGGCCAGTCTGAGCTGCAAGCTCGAACTGACTACCCAGCAGGACTGCTGCACCACCTAAGTAAAACTAATAATGTTACTATCAACGTAAATAAATTACTTATTATTATTATAATAAGTATGTAATATGTATATGCAGATAAGTTCCGCACCTAAACTAAACGATTTAATATTGTAACTCGTTTGTTTCTTTATGTCAGAAAAAAGAAGCACCTTCTGTTATGAATCTTCTTCGTGTCGCTGGCTCGACTGTATTTTAGACCTTGTTGTCCCAAAACTTCGCCACTTCCACGGCGTCGTCGGTGGCAGCGGAGAGGTCATTATAAAGTCTCCCGTGATCGTTTTCGATCTGGGTTTCTTAGGTAAGTCTTCAGGCATAAATCCAGCTCCAAGTAGAATCCTTCGATGTTTGACCAGGTGCGGATACAGAAGGGGGGCAACGGGTGCAGTTGCCCCTGGCCAAACTAAGTCTAAAACTTTAAATTCGACATTAACATATATTTACAACCTGTACTATCCATACAGTAGTCATCTTCGAAATGGGGACCCATTCTAGAGTTTACAGAGAAAAGGTGCCGAAAGTTTTTTTTTAAAAGGCCTTCTCGTCTTGTGAAATAAATCCCTTCAGAGGAAATATTTGCCCCCATTGAGCGAAAATCTAGAACCGCGTTGCTGTAGACACATGCGAACAATGGGGATAAAACGCAGAACCCCACGCCAGTCGCCTAGATTTCCTACAACTAAGGTAAATTCCGTATTTTATGCCCATATTTTTGACTTCCTAGATGTAAACGGCAAATTTTGAACCTGTTCTCAAACCAACGTAGCAATTAACATAATTAACTCTGTTGTTTATCGGATTACCGCGTCATTTAGCGCCATTCGGCCGCGTCAGGCTGGCAACCAAACTTAGAGCAAGAAAACTACTCAACCGAGTCACGCGGTAATCGTTAACCATTACTGGTTTTAAATATAAGTTCTAATTACATTCACAAGTGCTATCGTTTTAAATTGAAGTTGGTTTTCTCATTAGTGCGGCGTTAATTCGCCATTATTGGTTCTGCATTCCTCCAGTGAATATTCGTTTAAAAGAGTGAATTGAAAAAAAAAATAGAATTGATAGTGATCCGATGAATTTTGATTCTATATCTGATTCGCTGTCAAATAAAACTAGTTGGCATTTGAACTGTGTAAAGAATTCGATTGAAATAAAACAGGTTTTGATATAGTGACTTTGTAAAAAGATGGCGACCCAGTGTTCTGCCCATATGAAAGTGTTCTGGCTGTGGTGCTTGGATCACCTGGATTATCTGCTGTATGGGACGTTCATTCTAATACTGCTAATAATATTTCTTTACTTTATGATTGCGTAGCTGGCCTGTTTGTGGAAGGTAAATATTGTTTAAACACAGACTTATCTGAAATTAAATAGCATTTTAACTCCAATATTGATTTTAGTTCGCTTGTTTGCTGTAATTCGATTTTCTGTGTAAAGTTTTATTAACTAGCTGCCGTAGAGGTTGAAAAAGGTCAAGTGCATGCAGCAAACAATAAACAGTCTTCAGCAGATTTAAAAATAACAAAATTATTCGTTTATTACGTCTCTCTATTTTAAAACGTCCGATACGGCTTGACCGTTATCTGCATCTACGCACAGCGCGCTCGTCTAGTAGGGTAGATAGGTATTGTATCTATCTCCTTACACAGCAACGAGATCCTTACAGCCTATTGAAGACTACCTATACTATTAATCTCCCATTTCAGTTCTTTAGCTCTATTTATACAGGGTGGGAAGGACATCGACGCACAACCTGATTCTTGGATTCAGTACATGCTTCTGAACCCCTATGCGTTTTATTTTGGTCGGTTATTAAAAGAAAATTTTGGTCTGCCATACATTTTGATCTGCCATACATTTTGGTCTGCCATACATTTTAACCACGTAGGTATTGCATTTTTTTATGAAACAGCAGATTTTTACCAATCAAGTGCTGAATACATTGTTCTCACATTGTAGAAGCAACAAGAATAATGTACCCAAGATTTTGTAATATCTTGGTTTGAAAGAGTGTCCTTGGAGTTTCTTGCCCGTTCTTCTCCATAGAGATCTACGTTTTGGAATGGGCGACTAGCTTCAACTTTCTGACTAACTGACCGACTATTTAATTTTGACAATTCAAAAGTGTCTGTAAATGGTTTAATTGAAATCATTGCTTTGAGTTTGTATGTCACAAATTCCTGAATAAGTCTTTATAACGAATAATTCATGGTCTTAATTTCTTTGTTTTTCAAAGAAGCTGTGTGCTTACCGATAGTTAACTATGCTGATTTTCCACAATCTAAAACTGCACTCAAAACACACCAGGAAATTTACGGTCACCAAAGGAGATATCCTTTGGTGACCGTAAATTTCATTTATGATATATATTATTATATCATAAATATATATTTCGTTTATGATTTTTAGTTGAAGTCACCAAAGGAGATATCCTCTGGTGACTTCAACTATATCCGACGAACCGGAAAACGGAGAAACGGATTGATGTTTTCGGATAAAATTTAATTAAATTAATAGAAAACAAACAGTTCACTCATCAAACTAAATTTCATTCGAAAACATCCATCGGTTTCTTACTAAACTTCAACTATATCCAACGACCCTGGTTACTTACTTATCTCCTTTGGTGACTGTACATAATTTGCTTAAAATGGGCCAATTTCAGTTTACGACACAACAATACCTACCAGCCTATTATTGGCCCACTGCAGGGCAAGCCCTCTTCTCATATTCTCATACAGAGAAGGCGCGAGCATTGATCACCACGCTTGCTGAAGACGGGTAGGCGATTTCAGACTTATATGAACTATAAGTACGATATGAAACGCGTGCCTTGGAAAGCACGTAAAGCCGTCCGTCCTGCGCCCGATCTTTCCCCGGTCGTGTCGGATTGCCGCCCCATCGGACTATGAGAATAAAGGAACAGAGACTGCGCCTGTGTTTGCCCACACAATTGTGTAGGTACTATAATATTTCCTGCGAACCTGGCTAATCTCCGTTGAGATTGGCCACCGTGACCGAAATCGGTCAGGGGGATTATTATTATATTATTATGAAACGCGTTATTATCATCATGGATTCGTATATCAGAGTTTCAAACCACCGAGCAATAAACTCTTTCTTAAGCAATGTCAATGTCAGGCAATTTCATACGCATTTGTAATTATTATGTTTCAATCAGCTGTAGCGAATTATTACATTTACGTACTCTATAAGGCGTAGGTAGGTACGCCAGTTTCTTTAATAGGTAATAAAGAAATATAGATAAGCATTGCTATTGAAAGGGGGTGTCTGTGGAATTGTGGAACCTGGAAAATTTTCTCGTCGTTTCTTATTTTCATCTCTCGAATTTAATCAGCACGATATGAGAACAGCACCCTCATCGATATCCCTGGTAACACACTATCAATGCAATCTGAATTTTGAAGGATATTGCTTATACATTGCTTCATATATTCAAAAAAATTTCTGCTTAGCAACGCAAACAACGCAACGAATGTTGTTGAACTGTCAAAATGAAAGCCATTGCTATTGATAGTGTGTTACGCAATTACCCCGCAGGTCATGCCGTGGTAAAGTCAGCTGGAGTCAGGTGGAAGTGGGGCTCAGCCCACAGTGCAACGTTTTTTCAAAAAAAAAAAAAGTCTTGAAATATAAGCCATTTTGTAAACATGACAACATAGCATCCAGGAGTCACATAACATCACGAATGCTTCCTCGAAGGGATTGGCAGATGTGTGTGTGTGGTGATTGTGGAGGTACCTTTAGTACACCCACATTTTGACATGTAAAGGGGGCAAGTTATTTTGATGTTTCTATATAATTACTACAGTACTCTCGAACCCTAAATGAAACAGTTATCTAGGTACCATGAGCATCTCGAATTGATAAATTTTAACCAATAAGGATGCACTCAAACCTACATAAGTAGTTATCTTCTAAATCTTTTAGAGTAACCTCCACAGCTCTTGAGACTTCACCCGATAAACCATCGATAAATTCCGATAACAGAGACAATCAAAATCTTGACCATTTTTCAGTAGTTTCAGATGACCGTCCTACTAGAATCTAGATGCGGTTCAAAGCTAGTGAAACCTTATATTACTTGCATAACTTAACTATGTGAGACATACTGGCAGCCTACGTTGCTGACAAAAAATGTTACCTATTGAAATTAATTAATTAACCATTTTTTTTAACATGTCTTTGCGGTCTGGTTGTGACGTCGCAATATACAAAAAAGCAAGCAATGCTAATCACGCGATAATCTCATAGTAAACATGGACGTGTGAGTAACCTTGTGTCAGTGTGTGGCGAGCCTTACAGTGCGCAAGAGTGGATCCTCGAGCGGTCATAAGATTTCAAATGTAAATATTGTAAATCTTAAAAGTTGTTTAGTGACTTTGATTTTATTGTGTAGTGATTATTCTTTATTGGTTAGTTTTTTTAGTATTTTTTTTTTAATTTTTGACATTTTATTCGTGGTAATGTAAAGCGTTAGGCAGTCAATATTTTTGTTTTTTTCTGTAAATTGAAAGGGAAGTTGGATGTTTTTAAATTAAGGTTTGAAATATTGTTAAAATTATTTAGACAGCATGGTTGTTTTTTTACATAAAATTTAATTTGTAAATATAACGTAAGCTTCAGGGTGGGCCGCGAAATAACCCTATTGATTGATATTTCATGAAATAGTAATTGAATTAGGGTTATATAAACTAAGAGGGTTGTATTGATGATTTTAATGATTATAATTCTTTAAACAAGTACATACTTGTTATGGTCGTGGTTCATATTTTGTTCAACATACAACCCATATACAACCTGACACTGACCTGCAAATTGCAAAAAACTTAAGTAAAATTGAATTTCGCGGGCTACCCCTAAGGGCGCTTCCCCTTAAGGTAAAAGTATCAGTTTTTAATTTCTCTAAGGGCTGATTTTTCAATCGATCGATAATTTTTATTCGTGGAATAAAACTGACGTCAGATCGTTTTTGTATGGAGGAACTGTCAAAAATTCAAAATTACTCCTCCGATAAAGTTATCTGGCGTTGGAAATCGCCAGATAACTTTTAATCGAGGAATAAAATTAACGTTTGACAGTTTTTGTATGAAACTACTGTCAAAATTTAAAAATTATTCCTCGAATAAAGTTATCAGATTGTTGAAAAATCAGGCCTAAATCGATAAAGGCCTTAAAAAATCTGAAAACAAATTCACTCGCGGAAGAATTTACAAAAATATCAGGGATCAGGGAAAACTTCCTTGCTAACTTAAATAAACAAACCAAGAATGCCACTTATCATTAATTGATCAGCACATATTATAATATACAGGATTTTTTTTAACCAGTGCGCAAACTGTATTCATTATTTCAGCATACGATTCTAGCCTCCCTAGTATAGAAAAGTATCGTCGGTTATGATTAAAAAAAAAACTGCTGTGTCATAGAAAAGTGTCTGTATCTACGGTCAAAATGTAAGGAACAACTAATATTTTTTTTATAACTGACGAAGAATTTGTAGGCTAGAGGTTCTAGAATTATATGCTGAATTATTTTTTTCTGTGTGATAGGTATTTGCAGCCAATAACAAATCCATTGGCAGCAAATATCAGCCAAATAAAAAGATGATCAAATCCAAGTTTACGACAGCACCTCTTTTACTTACCAAAATGTGTAAAAACTATACAAGTAAAACAGTATTCCCCTCACAGACAGGCAATAAATCAAACGTTGTTTGACTCAGGCTTGGGAAGTCGAGACGTATACGGGAGGCTCTAATCACTTTGCGTCACTACTTTGTCAAATGTCTACATTAGACACCAAGTCACATAGCCTGGTTACACTTCCAAGAACTAGTCTACGTCATAATAATATAATTAGAAATTCACGCGGTTCTGTCCGTGTGTTAATTTAATTTCTGGGGATGAAAACTAGTCAATAACAGAGGGCCTAGACCAAGTAACATTCGGTCAGGGATAATGAAGATGGAAAAGACAATAATGTATTGGACTGACATAAGCTATTGAAAACTTAACTTCTAAGCGTGTCGATGGCAATCTAAATGGACTTGGCCTAGAATTCAGTTATGTGTTTGGCGCCATCACTGCTTCCTGTAATGTGCAGACGATAGGACACGCCGGACATGATATGAAGTGTCCCATCGCTTGTAGAACAGCACCACATTGGCGGAGTCGTCTATGAATCTCCACCTGAACAGGTTTTCCTTGCTTCGGCCAACCTGGGTCCGGAGTCGTTTTAAACTTTTTTCTTCCCAAATGCTTCTTATTCCTCCGCATTTATATTTACGTACAGTCAGTAAAAAAGCAAATAAATAAATGTCCATATTATATAATATTACGGTGTGTCTCTTTGCTATTTTCCTAAAATCATTACCGGAAACGCAGTAAATAGACCATTTATCACAGTTGTGTGACATGCAACTTTTAATATTGTGTTCAGTCCATGTAGTGTTGTCAAAACAGATTTAACTTGTATATTACATACTATTCTAAATAGTGAAATGAAATGTTTATTTCTGTGAGTAGATCTTTAGAGACACCGAGGACATTTGCGTAGGTTATATACAAAATACTCAAAACACAGTTATAAAGTCATGTATTCAATCTAGCCCGCATGGTACTCACGTTCACAGTCAGATCTCTCGTTAAATGGCATCAAAAGTTTGGTCACGTAAATCAATAAAAATAAAAATTTCGATATCAATTCCAAAACACTTGTATAAATACTTAATAAAATAGTTAGCCACCAGTCAGCATTAGCCACGGTCAGGCAACTATTGGAATGAAACGATGATGTTATTTAACATGTGACTCTCAGCTCCCATCTTTCGCTTCGAGCCAGCCCCAGTAGCCTTCTTGAGGTCATCGATCTAACTGATTCGCCCCATACCGAAGTTTAGCAACTTACGGCCTTCGTCTATCGAAAAAAAAGAGGCAAAGAAAACACCATAATATACGTATAGGTAATACTATGACATAACAAAATGGTAATGAACCCTTTTTTACAAACTTATATATTTTAATTGCAACGCGTTCTTGCGGTTGTAACAAAAAACTTCTCATTCTTGATGTGATATAAAAAATAAACGCAAGACACTTGAACAATTTGAAGATGACTTGATTGTACAAGCACATGATTTCATCTTGTCTCATAAACAAACGTAGCATCAGTCAATCTGTGATTCAATATTATTTGCATTTCTATTTACAGATCTCTACTATGAAATAGAATAATGGAAAACAAGGACCAAGTCTCTAAAGATATAGAAAAAGGGCTAAACTCCCCTGAGCTGAAAAGAAACCAAGACATTCCATATGTAGATGATTTCATCGAACTGAATCTAGTCAAGCCCGACGAACCTGTACGTCCCAAGCGCACCAAAGATGAGAAAGAAGATGGCCAACCACCTGTGGCGGAAAAGGATAGAAAACTGCATGCCTCAGATTTGGGGGAAGTTCATTCTTCTCCTAATAATGATACGATAATAGTGAATACTCCAGAAGGGACTCTATACATTACTTTAGAGCCTGATGCTGGGAAATCTTCGAAGCCTACTAGTCCTATCACAGAGTCTACTGACTTGGAAGCTACTCCAACTACTTCGAAGAGTTTCGGAGCAGCGGAATCTGATAAGCTGATAAGGATGGAGAGAGAGGCTATGGAACAGAGGAAGATGAGCTTGAGAAGGAACTCGATATCAATGCCGACACTGCAAAACTTGGAGTTGGAAGTACTGAAACAGCAGTATTTAAATAATCCGCAGGGTGAGGTGAGTTTAATGAATATTATTAAAACTAAAAATAATTTAGCGTAGAATTTAGAATAAGGTAGTTAGGCTATTACAAATTTAGGGTGCATTTAGCGTGATTGCTTTGCGTTAGTTGTCACTGCTTGCACCCACCCGCGCAAGCTATCATTACACGAGCGCCTGAATTATTAATGTTTTTCGTTTCACAATCCCTAGATTATATCTTCCGGAGTTTTTATCGAATATGGGCAGCCGGCAGAATCGTTTTAATTGCAGTTTTACTCATACAACCAAAAATCTGTTTAGAAGTTAATGCTATTTGGCAAGTTGGCATGTGCCTACTAAGTTACCATACATTTTGGCATCCTGTACATTAATATCAACTCTTATAATCGTGGTATCTCGAAAGAAGTCGTAATAAAACAACCTAGTTCGATTGTATTATCGGAACAAACACCAAGAAGGCTTATCTCGTACTTAATCTACACACGATGATCCCAATTGTTTGAGCATAAGGCAACCTTGCTCTGGTTAAAGAACAACCAACTTAATCTCTGCCCCAGCAGTCTCGACATTCATAGCGATCGCTTTACGACCGAATTCGGTCGCAAAGTCCGGTCACTCCATACATTACACCTGTCAATCCGAGACTTTGCGACCGAATTCGGTCGTAAAGCGATCGCTACGAATGTCGAGACTGTTGGGGCTGGTCATATTTGTTTACCTATCTTTATCCGAAATAGGACCGTTTACCTCAATCTAGATATTTCTACGTTTACTCAAATTCTTTTTTTTTTAATGAACATACATAGGTAGGTGAACCAAACTAGAGAGGTTATTAATAAAATGCTCAATGCCCTTGGTTTCTATTAAAGTGAGGCTTTGGCTAGTGTGTCGATTAGTGTTAGTAGTATCATCGACATTTGCGAAGTCATAAGTCATTTATTCATTTTTGTTTAACATACATATGTAAGTGGAATATAAAGATAATTAAGAGTGCGCTATGTTATACCAGAGGGTGTACAATTGTTTGTTATTAAAGTAATCAAGCCAGCAATTACAAATAAGAAGAAAAACATTTCATAATAACCAAGCTGAAGTGGTAATGGGCTGACCATATTAGCCGTAGAACCGATGACCATTGGGGTAGACGTGTTCTTGAGTGGAGACCGCGAATCGGTTAACGTAAGGTAGAATGCCCTCAGGCTAGGTGGAGCGACGATCTTCGTAGGATGGCTGGTAGCACCTGGATGAGGGTTGCCGAAAATCGAGTTGAATGGCGTGCAATAGGAGAGGCCTATGTCCAGCAGTGGACTGCTATGGGCTGATGATGATGGTATATTTCATAATACAAATTAATTGATAATAAATAGCAATAGAAATCAATGTTAATAAAAAAAACAAAAAAGGTCAAATGAAAAGCAGTTGATGCTTTTGTGGTTACTTTGACTGTGATTTAGAAACGTTATTATTTTATTCCAAAAGTGATGACTGTTATGTTGTAGGATAATTATAGTTATTAACAGTTTTCAAGGGCCAAGATATCGCAGTGAACTGTTGTGTTGATGGAGACGACAGTTTTTTAAAATATAATACTGTTATACGAATGATAAATAACGGTCTGACTGACTGAGCCTGGCGTCTTGGGTTCGATTCCTGGGTCGGACAAAGCGTTATTAGGTTTTCCATCAGGAATTACCTTAGTAACATTCCGGAGTTTGAAGTTAGCGGCTTAACACCCCGTGTCTCGCCGGAAAGCACGTAAAGCCGTTGGTCCTGCGCCTGATCTCTCCCCGGTCGAGTCGGATTGCCGTCCCATCGGACTATTAGAGCAAAGGAACAGAGAGTGCACCTCTGTTTACGCACACACTTCTGCACTATAATATCTCCTGCGTACCTGGCTAATCTCCGTTGAGATTGGCCACCGTGACCGAAATCGGTCGGGAGGCTATTACTAATTAACGATTTCACATAAAACCATCAAGATAAGCCCATCGCATCATCGGTGATCTAATATATACGCAATAGATGACAATAACAACCAAAACCTCATTAATATTCTACGAGCTATGCGATACCAATGCGACCATCGACATTTTGAAGAGGAAATACCCATACTTTATACCTTTGGATAACGAATATTTAGAATTGAATTTGTTGGTAAACTTTTGAATGATGTAAGTAATAATTTATCATATTAGCAGATTAGAAACTGTTTTTATTGATGTTATGCTTATAAAACCTGATTTTAAAAGAAAAACTGCGGTTTGGTAAAACCCTGCATATTTTTACACTTGGAGCTGATATTATTAGTGGACTGCGGCACGTTCAAGACAGTGCGTGTGAGGACACCAAGGATCCAATAAATCAAAAGTCTACAACCCTGAATCCGAGTGGAGAAGGAATTGATAAAGAACCATACCAGGCTATGTTGTTAAGTTCCTGTCACAATCGTCTAAATATTTAAAAACAAAAAGAAGGTATGGATCACAGTATTGCAAATTGAATGATATTTTTCGAACTGACATTATTGTAATGATCACTACTGTATCTACTTAAATAATCAGAACACTATTGCAAATGATGGTTCCAAAAACAACTGCAAAATGGACTGACGACCGATCATCTGATTTTGTCTAACCCGGTAATGATAAAATGCAAAACATACAAAAGATAACTAATCCGCTCATATGACAACAAAAAAACAATCCGGTATTACGTGTTATTTATCTACATCGCTACTATTGGTGCGAATTTGATAATACAAAGCAAAGAAAAAGTCTTAGATAACATTACTAAAATTATCTTATTATATACTGTTTTCCGCACAAGTCATAGTGAAAAACAAAGTTGTGCGATATTTAAATCAGGGTACAGAACACGTTTTACAAGTGATAAATTAGATAATAGACGAGCATCTAAAATTAACAGTCTTTAATCATGTGCTTGTGTTAAAAATATTAGGATTAAGTATCTTATCAGTGAGTGAATGAACAAAGTGACAAAATGAGGACGCGAAAGAAACCAGATCTTTGGATTGACATATCGTCATATCCTCATGACTATGTGGAAATGCCACCCGAAACCAGGAAGAAAATAGAAGAAGTGATTCGTAGTAGTGTCAGCCCAAGCATTGGTGATACAAATACTCCTTCAACTAGCAATATTGGTGATCCTCATGATATTAGAGAAGGAACTAGGACTCCTGAAGTCAGATTCGTGGGTCTTGAAGTCGTAAAAGTGAAAGATAAGAAAGAAGAGTCGAAGGATGACACATCTTTGGCTGAAAGTCCTGTAGTTTACAGAAAAGTAAATAAAGTAGAAGTTGAAGAAAGAAATGATCGGGATGATAGTGAAAAAGCAACAAAGAAGGATGCATTAAATGTGAGTCATTTGTTGTGGTGATGTTGTTCAGAAAGGTCAGGTGCGTAGAATTCGCAACCAACGTGCGTGTATAACCAGATATATGAACGTAAACGAGGCAGGAGTATGTAAGGATCGTAGCAGGTGACGTTCTGTAGTTTCTGCCTACCCCCTGGGAAAAAGGCGTGAGTTTATATATAGATTGTTATAGTAGCAGTGTTCTAGTGAGCTACTCTCCATTCCTACATTTACGAGTACCCACTATTATACATTGATCTTTGGACTTTTCTTGGAGAGATGAATGTATTCGGAATTGTACAGTTTTGTTTTTATATAGGTACAGTAACGAGCAACGATTGTTTAATTCCTACGAAATACGACTGGTTGATGGATTGATGGTTTATTATGCTGGTTATTAATGTTTTATCTTCAGTGACATGACTGCCCATAACTTAGAGGTTATTTCTATATCTTTTTTTTCTAGCCTACGCTGTCCCACTCGTGGGCAAAGGCCTCCCTCCACTCCTTCCATCTTTCGCGAGCCCGCGCGTCCTCCTTCCAGTTTTGATGGAACTTATCCAGCTTGTCCCGCCATCTCCTACGTGGACTGCCGCGACCCCGCCCCACTGTCTCAGGACACCAATTTTGTGCTTTTTAACCTTACTGTTTGTGGGGTGACCTGTGGTCCTGCCCAGTCCCATTTAAGTTGGGCAGTCTTTTGAGCCACAAGATCCGTTAATTTAACGCCTAGTATACTGCGCTCCATTGGTCGTGGGCAGACTTTCTATAACTTTCTATATCTAACAAGTTTTCCATCTACCAAAGATGACAAAGACCAATGCACTATGAGGATCCTTTTTTTCTTCTTTTTTTCCCGGGTTGGAAAATCCTCATGGATGTCCGCAGCCGTGGGCTGGGCGGCGAGGTCTGTCAGATTCTTTCTGACTAAAAACCACCCTGGGGTCGCGGGAACGTACGCTTCTTCCACTATGAATATCCTAGGTCAACTTTCGTCTTTCCCACAATTTCTTCTGCCAGCACTCCTCGCTCTAGGGGACACCAGGAGCCAGGACTATTACCATCACTTGATACGTTACTACGTAGCAATCTACTGTGACACTGAAAGCCAAGAAGCGTCTAATAAATTGCAACGTCCTGTCGGGACGATCAATTTAGACCCACAGTTAGTGTTGGTATCAGTTTCATTTCGTAGGATTTGCTTGTTATATGGGATTTTGTTCGAGGTCTGTGCTTGGAATTAGTTATGTATTTAACATTTACTGCGAAAACAAATTTACACCTACGTCCAACAGAAATAATGAGACTTGTAACTTTTGACAAAAAGTACCGATTGCCTTATTTGGTTACTATTACGTTTTGTAAAGAATTAAGTTTTTCTAACTGAACAGACAGCTGTGCTGCTGGGGAATTTCTTGCGCCACTTCTTCTTCCTAGCTTAAGCACTAGGAAGTGGTGAAGGGCGGGCGTTTTGGGGGACTGTCTTATGTAATTTTGACGGTCGAAAAGCGCTGATTCTCGGCCTAATTTAAATAAATAACTTTTGATTTTGAAGACTAAGCAGTGTGCCTAATATATTAGTCATACAGAAAATTAGGATCACTTAGTCAAAGTAAGGCTATATTGTAAAACCCTTGGTTTTATCCAAAATATAGCCTATGACGTGACGATACTGCGTCACGTGGTTACTCAGCCAATAAACTTTGTGTGAATTAATGTTATCTGAGATTAACGGCTTTAGATAATTCGGTAGATTCGAGATAAAATGGAAGATAATCTATAAGCCATTTAAACTGGTTTTATGATTGTTTAACATCATGTAAATTGTCTAAAAATTGAGACAAAGAGTTAAAAAAGTATGTACCTTATAGGTTTGGTTTATCCTAGGGGCCTTTTTTGTAATTTTTTTCTTCCTTCACTACAATAACATGTTCAACCAACAAAATTACACCTAGCACATAAATAATAGGAACCTACTACGGCTTTTTCAAAATGAATTAAGAAAGAAAAATTACTGTGGTGAAAACCATCAAACAAGTAAGCCTTTTAAATTGTCAATTTCGTTTTCATTTAACAATTTATTCATTACAAAAGAGGAAAGAACGGCCGTACCTTGCCGTCCCAACCTGCACGTCCCTCGACCCATTTGCCTACATTCAAATCGTCGGGATTTGTCCGTGATCTTACCCACAGATTCGTCTCATACCCCTAACTATACAGACCATATTGCATCACAACATTAGTTTAAAGAACAAAAGTATTAGAAACCATTACTGTCCCTGTGTTTATTTCAGTTAAAGTGCCTTTAACAGTGTAACCATTTTCAATTGTATAAGTTTATTTATACTTATGTAAAACCGACACTAATGTTTTGTTGTTTTTAAACGTAGTTAAGTCTTAAAGTGAAAATTGGTTTAACTAAACGCCATTTACCTTTTATAAACAAAAGGGTTCTCCTCAAGGCTTGCTACTCAGGTTTGTTAGCAACTGTGTAAAAACTTACGATTCAACTCCATCTTACAAACAATTTTTTTTTAATCTCGGTTAATACCTATCATCACTATATCACACCTTATCACATAACTCCCCAAAAATGAACAACGAATCCAAGTTCAGTGCGTTCGCTCACAAGTTTAAATATCGATCACCGTTGTGGATCGAGTCGGACTCTGACGTCAGCAAGTCGAGTGACTCTCGTGATTCCCGTGATGGTGGTAACGGTGGCTTGTGCAACAGTGATGATAGCATCGGCTGCCACAGCAGTGATAGCTCTGGGAGTATCAACAACTTTCTGGATTCAAAGGTTGTGTTTTGTTTTTGCTTCATGACTTATCATTACTTAGTAGGTACCTATTAATAATTCTTCTGTGCCATTACTTCTTTCTTGTTGTTGTTGATTTTCTCCATGCACGGCATGTTCTGTGTTCATATTATAAGAGGGCCTGTGGCCTAGACAATTGGCAGTCGCTTTCAAAGCGTTTCGTACTTCTACAGCGGTTTTCAACGGGTTTGACGACATCTTTTCGGTAGGTTATTGGTCTGTCCCATACATATTTAACTTTTCCATCATCGTGATCGCTGACAGAATGTCATTAATTCTAGGCCTTATAGATGTTAAAAAGCTGGACTATTTCCCAAAGCTGGACATGGGCTTCCTAATGACACTTCTTTCATAACTATGAATGGTTAAAAGGGCGATAATCAACGAGATAGTAGACAAATTGTGCGCTGCAGAGTTAGAAAAATGATATCGTACTCGTACCGAGACATCGCACCTCTCATTCGGTCTTGGATCATGAAGTTCTTGCTTTTGGTGACATTGGCTGTTAGGTTAGGTTAGTGGCAAAAGAGATCTTGTGGATTCGTAGCAGCGTCCCCCTGTCTGCTAATAGCAACAAACCAAAACCACAACCATAATATGTACAAGTTTAATTATTATAGCAATTTTCTCTTCGACCGTTCATCTATCTCATTTCTGATTGTTAAGAACGGCTGTTGCCAGTCATAACCATTACAAATGAACATAATAATTAGTTCCTCACGAATTTACAGCACGTTTCATTAGTATCTATTATAACATGAAGAAAAGTTGTTGCTTAGTAATTTGCAGTTTCCTTCAGGGAACCTTTTGCTGTCGGTAAAGGTACTTACACATAATAAGGTGCATGTATTTAGACTCGAGAAGTAATAATGTATTTTAAAAAAAAAATCCAATTGCTACTCGTCTTCTTGAACAGCGGTGTATTTTCAAACCTCTATTTTATTATTATTCCTAGCAGCGCCATCTTGTAGGCGTGGTTTACACTACCAGAACGTTGTAGTAGTAACTGCAATTGTTAGATGGCGCTGTGTTCGATATAAGTACGTATATAGTACTGGCCACGGTAAATAGATGTCGCTAGTCGCATATTCGTAAGATTTTTAATTCATAATATTTAATGGTTTACTTTTTTACAGTTATTGTTTTTTGAAGCCTCACATTTATTTGTGATTGATTTATCCTGTATAAGAAAGGAATTATGACGTCACGTAGCGATTGACTGCTGCGCTGCGTGTCGCGAGTTCGATCCGCACGGAACAAATATTTGTATGGCCTACTAGTAGTTGTTCCGGGTCTGGCTGTTTGTGTATGTGAGTTTAAATGTTTGTAAACGCACCCACGATACAGGAGAAATTCCTAGTGTGCGGCAACGTTTAAAAAAAAAAAAAATTCCTAAGATTAGCATGGCTAAATAATACTTAATCAGTTAGTAACTAGGTTTAGTGCATAGGGCGCCTATATTGTACTTCATGACATGTACCTAACTAATCAACGCACTTAAATCTAAAAATACTTATGTGCCACCTGTAGCATAATTTTAGACTATCAGTGTATTATTCCAAGACGTAGTAGGGTTGCTACAAGGTACTATGTTTATGCTTGCGCCGCAGTCGTTTTACAATAGTCAATCGCATCTTTAAGTTGTCGGTTTTAGACTATTGTTCAGAAGGTTTACATAGGTAGAGATGACAGTTTTTGGAATAATGCTGAAGAGAGACTGCCTTGTTGGTCTAGTAGTCGCAAGCGCTACTGCTGAGCTTATGGTCTTGGGTTCGATTCTTGGGTGGGGCAAAGTTTTGTTGGACTTTTCCATCTGGAACTTCTCAGTAGCATCCTGGAGGCTGGATTTTCGCCAGGTTGATGGCAATAGTCTGGCCCCCTGTTACATGGGACTTAAACATAACTGGCGAAATCGGGGTGTACTATACGTACATCTCTGCCTTCTCCTTCGGAGATTACGTTGTGATGTTATGTTTAATGTTATGATTTTTTTATTAATTTATATTTTCTGAAGACCTTCACAGTCTCAAAATTAAAGAACGAGGTCGACTCGTACTTTAATTTTTCTTTAGCAACATCTTCTATGAGGCATCCTTAAATCAGACGCTCCTCAGGCACCTCAGTGGTGATTAATGTGATAAATTAATTACAATTGAAGTAACTAATGGCCTGACGCGGTCACCGGTGCACTTGCAGTAGTGCAGGATAAGTGAACATGCGAGGATCCAGGCGGAAAGTCGAGTTCGACTGCATACCTCTTACTCAGGTTTGCCCAGTTTATCGTAGACAATTTTCCGGAGTTTCATTTTTAAAGTTCTGTCAGGAATATCTTCTTGAGGGAGGGGCGGATAAGACACAGCTTCTTCTTCAACCAACCAAACTAGCCAGAAGGCCAATTCTCGTAATTTAAAACGTTCAAAATCTAGTCGCAGTCTCAGCTCGGCGACAAACAAATGTCAAAAACTTGACAAAATGTAGGGAAATTAGAAGTATTTTTTGACAGGTTGAGGCTGAGATCAGACCGTGAACGTTCTTAAAATTACGAGCATTGTCTCTCAGGTGTTAGCTTTTAAAACACGGGTGGCAACAGATGCGCATATCCTTGGACACCAGAGATTACCGTGCCTTAACTTGTACACCGATAACTAATTCAAAAATGTAGTCACACATCACCACTTTATAGATTTCGGTCTAAAACCTACAGCGATCTCCAGTCGGCCCCTCGTATTGAATCGTTTACAGGTTCATGTATAATCCTGCTAGTCACTGCGCGCGACTTCGTCTGTCTGCGTAAAATTCTTTGTTCCCCCGACCCACCCATCGCATCGCCACTATTACCTACTTCGTAGAAAGACCCCTAAGCGAAAGCCTAGAGTTTTTTCTTTTTCATCGGCTACTATAAGGTTCCTAACGTGCTGTTAAATTGCCTATAATCTACCTCAAGAATTTGGCTATCAAATCCAAAAATATTCTATCAATACTGACTGGTTTTGTCAGAGATGAGCGCGTTCAAATAAACTCTTCAGCTTTATTATTAGTATTATTTTCTGCACGTGCCTTCGTCTGTGTGAAATATCTTGTTCCCCAAACCAACTCGTCGCATCACATTGCTCGTCCGCGCTACAACATCCTTCGTTTTCGCTTAACGTTTTTTCTGACTCTTTGCTCGGTTCCGAAGGGTCCTAGCGTGATCCTCACGAATGGGCTATAAAATGCAAAAATACTTTTTCAAATACCAGGTGGTTCCAGAGGTTAACGCGTTCAAACACACAAACGCTTCAGCTTTATTATTAGTATACAGACAGAACATAGATAGATTATGATGACGAGATGATGAGAGCTCGTGTTTAAGTACTTGACCGGAGTATGCTGGACGGAAACACAGTGCAATTTTCGTGTTGCTGTCAGCGTCTGCCTTGATATACTGAGTGGAGGTCTCACGTTATGAAGAAATTTCCTGTTACTCGCTAGTCATTATGTAACAGGTTAGTGACCGGCCATTGGCAAAGTATAAGTTTTTCCCTTGAATTCTGTCCTGTTTACTGGCTTTCGAGAGGGTAGCGACAATTGAAAAAAATATTTTATTTCTGTGAGTAGATATATACAAACACTTTTCACTTGTCTCTATACGGTCTATGTATGTAGGTGTGTTTCATCATCAAAACTTATTGGTATGTGGTTTACTTCCAGATCCCAGAGCACCACCAGAGCACGGGGTCAGGGTTCAGCGATGGTGACAACACTGCTGATGACCACACCGATGTGCTGTCAGACGATGACAGAGTCAAGTAAGTAATTACTCATTGGCTTGTGCAGGAATGAGTCGAATTATTCAGTCCTTCAAAAGTTTTAGCGAAAACTTCAAAGATAACTAAAGGTACCTACTTGAAATGGAAAACTATGCGTGGTAAATAAATTTTATAATGGGGTCATTGGTCAATTGGGGGCATTGTTCTTACGTCCAAATTACAGGACATTGATCATTTATAATCATAAGCTTTGAACATGTTAGATTCAAGAGCGAAAGAAATTATGGGTAATTTACAGAAACCATAATCGCAAACCTCAAATAGATAGATACGAGTATGTCTATGCAAGTACTCATCAACTCTTCGACATTACCAACTACTCAAGTAGACATATTCTCAAGCTGATTTCCATTTCCTTCCTCCAAATGAGTCCACTTGAAATCTAGGTCCTCTTAGTGCGAGGGTTGCATCAAATCAGGAGTTAATAAGGAAGTGCGGACGATGACCGATGCATTGCGAAACGTCGGCCTGTCAGCGCAGTCGCCGCTCATTGTGCGCGCTGCAATGAAGGCATAAGATGGATATGTGGCAAGGGAACCTGTTGAGCGATCTTTGCGAAAGGATTTGGGCTGTTGGTTGTGTTTTCTTGTTGGGATTTAGGGTGAAGTCTACTCTTGTATAGCTTAGTATCGTACTTTAAGATGGTAGGTCACGTAAAGCTAACTGTGTGCCTAGCACAAGCGCGCGAAGTATAAATCGATAGACTTTGGAATCGAAAATACAACTATTCTATATTGGACTTCAGGCACTATTAGTACGTATAACCCATAGATATGAATAAAGTCTTCAAACTAAATAAATTTTATATGCGAATCGAGTATTTCCAACTCAAAAATCGTTCACGTTTGCTTCGCGCGTGCGTCTAGGCCCACAGATACAATCTTGTTGATAAATTGAGGAAATACTTGCTACAACAACTTAATGCTGTTTATTTTCTAGCATTTAAGTACGTGGTACTTCCCTACTGTGGTACTTCCCTAGAAGACAGCCATTACAAGGGACTCTACCATAAATCTACTCTACTCTTCTACTACTCCTATGGTCTTGTTCTACTTAGGTACATACAATACAAGGTTACTTAAATAATCTCAGATTAAAACCTTTATAACCTTTTTTCGTGAGAGCAGAAGTTGTAATAAACTAAATAGTGAACATAATTTGGACATTTTCATACCAGTGATGCATTTGTTGGTGAAAAGCTTTTTTAAGGAAACGTGTTATTTTGTTTCCTAATTTATGTTATAGGTATTTTGTACCAACCTTTTGTTGTTGTCTTTTTTGTTTCAAATGTTTATCAATGGAAACTTGTAAATGGCCTTCAAATGCATAGATACTGTTTAAGAATACTGTTTATATTAGCTGTAAGTTTCCCGAATAAAATACGAGTAAAATAAATTAAATAACTATTATGAGCATCCATGGCACCAATATACATATTATTATATCAGCTGCCATTCTTGGGCTAGAGTTCAAGTAACCATGAGTTGAACCATCAAGTAATCACTTAGGTAGGTACTAGGTAACGCCAGGGACATTCATGCCAAATCCTATTCTAGAACACGAAAGTTTGTAGCGTAATCAGTTTTGGTTTAAAATCAGTTTTTCCTCAATTCACTTACATCTACAACATTTTGTAGGAGAGTAAATGACGTCAGGACTCCATTTCACCTAGAATAGGTCATCAATTATTGATGACGTATAACGCATTGATGACGTAGTACTAACTACGTCAAGTACTAAACTTAGTTTTATTTTTTTATTAGAGAAAGTGTATGCTAAGCTTATGATGATGGTAAAGAAACCCAAGGCAAGATTTCGAGAAATTAAGGAAAATATGTTGTCATGGTATGTTTTTCCCGGTTACGGTTATCAGATGTAAAACATGATACATTAAAGTGGTCCTAAGTACTTCTGAATGAGGTAAATGAACAAGCCGGCTATCGCTTTAGGAAAACGTGTACGTACAGTATTTTTGCAAAGAAGAGGCAACCAGTTCCCGATTTTTTTTGATAATAGTTTTAATTAGTAAATAACATAACATAACATCACACCTGTATTCCCCTAAGGGGTAGGCAGCGGTGTACCTATGTATAGTACACGCACGTTTTGTCAGTTATATTAAGATAAGTCCCATGCAATAGGGGACGAGCATATTGTCATCAACCGGGAACAGATATAGGCTCCGGGCTGCTATTGAGAAATTCCTAATGGAAAAATCCAATGACTCTGCCCGACCTGGGAATCGAACCCAGGACCTCATGCTGAGCAGTAGATCTTGCGACCACTAGGACGACGAGGCAGTCACTAAGGTAGTTACTACTTGACAGTACTTATTAGTAAATAGCTTCTGCCACCCAACCCACCCCGTTGCATCGTATCGCCTACTCGTGCTAGTACTTCGTTATCGCTTAGCGTACTTTCTGACTTTGTTTTCTTTTTGCTCAGCTCCTTAGGGTCCTAGCGTGATGTTAAAGGCCGGCAGCCTTTAGCCTTCCTCAAGAATTAGGCTATCAAATGCAAAAATATTTTTTCTAATCCGACTGGTAGTTCCAGAGATAAGCGCGTTCAAACAAACAAAAAATAAACAAACTCTTCAGCTTTATTATTAGTGTATCGATCTGCGGGGTTATTGCGTAACACACTGTCAGTAGCAATGGCTTTCGTTTTGACATTTCAACCACATTCATTGCGTTATTTACGTTGTTGAGCAGACAAATTTTTCGAACATACGGAGCAATGGATTAGTAATATCCTTCAAAATGATTCAGATTATGCAATCAGGGTGAAGGTTTGTAGAAACCACATCGGTGGTTCACAAACGCCTAAGTCCACCAATTTATTAGCCACAACTTTGGTGTCAAGATCTGAACCAGAAATTCCAATTTTTTAGGAACTGTTTGGGTTTTACTGCAGGACTAACAAACTGACACAATAATGCGTCATTTGTTACAAAGTACCCAACTACATTGATTAGTAGTTCTATAGGTAACTCAGTTTGACTTAAGATGGATCATTTACAACAAAAACAATTAATATCTGACCTATGTTATTTACAGTACGTCGCAGATATATCAGTGTGGTTTTTACTGTTGTTCCATGCAGTACCTTCTAGTGGACTATTAATATTTTGATTAAATTAATTCAATCTTACGTAGAGACAGTGTTTCCAAGTTAAATAGATGACTTTACTGTTAATGTATGTATTTTGAAGTGTTTATGAATGTTCTTTACTTTCAATTAGAGGTAGGTTTATTTGTTATTCTATGTCGTGGGGTATAATTTCGTAAAATTAGAAGTAAGCGCAACTCGTACAGAAATTATAAAAGCTTGCATTGGAGTATTTGGACTGGTTATTAAGTTTATTATAAGCAAGATTAATTACTTGATTAAATATTAATGAAGTGCAAGTTTTTTATAATCATTCTAATGAATGTCCATCCTGATTCTTATTGTTGTTAATGACGACTAAGAGAGTCTACCAAGAACAGTACAGCAGATGCATCTCCTGCAATGAAAAACTCTGAGAGGTTTTCGTATTGTGGCTAAAAGCACATTGTAAAATAGGCAAAGTGTTTTGAAAATAACAAAATAAACGTAAATAAATTAATATAAATAAACTCCTTGTTAATGGAGCTGGTTAGTAAACTTGTGTCAATATTTTGATAAAACCGCTGTATGTATGTATGTAGCCAGTCACGACTTCACGAGCGTTCGACTCGACTGCAATAATAAATTAAAACATCTTAAAATTGTAAAATTACTGCAGAAACTGAGAATATAAACCAAGATATAAGTCCATAACTGTCATGTTGTTACCAAAAAGTGGAAAACATCGCATTGAACGGGTCGTTATCTCACGTTAGCGTCGGGTTACATGTTCTTCGGGTACTGTTTACTTTCCCGACTGTTCACACACAGTGGGAACTTGTCTTGTCTTGCTGACGCTTTACTTGATAGGCAGATCTGGTGATAATTTTGCAGAACACTTAGTATTTTCTTTACTTCTTCAAATGTCTTGTTTTGTAAAGAAAATCTTACCTGCTATGTATTTCCACGGCTTCCTTTGATATTTTACTCGCTATGTGTTTCCGTACCCAAAGGGTCCCTACGGAACCTTATTACTGAGCCGTGTCTACGGAACCTTATTACTGTCGTCCGCCTGTATGTCAGCGGGCTGTATTTCATAAACCGTAATAGGTACACAACAGTTTAAATTTTCACAGTGTTTATATTTATATTGCCGCTAATAATAACAAAAAGAAAATTAAAGATCTCCATACAAGTAACGTGTTTTTTTCGGCGTTTATTCTCTTGTGGTACGGAACCCATAATCGCACTTGGCCGGTTTAAAAAAAAAATTAACTCGGTTCCAAAGGTTTCGAACGTTACTTTCCGCCTTCAGTCTCAATTCTCCTTTTTTATTTTATTCTCTTCCAAACTATTACCAGCCAGCCATTATTAGCTAGCTCGAGCTCGTTTTCAAATTATTTAAATATGAATAAAATGTTGGTATAAAGTAATAAGTTTTAAAATAAAGGTAGATTGGTAAATCAATTCAATTAGGTACTAAATGTTATCAGTATGTTCGTTGGTCTACGATACACTTGCATAATATTAATATTCATAGCTTTCCGTTGGCTAGTTAACACAAGTACCTAGTCGCATTACCTTTGATCGATGTAAGAGTGCAGCACATTCGCTAAAAGTGTGTGCGATATTCTATTTTTTTATTATTTTTGTTATGGGATTTTAACACATTGGTGCTCAAACTAATTTTGCACAGCGTCTAATTTGAGGATGTCTTTTTTTCTATTATACGTCGTTTTTAACTTATTGCTCCTAATATTGTCCTGTCGGGGGACCGCTACTATTTTAAACTTTAACAGAACGTTTGGTTAATAATGAGAGCGGTCCCCCGACGGGACAACATTTAGTCAAAAATTTCATACGTACTTACGTAGGGTCATAATTTCAAGGTTATTTTTTTCTTTTTATAGGGTTTCACGTCGTCGGGGTTTTTTAAATTTTTAATTTAATTTTCATAGCGTCAAATTAAATTAGCTAGCCAAACCCCGCAGACGTATCGATATTTAAACGATAAACCAGAAAGATTGATTATCTTAACTTGTTATTTTGTGTTTAGACGTCGTGCTCATCACACCTGCGGAGTTTTGATAGCTAATTTTAATTGACCTTGTACTTACACAATGCGCAGACACTCTTGTTCCTTGCATCTTACACAAGTATTTAGGTATTTCAACACCACATAAAATTAACGTCACTAATTATAACATTCAACCGGTTTCCTTCTCGCTGCCTTTTCCAAGCGCGATGAGAATTAGTAACTAAATGAATAAATTGGTAAATCAATTCAATACATGTTATCAGTATGTAGTACTTTAATTACCTACGTTATACTTGCATATTATTAATACTTATAGCATTCCGATACATATCTTTATATTGATACTAGTAGCTCCCCGTGGTTTTACCCGCATAAGTTTCGATTCCATGGGAATATCGGGATAAAAAGTATTATATGTGTTAATTCTGCTTAAGTGCTTATAAACTATCTTGTGCCAAAATCCCTTCAGTCGTTTTTGCGTGAAAGAGTAACAAACATCCACCCATCTATACAGGCTGATTTTTTAAAGACCAGCTAAATTTAAGGATGTGGTACAGACCATCAAACTGAACCACTTTCTCTATGGGACAAATAGCGTAATCGCGAAAATTTTATCAACTGTCCCATAGAAAACTTCAATACCTACTCGACCTAAATGTATGGGACGGCTGAATTTTTATTCGCGATTACGATGTTGGTCCCATGGAGAAAGTTGTTAAGTTTGATGGTCTGTACCACATCCTTAAATTTGGCTGGTCTTTAAAAAATCAGCCTGTATAAACTTCCGCGTTTATAATATTAGTAGGCTATGGTAAGTAGTAGGATAGGATTTTAATATCTGTGATTTTCTACACCCAAGAAACCACAATTACCTACAGAATGTAAATGGAAGTACGTAGCATTATTAATGAAAAAAAAAAGGAAAAATCTGTTTGAGGAAAATAGTTCGTTTAATGAAGATGTGTCTTATAATTAGATTGGACATCACCCTTGTGGTTTTGGGATCGTGAATAGAGCATTGTTTTAATAGGTGTGCACCTCATTAGTTCTTGCGTGCGTAACTAATTTGTTTTGTTTAATTTGAATTGGAAAACACTTAAAGGTTTGTAAAGTAGCACTTTACTAGAAAACTAAAGTAACAATAAATATAATAGGTATTATGTTTTTTTTTCTCTTGTCCCTATGGTCCCGGACCTTTGGAAGGCGTACGAGGGGCCGAAGCCAAGTCGCAGAGGCCCGTTAGACTTTTTCAATGAAATGAGGTACCAACCGATGATTCTCCCTGTTCGCATTATGCAAGTGCAGTGGTCGGAAACTCTCTCAAAAGAGAATAAAAATAAAGAACTCATTATAATCCATATATTATGTAGGTACTTAGGGCGACACAGGCACATAGATAAATACCTTAACCTAAACATACATATTTTTATTATAATAACATAAACTATTGCACACGAAGTTATAAATGAGATAAGAGTTACAATTGCAATGACTAACGAATGGTACATCATACTTTGATCGTGAATGTACTACTTAATGTTTGTGGGAAACTGGTGACATCGTTTTATATTAAAAATACTACTACAATTTTTATTGTGACTCCATCAGCCTCATCTTCAAGACAAGCTTCCCCAATAAAAACACCGACCATACATATTTCCAAAAGCACGCACTCTACTTTGTTGCACGTAGTCGTCGCGCGCACATGTGTAACCCACCGGTCAGTGTAACTCGTACGCGCTTCCGAGCGACTCCTGCGCAACCCGATTTAAAGTCCATAGATCTTTAGTGAGTTTGAGAGCAAGACAGTCTTAGTGTTGTAAATTTGTGTCGTGAATTATTATTGGAGGATTTTTGGTAAAAGCAATAAAGGCAAAACGCAAACGCCCAACGTCAACGCGAAAGGTTTTTTTTTTTTTTTAATAATATTTAACACATTTATTTACACTAGGTACTAAATTAAATGACTAAGTAACTACAAATAAATAGAGAAACGAAAGGACGCCTTTTGTGGGTCTGTAGAGATACGTAAGTACCTAAATGTAGCACACATACATGATGAATGAAATTAGTTTAAAAATTAATTGTAATGTTTTTATTAATATCATTAGTAAGTATAGTAGATGTTGTGGATGTGGGATGTAATTCATTTTAGTCTATTGGCATGATTAATGTCTTTTTTTGTCAATATACCTGAGCAGTTTTATACATAATATATTGTGTATTTTTTTTTATTACATCATCGTCTCCTTTGGCTTACAAACCCGCAAAACTCGTTTCTCTACTTTGCCTTTGCTGTAGTCAAGTAAACATCAATTCTGACCAAAAGTTCGAAGTCCTTAATTTCACAAACATCATACGGTAATGACAAGTAATTTCACTCTAAAGTTCCTTATTTTACATAAACACATGCTCATATTTTGCATAAACACATGCTCATATTTCTTCACGACTAGCTGATAGTACAGTACACGACGAAACACATTTACTTACTAGTAAAACATAGATAGCTAATTATAATAAGCTAATTGTTTCCATCGAAATAAGTTAGTGATGTTGTTATTCCGAGTAGCCCTATATGTTAGGCTATCGAAATTGAGTTCTTATTGGTAGGAAATAAATGTAAATTTTATTATAATAATTATGAGCATTGAGTCTTAAACGTAGCGCGTAGGTATATGAATGAATCTTATGACGTAAATTGTTTACACACTTTCTTTTTATTTCATTGTGTATTTACTTGTCTTTCTTCTTGTTTCTAGAACGTCGATCAGAAATAACTGCGATAATTATTTCTTTTGTATTTATAGATAATTAAACACTGACCTGCGGGGTGACTGCGTAAACACTGACCTGCGGGGTGACTGCGTAAACACTGACCTGCGGGGTGACTGCGTAAACACTGACCTGCGGGGTGACTGCGTAAACACTGACCTGCGGGGTGACTGCGTAAACACTGACCTGCGGGGTGACTGCGTAAACACTGACCTGCGGGGTGACTGCGTAAACACTGACCTGCGGGGTGACTGCGTAAACACTGACCTGCGGGGTGACTGCGTAAACACTGACCTGCGGGGTGACTGCGTAAACACTGACCTGCGGGGTGACTGCGTAAACACTGACCTGCGGGGTGACTGCGTAAACACTGACCTGCGGGGTGACTGCGTAACACACTTACAGTAGAAATGGCTTTCATTTTGAAAGTCCAACAGCATTCGTTGCGTTATTTACGTTGTTGAGCAGACTTTTTCGAACATATGGAGCAATGAATTAGAAATATATTTCAAAATGATTCAGGTTGTCATTGATAGTGTATTACGCAATTAGCCTGTTTGATAGTCTATAGAAATTTAGTTCTTATTAACAGAAAATAATTGTAATTTTTATTCGCCATATATTATATTACTAGCAAGTAGCAACCCGCCCCCGCTTTGCGCGGTCGTGACGGCTTGACAAAACATTGAGATTTCATAATTATATTTTAGTCTAATATAGACATATTATACACATAAACCTCCCAGAAAACATTCTCTAAATTATGGTGAAAACCGCATCGAAACTCGATGCGTTTCCGCGTAGACCTACGCGGTCACACAGACAGACACGAAAACCGACTTTAATTTAAAATATGTTCTAAGGAGTATTCAGTGCATATATGTACAAGAAGCTTGAGGCGTGGAAGCTCTTTCAATTTTATTATATACTTAATTTTTATAGGGGCTTGTAATAAGTAAGTAAGTAATAATATCCGCACGGGTCGATCGATCAGGTTAAGCTACGCTTGCCGCGGTTCGTCCGTGGATGGGTGACCATCTTCACATACCAAGACCCCTCCATGTCTCGTAAAGCACGTTAATCCGCTGGTCCCGGCTGTCATTCGTCGATCTATGACAGTCGTTACGGGTCGTCAGTAGTCCGAAAGTCTAACAACCTGTCTTACAAAGGGGTATCGTATTGTCCAGTAACTGGGATACAGCGGTCAGATAGGCAGTCGCTCTATGTAATACTGGTATTCAGCTGCATCCGGTTAGACTGGTAGCCGACCCCAACATACTTATGTAAAGGCTAGGCAGATGATGGCTTAATTTTTACTTGCCTTTCTTCTCCTTTCGAGATGTCCAGGTCGATAACAAATAACTGCGATAATTACTTATTATTTATTATTAAACATTGCCCAGTTGTTATCTCATATTGTATTGCCGACATACTTCGCTTGTTGTGATATATATTATCAGCACTGATTTGTTTAGGGAAATAGGTATTCGTGAACTGTAATTGTTTCTTGTTCTTTAATTACAATTCGCTGTGCTATTACGCTATACGTACATAATCAGCCTATGACGTTCCCACCTGCTGGGACACAGGCCTCCTCTCGGTGAGATGAAGTGGGCCGTAATCCACCACGCGGGCCCAGTCCGGGTTGGTAGATGTCACATGTTTTCTAATTTTTACGCTATAAGACATGCAAACATATATGTCCTCTTATCTATTATCATTTATCTCTCTTGTATTCTTCATGGTAGAGAAAGACTGGACTGCCTCGTTGGTGTAGTGGTTGTTAGCGCTACTGTTGAGCATGAGGTCCTGGGTTGGAATCCCAGGTCGGGCAAAGTGATATTACGGTTTTCCATCAGGATTTTCTCTGTCCGGAGTCTGGATTTGTGACTGATTGATGGCAGTAGGCTCCCCCCCCCATTACGTGGGACTTACACTTAACTGGCGAAATGTGGGTGTATTACTAGGTATTCCTCTCCCTAACCCTTCGAAAATGACAGGGATGTTGTTATGTGTATTCTTCATGGTAGAGCCGTCTCTTTATAAAAAGTCAGCATAAACAGCCTATAATGTTCCCACTGCTGGGAGACAGGCCTCCTCTCTTTGAGAGGGAGCGGGCTATAATCTGCCACGAGGGCCCAGTGTGGGTTGGTACATACAACATGATGTTTGCCAATTGCTGCCTTACTGAGAAAAAGGTTCTCTAATATTTTTCACGTGTCGTCCATATTTGTAATCTGTTGTCCATTGTTTCCAAAAACTACCGACTGGACAGAGATACTTTATACTACAGGCATTGATGCAGGTCAGTTTAATGAGATTAAGAATATCGTTTGTAACTAAATGTCTTTACTAATTTTAGCGAGGTCAAGGAAATCTTTAACCTCGTTCAGATAACTTTGTTTTGTATTCTCTTCTCTTTGCTATTTACAGTTTTAAATGGAATCGACAGATAAAATGAAAGGTTACTTACACTAAACCCTGAGGTGACAGATAATGCTGTGTATGTTGTGATTAGTTTTACAGCTTTAACGCGGATTGTGAGTGAGACTGACGCTAATTACTGTTTGAATAGTAAATAGCATTAATGAGCGAATTAGGTGACGTTTATTGCATTTCTCTTGTTCGTGTTTGTGTGTTTACTTCATAAGTACTATTTAAGTGCTAATTAAGGACTTCAAAAATCAATTTTTTTATTGTCAATCAAAAATCAATCTTTTGCCGTATTCCATTGATTGGGTATAAAAAGTGGAGATGAAAATATGTAGTATCTATGGAGAGGCAATAAATGAAAACACTCACAATAATAGTGTATTTAAATTAAATAAACCTAACATTGACATTAAGAAAGTGTTTCTTTTTCTTCTAATAAACTAAGCGCTGATTTTTCCTACGCCAGATAATTTTATCCGAGGAATAATTTTGATTTTTTGACAGGTCTTCCATGCAAAATCTGTCAGACGATAATTCTATTCCATGAATAAAAATTATCTGTCGATTGAACAATCGGCCCTAAGTGAGGGGTCAATGGTTTTGCCAATTTTTGACTACATATTAGATGGTGACTAAACTGTTGGATATATTTGACAGTGTTTACGAATTTATTTATTTATATATTTAAGTACATAATTTAAAAATCTAACAGTCTTAAAATAATGTACTTATTATTATATATTTGATTGAATTTTTATATATGCAGACTGCGAACGTCATTACTTATAGGTACGCAGTTTAATTTGTTGTCGTCTCTACCTTGTATATCTTTCAGATCTTAACATTATAAAAATACGCCGAATTATCTAAAATTGCATTAAATGAAATTCGGAAGCATTTATAAAATCTACAATATAAGTGGATCTAAATACCTATTATATTGTATATACCTATACATATAGTAATAGGTCATTAGGCACACTTATAAGTAGAATACCCTTCAGATCATGTAGAAAAAGACGACATTCCCAAGCGTTCAAATATGTTTAAAAATAGAGATTGTAAAAGAAAAGTCAAATGGCAGTTTAGTTGTAACCCTGGCCTACTTTGTAGATCAAATTGTGAAATTGGACGCGTCGTAAAACTGAGATAAAAGTAATCAAATGAAACGATTGTAATTAACATTTCTTTCATTTCTCAAATAAAAATGAAACAGAAAAATATGCTGAATTTACGATCTCAGAGAGAGAAAGCGCAATGTAATATTAAAAAAAAACGGGTTGCACTCCGGGAGTGCCGGCAGAAGTGAAAACTTGAATATTAACGTTGTGTATTTTTGATATTTTGGAATGCGGTCTACTCTTCGCCGTCTTACGAATTTTCGATCAGGTCACGTGTCCTGACGCGAGTTTAACATTTTTTACCCATCACAAAAAACTCTCTCCGTCTTGCGATTTTTCGATCAGGTCACGTGTCCTGACGCGAGCTCCGTCTTACGAATTTTCGATCAGGTAACGTGTCCTGACACGAATTTAACATTTTTTACCCATCACAAAAAAGTGCACAACGGCGCTAAAGAAGTTTTCACTTAAAAAAAAACATGTAGG
Source organism: Apamea epomidion (assembly GCA_947507525.1). NCBI lineage: Eukaryota > Metazoa > Arthropoda > Insecta > Lepidoptera > Noctuidae > Apamea > Apamea epomidion. Next base: position 1,345,794 of record OX382233.1, read on the forward strand.
TATACAAGTGGAAGACATATTCCGAAGAATTGCCAAACTTAAGTGGCAATGGGCAGGGCGCATTGCTTGCAGAACGGATGGCCGATGGGGCCGAAAGGTTCTACAGTGGCGGCCGCGTACCGGAAGACGAATAGTTGGAAGGTGTCCCACAAAGTGGACCGATGAACTGTGAAGGCCGCAGGAATCTGCTGGATGCGGGCAGCGCAGAACTGGTCGAAGTGACAGTGCTTAGGGGTGGCCTATATCCAGCATTGGACGTCTTCCGGCTGAAATAATAATGATGATGATGACAAGTGAAAGCCGAACGAATCGAAATAAAATTGTACCATTGTGAAATCTACTGAATCAACCTTGTATGAAATATACACACATACATAAACTCGCGCCTTCTTCCCATGGGAGTAGACAGAAACCACAGAAAGATAATAGCAACACGTTACAACAATATATTGTATATATACGCTTATTTCAGTAGTAGACAGTAAGAGGCTAAAATGAGGAAGATAATAAAAAAAAACGTTTTTTTTGAACAGTAAGAAACTGCTTTCCCACTTCCGATGTAAATTTATTTTCAGTGCACTCCTCCTTCGTTTTGACATCAAGGATAAATCTAGAGTTCACCTTGGTCATAAACACTACTTAAGTCTCTTGGCAGACTTATGATCCGGCTAGATTATATCTGCCATTTATGCATACTTGAGTTTCGTCGAATCTGGTGTTAGATACGTAGTGGACTAGGTAGTCAAGCTGTATAGTGGTCTGCATAGTGATGCAATTGAAAATTAGAGTATCATCATCATCATTTTAGCCAGTAACCCTTCTACAAATGAGTATACATATGGGATAACGGCATAATTTTCATCATTCACTATGGAATTCGAGCAGTGGCGACCAGCGAGTGGCGAGTGGCGAATAATGGAGTTGTAAGTCGTAGGTTCGAACCCAGGCAGGCGTTTTACTATGTGTAATTTATTTCATCACCACTGCTCTCAAAATGGTGAAAGAAAATATTGCGAGGAATTTTTTGGTCTTAGAAACAAAAAATTCGAAGACATGTGACATCTACTAACACTGGGCCCGCGTGGTGGAGTACGCCTCCCGCTCCCTCTCACCGAGAGGAGCCCTGTGTCCCAGTAGTGGGAACATTATAGGCTTGTATGCATTACGGAAATGATAATAGCAGTATATCGATATAAACTTGTATGATAATCTTATAATCATCTAGTGATATGCTACGGCTACATTGTCGCGATAACGTAAATCACACGTGCGATCTCTGTTGTACAGCGTGATGTCGAGCGGTGTGCCAGAGTGCGCGAAGTGTAGTTCGTTATCGCGACAATGTAGCCGTAGCAATAGAATTGTAGATCTTCTGTTATTAACATCATTGTCCTCTGTTTCACGGCATCCGTTTGGTCTTGGATATATGCAATTTTAAGCAATCCGCCACCTGCTACAATCCCATTGTTACATGTTACAAGACCGCATTTACGACATAAATATTTCATGGTTAGCTATTCTTTATCAAGCACTACGTAGCTGTTTGATGTTACCTCTATTGCTACAAATTCTTGACCTCCAAAAAAAAAAAAGCTTCAAACGAAGTGACCATTATGATAACCTCAAGTGATTGTCGGTGTCAACTGAATGATATACCTACGTAAATGAGTTCCTCATTATCACTCGGCATGCGACAGTTCTTTAACTCCATCTTGCTCTTGGCAGTCTGTCCGTTATCTTGACTTGTTACGTCATGTTCAGGTATTTTTGTCAGTTTTATTTGTATTAAGATTTGTTCAAGTTTAAAATGTGTGGGAAGGACGGATTCTTTTAGCTGCATGAAAAATATTTACATTATCTTGTGTTTTTGTATCTCCCTCATCATAAAAACATGCTACGATTATTTTGTTTTTCCTAGCGAGAACAGGTCCGGAGACAACGTAAACGTAATTTATATTATCTACTTATTTTATTTAAGTTTACGTCTAATGTTGAACATCATTTTGTACGAAAGTATAAAATCCCTTTTCTCACTTCTTAATTTTATAGTGGACGTAACCCCAACAGGAATATTATCATCTAAACCAAGAACCATTTGGGCCTATTAACAGTCATCTCCTAACATTTCTAAAAAAAATATAACTAATATAACTTTCCTTTTCTTAATTCCAGGACTCCCCTCCGTTCCCCCCGCCGCAAATCAACGGCTCCCCGCAGGTTCGGCCGATCGGAGTTCAGCATGGACGATGATGACTACTCGCCAAGCAACTCCGTCACTTCTGTCAACTCCCTCGCTAGTCTACTGCGGGAGAAACTACAGGTTTGTACTACTTCTTTGATGTTAACGATCTTAAATGAATTTAGTTTATAATTATTTTTATACGTAGTTCAAGTGTTAGCTCTGGCTTGTGGTTTACCGTACCTACATTATATACAGTAAAAATACAACGTGACAAGTTACATTATTCTTGAGTATGTGTAAGTCATGAGATAGTTAAGCCCAGTTTTACAGCTCTTCAATTTAAAACATTTTGCTGATAACTGAAATTAATTTTATCTTTACCAACTCTATAACTAACATCAAGCCAATGTCTCACGTGTTTGATCCTCTACAATTGTCTCCACAATGCATCAATTTGGGGCCATTTTCAATATAGGGTTGATACAACTCATGCTATGATAGTAGATTGTTTGCCAAGGGAGCAAACAACTATTTTGAAGGCGAGAGTGTTTCTTTGAATCCAGAGCGCAGCGAGGGATTCAAAGTACGCCACTCGAGCTTAAAATAGTGTTGCTCCCGAGGTGGACAGTGTGGACACTCTACTTTTTATCACCCTATATGAAAAAATAAGTAAGTGCTACTTATGAATAAGAATAGTATGTTTATTTATTTCATTATCACTACTTGAGGAAGACATACTTATTTTTTCACGAACGAAGGCAGAATGCTTTTCGTGGGTTTTTTATTTTTTCACAAACTGTTTTTTTTTAAATTGGATCGCGCGCGTTTTACTTTGCCATACAGCCTGTTACTTGTTCATACAATGTTCGTGAGTGATCTCTTTGGTGATTGGAACTTTTACTAACAATATTCACATTCCACATTCAAATCACTTTTAGTCCCTAGGGATTAAAGAGCTACTTTAGTCCCTGTTTACGAAGAATTCTTTTTCTGAATAGATGTGATAAAACGAATATTTTCTCACTTTTCAGAGCATCCCTCAAAAAATCCGTAAGAAACCGACAGACTACAAACTCCGTGCATTCGTGGGTCTCATGTTCCTCGCCATCGTGTTTTTCGTGGGATTCGCGTACGTCCTGTATCACCAACAGGCGCTGACCAAGTCCTACTTCGACAACGTGCAGTTCAACGAGCCCAAGAGACTTATCAGAATCTATAATAAGGATGATGTTGAGATTCTGAGGGCTAGTTTAGGTAAGTGACATAATACTTTATGTAAATTATCAAAAGGCATGCTTAATGGAATACTGACTTAACTCAAAAAAAGTAGATTTTTGGGAAATCGCAAATGGAGATCTTGCTATGAGGACTTAACCTACTTGTTGATGCATAAAAATAAAACTGATTTATATTAATCATGAATACTTGTATTTTGAACGTCTATGATAAACTGTTGATGAGATATGAGTAAAAAAAAATGGAAATCACATCTGACCTATCTACTAATGGGTCAGTGTTCCATTAAGCATGCGAAAAGGTCCTCACGGTCGAAACGGTCAAAGGCGATTGATATTTCAATTTCTATGATCACTACTGGCTGAATCTGATAATCGTTTACTTGTCACGTTAACCAGTATGTTTCTTCAGTTAAGCTTTCGACTAAGGGTACCTTTGGTTGGCTTTTTGACTAAGGGTACCTTTGGTTGGACCTTTCTCTTTAAAAATTCAAGCAATTCTTAAATCTAACCGCAACATGAATCTTTCTAATTAGGGCATTTCTTTTTTCGCCTCTTGTAACATACTTTAATGACATTCGTGTGTTTCATATATTGCTCCATATTTTTTTCCAGCTGTCAACATCCAGGGCAAAGTAAACGCTTATCCATGTCTGCCTGAACATCGGCGCAAAGATGGTTCGGAGTGCTTAGAGTGGCTGCACACCCTTCGTTTCTACCTCAAGTCTCTACCACATGACCCTGGCGTTGATAATACCACCTGCTACCATGTGCATTGGAAGGCGTTGAGATCTGGTAAGTAAATTGAACTGTTCACGTACGATAATACTTTTTAATGTGTTCAAAGAAAACCGAGATAATCATGTCTTTGGGAATTCGCCAAATTCTTACGTCAACAACGTCTTTGTTTTAATTGTTTCATATTATCTTTGGCAGTGTTATTGTCAAAAAATGAAAGCAGATGGAAGCTAATGTCTAAATACAATTAACATTTATATTTACAGATGTCTATCCCAATGACTGCTTTGACTGGAGTGCAACGAAAGTTCACTGGTACGGCGGCGGCCAATCTTCCAACCTGACCTGGCCTTTAGATAGTGGGTCATTGGACTACACTCCGTTCATCACTGGAGATATGCAGAAGTCCCAATGGGGCAACGTCCTCACACGGTACTTCATCAACTCCAAAGGGGCTGCCATTATCATTGATGATGAAACACCTCTTCACGTCTCCGTCAACAAAGGAGGCAAACAAATCTGCCTGAAAGCTATGTACCATGAGTTTGCTTACCCGAACAAGCTGACTGAGTTCCCTGAAATGAGGTATAATATTTGCACATCGGAAGATATGGCGTCATTGCATTCTTCAATTCACAGTCACCGTAGAGCTCCATTATGGGATGGTTTGAAACCCGCGGACATGCAAACACTAGAGTCTCTAATATCAGAACCAGTTTGGCAAATAGCTCCTAGATTTAAACAGGAATTGCAAGCAGAAACTATTTCCAAATACACTGAAGACGTAATCAATCTAGGATTCTTAAAACAAGGACATGTCTTGATCAATGAGCATTGGCAGAATGAAATAGGTGATCTATCAGTTGATACGAGTCGATTTGAAACATTAAACACTACTGTAGATAAACTACATAGAAGAGGGTTTAAAGTAGCGTTTACTATCCAACCGTTTATAAGTACTGAGAGTAAAAACTTTGCAGAATGTGTTCAAAGAAGATTGCTTATTAGTGAAAGGAATAGTGATAGAAGAATACCAGCTTTGACTAGGTTCAAATCGTTAGCAAGCGCTGGAGTATTAGATATAACGAATAACAGATCAGTACCCTGGTTTTTGGAAAAGCTACAAGCGGTCATTGATGAGTACCACATAGACTCCTTCTTTTTGGATTTGGGAACTGCTTACGACATGCCTCATTACTTCCGCTGTGAAAATCTTCTGACCAACCCTGATCAATACAAGAAGATCTTTACCAAGACTTTTGAAAAGCTGTTGAACATTATTGGAGTATCTTCAGCTGTGTCGTTGCCCCGTCCACCTATCTTTGTATCTCTGCCGCCTTTTGAGTCTACTTGGGAGGCGTTGAGGCTGGTTATACCAACAATGCTGACGTACGGAGTAAATGGTTTTCCGTTTATAATGCCGGGAGCTGTTGGAGGGGATATCTACTGGCCTGGAAGTGAGCAGTTCCTGCCATCTTCCAAGGGATTAGTAGACACAACAAATGCAACTCAGGAGAATGGAATAGAGCTGCCAGAGAGGGAGTTGTACATGAGATGGCTGCAAATGGCGACTTTCCTGCCTGTTATGAAGTTCACTCACCTACCGAGCAAGTACAATGATGAAAGGGTTCTGGAGATGGCGAAGAACTTGACTTCGTTGAGACAGAGAATGGTAAGTGATAATAGAGCAATATTGTGATTACTTTAACATTCCAAAGTTATGTTGATATCTTCTTCTAATAGTAGTAGTAAGTACTACTACTATCCTAATCTAAGAAAGTAAATACTTTCTTTGTACCTTCACGAAACAATATTTCATTAGAGATTGTTTCTTTATTTTTGAATTATAGATTGTTCTGCAGTATTATTAATTTTACTTTAGTGGCCTAAATATGTCTACGTCTTATAACGTAATTACAGACATTAATACCCTATATTTTTTAATACCTTTTATATTTTTTTATTATTCTTTTCCAGGTTACACCACTCCTCCTGAAGTACAAACGCGAGGCCCTAGAAGAAGGCCTGCCTCTCATCCGTCCGCTGTGGCTACTGAGCGGTAGTGACACTGCGCCGATGCCCGTACAAGACGAGTTCGCGATTGGAGGAGAGATCGTCGTCGCGCCCGTGTTGGAACGGGGCCAGACTAGTAGAGATGGTATGTGTGACTTTCATTTGATTGCTAATAAGGGTGTAGAGCTAAACGTGAAAGTGGAGTGACGTGTTTGGTACCATGTCGGGAGTTTGGTACCGTAGCGAATGAATGAAAGTTCTATATCAAACGAACAATATTTCAAATTCTTAATTCCCAATTTAGTAAAAATTATAATATCAACATTATATGAGCTGAAAGCCGCCCACTGCACCCGTAGGATGACTCTTCGTGACATCTCTTCTGCTTGAGCCTGGGACAACCTGTAGAATTACGATTTATGGACAAATTATTTTTATAGCAACACTTTTCTTTATTTTTGATAAAGCGCCGTAGTAATCTTTTTACAATCAGTAATTTTGTCTACGGGTGCTGGACATAGGCATCCCTCAAGTATCGCCTTTTTCAATGATCATACATGAATAACTATTGTTTTTTGCTTTCAGTATACCTCCCAACTGGCCTATGGCAAGACGGTATAGACGGATCACTGCGCAAGGGAAACCGCTGGATGCACGAGTACAAAGTTCCTATCGATAAAGTGGCGTACTTCGTCAGAAAACCAGATGATATGAGATTTAAGTAGAGTTTCTTCTGAACAAACTATGAGTAAAATATTGGAAATATTTTGTTTTCTCTTGAGTGAATGTAGGATTTTATCGAAAGTCTTCTTCAGTATCAAAGTCCCTCCAAAAACACAGGTTTTCGAGAAATTATTGACTAATTAGGAAACAAGAGTATGGTCATACAATGGTAGTTATTAAAATTAATCTTTAATACACAAACGTGTGTAATAAACATTCCTATAGTTTGTTTTACGTTCAAATTGAACATTAATATTATGCTTTATGATGCTGTCATTTAAGTATAATTTTAAATACGAAAATAATTTAATATTAGTAGATGGCAGAAAAAAAATGTAAATTAGTTTTAATCATCCACTAAAGATGGCTAAAACTAATTTATATAATTTTTTCTTCAATCGATTTTTTATAGTCCTTCGTTCATCTTTTCAATTCTAGTCTTTAATAGCGAAAATGCAATAGTTTTTAGTGTAAACAAATATATTGCTGAATTCTGATTTGAGTTGGTACTATTGTCCTTAAAATGTACCGTACCGTATAAGTATTGAGCAAGTTTTATCTAGAGTTGTTCAATTTTGTTATGTTATTGTGCTTGATTTGATTCAGTATTTTATAAGTGAAAGACGTAGCCGATTATTTATCACAAAGAAAAGTTTTAGGTAGACACTGCCTCGAAATAGAGTATTCATAAATTAACCGGTGAATGTGCTATGAACTGATGTTTATAGGCAACGAGTTATTAACATTTTTGGCCAGTAAAAGATCTCGTATATATATTTTTTTTTCTGGTGTCCGTTTGCCTTAATATCTTTACAGATTTATTAAAACAACAGATGTCGTATTTTAGCTAAATCACTGGAGATTTTCACAACTTCCTGCTATTCTGTATAAATCTGACCGTGAAAACTTATTTGAAGTGAGCTATGTCATTTCACAGGCTAGTGAAATGGTTAAACCAGAATATTGTGCCCTACCTTTTAACATAATAAGTATCACAATTTGTTATTTGTTGGACGTCCAACATCGGTCATTGTATGAATGCCTTTAGTTTGTATTTTAACAATATCAGTAATACTATTATTATCTGTATGTACGTATGAAGGTATGTGTCTAGAATGTAAGTACTCGTAAGCTAATTTACATACGTAATTAAGTACGTAAGTAATAAACCAACATTATTGTGATTACTATAACATTCCAAAGTTTAGTAGCTTTTTAGTAAGTAATCTAACGAGTTTCGACATATATATTTTTAATAGTTATATCTCTTGAAGAATAGTGATGCACAATCATATTTTCATGTAATACAATATTCATGTTTTTGAGTTCATTGAATACTACAAACCAGATTTGATGAAACATTAGATAGCATTTTTTTTTCTATTTGTTTTTATAAACAATCATATTACTTATTTTCTTCTTGGCTGTGCCGAATGCTTTGCGCGTTGTGTTTCTACAAAGTATACGTTTTTTTAGTAAATATATACCTAATTAAAAGTCATTCCAGATTAAGTCAATAGGTGTTATATTTAGTAAGCGTAACCATAAGTAGGTACAGTTTTTTTAAAAGACTTGTTAGGACAAGCGGCATCCGAATGTTGGATTTTAAAATAAGAAAATAATTATATGGCACTATTAAGTGCGTGCGTGGCTATTTCAGCCTCATTTAAGTGCATGAGCTCAGCAAATGTTCAAACATGCTGTCATTAAGTGTAATTCCACAATAAATTAAGTGCGGCATGCCAATAATTTATAGAATCAAGAAAAAGGCCTTTTAATTTTTTATATTTTATTTATGCTTATTTAATTAGATGTTTTTTAGGTGGGTCTGTATATTTTTTGGTCTAAATAGTGCGATTTTGAAAATTTGTATTACTTTTGTCTGTATTCTTTACAGTTAGAAATAAGGAACTAAAAAGTATTGTATACGACTGTTTATTGTATAATGCATTTAAATTGTGAAAAATGTGCTGTTATTAAATGTTTTCAAATTGAATGCTTTAGTTATTGTTCCCTATTTTAATTTTCAATATACTCATTGCATTCCACACAGTGAACTTACGTGGTACATTTTACGAACACATGATTATAGTGGACCAGTAAAGTACGAGAGAAGAGATTAATTAGTTGAAAGTATTTCTTTCCTGTATACGGTAGATAAATAAAAAAACGAAAAAATAAATAAGTAAATAAATATTATTTAATTATTATAAATTTTGTTCGGCGAACCCTAACGCGTGGTCGCGTCTCTGTCGACGCGATATGAACGCGACTACTGCGTATTCGGGCCAACGATTGGTTAGAACGCGGGGTACGGTTTTTGGAAGGTCGTTTTTGTAAATTCGCAATTGGAGCCATCCAATTACACTCCCTTGCGGAAAAGAGACGTTAGTTATTTAACTGTCAGAATAATTTGTAATTCTTTGGAATCTGTATTTTTTAAAATATTTTTCTAAATTTCGAAAAATATATTTGTTAGGATTTAAACCTAATAAATAGCCTATTAAAAATATACACTGAAATTAAAAAAGATTCAAATAAATAAAAGGGATTAATAAAGTAAAAATAATAATCCAATAACGTTTTCAAACATTTTTATTACTCATAATGATTCATACGTTACCACCAAACACGCTGAATGGGTTATAGCGACGTGACTGATACAATGATAATTAATGAGTACTTTATATTACATACAATCATAAATATGCACCTAGTTGCCCTTAAGGGCTAGACATTATTTAAATTATTAAACATTTTTTAAAGTAGCAGGTTTGTTAGTTAGGCAAGCAAGTAATGTAAAAGATAATTTAAGTGTATACGATTAAGCCTTATAAGTGCAACTAGATTGCGATCAATCGATGAAATCGACCGCTTAGCATAAATAGTAGCTGGGTTACATTCATTCATCATACATGTTTTGAGGCGATCTACATCGACTGGTCGACCCACAATCATATTGCACTTAGTTGATATTATTTTGCTTTTTAATATTTTTCATTTTATGATATTAAGAATTTCATATGCACCAAATTTCCTTTTTCTAATCCAACATTCCCGTAACAAATCCGTTAATAATAATTAATCATTTAGGCGTATACAGCGTTTACCTTGCAACAGATTGAAGCATTGACTTTAGCTGTTCAACAAATCTGATCAGTCTTACTTACCACTAAGCGTGTTACTTGCACCCCGACTAAACGATGACAGTGGAACTTTTCAAGTGAAAACGAGACATACGACACAAATGTCACGCACTAAAACTCAGTAGGTAAGTTTAAGTAAACGATTTACTGTGTTAGTGAAAAGGACAGGAACTCAGACTCGCGTAGCGCGGCGCGTTTTATTTGCAGTCACGTGAAGCCGCGTCCCCAAGTTTATCAGACACGCCAACAACGCGTGACGTAATCTCAGTGACTTACATTGAGCAAGGTAATTTCAATTACTGTTTGAGTTAAGAAAATTTCGCGGCCTTGTCCTTTAATTAATTATTAAATAATGTAATCAGTGTAACTCGGAAATCTTAAACTTAAACAAGGTGATTGTGTTTATAATGAGTTTCGTGTGAGATAAAGTTTTGTTATCAACTATGTTATTTCCACCCCCATCATTCACAGGGCGCAAACATTCAATACTAATATTGTAACGCATCGGTTTCTAGCACCACTTAAACATTCAATCTCGTTTAATAAAATAGAGCGTGAAAACTGTTAAGTATCATGATTGGCTAAATAGGATATCAATAAGGTGAAATAATTATTGAATTCTATTTGAAATGGCTTAAAATGGACTTGTCAAGTTTGACTTGGATTTTGGACGCACTTAAGCCACAATAAAGTTTGAAAAGTATCTTGACTAACGAGTTTTAAAACATGCTATTTTAACACGCTCTATTTTAAAACGACTATCCCACATTGATACCTACCTACAAATCCATATTTCCCATTTATTTTTCTCCTTTAATCGATGTATTTTCTTGAGAGCTCTATTCGTCATACCATCTCAAGCCGAACTGTTCGAACATTGCAATTCCTTCTCGTTTTATTATTAATGTATGAAGTTCTGAGTGATGTCAAACAGTCATACGGTGTACCTGATTTTTGATTTTGCTTCATGTCATCGTCAAAATTAATTTTCTTAATATATATTTAATCCTAGGCATCTATAGATGGCGTTGAGGTAAAGCAGGTTCTAAGTTGGCAAAATGATCAGTTTTATTTGATGTTTTGTTGAGGTAATATTGACAAGCTCACTCAGGTAAGCCGCATGGCTGTCTGCCAACCTTTGACAGTCATGATTATATTATATAACGAAGACAGTAAATATTCTGTTAACTACAATTAAACATGTTAAAGTAACCCACAGTTGGAAGAATACAACATTTAATAATTTCAATAATGGTTTATTTCTCAGAGCTATTGATGTTCACTAAGCTGATACAATTCTTAATTTTAATAACATTTTTAATATTCCTAATAATATGCATTAATTAGAATTCTAGCTATAAAATACAATAGTAAACTTTAGGGTCAGGCTTTATAGCCAGCTAGACAGTGGTGGCTGGCTGAAAATAACAAAGCCTATTTAAATAAAAAATAAAATATTTTTTGTTCGAAGCATTTGTAGTCGTCATCACCGATGCACTCGTGATGATTATTAATCGTAAATTTTAGCGAAAATCTTGTTATTTTGAGGTTGCTATGGTCAACTGTCCAAAAGCCATCACTACGATTTGAGTACCGCGACCTCAAAATAATTGTAGATTTTTTGCAACGTAGATGCAAAAGCGCTGCTTATTACTAAAATTGACTGTTGAAGCCAATAGTGGTCACAACGGCGTGGCATCGGTTCAGACCTCACCCACAAGGTATTCCTCACATCCCTGTTTAGTCCCATCCAAACTACCTAAAGCATAAACCACATAATGAAACAATATTGTGCTCACATCAATCCACACACAGTAACACATACTATATTAATTATGTATTTTAAACTATAAAATAAAAACTCATTCGTTGACATACATAAAAAATAAAATAAAAAAGTATTCTTTATGTATTCGTTTACAATTTTTATAAGATTTTTATATGTTAATACATTGTGCTGGTGCGCTCAGATTACGAATTGTTCTCGCTATATTTTTTTTCTATATTAAGAAATGTTGGCGAAGTAAGCGATTGTTGTGTGACATTAATCCACTTATATCTATGGATGACTTAAAATTAATTGACTCAAACATTTTCATTGGATATTTGGCAAATAAGGACAACGTAACAGTGTAAATACGAGCAGGTGAGCTTTAACTAGTAGATGTTACAGTAATATTAGTTAAGAGACAAACATGCTCGCTTCTGCCGGTGTATGGAGGAAAGCCTCGAAGACTGCTTACACACTAGATGCTGAATCATTTATGGATCATTATCACATTCGCTCACATCCGAACATAACATTTTGAAACAAATCGGTAATCTAATGGAGTAGGTATCTTTATCTATAATTACATGAGGATTTTATCTTCGACAAAACAAATATTACAAAAATGCTTAAAAAAAAACAATTCATCTGAATAGGAACGAATTTTTAAAGACTATAACGATTTTTATAAGTATTTGGGTCGTCACGACTAGAAATTTCCAACAAAAATACAACAGACCGAAAAAATATATAGATGCCAACGTAATAAAAATAGAGATTCAATAATCTCGTTTCATCATTTAATAATTATCTTTTGGAAATGAGTAAATTTGTAAATAACACGTAATTATAACTATGTTATATTACTATACCTCGACGCAACAAGCAAGTATTAACTTAAACAGAGGTAAATATAATGAATTCTTTAATAATAGTTTTCTACTAAAACATTTATTATTTATAATGGTTAAGCTCTCTAACGTTTTAGGCTCACTGTTGGTCTAGAATAACACAGATGTCTTCAGTTGTATAGTTTCGATCGATCGCAGTATTAATATACTTTAATTGAATATAAGAACATTGGACACACATTCAATTAACATTGGAGTTGCAGGTTTATCCAATTATAATTGACTCTGTATCTAATTTCTTATATTTTTGTATTAAAGTCGTCCAGAAAGGGTGTTACGAATATATGTAGATCAATGTTGCGTTAGCTTGTGATAGTATGCGCAACATATTTTAAAATAGCCGGGAAGATAAATTTCGTTAGCGTGACGTAAAACCCGATCCCATAACAGCCCCATCTCTTGGAGCTATATAAAGTTACGTTAAATCCTACAATCGATCGGTACTATTGTCTATGTATAGGTAATCGCAGGGAAATAAGCTCGAGTTGAAAACAAATGTGGAAAACGTCACTCCTTACATCTAACTGAATGACTTACGAGGTACAGGTTGACACGAGAACTCATCTCTGTCGTTCTAGAGTCGTAATAATAAGTCTCATCTAACAAATATGAATACAAACTAGCGCACGTAGCACTAGCCCGACGAGTGACTTCACATTTAAGAACGTCTTTTTAAGACAATATTTTGTTTATAAGTATATCTTTATTTAAACCTTTAAAAAAGTACCATCAGGTTTTATGTTAACGTCAGTTATCATGACATTCAAGTGTTAATCACGTCCTTTTAAAGTGACTACGCTAAACAAAAGAATTGCCGCTAAGACATTTTGTACAATTTGTAAATTACAAATGGCGATAGCAAAATAAGTTATCTTTTTCTTTTCCCCCAAAAATTTTGATCGCAAAGCGGTGTTTTGGCTAAACAAAATGGACTGGTTACGCTAAATATCATGTATAAAAGCACTACAGTTTTGTATAAGACCAAATTTTAAAACATCATCAGAAATATATTTTAAATGGCAAGCTACTAGAAAACAGTTGTTTTTAGAAAAAAATGGACGTCTCTGTTCTTAGGTCGAGAATTGGTTATTGACTTTACAATTGGATGTGGTTAGGACACTGTCAGTTTGGGAGTTACGAATCGGCCGTGGTTTGCACAACACATTTTGACACCAGCACTTTCGTTTTCGTTTTCATTATCGTTACTTTCATTATTAACTAAGATTTTATCAAACTCTTTAGCAGTCTGTTAATTGCATTCATATATCACAAAAACTCAGCATCTATTTGCAAACACTCTCATACGAAGGAGTGGCCTCGAGAGTCAAAGCTTACGAGCGTTTCTTTCATTATCACAGCCTTTTTTTTCTACAACAACAATTACACTTTTCTTTGGTTCATTCGGTTCGTAAGCGTCGACTCCGTGTAAGAAGCTCACTTCTTCGATGAGAAGGCTACAAATAGACCCGAAACCTAGAACTCGAGTCTATAGGCCGCACATGATGTCTCGTGGTCCTGAAGGTTGATGGTGCAGCGCGAGGCAGACGGCGACAGGTCGATCTTGTACTTCTCGAGAGCTTCCTCGTTCTCTGTCACCCAGTAGCCAAGCACGTCGGTGTCGTACGTGGGGATAATGGTGACTTCTGCAAGGACCAGAAAGAAAGATTATTAATTAAGAGAGCTATGCTACTATTTTCAACACATCGTTATGACGTCCCTTCCATTTTTTTGCTAATTTATTTATGTCCATTCCATTTAATTTGTTATATTACTGAACAAGTTTTTCGGTTATATGGGGTGAAAAAAATGGGTCAAATTATTTTAAAACAAATTGCGTAACTTACCTAAATCTTTATCTTCCCATGTCTTCTTGGCATCGAGCAGGGCGTTGTAGATCTCCTTTGATGGCTCAGTTCCGGAGAACACGTAGTAGCGTGCACGGACTCTCTTGAAGAATTCAATGGCGGAGTAGTACGAGTTGCCATGATGTGGCACGTAAGTCAGTTCCATGTACACTGGTGCAGGAGCCTTCTTCTTGCTGGGAGACTCCGAGGCGCGACTCTTTGCTTCCTTGCTCTTCTCCTGGTTGATCTTATTTTTATTCAACACGGTTGAACTTGTTTGCTTTTTAGGAGTACTCTTCCCGTCTGCCTGAGTTGGCGCCCCGATCGGACTTGGCAGACCAAGTGGCTTTCCCCAAGACTCGATAGGATCCTTGGATGGTTTACGAGTTTCACTGGTAAGTTCAGATTTTCCGTACTTAGTTTCCTGTTTGCTTGATGAACTGCTTTCAGTCACTTTCTTTGACTCTGATTTAAGGTCTTTCAATGTAATTGCACTTTCTTCCTTCGAAGAATGACTGGAACTTGAATGGAATTTAGAATCAAGTTCGTATTTAGCTGTTATGTTTGAAATAACTTGAGATCCGCTAACCTTCTTGTGTTCTTCGATGGCTTTCTCAAAATGCTCGTCAGCTTCTTTCAAGAAGGTAGCATCACTGTGTTTTAAATGTTCAGATCTTTCTTTAGTTAAGAAGGCTTCCATCATTTTTGTTGTAGAGCCGGTAAGTACTTCAGTCGTAGTTACTTCGGAATGTGATAATGATTTGTATGAATCATCTTCAGGGAGTTGTCCATAAACGGAAGTTGACATGATATCTTTGTCTAACATTGATTCATGTTTGTCGAATAGATCCTGTTGTGACTTTGCAGTGTCTAATTCAAAGCTAAGATTGGATCTCGGTGAGTGTGCGACCTGAGATTTGGTACTGCTGGGGCTGCCCTGACCGTCTTCATCACTATAATACATTCCGCTGCCGCTTTCCGTACCCCAAACATGAGTAGCTGCCCTAGAACCCCTGGAGCTGATATCTGATGGTGGAGTAGAGATTCCAGGGTGATCTAGATCATCGCTAGCTGCTGACGAGCTTCGCATATCACCAGTCTTCGACGAGAGCTTGGAGAACGACTTTTCACTTTCGCCGGTGTCAACGGTCTCTTCAAATTCTTCTCTGAACTCTGATATCGTTGTTTTAGTAGATTTTGTAGTCTTAGTTACACCGTCAGTGCCCTTGTTAACTGTAGTAGTTTCGATAGTAATCTTAATTTTTTCTGGGCTAATTACCTCCTTGGTTGTTACCACAGTGATGGTTTGTGTGATTTCATTGTCACCTTCTTTGATTACTTTCGTGTAAGTGTCCGTTTCTGTCGTTATTTCTCCCACTGGGGAGCGTTGCTTCTTTGGTTTCTGTTCTGTTTTGTCCTTTGATTCAAGTGGTACTTGACTGACTGCAGGTCTATCTTCTAGTACTTGTCTTTCTTCCTGTGCAACTGGTTGTTTTTCTATTTCTTCAAGTTCTTCAGGAGACCAATCGTCAAGGCCGGTTCCTGGAGGTAAATACGTGATTTGTGTGCGTACGTCTTTTGTTGTTTCGACCGTGCCATCATCTTTCGCGTTTTCTGTAACTGTTTCTGTAACCGTCTTAACCGCGACGTCATTAGTTTTACTATTGCTAAGTTCCTCTTTCGTCACATTAGTTGTAATGGTCTGAGTAATTTTTTCGCCATGATCGGACTTAATTATGTTGGTTTTCTTATCAACGGATGTCTTGATCTTCCCAGTGGAGATTAATCCCTGTAGCGCAGCTTGAAGATCACTGTCTGATGTCTTTTGGAATTCGGAAACAGTGATTTTTACATCTTTAGTTGTTTCTGTTGCTCCGTCAGGGAATTCATCCACAGTAGTCGTTTCAACCGTGGTTCGCACGCGTTTAATATTTACATCATTGCTAGCCAAGAACTCACGTTTTGTTGCAATTGTTATTTTGCGCTTAATAGTAATAGAACCTCGCTGTATTACTTCGTTTTTAACATCTAGATCCTCGGTCAAACTTTCTACAATTTCAGAGTCACCTATTTGTAATTCTTCAGGACGTTCAGGAACATCTTCCATTGATCTTTGCGGGTAACCGGCTATGTCAGTGATAGTGACTGTTTCTTTCTTCTTGGTAATCACAGTACCATCAGGGTGTTCATCTTCAATTTCACACCTGACTATAGTTTTGACTTTCTTAGAATGAGTTACCGTATTTTCGAACTCCTGTTTAATCGTTACTACGGTCGTTTTTCTATTGATTTGGATGCCATTTTCAATGACTAGATCTTCTTCAGTTTGCACTGATTCCTTTGGTTTATCGACGGCACTATATCCCGTAAGATTTTCATAGAATGTTTCTGTTTTATAATCATCCAGTGTCACTTTTTTGTCTCTTGTGATTTCTGTATTGCCGTCAGGCAATGCAATTTGACACTCAGTTTCTATAGTTGTCCTTACCTTCTTCTTCCCATCTACTTGTTGTGACTCAAGAACCTCTTTTGTAGTTTTAATTGTAATAATTTGTTCAAGTTCATTGCCATCTCTAGTTATCACATTATTTTTAGTTTCTACATTAATTTGCACATCTCCAATTTGCTCATAGCCTACCACCTGTTGGCTTGGGACTTCTCGCTGTTCATCTTTTATGTCACAGACCGATGTACTGGTGTCCACAGTTGTTTTTGCAGCACCGTCAGGATATTCATCTGTTGTTGTTACGGTTTTAACTGTCTTTAATTTTCTTAATACGTGCTGACTATCAGCGTATTTAGTTTTGACTACTTTAGTATTGATAATTCTCTTGATGTGAACATCATTTTCTTTTATTTCTTTAATGTCTGTGTCCTCACTTACGTCAGGTTCTCCTGAAGGTAATAAGTCTTTGAGCGCAGCTTCTAATTTTCTTATTTCAGCTTGCTCTTCTGCAGTGGGCTCGACAGTCTTCAGACCCTCGTCTACCAACGAGATTTTTTCACTAGCTCTTGTAATAACTGACCCATCTGGATATTCATCTTCCGATACTGTCCTGACTGTCGTTTTAGTTCTCTTAATATTTTGGTCAGTGTTGGCATATCCTTGTACTGTTGTAGTAATGGTGATTTTTCTTTTGATGAGAATACCATCTTCAGTGAAGGTTTTAGTTTCAGTGGTCGTGTCTTCTATTGGGTCTCCGATAGCATCAAATCCTTCCTCGCCTGCATCGGTCGTTTCAACTTCTATGTCTGTTACTGAAGTACTACTTTCAACAATGGTTCGCGCTGAGCCATCTGGGTAGAAATCGGTGGTGGTAAGAGTGGTTACAGTCTTCAGTTTTTTGAGTTTGCCTTGTTTGTCAGAATATTTCGTCTTGACAATTTTAGTAACGATAGTCCTCTTGATAGTAATGCCTCTTTCCTTGATTTCTACGGTCTCACTGGATTCACTAACTTCTGGTTCTCCAACTGGAGTAAACTCCTTGAGAGCAGCATCTACTTTACCACTTTCATCAGTTGACGGTAATCCATCTTCGACAATTTTATCACCAGTTTTTGTTTTTTCGTCTGTAACCCTGTCTTTCTCGGGATGTTCATGAACTCCATTGACAATTGGTAGCGAAGCTTTTTCTTTTGGAACTGGCATAGTACTTTCTTCCGAGTGTACTTTTTTCTTTGTTTGAATTTCTTCAATACTTATGTCAGTGATGGAGGTGTTCGTATCAACAGAAATTTTTGTAGTACCATCAGGATATTTATCACTTGTAGTGACTGTCGTTATTGTTTTAAGTTTTTGTAATAATCCTCGACTGTCAGAATATTTAGTCTTAATGATCTTAGTAATAATAGTTCTAAGGATAGTAATTTTATTTTCTTTAATTTCTTCTGTTTGTACGTTTTCACTGACTTCTGGCTCGGATGGAACAAGTTCCTTTAGAATAGCTTCTATTTTTTCATTTTCAGCATTGACTTCTTTGTTTTCCATGTCCATAAGATTTTCATCTAAGAGTGATATTTTTTCGCTGGTCTTTTTTATTACAGAGCCATCTGGGTGTTCATCTTCTACGACGGTTTTGACTGTCGTTTTAATTCGCTTAATGCTCTTGGAAGTATTAGTGTATTCTTGTATAGTAGTAGTTATTGTTGTAGTTCTGTTGATACTCTCGCCGTCTTCCGTAACTGTTTCAATTTCTGTAGTTGTGTCTTCTTTGGGTTTGCCAATTGATTCAAAGCCTTCAAGACTTTCATCTACAGCATCTATTCCGATGTCTGAAACAGACACTTTAACGTCTTTAGTGACTTCTGTCATTCCGTTGGGAAGCATGGTCTCTGTAACAGTTTCCACAGATGTCTTAACTTTTCTTTTACTTCTATCCATTGAGCTCAAGGTTTCCTTTGTTGTTGTAGTAGTTACAATTTGCAGAGCACTTTTCCCATTAATAATGACAGTTTTTTCATATTTATTAGTTTCAACTGCCTTGTCTTCCACAACTGTTAAATCTTGAAGTTCAGGGCTTTCTACAGATTCTACTTCAATATCTGTCAGAGATGTACTGCTATCAACTTTGGTGCGAGATGAACCGTCAGGGTAATCATCAGTTGTAGTGATGGTTGTATCAGTCTTGAGCTTTTTCGGCACGCCTTGTTTATCAGCATACTTCGTTTTCACTGTTCTTGTAACAATTGTTCGCCTGATGATAAAGGTCTCCTGTTTGATTTCCTCTGTTGTAGTAGTAACACTTTCTTCAGGTTCACTACAAATTGTAAAATCATTGAGTATAATGTCTAAATTACTGCTAGAATCTAAAATAATTTCTTCAGTCTTAACTTCAACGTTCTTCTGTACATCTCTTGAACCGTCGGAGTGTTCTTTAGTGACATTTGTTTCAACTGTAGTTCGAATTATCTTTTTATGGTCACTGACTTTAATGGTTTCCTTTTTGGTTGTAGTTGTTACAGTTTCTACAATATCCTTGTTATTTTCCTTAATTATTCGTTTACTGACATCTGTATCGATGATCGTATCTTCAATATTATCATCTGATTCGTCAGTCTCACTTAAAAAGGATTTGAGGGATTCTACATCTTTAGGCACGGAAGACTCGCGTTTGTCAGTCAAGTCTCTAATTTCAAACTTTTCTTCACTTTCTAAGTATTCCTTATCTGTTCTGTCTTTGGCGTACAAATCCATGGATGAGGTAGATCTAAGGCTGGAAGAACATTCTGAAAGTAATGTTTGTGTGTCTTTTATTGTAGTTGTAGAACCGTCAGATCCTTTGCTAAGGGTGGTTGTTTCTATTGTAGTCTTAATATTTTGTGGTGTGCCATCTTCTCTTGATATTACTTCTTTAGTAGTGACAGTAGTTATAGTCTGAGTGACCACATTTTCACCTTCTTTAATGATTTTTGTAACGGTGTCGGTTTCTGTTTTGATTTTTCCTACATTTTGCATTAAAGATAAAAGATCCGATTCATCGTCTACAAGAGCAGTTGTCTTTTTAGGTACTTTCTCAGTTGATGTAGAAATTCTCTGAGTAAGAACATCATCTCCAACGTGAACCACCTTAGTGATTGTTTCTTCACTGCCATCAGATTTATCGTAGGTAACTTCGCTTTGGACTCCATCACTGATTTTCACATCCTGGAAGCTACTACTAGGAGTCTTTGGGAGTGGACTGACTGGAACCGTTGGGGGAGTAGATACCCTGACCAAAGATTCTACGCTTTCTGTCTTAATACCTTGTTGTACAGTATCTTCTCCAAATGCTTTATGTATAGACTCCATAAGATGTACAGCACTATCTTTCATTGCTTGTGATACACTTTTGTCATCACTTGCTCCTAAATCAATAGGTATACTATGCACTCCCGAGTCTGATGCTTCAGAAAGAGGAATTTCATCTTTAGGTGATCCAAGTTCCTGCGTTTTGTCATCATAAACTTTTGTCAAATCTGTATCTTTCAACGTTGATGTAATTGAATCATCAATTGTAAGTGATTCAACTTTTTGGCTAGTAGTATCATCAGAATATAGCTTATCTTTAAGTGATTTCTTTTCGGATTTTTCAGAACCCTCAAAACTATATTTTTCTTCAAGACTGGTTTCCTTGGACACGTCTTCGGAACTACTGCCATGCGGTATGGGGGTAAGGCCATCTGTTATGCTATCAAGAGAATCTTGAGTAGACTTATCATCTGGAATAGATCTCTTCTTTATGTCATGTGGCTTACTGACAATTTCTTTAAGACTAGGTTCTAGTTTAGAAACAAACTGTCTTTCTTGTTTTAGCATTTCTTCAGTTTGACTCGATAAAGATTGTAATTTTGTAGCTGTAACTTGAATATGTGAGTCTTTTTTGACATCAACTCTTTCAATTACTTGACTATCTTCGCTAACTGATTCACCATCTTCATAAATATCTTTTTCATCTGTGTCTAAGTCTTGAAATTCGATTTTATCTTCTGCAGGTTTTTTAAGGACTTCAGCTGTGTCTTCGATGAGTAGTTGATCTTCTTTTTGTGTAGTTAGATCCTTTTTATGCGTTGCGTTTTCACTTGCAATAGACGTAGGTTCTTCATCAAAAGATTCCTTTTCATCGATGTCTTTTTCGTCATCTTTTGATTTGGTTTCAATTTCCTTTTTAGTTACTTCAGATTTTTCTTTAATGTCTTTTTCAGTTGCATTAATAGGGCTTCCCTTTTCTTCATCAGGTTTAGGTATGCTGGGACCTGCAGGTTTTACTGAGCTAAGTTCTTGATCACGAAGCTGTTCTGGAGTAAGTTCTTTTTCAGATTTCAATGGACTGGTTGTTTTTGCATCTGGTTTAGCTAAACTAGGCGCTATTTCTTTAGATTTTACTGAAGTGCATTCTATATCATCGTCTGATTTTTCTAGATCCAAATCAGCTTCATCTGGAACCTCAGGACTTCCTTTATCTAACTTGGCAGAGCTAAGTACGTCTTTATCTGGCTCGTATGTAGAATGAACTTGTAAGTCTAGCAACACACTAGTAAGTTTTTCTTCTAGATTGCTAGGTGCCTTCTCATCAGGCTTGATTGGGCTAGCTGCCTTCTTATCAGGCTTGTCTGGGGTAGCTGGTGTTTCAGCAGGCTTGTCTGAGCGAGATGCCTTTTCATCGGGCTTGATTGGGCTAGCCTTCACATCAGGCTTCTCTGGGCTAGTTGGTATTTCAGCTGGCTTGTCTGCGCTAGGTGCCTTCTCATCAGGCTTGATTGGGCTAGCTGCTTCTTCATCAGGCTTTTTTGGGCTAGCTGGTGTTTCTGCTGGCTTGTCTAAGCTAGGTGCTTTCTCATCAGGCTTTATTGGGCTAGCTGCCTTCTCATCAGGCTTGTCTGGGATAGCTGGTGTTTCAGCTGGTTTCTCTGCGCTAGTAGCCTTCTCGTCAGGCTTGATTGGGCTAGCTGCCTTCTCATGAGGCTTCTTCGGGCTAGCTGGTGTTTCAGCTGGCTTGTCTGTGCTAGGTGCCTTCTCGTCAGGCTTGTCTGGGCTAGCTGGTATTTCTGCTGGCTTGTCTAAGCTAGGTACCTTCTCATCAGGCTTGATTGGGCTAGCTGCCTTCTCATCAGGCTTGTCTGGGCTAGCTAGTGTTTCAGCTGACTTAACTGCGCTAGGTGCCTTCTCATCAGGCTTGCTTGGGCTAGCTGCTTTCTCGTCAGGCTTCTCTAGGCTAGCTGGAGTTTCAGCTGGCTTGTCCGAGCTAGGTGCCTTCTCATCAGGCTTGTCTAGCATAGCTGGTGTTTCAGCTGGTTTGTCTGCGCTAGTAGCCTTCTCATCAGGCTTGATTGGGCTAGCTGCCTTCTCAAGAGGCTTCTCCGGGCTAGCTGGTGTTTTAGCTGGCTTGTCTGCGCTAGGTGCCTTCGCATCAAGGTTGATTGGGCTAGCGGCCTTCTGATGAGGCTTCTCCGGGCTAGCTGGTGTTTCAGTGGGCTTGTCTGCGCTAGTTGCCTTTTCATCAGGCTTGTCTGCGCTAGATGCCTTCTCATCAGGCTTGTCTAAGCTAGGTGCCTTCTCATCGGACTTGAATGGGCTAGTTGCCTTCTCATCAGGCTTCTCTGGGCTAGCTGGAGTTTCAGCTGGCTTGCCTGAGGTAGGTGCCTTCTCATCAGGTTTGATTGGGCTAGCTGCCTTCTCGACAGGTTTGATTGGGCTAGCTGGTGTTTCAGCTGGCTTGTCTGCGCTAGGTGCCTTCTCATCAGGCTTTATTGGGCTAGCTGCCTTCTCGACAGGTTTGATTGGGCCAGCTGGTGTTTCAGCTGGCTTGTCCGAGCTAGGTGCCTTCTCATCAGGCTTGTCTAGCATAGCTGGTGTTTCAGCTGGTTTGTCTGCGCTAGTAGCCTTCTCATCAGGCTTGATTGGGCTAGCTGCCTTCTCAAGAGGCTTCTCCGGGCTAGCTGGTGTTTTAGCTGGCTTGTCTGCGCTAGGTGCCTTCGCATCAAGGTTGATTGGGCTAACGGCCTTCTGATGAGGCTTCTCCGGGCTAGCTGGTGTTTCAGTGGGCTTGTCTGCGCTAGGTACCTTCTCATCAGGCTTGTCTGCGCTAGATGCCTTCTCATCAGGCTTGTCTAAGCTAGGTGCCTTCTCATCGGACTTGAATGGGCTAGTTGCCTTCTCATCAGGCTTCTCTGGGCTAGCTGGAGTTTCAGCTGGCTTGCCTGAGGTAGGTGCCTTCTCATCAGGTTTGATTGGGCTAGCTGCCTTCTCGACAGGTTTGATTGGGCTAGCTGGTGTTTCAGCTAGCTTGTCTGCGCTAGGTGCCTTCTCATCAGGCTTTATTGGGCTAGCTGCCTTCTTGACAGGTTTGATTGGGCCAGCTGGTGTTTCAGCTGGCTTGTCTAAGCTAGGTGCCTTCTCATCAGGCTTATCTGGGCGTGCTGGTGTTTCCGCTGGTTTATCTGCGCTAAGTACCTTCTCGTCGGGCTTGATTGAGCTAGGTGCCTTGTCATCAGGCTTGATTGGGCTAGCTGCTTTTTCATCAGGCTGCTCTAGGCTAGCTGGAGTTTCAGCTGGCTTGTCTGAGCTAGGTGCCTTCTCATCAGGCTTGATTGGGCTAGCTGCCTTCTCATCAGGCTTGTCTGGGCTAGCTGGTGTTTCAGCTAGTTTGTCCGGGCTCAGTGCCTTCTCGTTGGGCTTGACTGGGGTAGGTGCCTTTTCATCAGGCTTAATTGGGCCAGCTGCTTTCTCATCAGGCTTCTCTGGGCTAGCTAGAGTTTCAGCTGGCTTGCCTGACGTAGGTGCCTTCTCATCAGGTTTGATTGGGCTAGCTGCCTTCTCGACAAGTTTGATTGGGCTAGCTGGTGTTTCAGCTGGCTTGTCTGCGCTAGGTGCCTTCTCATCAGGCTTTATTGGGCTAGCTGCCTTCTCGACAGGTTTGATTGGGCCAGCTGGTGTTTCAGCTGGCTTGCCTGAGGTAGATGCCTTCTCATCAGGCTTGTCTGGGCTACCTGGTGTTTCAGCTGGCTTGTCTGCGCTAGGTACCTTCTCATCAGGCTTGATTGGGCTAGCTGCTTTCTCATCAGGCTTGTCTGGGCTAGTCGTTGTTTCAGCTGGCTTGTCTGCGCTAGGTACCTTCTCATCAGGCTTGATTGGG
The DNA here is from genome assembly GCA_947507525.1 of Apamea epomidion. Lineage (NCBI taxonomy): Eukaryota > Metazoa > Arthropoda > Insecta > Lepidoptera > Noctuidae > Apamea > Apamea epomidion. The sequence continues at coordinate 1,369,965 of OX382233.1, forward strand.
CTAGCTGCTATCTCATCAGGCTTGTCTGGGCTAGCTGCTTTCTTATCAGGCTTGTCTGGGCTAGCTGGTGTTTCAGCTGGCTTGTCTGCGCTGGTTGCCTTCTCATAGGGCTTGATTGGGCTATCTGCTTTCTCATCAGGCTTCTCTAGGCTAGCTGGTGTATCAGCTGGCTTGTCTGAGGTAAGTGCCTTCTCATCAGGCTTGATTGGGCTAGCTGCCTTCTTACCAGGCTTGTCTGGGCTAGCTGGTGTTTCAGCTGGCTTGTCTGAGCTAGGTGTCTTCTTTTCAAGCTTGTCTTGGCTAGCTGCTATTTCAGATGGTTTGTCTGCACCGGGTTCCTTCTCATCGGGCTTGTCTGGGCTATCCGCCTTCTGGATAGGCTTGTGTGGCATTTCATGATGATGCTCCACTAGACTTGGTACTTTTTCATCTGGTTTGGTAAACGCTGAAGAAACACCGAGTTCTAATGTTTTAGTTTCTCTTTTCTCAAGAATTGGTTGCATTTCTTGATGCACTTCTTTAGGCTTCTTAACATTACAAAGCTCCATTAGTTGCTCTAAGGTAGGTTTTGAGTCACTGAGTGAAGTTTTTGTGTAGGTTCTGCTGACTTTAGTACCATCTGGTAGTTCGTCTTCTTCGACAGTAACGATCACGATCTTATACATCACTGTTGTTCTCGTAATGCTATAGTATTTTTGAACAATCGTAGTGATAATAAATGTTCGCATAATAGCGACCCCTTTTTCGGTAATAGTAAGATATTGAGTAATAGTTTTTTCTTCAGATTCACCCATTGGTTTGAAACCCTTTAATCTTTCTTCTATTTCTAGATCATCGAAGAATGAAAAAGATTTATCTTGTGATGGGCTACATGGACTGAGGTGTCCATTGTCGAGCTTCTCTGGAATTGAAGCTTCCTCTTCAGACTTGATAGCGACTGGTGCCTTATCGTCTGCCTCTGCGTGTTTGAATGCGCTAGGTGCTTTCTCACCTGATTTGACGGGGCTATGTTCCTCATCATCTGGTTTAGTAAGTACAGATACAACATCTAGTTGTAACGGTTTTATTACTTTTTCTCCATAAACGGAGTCAATTGCTTTTTTATCAGACTTAACAGGGCTTTTTATCTCCTTATCAAGTTCAGCAAGGCTAGACTCCTTGTCAACCAGCTTTACTGGGCTCGGTGCTTTCTCTATTGGCTTGACAGGGCTAGGCTCCTTTTCTTGAGGCTTGACCAGGCTAAGTTCTTTTTCATCAGGCTTGACTAGGCCAGGGTCCTTCACTTCAGGTTTGTCAGGGCTAGGCGCCTTTTCATCTAGCTTCACTGGGCTAGTTGCTTTGTCATCAGACTTGACTGGGCTAGGTTCTTTCTCATCCGTCGTAACAGGGCTAGTGGTTTTTTCATCAGGTTTGGCGAAATTAGATTCTTTTTCATCACGCAATGTTGGGCTAAGCAATTTCTCGTCAGGCTTGGCGGGAATTGGTTCTTTGTCAATATGTTTTACGGGGCTAGGCTCCTTCTCATCTGGTTTGACTGGGCTAGCTGCTTTTTCATCAGGCTTGACTAGGCCAGGCTCCTTTACTTCAGGTTTGTCAAGGCTAGGCACCTTTTCATCTAGCTTCACTGGGCTAGGTGCCTTGTCATCAGACTTGACTGGGCTAGGCTCTTTCACATCGGTCGTAACAACGCTAGCGGCTTTTTCATCAGGTTTGACGAAAACAGATTCTTTTTCATCATGCAAGGTGGGACTGGGCAATTTCTCGTCAGGCTTGGCGGGAATTGGTTCTTTGTCATCAGGTTTTACGGGGCCAGGCTCCTTCTTATCTGGTTTGACTGGGCTAGCTGCGTTTTCATCAGGCTTGACTAGGCTTAGCTCTTTGTCATCAGGTTTGATGTGGCTAGGATCCTTTAGATCGGTTTTGAAAGGACTAGCAGTTTTTTCATGCAGATCGACGGGGCTAGGACCCTTGTCGTCAGGCTTGATTAGGTCAGTCTCCTTGTCATCTGGCTTGATGGGGCTGGTTATCTTTTCATCAGGTTTTGCAACAACAGATACAATGGCCAGCTCCGATGGCTTAGATGGTTTTTCTTCAAGAATGGAGCTAATTGTTTTTTCATCAGGTTTAACAGGGCTAGGCTTTTTCTCGTCAGGTTTGGCAGGCCTAGGCTCCTTTTCGGCAGGTTTGACAGGGCTTGGCTCCTTCTCATTAGGTTTGACTGGGCTGGGCTGCTTCTCATCAGGTTTGACAGGGCTAGGCTCCTTCTCGTCAGGTTTGATAGGGCTAGGCTTCTCATCAGGTTTAACAGGGCTAGGCTCTTTCTCCTCAGGTTTGACAGGGCTAGGCTCCTTTTCAGCAGGTTTTACAGGGCTGGGCAGCTTCTCGTCAGGTCTGACAGGGCTAGGCGCCTTTTCGTCAGGTTTGATAGGGCTAGGCTTCTCATCAGTTTTAACAGGGCTAGCCTCTTTCTCGTCAGATTTGATAGGGCTAGGCTCCTTTTCAGCAGGTTTGACAGGGCTGGGCTGCTTCTCATCAGGTTTGACAGGGCTAGGCTCCTTCTCATCAGGTTTGACAGGGCTAGGCTCCTTCTCATCAGGTTTGATAGGGCTAAGCTTCTCATCAGGTTTAACAGGGCTAGGCTGCTTCTCATCAGGTTTGACAGGGCTAGGATCCTTCGCGTCAGCTTTGATAGGGCTAGCCTTCTCATCAGGTTTTACAGGGCTAGATTCTTTCAGTTCGTATGTTGTATCTGGCAGAGCTTTACTTAACGTTAATCCTAGACCCGTTGTTATATCCTCATCCGTGACTGGAGTAGGTTCTTTAACTTCAATTTTTACTGTGCTTTTTTTAGGCCTCATATCAGCAATTGATACTTCCTTAAAAGTTCTACTGGATTTTGTACCATCTGTATGTTCGTCTGCCTCCATAGAGATTACAGTGATTTTATATTTAGTTATACTTCTACTTATATTGGAGTATTCTTGAATGATTGTAGTTATTACTGTTTTTCTTTTGATGACGAGACCATATTCAGTAACAGTAACTATCTGAGTCGTTGTGTCTTCTTCTGTTTCGCCTACCGGTTCAAATCCTTGTAATTGCTTTTCAATTTCTAATTCATCCTGAGTTGGGCTTGGTGTTTCTCTGTCTAAAACTGATAAAGTCTTTTCATCAGCCTTGACAATTCTTAATTCTTTTTCATCTGGTTTTTCTGAACATGTTGTCTTCTCATCAGATTTGGCAGGGCTAGGCGATTTCTCATCAAGGTGGACAGGGCTGGTTGCAGCGATATCAGGCTTGATAGGACTGGCTACTTTTTTAACAGACTTGTCTGAGGATGGTTCTCTAACATCTGTAAGCTCAGTATCATCCATTAAAGCTGGACTGAGTACTTCTTCATCAGAGTCCACTGGGCTTGGTGTCTTGAAACTGGAAATTAAATCAAGTTTTACTGGTTTAAGCACTTTTTCTTCTAGACTTTCCAATTTTTCAGTAGGCTTTTCAGGGATTTGTGCCTTCCCATCAGGCTTGGCTGGGCTAAGTTCATCCTTCACAGATGATATTGAACTTTCTGCTTTCTCATCAGGCCTGGCTGAGCTTAGATCTTTCTTCCCGGTTGTTACTGCATCTGGTTTGGCTAGGCTTAGTTCGTCCTTCACAGATAGTATCGGGCTGGGCACCTTCTCATCAGGCTTGGCTGGGCTAAGTTTATCCGTCTCAGATGATACTGGGCTTAGTGCCTTCTCATCTGGCTTGGCTGGGCTTAGTTTTTCCTTTACAGATGGCACCGGGCTGGGCACCTTCTCATCAGACTTGACTAAGGTTTCGTCCTTCGCAGATGGCACCGGACTAGGCACCTTCTCATCAAGCTTGGCTGGGCTAAGTTCATCCTTTACAGATGATACTGGGCTTGGTGCCTTCTCATCTGGCTTGGCTGAGCTAAGTTCTTCCTTTTCAGATGGCGACGGGGTGGGCACCTTCTCACCAGGCTTGGCTGGGCTCAGTTCATCCTTCTCAGATGATACTGGGCTGGGCACCTTTTCATCAGACTTGACTGATGTTTGGTCCTTCACAGATGGCAGCAGGCTAGGCACTTTCTCATCAGACTTGGCTGGGCTAAGTTCATCCTTCAAAGATGATACTGGGCTGAGCACTTTCTCATCAGGCTTAGCTAGGCTTAGTTCATCCTTTTCAAATGGCACCGGGCTAGGCACCTTGTCATCAGGCTTAGCTGGGCTAGCTACTTTTTCAGCTGGCTTGACGATGCCCGGTTCTTTGTCATCAGGCTTTACGGGGCTAGGCCCCTTTTCATCTGGCTTGGCTGGGCTAATTTCTTCCTTCAGTTCATCCTTCTCAGATGGTACTGGGCTAGGCACCTTTTCATCAGGCTTGGCTGGGCTAAGTTCATCCTTCAAAGATGATACTGGGCTGGGCACCTTCTGACCGGGCTTGGCTGGACTAAGTTCGTCCTTCACAGATGGCACCTGGCTGAGCACCTTCTCAACAGGTTTATCTGGGCTTTGATCATCATTTTCAGATGGCACCGAGCTCGGCACTTTCTCATCAGGCTTGGCTGGGCTAGCTACTTTTTCAGCAGGCTTGACAATGCCCGGTTCTTTGTCATCAGGCATTACCGGGCTACGGTCCTTTTCATCTGGCTTGGCTGGGCTAATTTCTTCCTTCTCAGAAGATACTGGGCTTGGCGCCTTCTCACCAAGCTTAACTGGGGTAAGTTCCTCCTTTACAGATGGCACCGGGCTGGGCACCTGCTCATCAGGCTTGGCTGGGCTTAGTTTATCCTTCTCAGATGATACTGGGCTTGGTGCCTTCTCATCTGGTTTGACTGAACTTAGTTCGTCCTTCACAAATGGCACCGGGCTGGGCACCTCATCAGGCTTAGTTGAGCTCAGTTCGTCCTTCACAGACGATATAGGACTTGGTGCTTTCTCATCAGGCTTTACTGGGCTTGGTGCTTGCTTATCAAGCTTGACTGGGCTTGGCTTCTTCTCATCAGTCTTGTCGGAGCTTAGCATCTTTTCATCAGGTTTAGTAATTACAGATACAACGTCCAGCTCTAACGGTTTTATTAACATTTCTTTAAGAGCGGAACTAATTGTTTTCTCATCAGGTTTGACTAGGCTAGCTGGTTCGTCATTAGGTTTAACTATGCTAGCTGCTTCTTCATCTGGTTTGTCTGGGCTAGCTGCTTTTTCAGCAGGCTTGACGATGCCCGTTTCATTGTCATCAGGCTGTACAGGGCTAGGCTCCGTTACATCTGGCTGGGCTGGGCTAATTTCTTCCTTTTCAGAAGATACTGGGCTTGGTGTCATTTCACCAAGTTTAACTGGGGTAAGTTCCTCCTTTACAGATGGCACCGGGCTGGGCACCTTCTCATCTGCTCTGGCTGGGCTAAGTTCTTCCTTCACAGATGGCACCAGGCTGGGCACCTTCTCAACAAGCTTGGCTGTACTATGTTCATCCTTCACAGATGGCACCAGGCTGGTCACCTTCTCATCAGGCTTAGCTGGGCTTAGTTCATCCTTTTCAGATGATAATTGGCTAGGCACCTTCTCATCAGGTTTGGTTGGGCTTAGTACATCCTTCAGAGATGCTACTGGGCTGGGCACCTTCTCTTCAGGCTTGGCTGGGCTAAGTTCATCCTTCAGAGATGATACTGGGCTGGGCACCTTCTCATCAGGCTGGGCTGGGCTAAGTTCGTCCTTCACAGATGGCACTGGGCTGGGCACCATCTCATCAGGCTTGGCTGGACTAAGTTCATCCTTTATAGATGGCACCGGGCTGGGCACCTTCTCATCAAGCTTAGCTGGGCTTAGTTCATCCTTTTCAGATGACACAGGGCTAGGCACCTTCTCATCAAGCTTGGCTGGGCTATCTGCTTTTTCAGCAGGCTTAACCATGCCCGGTTCTTTGTCATCAGGCTTTACGGGGCTAGGCTCCTTTTCATCAGGCTTGGTTGAGCTAATTTCTTCCTTCTCAAAAGATACTGGGCTTGGCGCCTTCTCACCAAGCTTAACTGGGGTAAGTTCCTCCTTTACAGATGGCACCGGTGTGGGCACCGTCTCATCAGGCTGGGCTGGGCTAAGTTCGTCCTTCACAGATGGCACTGGGCTGAGCACCTTCTCATCAGGCTCGGCTGGGCTTAGTTCATCCTTCTCAGATGGCACCGGGCTGGGCACCTTCTCATCAAGCTTAGCTGGGCTTAGTTCATCCTTTTCAGATGACACAGGGCTAGGCACCTTCTCATCAAGCTTGGCTGGGCTATCTGCTTTTTCAGCAGGCTTAACCATGCCCGGTTCTTTGTCATCAGACTTTAAGGGGCTAGGCTCCTTTTCATCAGGCTTGGTTGAGCTAATTTCTTCCTTCTCAGAAGATACTGGGCTTGGCGCCTTCTCACCAAGCTTAACTGGGGTAAGTTCCTCCTTTACAGATGGCACCGGGGTGGGCACCGTCTCATCAGGCTTAGCTGGGCTAAGTTCGTCCTTCACAGATGGCACTGGGCTGAGCACCTTCTCATCAGGCTCGGCTGGGCTTAGTTCATCCTTCTCAGATGATACTGAGCTTGGTGCTTTCTCATAAGGCTTGGCTGGGCTTAGTACATCCTCCACAGATGGCACAGAGGTGGGCACCGTCTCATCAGGTTTGGCTGGGCTAAGTTCATCCTTCACTGACGATACTGGGCTTGGGACTTTCTCATCAGGCTTGGCTGGGCTTAGTTCATCCTTTTCAGATGATACTGGGCTGGGCACCTTCTCATCAGGCTTGGCTGGACTAAGTTCATCCTTCATAGATAGCACCAGACTGGGCACTTTGTCATCAGGCTTGGCTGGGCTCAGTTCATCCTTCTCAGATGGTACTGGGCTGGGCACCTTCTCAACAGACTTGACTGTGGTTTCGTACTTCACAGATGGCATCGGGCTAGGCACCGTCTTATCAGGCTTGGCTGGGCTAAGTTCATCCTTCACTGACGATACTGGGCTTGGGACTTTCTCATCAGGCTTGGCTGGGCTTAGTTCATCCTTTTCAGATGATACTGGACTGGGCACCTTCTCATCAGGCTTGGCTGGACTAAGTTCATCCTTCATAGATAGCACCGGACTGGGCACTTTGTCATCAGGCTTGGCTGGGCTCAGTTCATCCTTCTCAGATGGTACTGGGCTGGGCACCTTCTCAACAGACTTGACTGTGGTTTCGTCCTTCACAGATGGCATCGGGCTAGGCACCGTCTCATCAGGCTTGGCTGGGCTAAGTTCATCCTTCACTGACGATACTGGGCTTGGGACTTTCTCATCAGGCTTGGCTTGGCTTAGTTCATCCTTTTCAGATGATACTGGGCTGGGCACCTTCTCATCAGGCTTGGCTGGACTAAGTTCATCCTTCATAGATAGCACCGGACTGGGCACTTTGTCATCAGGCTTGGCTGGGCTCAGTTCATCCTTCTCAGATGGTACTGGGCTGGGCACCTTCTCAACAGACTTGACTGTGGTTTCGTCCTGCACAGATAGCACCGGGCTGGGCACCTTCTCGTCAGGCTTGGCTGGGCTTAGTTCAACCTTTTCCGATGATACTGGGCTGGGAAGCTTCTCATAAGGCATGGTTGGGCTTAATTCATCCTTCTCAGATTTTACTGGGCTTGGTGCCTTCTCATCCGGTTTGATAGGGCTAAGTTCTTCTTTTTCAGTTGAAATTTGTCTTGGGTCTTTTTCATCATGTTTAACTGGGCTCAGTGGCTTTTCATCAGGCTTTGCTACGCTAGGCGCCTTCTCGTCTGGCTTAGCCGGGGTTGGTACCTTTTCACCAGGCTTAATTGGACTAGATGGCTTATCGTCAGGCTTGACTATGCCCAGATCTTCTTCCATCAAGACTGAGCTTGGCGACATTTCGTCAGTATCAAATGGATGAGGTGCCTTTTCAGCAAGTTTGACTGGGCTGTGTGTCATCTCATCAGTCTTAATTGGGCTTTGTGCCTTATCATCAGGTTTGAATTTGCTAAATTTCTTAACATCCCGCTTATCCATGCTAGGTTCCTCATCATCTGGGTGGAGACGGACCGAGCTAAGTTCTTCTTTTTTAGACGAGACTAGACTTGGTTCCTTAGATGTTTTCTTTTTAACTTCTTTTATTTCAACTGCCTCTAATTCTGGACTGAGTTCTTCCAGTTTTTCATGTTGAAGTAATTTATCGGATATAAATTCTTTTGTCTTATCAATAGTTTCTTCAAATTTGCTTAATAGAGTTTTTGCGATTGTCGCTTTTTCTAGTGCTAATTCTTCAGATTTACTTAATAAATCTTCACCATCGATTTCCTTTTCCATTTGTTTGATGCCATGAATATCTTTTTCTGGACCAACTTGCTTGTGATCAAGTTTGTCAGAAATGATATCTTTTTTCGTGATTTCATCAAGTTTTTCTTTTAGTTTTAAGTCTTGTTCTGTGTCAATAGAATCGTCAGATCCGATTGGGGGTAGTTTGGCAATATCCTTGGTTTCAATATCAAGTGATTTCAATGCAACAATTGTTTTGTCTACGGTTGCTATTACTTTGTGAGTAATTTTTTCATCTTCTTCTTTTTCGGAAATCAGTTTTTTCATATCTTCTTTGGCTGATAATGGGCTTGGAACTCGTTGTGAGTCCGAGTCTTCAAAGTGACTATCTTTCATAGCGTCAAGAAGTTCTTTTTCAGTAATCAAGTCACGATCCGCACTTATGATATCTTGTGTTTCCTTCGTTACTTTGGCAAGACTCAGTTTTCTTTCAGCTTCTTTCACTGTGTCTAGCACGAGTTCAGGGCTTGGTATTTCATCTTCAGACTGATCTTGTGTGTCGGTGTATATAGTGAGTTCTTTTGTAATTTTTTCATGTGTAAGGTCATCTTTGATTTTAATACCTTGATCCACTTCTTCCCTTATCTGAGCCTCTTTCTCTGAACTAGGTTCTTTTACAGGAACTTTGCTGAGAACGGCGTCAGAAATTTTAGGGACTTGTGGTTTCTCATCGATGGTGATTTTTTGTTTCTGTACTTTATCTGCTTCCAAAATATGTGACAGTTTAGGTTCCTCCACTGGACTTTCTTTGGTGTCGTCTAGTTTCTCTTCTGTAGAAATAGTTTCAAGTTTTTTGTAAGCTTCACCAAGAAGATCTTTGTCAACGAGAACAAAGCCATCTTCGTCCAAGTGCTCTTCCTTTTTATCTTCATGTTGGTCGTCAACTTTTATTGGCATGCTTTTATCTTTTTTAATTGGGGTTACCGTTTCGTGTGGTTTAATTGGACTTGATGTTTTCTCCTGAGTCTTCCCTTCAGTTGCAGGGGAACTAAGTTCCTTCTCTTTAGGTGTTACCGCGGCAGGTTTGACTGGGCTTGGCTCTTTTTCGTCAGCTTTAACTGGACTTTCTGTTTTCACATCAGGCTTGACTGGACTGGGCTCTTTAACGTCAGCCTCGACTGGGCTTGCTGCCTTTTCAACAGGTTCGACCGGGCTAGGTACCTTCTCGTATAATTTTATTGAGCTTTCTACCTTCTCAATAAGTTCAACTTGAGGTGCACCTGTATCGGTGTCTTCAATATCTGGTTTCAGTACAGATATTCCTTTCTCTGGGCTTAGTTTAGACTTATTATCAGCAAGAGTAACCGTTCTAATCGTTCGAGTCTTAATAGTGCCATCGGGAAGTTCATCTTCTTCAGTAGTCAGAACTATCGTTTTATACCGTAGAATTGTTCTAGTTATATTGCTATATTCTTGGATGATCGTCATAATGATAGTTTTTCGTTTTATAACGATACCATTTTCGGTAATAGTTACAAAATGAGTACTACTGTCTTCTTCTGGTTTTCCTACGGATTCGAAACCTTTAAGACTTTCGTCAATTTCTAATTCTTGGTCTTCATCAAAGATCAAGTAAGGTAACTTTTCTTTAGGAGTGACAAGCACATCTAAACTTGTTATTGTTTCTTTGTCTTTCTCATCTGGCGTGAGAGGACTAGCCGCTTTTTCATCAGGTTTGACCGGACTAGGTTCCTTTCCATCAGGTTTCACCAGGCTAGTCACCTTTTCATCAGGTTTGACCGGACTAGGTTCCTTCTCACCAGGTTTGACCGGGCTAAGTTCCTTCTCATCAGCTTTGACCGGGCTAGATTCTTTTCCATCAGGTTTCACGGGGCTAGTCACCTTTCCATCAGGTTTGACCAGGGAAGGTGCTTTTTCGTATTCTTTAATCGGGCTAACTTCTTTTTCATCAGGTTTGCTGGTAATAAAACTAAGATCAACTGGTTTTATGACCTTCTCAACAGATGCTATACTTGAAACATCTTCATCAGTTTCTGAAAGACTTAATTCCTTTTCTTCAGGCTTAATTAGACTATCCTCTGGCGTGTCAAGCCTTGGCTTCTTTTCAACCGACTTGAGTGGGCTAGGAGTTTTCTCGTCAGGTTTGACTGGGCTTGGCTCTTTCTCACCCGGCTTTACCAGGCTAGGCAACTTCTCATCAAGTTTGATTGGGCTGGTCTCCTTATCCTCAAGTTTATCTGGGCTAGGCGTTTTTGTAACAAGTTCGACAGGGCTAGGCGCTTTTTCAGCTGGCTTGATGGGACTTGTTTTGTGAACGTCAAGTTTAACAGGACTAGGTTCTTTCTCAACAGGTTTGCTGGGAATAAAACTAAGATCAACTGGTTTTGTCATTTTCTCTACAGACGTTATACTCGAAATATCTTCATCGGTTTCTGAAAGACTTAATTCTTTTTCTTCAAGTTTTATTGGACTGTGTGTCTTCTCCTCTGGCGTGACAAGGCTTGACTTTCTTTCGTCCTGCTGCACTGGGCTGGAAGTCTTCTCGTCAGGTTTGAGTGCACTAGGCTCTTTCTCGTCAAGATGTGTAATTGGTGCTTTTTCTTCTGTGCTTAAGCTTGGCTTTCTTTCATCAGGTTTAATTGAACTTGTTTTTTTCTCGTCAAGGTGAACTAGGCTTGGTGCTTTCTCCTCTGGTGTGATAAGGCTTGGTTTCCTCTCGTCAGGCTTGAGTGGGCTTGGCTCTTTCTCGCCAAGATGTACTGGACTAGATGCTTTCTCCTCTGGTATAATAAGGCTTGGTTTTCTTTCATCAGGCTTAACTGGGCTTGGTTCTTTCTCGTCAGGCTTGATTGGGCTTGGCTGTTTCTCATCAGGCTTAATTGGGCTTGGCTTTTTCTCGTCAAGCTTGATTGAGCTTGGCTCTTTCTCGTCATGCTTGACTGGGGTTGGCGCCTTCTCATCTGTGAGGATTAGGCTTGGTTTCCTTTCATCAGGCTTGATTGGGCTTGGTTCTTTCTCGTCAAGATGAACTGGCCTTGGCGCCTTCTGATCTGTGGGGGTTAGGCTTGGTTTCTTTTCATCAGGCTTGATTGGGCTTGATTCTTTCTCGTCAAGATGAACTGGGCTTGGCGCCTTCTCATCAGGAGTGATAAGGCTTGGTTTCTTTTCATCAGGCTTGATTGGGCTTGGTTCTTTCTCGTCATGCTTGACTGGGGTTGGCGCCTTCTCATCTGTGAGGATTAGGCTTGGTTTCCTTTCATCAGGCTTGATTGGGCTTGGTTCTTTCTCGTCAAGATGAACTGGCCTTGGCGCCTTCTGATCTGTGGGGGTTAGGCTTGGTTTCTTTTCATCAGGCTTGATTGGGCTTGATTCTTTCTCGTCAAGATGAACTGGGCTTGGCGCCTTCTCATCAGGAGTGATAAGGCTTGGTTTCTTTTCATCAGGCTTGATTGGGCTTGGTTCTTTCTCGTCATGCTTGACTGGGGTTGGCGCCTTCTCATCTGTGAGGATTAGGCTTGGTTTCTTTTCATCAGCCTTGATGGGGCTTGGTTCTTTCTCGTCAAGATGAAGTGGGCTTAGCGCCTTCTCATCTGGAGTAATAAGGCTTGGTTTCCCTTCATCAGGCTTGATTGGGCTTGGTTCTTTCTCGTCAAGATGAACTGGGCTTGGCGCCTTCTCATCTTTGGGGATAAGGCTTGGTTTCCTTTCATCAGGCTTGATTGGGCTTGGTTTTTTCTCGTCAACCTGTACTGGGCTTGGCGCCTTCTCATCTAGGGTAATAAGGCTTGGTTTCCTTTCATCAGGTTTGATTGGGCTTGGTTCTTTCTCGTCAAGATGAACTGGGCTTGGTGCCTTCTCATCTTCGGGGATAAGGCTTGGTTTCCTTTCATCAGGCTTAATTGGGCTTGGTTCTTTCTCGTCAAGATGAACTGGGCTTGGCGCCTTCTCATCTGTGGGGATCAGGCTTGGTTTCGTTTCATCAGGCTTAATTGGGCTTGGTTCTTTCTCGTCAAGATGAACTGGGCTTGGCGCCTTCTCATCTGTGGGGATCAGGCTTGGTTTCGTTTCATCAGGCTTGATTGGGCTTGGTTCTTTCTCGTCAAGATAAACTGGGCTAGGCGCCTTCTCATCTTTGGGGATAAGGCTTGGTTTCCTTTCATCAGGCTTGATTGGGCTTGATTCTTTCTCGTCATGATGAACTGGGCTTAGCACCTTCTCATCTGTGGGGATTAGGCTTGGTTTCGTTTCATCAGGCTTGATTGGGCTTGGTTCTTTCTCGTCGAGATGAACTGGGCTTGGCGCCTTCTCATCTGTGGGGATCAGGCTTGGTTTCGTTTCATCAGGCTTAATTGGGCTTGGTTCTTTCTCGTCAAGATGAACTGGGCTTGGCGCCTTCTCATCTGTGGGGATCAGGCTTGGTTTCGTTTCATCAGGCTTAATTGGGCTTGGTTCTTTCTCGTCAAGATGAACTGGGCTTGGCGCCTTCTCATCTGTGGGGATCAGGCTTGGTTTCGTTTCATCAGGCTTGATTGGGCTTGGTTCTTTCTCGTCAAGATAAACTGGGCTAGGCGCCTTCTCATCTTTGGGGATAAGGCTTGGTTTCCTTTCATCAGGCTTGATTGGGCTTGATTCTTTCTCGTCAAGATGAACTGGGCTTGGCGCCTTCTCATCAGGAGTGATAAGGCTTGGTTTCCTTTCATCAGGCTTGATTGGGCTTGGTTCTTTCTCGTCAAGATGAAGTGGGCTTAGCGCCTTCTCATCTGGAGTAATAAGGCTTGGTTTCCCTTCATCAGGCTTGATTGGGCTTGGTTCTTTCTCGTCAAGATGAAGTGGGCTTAGCGCCTTCTCATCTGGAGTAATAAGGCTTGGTTTCCCTTCATCAGGCTTGATTGGGCTTGGTTCTTTCTCGTCAAGATGAAGTGGGCTTAGCGCCTTCTCATCTGGAGTAATAAGGCTTGGTTTCCCTTCATCAGGCTTGATTGGGCTTGGTTCTTTCTCGTCAAGATGAACTGGGCTTGGTGCCTTCTCATCTTCGGGGATAAGGCTTGGTTTCCTTTCATCAGGCTTGATTGGGCTTAATTCTTTCTCGTCATGATGAACTGGGCTTGGCGCCTTCTCATCTGTGGGGATCAGGCTTGGTTTCTTTTCGTCAGGCTTGATTGGGGTTGGTTCTTTCTCGTCAAGATGAACTGGGCTTGGCACCTCATCTTGGGGGATAAGGCTTGGTTTCCTTTCATCAGGCTTGATCGGGCTTGGTTCTTTCTCATCAAGATGAACTGGGCTTGGCGCCTTCTCATCTGTGGGGATCAGGCTTGGTTTCGTTTCATCAGGCTTGATTAGGCTTGGTTCTTTCTCGTCAAGATGAACTGGCCTTGGCGCCTTCTCATCTGTGGGAGTTAGGCTTGGTTTCTTTTCATCAGGCTTGATGGGGCTGGGTTCTTTCTCGTCAAGATGAACTGGGCTTGGCGCCTTCTCATCAGGAGTGATAAGGCTTGGTTTCCTTTCATCAGGCTTGATTGGGCTTGGTTCTTTCTCGTCAAGATGAACTGGGCTTGGCGCCTTCTCATCAGGAGTGATAAGGCTTGGTTTCCTTTCATCAGGCTTGATTAGGCTTGGTTCTTTGTCGTCAAGATGAACTGGGCTTGGCGCCTTCTCATCTGTGGGGGTTAGGCTTGGTTTCTTTTCATCAGGCTTGATTGGGCTTGGTTCTTTCTCGTCAAGATGAACTGGGCTTGGTGCCTTCTCATCTTTGGCGATAAGGCTTGGTTTCCTTACATCAGGCTTAATTAGGCTTGGTTCTTTCTGGTCAAGATGAACTGGGATTGGCAACTTCTCATCTTCGGGGACAAGGCTTGGTTTCCTTTCGTCAGGCTTGATTGGGCTTGGTTCTTTCTCGTCAAGATGAACTGGGCTTGGCGCCATCTCATGAGGGGTAATAAGGCTTGGTTTCCTTTCATCAGGCTTGATTGGGCTTGGTTCTTTCTCGTCAAGATGAACTGGGCTTGGCGCCTTTTCGTCTTTGGGGATAAGGCTTGGTTTCCTTTCATCAGGCATGATTGGGCTTGGTTCTTTCTCGTCAAGATGAACTGGGCTTAGCGCCGACTCGTGAGGGGTACTAAGGCTTGGTTTCCTTTCATCAGGCTTCATTGGGCTTGGTTCTTTCTCGTCAAGATGAACTGGGCTTGGCGCCTTCTCATCTGTGGGGATTAGGCTTGGTTTCCTTTCATCAGGCTTGACTGGGCTTAGTTCTTTCTCGTCAAGATGAACTGGGCTTGGTGCCTTCTCCTGAGGGGTAATAAGGCTTGGTTTCCTTTCATCAGGCTTAAGTGGGCTTGGTTCTTTCTCGTCAAGATGAACCGGGCTTGGCGCCTTCTCATCAGGGGTGACAAGGCTTGGTTTCCTTTCATCAGGCTTGACTGGTCTTGGTTCTTTCTCGTCAAGATGAACTGGGCTTGGTCCCTTCTCATCTTTGGGGATAAGGCTTGGTTTCCTTTCATCAGGCTTGATTGGGCTTGGTTCTTTCTCGTCAAGATGAACTGGGCTTGGCACCTCATCTTGGGGGATAAGGCTTGGTTTCCTTTCATCAGGCTTGATGGGGCTTGGTTCTTTCTCGTCAAGATGAACTGGGCTTGGCGCCTTCTCATCTGTGGGGATCAGGCTTGGTTTCGTTTCATCAGCCTTGATTGGGCTTGGTTCTTTCTCGTCAAGATGAACTGGGCTTGGCGCCTTCTCATCTTTGGGGGTTAGGCTTGGTTTCTTTTCATCAGGCTTGATTGGGCTTGGTTCTTTCTCGTCAAGATGAACTGGGCTTGGTGCCTTCTCATCTTTGGCGATAAGGCTTGGTTTCCTTACATCAGGCTTAATTAGGCTTGGTTCTTTCTGGTCAAGATGAACTGGGATTGGCAACTTCTCATCTTCGGGGACAAGGCTTGGTTTCCTTTCGTCAGGCTTGATTGGGCTTGGTTCTTTCTCGTCAAGATGAACTGGTCTTGGCACCTCATCTTGGGGGATAAGGCTTGGTGTCCTTTCATCAGGCTTGATGGGGCTTGGTTCTTTCTCGTCAAGATGAACTGGGCTTAGCGCCTTCTCATCTGTGGGGATCAGGCTTGGTTTCGTTTCATCAGGCTTGATTAGGCTTGGTTCTTTCTCGTCAAGATGAACTGGGCTTGGCGCCTTCTCATCTGTGGGGGTTAGGCTTGGTTTCTTTTCATCAGGCTTGATGGGGCTGGGTTCTTTCTTGTCAAGATGAACTGGGCTTGGCGCCTTCTCATCAAGAGTGATAAGGCTTGGTTTCCTTTCATCAGGCTTGATTGGGCTTGGTTCTTTCTCGTCAAGATGAACTGGGCTTGGCGCCTTCTCATCAGGAGTGATAAGGCTTGGTTTCCTTTCATCAGGCTTGATTGGGCTTGGTTCTTTGTCGTCAAGATGAACTGGGCTTGGCGCCTTCTCATCTGTGGGGGTTAGGCTTGGTTTCTTTTCATCAGGCTTGATTGGGCTTGGTTCTTTCTCGTCAAGATGAACTGGGCTTGGTGCCTTCTCATCTTTGGCGATAAGGCTTGGTTTCCTTACATCAGGCTTAATTAGGCTTGGTTCTTTCTGGTCAAGATGAACTGGGATTGGCAACTTCTCATCTTCGGGGACAAGGCTTGGTTTCCTTTCGTCAGGCTTGATTGGGCTTGGTTCTTTCTCGTCAAGATGAACTGGGCTTGGCGCCTTCTCATGAGGGGTAATAAGGCTTGGTTTCCTTTCATCAGGCTTGATTGGGCTTGGTTCTTTCTCGTCAAGATGAACTGGGCTTGGCGCCTTTTCGTCTTTGGGGATAAGGCTTGGTTTCCTTTCATCAGGCTTGATTGGGCTTGGTTCTTTCTCGTCAAGATGAACTGGGCTTGGCGCCGACTCGTGAGGGGTACTAAGGCTTGGTTTCCTTTCATCAGGCTTGATTGGGCTTGGTTCTTTCTCGTCAAGATGAACTGGGCTTGGCGCCATTTCGTCTTTGGGGATAAGGCTTGGTTTCCTTTCATCAGGCTTGATTGGGCTTGGTTCTTTCTCGTCAAGATGAACTGGGCTTGGCGCCGACTCGTGAGGGGTACTAAGGCTTGGTTTCCTTTCATCAGGCTTGATTGGGCTTGGTTCTTTCTCGTCAAGATGAACTGGGCTTGGCGCCTTCTCATCTGTGGGGATTAGGCTTGGTTTCCTTTCATCAGGCTTGATTTGGCTGGGTTCTTTCTCGTCAAGATGAACCGGGCTTGGCGCCTTCTCATCAGGGGTGACAAGGCTTGGTTTCCTTTCATCAGGCTTGACTGGGCTTGGTTCTTTCTCGTCAAGATGAACTGGGCTTGGCACCTTCTCATCTGTGGGGATTAGGCTTGGTTTCCTTTCATCAGGCTTGACTGGGCTTAGTTCTTTCTCGTCAAGATGAACTGGGCTTGGTGCCTTCTCCTGAGGGGTAATAAGGCTTGGTTTCCTTTCATCAGGCTTAAGTGGGCTTGGTTCTTTCTCGTCAAGATGAACCGGGCTTGGCGCCTTCTCATCAGGGGTGACAAGGCTTGGTTTCCTTTCATCAGGCTTGACTGGGCTTGGTTCTTTCTCGTCAAGATGAACTGGGCTTGGAGCCTTCTCATCTTTGGGGATAAGGCTTGGTTTCCTTTCATCAGGCTTGATTGGGCTTGGTTCTTTCTCGTCAAGATGAACTGGGCTTGGCACCTCATCTTGGGGGAGAAGGCTTGGTTTCCTTTCATCAGGCTTTATGGGGCTTGGTTCTTTCTCGTCAAGATGAACTGGGCTTGGCGCCTTCTCATCTGTGGGGATCAGGCTTGGTTTCGTTTCATCAGGCTTGATTAGGCTTGGTTCTTTCTCGTCAAGATGAACTGGGCTTGGCGCCTTCTCATCTGTGGGGGTTAGGCTTGGTTTCTTTTCATCAGGCTTGATGGGGCTGGGTTCTTTCTCGTCAAGATGAACTGGGCTTGGCGCCTTCTCATCAGGAGTGATAAGGCTTGGTTTCCTTTCATCAGGCTTGATTGGGCTTGGTTCTTTGTCGTCAAGATGAACTGGGCTTGGCGCCTTCTCATCTGTGGGGGTTAGGCTTGGTTTCTTTTCATCAGGCTTGATTGGGCTTGGTTCTTTCTCGTCAAGATGAACTGGGCTTGGTGCCTTCTCATCTTCGGGGACAAGGCTTGGTTTCCTTTCGTCAGGCTTGATTGGGCTTGGTTCTTTCTCGTCAAGATGAACTGGGCTTGGCGCCTTCTCATCAGGGGTGACAAGGCTTGGTTTCCTTTCATCAGGCTTGATTGGGCTTGGTTCTTTCTCGTCAAGATGAACTGGGCTTGGCGCCGACTCGTGAGGGGTACTAAGGCTTGGTTTCCTTTCATCAGGCTTGATTGGGCTTGGTTCTTTCTCGTCAAGATGAACTGGGCTTGGCGCCATTTCGTCTTTGGGGATAAGGCTTGGTTTCCTTTCATCAGGCTTGATTGGGCTTGGTTCTTTCTCGTCAAGATGAACTGGGCTTGGCGCCGACTCGTGAGGGGTACTAAGGCTTGGTTTCCTTTCATCAGGCTTGATTGGGCTTGGTTCTTTCTCGTCAAGATGAACTGGGCTTGGCGCCTTCTCATCTGTGGGGATTAGGCTTGGTTTCCTTTCATCAGGCTTGATTTGGCTGGGTTCTTTCTCGTCAAGATGAACCGGGCTTGGCGCCTTCTCATCAGGGGTGACAAGGCTTGGTTTCCTTTCATCAGGCTTGACTGGGCTTGGTTCTTTCTCGTCAAGATGAACTGGGCTTGGCACCTTCTCATCTGTGGGGATTAGGCTTGGTTTCCTTTCATCAGGCTTGACTGGGCTTAGTTCTTTCTCGTCAAGATGAACTGGGCTTGGTGCCTTCTCCTGAGGGGTAATAAGGCTTGGTTTCCTTTCATCAGGCTTAAGTGGGCTTGGTTCTTTCTCGTCAAGATGAACTGGGCTTGGCGCCATTTCGTCTTTGGGGATAAGGCTTGGTTTCCTTTCATCAGGCTTGATTGGGCTTGGTTCTTTCTCGTCAAGATGAACTGGGCTTGGCGCCGACTCGTGAGGGGTACTAAGGCTTGGTTTCCTTTCATCAGGCTTGATTGGGCTTGGTTCTTTCTCGTCAAGATGAACTGGGCTTGGCGCCTTCTCATCTGTGGGGATTAGGCTTGGTTTCCTTTCATCAGGCTTGATTTGGCTGGGTTCTTTCTCGTCAAGATGAACTGGGCTTGGCGCCTTCTCATCTGTGGGGATCAGGCTTGGTTTCGTTTCATCAGGCTTGATTAGGCTTGGTTCTTTCTCGTCAAGATGAACTGGGCTTGGCGCCTTCTCATCTGTGGGGGTTAGGCTTGGTTTCTTTTCATCAGGCTTGATGGGGCTGGGTTCTTTCTCGTCAAGATGAACTGGGCTTGGCGCCTTCTCATCAGGAGTGATAAGGCTTGGTTTCCTTTCATCAGGCTTGATTGGGCTTGGTTCTTTGTCGTCAAGATGAACTGGGCTTGGCGCCTTCTCATCTGTGGGGGTTAGGCTTGGTTTCTTTTCATCAGGCTTGATTGGGCTTGGTTCTTTCTCGTCAAGATGAACTGGGCTTGGTGCCTTCTCATCTTCGGGGACAAGGCTTGGTTTCCTTTCGTCAGGCTTGATTGGGCTTGGTTCTTTCTCGTCAAGATGAACTGGGCTTGGCGCCTTCTCATCAGGGGTGACAAGGCTTGGTTTCCTTTCATCAGGCTTGATTGGGCTTGGTTCTTTCTCGTCAAGATGAACTGGGCTTGGCGCCGACTCGTGAGGGGTACTAAGGCTTGGTTTCCTTTCATCAGGCTTGATTGGGCTTGGTTCTTTCTCGTCAAGATGAACTGGGCTTGGCGCCTTCTCATCTGTGGGGATTAGGCTTGGTTTCCTTTCATCAGGCTTGATTGGGCTGGGTTCTTTCTCGTCAAGATGAACCGGGCTTGGCGCCTCCTCATCAGGGGTGACAAGGCTTGGTTTCCTTTCATCAGGCTTGACTGGGCTTGGTTCTTTCTCGTCAAGATGAACTGGGCTTGGCGCCTTCTCATCTGTGGGGATTAGGCTTGGTTTCCTTTCATCAGGCTTGACTGGGCTTAGTTCTTTCTCGTCAAGATGAACTGGGCTTGGCGCCTTCTCATCTTTGGGGATAAGGCTTGGTTTCCTTTCATCAGGCTTGATTGGGCTTGGTTCTTTCTCGTCAAGATGAACTGGGCTTGGCACCTCATCTTGGGGGATAAGGCTTGGTTTCCTTTCATCAGGCTTGATGGGGCTTGGTTCTTTCTCGTCAAGATGAACTGGGCTTGGCGCCTTTTCATCTGTGGGGATCAGGCTTGGTTTCGTTTCATCAGGCTTGATTAGGCTTGGTTCTTTCTCGTCAAGATGAACTGGGCTTGGCGCCTTCTCATCTGTGGGGGTTAGGCTTGGTTTCTTTTCATCAGGCTTGATGGGGCTGGGTTCTTTCTCGTCAAGATGAACTGGGCTTGGCGCCTTCTCATCAGGAGTGATAAGGCTTGGTTTCCTTTCATCAGGCTTGATTGGGCTTGGTTCTTTGTCGTCAAGATGAACTGGGCTTGGCGCCTTCTCATCTGTGGGGGTTAGGCTTGGTTTCTTTTCATCAGGCTTGATTGAGCTTGGTTCTTTCTCGTCAAGATGAACTGGGCTTGGCGCCTTCTCATCTGTGGGGATTAGGCTTGGTTTCCTTTCATCAGGCTTGACTGGGCTTAGTTCTTTCTCGTCAAGATGAACTGGGCTTGGCGCCTTCTCATGAGGAGTAATAAGGCTTGGTTTCCTTTCATCAGGCTTAAGTGGGCTTGGTTCTTTCTCGTCAAGATGAACTGGGCTTGGTGCCTTCTCCTGAGGGGTAATAAGGCTTGGTTTCCTTTCATCAGGCTTAAGTAGGCTTGGTTCTTTCTCGTCAAGATGAACCGGGCTTGGCGCCTTCTCATCAGGGGTGACAAGGCTTGGTTTCCTTTCATCAGGCTTGATTGGGCTTGGTTCTTTCTCGTCAAGATGAACTGGGCTTAGCGCTTTCTCATCTGTGGGGATTAGGCTTGGTTTCTTTTCATCAGGCTTGATTGGGCTTGGTTCTTTCTCGTCAAGATGAACTGGGCTTGGCGCCTTCTCATCTGTGGGGATTAGGCTTGGTTTCCTTTCATCAGGCTTGACTGGGCTTGGTTCTTTCTCGTCAAGATGAACTGGGCTTGGCGCTTTCTCATCTGTGGGGATTAGGCTTGGTTTTCTTTCATCAGGCTTGATCGGGCTTGGTTCTGTCTCGTCAAGATAAACTGGGGTTGGCGCCTTGTCATCTGGGGTAATAAGGCTTGGTTTCCTTACATCAGGCTTGATTGGGCTTGGTTCTTTCTCGTCAAGATGAACTGGGCTTGGCGCTTTCTCATCTGTGGGGATTAGGCTTGGTTTTCTTTCATCAGGCTTGATCGGGCTTGGTTCTTTCTCGTCAAGATGAACCGGGCTTGGCGCCTTCTCATCAGGGGTGACAAGGCTTGGTTTCCTTTCATCAGGCTTGATTGGGCTTGGTTCTTTCTCGTCAAGATGAACTGGGCTTGGCGCTTTCTCATCTGTGGGGATTAGGCTTGGTTTCTTTTCATCAGGCTTGATTGGGCTTGGTTCTTTCTCGTCAAGATGAACTGGGCTTGGCGCCTTCTCATCTGTGGGGATTAGGCTTGGTTTCCTTTCATCAGGCTTGACTGGGCTTGGTTCTTTCTCGTCAAGATGAACTGGGCTTGGCGCTTTCTCATCTGTGGGGATTAGGCTTGGTTTTCTTTCATCAGGCTTGATCGGGCTTGGTTCTGTCTCGTCAAGATAAACTGGGGTTGGCGCCTTGTCATCTGGGGTAATAAGGCTTGGTTTCCTTTCATCAGGCTTGATTGGGCTTGGTTCTTTCTCGTCAAGATGAACTGGGCTTGGCGCTTTCTCATCTGTGGGGATTAGGCTTGGTTTTCTTTCATCAGGCTTGATCGGGCTTGGTTCTGTCTCGTCAAGATAAACTGGGGTTGGCGCCTTGTCATCTGGGGTAAGAAGGCTTGGTTTCCTTCCATCAGGCTTGACTGGGCTTGGTTCTTTCTCGTCGAGATGAACTGGGCTTGGCGCGTTCTCATCTCTAGGAATAAGGCTGGGTTTCCTTTCATCAGGCTTGATTGGGGTTAATTCTTTCTCGTCAAGATGAACCGGGCTTGGCGCCTTCTCATCTAGGGTAATGAGGCTTGGTTTCCTTTCATCAAGCTTGATTGTGCTTGGTTCTTTCTCGTCAAGATGAATTGGGCTTGGCGGTCTCTCACCTTTGGGGATAAGGCTTGGTTTCCTTTCACCAGGCTTGATTGGGCTTGGTTCTTTCTCGTCAAGATGAACTGGGCTTGGCGCCTTCTCATCTTTGGGGAAAAGGCTTGGTTTCCTTTCATCGGGCTTGATTAGGCTTAGTTCTTTCTCGTCTAGATGAACTGGGCTTGGCGCCTTGTCATCTGGGGTAAGAAGGCTTGGTTTCCTTCCATCAGGCTTGACTGGGCTTGGTTCTTTCTCGTCGAGATGAACTGGGCTTGGCGCGTTCTCATCTCTAGGTATAAGGCTGGGTTTCCTTTCATCAGGCTTGATTGGGCTTAATTCTTTCTCGTCAAGATGAACCGGGCTTGGCGCCTTCTCATCTAGGGTAATGAGGCTTGGTTTCCTTTCATCAACCTTGATTGTGCTTGGTTCTTTCTCGTCAAGATGAATTGGGCTTGGTGCTCTCTCACCTTTGGGGATAAGGCTTGGTTTCCTTTCACCAGGCTTGATTGGGCTTGGTTCTTTCTCGTCAAGATGAACTGGGCTTGGCGCCTTCTCATCTTTGGGGAAAAGGCTTGGTTTCCTTTCATCGGGCTTGATTAGGCTTAGTTCTTTCTCGTCTAGATGAACTGGGCTTGGCGCCTTCTCATGAGGGGTAATAAGGCTTGGTTTCCTTTCATCGGGCTTGATTGGGCTTGGTTCTTCCTCGTCAAGATGAACTGGGCTTGGCACCTTTTCATCTTTGGGGATAAGGCTTGGTTTCCTTTCATCAGGCTTGATGGGGCTTGTTTCTTTCTCGTCAAGATGAACTGGGCTTGGCGCCTTCTCATCTGTGGGGATTAGGCTTGGTTTCCTTTCATCAGGCTTGATTGAGCTTGGTTCTTTCTCGTCAAGATGAACAAGGTTTGGCGCCTTATCATCTGGGGTGATAAGGCTTGGTTTCCTTTCATCAGGCTTGATTGGGCTTTGTTCTTTCTCGTCAAGATGAACTGGGCTTGGCGCCTTCTCATCTGGCGTGATAAGGCTTGGTTTTCTTTCAACAGACGTGACAAAGCTTGGTTCTTTCTCGTCAAGATGAACTGGACTAGGTTCTTTCTCATCCAGATGTACAGGGCCAGGCGCCTTTTCTTCCAGAGTGATAAGACTCGGTTTCCTCTCATCAGTCTTGTCTGGAATGAGTTCATGTTCTTTTTCTTGTATTATGATTTGTTTTGGCTTCTTATCATTAAGAGTAACATGTCTGAAAGTCCGACTAACTTTGGAGCCATCGGGAAGTTCGTCTTCTTCGATTGTTAAGACGGTTACTTTATATTTATATATTGTTCTTGTAATATTGCAATACTCTTGTATAATTGTTGTTATGTTAGACTTTCTTCGTATAGTTACGCCTTTTTCGGTAACAGTGACAGACGTTGTTATCGTTTGTTCTTCAGATTTACCTTGTGGTTCAAAAGATTTAAGCGCTTCTTCAATTTCTATTTCCAGGCTTTCATCATATATCTGGCAGGGTAATTTTTCTTCTACAGTGCTTTGACTTACGTCTTCCGACTTAACTGGGCTAGCTGCTTCAGAATCAACTTTTCTTACTTCTCTGTCATCAATTTTGACAGGACTAGGTACTTTCTCCTCGACCGGGCTAGGCAATTCTTTGTCGGGTTTAGGCAATTTATCTTTGAATTCGAATGGAATGGGGTCCGGTTTGTTGTCAAAAAGTTTCATCTGTCTTATAACTTGAGTGTATCTTGAGCCATTTGGATGTTCATCCTCTTCAATGGTCATAATGCAAATCTTGTATTTCACAATTTGCTTGGAAACGTGTTTATATTCTGTAATAACTGTTGTTATCAGAGATTTTCTCGTCATAACGATACCTTTTTCAGTAACGGTTTCTACCTTGCCAGTAGTATGTTCTTCTGACGTACCCAAAGGTTCGAATTCTTTCAGTAGCTCATTAATTTCTGATTCCTGATCTTCATCACAAATCAAGGTAGGTACCTCCCCATCAGGCTTTACGGTGGGACTTGGTGCCTTCTCTTCGGGCTGTAGTAGTGGACTAGGAGCCTTGTCATCGGCTTTAGTTGGGCTAGCTACCTTCTCATCAAGTTGAATGGGGCTTGGTGCCTTCTCTTTTGGCTTGATTGGGGTAGTTATCTTTTCCTCCGGGGTAACAGGGCTTGGTTTCTTTTCATCAGGTTTGATTGGGCTTGGCTCTTTCTCGTCAGGATGAACTGGGCTTGGCGCTTTCTCGTCTGGGATGATCGGGCTTAGTTTTATCTCATCTGCCTTGTCGGGGATAGGTACCTTCTCATCAACATGAGTTGGGCTAGGTGCTTTCTCGTCTGGCTTGACGGGGCTAGGTGCCTTCTCCTCTGGTGTTATTAAGCTTGGCTTTCTCTTATCAGCCTTAACTGGGCTTGGCTCTTTCTCGTCAGGTTTGATGGAGCTAGGTGCTTTTACTGATAGCTCCTTTTTTAAACTTACCTTAGTTACAGGCAATTCCTCGATGGTTGCTTGTAATTTGTCTTCGAATTCAAATGGAATAGGGTCTGGCTTTATATCAACAAGTTTCATCTGTCTAATAACTCGAGTGTATTTGGAACCATCTGGATGTTCATCCGCTTCAATAGTCATAATGCAAATCTTGTATTTGACAATTTTTTTGGTAACATGTTTATACTCCTGAATAACTGTCGTAATGAGAGATTCTCTCGTCATAATGATGCCTTTCTCAGTGACAGTTTCAACTTTGCCAGACGTATGCTCTTCTTTGCCCAAAGGTGTAAATTCTTTGAGCATTTCATCAATTTCTGCTTCTTGCGCTTCGTCTGAAATCAAAATAGGCATCTCGCCATCAGGCCTTTCTGAAACTAATGTTTTGTCTTGAGGCTCAGTTGGAGTTGTTATTTTTTCATGTTTGATTGGGCTAGTTTTGTCGAGTGGTAATTCCTTTTCAGGACTTGGAGATTTTCTTTCCATCAATTCCTTTGCTAAACTAAGGGGCTTCTGATCGGTCATTTGTTCCTCTGGGCTAAGCGATTTCTCATCTGTAGGAGAAATAAGCTTAGGTTTTTCATATGCGAGCGTGACTTTTCTGATGGTACGACTTACTTTAGAACCGTCTGGCAGCTCATCTTCTTCAAAAGTTAAAACAGTAGTTTTATATCTAAATGCTGTTTTGGTCATATTGGTATATTCCTGGAGAATTGTCGTAATTATTGATTTCCTTTGTACTAAGATGCCTTTTTCAGTGATTGTTATGATTTGCGTTGTGGTAACTTCCTCAGGCTTTCCAGTTGGTTCAAAGCTCATAAGTCTTTCTTCAATTTCTAATTCTTCATCTTCATCGTAAATTAAGCTTGGCTTATCGTCTGGTGTTTGACTTAAAGGCTTTGATACAGTTGGGCTAGGAATTTGTTCTTCAAAATCAGTCAAACTTGACAGTTTCTCATCAGACTTCACTGGAGAAGCTTCGAGTTTTACTGGGCTAGGTGCTTTTTTATCTAGTTTCGTTGGGATTAGTGCTTTCTCGTCTGGAGTGACTGCACTGAGCTTTGGTCGTTCATGAGAAAGGAGTACCTTTCTGTAAGTTCTCCCAATTTTTTTACCATCAGGAAGTTCATCATCTTCAATTGTCAAAATAGTAGTTTTGTATCTAACGATCGTCCTAGTAATGTTACTATATTCCTGTAAGATAGTGGTAACTTTAGATTTTCTTGTTATGACAATACCTTTCTCGGTAATTGACAAAAACTGTGTAGTAGAGACTTCCTCCGGTTTTCCTATTGGTTCAAATCCAATTAGCCTTTCTTCAATATCTAGCTCTTGATCTTCATCATAAATTAAGCTAGGGACCTTGTCTTCCGGGGTGTCTTTAACAGGAGTAGTTTTTTCCTTTTCAGGCTGGGGCGAGCTAGGCACTTTCTCACTTAGAACGGCTTTTTCAGGACTGATTTCTTTCTCCGGACTTATTTTTTCTAATTTTAAGTCCAACTTGGTAAGAACAGGTTTAGTAGTGTCGGTTATTTGATCCTTCATTTCGTCAAATATGGATACTTCATGTTGTTTATCAATAGGTAACTCTACTTCAACCTCTTCTGAAGGTACTTCCGAGATTGGGCTAGGTGTTTTAATATCGGCCTTTTCGGGAACCTTCTTTTCTAGAATTAGATCTTTTTCTTTTATTTCTTTTTCAGGACTTGGCTCTTCCTTGCTGTCAGTTGGCTTTATTTCAGTTTCCTTTATTATGGCCTTTTCTGCGATTTCTTTCTCTGGGCTAGGTTCTTTCTTATCAGCTTTTTTTCCGAAGAATCCGAACACTTCATCTTTGAAAGCGGATACCTTTCCAGCTACTTTTTCTACTCTCGTTTCAGCTTTTTGTAGTAATGTTTTCTTAGGGAGCTCTTTTTCAGGACTTATGGGTTTTTCCTCAATGGGTGTTTTGTCTTTAATAAGTTTTTCAGGTGGTTCAGGTTTTTCTGAAATGGTTTCCTTCTTCGGTTCTACAGGTGCGTCGTCTAAGCTGGCTGGCTTTTCAGAAACATCTGGTGTGATGTCTTCGAGTGATTTAGATTCACTTACTTCGGATAGTTTTGTATCAATTTTTTCTTGTAGAATTTTCTCTTCTTTTCTCTTTAGATCAGCAATTTTTTCTTCAAGTTTTTCTAGTGTCTTAGCTGATTCTAATGTAGTACTGACTCTTCTCTCAGATTTTACTTCGTCAACATCTGCTGCGGCATGGTCAGTTATATCTGTACTGATTTGTGCTTCCGTAACTCCAATTATATGATCTTCATCTGAAACCTCTTTAATATCGTCTACTTTATCTTTCATCTTTTCTTCCAGAAGTTCTCGTTTTACTCGCTTACCTTCACTTAGTACAGTTTTGTCTGAAGTCTCACTGACATCTTCTGATGTGATTGATCGCACTGGCGACGCTTCTTTCTGTATAGTCTCTGCAATTTCATGACTGGGTTTTGCATCAAAGGTTTTAATTTCTTTAACATCTTCATGAAAATCATGTTTGATTTCTTGTTCACTTGACAAAAGCATCTTTGTAGCTTCAATAACACTAACAGTTTTGTCCACACTTGGGAAGGCTTCAGGTGATTTACTTAATAAAGGCGACTTCTCCGCCATGATTTCTTCTAAGCTTTTTTCTGATTTTAGTACTTCAGCAACGTCAGCCACAATTTTTTCGACTTCTTTAGGACTTATGGGAGGTTTATCCATTTCTAACTTACGAGCCTCTTCAATTTCTTTTTCAACATCTTCAGGTATTGATGGGATTTTTTCAGGCATACATGGGATCTCTTCGATTACAATAATATCATCTTTAATTGGTGAATCAAGAGTCGTAATGTGAGTTTCTCTTAATTTCTCAGTGAACTGACCGTAATCATACTCAGCATCATCGTATTCTTTAACGGGTTTTAAGTCTTTATCAGGCATAGCTGAAACTTTCATTTGCTCGTGGTACATTGGGGACTCTGGTGCTGAACCAGGTGTCACAGTAACGAGTTCAGGATGTGACGCACCTTGAACAGTTTTAACTACCACGTCATCTTGGACTGCTTTCATTCCTTTGTAAGACATAGCCGCATCCTGGTCTGGAAGAGGTAGGTCTTTAGGAACTCTAATTTCTTCTGGTTTACGTTTAGTGAATTCTTCTTCTGGTGTTTTCTTTTCAACATAGGTTCTATAGTCTACTTCCTCGTGTAAAGGTAGGTCGGCTACTTCATCTGGTGTCTTGACAATTTCTCTAACAGGCACTGGTATGGACTCAAGTTTAGGACTTTTTTCAAGTGATAATGGTTTCGTATCGACTAAGCTTTGAGGTGGTATTACTTCCTTTGTTTCCTCTTGAATGTGTTTTTCTTCGACTTGTTGATCTTCTTTTATATCATCAAGAGTTATTCGTTCATCTTCAGGCAGAGTTGGCGCAGTTGTAGCTCCAGATTCAATAGTAGTAGATATTTTCTCATCCGGTTGAGACTCTTGAACCTGCATTTCAAGAGAATCTTTGGGTTTGGGAATACTCTTACTATCAGAAGTCTTCTTTTCACTGCTAATATCTTGTTTTTCTTCGACACTCACTGAGTGTTCCTTGGACTCAATTTGTTTTGCTTCCGTCTCAATAACCGCTTCAGTCTTTATTTGTGTTTCTTCTGGTATTTCCTTTTCCTGTTCTAATACTGGTAAATCTTTCTTTTTCTCTGATTCTTCTTTGTCTTTAGCGTGTTTTTGTAATTCATCTTCATGATCGTGGCTATCTTCTCGATCCAAAACGGAGTCCTCGGTATATTGTTCAACTTCTTCCTTTTCAATAATCAAATATTCTTCTTCAAATTCACCGTCGGCAGTCGTTTCAGTCTTGGTATCATCTAACAAGCAAGTAATTTTTTCGATATCCGATCGTCCTACAAACTCAATCTTTTCCTCAGCTTCGCTATCCCTGTTAAATACTGCTTCTATTTCTCGTACGATTTCTTGTTCTTCTCTTTCATCTAACTCTTGCTGTTTTATATCGTCGATGGACTTTGACGTTTCTTCGTCAGATTTCTTTGCATCTTTTAGAATATCTTCGTAGTTAACTCTTTGTAACCCCTTTAACTTTGAAGAATCAGCCTTAACTGACTTCACTGATTTAGTTGGGCTCTTCATAGCTTTTAATCCTTTCACGGGTGATGCTAGCGGTCTTGGTCGGCGCGATATAGGTTCTCGTTTAGCTTTAGTTTCTACCTTTCCAGGTGGTTTTGCTGTAACGTCTCGTTTAGGTGATGCTTGTTTATACTTTGATTCAACAACCATGCGATTTTTCGCTTCTTTGGTGCTTTTGGCTGGGGTGCTACCGGGGCTCAGTCTTCTGGTTTTGGCTTTAATTTTGTCTTTAACCGCTGGTGCGGATGGAGTAGGTTTGGCTTCAACTATCTTTTTGGGTGTAGTTGGAGGTGATTTTTTGTCTTCAGGTGCTGTTTTTTTATCAGTGCTCACTGTTGTTTTCCTTTCTGAAACGGCCCGCGTGGCACGATGGCTGATTTTACTCCTACTCATTGATGACGTCATTTCAGATTTTCGAGTGTCTACCCGTGTTTTCTTTTCTACTTTAGCTTTCGGTTCAGCGTCAACTTTTTTACCATCAGCCTTAACTACAGAGTCTTTAACTTCATCAGTCTTATCAGCGCGTTTCATTTTCTTATCCGCAGCCTTCTTTTTAACTTCTTTTTTTTTAGGCAGACCGTCTATCACAGTGCTCTCGTATTGAGCAATCTTATCATCTAGTTTAGTTTCTATTCTTGCAGTGATAGCATCGTGTAAGACGGAGTCCATTTTATCTTCTCTGTCTACGAGTTCACTAAGTAATTTATTGTCTATAATATTTTTTGTTTCTCCTTCTTTGAGGTCTCTTGGGGGAGGTTCTGGCTCGACGAGTTTTTCTTCTTTCGTCTTTTCAGTAATAATGCTTCTTTCTTTGCCAGATTTAGTTGTGGCTTTAGCGCTAGTCTTTGTAGTAGTGACTGTAGTGGTGGTTGTGGTGGCTGGTGGCGTTGTGGGAGCCATCTGCCTTCCCGTGCAAGTGGGGTGCTGTAGAAATTCTAAGTGTTTGAGCTTTTCTAAGCCTTCGAATATTTTATGTTGCGGAGTCGATCCTGGGAACATTATCCTGGTAATCGTATCGTCAGGGTTGGCTGGGCGCCACACTAGTAACGCGCATATCGATACTAAGTTTGGTATCGGGAAATTGAACTGTCCGGATACACTGGCGCCTTCGAATAGTTTTTGTTCACTGTTGTGCCAACGTTTTAGGAATTCACGAACGTATTTAGAGTCCTTGGACGGATTCAGTACGTACATGTCTAGGGTTCCTGAAATGGAACGAAAAACAGGTATTATAATTTGAGTACTTCAATTTTATTTTTTGATTGTCAGTGTGAATTAATTAAAATTAGCAACCTTCTTATAACAGTACTTAAAAGAAATAAGATAACGTTATTGGATAGTGCTATTGGTTTGATGTTTAATTTCTGAATACTCATAAAGAATACATTTTGCTTAAATTGTTTTTTTTTTCTTTGTCTAATAAATAAAATAATATCGAGGACCTCAGAAACCAGATCATTTATATGTACCTAACACGAAAGAGTGGTCAATTGGTAATGTGAATTGTGAAGTGAACAAAGAACAAGTAATATAAACAGGCTTATTAGAAATAGAAGTACAGTTAAACGTACCATGTCCAACTTTGTGGTACAGGTTGATAGGTTCGGGGTTTCTGTAGCAGTGCTGTGGCTTGAGGTTGATGTGGCGCAGATCGGCCATCATGTCGGAGCCCTCCTGCAGCAGCGACACCAGCAGCGGGTCCACGTCCTTGTCTCCGTCGGGGCTCGCGAGAGCGCGGCGTTCCTGGAAACACGAATATTCGGTTTTGAATCTGAACTGTCCTCCCATACCTATTAACAGTGTAATTTGAAAATATTTTAAATGCCAATTATTTTAAGAGTACCTTGGAGTTTCTTGCCGGCTCTTCTCCATAGGAAACGACCAATTGGAACTGTGCTTCTGACGTTTCTATGTGCGAGAGTTATGTGAAATGAAATATTTTGAATTTGTATTTAAATATTGGTACTATAGGTACTACTCTTCTGTTTATCCTTACGGGGAAACCAGGTGTGATGTTATATTTTTTGGTTTTTCGTCCGCCTTCGAAAGTATAAAACTGTGGATCTATTAGTGGTAAGTACAAGAATCTGTGGATCTGTGTCTTTCAAAATATTTTTTGGCCATGGAAACCGATATTAGACTAGATATGTATACCGTCTGAACGTCGTATAAATAAAAATATTTGAAAGATGAACCATTAATTTGCCATTCGTAGAATTTAATATTGAAACCGGTCTTTTGAAAAATTAATGTAACTGTAAATCTTTCATTCTTCTAAAAGTTCATTAAAAAAAAGGGAATGTACATAATTTTAATTTTACCAAACCAGCTTTGATTTCTTAGAAAACTGGTTCCGTCGTTTTATGTTGCTGTGCCTGACAGGGTCCATAATGATATTTTACCTTGTATATACCATCTATGTAACACATATGGAATGCAATAAAGATTTGAGTATTGAGTATAACGGCCGTCATGAAAATCTGTAATTTTCACGAGTATTTGACATTAAGGAGAGAGATCTTTGACAGTCGTTACGGGTAGCCAGAAACGCGAAAATCTGACAACTAGTCTTACCAAGGGGTATCGTATTACCCGGTAACGGGGTTGTAGAGGTCAGATAGGCAGTCGGTTCATATAAAATACAGGTATTCAGATGCATCAGATTAGACTGGAAGCCGACCCCAACATAGTTGGGCAAAGCCTGGCAGATGATGATGATTTGACATTAAGTTGATAAAAACGTTAGCTCTGTTAATGTGTTTGGACAGCCGTTATGGTGAGACTGTTCATAGCTTTCATAGGAAACCAAAGCTTTAGTCATTAGTAGGTAGCTATCCCTTAAGAGAATGTGTCTTTACATACCCCGATACATCACATAATATCACTGGTTTTTAGAACACTTTTTTAAACACAAAAAATAATCACTTTTAAGGTACTTTGTGTCAGGCGCACTACGCCACTGCCGTACGTGGTATACGATCGCGACAAACTGATTGGAAGGTGATACTATACGCATCACTGATTGCCTTAGATTATAGAATAATGTGTTTAGACTTCATTGATTTTATTAATTAACATAGAAAATCTATCCTTTAGATATTTAAAATAATAATAACGCCTAAAAGGTGGCCGATACTTAGCGATCGGGGCATTTAGAGTCGTGCTACCAATCAACCAATCTGCTAATTGGCCAATAGGTTTTCTATGGCATTAGCAATTCTAATAACGTAGCGATACGAGAAAATAAGAAGTTAAGTTAGTTGGTTTAATTAACTATCACTAGTAGGTACGTACCCATACTTTTGTAAAGCGAAAGTAACTCTGTCTAACGGTTTATCTGATAATTTTTCACGCGAATTTCGATGAATTTTAGCACCTAAGTACAAATTTTATTTTGGTTTCAAATTGACGTTATTTCAAGTTAGACAAATATCAATTTTATTTTAATGGTAATTAAGTTAATTTCAGAGTGACTAGCACTATTGAAAAAGTTATTAAAATGTTTGAAGTTCTAGCGTGAACTGAACTTTATTGTGTAGGAATTAAAGTTATTTTTCCATAAACTCATATTTGTTTACATTTTTTGCAAATATGTCTCGATTATAAGTTAGGTGATCCATGATCTGGGTTAGGACATAAGATACTTTATATTCCGGTAATACGTTTCCGTGGCATCCTTCGAGCGGGCGAGGCCGCGTGGTAAAGCTTACATAAACTTTCAACGTTTCTCGCAAACAAACAAACAAACCCACAGGCACCGCTAGTTAACCAGAGTAACATTACTAAATCTGTTCTATAAGATTCTAAAGGGCACATAACCAGTAAGCAGTGTGTCCAATGAAGTGTATCTGCGCAGTGTCATGTGTCGGCCTCGTGGGCGTCTGTGTGGCGCCGGTGAACCTGGTCTCATTGTTGGAACAACTCGGTGACGACGTGGGGCATAGTGGGGCAGAAGGTAGGAAAAGTCTTGATATACTCGTAATTCTAGTTGGTGATGAGAGTAAGGTGTTTTAAATGATGAGCAGCTTATATTACCTATACTAATTGGACCAATACAACATCTTATGATTCGAAGAATCTGTTAAGAAAGAGCTCTGTCCCTAAGACGACCCACTGATCAGATTCAATTTCGTACCGTATTAGTACCTACCTTTTTTTTTTTTTCTAATTAGGATAATGTTAAAATCAGAAATCTGTCATATTTCTAATTAGGATAATGTTAGAATCAGAAATCTGTCATTTTTCTAATTAGGATAATGTTAGAATCAGAAATCTGTCATATTGGTATAATATCTAACAAAGTTTTGTCTGATAAGAAATGACTTCTCAATTACTTACTCATTTATTTCTCAGTCAAATAGTTTCATTCGTTTGTCTAGAATGTGGGTGACTGACGAGGTGACAGCTTATACAGATGTAAGAAAAAGAAGACTAAAGTCTGGCCGTCGAGAGACTGCATTCCTGACACATGTCAGTGCGACAATTCTAGTAGCTAATAAAAATCAAATTCGCAAATCACGTATTCGTATGTATGAAACTGACAAGTGTCAAGAACGCATTCTCTCGTCGGCCGCACTGTAGCTGCGCTGACCCGGAATAAGTAGAATGATAAACTAATTATAATATTACTCCCATGACCTAAGCAGTAAGTAATAGCAGTGGACGTCTTTCGGCTGAAATGATGACGATGACGAAGCAATAAAACTAATCTCACCTCTAAATTACAGAAGAAGTGTCCAATCTGAGGGTACACAGTAGCTCCGGCCTTCCTGCGCAGCACGGAGGCCATGCCGGACATGGAGCAGTTGTTGATCCTGGTGAATAGTACGGCATCGAGTCGGTCCAGGTGGCGCGCGAAGTCCCACCAGCATGCCTTGCGGGAGAAGCCTCCGTCAACTGAAAGGTGCGGCAGGTACTAGTTAGTATTTGTTTAGGTAAGTTTTGCTAGAGTTCAAATTCCTGTTAATATTTAAAGTCAGTTTTGTGACTTCTGCAGGTCCTTGCCACCTGCAGAAGTCACAAAAAAATGAGTACTAGGTAGTTTTTCTTATTACTACTCTTAACGGCAGAAGATATCAGTGAGGGTTGTAGTACTTTTAATGTCCCTAACTAAGGCAATAACGAAGATGATACAAGCCCTGATTTAGTTTGGGAATCAGTTTCAGTACCTTAAGTAAAAATAAATTAATACTGTACCTGTGTACAGACGCCCGGCAGGTCAAGATACCCGAAACTGTCAAATTTTCGCAATCAACCTTGAACCTTAATGCTTTAGCGATAAAGTTGAAAATCTATTAAAGTAATTTGACAGATTGTAGTAGCTGGATGTGCTGGCGTCTGTACCAAATTCATGTACATGTTCTCATTTGCGACAGTAAACTTTTTACGTTTAAACTTTGGGCAGTTGCAGCTTTAATACTAAGAGATAGGGAGACGCTTCTGCTTATCCTCTTGACGTTTGTAAACCTTGCTTGGAACAACAAGCCATAATAATGACTGCCGTATTGTACAAAGTTTTATACATAGTATTTCCTCAATAAACCAAAACTTCTACATAGATAGAAGGTCCCATCTATCTTAAATCACATCCATTTTACGAGAGACTAAACCGTAATAGTTTTACGAGGTTGGATCAGACCCCGCGACCTTTTGATCGTCAGTCAGCGAAACAGTCGTTGCGCCATTTTCTGCTAACATCCCTTCGGCACGGAGATAGCGTGTTTCTAGAATGTTCTAGCATATTTATGTTGGTAGCTAAGTTTTTAACTGCACGGAGGCTAAAGCTCGGGATTTGTCGTTTGTGATAACGAGGATTTATTAGATGGTTACCTAGATGCACAAAATTAGGATTTGTATACAAGGCATTCATAGATACATATGCAGATAAAACAGTATTCGTCGTGCGCTGGAGATTGTGAGTTCTATTCTCACCCTTCGGAACAATAATATTACTGTCTTGAATACTAAGCTTACTTTAAGAGGCTTAATCAAATCGGAATCCTACCACGAAAAGAGCAGACAGTGATTCCGGTTAACAATAGGAGTTAATTAACCACAACCAACATGTGGTTCAAGCACCGCAGATCGCATAAATTCCAAAACCATATTCAAGTATTCACACCAAACAACCACCCCATTTAAATCTAATCACATGAATACAGTTCACCTTTCATTCGGAAATCAGCATACAAATTACACAGAGTTTGCCGTTAGGCATACATTGACGGCTCGCCATACAAACGCGTTCGCAAACACGTATCTAATCCGCAATACGATTCGAATAACCTCCAATAGTTACAGAAGCGAAACTCTAATTTCAAATGATGCTCCTGGTAAACAATAATCAGCGGTGCATTGTTTCATATTGCTTTTAATTTATTTCTATAGGCACTGAACCAATGAGTTCTGCCAATAAGCTTTTGATTCGGGAAATATAGTCGAATGAGGCCGAATGCTGATTTAAATAAAGAACAAAATGTTAAGTTTTTAATTGGTTGTCAGTTTGATGTATGCTTGGCACTTGATGGACTTTAGTGGAACTTGGGTACTGGCCATTTTATGCATTTTAATTTTCGTTGTGGTGGAGGGACTTTGTTTGGCCATTTTTGCAAGAATTTATTTGTTGTCACTTATTTAAGGTAGTAAGTAACGTTAATGCAGGCGTGCAAGATGCGTAATGAAGTCAAGTGTTTTAATTAAACCTGGTCCTCCAGAACCACCATGCCTAAAAATTCCATAAATTGATACGATTTAATTCCCAACCAGCTTTACTCCAACATCATATAGAAAACTATGTAATGTAATAGCCATAAGGCACTCCAACTAACAAATATTGACACAGTGCAACTCAAACAAGATAGATAAAATCGTCCGATGGACTCTTGATTGAAAAATAAATTGGAGAGGGAATGGGTACCGATGTGCATTTTTGTTTGAACAGAGAATGACACTGCCACGCGCCATTTTGTTTGCAGATGCTGGGGAAAAATGTAGACCGACAGATGTTGTGGAGTAAAATAGAATTGAGAGTGTTATAAATTGGCAGGAATAGGCATAAGGTAAAAAAAAACTGCAAGAAAAAAACAACCACCGACTTTCAAAAAACACTACAGTCATAACAACATCATCAATATAAACTAAGTGGAAAAAAGGAGAGTTTTTTTTTTGTTGTAAAACTGATCTTACAACGTCACATTTCAATGACATTCTACTTCAAAAATATGTTACTAATAAACAAACTTATTTTTCCTGTTATTCAGTTTTGTGCTTGTCCATATTTAATTAAAAGCAGCAAGATTAATACTCTCAATGTTCCATCAAAATATTCCGCAAACACCAAAATAGGCATGCTACGTGACAACATTGCTATTCTATGGCTGTTACTACTAAGCCTACAGAAACGTTCCTTGATTTACAATTCCAAATATATTAGAAACCTACTTATCAAAATTATTATCAAAATATAATAAATCTTCCATTTGGGTTTTCCATTTAAAATTAATTCCAACATAATATAATATTTCCATTACAAAAAAGAAGTGTTGGTCTTAATAACCAACTACATATATCAAAAGGAAATACAAACACAACTAATAACACTCCGACATTATTATATTATACAGAGACTTAAGGCCAACGACGTGACACTTCCAGTAGTGAGCGTGTTTATACATGTGTGAGTTTACTTAGTAACATGACGCTGCACGCTCTCGACCGTGACGTGACACAAAAGGCTTAATGGGAAATGCTGTTTGTGGAGTATTTCTGTGTTTTTATCCGGAAAACGTCTACTACGGCAATAAGCTTGACATTCGGTTTCAGG
Source organism: Apamea epomidion (assembly GCA_947507525.1). Taxonomy (NCBI): domain Eukaryota; kingdom Metazoa; phylum Arthropoda; class Insecta; order Lepidoptera; family Noctuidae; genus Apamea; species Apamea epomidion. Next base: position 1,406,022 of record OX382233.1, read on the forward strand.
GATGTGTAGGATTAATCCACTTTTTGACTATTTTGCCTGGATTTGACAGCTAGGTTAATGATTTAGTTGGATTCAAACTCAATATCTTATTTTGATTCATAATTATTTATGTTTAATTTTGTCAATATTTAAATCATAACCAATATTCTCCAAATATCTTGCTATAAACAAGAGAAGGCAAAGCAAAACATGCCGCACCTTATATTATACCGAAAGACAAAACTTCAATATTTTAATGTAAACCATTTCGCTAGCGTGACAGTCACGTTTTCCTGTGGGTGTTTGTTCAACATGGCGTGGCGCTGTCCCGCTGTTGGCTAGACGTGACATTGTAGGCATAGGATTTAACAGAAAATATTGTTTGTAAAAGATCTGTGTTTTTGTAATGTTACCTGAGAGCAGGTATGGCCAATAGTGAAGTAGGTGCCGTTGGTAAAATGAAGATGTTTTGTTTAGCTATCACCTAAAGCTTTTAGCACTCACAAAACAGCAACTAAATAATTAACATCAATATTATTTCCTTCTACCTCAGACAATTTCATTCCACTACATCACCTCTTTCAATAAAACAACTCCACAATTACTTTTAAGAGCTCTATTCCTCCTAAAGTGAAAGCAGTGACGTCATGCAGATAAGCCAACAGCGTGACAGTAACGGGTTCCGGCGAGTTTACTTAGTAACACGATAGCACGCTCTTGGCTTGACGTGTGCGGTGGCTTAATGGAAACCGTTGTTTGTGGGGCTGACTTCATTTACCTTCACGTAGCAGCTACCGTCAGCTGTTAAAGTATCTGTGTACTTAATGTTTTTTTTTTAATCTTTCATACTCAGTGGTTTTTGGTCTAAACTGACAGTATTTCAGTTTGAATTCTGGAAATAATGTGGACCAACATTGTGTTAATCTATGATGTCGCAAATAATGTGGACCAACATTGTGTTAATCTATGATGTCGGAAATAATGTGGACCAACATTGTGTTAATCTATGATGTCGGAAATAATGTGGACCAACATTGTGTTAATCTATGATGTCGGAAATAATGTGGACCAACATTGTGTTAATCTATGATGTCGCAAAAAAGGCCCAGAACGTGACGGTCTCCGCTTATCGTGCTGTCATTACATAGCACCATCACGCTGACGACTTGACGTGACATGTGGTGGCTTTAAGAAGTTGTAGTTTGTTGAACCCGAGATGATGTTTGCTTTGTAAATAACAAATTAACATATTAAATTGTCATAATGTTTGAGAGTAAATTGTAGTATAGTGGAGACTAAAAAAAACGTTCTTCAACTGTATCATTCCAAATGAAAACTCAATAAGACTACATAAGTTGTTCAATTCAATAAATCAGCAATAGATTTCAAATCCAATATTGCTAGTTCAAGTAGCAGAAATATGCTTTATTCAAACTCAAAATTTCATGTAGGAAATCAGAGAAATGTATAGGGCGACTCAGCAAATGTTCGTTCAATGCAAAGTGGATAGGTCAACGGAAGAATACTCAGTTCCGTTACTATCTCGAGTTCTATAGAACTCAACATTTAAAAATGTTGAGTTCAAACAACAAGATTCTTAGTATCTTCATTCTTGATAACAGTCAAGAATGAAGATACCGTTTTTTTAAGACCCGGAAAAATATTGAGATTTCTTTATTATATGTAAACTTAATATGAATGTTTTATAAATATAAACCTTTCGGAATAAAATCTTGAAATGATGGTGAAAACAGCATCATTATTGGCAAGAACAACACTGTCACAGTCAGACACGAAAAGCAACTTCATTATAGATGAACAAGGACCACAAGCATAGAACGCTTAAGACCGTTACCACCCTTTGACAAGGATCCAGAGCTGGCAGAGGAAACAAGGCGTAATATACTAAACGTAATTATTTTAACTTCATCAGACAAGCTCTTTGATACAATTTAACCTCAATTCATCCACAATTTTACGAGGATCTTAAACAAACATAACAGTCAACGACAACAATGAACAAAACAATTATCTAAACACTCGTTTCGATCCAAAACTTCGCAAACAATATAACATTGTGAATTTGACAGGCCATCAGCGAACGCTTGAACCCTTCTTTGTACCGGAGCCAGCCAATATTTCATTGGCACAGTACCAACTTCGAAGTGGCTGTACTGCCTTTGATATTGTGTCAAGGTTCGAGTTTTATAAGTCAATTGCTTGTGGAATTTTCCAGTAAATTGTGTTATTTTTCGTGGGAATGTGTGATATAGTCAGAGAATTCTTGGCCAAGGCTCTATGAACAAGTGTATTCAAGTTTTGATGTCTTGGTTGTATCAATAGAGCATTCTCTCATTTCTCAGTTGATGATACATTTGAGACAAAAGAGGTCGTAAATCCTTCACAAGACATGACATACTGACTCTTGAACACTAACATTATTCAAGCCGGGAAGCAGTAAATCATACTAAAACTCCAACTGTTTCTTTCAACAATTCCAACCCAAATACGAGTAAAACCATAAGCAGTCAGAACAACAAAAGAATCGTAAAACTAAATTGTAAAATGTTCAACATTGAACGAAGTTCACAGAGTAATCTTGCCAATGTAACCAAGAGATGAGTTTTGGCAGCGCGCCAATGAAAAGAGAACAGCTGAAAAAATCCGCATCGAGAGCCTCAGGCGTGTCGGACTTACGTGGTAAACGGGGGCACTGTATTTACCGAACCTTAGTCAGCTCGCTTATGTAAGTCTTTGGGGAAAAGAACTAAGTTATTTTTATTTTTGACTCGATTTTTCTCGGCTAAAGGTGAAGTCCCTGAGGAAACATTAGCGTCTTGCTGCTCGCAATGGAATTTACCAATTAGATTAACGAGGAGCTTGGTAGCTGGAAGTTTTCTCACGTTGTGCTATGTGTAAAGGTACCTATACATAGTAATCGAGTTAAGACGAAGTTGCTTTGTTAGTATTAGGTACTATCGAATTAAATGTAACTGAATGACACTTTGAGAGCAAAATAATCTATTGTCACAAAATTGTGGCCGCTTTTTAATTAACTGCAGTATTTTCTTTCTAGAGATAGAGCACAGTTTTGTAATCCAGCTATGATTTACCTTTAAAAAAATGTAAGTAACACATGTCTTCGAATAAATAAAACCATAAAAAAAAAACTATTATTACTAAATCGACTTACCTAGCATATTAAATCCATTGATGCCGAACAGCGCAGCATCGCCTTGTCCTCCTGGGAATACGTAGAGCGTCGGGTGGGTGAATCTGATGTTACCCACAACGTCGCTCGACACCAGGAGCTGGTCCAGGCTGGCTGGCACTACGTAGGGGTCCAGGTATGCTGCGGAGAAGAGATAAATTACATTAATTTAACTAGGCATGCCTATATGATTCTAATGAGTAGGGCTGGCATTCTGTGGTTTTAAACGAAACTATAGAGCTCGTAGCATACGAGGACGTTATTCGCAGGTTATTTTAGGGTAACTCAAGGTGACTGTTTGCATGATATCTCACTGTTTCTAAAAGAGCGTGTGTTATCCATTGAGGAGTGCATAAGTCTAATGTGGCAAAACGTTTTGTTTTCAAAAGAAGAAACAGTAAACATGCATGATTCAATTTCTTTTGAAATACTGGCATTGTTAATTATTATGTCTCGTGTGGTTTTTATTTTTACAATGAGTATTTCGAGAATAGAAGTTACGTCACTTATAAATACGTGCAAACAATATTCTTGATGCGTTTGTAAGAGGTATATCTGTAGTGCGTTTGTCTAATTATAACTTCTCCCAAATAATTTAGTCCAACTTGAGCTAGCATAAGCATAATCAGCCTATAACGTTCCCACTGCTGGGACACAGGCCTCCTCTCTGTGAGAGGGAGTGGGCTGTAATCGATCACGCGGGCCCAGTGCGAGTCGGTAGATATCACATGTCTTCAAATTTTTTATTCTAAGACATGCCGGTTTCATTGCGATGTTTTCCTTCACCATTTGAACTTGAGCTAGACACCTTAGTAACTCCTTTATAAAAATGAAAACCCTCTTGTATTAGAAAATAATTCAAACAACTTTTCTCACCACATTTTTATTTTAGCACTACCATTAAAAAACTAACTTGCTCTCATATTAAAAATTCTTGAAAAGGAACGGTTAGTAATTCTAACTGTATGCTATGAGACTTAATTAAACGAACACTTCATGCTGAAACTTCAGACAAATTGTTCCAAGTTCTAATTAGATTTTTATCATCAATTAACGAAGGATTAACGAGACAAATGTTTTGGAAGTTTACGAAGACTTTTCTCTTTTTAATTAGCATGGATTATGAAATTGGTTTATAAACTTCTTTGTGAAATTGGTAATGTTTCTGATTTATTTTACAGAAAATATTTGGTGATAGGAATAACTGTAATATTGTGATAACGATAGTGGCGTCTTATTTTTTATTTTAGTATCGTAAGTAAATATTAAGAATTCATGTTATTTAGGTAAATGATTTGAAATGCTTGAAGACATCACGTCAGGAATAGATTGTCTTTTAAACCCATCTATGTTAGAGGCACATCAACCGTAATAATTGTATACTAAAAACAATTGTATTTATATTTCAGGATCATAACTATTCATTAAACCCCCAAAGCGTGCGACATTACAGCACCCACAAACTACCATTTACACCCAAAATATTTTAAAATACAAAATAATTAACAGGAATATGGCTCATTTATCACCACGAACAAAGAGTCATAACCCGCGAACGCGCTCAGGGCATAATAGACCCTATTAACATTTATGCGCGCAGAGATTTGAGCTAAATCCTAGTATTCACTGGGTTTAACAGCACAATACTGCAGTGCAGTGAATAGCCTGCTTTAGTATGAATGCTCTTTACAGCTATGGAAATAGGGAGTGAGGGTCGACGGGGTTATGCGATGCAATTGTCGACAGATCTTTGTAGTATTTGTATAGAGAGGATTAAGTTCGGTCAGGTGGTTTTGATATGAATGGATTTATATTTAATGTCTTTGAGAAACAACATTCAATGTGGCTAGCTCATAGTAATTAATAGATTTGCTATATTATTTTACATTTGGATGGAGATAATAGTATAATTCGTCAAACACCTACCAACTTTAAATAAACCATACAAAAAAAATGTCTTCTAGTGTACTGTCTTTTCTCTTGGTAAAATAGCTTAGGAGTTATTTACTAAGAAGCTTTAATTTTCCCCTAGTAATTGCATTGAATATAGTTTCATCTTACCTGTACGTTGTCAGAACAAACTAACCTACATTTTATACAACCTTAGCAAAACCAAGGAGAACCTAACTAACAAGCTGCCGTGACCTAGATCCTAGCCTAACAGCCTGCATCCGTCACTACGACCCAATCAATGACCTGGGACCTACCCGCCCTAATAACTTCCACACCTGAGCTCCTATCAACGCATTTGAAACTTTCAGTCCTGTATGATAAAGTTTAAAGTTGAACGACGCGGTTCGATTTGATGCTACCCTTGAGTGGACACGGTTAATTTCAAGGATGTCGCTAATTATTTTCCGTGTAGTAGATCCTCTTCTAATTAATGTCGAGCTAAGGTAAACAGGGCAGTGGGCCTTACCTTGGAAATGGTTTTTGATATTGGTAAAACAGAGCTGAGATTTGTAAGCTTATGAATGCCGATTAAACCATGTTTGTCAAATTATTCGGAGGCCTTTGACGAGCAGTGTGTGTTCTAAAATAAACCAGAGTATCTAAACAAAGACATGTCACGTCTATCAAGGTTTACTAAAGGATTATAAATTCCCAATTTCAATTTTCATCACATATTGTCCCAAAATAATTAAAACCAGGCCTTAGTTTCGGGCGTACATTGTCCTGCCTCCAGTGTCAATAGATAGGCAGATTTTAATTTCGCCGGATCAAAGGTTAGGGCTAGAGCGCACAGAATATGAGAATAAACAATAAAATGGCGGGGCTATTGTAAGGCCGGCACGGTATGCGCTTATTGAAATTCCTAGGATGATGTGCCAATACTACACACTAATAATGATTTTATATACTTCAATATTGGGGCCGATATGGTTGGAGTTTTTGGTCAATAGTAGTTTTGGATCATATGATGTTTATATTTAGGTAAAAGTTTCCGATTAGTTTGTTCATACATTATGAAACTAGTCGTGAATTGTATGTTTAATGAAAAGCAAGCATCGTCTGAATGATGCCTGATTTTTAATATAACCCACAAATCCATAAATTACAGAATACAAGTTATGTCCATTTTTTTCTTGTATTTAGTTTAACTGACCGTAATTTGCTTAAAAAACCTATCAATAATTTAATATTCAACCACTGTATCCGAGGTAGCGGGATCGTCCGAAAGGGTTACCGCTGCCCTGGTACATAAAGGGCTAAGGAAGGAACACGGGTGGGTTTTAGTCAGTAAGAGTCTGACACTCCCTTCTGCTCCACCCAGAGCGGGAGGAGTCATTTGATGATTTCCCATCCTGAAAAAAAAAAAAAAAAAAAAAAACCACTGTTTCCGAGATCTACACTAAAACTTTGATTTTTATAAGAACAACTTGAACCAGTTCAAACACAGAAAAATCCTGCCCACCTTTTCAAAGTCTTCCTTACAGCCAAGTGCACTTCATTGCCCACTTCAAGACACACTTAGAAGCTATTTCCCGAGTCGAGACCATTAGTACCCAGCCCAGACCAGACTGAACCCATTGTCCTACAATGTACGAACCTTCTTGAAGACCTTATTATTTCGCCGAGAGCTTTAATGTGTCTTAATTTCTTTAATGAGGAGACTAAAACATCAGCTTAGTGTGGTCGTCAAGTTTGGGGTTTATTGTTCTTAACTTTCTGTCTTTTTTCTCTGTTAATTACTGGGTTTTGATGAAGGAGATTTTAGAGAGAATGTGACCTTTAACTTCAGATTTTGTAATTGGGCTTTTATAAGGTTTGCTATGCTAGCTGTATATTTTGGGATGAGAAGGGACCGTCTAAGAAAGGACATTTTGAGAAAGGACATTGTGCACTGCGACTGGCATCCCCTTTCTTTCTCGTGGATACAATTGAAAATCTATTGGTGCCTGGTCTACCGTTATTGCACAAATTACTTTATGACTTAAGATTAAGCCACACATCAGACACAATAGCATGCTGGGATGGGCTATTTTGTCCTGTAAACGGATTGTTGATGACAATATGTGGTTTAAAATCGCATTCGAAGACGCTATTGACCATTCTACATTATTATTATCATTCTCTATTCTTACAATATACAGAGTTACGATTAGGTTATCACATTATAGAGGTATCGGTTATTAAACGTTGTTATAAGTCCGTTAAAATAACAAAATAAACAATTTGACTAAAACTAGAAAATTCAATTTTTGAAATAAAGTAGATAGCGTAAAAATTGGCACGAAATAAACCACCCTTGATAGCAAGGCACACGCGCGCGGCGATAGTATCTACAATTCAACACAAACTTTGTTTTTGTCTAATCGCCACACTTTTTGCTAAGACACTGCCCATCCTTATATCATAGTTCTCTATTCTGAGACGTTACCTCCAGAAAACTGAAGATATATACGTAAAAAAATTTCAGCTCAATTGGAGACCAACAAATGTTCGAAAAACGGTTGGAAAGATGGGGAGACGGACAACTGACAAACATACATACTTACATTTGAACAGTGCAAGTTAAATAAAAGCTTTTTCCAAAACCTTTACTAAAATTAAACATCAAACTGCTTAAGCGTTTCACTAAAACTTTAAACGGCTAACCGATAGGTGTAAGTTGTGAAAGCAATTTAAAGTTGTAACAAGTTGCGGATACAGCCGATACACGACTAAATATGTATAACTCGGGAGTAACAAGTTTGTTGCGCTGTTGAACATTATCGCTTTCATGTAGGAAATTATTTACGTATTAGAGAAGTTGTGTTGAATTTAATGAGCTCATGAGTAATTGTGGTAAAGAACTGGGAGGGAAGAGGGATAGGTTTAAGGTAAGTGGAAATATATAGGGTGGCAGGGATATCGACGCGTAAACTGTAACTATGGAATGGATTCAGCACATGGGTTTAGACCCCATGGCGTCGAAATTTTTCGTCGGTTATTAAAAATAATATTGCTGTTCCGCGTTGGTATTGGTCTGTGTCTGTAACCTACTAACACTAGAAGTTAAGTAAAATTGTTTCTAACCCTATGGACTCCTGTCTGAAATAAAAGTTTTTCTATTCTATTCTATTCTATTGCACTCTGCTATGAAACAGAAGATTTTTTTTTTGATAACCGATGAAAAATTTCGTTGCTATGGGGTCTAGTATCATGTGCTGAATCCATGGTTACAGTTTGCGTGTCGATGTCCCTGCTACCCTGTATAACTTGCTAAATGGACTTCAAAACCTCAACAGAATTAGATTTGCAAACTAGTTTGTAGTTGAGAGCTGTGGTGGCCCAGTGGTAACGACCCGACTTACGAGTTGTAGGTCGTGGGTTCGAACCCAAGCAGGTTCTTTACTTGGTGTAAAGTAATCACATCATCACTGCTCTCAAAACGGTGAAGGAAAACGTCGTGAGGAAATCGGCATGTCCTAGAATAAAAAATTCAAAGACATGTGGCATCTACCAACTCGCACTGGGCCCGCGTGGTAGATTACAGCCCACTCTCTTTCGAAGAGAGGAGGCCTGTGTCCCAGCAGTGGGAAAAATATAGGCATTATGCAAGTAGTTGTGTAATTTATACTGTGATTCACATGACACTGACTGTTGCTCCAAATTAAGAATATCTCATCCAGTACCCTACTAACTTGTTATCGCGTTTATTTTTATTACGTTACGTCCCCGAGTGCGACATCTCAAATAGAAATCGCGTTTCCAATAAATAAAAAGATATTGCAGAAGTGAAGAAAATATTTCAAAGATAATCTATTCTTGTGAAGGCGACGTCAACAGGAAGACCTCGGTATGTTTTATATTTTATTTGTAAGTCGAAGGTTCGAGATGTTTTGAAATAAAAGGGAAAGTGTAAGAAGATGAGCTTTTATCGTTAAATCTGATTTCATTGATGTAATTCTATTTCGGTCCCGGACTTTTATTGCGATTTAAAGATGAGAGTAAAATATTGAATATTTGCTGTTTTTATTATATCAGTTGAGGCAAATTGATACAGTTTTTTTACGTACAAATCTTGGTTGCCTATTGGAAATTAATTATTTAATAGTAGATGTCAAGCTTATCATGGGCAGTCAACCCTCCTACCATCTTGCTAACTGGCTATTTCTTCACCACGTCATGAGCTAAATTACAGGTACGTTATTTGATATTTGGCGCTATATCTTTAATTTTGAAGAATAGGTATGCTTTAATAATTACTATAGTTTAATAATGAAATAACTTACTCCCAGTGAGCAAGATTAATAGTTCTTCTCTATTTGCGAATAAGTGTTTGCCCTGCGCTTTTATACAGGCTGATTCTTTTAAAGAACAGCCAAATTTAAGGATGTGGTACAGACCATCAAACTGAACAACTTTCTCCATGGGACAAATAGCGTAATCGCGAAAATTTTATCAATTGTCCCATAGAAAACTTCAATACCTACTCGACCTAAATGTATGGGACGGCTGAATTTTTATTCGCGATTACGATGTTGGTCCCATGGAGAAAGTTGTTCAGTTTGATGGTCTGTACCACATCCTTAAATTTGGCTGGTCTTTAAAAAATCAGCCTGTATTAATGCTATCACTCAGCAGGTTACACCTACAAGCCCAATAATAAGACATTTTACAATATTTTCTCTAAGTCATCAATAAAACATAATGTTCATCCCCAATCTCTTTTCCAACAGCCCTCGCTCCCGCTCCGCTTAACCCTCACCCCACATAAACCCACCAGCAAACTTCAGTGTTAGGTACAAACAATTTCCAACTCGTGAACGTCAAATTAACTCCGCGCTCTATTTGTACAGCTTCCTACCGTGTCGACTGTACCGACTAACTTGGCGTATGACAACCGGCCTCACTGTACGTCAACAAAAGAGTTTTTATTACCCCTTTTTGTAGCTGAAAGTGGGCAAAAATGAGTGTTGTTGCTCTAAAATGTAAATTGTGTGAGTAAATGAAAGTTTGTGTGTTTGGACGTCATTTGTTTATGTTGTTGAAAGGATTGTTTCGTGGGATTTGCTGTGTGCTTACGTTTTTGGTTGCGGATTAGAAATTGTTTACATTGTTGAATAATACTTAATATGCAAGTAGGTATAGCATAATCAGCTTATACGGTTTTGACACCTCTCTTAGAGAGGGAGTGGGCCGTAATCTACCACGCGGGGCCAGTGCGGGTTGGTAGATAACACATTATCATCTGCCTAGCCTTTTCCTAACTATGTTGGGGTTGGCTTCCAGTCTAAACGGATGCAGCTAACCGAATACCAGTATTTTATTTTATATGGTTGGTAGATGTCACATGTCTTAAAATTTTTGGCTCCAGGATATGCCAGTTTTCAATGTGCAAGTATAATGGCAGGTTTATTTACCATAAGTTGACTGATAAAGGGGTGAAAAGAATAAGAGATAAACGTAAACCTTCGGCTAAGGAACTTTAATGCTGGATAATTTTGCATGAATAAATAGTTTCCCCGAGTTTATAAATAAATAGTTTCCCCGAGTTTATAAATAAATAGTTTCCCCGAGTTTATAAATAAATAGTTTCCCCGAGTTTATAAATAAATAGTTTCCCCGAGTTTATAAATAAATTAGTTTATAAATAAATTAGTTACCTTGATATTTTTTTGACCTCATATTTTAGAACAAAAAGCACTAATATTTAAGTAAGTTCAGACTAAAGTAATAATAGAGTCATAAAATTTAATAAATAATTTGTCACATAATTATCTAGAACTAGAACAAAACCTACAATTTCGACCTATTTCGACCTTCATTTAGGTTTAAATACGAGGTCGTATAATAGTTTGGAACACGCAGCTTAGCCACTTTTATAGATTAGAGGTAATAAACTAATGAAAGGAGTGTACTCAAATTTTAACGTTATAACTAAAATCCAGTAGCAGTAAAATTTAATAAGTTTAGTACCAATTTGTTACTGCAGTAATCTTACTTAAGTACATTTTGATTATAGTTTAAAAAGGTTTTTATGTGCAATTTTTATTTTTCAATCTTGATAATGAAATATTATAGTGAACGTTGGGTGGGTTATTTTTTAATGAGGATTTTTAATGTTCCTAATTATAACTACCGCTTTTTTCATTCATAAACTTAAAAAAGTTATATTGTACCAATTAATGTTAACGTATTCAATCTAACTAATGAACATGAATGAATATTGTGTAATCAAACAACCAATAACAGCCAATAACTAAAACATCAAAAGCACTATTGAAAGCTACGCCGTAGCTATTTCGTAGCGGGCGCAAAGCAGCTCGTAGCACTTGTCTACGTCGCTACGCAGATTTGCTTGCCGTTTACAAACCGCTTGTTATTGCCAGCATTGTGAGCGGTATACGATAGGGTAACTAACGTTTCAGCGAAATGATTGAGACCGTTTTGAATATTTATGATTATGCTATTTTGTTGTTTATGAATATTTTCATCTAGTGTTATAGACACTATATATTTACATTAGCTAGGCTGAATATTTTAACCTAACAAAACACACGAGCAAAAATGCCAAAAATAAATTACTCTCCCTTCTAAATAGAGGACTATTTCCAAAGCAAAAATAATCAAATAACTCAACAAAAACAAAATCAATCCGTTCGAAACCAGAACCCTCAACATTGAGTAAGGGAATCCTTCGTTAAATATTTACAAGGATTTACCGCCCGGTGTGAAACGCCGACAAAGGTAACACTCAGACACCTACCGTTAACACTTCAAACCTGTATAGTCAATTTAATTTACTGTAAGAGAGGTAATTGAGTTAATATTAAAGGTGTTAGAGCGAAAATGTGCTTTGTTTTTAGGCTGGATTTCGAGGTTTAGTGAACTGTAAGCTCCTATTATGGCTCTAAGGATTTTTATGCCAGCCGAAATAAATTTGAAGCAGAAATTTTGTGGGAATCCTCATAAAAAAAAATCCCCTTTTTTACTAGCCTACGCTGTCCCACTCCTGGGAAGAGGTCTCCCTCCACTCCTTCCATCTTTCGCGAGCCAAAGCATACTGCTTCCAGTTTTGACGGAACCTATCCAGCTCGTCCCGCCATCTCCTAAGTGGTTTGCCGCAACCCCGCCTCACTGTCTCAGAGCACCAGTTCTGTGCTATTCGGGCCCACAGATTTCCCCTTTATTGCAATAAATGATTTATGAAAGCTTTATGTAGACACTGAAAACAGTGGAAGTTATTGCTATTATTTTTTTGGTCACCTATTGTCTCCTATTTACTCTTTAGCACAGATTTATTCCGCACGATTTGTAGTGTTGCTCACTCCAGCCAGTCAACATTAAATATTCCAGGACTATCCCACCACAAAGCAGGTGACCCTACACCATGCACGTGCCAGTAGCGCAGGTTCGCGCACAAACGGCATCGTTAGTACCGTGTGAATGGCACAAACTGAACGCAAACTTGTGCAAGTTGTTGCACAACTTTGTGCTGAAGCCAAATATCCGGAGCTTCAGTTGTAAAGTTTCATAGTTACTAATTAACGGATTATTAATTGTTATTTTTTGTGATGAGACAGGTAAGGTTTCTAAGCATTGTTAAAATAAGTGGTGATGTATGTTACTGGTTCAAGTCGGAATTAATAATTGACCGTGAAACATTATAGTAATTATTATGCCTTGCGTTCTACCATGCTCTAATTTTTTAACTGTGAATTAACAGTTATTAAAATCTTTATGAAACCGGATAATTGCTGGATATAAGTTTAATGATAACATAGGCGCTTGAGCATGTTTTACTCTGAGCTTTGCTTAAAATATTATAATGATACTAAAAGTTTGGAAATGAGAGTTCAGTTGGTAGCAATTATTGTTAGCAAAACTTTTGACGTTTTGATCCGTTGGATTTGATTAGAAAAAATATGTTTTCATCTAACCCAAGTGTCCATACTATTGCTACTAATTGTTCAAATAAACTAAATAACTATTGCCCTAATAACATCCCCAGGGACAAGATAAATTCGACGTCTGACATATAATGTACTACATCCAATATACTCTCAACAATGTAAACAGCTCCACTAGGTAAACAGCACTAAATTGCGTCGCATCGATAGCACTACAAACTAACATAATTAGAGACACTATCACGACTACTAAATGGAGTGGGTTAGGTGTAAGCCAGACATATTGATTCAGTAATCTCTTTAATCTTACTTGATTACTTCAATTATCGACAGACAATGCATTATTCAATATGGCGTTGTTTTCTTTTGTTGAGTACATCGATGTAAGTGACAGAAGCATAGAAATTGTCAAATTTACGAAATTTACGGAACTACTGCTCTCACAAATGGTGAGTGAAAAAATCTTGAGGAAAACCGGCATGTCATAACACCAAAAATTCGAAGACATGACATCTAACAACTCGCACTGGATGAGGAGGCCTGTGTCCCAGCAGTGGGAACGTTATACGCTGATTATGCTCTATGCTTTACTTATAAATTGATTACAATGTCAAGAAAGTTAAGACAAATCAATGAAAAATCTTTGATTAGGGAAAGAAAACTGTGAATGATGGTATTCGGGTCCTTATTGGAATTAATGCGTAGGAAAGTTTATTAAGTGAGTATCTTCTTTACTGGAATTTATTTATTAAGCTTTTAGCTAAAGATTAGTATCTGTTCTATCGATATTTTCTCGTTCAAGCTAACCTAATAAATCCAATGCCAGATTAAACCGTAAATTCAATTTGATTCCGCCTATTCCGTCCATCTTTACATTGAGAAAGATTTCCGACTGACCTATTCCTGTAATTGGACAGATTCTATTTAAGTAGTTGATCTTGTTTGGAAGAAATCGGTCAACCTTGTTGACTTTGTATTTTGAAAAGAAATACAGGTCTCAAATAATACAAAGTCTAAAAAACACGTGAACGTACTTTTGAACTTAACACTGAAATATGAAAAATCCAATACATACAAAAATGCAGTACTAACTAAATTGTTTATATTTTTCAGGGTTAGTCCCATAGTAAAAGTTGTTCATGTTCATGAGTACTGAGTTTGTCCAGGCATTTTATATAACCCCAAAAAACTAAACAAATAAAAAATAACTTACCAATAAAATCCTTGATGGCTTGAGAGCCAGAGTCTAGAATATCAGTAGGGTTGACCCTAATCTTGCAGTATTTGACGAAGGGCATCTCAGGGAGCTTAGCCCATTCTCCGCCACCGCTAGTGGAGCAGTGGACATCAATGGAGATCGAGTTCTCATAGGCGCGAATCACGCGCTGGACCTCGTTCTCTTGGTAAGCATCAGTGAAGTCAGCTAGGGAAAAGGTCCCGTCCTGGAACAAGGAAATACAGGTTAGCATGTTAAATTGTTCAAGATAATGCAAGCTGTAGGACGATAATTGTATGGGTGTAAAATAAAGGGAGAGTCACATCAGTCAGGTCAGTCTTTATTTTACACCCTACGAAAACCACCCTTGCTGTTACGTAACGTCAAATTGTTTACTGTTGTTGCCTGTTCAGGTAGACTGAAGTTATAGTTTCAAAGTGTTAAAGGAAATGATAGATTCGATACCAATTCAGTTGACCCTAACGGCATATCGTTAACCAAATTGCCGTCTCAACTCTGTTCAGTTATGGTTACTGTAGCACTAACTCAAACAGCACTAGTCCCTAGCTATTGCTCCATTAGTATCCCACAGATCAGTTGAAGTAGTTAGCGATACATCCATCAAGTGTGACATGTGTCTACCGTGGGTCATCAGTATCGATATCTCTTGCTACAAGTAGCAGAGCCGATACGTGTCCAAAGAAAAACATTAGTGAGGTCTTCGGGTGGCGAACAAATCATCAGTTTCATCATTAAAATAATACTGCTAACATGCTTTATAAGCACCACAAAAGCATAAGCGTTTTTCTGTGTCTTGCAGAAATTCTTGGTCACATAGCATGTAGTAGCACAACATTATTTTTATCAGTTTCAACACTGTTTAGTTTTGTGTGCATTTGTTTTAAAGCATCATTTTCATTGCTTTCTGTGTCACTTGTTTTTCATTATAATACCATCTATAACATATTGTTTGTATTGTTTGCCACCATTTTCTTATTCATTACCATCTTTATACCTTTCCATATTTCCACAAAACCTTCTAACATTAACCACGTCCTCATAATTCTTAGTATTTCTATTCACGGATCTTCATAATCCATTCTTTCAACAGAGGATTACACTTTTTCAGTGCCATACAATGGCAATTGTTCCAGAGCCAACATTTTTACGGTCCTCGCTTATTTAATTATCGTGCAGCAGTTCGCTTCGCTTTTTAAGCTTCATTATCAGGACTTAATTAAAATTATTTGAAAGCTGTGCCAATATACTGGGTATGAATTAATTTTGAACACTGGCGAGTACCGTTTTCAGTATGTGGTTCATTAAGTGTTTTTTTAATACTGCCTTTATTTTTTTTTAAAGTTCGTTTTCATTTGATAATAATTTTTTGTTTGTGTTTCACTTTTTGATGATTTTTAACAAATTGTATAATCGTATGTTTGATGCTACTCTGCCTAACGTTTAAGGTATCATTTTGATATTTTATACTCAATAGCTGCTAGGAAATGTTCTTTGCCAATTATAGCCATAAGATATTTCAGCTAATCAAAATACAGGTACCCAGTAAACAGCAAATAATATATCTAACGTCACATTTACTTTATTTTCCAATATATTTCGTATCCACCGACATGATTTATCCGCACCTTCCGTCACGAAGCAATCCTATAATATGTAGCGATGAAATCCGGTTCCACGTTTGTCTGTAGTTTTAATTTCCGTCGACTCTGGTGAGGAAATTTCACTCAATGCACGTCCATTCGTAACATGTTTGCGTAAGAACTAGCTGAGGGGTTCGAAATCAATTTGGAAATTCGTTATTTCAATTGATATACTGAATGAAAAATATTTCTGTCCAAATGAAATTGAAATTCGAATCAGTTTCGCATTTCCGTTCTAAATCAAACGGAGTAGTTTCGGAACTAGGTGAAGGTAATGAAATGTAGCTTAAATCCGGGAGAGTGTGATAGGAAAGTAATCAAATACGACTGTCCGATGCAGCTGAAGAACATTTCGGATTTAACGAAAAAACCTTTTTGTTTTAGACACTGTTTTTGCAAATGTATTTCTTTTAGTATGTACATTTACAATTAATCTACTGATCGTACAGGGTGGCAGGGCAGGGACATCTGAACTCCCCTGCGTTGAAATTTTTCGTAGGTATTGCACTTTTCTATGTAACAGCAGATTTTTTTAATAATCCTTCGTGGATTATTAAAAAAATCTCAATTTCTATGCAGGGTTGTTTACAATCAAGTGCTGAATTCATGGCAAGAGTTTGCGCGTCGATGTCCCACCCTGGATTTCACGAACATTTAATACAATCTAAATCTAAAATTCTTATGATTTGTGATGAGCAATCGTGAAATCTTCAACAGCTTTTTTTGCTTCTAATGTCACGCAATTCTTAAAAATAACATGTTTTTTGTTTCACGTTGGCACTCGAACAAACAACAATACAGCGAATATTTTTTTAATCTTCAGTTTTACGAATTTTGTTTTTCATCTGTTACGTTTCGTACCGCGAAAAATAAATAAAAACTTTATCCAATTAAGAAACTTGAGAGTTCAAATAACAGCGATATTAAATTACTTTGGGAGTGAAGAATTTCGCTCGCTATAGTTATACGGTCTTACGCAAGTTTTACTTTATATAAACTGTTTTCAGATAGCCGTTTTTAGTGCGTGATAAATTAAAATTCTGAAATGCGATGTAGCAGGGACATCTACTCGCAAACTGTTACTACAGATTCAATTCATGATTGTAAACCCCTTACACTGACATTTTTGTCGGTTATTAAAAAAAAATATTTGCTGTTCATATACATATTTTATACACTACACTTTTCACTTTTTGTGTGTTTATGTCCTTTTTTTCATGCTCATGTTTGCCGCAAATAAATGCATTTTTCTTTCTTTCTTTATTTTTCTTTCTTTCTATGAAACAGCTGATTTGCGATGAATTTTTTTTTTTTTCTAAAATCCTGCGCTAAATTCATGATTACAGTTTGCGCGCCGATGTCCGTGCCCCCCTATATACTATTATAATAATTATTGGATTTGCTTTGCGGTTGTTTCATTTTCATATTTGATTTGTTTGTTTTAAATTCCATACTCTTTACATAGTTCGTTGTGTACGCATATTAGCACTGCATGTATACGAACAGTTTATTTATTTATATGTATAAATAAATAAACTGTTTGGTGGGCTTAATTTCATACTTCATGCCAGCAGTCTTTTATGGCTTTCAATAATCATGAAACAAAGGTCTGTTGCGTATTTTCCAATACTCACGCTCACACGGTACAAAACCCTCATGAATAAATAAAGGTTTGTAAGCCACCTCCTTCGAATTTAACCAAACCTCCAATTATCTTCAGTACATTTTCAATTCCAATTTAGTCAAACGTAATGGGAACAGGATATTCTATTACATTACAGCCATTCCCCTGATAATGTACCTTAATTTGTCGCAAATGGCGTCCCATTTTGATTCAGATCCGTTGATTGGTGGTGACGTAAATACGTTAATTTCTCTTTGCTGACTTCAGCTTGTAGCTTGGAAGCTTTTAGTTCATAAATGTTGATTCAGTTTGGCCTTTGCTTTATTTGTTTTAAGTGATGTTGACTTTTTGCGTCTGTATTTAAGTTGGAACTATTGGTTAGACCTTTTCCTGGATTGAATAGTCTAACTTAGTTTTCATGTTATTACATTCTACACTTTTAATGTTACCATCAGGCAGTTAACAACTTTGATTGTTGAATAGTATTTCATTCTATTACAAGGTGGACCGATGACCGCGAGGGCCGCAGGAATTCGATGGATGTGAGAAGCACAGAACCGGTCGAAGTGGCGACGCTTAGGAGAAGCCTATGTTCAGCAGTGGATGTCTTTCGGCTGCATGATGATAATGATGATTTTATTCTATTCGTATTTACTTATTTATCATTATCATCTTCTCCTCTATCACTAACTTCTATTTGAAGACCAATTCTTCAAAAGGTTCACTTACCCATCATCAAATATGCTCTTAGCTACTACTAAAGATGTATCGTTATAATTATAATTACCATCTATCTTTCTTACCTGCATGATCCAGGAGCCGTTCCCAGCGAATGTATATCCGGCGTGCACAAGGTGCCTGTGTCGTGTAAAGGAGCTGAGCAGATTGCGCATGCACTGCATCAGCGTGTTCATCTGTGGGTGAATCAGGATCTCTGTCACCAGGTTCTCTGACGCGAACTGGATGAGACGTTCGCCTGGAAAAGAAGGGGATCATTAGTTTAGGCATATGTTGTTGGTGAAGCTTTGGGGTCTTTCGGCTTTCATTTCAATACTATAGTTTATTGTGAGTCGTTTATATTTGTATTTTGGTTCCTAAACAGTAATATAAACAAAACGCAATCAAATTAATTGGTTTGCAGAAAGCTAACTATAGGATTATAGAATTGCTGTCGACAGTGCAACGGACAGAGATGACAATATTTGTACCGGATCTACAGCTGCTTTTGTACGTTCGTGTTTTTGTACACATATTTTAGTATTTACGTAAAGAACTTTTCCTCGATCTTAATATTCGTGCTTCGTGGTTAAGTAAAATATAGCGTGTTGTGAGCATATAAAATTACGCCTGGGACAATTCTTTATTTCTGACCCTATTTTTTGTTGGTTTAACAAATAGCTAAGCTTTCAGCGTAATACACTCTGGCGATAAATTTTCTTTTCTTTGATTAGGAGAAATATTAATGGACGTTTTATGTGTGAAAAGTGTTTTTAGTTATACTTTGTAATAATTTATACATGGTGTGCGATACACTTAAAGGTTATGACAACGGTAACTCTGTTACGGTACCTCAGTTAAATATTTATTATTGAATTACCATAATTACAAGATTACCGCAAAATGCTCGCCCTTCAGCGCTTCGAAGTCAAGTCACATCCTCACATAATATTCAACTTCAACCCCTATTAGCTTTCAGCTGACACATACGTTCGACCTTGAACAACTCACAAAGCGTTCAAGAAAAAATATAAAATCCATGGTGACAAAAACGTTCCGCATTGCGCCATTTCACCAGCACAGTTATTCGCTATCGACGTCTCCATTCACCCCCATTCAGCCTTTATTCACCCGTATTCATCGCTATTCACCTCGCCGCGTTACGTACCAATTCTACGTCGTTTATTTGATTACCGTCTTAATATAATTCGTGTTTGGCTTTATCTGCGCCGTTTTAGTCGTGTGGGGGAATTAAGTGAGCAATTGACAAGGTGATAAAGTCTGCATTGTTAAGTGTTAACGGTGTTACCAGCTGAACAAGGGGTGAAGTAGTTTTATGTGATTGTTATCGCTAGCAACAATTAGACGTGCATTTGATAAGATCTGGGGTGCAATGTCGTTAGATTACTTTAGCCTTATTAAGAAAATGTTTTAATACTTATTGGTTTAGCTTCTAGAAGACCAATATTGGGATTGGAGCTAAGGACCTAAACCTAGGACACATAAGAGACATAAGGAATGATTATGACTAAGTTATATGTGGCGATAAAATTATCACACTGAAATATGATTCTGATTTCTTTATAAATATCCTTTGCAAGAAATATTCGATAAACCTAGCTAGAGGTCAACGAAGTGTCTGGCAGAACCACCCGTATTCCGAATCACCATACAAGATGGATTGCTATATTTTGGCAAGAGATGAAATGATCCCTATTAGTCAAAACGCACATTTGCTTACTTGCCCAGTAATTGCGTAATACACTAGAATGCCTTTTATTTTGACTAATTTTCTTAAATTCAGCAACATTCATTGCGTGATTTATGTTGCCGAGCAGGCGAATTTGTCAAACATATGAAGCAATGGATTGGCAATTTCCTTCAAAATCCATAACATTGTGATAGAATGCTAATAAGTATGTCCAAGAATCGCAAGTTATTATAAAACGATGCCTAAATACTCTTCTGTAAAGATACATAAAACATCACACCGATTTCAGTATTTGTCACTTTCAATTAGTGCCCAATTTGTATGCGATCGATATCGAATTAATAACATCGGCTATCGGCTATTGTTGCCTGAATGTCAAAGGCCCACAATTTTTTCGGTGTCCTCTCACTAATTGATGTTTCCAAACAAAAAGCTGGATTTTTATTTATAGCTTTTAGATACGTCCTTTTTTAACTAGGTAGGTAGAATTTTGTAAGGTGATTAATTACATTTTCACCAATCAAAGCCTAGCCAACAGTGTAGCATTTAATATACTAAAAATCTTTTTGTCACCAAATGGTGCTGATAGTTGGTTTTAATATATTTTTTAACCATGAAACAATTCTGTAGACGGTAGAAGGAGCATTGGTAGACCCATGTCCAGTTGAGTGGACGACCTACCGAAGGTCGCGGGGAAGACCTAGATAAGTCTTGCACGGACCAGGGAAGTATATCACAAAAGGGAGGAGGCAGTGGGTGGAACAAGGCTACCGATGATGATGATGAGGTATCGTATTACCCAGTGACTGGGTTGTGGACGTCAGATTGGCAGTCGCTCCATGTAAAATACCGGTATTCAGCTGCATCCGTTCAGACTGGAAGCCGACCCCAATATACATAGTTGGGAAAATGGTAGGCAGATGTTGACCAAAACTATCCGATGATAACCAAAGACAAAATCTAGTTTATATTGACGATGCATTTTCATTATTACCTTGAAAATTCAACCAAGGAAATAAAACCTTCGTACATATATATAAGGAAACAAACCATATAGTTGCAAGTAATAAATAAAAGACTAAGTAAGAATGAAGTCAACGAAGACGAGATAGTAAAAAGAACATTTGTACATCAAGGCAGTGTAGCGAACAAAGTTGTCTGTATAGATGTAAGTGTTTTTAATTAAGGATAGTTCTGAGTTACTCTAGCAGCTTCGAGCAATACAGTACGGTACATCGAAGTGTGAGGTGCTTCGGGAATTAAATTTTGTAAGTACTGTTAGAATTTGATGCGGTTATATTTAGTTGAGATGGGTACACCTTTTACGTGTGATCTTCACATGACCTTTAGATGTTTCTCATATTTTCAGGTTCTCAGAATTTGTTTATTTATTCATGCTTTTTTTGTGTTAGCTTCCTTAATGAAAACTTATTGCCCAATGTGTTTCTCGGATCCTAACAAATGCCAGAAGAAGTTTTACAATTTTACAGGTAAATCCTTTTCATTAGCTAACATCAAGAAAATATTCTTCATTCTGAATAGCATAATCAGCCTATAATGTTCCCACTGCTGGGATACAGGCCTTCTCTCGATGAGAGGGAGGCCATAATCCACCACGCGGGCCCAGTGTGGGTTGGTAGATGACACACGTCTTCAAATTTTTGGTACTAGGACATGCCGGTTTCCTCACGATGTTTTCCTTCACCGTTTTGAGAGCAGTGGTGATGAAATAACTTACGCAAATTAAAGCCTATCTGGGTTCGAACCTACGACCCAGAACTCGTAAGTCGCCGTTACCACTGGGCCACCACCGCTCTTCAATAATATAATATTCTATTCTTATTTATTCTGAATAAAATTCCTAAAAGCCTTTTATGTACTCATTATCTCAAACAGAAACATCATTATTACTCTTCGCTGAAACAATTTTAAAACACCTAGGGCACTCCCAAATTTTCTCTTTACTAAACGAAAGTAGAATTACAATCAACTCCAATTGTTTCAAACTTGAAAATGTCCTAATTTTGTTAAAACAGTCAGAGTGGAACAATTCCCAGAAATAATATT
Source organism: Apamea epomidion (assembly GCA_947507525.1). NCBI lineage: Eukaryota > Metazoa > Arthropoda > Insecta > Lepidoptera > Noctuidae > Apamea > Apamea epomidion. The sequence goes on from OX382233.1 coordinate 1,428,047, forward strand.
TAGAATTTTGAATAACGACTGGATATTTTAGAAATGGTATTGAAATAAATTAATTGGTTGTTCTACTTTCACTATTATATGTAAAGATCTTGATTAAGTACTGTTGCATCAACAAGTTTGCAATATGTAAATTTAATATTATTTTGATAATTGAAATTCTTGGCAATTTCAAATATTTAGCTTTCACCGTGCTGAAAATTGAAGGGTATCTTTAATGCAAGAAGTGTCTTCACCGTGATTTTGGAAGATAAATTGACAAAAGCTCTCATTTTCCGTGACAAAATCCTAAACAGACCCTATCAAACAAAAATACATAAGCCCGAGTAAAAGCTGTAACGCCAAAAAATCCTTTAGCGAAAAACATTCATTGTCAAATAACGCCTAAATGTCACAGAGCTCAGAGGTGAAAGAGTGAAAAATAATGACATCAACGAACAAAGCGTTTTGTTCACATAAACACAAAGAAGAGAGGACTTATGACAATGCCCCGGCTTTGACACCACACGAGAGATCCGACCTTCGGAATGTAGTTCACGGTGGTGGAAGCTACGCGGTAGGTTGATGTATAGTTGAGCGTACGAGATTGGTGTTACTAAGTTACTACTAGATACACACATACATGGCGGCAAGAACGTCGACGCGCAAACGGAAACCATGAATCCAGCACATGATTCTAGGCCCTCTAGTGTAGAAATGTTTGGTCGGTTATCAGTAGAAAAGTTTTTTTTAATAACCATCGATAAATTTCAACGCCCTCTGCGTTGAAATTTAGTTCAGAATCATTTACTGAATCCATGGTAACTAGTTACTCGTGGATGTCCTTGCACCATGCTTACCTAGAAAGAAATATAATTCTGAGATGATGACAGTTATAAAGGGTGGGCCATTTAAAATTTAAAATTTGAATCGGCTATAAAAAAACTGTTGCTTATTTTTTCAAATTTCTGGTTTTATTGGAAAGGTTGAACTTTGTCATTTAAGAATGGAACACAATATCATTCATATGACTACCACGACTGGCTCGGCAGTACCCCATCCGATCAACCCAATTTTTCAGTACATTTTCGATTGTTTCGGCTTGAATCTCTTCAATGGCAACTTCGATTTCATGTTTCAACGCTTCAATTGTCTCTGGATAGCTTGCGTAACATTTATCCTTAATGGTTCCCCACAGAAAATAATCCAAAGGGCTCAAATCACAGCTCCAAGGCGGCCAATGGACATCAGCATTTCGGCTGATTTTCAAAAATATCGATGGTTACGTTGGCTGTGTGACATGTGGCCCCGTCTTGTTGAAACCAAATGTCATCCATGTCATTCTCTTCAAGTTTTGGAAACAAAAATTCGCTTAGCATGGCACGGTACCGTTCACCGTTGACGGTAACAGCGACTCCTTGCTCATTTTCGAAGAAAAATGGCCCAATAATGCCGCCAGACCAAAATCCACACCAAACAGTGACTCGTTGTGGATGGATGTTCTTGCAAATTCAGAGCCACAGCAGCATTTTTTCGGTTGAACGCACTGGACGAGAACGTACATGGGTTGCTTTGTCCAATAACGATCCATTTTCACGAACTCGCTTCACAAAATGACGCACAAACTGAACTGAACGCAGAACATTTCTTGATAATTTTCCACGTAAATTTCTTACAGTTTGCGTTAAAGACACTACTTTGGAAGTAAGTTTTTAATATTTCCCAATTTTGGTCGAGCGTATAGCGTCCCATTTTGCAAATGTCAAACATAAAACTAACTTCCTGTCAAAAAATGAATGTCATTCTTCCTTTCAAAGTCAAAGTAATCGGTACTTCAAAGGAAAACACTAGATGGCCCACCCTTTAGTTTGTATGAAAGAAGATAACGCTACACCGACAATAAACAAAACTGGAATAAATTCTCATAATTATGTTTTTTTGTAGATGAAAATAATGGTAATATTTGAATGTTTTATGACAAAAGTAAAACTTTGTTGAACGAAATTGTATTTGATGATGATGAAAGTCTAGAAATTAATTTAATCTAATACTTCGACAATGGGACCGCGGTAAAAGGAATAAAGCAAATGAATCTGTGAACGTTGAAATCTGCACCTAATAGGTACCTATCAAGAACAGCCGATTATATTCCAATTCATTCTGTCAGCGCAAAAACTTCCGATTAGCCGACTCCACTAAATAAATCCTCGTCGAGATAAAAATATATTAAAAGCCAGCAAATACTTGATAAGGCTTTCGTATCTCGATTCCACGGTTTCAATAGCTCCGTTGAGATCACTTGAGGATCCATGAAGCTGCTGAGCAAATCCTCGGTCACTTGCAGCGGAGATAAACACCGGTGTATTGACTGAACCTACAATGTCTCCCCGAGATAATTGGAGTTCGGTTTCAGTTTGTGAGTTGGTCTTATTTATTTTTGAAGACGCTTGAAATGCTGGAGAGATTAAAGTTGGGAATAGGGGTGTCATTTTTCTTTATTAGGTATGCTTTCCTCTGATATTGTTCAGTACTTTATATCTCGTTCTATAAAGCGTTGATATTCTTATACAGTCAGGGAAATTTATTGTATATCAAATTCACACGCTACGTCAATTTGCAGTGTTATATCCATTTCATACAACTGTCAATCAATGACAGTTATCATTCGAATATACATCGTACAGTTTAAGTTGGTAATCGATTTGAAAAAAAAAAATTTGATGAGATGATACGGTGAGAAAGGGGGTGACTACCGACGACTAATAGAGAAGTATGGAAGATAAAGACATGTTGCGTCGACCCCAAATAAACTGGGACAAAAGCAAGAGAATGATGATACGATTTGATAAACAAATAATTTTCCAGACTTAACGTATGTACATATTTTCTATATACCTACATAGCCAGGATACAATATATTATTTTGCTCACAAGAAACCAAATAAATTTATATAACCAGCAAACTAAATTGGTGTTCAAACCATATAGTAGGTATAACCCTATCTAGAATCCTTATATAACATGACCTTTCGATGTTAGAACAACAATAAACTGGAGTAACTCTATATTTCAAAGTAAAATTTAATAACCGTATATAACATCACAATTAGTGAAGTGTACGGATTATTTTTGTACCAAATGGCTTTAAAAAGATTTCCTTTGACTGAAATATAAGAGAGAACAGACGCCGCCATTTTGGAATATGTTTCAATTTAATCGGATTATGCGAACCTTTGCTTTTACATTCCATTGGTCATACCAATTAGCAATTGATATGAAACCAGGTGGGATTACTGGATTTGCTCATTATGCAAATTAGAATTACGGTTTTATTTAACTTGGATGGGTAAAACAGATTATTATTAGAATTAATTTCAGGACAAAGGGGAAACAATACGGAAAAACCAAGGAATGGAAGATAAAAGTCTGTCGGAGTCGGTCTTTTCTGATGCGCACGGCTAAGGAGTGGAATTGTCTGCCTGCGTCTGCATTCTCGAGTTCATACAACCCGAATCTCTTCAGGGCGAGAGTGAATAGACTTCTTCTGGGCAAGCTCGTTCCACCGTAGATCTCATCCCTGCCTCTGGGCTGGATTGAGGTCAAGAGTGAGCCCATTGTCAATAAAAATAAAAAAAATTAAGATATAACCATAAAGTAGGGACAAAAAACGCTGTAAAAATCTGAGGGACAACTCTCGTAATTTTAAGTACGTTCACCGACTGATCTGTTTCAATCTGTCAAAAATACCTCTAATTTCCATAGATTTTTGACATTGATTGTCTGAGATGAGATTGCGACTACATTTAGATTTTTTTTAATCACGGGAATTGGCCTTCTGTCTAAAAATGTTATTCAGAATGATAATTATAACTAGCAAGCTATGTAGCGCTAATTTTCATTTGCATCTTCTACTGTTTTGCCTAAGAATTAATTTTAAATATATAGTAATAATTTATTCCCCTTTTAAAGTAGTCCTATTCAGCTTATTACAATAATGTTAAAGTCACCAGCAAAGAATAGATCCATTAGCGTAGTTAGCAAAGCCTTCAAATAAGCCAACGTGGACTATTGTGAAGCAAAGCTTTTAAATACATTAGGTACACTTCTCTACTAAGTACTCGAGACTTTCAATGATTCTTCTTTTCTAAGTATTTTATTTTTCTAGTATTTAATCAGGCCTTTTCTCGAGGGAAAATCGTATCTACTTCAGCCTTATTTACTCCGTTTTCCGTCAAAATAATTGAAGCTTCAAGAATATCAAGGATATAGCCAACTTTTTAACAGTTATGTGTAAGACCCGTGTCCATGTCTATTTACAAATCTCGACAACGCTGCTATTGAGAAATTCCTGATGGAAAAACCGATAACACCCGATATTGTTGTGTTGTTTCAACATTTGTGATCTTTATTTCTACTCAAAAAGTTACTGGAAGTTAATCGCACGCATCATTGAGAAAAGGGCTGTCATAAACCCTACCGCAGCTATTTATCACCCCACTAATAATTCACACTCTATAACCCAAAGTTCCTCATCGAAATATTTCGGCCCACAAAAAATAAATACATAAATCTGTTACCATTCGGTGCGCTCCTTCGATCGTGAACGAGCCAGTGGGCCAGAAACTCCGATAAACCGTCAACGCTTAAAACTTTCGCTCATTTCGTGCCCTACATTTGGTTAATAAAGCGCATTTAATTATTATATTTACGTTTCAGTGGGTGATAGACTTTTAAGGCTCAATATTTGATGGGTTTATGTTTGTTTTGTATAATTAGAATTAGAAGTCTGAGAAGCGAGTGTTTTGCGAATCAGTCGTTCTATGAATTAAGTATTCTGGGAAATCGGTGGTCCGTGAATGGGATAATTAGACTCTCTGAAATTGGTATGACGTCAGAGTGCTACTGACAATACCCTACAGGTATTATTCAGGGTACCTATTCAATTGCCTTAGCGTAGGTGTGACTCTGTTTTAATTTCATTCCGGTATAAATACATTATATTATAGGTATTCAAAATGTTCTGGCAATAGACTCTCTTTTTCATAGAAAAGATCTATTGTGTTGAAGGTTTGCCATCTAAAGGTCAAACCTTCAATCTTCAAAAAGTGGGCTGAAAACTGAACGTGCTACCACCCTGCCTATCGTCCGTGGGACGATGTATGACGAGGTCATGTCAAAATTAAACTAACAACAGCTAGGCTTTTCAACGATAAATAAGAAATAATAAACTCAAACATGACTAAACAATTTCCCTTCAAACTTTTTCTTGTAAGACTATTTTTCTTGGCACGAGCCAAGAAAAATAGTCTAAGAACATCACATAATATTATATTCCTTCGTTATCTAATGTTTGTGCCTGACTCATAAAAGTCAACTAATGGAAATATGTTCATTCGTGATTGGACAAGAATCTAGTGCAAAGAAAATATCTTACATTTTCTTTTATAGAGCGTATGTTAGTTAATATTATGGGTGAAATAGGGGATTTTTCGATAGCGCATACTACGCTTGGTTTATTGTAAGGAAACAACCAGGGTTTTCATGTTTACCGTGACTGGTGTACAGTGAGATTGGTGGTTTAAGAATGTCATTATCAGTTTACAGGGTAAGGTGCTAGCTAGATACAACCTTTACTTAAGTCAATTTAGTATATTCTCAAAAAATAGTGACTATCTTGTGAACTGAATAGAAATTCACCTTTGATAAATGACAAATGCAGATTATTCTGTAAATTGATTTTAACTTCGTAGTTTTAAGAAGGCTTTGAAGTTAAAAAAACAACATCAACTATGTTGCTCTATTTTTAAAGCAATGTACTAAACTCGTTTTCGATTCTTACTATGGCCGCTATCTAGTTCTGTGCCCTAAAACCCATATAATTTTATTTCTAAAGCTTATAATTGAATGTAATAAATTAGTTCCCAGTGGTCACGAACGTCGCATGTTGTGTGAGATTAGCAACGCAGGCGGAATAATTAATTTTAGGACTAACTGCGATATAGGTCATAATTTAGATATTATATTTTAGGTTACCTGACCTGTTCTAAAATTTTATTATTCTATCGTTGCGTGCGATTAAGTAGATAAAAAATTGGGGTCTTAAATAAATTACAACAGTAGGTTGAAAAACTGATGTATTTTTTAAACCTAACTGAACTAGGGATTCTGAAAAACCTCTAGAATCAATAGTTACAAGGTAATATTCCAATAAACTAATTATAAATACTTTATCTACAATGATGGTACACAAGACTTGAACTTAATTATTATTAAACACGAGCGACCCGCTTCTGCTTCGCTCTGTTTTTACGACACCAAATAATCGAGATTTCTTTACTCTATGTAAGTTAAATATTAATGTATTATGTTGTGACAAAAACCTTCCGGAATAAATTCTGTAAATGTTGGTGAAAACCGCATCAAAATCAATTGCGAAGCTTAGATAAACACGCGGCCACACAGACAGACGCGAAAATAATTTATAATATGTTAAGATATAGATTAATTTCGGACTAGTGATCTATATATTAAATAATTGTTAATGAAAAAAAAATCTAATGCTTTAAAGCTTAAGGATTATTTTTAGCCTAAAGGTGGCTTTAGGCTAAAAATAATCTTCACGTTTCGTAAGTGGGTTGGCGTTCGTAGTACGTACTTTAGTTATTGTTCATTTACAAGATGACGAAACTGTCCTTAGCCTTTGACATTACCATAGTGACTCATAAGGACACCTTTATGAAAGTGGGAAGGTGACCTTTAATCTATTTTTAGGTACTAAGCCAAACTAAATATCACCTTATATACGAGTAGGTACGTTCCATGCTTTGCCTATTTTTGGTTCACAAAAGGTAAAATATGGTGTCTATTTCTTACGTTTAAACTTCATCCCATTTTATATGAGAAAGAAAATGAAAAATTTCTACCATTATCTTTTGAAACTATACTTCATCTCTTCCCCGCAAATCTAGCTTAACTTCAGTTATATTTCATCGGCAGCCGCTTATCTGGTGTTTGCCTAAAATCTCAAGTTTACGAGGTTTTTAACTATTGCTCTTTGAAATTACGATGTAATACAACTAGGCACCCGTTTTGTAGAGTACAAAAAATGTATCTATATAAGAGAATGTTGTTAAAATTTTTCCTGGTCGATATATTGAAAAAGGCGCGGAGGGGTGAATGTATTTATGTGGTTAAACGGCATTATCAATATGGACGTGGGTGTGAATAGATCGGTCTATTGACGGTTGTAAAAGGCTTTTTATATGGTGAGATGGGTGATCATTATTCGGAAAATTAACGAGAATGACTATGATCTAGGTTTTATCTGATTGACAGAAAACTGACGGAACTTAAATTAATATTTATTGAAAACTATTTTTGTAAATAAGTAGTGTGTTTGGTTAATAATACGTAATCGTAGTCCCAATACATAACTAAGAAGTTTGTATAGCCTACCTGAATAATAAATAAGTCTTGCTATCAATAATTTCACCGCTAACCCAATTCCCTTGTTCGATATTTAAAACTAGCGCGGGAACTCAAACAGCTGTCAAACCCTACTTTTTAATTTTCCGAGAATAAAAAAAGAAGAAAATTAAAAAGGCAAACCTCCTTCGTTCGGTCTGTTTTCTTTGCTTGGAGGAACAGAATCAACATGGAACGGGTTTTCTCTGGGGATATTAATTAAATTACGTATCCGAGTTTCCCGACATATTCGTGGGAGTATATGACGTCTTTTCCTAACCAACTTATATGTTTCATAATTAAATTAATCAGTTTCTGTAATATGATTAATCGGTCCTCGCTTAATCCTGGTTTTTGCGGTGTAACCCAATTTTATATGTGCTGTAAAAGGATTGAAGACTTAATACATAGACTAAAAGATTGAAAATCATGAGTGTCTGTGTGTGAGTCTGAGTCGAGATCATGCCAGGACGGATAAATGTATTAGAAGCAAAATGTTTTGTACGTATTCGTATGTGATTTGAGCACTTGATAGTTTCTCGTAATTTTAAGAACGTTTACAGTCTGATCTCAGTCTCAATCTGTCAAAAATACCTACATTTTTGACAAGTTTTGACATTGATTGTCGCTGAGGTGAAATTGCGACTAGATTTTGAACGTTTTTAGCTACGAGAGTTGGCCTTCTGATCGGAGCAGTTTTATTGAAATGATATGATATTATGTTTATTTCTCTAAGTAGATCTTTAAAGACCCTTTTACACGTTAATTTATCCGTCGATATTTTGAAACTAGGTGGCACCTGCATTTTCCAGCTTGTTAAATTATAAGGTATAACTGATTATATAACCCCAGCTAGTATCGAGTAGCAGGCGTCAGGTGCGTCAATCGCTCACGTCATCCTGTCATTTGTACCACGTCAAACTGATTGATTGCTTTTACTACCATTACTATGACCTATAATAAGTACCTACTTACCTATTATCGATGCAATGATGTGGGCGAGTAAAAGGAATATATACTCGTATAAGGGATCTCGGCATATATACATCTGCATACTATGAAAGGTATATTGGATTAAAACTCCTACTGAAGGACTAAGTCCTCTTCATATACAGAGATGATTCAATTAAAGCACTAGGAAGTGATGAAGGGCGGGCGTTTTGGGGGACTGTGAAAAGTGCTGATTCTCAGCCTCCTTTTTGACTTTTGATTTTGATTATCACTACGCTGGATCATAGTGGGTTAGTGAAATCTGGTATATTATGACTATTTTGTATTAGAAAATTGGTACATAGATTACCCTGATAAATGTTTTGTAGTTACTACTTGAAATACGCCTTGTTCTTAACAAATGAACAGTGCGGTGTATTCTAATCTCATTCATTTGTTTCTTGGCGATTTTGGGACCCTATCCTAGGTGTTTTTTACATAGACGACATGAAATAAAGCGCTATTTCCGCCAACCGCAATATATTATTTCGATCAGTTTACCTAAAAACGCTGTAGCCATGCACCATATCCTACAGCCACAGTTAGCTACAGGTCGGTACTGCAATCAGTCACGTCAGCGCCTCGACCGAGCATACTGATTGATTGCTCACCGCCTCGCGCCGCTGATGAATCGACCAGCAATTATTATTAGTGTCGATAGTGGTTACCAGATTGAGATGGGAACATACGGGCTAAATAATTACGTTTTGGAGATGCACTTTAGAAAGTAATCAAGTAAAATAAATCTTATTTTTTAAATAATTATCGTAGCAAAAATTTGTTTGCCCAAACTAAGCCAGCAGCTGGTCCCGTTGTACCATAACATAAGATAAGAACCTACTTATATTGCCTTTTATTTTCAACACCTACCTAGTAATACTCCATTTATTAGATCATTAGACAAATAACGGTTATCGTCCTATCGTTATTTCTAAACGTATAATAAACTCCGTTATTTCACTATAAATACGAAGTAATGTCAATCTATTTACCATTCACATTAAAAAATATCTCTAAAGTTCAGTAATTTCAACCATATTACACAATAACTATCGTTATTTAGCCGTTATTTTTGTAATGCTATAACTTGTAGATTTTATAACAATGGCGAGCGGAAAATAATGCTAAAAATAGTAAGTGAAAAATATTAAAATAAAAAGATTTTGAATTATGCTTTACAATTCAATCAAGAGATAAACCGTACAGTAACTAACCCTTAAAACACCCTCCAAGTGTAGACTCACAATACAAACCACTACAAAGAACAATCAAGGGGAGAGATGCCACAAAGTGCGGTTTGCGGTCCGTTAGTGGTGTACAGACTAACAGACCACAGGTTGAGTAACATATGGCTTCTAATACTGCAGTGACAATTTACCGTACCGTGTGTATACGGGTGCACCGCAGTACAAACCAAATACCTGACCTTGTCAAGTACCTATTGTAGAGATTATAGCCTATTTGGCGATTAAATGCAACCTTTATGAATACTTTGAAAAGTAGATGGCAGAAATACGAGACAAACATTGATTTATAAAAAAAGAATAAAGAGAAAAAACGGTAGGAATGAGATTTGGCTGACAAGCCGAATTGACAAGGATAAAATTAAAAACGTAGTAAACATCTTCTAGGAATAATTATTGAAGTAATGCGATAAACGGTGGTTAAATTTACTCATCCCGGTCCTGAGAGCTCGCAAAGCTCTCACACTACACATTATAGTAAAAGGTGACTAAGGAATAGCGCCATTTTGTCTTCTATTCTTGACGATATAACTACTAAATCTCATGTCAAGACTAATACTATAATAAGGGTTTAGTGTATGATTGTATTTTATGAAGGGACTACGTTATGAAATGTTTTGTCTCGAACTTTGACCAATTAAATAGAAGAATAGAATCTGCCGTACACGTTTAGCAGTGACCGTTTCTTTTAACTAATATAATATTTTTTATGTATGTTTGTTTGTTACGTTTACACGCTAAAACAGCTGTACGGATTTGGATGAAATTTGGCACAAGGGTAGACCAAGACCTGGATTAGGACATAGGATACTTTTTATCCCGATATTCTTTCGGGATCAAGACTTATGCGGGCGAAACCGCGAGGCGCAGCTAGTAGCCATTTAAATGAATTCAGTTATAAAAGCTCTGCGAAAACAATTGGAGAAGGGTTCCCACTGGCTGTTATGAAGGACATACAACTAAGAGATTTCACTAGACCGTAAATAAGTTGGTTACGACAGTTTGAGCTGCAGGAATAAACGCTGTATAGGTTATGTAATCGTGCAGAAAATTACGAATAAGGAGATAAAATGTTGTATGAGTAAGACATGAAATATGTGGTGATAGAATAGGCTAAAGTATTTTACCCGTGTGTGTTTACGAAGACTCTGACAATATATACTTAAGTATACGTCTGATGGACCCTGATCAATAGGCCACGCTTCCCTATTGCCAAGTGGATAATTTACAATTCATTTAATTACATATAAGTGTTCATACAAGAAAAGAAGAATGTGATGAAAAGATATGGTCAAAAATATATTCAGAAAGCAGCCCTCCCCAAAAGTTCATTCAGCACTGGAGTGTTGAATGAACTTTTTGAAGGATGAGTCATGCATTCCCAAAAGAAACAATTCGTTTGCAGACAACGTACTAAAAAATAGGCACACAATATTTTTCAAAATAGGCAAAATATTAACATCACAAGAAACCCATATTTCCTTACAAATTGGAATCCTAACAATACCTGTTTCCAAGTGTAACAAAATAGGCGTGAATTTGTTTTTGATATAAAACCTTGGGGCGAAGAAATACAATAAGCGCTTATTTCCCTCAAGTATTGTGCGTTATCGGCACCCGCACAATAACTAAACGAAAACGGTATTTATATAGGGATATTACTTTCTTTTTTCATGTTTATTACCTACCTACAATCTACATAGGCAATGGACTGGGCTTATATACTTTTTCTAGAACATACGCTTTTCTTGAATAAGGTAGCTTCAAGTTAGAGGTTGGTTCAAAGAGTATGTATTGGAAAAGTACTAGCGATGAATAGAAGAAACAGTAAAAGAAATTACGTGTGTTGTGGGGAACATAGTGCGGGTATGGGCAGAACTTCTAGTTAACAATGACAATTTAAAGAACTCTTACATTAGTAGCCGATAACTTTAGAGGAATCCGACCGATTTTTGAATCAAAATACAACTATTCCATAGTATTTTGGCGTCATTTTCTTATATTATATTCTATCACCTAGTAGATTTTAGTAGGGTTTTAAGTTCTGGTGAAATTAAAGCAAGAATATTTTTTTCGATTTTGTCGCTTAGGTTAGTAGCAGTGTACTTAATGACCGATCTTAAGCAAAGCCTTTCACCAGATTTACATTTTTTTTAAGTTACTGACGCCCAATTATAATTTCTATTAATTAAGAAAATCCTCCAAACTAAAGAGAGACTTAGTGTTTGAAACTCCAACTTTTACTAGTATTTCGAATTTTACGATGAAAATTAAATTTCCAAAGTTTCAAGCCTGGCATTGTCTGCGGTTACAGACAACCACAAGGGTTAGAAGGGTTGTAGACGTACATTTGAGTTACATAAATGATAATAGTAAGCAACGTTATATAATATGTACGTATACAGCAGAAGTGTTAGATAATGTGAAATTTTAAATACTGTTCGTGAATTCATTTGCACTTTCCAAAAATCCTGAATTTTCCGTAATAACCTTTTGAATAAGTAGAGCCAAACTTAACGAGAATGTCACCGGTCTTTATTGATTGTGGTAAATAAAAAAAAACTGACCCTACTGTATCCAGTTGTTTTTATTAGCTAGTTTTGTCTGCCCGTGTAAGTTATCTCTGTTGAGAATTAATCTCTTGTTCTGCTAACAATTGGCATATTATACTATTAACATTATAAATGTGAAAGTTTGTATGTTTGGATGTTTGTTACTCAATCACGCAAAAACCGCATAACGGATTTGAATGAAGGCACACAGATAGTCTAAAACCTGGATTAATCAATATAGGGATACTTTTGACTTATGTTCCTGTGAGATTATTTCCATCCTCTATGCGGGCAAAGCCGCAGGTTAAAGCTAGTTTATTTATAACCCAACACTAATACCCAGATTTTAACTAACCGAATCGATTCTTGAAATTTATTATAAAAAGTGTCGTTTGTCAGACGACGTTCTGACGTCATATTACATTACCTACAGTCCTTTATTTTACTTCTGGTTTTGCATTACTGTCAAAGTCACAGTGATCCTTATTTTCGTTACAATAAGGTTGTTGTTGGGTTGCTGCCACTGACAAGTCTAACAATATCAAAGTGATCTTTATTCCGGCTACAATAAGATTGCTGTTGTCAGAGGTAAAATAACTCTGAACTGACAGTACATTATTACAGGTCTTACACATTACAGTAACAGAGACAATAATATAAATTACGTGTCTCAATTCCTCGTGAGATTCAATAGTATGTACTCATTAGTGTGACATATCCCTCGTCTTGTCACGGTAGCGCGTGTAAGGTCCCCTGTATTTTTTGCTACCTGTCAAAGCCAACCGCAATTATTTTAGCTGTCTTCCCGGAAAACGTATCCTAATAAAAAAATGTTCTTTATTATTTTGTCTTCATTCTATAAATGAATCAGTATGAAATATATTTAAATTTGTTATTAGCTCACTAAAAGCCTCTCAGTGTTTGATGAATAAATTATTAGTTTTCATTTGTCTGGATCGATTCTGTATTTTTGGCAGCTATGGATGTCATTCCAAGATCAATCCCTATTATAGCATTTATAGCAGTAGATAATTATTAGATACTAGCAGTGCCCCGCGGTCTCACCCGCATAAGTCTCAAGTTCGTAGGAATATCGGGATTAAAAGTATTGCATGTCATAATCTAGGTCATGGTCTCCCAATGTGCCAAATTTCATCCAAATGTGTTTTGCCGTTTTAGCATGAAAGCGTAACAAAAAACATAAGATAGGATTTCTTATCGGCAAAAATGGCAAACTTTCATCCCCTATTTAAATTTTCTTTTATTCCAACCTTTGTGCTCACCTTTTAAAAGGAAGTATTGTGCTAAATTGCATGTTTCTCCGTCTGACAGTGAATTTAAGATTGTTATTAAGTAGATTTACAACATAGGTAAAGCCAGCCATAATACAATCTCCTTCTCTAATCCCAGCAGATTTTCTGAAAACTCATTAATTGTCGCTTATGCTAGAAGATCACTGATTACGTCATAATAAAATAGTGTTATGCCACAAGCTTTTACACAGAATCCGTTAATTATATTGCGTTTTGGACAATGTTAATGAGAATTAATATTTACGGTAGCAGAGTGTCATCGAAAACTGTTAACAGATGCATGGAAACCCAATGTTAATAATTAATCAATTTCAACCGCTGATTATCATAATTTATACCGCGCGATGGGTATTCATTGATTTATGTTTTAATTTAATTAAACCATTAATCAGGATTAAATGCCAGGAAATAATTTATATTGTCTTTCAAAGGGTCACTATTTTGCACATGTAAGTCCTACGCTGTAAATGCTGCGCATATCTATTTTGTACATAACTTATGGAAATAAGTTATTGTTATCTCCTTTATTTCAATGTAAACATATAAATTATAATTTAAAATATTAGAATCTAAAAAGTATAAGAACATTTAATTTTTTTATTAAGTCAAGTAAAAGGAAATCGACACTTCGCATGCTTGATGGAATACTGACTTAACTCAAAAAAGACGATTTTTGGGAAATCGCAAATGGAGATCTTGCTATGAGGACTTAACCTACTTGCTGATGCATAAAAATAAAACTGATTTATATTAATCATGAATGCTGGTATTTTGAACGTCTATGATTAACTATTGATGAGATCTGAGTAAAAAAAAAATGGAAATCACATCTGACCTATCTACTAATGGGTCAGTGTTCCATTAAGCATGCGTCTTGTTCATCACTCTCATCATTTCAGCCCGGAATCACCCATAGCAGGGGGGGCCTCCCCTTTCTTCTGCCACACTTCCCGGTTCCGTGCGTTCTTTATCCAGGTTTTTGCGCGACAATGGTTTGGTGGATTCTATATAAAATATACCTACTAACTTTGTAAAACGATAAAAAAATGCTATTTAATTCTGTGTCTTATAAAAGTTTATTTTACTAACTTAATGATAAGTCAGACTAACAGTATTCTACCTACCTTTAACTTCAAACATACTATCTCGATACTCGTTCCAATGAACGTTAATTTGTATTCAACTAGTGTTTCTCATTCTAAGTGAATACAATTTTATTCTGTTTTTAAGAAATAAAACTATTGTCACAAACGGAACTCCAACCGATAAACTGGGGTACCATAAATGTCCTACTTGCCTAATCAAAGAAAAAATTTTCAGAAAATTATTACTGAATGGAAATCATATAAATCCAAATAAAAGTTAATTGCATAACATTTCCGATAAACAAGAGGGTACGTACCATATCGAGCTTCCTCCCCCTCGGGTGCCTGCGCCGTGAGGGTGGCTAGCTCCTTCTCCAAGTCGACCTGGTGCTCGCCAGAGTCCCATGATAGCAGCCCTGTAACAATGAAGGAATATATTAGGTTGTGGTTTGTAAAAAAAAAAATCAACAAATCCTTTATTTCAAGTAGGCTGTTAAAAAGCACATTATTGAACGTTAAAATTCACAAGAAGACAGTGTTAATGAGCTTCATATGGAGAAGAATGGGCATGAAACTCCTTAGTTACTCTTTCAAAATGTTTTGAGTACAGTATTTTGTATGCATTAATGATAATTTATGTGTGAAGACGATGTACCTAGAATAAAATTACTATACCATAAAAGGTTAACGTAAAGCTTCCGTACGCAGGTCGCTGTTGTCGATGCTGATTACTTATAGGTACTTTTGAAGGTAGTGGACATTGATCACGTCAAAGGGTATCAATGGCACATTGGAACATTTCGCTACTTGAGTAAAGTTGTCCAAGAAACTTTTGGCGAAAGCCAAAATCGTAACTAACGCCGCCATCTTGTATTTTCAATACAATTTCTGTGACATTTATTTCACAGAAGATTTGTTCTCCATTATTTATCTTATGATTGTTTTATCGTTGTGTTGCGTGATGTTTTAAGCATATAATATTTATAAAAGTCTGTCCCCATAAATTGTTCTAACCTTTACCGCATTAGGCGTGACAACTAATTTACCTCAATACTAACTCGGGAGATAAAATACAAAATAACTTTGTTCTTAAGCGTAAATAATTCCAGATAAAACCCCATTAAAACTACCCTTCAGCTGCATTGCTTATACAAAACATCTTTACAACATTAATATGAAGAGAACATAAATAAGCGAGAATTTAAAATTAAATACACGTGCGATGCTGCAATGCCCTAGAGGAAGTAATGAAGGAAATTATGCGCTCCGGTACATACGTACGAAGCACGTGTACGACGGGATGGGGTAGCATATAGGGGTGTCTAGCGGAATAGGGGTGGGTAGCGTATTCATTGTGTTGTAAGAAATAATTTCTCGTAACTTGATGAAAAGGTTGAACAGCACTAATTAGTGGATGCGCCAATACAAGTGAACGTAGAGTTAGTTAGCTACACTATCGCATCCAAGCGATAGTGTAGCTGACTAAGTTATTATATTTCTAAGACCTACGTATAGTTCGAGCTTATTTTTTATAAATAGACAGTCATTAGGAAAGAAAATTAACATTAAAATTGCTGATGTTTCGGAAAAAAACAAAACAAACGTTTTCTTAATAAGATAAATCTAATTAAACAGATTTGGAAGAATAATTTGTTTATTCTTCCAAATCTGTTTAATTAGATTTATCTTAAATGAGGGATATTAAGAAGCTCAACATTTTTGTTGAGCCTCTTAATATTTCTCATTACCGTTTTAAAGAAAGAACCGTTTTAGAACCGTTTTTAAGAAAGTAATCCGTTATTTTTTGACGGTGGTATCCATCTTGGATTAGAAGATTTACAGACTCATCTTAAATATTTAATGAATAACAAATATTTAGATTAAGATTTTTATTATAATGCTTTAAATATTAGGTTTTTTCAGTTTATTCTTTATTTCAAAATTTGTTTTTTAAAAATTATGACGAAGGATTTTTTTGGAGTTCTACAAGATTCACATAGATACATTAGCTCAAAAATTATGCACAGAAACTATAATATAGACAAGGAGACATTCTTTGTATATTTGCAATAATTATGCATGAAACTAAAGTAAAGTAAATGCTATCATCATCTGCTCAGCCTTTTCCCAACTATGTTGGGGTCGGCCTCCAGTCTAACCGGATGCAGCTGAACACCAGTATTTCACATGGACCGACTGCCTATCTGACCTCTTTAACCCAATTATCTCTTGGTAATACTGGTTGTCAGACTTTCAGGCTTGGCTGCATAACAGCCGGGACCAACAGCTTAACGTGCTTTCCGAGGCAAAGAGGGGTTTCGGTATATAAAGATGATCACCCATCCACGGACCAACGACAGCAAGCGTAGCTTAACCTGATCGATCGACCCATGCGGTTATTATAACTTAGCCACGAGCCCCTCACCTCCTTGTGTATTTCTTTATGTCAAATAAATATTATTTTTTATAATTTTCTCGCATATTATAGGTGTTTGACATGACAAAACAAGACTGACAGACTAAGATAATGTATTGTACGATTAGTAAAACTGTAACTTATGAATTAATCATGAAAAATCGAAGGCACTTTGCAATTAATATCAGTCCAGCGCAATTTTTCTTTCCCCTGTCCCTTTTCTCCTTAATTATTCAGACAATTGCGCCTTTTCTTGGATGGCAAGACGTTTTTTTTTATCTTTTATTCATTTGCCTATCTGGGACAATTTTGTGTCTTTTTGGAGAGAGGTTTATCTTTGTACTTTCGTATTATACAAAGCTTGAAGATTGCTGAACGCGATTTTTTGAGTAATCTGTCCATTGACTGCCAATTAGATTCTAAATATATTTCTTCAGGTCTGTTACTCAAATGTGACTGGATTGGAAAACCAGCACCACAATTGCGTAACATAATATCGATAAAAATCTGAATCATTTTGAAGGATATTGCTAATTCATTATAATCAAAATATTTATTTACATTATATAAGCTAACATTTTAAATAATAATACATATGTACATGTGAAAAAATAAGCAAAAGATCATAGGGCATCAAAAAATTCGTCCGCATCGCTGTCAACAGGAACAGTGCCCAAAAGGCTGGCAGCATTGCCACGTTGTATGGCGATGCTAATTCTTTGGCCAAGAAACAGGCCAGCCCTATGGTCACGCGAAGAGTCGACTAACCGCTTGGCGATATTTCGAAATAATGATAAATAAATTATAGGTAAATGATTTAATTTTGTAAGTAGGTTTGTACAAACGCTTTAACACGTCAATCATATTTTAAAAACTAGGTGAGGTCGGCGTTTCATAACTGACTAGTCTGAGAAGAAAGGCCGAAACAAACTCATAGGTCACAGTCTCTTTTAAAGCCCAGACATAATCTTGGTCAGATCATTATGAAGACCATGTCGATCGATGTCTGAGATGATCTTTTGAGGAAGGAACCACACAGATTGAGAGGACCTGTCCAGTCAGTGCACGCATTTGTCAGAAATCATTGCTTCAGTTGTGCGTCTACAGTTTGCGCGTCGGCGTCACGTTCTCCTTTTTTCATATCGTCTAACAAGACTGATGAATACTAAAATTAAGCCAGCTTAGCAATTCACAAAAGTGTGTCAAAATTACCACATCTATTTCCACGAGACCTAACTCCAGGCAATACACATTCGTATCGTAACCCGGCCATATCTCCAGGGGACACACATACAGACAGAGAAATAAAACAATAAACAGTTGGCACTAGGGTCGTGGCGCAATACGTTTTAATTAAACCTCTGTGGATGGATCTATGTCAGAGAGATAGCTTCGTTTCTGGCGTTAGTTTTGCAGAAAAAAATGTTGGAATTTTATGTCTAGTGGTAGCTAGCCTTAGCAAAAGCATGTTGGGGTTTAGAAGTCCTGTATCAAAGTCGAAAGTGAAATAATTCATTGCAATTAGACCCTAAGGTACTTTTGATTTAAAACTGAGTCACTGATTTAAGAAGAAATAGGTTGCAACGTTCATAAGTGTGGATTTATATGAAAGAAACCCAGCAAGAATCTTCATGGTTGTTTAAGTCAACCTAATAGAATATTTATAATGTGCAGGCGAGAAACTTACAAGATATTTGTTATAATATTTAAGCTGAAGCCAAGCAATTTAATTATGCTCATAGAGACCTATGAAACCTAAAGGAAGCCGGAATCTTTCCTGGACCCGATGTTTACACCTATGCACATGTCACGAATATTTAGTGTTTCAATTTTCACATCTAGCGCAAATAAAAGTAAGAATTTTCCTTCTTTATTTTCTTTTTTTCCTCTTTCAACGGTTCTTGCACGGTTACAGTTTATACTCGTATTCATCAACATGTCACTTAGCCTTTCAACACGCTAAGCAAAAGGCTCGAGTAATATAAAAGGCAATATCAACTAGAAATAGAATAAACAGACACTGTAACTCTAGGGTCGGCTGCAATACGTTTTCATTAAACGCGAGAGTGATGGATCTGTGTTCCTCTCAGCCCGTAATCATTATACAGTATGATGAATGCTTAGTTTGTATTGTTGTTTAGATTGTTTATTAATATTAATGTTAGTTTTTGTTCTTTTGTTTATATTATGATTGTCTTCAATGTTTTTATCAAGCAGGGGACTATGATTGGCTTACTTAAGTTTCTGAAGCTAGTAAGTACTATACATAATTATATTCTTTTTTTGGTACAAAGGATTTATCACAACCACGATACAAGTAATTTGTAACATGATGATTAGGGTCGGCTTCTAGTGTAACGAAATGCAGCTAAATACCAGCATTTTACGTGGAGCGACTACCCTCCACAATCGTGGAGCGACTACCCTCCACAATCGTGGAGCGACTACCCTCCACAATCGTGGAGCGACTACCCTCCACAATCGTGGAGCGACTACCCTCCACAATCGTGGAGCGACTACCCTCCACAATCGTGGAGCGACTACCCTCCACAATCGTGGAGCGACTACCCTCCACAATCGTGGAGCGACTACCCTCCACAATCGTGGAGCGACTACCCTCCACAATCGTGGAGCGACTACCCTCCACAATCGTGGAGCGACTACCCTCCACAATCGTGGAGCGACTACCCTCCACAATCGTGGAGCGACTACCCTCCACAATCGTGGAGCGACTACCCTCCACAATCGTGGAGCGACTACCCTCCACAATCGTGGAGCGACTACCCTCCACAATCGTGGAGCGACTACCCTCCACAATCGTGGAGCGACTACCCTCCACAATCGTGGAGCGACTACCCTCCACAATCGTGGAGCGACTACCCTCCACAATCGTGGAGCGACTACCCTCCACAATCGTGGAGCGACTACCCTCCACAATCGTGGAGCGACTACCCTCCACAATCGTGGAGCGACTACCCTCCACAATCGTGGAGCGACTACCCTCCACAATCGTGGAGCGACTACCCTCCACAATCGTGGAGCGACTACCCTCCACAATCGTGGAGCGACTACCCTCCACAATCGTGGAGCGACTACCCTCCACAATCGTGGAGCGACTACCCTCCACAATCGTGGAGCGACTACCCTCCACAATCGTGGAGCGACTACCCTCCACAATCGTGGAGCGACTACCCTCCACAATCGTGGAGCGACTACCCTCCACAATCGTGGAGCGACTACCCTCCACAATCGTGGAGCGACTACCCTCCACAATCGTGGAGCGACTACCCTCCACAATCGTGGAGCGACTACCCTCCACAATCGTGGAGCGACTACCCTCCACAATCGTGGAGCGACTACCCTCCACAATCGTGGAGCGACTACCCTCCACAATCGTGGAGCGACTACCCTCCACAATCGTGGAGCGACTACCCTCCACAATCGTGGAGCGACTACCCTCCACAATCGTGGAGCGACTACCCTCCACAATCGTGGAGCGACTACCCTCCACAATCGTGGAGCGACTACCCTCCACAATCGTGGAGCGACTACCCTCCACAATCGTGGAGCGACTACCCTCCACAATCGTGGAGCGACTACCCTCCACAATCGTGGAGCGACTACCCTCCACAATCGTGGAGCGACTACCCTCCACAATCGTGGAGCGACTACCCTCCACAATCGTGGAGCGACTACCCTCCACAATCGTGGAGCGACTACCCTCCACAATCGTGGAGCGACTACCCTCCACAATCGTGGAGCGACTACCCTCCACAATCGTGGAGCGACTACCCTCCACAATCGTGGAGCGACTACCCTCCACAATCGTGGAGCGACTACCCTCCACAATCGTGGAGCGACTACCCTCCACAATCGTGGAGCGACTACCCTCCACAATCGTGGAGCGACTACCCTC